>OY728164.1:1195379465-1196711965 GCA_963277665.1 Viscum album
AAAGACCATTATTTGTACAATTTATTCATGTGTTTATAACTACCTTGATCTATAGGCACTAATTATTTCATTTGAAATAACTGAACAACCAAGTACCTTCCTCGATGCATCATTATATATCACATATCCACCATTTCTTGATAGTGGAGTGGATATATGAGAATTCACCATTCTGCACATCAGTTATTCAAAACATTCTCAAATTTTCAAGGTCCTAATGAACTTATCCTTTTTACAAGTAATCTTTATTAATGGGTTATCCAATCTGGTGAAATTTTGAAAAGATCATTGATATTGACCTTCCAAACGAATGAAATCACATACCTCAGTTATTATCATTGGGGTAGGCTATTCATCGAATTTATTTGTATTTATAGGATCAACTGTAATTCTATCCTTTGATATAACACAAAAAATAAATTAAACTTTTTGAAGTCAGAATTCAAACTTGCTAAATTTCCATTTTAACCCTTTTATTCTAATAGTCTTAATATTGATTCATATGTTATTAGTATTTTCATTAGATTACACCAAGATATAATAAATAAATACCTCAAAAAATAACCCAGATACACATTGAATACTCTTTTAGGTCCATAAAAATAAAGGGTTCAATAATCAATCCAAATGGAATTACTTTAATCATATATGCTTGTACCACATTCTAAATGTTTTCACCTAAATGTCATCCTTCTTTACCCACAATTTATAATACTCACAATGAAGATAATTTTTTTGAAAATAATGATCTTTGTGAAGTTGGTCTAATGATCCATCAATGTGAGGTCGTGGATACTTGTTCTCTAGTATAATAAAATTCATTTCCCTACAATCAATGCACATCCTCATAGGTCAATATTTTCTTCTTGAAAAATTGAATTGGGTGTCCCCAAGGTGAAACACTAGTGCATATAAATTCCTTATTACACAACTCCTATAGTCATTTCTTCAATTACACTAATTCCACAATGGTCATTCTAGAAGAGTCATGGACATAGGTCTTTCATTTGAGATTAAATCAATGGAAAAATAGACTTCATGCTCTGGTGTAAGTCCAGATAATTCCATATAAAATACATCAATGTATTCTTACACAATATAAAATTATCAATTTGAATATTAACTTCACTATTCAATGGTTTTTCCTTCTCATCTTCCCCAAAAATTTCAATTTAAAAAGATGTTAGGGTGGATCTATATATGAATCAAATGATGAATTTTCCCCTCTAATGATATAGAATTCCATATCTTTATCCCAAATCATAATTTCGTTATCCTTACAATAAAATTTTTGAATCACATTTTAAACTCCATTCTATAACAAGGTTCATATCAAAATAGACCATCAGTATGATTATAAAGTTGGTAAATAGGGAAATTGTGTGTGTCATAGTGGGAATTGACCAACATATCCTTATTTTAGTGAGACTTCCATTATGAGTCTCCACTGATAACTCATTTATTATAGAGATAAGTAAATATTTATTTTTCTTAGAAAACATGGATGATATAAAAGAGTATGAAGATCCATAATCAAATAAATCATTATATAATTTTGAGGATATGATTTATATACCTTAAACCACATCATTATGAACATCATCATTAGCTATTGTGATCATAAAATCATTGCCTTTCTCCCTTGTACATTTTTAGAGAAAATTCCCCCGGTGCCTGGGATAATTGTTTTCATATTTACCAATCTCTTTAAACATTACAAAATTAAAATATATATATTATTTCATTCGTTTGTAGTCATGAGCTCATTGAACCTTCTCTCTAATCATGAAACAAACTCCTTTTCCATTTATACTAGTACCAGGGTGTTTCTTTCCACTTGTGTGACATGTTGAAAAATCCCCGCTTTCAATTATTCCCCTTATCTATTTTATTATCTTCCATCCTCTTCATCTACTTTTTCCCCTCAAAGTCATGATACTTGGAGAATTGTGTCTCTTTCTTCATAGCACATGAGACTATGTACTCATTTGGGGAGAAGGTTTCAGAGACTAGTAACATTTGAAGGAATGTATTTAACACATTAAAGAATCAGTCAATTTAACTATTTGAATTATATACATAGTTTATAGCATTTCATTCTATCCTTGTAAAGTTTTCTTTATAAATAACAACATTTTACTCTTCATTTTGTCTTAAAATTATGAAAATTTTCTCCATATCATCATGTTGTTCGTGAGGAGAATATTTTTCCTAGAGGAGTTCCTCAAAATACATCAATTCCATGTTCGTTATTTCCTCATCATTATTAGTGGTTTGAATAAACTAACACCATTTATTTTCACCCCTTATGAGATGATAAATGGACATTACCTCCTTATTCCATTAATTAAATCCAAAAGAGAGAAATATCTTCCCTAAGTAACTTATCCATTGTTGGGATACTAATGTATTTTTAGTCCCAATGAATGATATAGGTTGTTAACGCATTAAGAGGTCTACCATTGTTAGAACATATTGTGGGTTATCATGATTATCTATATGGTAAAGTTCATTGGTCATAACCTTATTCAAAAATACCAAAATAATAATTATTTGTTTAGTTACAACTACATCTCTATCTCAAGATGCATCTCCAACATCATCATCATTATTATTCCCATGAGGGAAATCCCTACAAGGATTACATGTATTGATATGGTTTCAATTCTGTCTTGTAGACACTAAATCTAAATAATGGAATATACTATATTAGTTCATAACATTAAAAATTAACATATAATTTAAAAATTTGTAAAACATGAAAGATAGATTAAAAATTTAAGTATAACTAATCTCAAAATCATAAGTTTATTTTATTTGGGAATATACTCAAAGTCCGTTATAGGGTAGAATTTCCTTGAACTAATTTTTCCTAAATTTAGTTTCCTTGGTTTCTAATAGACTTTTTATGATACTAACAATTAAAACTTCATTCCAGTAGCCTAAAATTAGTGGTTAATTTATTATATTGGCATAATACAGAAGAAATCGCATGCCAAAAGACTGAATAGTTTAATAGTATTGGATAACTAGATACCTACACATTATATTTGAAAACATAAAATACAACATAATTTTATCTTTGATAAATCCATTATTATATTTATCATGTTCCTAAATATTTAACATAAAAAACTTCCTAACATCCTGGGGAAAGGAAACATAATAAAGGGGTGAGTTCCGATGTTTTGGTTTTACCCATATTTTGGTTGTATATTTGTCCAGGGACATCTTATGAGGATTTCCTAAAACCAGTTATGGTTGTCTCTTTAGTGGAGGGAAATATTGATATCCATCCATGATTGGGTCTAGGTGGACCGATGGCCTAGGTTACATAATGGGCATATGTCTTGGCCTTGTTTCAATCATTGGGATAAATCCCTATTATTGAGGCACACCTTCTGTAAGTGAATATTTGGGATTTTCCCATGGGGAATATTTGGTAGGAACGCTTCCTCTGAGAAACTCAATGTGGATTCACCACAACTCATTGATCTCTTCTTCCTACCATGAAGATCTTTCCCCATTTATGGGGATATCATCCTCATCTAGAGGAAGATATGGTTCGTATATGACCATGATTTTATTCATCTCTTTAGTAGATATTCATTGAGGAGGGGGTTTGATATTTACTAAAGGATCACCCAAATTAAGGGTGATTCTATAGTTCTAGGTACACACACCTAAATTCTTAGTGTGGATCACATTTTAAGTGGAACCATCATCCAATATTTATTTTACACTTTCTTCAGTTCCATCTATAGGGTTTACATCCGTGATGTTCACCAATTCATATTTCATTGTGGGAACTGTACAAGATAATGAATGATAAGAGGTTTTTTTATCCCTTTCTGGACCTCTTCCCTCCCTTTTAGGATCCTATTTTATTTTCTTGGTGATTATTTACTTAGATAAAGTCTCTATGCATCTTATTCAGACACATCAATTTTGAGGGAGCTATATAACAAGATGGTAAAAAATGAGAGACCTTTCCTCTTATCATCCTCCCTAAATGGGAGAGGACTAATTTATGTTGAGGGGGTGGTTGAGGTAAAAATACCTCTATCCCTATAGGATGTGTTTGATCTCATTTTCTTATTGTTGTTCCCCATTCTGATTTATTTTGGTTTTATAGGGTCATTTTGTGGTAAAAAATATTTCATCCCCATAGACTGGGGATGATTCCATACCAAGGAAACTACTATTGTTGTCGCTTCTCTCTTGATCTCACACATCTTTGTTTTATAGTGAGTTTGATATGATGTCTAGTCTATATGAGAAATTTTTATTTATGAGGACATTATGAGTTCTTTATGACTAACTTATCTTAATAGAGAAGCCCAATAAATGTTATTAATTTTCTAGTTTAGTATTTTTTTGATGGATTTCTACTATCAAGACAAATTCTTTTTTGAATTATTCAACGATGATTCTTGTGAAGTGTGCTAGATTTCTTGAGTAGGATTTTTTTCTTTATAACCACTGTGGAATAATTAAATAGTTGGATTTCATTTCTTGTTGGTTGTATTGAATGGGGCATGGGGTGAAATGAAAAGATCCTTGTTACCCCACCCCTAGATATGACCACTAGGTAGGGAGTCAACAATTATTTGATGAAACTTATGTGAAACATTAAGGAATATCTCTTGAATATCATTTATTCACTTCTCTAATCATGGACACCAGACATATGGAAGGTCTTAAAGTTTTATTTGATCATAATAATCTCCAAATATTTTTACATGGTATGTATACCCATTTTAAATAATAGATGTTCCTTTTAAGTGGTAGATAGTTATCCATAGATTTAGATGGATGTTCTATATACATTCTTCTAAAAATTCTTTAGGAATGTCAAACTGAGAAGGGGATTATGGCCAAAACATAATAGGTATATCATTTTTGGCCAATTTCCTTTTTGTGGGAAACATATCCGTTTTTTTCTACAATAGACTCCACTATTTGATCTTCACAACCTAAATTCTTCTTGATGATTTTTTCATAAGTAGTGGGGCTCAGGGATATCTAATTGGTATGGGAATGGGCTAGGGGTGGCTTTGAGGATGAGAAAAATCATAAACCATCTCTTACATGGGAAAGGTTCTTTCTTATCATTGATATGGTCTCTAACATGCCTAAACCTACCCTGAAAAGTGCCTCAGAAATTGCGGGATTTATCATATTTGACTCAGTAAGGGAAGTAGCTTCCTACCAACATGAAATGTTAAGTAAGGGAGTACCTTTAGAGTGGGTACTACCATGGAGAGGAATACCATCATTGCTCAATGTATGACTTTTAAAATAACTTCTATAGGCTATACCATTGGGAGGACCATTAGGGTGGACGACAGTCAGGGGAGGTCCTTCTTGATGAAATAAGATGTCACTATGGGGAGGACCTTTGAAGTGTGTGCCATCTTGGAGAGGACTACCATCATAGGTGGATGTATAATTTCTAGGATAATTTCTGTAGCATATATGATAGGTAGATAATTCATGTTGGATGATATAAATGGAAGTATGTTATTTCTATTTTGTCTTCTATAAATTAGGAGGGCTACCATTACACTCATACGAAGATAATCTCTCATGATTGATTGGTTTGTGTCCACAAAGGAAGCCTTCATGGAATATTTATAGAGGGGGCCTTTAGAGCTGATAATAAAGATGTTGTGGGAAGTACCTTCATAATTACTATGTCTAATAATATAATTTAATAATGAGTCAGTAGAGTCATGGGACACTAGGGATATGTTTCTCATGGCCTCTTGAAATTTAGCTTCCAATAGAGTAGGGTTATGAATTTTTATTCATTTTTTAGTTTCCTTTGGTGTGATTTCTTTTTTATGTTCTCTCCTTCGAGAAACTAGGGCCAATTGGTATAGGTGATGACCTTCAGATACAGGTGCCTATTCGAGGGGTTATCATGGAGCTATCAAGATATACTGGTAAAAATTCATAATTTTGGAAGGGACAATGACTTCCATGGAGGGGTCACCAAGGTGGACCTATATCCCCCAATTAGAACAAATATTTGTTCCCGATCAATTGTCTTTTTTTCATGGTATATTTTTAATGACCCTACTAGATGGGAGAAAGGAAAAATGTCTTATCCTGATTGAAAAACTTATTATTTGGATGAGTAACACCACTTTGGTATGTTGGATAGTGTTCCTGAATATATTATATATCATAGACACAATAACATAGTGGAAATTCTGTAAGATATAAAAAGGAATTGATGTATGATACTTTTTAATTTCTAAGAATTATTGAGAATAATCCTTGGTGGTGATATGAATATATGCCCATTATAGTGTTGAAACAAGAATATTTGCTTTCTTTTGTCCTCCATTTCCTTACCCTAGGTACTGACTTCTCTCTTGTGTGAGGGAAGACATATGGGTATTTCCCTGATTTACAATCGGAATACCCTAGATTATTTTTACAATTATTGGTTTATTTTTAGGGAGAGATTCATATTTTCCAGCAACGATTTTCATATGATCATTTTCCTTCGTATATGAATGATAGGCTTAATGTTTATTAGTAAGAATTTCTATCTGCTCATAGTTTCTTTCCACTTTATATGATTGTAGGGATTTATATTCATGATCAGTGATTTGTATCTTCTCATTGGTGGTTTTCTCCCCATTTGGATGATGGTTTTGAAGTGAATTAGTAGGGATCTATGTTTACATATAAGTTTCAACCCTATTTTCAAGGTAGGCTTGGTAGGAATTGTAATGAATTTTCCCATTCTCATAGTTTTCCATCACATTTTATTGACGAGCTTTATAAGAGGGAGCATGAATATATGTCTTCCCATAGTATTCCAAAATATTTTCATAATGGAAGCCTTTGACAGAAATGAGGATGATGGAATGTTCTGGATTTTCTGATCGATGCCCTTTGTAGGAAACACTATGTACCTGGGTCTATTTGACTTTTGTTAGGACCCACAGGGTGGTATCCTCTTCAGGGAAAGGATTCTGGGCTGCACAACATTAGCTGCAAAAAATTCCAATAGGGTTCCTTGGGAGGGACCCCTGTTCTCCTAGGATGAAGTCATTAGTTATTAATTCATCAGCTAAACTAAGGTATGGTGGGAAGTTATTATTGAATAATGGGGAAAGTATCTCGAAATTATTGGAGAAGGCTATCGAGCTATCTAGTTTTTGACCATCAACCATTATAGGGTGGATACTAGCTGGCCTTCATAGACCGGAGGGCATGTCTAGCTACCTCTAGGATGGGGAGAGTACCATTCTGGTGGTACCTCCTAACTAGTGTATTTGAAACCTAGTGTTGAAGATTCTAGGTGGGTTATGACATCCACTGGTTGGTTGAGGACCCGTTAAATGCAGTGTCTGTTGTGCATGTTCATGAAAACTATTGAGATACCATTGGATTGAAAATATATTTGAAGAGTGACTATAATATATGTGACAAATAAATATAATAACCCTCTTAAAAGTTCTATCTCATGACTACATGCATAATTGATGTCACTATTTATCCCCCTTTCTATTTTGGATAAGAAAGGGGCCTGACGCAGGGTAACACCGCCACCTTGGTTAAGGATTCATGTCGGGATCACCATTTTCTTCTAACAAAAACTATTTTTTGATAGAAGATTAATTATGGAGGGTTTATTTGTGTACAATCACTAAAGTTGGGTACCCCATATTTGAACGGTCCCTAACGGGTTTATTGTGTGGAGCTGGAACCTCCCAATAGATCTCATATCCACAATTACTCATGAACTTACATTGCCAAGGAACGCCTTCATTGGGGAACTTTTCCCAAAACACTTGAAAAATCACATTGGTTGAGGGTATGAGAAATCATTACAAACTTTTTGGGAGAACCATTACCTATTTTGAGACTCTCTTATAGATGTAAGATATGTTCATGAATCCTTTTTTCATTCACAAATATTTTTAATATTCACTACCATAAGGTAACTATAAATCATGAATAAACATGGGTATTGAATCACCAGTGTGTATTTTATTTTATCCATAAATTAATGTATTTGTATGTATCCAAGGTTCTACTTCAATGATACCCTTTTATGGATAGATTAGTGATTCCTTTGTCATTTATTTGGACTATGATGGCTTTAATCCACTTTGTGGGTGCCATGGTGTTTTATGTCATCCAGGGAGATGGAATTTATCTCTATGTTGAGATAAAACCCAAAATATGCTTTTCCTATGTATCCTCAAGAGAAGAATTAGAACTCATTTAGTTCAGTGCCACATGAGAGGGTACATAACATTTTAAGGTCATGTGACAAGGACCCAACCATTCAGTATAATGTCATATGTAATGGAAATTCAAGTGAATGGTGCTTGGTCAAGTATGGTGTGAGACTTATGGAAAGGTGACATAAGTGACCTAGAAAAAATATGGTCTCTTTAGTGGATATGAACCCACTGGGGATGTGGATCAGTGAACTTTAGGTTGAATTTGGAGGTTGGTTTTGGACCTCCTGGAGGATTCTTACATATCCAAGTTAGTTTAGAATCAAAGACCATATAGTTTGGTTAAATTTGGGATTACTCATGGAATCTTCACATTTACGAGGGAATGATTGGGTTTTTTCCCTCAGAAGGATGACCATCTAGTGCTCCTTCATTGGCAATATGGGGATTTTATGGTTGTGGTATGGTTTCAAGGATTAAACTGTATAGGAGTCCCATTTGAGTGGATATGGTTTGGGCTTACAATCAGGGGATTTCCATGTGGTTTGGTCTTACACATGGAAGCAACCCATTTTAATAAAGGTTTGGGGCATACATCATTTAAGATAGCCCATAGAGAATGTGATTGGGGATTATTCATGGAAGTGATCCATTTGAATGGATATGATTCAAGATTATATCATATAGGAGGCCCATTTGGATTTTTGTTGGGGCTTATAGCTTTGAAGAAGGATAATGGATGGTTTGGGATCATGTATATGTCATGATCACCACTAAACTATAAGCTCTCATGAGCCATGCTCAGTGTGAGAAACAAGATGAAGAAATATATTTAAAGATCACACTGTCCACCCCACCCATTGGAGGATGTAAAGATGAAGAAAAAAGGTAGAGGGAGAGGGCATTGTGTGTGAACATCTCATAATTTATTCTGGTAACTAAGATAGTCACATCTGGTGATTCATCTAACTATGGATTGAGAAGATATGAGGAGGAGAAAAAGTTTCACCTCTCACATGAATGACTAGGGGAATAATTAATGAGGGATTCACTAGATTGGTTGATGACCTTCAAATGATAATTACACGAGTCATATTATAATTAGTGAATAAGGAATATCATGTTTTTCATAGGAGGCATCCTATTTTTTCATATATGGTATACTAAATTTTAAAGCCATGTAGTTATGAATAAAACATCACAATTTTACATTATATTGTGGGGATGAGTATCCTACAGTTTAAGTCATGTTCTCAGGATGAGGCTAGTGTGGGACTTATGCAAGAGTGGACCATTCTACCTTAACCATAAATAAGACTTAGGTGATGGGATTTTAGGAGGCATGTAAGGAATTTTTTAACTCATGTTATTATATGGGGTGGATGTTAGCGCCATATAAGGTGAAATAAAAAAAAATGTCTTCAAACCGGGCCAAAAGTTTCATGCTACGACTCTCTATTTTTTTATTGGGGTGAGTAATGGTAGCGAAGGTGCCGATGTGGAGTGTTGGGACCAATACCTGACAGTGATGTTGATGAGGGGTACGTGGGTGCAACCACCATGGTATAGACTAGTGGGAACATAGGGTCTCCCATAAAGAGCCGGCAGCATAGGAGATGGTTGTAAAAGACCGTCTGCGAAGGAGCTGGCCACAAAAGACCATCTGTGATTGGTGTTTCATAAGGGACCACCAACGAAGGATATTTCATGAAGTGTTTTCCACATAGGGTTTCCCATAAAGCATCATCTGTGAAGGGTTTCCCACAAAAAGTCATTTGCAATGGGTTGGATATAAAGGGTCTTCTGAGAAAGGATATTCTAAGACGAAATTTATTCATTCATGGGGTCATAAAGTGACACCACATGTCACAAAAACACTTCCTCTATATGGAATCTTCTGTATAGGGTCTTAATCATATGGTTTATGAGATAGTGTCTGTGAAGTTCCACCTGCATATAGTTCATGGGATGTAATCTTCCACTTTTTTCACTATAAAAAGGGATCTTCTACAAATGAATTCAGGCATAAAGATGGTTAGGTGATTTTATTGATGAGAATTATTTCTCTGGGGCCATCGCTCAAATTTTCACCCACCCACTTTTCTGATTCCCTCTCATCACTTTATAGAGGAATGACACAACTAACTACTACATTGGCCATTTGTGGTGGTCCACATGGATTTTTTTTCGGTGCTAATGAAGAATTCCCAGGCCAAATAACTATTTTGTTTTCTAGTGATGAAAAATACCACCCTCTCCCACAAAAGATTTATCATTTGGAGGGCCAATCATTCACAGGGGGGTGATAATCACCATTCTTCCCTAAAAATGACTTTTTTTAATTCACAGGAGCCTATGGTTCAATAGATGCATCACAGAGTTGTGGAACACAATGAAAAGTATAGATCAGTGTTGAATTTTAACGTCATGGGACTAAGCCTTCCTCTATGGTGTCTCATCCTTTGATCATTTTCTTCAAAATATTCTTTAGTTTTTTACCCTTACAAATGTCATGAAATTATGTGTATATTCTAGGTGTAGTTTTTAGGACCCAATATGGTCACACATGACTTGGCCACACAAGGTGAAAGTTCGGCACCATGTGATTGATAATCATGGGAAAATTTTAGAACCTTGAAAATATGTCACATTTGATTTTCCAAGAAAGAAGTGCCTCTCATTTGGCTCCACTTGCATTTATTTTTCACCCCCTAAATAATTGAAAAGTATCAAAATAATACATGAAAAATTTATACCATCTAAAATATCATTAGTTTGAATAAAATAAAACCCATAAATAATGAAGAGATATTAAAATTCAAGATTCAAAACCCAACATCCCCTAGTAACTCAAGGCTCCAAAAGGAAAAGTGTTCACAATTCTCTTCTCGTGTATACATACCAAGTTCAAACAAAACTATCATTAATACACCATTATACCCCATTTATCAAATGGTTTGGCTCTGATACCATTTTATCAAGAACCAACTTAATCTCTCCCTCCATTATACACCCAATCCTACCCATGGAAAGGACTGATGGGCATTCCCAATCCCCATGGGAAGGAAACTAGTATCTGATACCAAGATGGACTCATTAGGGGATAATTTCTCCCAAGAATATAAACTTTTAGAAGCAGTGGAAAATTTTATAAAAATTTCAGCAAGACTCATTCAAAAATCAGACATCCATGCCAGGGAAAAATAATCATAAATAAATAATCAATAAGAATCAAAATATAAAATGGATTAACATACATAAAAAACACCAATAAAGTAAAGAAAGAAAAAATGGTTGAAATACCTACTTGGATGATGTGATAAGAAAAAACTAAATAAAAGAAATAAACCAAGTAAACACTATTTGACTCTATGAGTCACCATAAAAACAAAAACAATATGTTCTCTGTGAGAAAAAATAATTGAATAATAGAACCTATGAATGAAATATAAATATAGGCTTGAGAATTAACATGATTAGTAGGCCACTACCTACCTTTCTACATAGCTAACAGTTAACCATAGATCCATTTCCAAGATATTTTTTTAGTATATATGGAAAATATATTTTTATCTAAAATTTCCTAAAACCAATTGATATAATAAAATCAGTTCAATAATTTCCAATAGTTTTCTTAAATTTTAATAATCACACTAAAAAAATGTTCCTATAAGTAAAACTAAAAATAAAACAGTTTCTAAAAACATTTTTAGAAAATTAGTAACACTTTTTGAGAATACCTTATTAAATACACATTTACAATATAAATTATCCCATATTATTATAGTAACAAATACTATTTTATAGGTAATTAAATGGGTACCTTGAAATTATATTCAATAATGATATTATTTAAAATAATTATTACCTTAGAATCTTTGAAAATATGATAATGAATAAATTAAACATTATGGGAACAAGAGTTCCCAGTGGAAAAACATGTATTTGGATCAACAACCAATAAATGTGAATCTACCTACAATAGATACCAAAACAACCATCCCTGACACCTAGTATTTCCCTAACTAGCCCAACTGAGGTGGAAATCCCATAAAATTGATATTTTTTAACCAGGTGCCACTATCCAGAGCATGATACAAAGAAAGTGAGTCATGTGTACTAAGGTTTCCCACAAAACTACCCTTAGATTCCCATGAAAGATAAAATCTAGGTGAGTTTTGGAAACTAAAAGGAACTCCTACCATGTTTATTTCATAATTAAACCAAAATCCAACTACCACACCTCAGAATAATCCTTAACGAACAAACCCCTTATAAATACCAAGATTCTTGTAGCCGAAAATCAGTGGTCACTTTATTATCATGAAATAATATACAAGCAATCACATCCCAAAGGTATGAGTAGTTTAGTAGTATTAGAAAACTCTATACATACTCGAATTAAAAATTATATTTTAAAATATAAAATAAAACATAGTATTTTATTTGAGAACATTTTTTTTCTTATTTAGTATATTCCTACATATCAATCATAAAAACCCTTCATGGAATCCTGGGGAAAGTAAACATAAGAAGGGGTGAGCTCAGATTCTTAGTAAGGGTACGCATACTGGAGAATCTAAAACAACATGAATAATATATAAATATTAAATGATGAGAATGTTTTCCCATATAAATAATCCCATGATCTATAAAATCAGCCATGGATTGTAAATTAAATAATCATGTGAACATAAATAACAGAATTAAAAATAGTTGAATGAATAATTCTATATATCTAAAACATACTATCGAGGCCTCAACCAAGACATATGATAAAACTATCCAGGCCTTGTTCCATGAAATCTAAATAAATGGGTAAGGCGTCATCCAAAAAACCAAGCTTGTTTGTATCATGAAAACTGCTGATGAATTTAGGGGTTATAGCTGGCCTTTCTCCTCACATCCTAAGTCAAATTCATTCCTAATAGGAATAAATAATACAATTGATACAACATGCCCTAACAAAATTAGTAAATATAAATATTAGTCAAATTAAATATTATTATGTTCCCCAATAAAACTTATCATAAACCATAACAATAAATATGATGAATGATAACATTAGAGTACATACTCAACAAAATATTTAACAAAGTATGTTGACATAGATAAAGATACTTTAATGAGATTATTTTAATATTTCTTTCAGGAAATATATTTTTAGATTTATTTTTTAATCTAAAAACTAAAAACATAATGTAAAATTGTAAATAAATTTTAAAATCATTGAGGCTCTATGATGGTTAAATATTCTATACATGCCGTATAAGTTAAAAATAATTAATTTCAAAATTTGTAAGAAAATTAAAAAAGTACATTGTTCATAAAATGACAGTAGGATTCCATTTAGATGTTTTAATTAAATGCCAAAAATTGTATATATTAATTTAAAAAATAATTAGAGAATTTTTAAATAATTTTTTACTTTTTTTAGAAAACATGGACATGGAAGATAAATATCCTCAGCTAAGTCTTAAAAATAGACAATCCTGAATAATGATGAGATAATGAAATAAAACCTTACCTTATGTTCGATTTCTTTTGTACATGCTTGAACCTCCTACAAAATAAAAATATATCAATTATACTTCTATAACAAAACCATATATATATATATACATATTACCCTATATGATTTACCTATAATATTAAATTACTTTTTTATTATCAATTCATTATTAAAATCATTGTTTCAGGTGGTAACTAATTCATTTACTATGTATGTCTCTAATCGATATTTCTGATACATATACTTTTATTTTGGACTGGAAATAAAAAAATTAATATTTAAGGTATAAATATAAAATAATATATATATATATATTTATATTCACCCATAATGATAGAGATAGAAAAATTAATTACACCATTAATTGAGACGGTTGGCCTTATGTGCTCATAAAAATTGTTTTTAATTTTTGGTTGATGGAAAGAAAGAAATATGAATAAAAACTTTATTTTAAGAATCATATTTTTCTCATAAATATCATATTAACTCATTATTTTCAACTTTATAAACTTACAAATAATGTGGTTATGGAAAAAAATTACACCGCTACATGGAGACAGTAAGCCGTACACATGCACGAACAATGTTTTCTTTTTTTATTAGGGTACAAAAGATAAGAATTTGGTTGAATGATAATCATAATAAAAAATTATAATATTTATTATACTGGATTTATAATTTTTTATGGGTACAACACATGAAAAGGATGTATATGAAGAAATAAACATAGAAGATTCCATAAAGGCAATTACCTCCTCTTCAATGGAATCCCTTTAGATCTCTTCTTAAGGGACCTTGGGTTGATATTTTGAAAGTTATAGAATCTAAAAACATAGTTAAGGATTTTTAGATGTGTAATTTCTATGGTTTTTTTGATAAATATGACTCAATGTGGTGTAAATAAGTAAGGCATGAGGTTCCTTTTTATAATTGAGGTGAGGAGCACTATTGGAATTTCTTAAAATATTAAATTAATAAAAATTAATAGATAGTTCCAAAGGGCCTAAAATTGAGGTTTTTTAATATACAATGAGTATGGATCAAAATAATCTAACAAAATAAATATTAGAAAAGTTTTATCTATGTTTTTATCCTTATCATTTGGCTTTAACCCCTCGTTAACCCTTTTTAAGCATAACTTGTCAACAAGGGTTTTTACCTTTTAGAGATAATATAATTACAATAAATGGATGAAACACATAAATAAATTATGGTTGATACTATCCACCAAATTATAATCCCTTGGATTAGTATGATATTTTTTTGGAATTTTATATCATTTAATAACATATTATTTATTATAAAATATCAATAATATAAATTTTTAAACTATTCATTATAATGAAAGTAATTATATTAATAAAAATCATAGAATTTGAAAAAATATGTTTTATTATATCCCTAAAATGTCATGTTGATTTATAAAATTCATGAATCACATCATTTACAACAAATTCTATTATCTTTAATATTTTAAATGCCATTTTTTTTATTTTTCCATTAATTAAAGAATCATTTTGTCAACATTTTATATGAATTTAAGATAATTATTTTTCCATTAAAATTTAAAAATAAATTACCATGATTAAAATAAATCTTATAAATATAAAAATTCAATTTATAGTTTAACATATCCTCTCAATAGCCTTATATTAAATTTTTTTCAAGTATTAAAATCAAGAGTGTGACATGTTTGACTTTTTATTAAATAAAAAACTATAAAGGTCATAATCTCATATAAATAACCAAAAAATCCATAAAATAGAATATTGGATGATTATGGATGAAATGATCTCATGAAATAATATTAATTTAATTTTAATGTTAATTTACAAGTCTTTACCATTTTAGTGTGGACATTAATTACCAGATTTACCCCTTACCATGGTAAAACAATTACGAAGGTTACTGTTTCTATTCTAAAAAAATAAAAGGGACTGATTTAATAAATTTATAAATCAAAAATATAAATATATAATCTATTTTTAAAAATTAAATGCACATAATTATAGTAATTTTATTTAAAATTAAAATTAAAAAATTCAATGAAAACAATTTTTCAAATAAAATCTTGTTTAGGTTTAAAATAGATTTTATTCAAAATTTTGAAATAAAATTGATTCAAATGAAATTAATTCTATTATAAATAATAAAATATAATTTTTTTGTTATAAACTATTTTAAAATAAAAATTTACTACTAAAATTCTTGAAATAAAAATACAGTTTTCAATAAAAAATATATTTTTCAGTATTCACTGAAAAAATAGTATTTTTAGAAAAATAGAAAATATTTACACTAGAGAAGTTTTTATATAGGTTTAAAAAATGAATTTAATTTTATCAAATAAATTTTATAAAAATTTGGAAAAATTAATTATATTATTTTCTTAAAAAAGTAATAAAATTAATTATTTTATAAAAAATTCAAAATGAATTTACTTGAATTTAAGTGTTTATTTCCTAAAAATTAAATAATATATTTTTATTGATTAAGACCATTATATATATATATATTATTGATAATCATATACATTACCTCTAATTTTAATAGGTATGTTATAAAAGTTGGGTTAAAATAATAATATGTTATTAGTGTATCGAGGTTCGTTTAAGATATGTGTTGCGTGATATATATGCTATCGAACAGAAAATTATTTTAAGTCTTAGTGTTTCATACAATATAATTTATCAAGTTATTTAAATTTATTTAATAATCAAAATACCTTAAAATCATGTGGTTTTACTTTCTTCAATCCTGAAAATTTATTCCTCAAAATTTCTTGAAAGTCACCTCATGAATAGATTTGTGTAATTAGTTATCATAATTGCTTCATATTCCCACATTAAATATTATAAATTATGACTTCTTTAAAATACCATTACCATATATGTTATGTTATTCCTTGACACATGTTTACTATTTTCTATAATCTGAATAGATCCTTTACAGTAGGATAAATCAGGTTCCAATTCTATTTCTTCATAGGTGATCACATGAGTTGGGTCTGAAATGTAATTACTTAAAAATAATATATAGTTCACATCATATACATTGGATAGGCTAGGTAGAAATTAATAATGGTATAAAAAGATCCAATTCTTTCTATACTTGCAAAAGTTCTGATTTACCTCAGGATCATTTTTCCTTTCTAAACAAATCTTATAACACCCTTCCATAGAGATAATTTCATGAAAACAAGATATCCCACTTGAAATTACATATACAATATATAGTTATTTTCATAAATATTCTTTGTGATTTAATATGATTTCATACGGGTTTAAATATTATTTTCCTTTTAAATTTCTTCCAGCCAAGTTCTAGGATTACATGCGTTCTTTCACCAACATCATCCCAACAAATTTGGGTATAATAGTTCTTTCAATATTATTCTTTATATGGAACCATTTTAATAATTGAATGGACTATATTGATATAGTTGAATTATAATAAAGGTAATTAATGATCCCATATACCTTTAATATCATGTGAGAATAATCTCAATAGGTATTTTATTATTTGGATAGTCATTTCGGACTTCCCATTAGTTTGAGGATGATAAGTGGTGCTCATATGAAGCTTAATATCAAAAGCGTTTTGAAGAATTTTCTATAATTTTTATGTAATTCATGAATCCAAATTAGACACAATTGAAAGAGTTGAATAATGATTTCTTACTACATCATTAATACAGTGTTATAAAAGGAACACCAGATGTAAATCTACCCTTATAGTGAGGAAATGTGAAGATTTGGTAATTCGATCAACAATAACCCATATAAAACCATTCATTTTAAAATTATTTGGTATTCTTGTGAAATAATTAAATATTAATTCCAACCCATTTATATTTTGTAATAGGCATATGTTTAATGACTCTATTATAATTATATCTCTCAACCTTAACATGTGGAAACACCAAACATCATGACACATTATCAGTAATTTCCTGCTTCATTTTAGCCCACCAAAAATTATCCTTCAAATCACAATACATCTTCATACTGCGAGGGGGTATAGATAAATTTGACCTATTATAATTGTATAATGATTCCCTTTTTTATCTTAGTTAAAGGTGGAACACATATCCTCTTTCCAAATTTCACAACACCATTTTCAAATACGATGTTTTAAAATTTTACTTCACTTATAGAATAAATCTTCTTTTGAAAATACTTATCATCAAGATAAGAACTTTATAACTTTTACTATAAAGATTTTTTTGGAAATCATCTAAAGAAAGAGTGATGTTTCCCCTTAATTATTAATTTCCATATTCATATTTACAAAATCCATGAACATAATACCCATTTATATCCTTATTTTGGCCATAACTCCATTATCCTTCCAACTTAATTAAACCAATACCTTATTTTACTTCCCCGAGTGGCAGTGTATTGATTAATCATAATCCATGAGTAGCCTAATCCATCAAATTTGTCTCATGTTAATTTCTTTTTGTGGAAATATATATTTCAGACTATTGTGATCTATGTATATCTAATATAATTCACTATGAATACAATGTTTTAATATTTTCAAATAAAATTTTATGGATGATAACTAAAGACCATTATTTGTACAATTTATTCATGTGTTTATAACTACCTTGATCTATAGGCACTAATTCTTTCATTTGAAAAAACTGAACAACCAAGTACCTTCCTCGATGCATCATTATACATCACATATCCACCATTTCTTGATAGTGGAGTGGATATATGAGAATTCACCATTCTGCACATCAGTTATTCAAAACAATATCAAATTTTCAATGTCCTAATGAACTTAACCTTTTTACAAGTAATCTTTATTAATGGGTTATCCAATCTGGTAAAATTTTGAAAAGATCATTGATATTGACCTTCCAAACGAATGAAATCACATACCTCAGTTATTATCATTGGGGTAGGCTATTCATCGAATTTATTTGTATTTATAGGATCAACTGTAATTATATCCTTTGATATAACACAAAAAATAAATTAAACTTTTTGAAGTCAGAATTCAAACTTGCTAAATTTCCATTTTAACCCTTTTATTCTAATAGTCTTAATATTGATTCATATTTTATTAGTATTTTCATTAGATTACACCAAGATATAATAAATAAATACCTCAAAAAATAACCCAGATACACATTGAATACTCTCTTTTTTAGGTCCATAAAAATAAAGGGTTCAAAAATCAATCCAAATGGAATTACTTTAATCATATATGCTTGTACCACATTCTAAATGTTTTCACCTAAATGTCATCCTTCTTTAACCACAATTGATAATACTCACAATGAAGATAAATTTTTTGAAAATAATGATCTTTGTGAAGTTGGTCTAATGATCCATCAATATGAGGTCATGGATACTTGTTCTTTAGTATAATAAAATTCATTTACCTACAATCAATGCACATCCTCATAGGTCAATATTTTCTTCTTGAAAAATTGAATTGGGTGTCCCCAAGGTGAAACACTTGTGCATATAAATTCCTTATTACACAACTCCTATAGCATTTCTTCAATTACACTAATTCCACAATGGTCATTCTATATAGAGTCATGGACATAGGTCTTGCATTTGAGATTAAATCAATGGAAAAATAGACTTCATGCTCTGGTGTACGTTCAGATAATTCCATATAAAATACATCAATGTATTCTTACACAATATAAAATTATCAATTTGAATATTAACTTCACTATTCAATGGTTTTTCCTTCTCATATTCCCCAAAAATTTCAATTAAAAAAGATGTTAGGGTGGATCTATATATGAATCAAATGATGAATTTTCCCCTCTAATGATATAGAATTCCATATCTTTATCCCAAATCATAATTTCGTTATCCTTACAATAAAATTTTTGAATCACATTTTAAACTCCATTCTATAACAAGGTTCATATCAAAATAGACCATCAATATGATTATAAAGTTGGTAAATAGGGAAATTGTGTGTGTCATACTGGGAATTGACCAACATATCCTTATTTCAGTGAGACTTCCATTATGAGTCTTCACTGATAACTCATTTATTATAGAGATAAGTAAATATTTATTTTTCTTAGAAAACATGGAAGATATAAAAGAGTATGGTGATCCATAATCAAATAAATCATTATATAATTTTGAGGATATTATTTATATACCTTAAACCACATCATTATGAACATCATCATTAGCTATTGTGATCATAAAATCATTTCCTTTCTCCCTCGTACATTTTTAGAGAAAATTCCCCCAGTGCCTGGGATAATTGTTTTCATATTTACCAATATCTTTAAACATTACAAAATTAAAATTTGTATATTATTTCATTCGTTTGTACTCATGAGCTCATTGAACCTTCTCTCTAATCATGAAACAAACTCCTTTTCCATTTATACTAGTACCAGGGTGTTTCTTTCCACTTGTGTGACATGTTGGAAAATCCCCGCTTTCAATTATTCCCCTTATCTATTTTATTATCTTCCATCCTCTTCATATACTTTTTCCCCTCAAAGTCATGATACTTGGATAATTGTGTCTCTTTCTTAATAGCACATGAGACTATGTACTCATTTGAGGAGAAGGTTTCAAGACTAGTAACATTTTAAGGAATGTATTTAACCCATTAAAGAATCAGTCAATTTAACTATTTTAATTATATACATAGTCTATAGCATTTCATTCTATCCTTGTAAAGTTTTCTTTATAAATAACAACATTTTACTCTTCATTTTGTCTTAAAATTATGAACTTTTTCTCCATATCATCATGTTGTTCGTGAGGAGAATATTTTTCCTAGAGGAGTTCCTCAAAATACATCAATTCCATGTTCGTTATTTCCTCATCATTCTTAGTGGTTTGAATAGACTAACACCATTTATTTTCACCCCTTAAGAGATGATAAATGGACATTACATCCTTATTCCTTTAATTACATCCAAAAGAGAGAAATATCATCCCTAAGTAACTTATCCATTGTTGGGATACTAATGTATTTTTAGTCCCAATGAATGATATAGGTTGTTAATGCATTAAGAGGTCTGCCATTGTTAGAACATATTGTGGGTTATCATGATTATCTATATGGTAAAGGTCATTGGTCATAACCTTATTCAAAAATCCCAAAATAATTATTATTTGTTTAGTTACAACTACATCTCTATCTCAAGATGCATCTCCAACATCATCATCATTATTATTCCCATGAGGAAAATCCCTACAAGGATTACATGTATTGATATGGTTTCAATTATATCTTGTAGACACTAAATCTAAATAATGGAATATACTATATTAGTTCATAACATTAAAAATTAACATATAATTTAAAAATTTGTAAAACATGAAAGATAGATTAAAAATTTAAGTATAACTAATCTCAAAATCATAAGTTTATTTTATTTGGGAATATACTCAAAGTCCGTTATAGGGTAGAATTTCCTTGAACTAATTTTTCCTAAATCTTGTTTCCTTGGTTTCTAATAGACTTTTTATGATACTAACAATTAAAACTTCATTCCAGTAGCCTAAAATTAGTGGTTAATTTATTATATTGGCATAAGACAGAAGAAATCGCATGCCAAAAGACTGAATAGTTTAATAGTATTGGAGAACTAGATACCTACACACTATATTTGAAAACATAAAATACAACATAATTTTATCTTTGATAAATCCATTATTATATTTATCATGTTCCTAAATATGTAACATAAAAAACTTCCTAACATCCTGGGGAAAGGAAACATAATAAAGGGGTGAGTTCCGATGATCAGAAATTGTATGTTTATATTAGAAGATAATAAGACATGAATAACATGGAAAGAATAAACAATGAACAGGGAATTCTATTTAAATAATCACATAAGCTAGAAAATCATCCATAGATAGTAAAAAAAATCTTATGGACAACATTAACCTAATTTATAATGATGGAATTCATAATTCCATTCATCTAAAACATATTAATAAGGCCTTCTCCATGACATCTAACAATACCTTCAAGGACTTCTTCCTTTACATAGGAATAAATGTGTAAGGACTTAGAAAAAACCCAAGATATATTATCTAATGAGACCCACTGATTCATCAAGGGGATATATTGGTCTCCACCTATCACATACTAAGTCCAAAACAATCCTCATATGAATAAATAATAGAACTAAATCAATATTCCTTACCAATATCAATAGCTATCTATATTGTCCATAGAGAATATCAATACTCTCTACATTGAAACATATAATAAACCATGAAAAGAAATATAATGAATGGTATCATTAGAGTAAATCCTCAACATTAGATTCAATTAAGGATTTTTACATAGATGAAAATGGTTTAATAAGATTACTAGAATATTTATTGAAAAAGTACCCTTTATCATTGAAAATAATTGTTAAAATCTAAAAAATGCACACACAATAACGAAATAATTTTATTTAAAAAGATCATTGAAAACATGTAATAGAAAATTAAAATAATTGAGGTATCATAAAGACCTCAAATTCCACTCATTTCATCTATGTTAAAAATCATTCCTTTCACACTTTTTTTAGAAAAGTAAAAAAGTAACTTGTTCACAAATAATAGGGTATTATTTTTCAAATATTATATAAAAAGTCACATAAGGATAAAAATGATTTTAAAAATAATTCTAGAATATAAAAAAAAATTGAAAACGTTTTTTGAAAACATGGATATGGTAGGGAAATATCCTCATCTAAGAGTTAAAATCAAACAATCCCCGGTAAAGATGAAATTTTGAAATAAACCATAACCTCTTGTTTGATTTCTTATATACTTGATCAATCCACCTGTATAATAAATATATATTTATTATTAATATATTATATAACAATACTTATATATTTCATGCCATATATTATTTACTTATCATATTTTATCATCATTTTATTATCTTTTCATTGTTAAAATCATTGTTTCTGATAGTAACTACTTTGTTTTTCATGTATGCTTTTAATCAGTAATTACAGTACTTATAATATTATCATGGTTCCATAATATCTAGAATATAATTTAAGGTATAAATATAATATATTTTATACATATTGATATTTATATTCATCCATAAATATATATATTGGAAAATAAATTACACAGTTAATAGAGATGATAGGTCGTACCTATGCATAAGCACCGCTTTTACATTTTGATTGATGAAAATAATGAAATATGAATAATAATTAATAATTAAAGAAACATTATTACATCATCAATATGACATTTAATCATTATTTATATCTTTATAAACATCCATGTAAAGTTGTGATGGAAAATAAGTCACACTGCGACGTGGAGGCGACAATGCATACGTACGCATGAGCAATGTTTTTTCTTTTCATAAGGTGGAAATGGGATGAAATATGGTTTTATAGTAATCATATTGAAAACTAATGAAATTTATTATACACAATTTATTATTATTTAATGTATACAACACATGAATAATATGTAGAATAATAAATAAACATAAAATATTTGTTGAAGAAGATTACCTTTTCTTTGGTGGAGTACCTTTAGATCTCTTATTAAGGGACTTCAAGTTTCTATTTTGGAAAGTATATATTCTTATAAACTTGTATAAGTATATTTATAATTTTATTTTTTTAAATACATATTGATCAATGTTGTGTAAGGAAGTAAAGGATGATGTGCTCTTTTATAAATGTGGAAAGGGGAACTTCTGGAATTTTTTAAAATATTAAATTAATATAAACTAATATTTAATTAAAAATGGATCAAAACTGATTTAATTAAAATATATAATGAGTATGGGTTGAAATAATATCATTCAATAAAAATAATAAAAAATTTAACTATGTTTTTATCCATATATTGTGGTTTTAACCCCTCATTAACCATTTTTAAACTTAGCATGTTGACAAGGTTTTTTGGTCTTTGAGGGTCAATTCAATTACTATAAATTGGTAAAAGGCTCATAAATGGACCATGGTTGATATTATAAGCCATATAAAAATCACTTGGTTGGATTTAATATTTTTAAAATTTTATATCATTTAATAAAATATTATTTATTATAAAATATCAATAATGTTAATTTTTAGAACAATTAATTACTTAGAATTTAATAATTTTGAGAAGAAAGCTTATAATTCGAACCAAATATTTTATTATATCCCTAATATGTCATAGTATTCTATAAAATATATGTATCACATAATTTATCTCAAATGATATTTCTTTTAATATTATAAATATAATTTGATTGATTTTTCTATTAATTGAATAATCACTACGTCTGTGTTGTATAAGAATTTAAGGTAATTATTTCATTCAAAAAATAAATAAAAATATTACCTCGATTCATATAAATATTTTATCTTTGAAAATATTATTTATCATTGAACAAATCTGTTGTAGAATGAAATATTAAAAATATTATATTTATTAATAATAAGAGAGTGGCTTGTTTGACATTTCATGAAATAAAATACTATAGAGGTCATAATCCCTTCAAAATGGATTGAAAATTCCATATAATAGAATAGTTTATAATTAGGGATGAAATGAACTCATCTAATAAGATTAAATAAAGTGTTATGGTCATTTTCTAGTTCTTATTATTTTTTTAAACATTGATTACATGATCTACCCTTTATCGTGGCTACAAAAATTAATAAGTCAATATTAATATTTAAAAAAATAAAAGTTTCTTATTTAATAAATTTAGAAATATGGAATATAAATATAGAATCGATTTTTCAAAATTCGAAACACCTAAGTGGAATAATTTAATATAAAATTAAACTGAAAAAATTAACTCCTTGAGTTTTCATGAATTACTAATTTTTTAATAAATTAAATTTATTTGATAGATTTCATTACATGCAACACTAATTTAGTTTTTCACAACACACAATAGTGATTTTTCTTTAATTACATGCAACACTAAGTTTTAACAAAACTATGATATATTATTAATGCAACATTTATTACCTACTTGATGAACATAGTCATATAAAAAATTATATCTAATATTAAAATATTAATTATAGTGTTTTATATAAGGAATACATTTTTATAATAAAATACTTGTATTTTTGTAAATTATTTATATATTTCAAAAATAATATACTGAACAAAATTTATTTTCCTATAGTTTTTTGATCAATAATTTAATTAATTTTTAACACTTTTAGAAAAATAATTTGATAAAATACATTCAATTTTCGAGATTAGAATGTTCGAATTTTATTAGGGTGAATTTTTGGGATTTTTTTGAAAAGTTTCATTTTTTTAATGAATGTTGAAAAATATTGAATTTTAAATGAAAATTGTCTTTTTAGATAAATTATTTAAAATTTAAAATTATATTTAAAATTGGTATTAAAGTATACATTTTTAATAATACATATATTGATCCAATTTAATTCAATGGAATCAACTTCATATTTTCATTGAATAAAAAAATTTGTAATCTTTCGATCATTTTCGGCTTAAAAGCGAGCTTTCTCATCACATCTACGATATTAATTATAAATTAAAATTTTCCAGTTTGGTGAATTGCATTTAGAAAAATGGATTCTGTATTTTGAAAATAAGAATTATGATTTATAACAAGTTCAACTTAATTTTGGTCCAAAATGAATGGTGAATGTAGTAAAAATTTAATTACCACAGTTAAAGTAAAAATTGATTTACTAGGGTGTTAAACTTGTATGTTAAGAGTAGAAATGAACTAAAATATAATCTTAAATTTTTTAAATGAATTTATTTATATATGTTACATAAATTTCTATAAAATATGGTAATTCCATTCCACTTTCCTTTTAATATAACCCATATAATAAGACAAGTAAAGAAAATGATAGAAAAGATATATTTTAACATTTAATAAACATAAATCCTTGGGATAGGTATAAAAAAATATGTTCAGTTAAATATGTAATTATTTAAGATAATAATTTTTAATCATTATTTTTTATTTTCATTTTTTAGAGGAAATAATTTTTAAAATGTTTAATAAAAACCGACACAATAATTATTTTGTTGACAATTAAATACATTTTATAATACTAAAAATAATAAAAGTGAAGTAAATTGAATGAATTATAGTTTTCAAATATATTTAGATGAATATATCATGTTACACAGGTGTGACCATAATAGGTTTTAATTCCATATTTGTCTTGATATTTCTAAATTCAATTTAAATGAATAATGTAAAAATTGATATTAATGTCATTTTATAATAAATTATATATTATTAAATGATTTATAATTAAAAAATTCTTATATTCTTCAATATCTTTGTAAATAAAAATAAAAATAAACTATTTTATATTAATGGGATAATTTATCTTTTACAATGGACATATTATTCTTGAAATAGTGAAAAACATTTATCATATTTAAGGTTAAAGCCACGTTTTTACTTGTTACATGCATTTTTGTTAAAATTAATTTTCAAGACACATTTGGTTTATTTAATTGGATATTGTATTTAGATTAATTGGGTCCAAATTATATATTAATGATCTTTTTATTTTATTCTTAAATGATAAATTAAATAGGTTAGAAAAACTAGTTACCATAATGAAAAACCAAAATGGTAAAAACCAGGAAACTTAGGAGTTAAAAAAAAAGTTATTTTAAAATTTTCTTTAATAATATGTTAGAGGTGTGGATAAACTATATAAAACATCCACACATTTAATTAAAAAAATTTAATCCACTTTATGTAATATTTAACACCCAATAGTGAATAATTTTTAATATTTACAAAAATATCACTCCTCGTCAACTATAAATGGGAACTCAATCTCTTCCCTCCTTTACACCTTCACACCTCTTAGGTTTAGTCAAAACCTACCCAAATAACCTCTAAAAATTTATATACTCATCATATATGTAACACCCCGACCCCAGTTACCCAGAGACGGTGCATTATTACATAACATTATCATGATCACAAGAAAGATCAAATCTCGAAAGAACGATTAGTTTAGTAGCATTGGAAACACTGGATACATTAATAAAGTTTACATTACATCATAAAATGAAAACTAAAACAATATAGTCTCCATAGTCCACACTCTTATCACCTCATACTATCCCTGCAGGTCATTCATAAATTACTTTTTCACATCCTGGGAAAATTAAAACATAGAAAAGGGGTGAGCTCAAATGCCCAGTAAGGATAACAATATAGCGGAAACTTTCATAAATAAGAATAAACATTTAAGGCAATGTATAAATAAAACAAACACCTATATAAAATTGAACTTCAACATAGTATGGAAAAAATAAAATTAAATAATGCCATTTACTTATTCACATGGATATTCTACTAATCGAATAATCACATGCAATATCAATAACCACTTTCATAATGATGGAATGCATAATGCCAGACTATCATAACCACATAGCCAAGGCCTCGTTCCAAGACTACAAATAAGATTTTGTCAAGTCCTTGTTCCATGACACTAGTTTGTCTCATGAGACCTACCGATGCATCGAGGAGCTATAGCAGGCTCCACTCGTCACATATTAAGTCCAATGCATTCCCAAATGAAAAGGATTAAACATAACATAAACATTCGTAAGAAATCTAGAATACGAAATGTAAATACTTCATCTATAAACCATGCATGGTATAAAAATAACACATCCACAGTCAAACATATCACAAAACCTTCAATACAATATAGAAGTTTTGTATCATAATAAATTAACTTCAAATAAGCATAAAATCCATCAAAGGATGTTGACATAGATGAAATCAAAACTCTTTTTAGAAAAATAACTCTTTCTATTTTGAAATCATTTAAGAGTCATATATTTATAAAATAAAACATTTTTTTTGAAAATATTCTTATAATATTTTAATGGAAGCTTCGATGATTTTATAACGGTGGAAAATAGCCGCACCCGCCGTATAAGTTAAAAAAGACATTCTTACCATAATTCTGTCGAAAAGGTTAAAAAGGACCTTGTTTAAAAAACGACGAAATGATTCCTTTATAAACCACTTAAAAAATTCAACAAGGGTATAAATTACTTTAACCCATATTCTAGTAAATAGTAATTTTTTTTGAAATACATTTTTAAGAAACATGGATTTGGATGATAAAGAAGTCCCAGTAGATTATTACGTATAAACAACCTCGAATAATGAAGAGATTGCAAAATAAACCCTTACCATTAACTTCTCCTTGTTTGAGGGTAGGTTAAACTCTTGTATAATAGTGAAATAATAGTTATTAAATTATACAAGAATCATATACATTAATATGATATCATATATGATCTTTTAACATTGATTTGTTAATAAAATCTTAGTATTATCGTTGTTTTGGGTGTTAACTTAATCATTTTCTTTTATATGTTTTGTTACGTAAGCCATGTTTGTCATGGATAGGGTGTATATTATTCATATACAGAATGAAATCAAGTCCTTAGATACTTTTATTAAACATCAAATGAGAATTAGACTTGAATAGATACGATGGAGAATGAATCTCATCGCGTTCGTGGAGACGGAAGTCCGTACATACGCACGAGCGACAATATCATTCTTTTGATATTAAAATAATATATAATTGGATGGTATATCATATATACAGAATAATTATCATGTTATATTTATTATTTACATGAATTACACATCATTATTATACCCATCCAAATAATAATTTATTGAATAACAATTACACACAGCGTGGAGACGGTAAGCCGTACGTACGCACGTATGGTGACATGTTATTCAAAGGATGGATAGAAGACTGAATATGGTTGTACCATATTTATAATAATATCACAGTACATATAAGATAATGGATTTATTATTTTAGAACGGTAATAACAAAGAAAGAAGAAGTGGAAGAAGAAAGGAACTTGAGAAAGGGTGGTGAAATCATTACCTCTTCTTCAGGTTCTTCCTTTTGATTTGATCAAAAGGGCTCCTTAGGATGGATTTCTGACTAACATAACGACTCAAGGATGAAGTGAGGGAAGTTGAGAGAGTATTTTGGAAGGGTTTGGACGAACCAAAAGGCTTTGAAGGTGTGAATTAATGAGAAGGAGGGGTTCCCTTTTATAAGATGGGTGAGGGGAACCTTTGGAAAAGCTAGAAATATTATTTTATAATAAATTCATATTCGGTTTCTAATGGCTCCAAAGTGGATTATTTAAATGTTAAGGTGGGGATAGGTCTAAAACCACTCATGAAATAGAATTTAGACAGGTTTGGGTTGTCATGACCCATCCCCCGGTACCCATGTCGTAACTACCCCAAGCCCGCCTTCCAAAGGCCAAGGGCTGGCGACTAGCACCAAAGGCGTATATCCCGATAACTGGGAAGGAATTTCCTTTATAAAAGTAAAAAAACACCAATCAGAGTACAAGCGGATGGAAACACTAAGTGAAACTGAAAACAAAAGTAGTGATGAAAGTAAATGGGCTGTAAATACAAGTCCAACTGTAAAGTACAAGATAAAAGACAAAACAACCGGAAGGTGAAAATCCGCTCCTAGATCATCCAACAAGGATCCTACCTGAAGGGTAGGTACAAATATCACAGCTCCTGGATTGTCCACCACAGATCCTACCTGAAGGGTAGGTACAGATAGCCTCCACAACGCTCTCGCCCGTCAACCTCCTCCGTGTGTCGTCTCGTCATGAAGTCCACCACCAGATACTGTCTCGTCGTGAGGTCCACCTCCGGGTACCGTCCAGTCCTCGAACACTCGACCTCTGTCTGCACTACCCGTCATCTACAACCAACACAACGAGGTGCGGGCATAGCCTGTGTAGGGTGAGTATAACGATACTCTATTGGGACCTTGAGACCCTCAAGGTCTCACTAAATCCAATAAGGATAACCACAAAGAAGATTTCAACAGATAACCTCTACCTAGATATATTGCCATACATATACCCAAGTTATCAAGTAACCCATCTCAATCATGAGGAAACACAAAGATTATGAAATAAATGGATAACCACTATCCAGGTATATTCCCATACATATACCTATGTTATCAAGTGACTTATCTCAATCATGAGGTAAACATAAAGGTCATAGACTCATCTCAAACCAAGATTTTTATTATCGAAACCATAACTGCTGAAGAGCCCCGTCTCTGGAGTCTAAAGTGGTCCTGTCACGACTCCGAGGTACTACTCACTAACCTATGACTGCTGAGGTACTCCTACTATCAAGTACTGTGGGCCTGCTGCTACAACTAAGCACTTCCCACCATGGGTCTGCCGCTACAACCAAGCGCTCCCCCTCATAGCCTCCAGAGGTACTCATTCTGTTGAGTACCGAGGGTCTGCTGCTACAACCAAGCGCTCCTCCGCCGTGGGTCTGCCGCTGCAACCAAGCGCTCCCCCTCATATCCTCCAGAGGTACTCCTTCTATTGAGTACCGTGGGTTTGCTTCTACATCCAAGCACTCCTCCGCCGTGGGTCTTCCGCTACAACTAAGTGCTCCCCAATGGGCTATCCGAAACACACCGAGTCGATCGGTCAAGCAGTCGTCAGGTCTCAGCCAGCTACACGGTCTCCGTACTCCACACCCTCATCTCCAGGAGGGTCCACTGCATGAGCTCCTGGTCGATACTCCATGTATCACAAAGTCCCATGAAGAAGTATCTCAAAGGACCACCTCGTCATAGGGGTCTCAACGCAGTAGACAACGCGTCAATCGGACGCCCGGTCTGTGAGTTATTAGCCTTTTTGTCCTCGGGGCCCGGTTGGATTCGTGTGCGAACCAATCTGGACATATCTCAACTGCACCCCGAACTCTCATAGGGTAAACTCATAGGGACCGTTTCTCCACCTAATCACCAATGTTGTTGACGGTTCGTGAAACGAACGTCCAGTCTGAAAGTTATCAGCTTTTCCGTTGCATGGGCCCGGTTGTATTTCAGGTGCAATCCAGCCCTGTCACTATTCAACTACATCCAAAAATCAAGAGAATTATTCCAAAAGTTCTGTCTCATCAAGAGGAATCCAAAAAAGTCGACGGCACACCAATCAGACGTTAGGAGTTCAAGATATAAGCGTTTCCGCTCTGAGGGCCCGGTTGGTTTCGTATCTGAACCAACCCGGCCGAACCCAATGTTCTCCGAAACCTTTAGTGTAATATACTGAAACGACCATCTTGATCCAAGGATCGCTACACAACTGACGGTGCATCAATCGGAGGTCCGTAGACCAAGATATGGGCAAAAGACTAAAAGAGGTCCGAAAATGGGGGGTCTGGGCCCGGATCGACCCGGCCCAACTCCCCCTTGGTCGGCTAGAACAGGGTCGACCCGACCCGGGTCCGACCCGGCGGGACATGGCCCGGCCCGGCCCGGCCGGGTGGCTCGCTAGCTCGGCCAGCGAGCTGAGGCTCCTCGGACTCGGCGCGTGCCGCGTCCCCCCTGGATCCTGCGTGGCCGCGGCGCGTGCCACGTCCCCCCTGGATCCTGCGCGGCCGCGGGATCCATTAGCTCGCCGCCGCGGCTGAAGCCGCGGTGGTTTCTCAAGGCGGCGCACCGGGGTGTCGCCGCCTCCGGGCGGCCAGCCGGCGACCCGCACCGCCGGTGGTGTCCGCGGGCCACCAGAGTTTCTCTGGTGGTCCATTTTCAATTTCGACTGCTTCGATGCTCAACCCGGGTTCCATTCTACACTGCAGAAACATCAAAACGTCTCTGTGGCCCATTCTGTCAATTCCTGTCAATCCTCATGTGAGAAGAACAAACTGCGGAGTCTTCCGTTCGCCTTCACGGTCCCAATTATGACCACACTTTCATTCGGACTTGACGGCGCGGCGCGACGGCGACGCACATCCTTACCGCATCCCTCTAGGTTCTCGCGTGGTGCCATTGAACCTTTCCGCCATCTTCCAAACCGTAACAACGCAACAACATAGGGGAAGGAGGGTCGACCATGTTTGTGTGGTCCGACCTCCTTCCGTTAAGATGATAACAAGCAGCCCAAAAAAACAAGGAACGACAAAGGATGTTTCACGAACAAGAAGCAATAAACCCATACAACTTCCCGCAACAAAATTATTCCCAACCCACAAGGAAAACATTCACGGATCAACTAGATAATAAGTTGATCCATGTTCTTTGTTTTCTTTAGAAAGAATGAATCATGGGAGTAAAATCATTCTCAAATTAATTCCCTACCTCGAGAAAGATCCCCGGTAGCCGAGCACCATGGATTACGGTGTCGTGAAAGGGTGGACGTCGGCTCGTTGACGTCGTTATAAGGAAAGAGATGAAGGTGATGTCGGCCGTTGTCGTTCGTCACTTCCGTAAAGTGCCTTTGATCCCGGCTCGAGCGTCGTTTGTTGGATCCGACGCAGGGAAGACGTATAAGTCAACATAGATCGTTGTGTCAGATCCCCGCCACCGATCCTTCATCATTCATCGGTGTCTCGTCGGAGAATATGGAACCTCGGTGGTGGTGCAACAATGGATGAAGGAGAGGGAGGTATGGAAGGAGTGAAAGTTCTCCAATGGACCCCCTCTCATTAAAAGGATCCTCCCTTAATAAAATATTAGACTTGACTAATATTTTCATTAACACATCCATTTCAAATTCATACACCACCCACATTAAATTCGAGGATTCAATTATTAATTAAGGTGGTGTCATGATTTAATGGAAGAGAAGAATGTGAATAGGTCCCATAAATGAGGTGAGTTATAAAAATTTAACAAGGGGTTTTGAAAAAAAGGGGTTTAAGAGAGTTAAGGGAAGATGAAAAGGTGGGAGCTCGTGTGGGCCCCAAATCATTTTAAATCCTCTTAAGGGAAGTTAGAACATTAGTGGGTCCCACCCCAACTCCCTCACATGGGCTAAACCACTTAGAAGAGAGAAATTAAGTTGAGACACAACTTAATTTTCACTTAAACTGCTTAGTGAAGAAATAAAAATATAAAACAATTATATTTTTATTCCCCATCAACACCCAAGCAAAAGAAACTCCGGAATAGGTGTTTCTAAGCAAATACCGGCACTACGGTTTCATCGGTGCCCTCAGATTTTGATTCCGAGAACCGGTTCAAAAGTTAGAAAAACCCGCTCGTTCGTTCACTGAACGTACCCGAGCTAAACTTCGGAAATTGATTCCGGGTACACCAGGCCTTGGAATCAGGTGCCGTCAGAAACTGCATTCTTGTAAAATCCCAAATAAAATTAAGAAAAAATTTTCCTTTAATTTTATGGGTCTTTATTTAGGTCATTATATTATCCTTATCTTTTAGTTTTAACTCTTAGTTAATTAGTTTGGCACTTACCATGTCACTTTGTATTTTTATATTATATAGTTAATAAACTTACTATATACCTCCAAGAGACCCCCAAGTGCTCCATTAATGATACACCTATCATGATATAAGTATCTTTTCCAAACATTAGATTTTTAGGAATTTAATATCAATTAATAATATAATAGTTGTTTTAAAAACTCTTTTATGTCAATTTTGTCACTATTCAATAGTTGATTTTTGTAAAAATCATAACAGAATTATTACTTCAAAAAAAGTTAATTAAATCATTCCTAACATGTAATATTAACCTATAAAATTAGTTTCATTCATAAAAAGTCTCAAATTATATTTATTTGGGTATTTATAATGTCAATTATTTTAATTTTTCACTATTATGGTAATTACTGCATCATCATTGTGTCATAAATAAATTAAATTATTTAATGTCTAAAAATTATAAATAAAATATAATTATGTAGGAAATATATTTATTTTTCTAATGAATATTTATAGTCGAAACTCCATCATATATAACCCTATGTAAAAATTGTTTTGCTAAAAGATACATGCTTATGTCATTTTTGTATTTATTTTAACTTAATTAAAATAACGTGTCCCTATCACCTACAAGTGGCTCCATGGGGTCCCAAAATCGACCCAAAGATGCCCATGGTCGGACAGGTATCCACCAATAAGGTTAAGACACGTTTTAGGGTAATTTAGTATTATTATAATATTATTTTTTAACCTTTATTTACCGGATTTACCCTTTAACCATGGTAAATAAAATATTTACCGAAGTAATTATTCAAAATGTCTAAAAATAAAAGTTACCTATTTACACAATTTGGACATACTGATTCCAAATATGGAATCCATTTTTCCAAATTCAAAACACAGAAGTTGCAAAAATTAATTTAAAATTAATTCTCGTTGTCAAAACAAAAAGCGTGTTTTTAAGATATAATAACTATCAAAAGATTGATACTTGTTTATATCTGGTTTAATTGTGAAATTATGTCCAATGACCAACATTGTATTAAATGGTAAAAATATATTCTAAATATACTTTAAAACCACTCAAATTCATAATTTATCACTATTAATTATTTTGATTAAAAAAGTTGTTTTTAATTAAAATTTAGTAATTTACACTATTCATCAAAATATTAAAGTTATCCGAAAAGTACCAAAATTTCACCTTAGGATAAATTCGATACACCGAATCCAAAAATGAAGTCCATTTTGAGAGATAAAATTTCTAAAATTTTAAAAAGTAGGTATTACTATTGATAACGGCTAGTTTGATCGGTTGTGGTGTGTGTTAGAACTCGATGTTGCGTACAACACACGCTATTTCATTATTCAAAGTGAAGCATACCGTAGAAGCTTGGGGTGTTACATTCTACCCTCCTTCAAATAATTTTGTCCTCGAAATTCTTAGAATACTACCACATGAAAAGACTCAGTTGGTTCTTTATCATAAGTTCCTCGGGTTCCCACATTGCCTCTTCAATTTTATGGTTTCTCCATAGAACTTTTACCAGACGAGTCGTCCAGTTTCTTAGTACTTGCTGTCTCGTATCAAGAATCTTGATGGGATCTTCGCAATAAGACAGATCGGGTTCCAGTTCTAATTCCTCATAGGTGAGTACATGCGTTGGGTCAGGCATGTATTTCCTCAACAGAGATACGTGGAACACATCGTGATCTTTGGAGAGACTTGGAGGCATTTCCAATCGGTAAGCTATAGCCCCAATTCGTTCTAGAATTTTGAAAGGTCTGATGTACCTGGGAATAAATTTACATTTCTTACCAAAAAGTATGACTCCCTTCGATGGAGATACCTTCAGGAAAACATGATCACCGATTTGAAATTCCAAATCCTTCCTTCGATTTTCAGCATAACTCTTCTTCCTACTTTGAGCTTCTTTGATATAGTTTTGGATTACCTTCACCTTTTCCATCGTTTCCTCCACCAGTTCTGGGCCTACATGTTTTCTTTCACCAACGTCATCCCAACAGGTTGGTGTGCGACATCTCTTTCTGTATAACGCTTCATATGGTGCCATATGAATACTCGAATGGAAGCTATTATTATAGGAAATTTCTACTAGAGGAAAATATTGATCCCACATACCATGAAATTCAAGTGAGAAGGATCTAAACATGTCTTCTAAGGTTTGAATAGTTCGTTCTGATTGTCCATCTGTTTGAGGGTGGTAGGCAGTGCTCAAATGAAGTTCAGTATCAAAGGCTTTCTGAAGACTTATCCAGAATCATGAAGTAAAACAGGGATCACGATCTGAAATAATCGATAGGGGTACTCCATGGAGTCTCACAAATTCATCAATATATAGTCTTTCTAGGCATTCCAGTGGTAGATATTCTCTTATAGCAAGAAAATGTGCTGACTTGGTAGGACGATCAGCAATAACCCATATTGCATCTTTTTTTCTAGGAGTCTTTCGTATCCCAATGAAAAAGTCTATCGTAATATTGTCTCATTTACACTCAGGTATGAGAAGTGGTTGCAATACTCCACTAGGTTGTTGCCTTCCAGATTTCACTTGTTGACAAACCATACATCTTGGCACAAAATCAGCAATCTCCCTCTTCATGTTGTCCCACCAAAAATGTTCCTTCAAATCTCTATACATTTTGGTGCTCCCAGGGTGTATAGAGAAATTGGAACTATGAGAATCATCCAAAAATTCCCTTTTTAGTTCAGGTATATCGGGAACACAAAGTCTCTCAATATCCCATCATTCACAACATTAATCTTATTTTGAAATTCTTCATCATCTGTCTTAGAACTCTTAACCCTTTCTAGTAAATATGGGTTGGAAACCATTTGAAAAAGAATTGATGTTTCACCTTCCCTGGTTATTCCCATGTCCATATTTACTAGATCCATGAAACTTGGATCCCTTTCAATTCTCATATTGTTCAAAACTCCATGATATTTTCTGATCAAAGAATCTACCACCTTGTTTGCCTTCCCCAGGTGGTAGTGTATCATGCAATCAAAATCCTTGAGTAAGTCAAGCCATCTCCATTGCCTCATGTTGAGTTCTTTTTGTGAGAAAATATACTTCAAACGCTTTTGATTAGTATAAATCTCACATTTTTCACCATAGAGGTAGTGCCTCCATATCTTCAAAGAATAGATCACAACTTCTAACTCGAGATCATGAGTAGGATAGTTTTGTTTATGAATTTTCAATTGTCGTGATGCATAGGCAATAACCCTATCATTCTGCATAAGGACACAACCAAGTCCTTTCTTCGATGCATCACTATAAATAATGAACCCATCATTCCCCGATGGTAGAGTAAATATAAGAGCATTGATTAATCTTCTCTTCAGTTCTTCGAAACATTCTTCACACTCTTTTGTCCAAACAAATTTAACCCCTTTAAGTGTGAGCTTTGTTAATGGGTTAGCCAATCGAGCAAAATTCTGGACGAAACGTTGATAACAACCTCCTAAACCAATAAAACTATGTACCTCAGTTATACTCGTTAGTGCAGGACATTCTTGGATTGCCTTGGTCTTAGAAGGATCAAGGGAAATTCCATCCTTAGAGAAAATATGTCCAAGAAAAGAAATCTCCTGAAGCCAGAACTAACACTTTCTAAACTTCCAATATAATTCATGTCTTCTCAGAGTTTTCAGGATAATGCGCAAGTGATTTTCATGATCTTCGTATCTTTTGGAGGATACCAAGATATCATCAATAAATACCACCACAAATTCGTCAAGATATTCCTTGAAAACTCTATTCATCAGATCCATGAATACAGAGGGTACATTAGTCAATCCAAAAGGCATTACTATAAACTTGTAATTCCCGTACCTAGTTCAAAATGCTGTCTTTGGAATGTCTTCCTTCTTCACACACAACTGATGGTATCCAGATCGAAGGTCAATCTTTGAAAAGTATTGAGCTCCATGATGTTGGTCAAATAAATCATCAATGTGAGGTAGGGGATATTTGTTCTTTATTGTTATAGCATTGGTCTCCCTATAGTCAATACATAACCTAATAGATCCATATTTCTTTTTAAGAAAAAGAACAGGGGCTCCCCATGGAGAAACACTAGGGTGAATAAATCCCTTATTACTCAATTCCTCTAGTTGTTTCTTTAGTTCAACTAATTTTACAGTGGCCATTCTATAAGGGGTCTTCGATATAGGCCTTGATGTAAGAATTAAATCAATGGAAAACTCAACTTCTCATTCTAGAGGATGTCCAGGTAAATCTTCCGGAAACACATCTACATATTCTTTCACAACAGGTATATCCTTTATTTGAACATTCCTTTCCTCACCCACTAAAATTTCATTTTCTTCCTCCCCAATAATTGAATTTAGTTGAGCTACTGGGGGTGGATCTAGATAAGAATTAGGTGGTGATGATTCTGCTCTAAAGATAAGGTGTTCCTTATCATCATCATAAAAAATCGTAACCTATTTCTTCTTACAATAAATCTTTGCATCATGGTCCGAAAGCTAGTCCATACCTAAGATTATATCAAACTCAATCATAGGTATGGCGATGAGATCAACGGATAATGAACATTTATGTGCTCTAATGGGGACTGATTCACAAAATATTATTGCAATGATACTTCCCTTAGGAGTTTTAACTGAAAACTCCCTTTTTAAATCAAATTGTAAATATCTAATTTTCATAGGAAACTAGAAAGATATGAAACAATGTGATGATCTAGAATCAAATAATGCATTTGTTAAACTTGAGGACACCATTAAATTACATGCCACCACGTCTTTCGGAGCTTCTACCTCAACAGTAGTGACAACATAAGCTTAGACATGATCCCTTGGCCTTTTCTAAGGTAAGTTCCCCTTATGCTTAGGACATTCATTTGCATAATGTACCATCTCCCTGCAATTGTAGCAATGAACATTGGTAGATTCCTTCTTCCCTTTGCAATCACGAGCTTGCTGGCCATTTTTACCACACTTGTAACAAACTCCCATTCCTTTATGCAAGTACCAGGGTGTTTCTTCCCACATTTACTACAGGATGGATATTCAACCTTCCCATTCTTCCCCTTATTTCCATTCCCAGATTGATCAGCAGATCTCTTCTTCTCTTTGTTTTCTTTAAAGTAATATGACTTAGAGAATTATTTCTCTATCTTGATAGCACATGAGACAATGTCTTCATACGATGAGAAGGATTGTGAGACTAATGCTCGACAGAGAAATGGTTTTAACCCATCAAAGAAAGAATCAATCTTACTTCGTGGGTTACGTATATAATCTCCAGCATACCTTGCTAACCTTTTAAAGTTAGCCTCATACTTTGCGACATTATCATCTTCCTTTTGTCTCAGAATTAGAAATTTCCTTTCCATATATTCTCAATGGTCACGAAGAAAGTATTTTTCTAAAAACACATATTTGAACTCCCACCATTCCAAATTTGATACTTCATCATCTTCCTTTGTGTTTTGAATCAATGACCACCACTGATCAGCATCTCCAGTGAGGCGGTAAACTGCCATGATAACTTTTTTTTGTACCCATCTCTCTTGGATTTTAATGATCACAATCACTCTCATCGTGTTCTAACTTGTTTTCAAGTGTTTTTTATGATAGGAAAAAGGTTTCCAAAGAGTTTTCCCAAAAAGACTGGAAAAGGACTCTCTGAGTCCACCGGCCAACCGGTGGATTACCACCGGCCAGCCGGTGGTCTCTGGCAGAAGCAATGCTCTCTGCCAGGTTCCACCGGTCAGCCGGTGCCTGACCACCGGCCAGTCGGTGGAACCAGACAGTAGGCCTTGCCTACTTCCAGGTGACACCGGCCAACCGGTGTCTGGACCACCGGCCAGCCGGTGGAACCAGACAGAGAGCTTGCTCTCTGTCTCGACCACCGGCCGACCGGTGTCTGGACCACCGGCCAGCCGGTGGCGCATCACCGGCCGGCCGGTGGCCAGGCACCGGTCCGCCGGTAAGCCCAGTCAAACTCGCCGTTGGGCTTTGACCAGGCTTTTACTTTTGACCCCTAACGGCTCTGGAAGCCCTCCAACGGCTATATTGAAGTTTTTGGGGGATATTTCTCCTATAAATAGACGAGGATGGATGCCAGGAACAATACCGATACATTGGAATGATATTTTGATCCCTTGAAGATTTAACGACAAATCTCTAAGGCTACTTGTGATCCATCTCCATCCTTGAAGCTTGGGCTGCCTCTACATCAACTACTCTCACACTCTTGGCGCTCAAGGCTTCCTCAAGTTTGTTGTAATTTATTTATTTCAATTGTTTAGTTATTCATTGGGTTTGTATTAAAACAAACCATCCTTTTCTTCCTCACTTTCATTTTGGGTTTCTTGCTACAACCATCATAAAAAAGCAAGCTGTACGAAGGTGATCTATCCTACCTTAAAACGGCTAGTGGGTTTCTTGCTACAACCATTAAAAAGCAAGCTGAAGTAAATCTCTCAACGGTTGAGTTGGGAGCGGAGACATAGGCTTTGGTTTAAGCCGAACTCCGTTATCAAATTGTGTCTTTCCCCTTTTTATTTCCGCTGCATTTATAAATTGTTTTTAAATTGTTAATTAATTTTTAAAAGGAAATTCACCCCCCCCCTCTTGCCATCACTCTCCGACCAACAATTGGTATCAGAGGGACATTTGTGTAATACCTTAACCGGTTACAAACCTAAAATCCATAGTGATGGCTTCTTCCTCACAAGCACCCGAAGGGTATTCCATGACTCGGGCTCCATTCTTTGATGGAACCGACTACACTTATTGGAAAACTCGCATGATTACATTTCTTAGAAGTATTGTCTATCCTATATATAGAATTGTTATGCAAGGCTACACTCTCTCTAGCAAAGATGAGTCTAAATGGACCCCCGAAGACATTGCTAATTTTGATCTTGATGGCAAAGCCATGAATGCTCTTCATTGTGGGTTAGACCGTAATGAATTTAATCGTATTTCTACTTGCACCACTTCTCATGAAATTTGAAAGCTTTTGGAAGTGACCCATGAGGGCACTAACAAAGTCAAAGACACTAGATTAGATATGTATCGTCAAGACTTTGAAAGTTTCACCATGCACCCACACGAATCTATTACGGAAATGTTTACTCACTTTTCTGATGTGTGTAATGGGAGAAAGTCTCTTGGAGATGATGTTTCTGCAGAGACGATGGTCAAGAAGATTCTTTGGGTCCTACCAAGCTCATGGGATCCAAAGGTGACGGCAATCCATGAAGCGAAAGATGTCAAGAAAATGCCGGTTGAAGAACTCATTGGATCACTTATGACCTATGAGATTACCATGAAGAGGCAAGCCGATAAAGAAGGTAAAATCTTCAAGGAGCAAAAGAACATAGCATTCAAAGAAAAGCAAGAAAGCTCCTCCGATGATAGCGGATTCGAGATTGCTCAACTTGCAAGAAAAATGAGCAAGTTCATGAAGAAAAAAAAGAATTTTCAAAGGGCACGAAAGGAAGAGACAAAAGCAGAAAAAGAAGTTACATGCTTTGAATGTGGAAAGAAAGTCCACATCAAACCGGAGTGCTCTCTTTTCAAGAAAAGGTTAAAGGAAAAGAAAAACAAGAAGGCTTTCAAAGCGTCAACATGGAGTGCAAGCGATGACTCCATGTCTTCAAGCGACTCAAGCGATGAAGGTGGAAAATGCCTAATGGCATTTGATGAGGTATCTTCTTCCGACTCCTCTTCCTCATCTTCTTCTTTTAATAATGACATGTCTTATGAAGATCTCCAAAATGCGAGAGATCAATTAGAGGAAGGTTTTCATGAACTTACCTCTAAATTTTTTGCCTTAAAAAAGAAACACAAAATTCTAATTTCTGAAAAAGATCAACTTCTCAAAAAGAATGAGAAACTTGCCCTTAAGGTCCAAGATATTCCAAATGTTGATTCTTTTAATTCAACTATTAAATATTTAAGGGAATCTCTTGCCAAGTTCACCCAAGGTGAAAAAAATTTGAACAAATTGCTAGGTTCTCAACGTTCGGCTAGAACCACACATGGACTTGGCTTTAACAAGCAAGCCACCTCTTCTAGAGCACCCACTACTTTTGTAAGGGGGATCTCTCAAAATAAATTTTGTAATTATTGTAGAAAAACCGAACATATGATTTATGAATGCGATTGTAAAAATGCTAGATATGGCCGCCCCAAAATCATTACCTACTCGGATGAATATCTTAGGATGTATCCCTCTAGACAAGTATGGGTTCAAAAGTCTCTTTTAGCTAATCTTTCCGGACCCAAACTTATATGGGTACCAAAATCTATTCTCTCTTGATTTTGTAGGATAAACACCAAAGAAGTAGGCCTTCGAAAGGCTCGTGGTATCTTGACAGCGGATGCTCGAGGCACATGTGTGGCGATCCCTCCGAGTTCAACTCCCTTGAAGAATTCGATGGAGGATACGTCACCTTTGGTGACAATTCAAAAAGCAAGATCGTCGGAATAGGTACCATTGGTTTTGGTAGCACCTCCTTAATTAAAGATGTTTTATTTGTTAAAGGTTTAAAACATAATTTAATTAGCATTAGTCAACTTTGTGATAGTGGTTTTTCGGTGAATTTTCAAAATTATTTATGCAATGTGTTTGATTTTCAAAACAAATTGTTATTTTCTGCTTCCCGTTTTCAAAATGTTTACACTATTTATTTAAAGTCTTTAGCAAGCCAAAATGTTAAATGTTTAAGTGCTCTTGACAATGAGTCTTGGCTTTGGCATAGAAGGTTGGGGCATTGTAGCTCTCATTCACTTCTAAAGCTTAATAAGAAGAAGCTCATCCGTGATCTTCCTAAACTTATGTTTAAGAAAGATTTGATTTGTGAGCCATGCCAACTTGGCAAACAACACAAATATTCTTTCAAATCTAAGAAGGAAGTGTCCACTTCAAAATCTCTTGAGCTCCTTCATCTTGATCTTTTTGGTCCTACCCCTGTAGCAAGTCTAGGTGGAAAATCCTATACCTTTGTTCTAGTAGATGAATTTTCTCGTTTCACTTGGGTTTTCTTTTTAGCTCATAAAAATGATGCTTGTAGAACCTTTTTGAAATTCTCTAGGAATGTAGAAAACGAAAAAGGATATAAAATTATATCGCTCCGTAGTGACCATGGTGGTGAATTCAAGAACAAAGAATTCGATGAATTGTGTTCCTCTCAAGGATAAAATCACACCTTCTCTGCCCCTAGGACTCCACAACAAAATGGAGTGGTTGAAAGGAGAAACCGAACTCTCCAAGAAATTGCTCGAACCCTCCTTAGTGAATTCAACCTCCCTCAATATTTTTGGGCCGAGGCAGTAAACACTGCTTGTTATACTATCAATAGAGTCCTTGTAAGACCCCTTCTTAAGAAAACCCCCTATGAACTTTGGAAAGGCAAATTTCCCAAAGTTGGTTATTTTAAAGTGTTTGGTTATAAATGCTTTATCCTTAACACAAAAGATAACCTAGGGAAATTTGATGCCAAATCCGATGAAGGTATTTTTCTTGGGTACTCCAACTCAAGCAAAGCCTATCGTGTCTTCAATAAACGTTCAAAAACCATTGAAGAATCATCTCATGTCAAATTTGATGAAACTCTTCCAAAACCTCACCCGGTCATTGAAGATGTTGAAGATAAGCTTGATAAGCTTCATTTGAATGATTCCTCTTCTCCTCCAAAGGAGGATGACCATAAAGAACCCTCTTCACCTTCTTCATCTTCCACCTTGCCTAAGGTTTGGAAACCTTCTAGAGACCATCCATTAGAAAATGTTATAGGTGATCTTCAAGCCGGTACTCGAACTAGAAGATCAATCCTCAACGAGGTTGAACATCAAGCCTTTCGTTATCAACTAGAGCCTCAAACCATTAATGATGCCATTAATGATGAGAATTGGGTTCTTGCAATGCAAGAGGAACTAAATCAATTCTCTAGAAATGATGTTTGGACTCTTGTTGAAAGACCCAATGATCATCCAATTATTGGCACTAAATGGGTTTTTAGGAACAAACTTGATGATCAAGGAAATATAACCCCGAACAAGGCTCGCCTAGTAGCTAAGGGCTATAATCAAGAAGAAGGAATTGATTATGGTGAAACCTTTGCGCCCGTTGCTAGATTGGAATCCATTAGGATCTTGTTGGCATTCGCCGCTCACTTAAATTTCAAACTTTTTCAAATGGATGTTAAAAGTGCTTTTTTAAATGGTTTTATTTCAGAAAAAATCTTTTTTGAACAAACCCACGGTTTTGAAGATCCAAAATTTCCAAATCATGTTTTTATGTTAACCAAGGCTCTATATGGATTAAAACAAGCCCCTCGGACTTGGAATGAGCGGTTAACAAAATTTCTTTTAGAAAATGATTTTAAAATGGGTCAAGCTGATTGTACCCTATTTTTAAAACACACTTCCAAAGATCTTTTAATTGTCCAAATTTACGTTGATGACGTTATCTTTGGTTCAACCAAAGAATCTCTTTGTACTGATTTTTCAGATTTAATGAGAAAAGAATTTGAAATGAGCTTTATGGTGGAATTAAAATTTTTTCTTGGTTTTCAAATCTTTCAAAATTCAAATGGTATTTTTCTAAACCAAGGCAAATACACAAACGAACTTTTAAGTCGTTTTGGTATGGATCAAGTAAAGGAAATTAGTAACCCCATGAGTACTTCTTGTAAACTTACGTTAGATGAAGCCGGGAAACCGGTGGATAACAAGATTTATAGGAGTATGATCGGGAGTCTACTTTACCTAACTGCGACCCGTCCTGACATCATGTTCAGTGTTTGCCTTTGTGCTCGTTTTCAAGCCAATCCCAAAGAATCTCATTTTAAATCGGTCAAAAGAATTTTTAAGTATTTAAAAGGATCCAAAAACATTGGTTTGTTTTATCCCTCTAATACTTCTTTCGAACTTTCTTCATATTCGGATGCTGATTTTGGCGGATGTCAATTAGATCGTAAGAGTACTAGTGGAACCTGTCATCTGCTAGGCAAGTCCCTTGTTTCATGGAGTAGCAAAAAGTAAAACTGTGTTGCTCTTTCTACTGCCGAGGACGAGTACGTAGCAGCTGGTAATTGTTGTGCCCAAATTATTTGGATGCAGCACACTCTCTTGGATTATGGCCTTTCCTACGATCATGTCCCTATACGGTGTGACAACACTAGTGCCATTAGTATTTCTAAGAATCCAATACAACATTCTAGGACAAAGCATATAGACCTAAGGCATCATTTCCTTCGTGACCATTTTCAAAAAGGGGATATCACTTTGGACTTCATTTCTACTGATTTCCAATTAGCTGATATTTTTACCAAACTGCTCCCGGTTGAACGTTTTGATTTTATTAAGGGGGAGTTAGGAATGATTCGTCAATGAGCACTATTAAATATTTGACTCTTTTTGGCTTGCTTATATTTTTTTTAAGTTATTTAAACTCTTCTTTATTTTTATTTTATTTTAATTTTTTTATGAATTTCAATACCACCGGTCAACCGGTGGTACATCACCGGTTAACCGGTGGTGTCGGGTTTTTCTTTTTTGGGCTGGCCGGAGGAAGGGTTAAAATTAAAACCCTTCCCTTTTCTCTCTCTCTCTCTCTCGTGCGCCTCCTCCAGACCCGCGCCTCCTCCTTGCCCTAGCCTCCCTTCTTCCTTCTTTTCCTCTCAAACTCCTTTTTCTCTCAATCTCTCTCAATTTTTTCTCTTTTGCCATCATGGGTCCTTGATCTTCACGCAAGGGAAAGGGCATCGCTCAAGAGGCACCTCCTCCTCCTTCAATCCCTCAACTTCCGGACATTTGACATGACAAAGTCATTCGGCCGGGTAGAGTAATTGATTATTCTTGGCTTTCTTCTGCTCTTCTCGAGCTTTTCTCAATCATTGAATATCAACACTGGCATTCCTTTTTTGAACCTCCTGAGAAGGATGTTATTTATCCCCTTCTTGTCAAAGAATTTTATGCTCACCTGACGTGGTCGGTTTATGACGACGTCGATACCATTTCCACCACCGCTCTTGGGTAACCCATCACTTTCACTTCTTTGGAGATTGCCAGGATGCTAGGGGTTCCTCATGTTGGACCTCATGCATTTGCTCAGGGGGAGTTTCCTCGGGACCCTGATTTTTATCTTGCTGTCACTCTTGAGCATCTCACAGGACAGCCCACCGATCCCATTGTCAAGCTCTCCCAGCTCTCCCCTAACCATCGCATCATTGAGCGCCTCATTCAGACCACCCTTGCACCCCGTATCGGTGATCACGATACGGTGAAATTTATTGATATTTATCTTCTTTCTTATATCACCAGAGGTGTTAATTTCAATTTGGTCCGGTTCCTGTTCTGGGCCATGTCTTATGTGGCTGAGCACCCGCGCCGGTCCAAAACTCTACCTCACGGGCGCTTGTTGACCAAAATCATTACCATTCTTGATGTCCCTCTCCGTGCTACCTCCTTTGAGCAGCCAAAGAAGGATAGCATCATCAATTTTATGATGGTGCAACGGATGAACATTCGTTGGCATCCTTGGCGTCAGGAGTGGATTACTGACAAGGAGGGCCTTCTCAAGGCTTACTCCCCTCAGACACATTCACACCCTCCTTCCCATGCCATGCCTCCTGCCATTGCCGCTGCCTATCCTCTTTCAGATAGCGAGGACAGTGGTGATGATGAAGAGGAAGGGAGTGGTGACAACGAAGGTGAGGCTGCTGCTGCTGCTGCTGATGAGGGAGATGGAGCGGCTGATGATGCACCAGAGCCTGCTGAGGCTGTGCCCTCTCCCGCTGATACTGGTAGCTTGTCGGTGACGGCTGATCAATTCCTTCGCTTCCAGGATCAGATTGAGACCCGGCTCGACTTACAGTTTTCTTACTTCAGCTCTCAGTTTGATCATCTCCACTCTCGGATCAATTCTCTAGATCGTCGCTTTGAGGCGGTCCGGGCTCCTCCGGCTCCTCCGACCTTCAGGCGTCGTCATCACTCTCGGCCCTCTAGGAGTGAATAGAGCCATTCCTGTTTTTGACTTGTATTTGTATTTGTATTTTGAACTTTCTATGTAATGTTTCATCTTTTATAAAATTCAAGTTATCTTATCTATCAATCCTTTTTGTCATTGCTTACTTCCTTATTATTGTTTTTCTAATTTTCTTTCATACTTTTCCTCCTATTTTGATAATCCCAAAGGGGGAGAAAAACTCTATATTACTTACTTAGTTACTTATTTCATTTAATTAAGTGCTCTCTTTAAAAGTTCAATTTTAAGTTATTACTTTCATCAAAATCTGTTTTTAAATGGTTATGTTTTTGATTTCAGTTGTTTCTTTTAAATGACCTATGATTACAATTTCAAAATGAACCATTCTCTTTATTTCAATCCTTTCAAGATTAATATCATTTTCAATACATGATACATCTATAAAATTCTTGTATTAAAATGATCTCTAAAATTTTCCATGTCCAAGTTTCTTATTTCTTTTTACTTGGCATATCTTTTTTAAAAAAGCTTTCTCTTCTGATTGTGATCATCAAAATAGGGGGAGATTGTTGTAACCCTCTCTCTTGGATTTTAATGATCACAATCACTCTCATCGTGTTCTAACTTGTTTTCAAGTGTTTTTGATGATAGGAAAAAGGTTGCCAAAGAGTTGGCCCAAAAAGACTGGAAAAGGACTCTCTGAGTCCACCGGCCAACCGGTGGATTACCACCGGCCAGCTGGTGGTCTCTGGCAGAAGCAATTCTCTCTGACAGGTTCCACCGGTCAGCCGGTGCCTGACCACCGGCCAGCCGGTGGAACCAGACAGTAGGCCTTGCCTACTGCCAGGTGCCACCGGCCACCCGGTGTCTGGACCACCGGCCAGTCGGTGGAACCAGACAGAGAGCTTGCTCTCTGTCTCGACCACCGGCCAGCCGGTGGAGCCCAGACAGAATGCTCTGCCTTCTGTCTGGAGCACCGGCCAGCCGGTGGCCAAGCACCGGTCAGCCGGTAAGCCCAGTCAAACTAGCCGTTGGGCTTTGACCAGGCTTGTACTTTTGACCCCTAACGGCTCCGGAAGCCCTCCAACGGCTATATTGATGTTTTTGGGGGATATTACTCCTATAAATAGACGAGGATGGATGCCGTGAACAATACCGATACATTGGAATGATATTTTGATCCCTTGAAGATTTAACGACAAATCTCTAAGGCTACTTGTGATCCATCTCCATCCTTGAAGCTTGGGCTGCTTCTACATCAACTACTCTCACACTCTTGGCGCTCAAGGGTTCCCCAAGTTTGTTGTAATTTATTTATTTCAATTGTTTAGTTATTCATTGGGTTTGTATTAAAACAAACCATCCTTTTCTTCCTCACTTTCACTTTGGGTTTCTTGCTACAACCATCATAAAAAAGAACGCTGTACGAAGGTGATCTAGCCTACCTTAAAACGGCTAGTGGGTTTCTTGATACAACCATTAAAAAGAAAGCTGAAGTAAATCTCTCAACGGTTGAGTTGGGAGCAGAGACGTAGGCTTTGGTTTAAGCCGAACTCCGTTATCAAATTGTGTCTTGCCCCTTTTTATTTCCGCTGCATTTATAAATTGTTTTTAAATTGTTAATTAATTTTTAAAAGGCAATTCACCCCCCTCTTGCCATCACTCTCCGACCAACACTTTTTCCCTTTCACTACTCCCCAAAGCCTGAAATATTTTCTCTAGGCAATTTATCCATTGCTCAGCTACTAAAGGATTTTTACTCCCATTGAACGTTGGTGGTTGTTGCCTCATGAAGCGATCTAACATTGATCCTCCACACTGCGGATCAGGGTGCTCTATATGGGTAAGGTTATTATTCATAACCTGAATGAGTTGTCCCAGTATGGTGATTAGTTGATCAGCACCAGTTGCATCACTAGCTCCACTATAATTATCTTGAGTAGGAGGACAATCCCTACATGGAGTGTGTGCATTGATACAGTTTCCATTTATTCCACTAGGCGCTATTTCTAAACAATGGCATAAACTAGATCAGTTTATGAATCAAATTACATAATTCCATACTTACAAAACACTTAACATAAATTGAACAATTTATAGATATAATGCATAATCATAAAAATGTTTTCTTTGAAGAAGTATATACTCATAAACCCTTTATAATGATTTGTAAAGAAAATGAGAGTTATCCTAAGCATATCCCCAGGGAGTGTCGTAAACAAGAGTGCAGTAAGGCCCGTTGTCATGCACCAGTTCCCGTTCGAGTCTAGTTTAAAGTGGTGTTTTTAGGTTTTACCCCTAGGTACATCTGTGCCAGAGCTACCTCTACCTGCTCGTATCCAGATAGGGATGTATTTCTCGGAAAACTCACAAAATATCTACAATACCAAAATTCTAGAAAGTTCTTCTATACTAATCCTCAATGTTCATCTTAGGTCTACGTGATCTAATCAGGGTTTATCTAAATATAGCTTCCAAGGTTTGCAGTAAACTTCCTCTGATACCAACTGTAATGCCCTGACCCCAGTTACCCAGAGACGGTGCATTATTACATAACATTGTCATGATCACAAGAAAGATCAAATCTCGAAATACCGATTAGTTTAGTAGCCTTGGAAACACTAGATACATTAATAAAGTTTACATTACATAATAAAATTAAATCTACAACAATATAGTTTCCATAGTCCACACTCTTATCCCCTCATACTATCCCTGTAGGTCATTCATAAATTACTTCTTCACATCCTGGGAAAAATAAAACATAGAAAACAGGAGAGCTCAAATACCCAGTAAGGATAACAATATCACAGAAACTTTCATAAATAAGAATAAACATTTAAGGAAATGTATAACTAAAAAAATATTTTTTAAACATTAACTTCAACATAGTATTGAAAAAATTAAATGAAATAATTCAATTTACTTATTCACATGTATATTCTACTAATTGAATAATCACAAGCAATATCAATAACCACTTTCATAATGATGGAATTCATAATGTCAGACTATCATAACCACATAGCCAAGGCCTTGTGCCAATACTAAAAATATGATTTTTTCAAGGCCTTGTTCCAAGACACTAGTTTGTCTCATGAGACCTACCGATGCATCGAGGAGCTATAGTGGGCTCCACCCATCACATATTAAGTCCAATGCATTCCCATATGAAAAGGTTTAAACATAACATAAAAATTCGTAATAAAACTAGCATATGAAATGTAAATACTTAATCCATAAACCATGAATGGTATAAAAATAACACATCCACAGTCAATCATATCACAAAACCTTTAATACAATATAGAAGTTCTGTATCATAATAAATCAACATCAAATAAGCGTAAAATCCATCAAAGGATGTTGACATAGATGAAATCAAAACTATTTTTAGAGAAATATCTATATCTATTTTGAAATAATTTAAGAGTCATATATTTATAAAATAAAACATTTTCTTTGAAAATATTCTTATAATAATGTAAGGGAAGCTTCGACGATTTTATAACGGCGGAAAATAGCCTCACCCTCCGTATAAATTAAAAAAACATTCTTACCTTAATTCTGCCGAAAAGGTTAAAAAGGACCTTGTTTGGAAAATGACGGAAAGATTACTTTATAAACCACTTATAAAAGTCAACAAGGGTATAAATGACTTTAACCCATATTCTAGTAAATAGTAAAAATGTTTTTTAATACATCTTTAAGAAACATGGATGTGGATGATAAAGAGGTCCCAGTAGATTATTATGTATAAACAACCTCTGATAATGAAGGGATTGCGAAATAAACCCTTAGCTTATAATTTTCCTTGGTTGAGGGTAGTTTAACCTCCGGTATAATGGTGGAATAATTTTTATTAAATTATACAATAATCATATACATTGATATGATATAATATATGATCTCTTAACGTTGATTTGTTAATAATATCTTAGTATTATCGTTGTTTCGGGTGTTAACTTACTCGTTTTATTTTATATGTTTTGTTACGTAAGACGTCTTTGTCATGGATAGGTTGTATATTAATCATATCCAGAATTATATCAAGTCCTTAGATACTTTTATTAATCATCAAATGAGAATTATACTTGAATGGATACGATGGAGAATGAATCTCATCGCCTTCGTGGAGACGGTAGTCCGTACATACGCATGAGCGACAATATCATTCTTTTGATATTAAAATATTATATACTTGGATGGTATATCATATATACATAATCATTATCATGTTATATTTATTATTTACATGAATTATGCATCATTATTATACCCATCCAAATAATAATTTATCGAATAAAAATTACACCATGACATGGAGACGGTAAGTCGTACGTACGCACGTATGATGACATGTTATTCAAAGGATGGATAGAATACTGAATATTGTTGTACCATATTTATAATAACATCACATTATATATAATATACTGGACTTATTATTTTAAAATGGCAATAACAATGAAAGAAGAAGTGGAAGAACAAAGGAACTTGAAAAAGGGTGGTGAAATCATTACCTCTTCTTCGGGTTCTTCCTTTTGATTTGATCAAAAGGGCTCCTTCGGTTGGCTTTATGACTAAAGGAAGGCCTCTAGGATGAAGTGAGGGATGTTTAGAGACTATTTGGTCAGGGTTTGGCCGAACCAAAAGTCTTTTAAGGTGTGAATTATTGAGAAGGATGAGTGCCCTTTTATAAGAGGGGTGAGGGGCACCTTTGGAAAATCTAGAAATTTTATTTTATAATAAATTCATATTTGGTTTATAATGGATCCAAAGTGGATTATTTAAATTTTAAGGTGTGTATAGGTCTAAAACCACTCAACCAATAGAATTTATACAGGTTTTGGTAATTTTATTAAACTTATATTTTAGTTTTAAGTCTTAGTTAATTAATTTGACACTTACCATGTCACTTTGTATTTTTATATTATATATTTACAAAACATACTATATACATTAAAGAGACCCCCAAGTTGTCCATTAATGATACACCTATCATGATATAAGTTTCTTTTCCGAACCTTATATTTTTAGGAATTTAATATCAATTAATAATATAATATTTGTTTTAGAAACTCTTTTATGTCAATTTTGACACTATTTAATAGTTGATTTTTGTAAAACTCATAACAGAATTATTACTTAGAAAAAAGTTAATTAAATCATTAATAGCATGTCATATTAACCTAGAAAATTAGTTTAATTCATAAAAATTCTAAAATTATATTTATTTGGGTATTTATAATATCAATTATTTTAATTTTTCACTATTATGGTAATTACTTCATCATCATTGTGTCATAAATAAATTGAATTATTTAATGTCTAAAAATTATAAATAAAATATCATCATGTAGGAAGCCTTTTTAGATTCCTAATTAATATTTATAGTCGAAAATACAACATATATAACCCTATGTAAAAATTGTTTTTCTAAAAGATATATGCTTATGTCATTTTTGTATTTATTTTAACTTAATTAAAATAATGTGTCCCTATCACCTACAAGTGGCTCCATGGGGTCCCACAATCAAACCAAATATAACCATGGTCGGACATGTATCTACCAATAAGGTTAGGACACGTTTTAGGGTAATTTAGTATTATTATAATATTATTTTTTAACCCTTATTTTCCAGATTTACCCTTTAACCATGGTAAATAAAATATTTACCGAAGTAATTATTCAAAATGTCTAAAAATAAAAGTTACCTATTTGAAAAATTTGGACATCCCGATTCCAAATATATAATCCATTTTTCCAAATTCAAAAAACAGAAGTGGCAGAAATTAATTTAAAATTAATTTCCGCTGTCAAAACAAAAAGCGTGTTTTTAAGATATAATAACTATCAAAATATTGATACTTGTTTTTGTCCATTTTAATAGTGAAATTATGTCCAATGAACAAAATTGTATTAAATGGTAAAAATATATTCTAAATATACTTTAAAAACACTCAAATTCATAATTTATCACTATTAATTATTTGGTTAAAAAAGTTGTTTTTAATTAAAATTTAGTAATTTTCACTATTCATCAAAATATTAATGTTATCCAAAAAGTAACAAAATTTCACCTTAGGATAAATTCGATAATACTAATCCAAAAATTATGTCCATTTTGAGAGATAAAATTTCTAAAATTTTAAAAAGTAGGTATTACAATTCATAACGGCTAGTTTGATCGGTTGTGGTGTATGTTAGAACTCAATGTTGCGTACAACACACGCTATTTCATTATTCAAAGAGAAGCATACCGTAGAAGCTTGGGGTGTTACAATAAAATAATTATTTTGTACATAAATTAATTTTAGGAATTATTTTAGTTCAAAAATATTGAGGATACCTAAAGAAGAGGAAACATTCATCAATGGACATTTTTGGTTTATTTCTTCCTCCACCCCTTTAAATTATTATTATTCCCTGATTTTATAATAGTATATGAAAATAACATATTATTATATATTTCTATGTTATTTTAATTACCTAAAACCATATCCACTACCATCAGATGGTTTATGAAATCATCGTTCGTGTATAGGGCAGACAACCACCTCAAGAACCGATGTCATTTGTTTTTCCATTTCCACCTATCAAGGCTAATAATAATGAAGGATTTTTTTATTTATATGATATTTATAATGGTAATATGATTTTTTAATTTTCATATCACAAATACCTTCATGATTTTAATTTTTGATATTACAATAATGCCGCTCAGGTGTATGGCGAACTACCGCCTTATGAAGTGATGTGATTCATTCACGCATTACATGGAATTTGTTAAGGATGTGTTTAATAAAAATATTTGATATAAATTACATAAAAATGATTCTAAAATTATAATATATATATATATTATTTCCTTTATTCCTTCCAATCAAAAAAGATAATGGAAACATTGTTAAAGCATAAGTTCTACCTACCGTATCCTAGAATAGTGCATTTCATTTTCTATCTCTAAATATTATGGATTAATATAATTAAATATATAATGAATGTATATGATATTTATATAATGGTTTTAATTATGTATATTTTTAAACAATTATCAAATTTATAGAACCAATTAATAATAAAAAATTATATATGGTATTATATATATATATATATTTTAATATATATGTATAATAAACATTTATTCATTATAAAGGTGGTTAGAATGAGTATAATGGATGTCAAGACTTAATGTAATGGATTTCCATCTCACTTTTATTTATTGTGAGATAGAAACCATGTTTACAACATGTTTATTTTATATTGTATGTATACTACATGTGAATTTATTTTATGATTAATATATTAATAATTATTGGTATTTAAATATTCATTTTATGATATATATTTCATGTGGTTTATAGTAAAAATTTTACCAAAGTGGAAAGGATTTTTTGTCTCAATTTTCCTTCTTTGAGATGCGCTCTATGTTATGAACCTATATTCTATCATGAGGTGTTTATAAATACCTATGAATGTATTATCATGATTTTATCCATCATCATGATATTTTAGATTTTATTTTTTGTTATCCAACATGGGGCTTTTGATTCAATATTAAAAAAGTAATAGAGATATTATTTTTGCAATCTCGTTATTTATCATGATTGTTTACGATCAAGCCTATAATGTTGAAATAATATGATATAACTCTCAATAATTCAAAAACAAAATCATATAATATGTTTATCAATGTTATCTAAAATTAATGTTACATGTTTTCAACTATATTTTACTTTATATAGTTAAGACTATTTTAAGAAAATCTGAATTTATTTCTCTCTTTGGTTGGAAATATGTTTTTTTTCCAAAACCAAGTTTTATAAAAAAAATTACAAAAAATGTTTTATTACTGTAATATTATTTATAAAATAAAATTTTACACATTTTTTAGTTTTTTAAAAAATATTTTTAAAGTAATATTCTTGTGTTTTTCCAAATAATACATATTTGGATTTAACCAAAAATGTTAATAGAAAAATTTTATTTAACATGCCTAAAATGAATAGTATTACCTGCTATCAAGACCAATCAATGATTTCAAAATTGGTTTAAAAATTTTAATGTTATTTTAATAGAAAATTCATTCCTTAAAATTAATGAAAATTGATATTTTAAATAAAGTATTTCTAAGTTAAAAGGATTTGAAAGTGTTTTATGTTTTTAAAATTTTTTTCTAATAAGAAAAGATATTTTCCTTAAGAAATATTTCAATTTATTTTATGATTTTAATTTATATCTTATTAAGTTTATTTTGAAATATAATTATTTTTAAAATGTTTTATGTTTTAAAAATCGTTTTTCAAAAAAATATATTTTCCTTTATAAATAATGCTAGTAGTCTTTAAAAATTATTTTCCATCAAAGTTGACATTTTTTGAGGTTACATTTTATTTAAGAGGGATATGATCCAAGGATACCAATATTATTCTTTGTATGAATGTTTTATTTTTATGATGAAAAGATATTTTTGAAATCTATTTCTCTTCTATGGGTTATACCATGATAAAATTCATTTGAATCCTTCTTCTTTTTTCAATGGTTATGCTTTGATGTTATGAGGAATTCATTATGGAACATATTTATTTTCAATAGGATATGTTATGATTTAATGTTTATGAAACCCAATTAATTTCATGGTTTCTGATATGATGAATTTTTTATGATATTATGGAACACATATTTATTATTTTCATTATGTGATAGTTATTATGTTATTACCAGGGATATTGGTGAAATTATAAACTAAGAGGGTGGTTGAATCATAACCAAGGATAGTTGTTACATTATAACCCAAGTCATGTAGTGCCTATATCTCCCTCCAATGATTTGGTTCGACACTTATATCTAATGAGATTTATAGGACTAGAATGAGTAGTGAATATTGTTTAGTAAGATAGGACTGAAACTGGTAGTGAACTCGGTTCAGTAAGACGCAACTGGAATGAGTAGTGAACTCAGTTCCAAACTATTATTCTAAAATGGGTTGTGAACTTGGTTTAGTAAGACAAGACTGGAATGGGTTTTGAGATCTCTTTAATAAGGCAAGACTAGAATGAGGAGGGAACTTAGTTCAATAATGTATATTTTCTTCTATGATGGTTTGGGGAGTAAACCCATTCCGCTATGAGGAAAGGGATACCACTCGGGTTGGTGGTGTGTAACACCCAGAAGATAAATAAACCCAAATATAGCCTTTATAATTAATGGAAATGAACCTGGACTACTAAGGATTTGATTTTCTATGCTTTTTTGAAGGACAATATTATATGTCTTATGCTAATGTTATGCTCACATGGATCATGTTCTTTGATTTCCTTATAATTCTTGTCCTATGAAAGTCCAATCTTCAATGACTCAAGATTATTATCTTTAACAAGTAGTATATATTTATAAAATGTTTATATAATCTTCTCATACCCTCATGTTCATTTTATTCTTATGTATCACCCTTGTTTACCCTTACTGAGCATATGAGCTCACCCTTTCTTATGTTTCCTCCCCCCAAGTTATGAAGAATGGTTTTATATAGGGTAAACCTGTGAAGAGTATTTAACGGTAAGTTATTTGTGGTATAAATTTGAGATCCTTCAAAAGATTAGAATACTATATTCCATGTTTTCAAAGTCACTAAAATATTAAGTTTCTCGGGCATATGTTTGTGTAATGTAATTAATATTCATAAAAAATGTTGTAATATACATGTATAAGAATAAAGGTTTTCTATAGTTTATATCAAAAGAATGTTTTAGTTAACCATTATAAATAGGGATATGAAATATTTAGTGATATTACCTAGGTATATATCTAAGGACATGTCAAATTATTTATATAAGGATAAGTATACGAATGAGTTAAAGTATAAAATAATGTCTTGGAATTTTTCTAAAGGATAGAGTGACTGTTTTATAAGAAATTACAACCCTGTTTGGATACTAAAAGTGTATGTGTATTAAAAAAATATGTAATTAGGAGAAAAAAACCCTAAAAACATAGTACAAAGCTAGACATGATCAGGAACTAGTTCACAACAATGGTCCTTATGCACATCTGGTTTGACCATCTCAGGAGATATGATTTGGAAATTCAGAAACTACTTATAAATAATCAGTAAGGATTTAAATAGATGATGACTATGAATAAACTACAATAAAAGTAATGTGTCATAGATTAAAAATAAGGGATGATGATTTATACCACCTAAATTATTTTTCTGACTACATGCTTTTCTAATATGATTAGCGTAGATCACACTATGGTTTCGGGTCTTAGTCAATGGTGGTAACCCAATGGAATTTATTTAAAATTTAATGTGATGGATTATTTATTTATAGGAATCCTTTTGGGATGTTGACTATACTAAAGATTGTTGTGATTATTCCCAATTATTTTTAAATGTACATGATTAATAATGTGTACCTTCACCAACTCTCAGAACCACCAAATAAGAGAAGAAGATAGTTCACTGAGAGTTCGGGTATTAAAAACCATGGAGGAGAAAATATTAAGTTCCCTATATGTTGAAAATATGGTAAAATAACCGAATTGAATGTTTTATAGGAATATGTAGATATTTTGACTATGGAAAAGAAGGACACAAATAATGTAACTGTAAAGAAAAAAATGAAATGTTTTATTAACACAATGGATTATCATAATGGTCTGAAAAATGTATCATTGATGGTTGAATGCTTAAATAGTGGAAAGTAAGGTAATTATGAAAATTGATGTGCTAAGTGGAAAGATAATGAAGAAAACTAGAAAAGTTGTATGAGTAAAGGTTATATTGATGATGATAAAGAGACTAAAAATGGAATATGAATGGAAGAAGTGTTAAGGAATAAGATGAAGAATCCTGGTTAATGTTGAATGAATAAAGTGGAATGGATAATCTACTTATTTATTGGGATTAAAATAAATAAATATTTATTATTATTATTATTATTTTTATTAGAATCATGAAACATCAATTTATTGTTAAATTGTATTTTTTTCATTAAGTAGTTTTCATAATATGTAAAATGGTTCTTATGGGATAGAAAATTGGTTTAATAGAACAATAATATTTTGATTAAGGGACGATACCCCTTAATATGTTCTCAATGTTGAGAAAATAGTATTTTATTTAGATACTTAGATTTTGGATAATAATAATGTAAATTGGATAGTACTGATTTCCATGGAACATATTAATGATTTGTTGAAAAAGTGGTTTATTCTATCGTTGATGGAGTTTAAAGTATTTTTGGATTTAAAGAATATATCCAATAATCTTTGTTCTATGTAAGGAATGAATAAGGGAGTACATTTTTAATATGTGTTTAATGAAATTAAATTTATTACCATGTATCAAGAAATACATGACTAAAGTATTCACATGTTTGGTATGAAACAATCATGAGAAACTTCCAGATATATGGGGTATCAATGTTAATCTGATTTCTGATAAATTTAGTGACCTTCATTCTAACGCATTGAATTTTTATATTATTGAAGGGTCAAAAGGGTAACCATTTATGAAATGGATTATGTATAACATTGAATGAGGTTTAGTGATTAATGTATTGTTTTTCTATATAGATATTTATACATATTGGATTACCCTTGTTAACAATTCTGTTTTGATGATAAATAATGATAGACGAGATGAATTATCATTCTATTGATAGATTTTATGATCTATTAGGGCTACAAGAATAATAAATTCACATTAATTTCTTGGAGTAAGAGATGAAGTGGAAATAGATCAAGGAACAACCACATGGTGATATTGTTCTTATGAAATGGAATGAAATTAAGAAAATATATATTCTAATAAAAATTATTTATCTTCAGTAAAAGGTTTTTAAGAGAATTTTTTTCTTAGTATCATCATTTTTTATTATTTCAATGAATTTTTTTAATCCTCTTTGGTTAATGTATTTTTATTTACTATCTTTCTTCTTAACCATCTTCTTTATCACTCTTCATCAGTATTTGGGTGTTAGTTTTCACTTCTATGTCAATGTTTTCACTTACCACTTATGTTGTCCTATTTGAAAACCCGATATCTATTTTTCAAAATAAAATTCACACACCCATTCCTCCTTTTCAAGAGTACTTTTTTATTAACCCTTTTTTACGATGTTGGTTTTTATGAAAGGTACATTTAATTATTAAACCATTGATGACCGAGAAGATTTTTGAGATTAAAATTCATCTTAAAGGGGCTAGAATATAACACCACAAGTTTTCATGAATTATTTATTTTTCATATAAATTAAATTTACTTTATGTCTTACACTATATGAAACACCATGTTAATCTTTTGATATACACAATGTTGGATTAGCTTGCATTGCATGAAACACTGATTTTTAATAAAATCCTGATATATTGTCAACACGACCGTCATAAACCAGTCGTTAAACTTATTGGTAAGAAAAATAATAACTAATTTTAAAATATTAATTATAATAGTCTTATATTAAGAAAAAATTTTGATAATAAAATACATAATTTTTAGTAATGACTTTATATGTCTTACAAATATTTTTTTTTTCAAAAAAATATTTTTATTTATTTTTGTGAAAAATAATATATTTTTTTAAATTCTAGAAAATTAAATTGATAAAATAAAAATAATTTTTGAAATATTAATTTTAGAATTATATTAGGGTGAATTATTTATATTTTTCTTAAAATATTCATTTTTTATGAATAATGAAAAATGTTGAATTTTAATTGAAAATTTTCTTTTCACCCAAATTATTTAAAAAACTAAATTATATTACAAATTGGTATTGATGTATAAAATTTTAAATAATACATATATTAATCTAATTTATTTAATTTTATTAAATTTATTCTTGAAATTGGATTTAAAAACTATTTAATCTTTGTAACAATTTCGCCTTAAACCCCACATTCTCGTCATGTCTACGAGATTATTTTTAAATTAAAATATTTTAATTTTATAAATTGATTTAAAAAAATGGATTCAATATTTAGAATTTTATTAATTCATTATGTCTAATGTGATCAATGTTTTTACCAAATTTAATAGTGAATGTAGTAAAAAATGAATTACCACGGTTAAGATAATGTATTATTTATAAGGGAATCTAACTAGAATTATATGGGAGAGAATGATGTAAACTTTTATCTTAAATTCATTAAATGTGTTTATTTTTATCTTATACATCAAAGTCTCTGAATTATGAAATTTTTCCCTTTCAATTTCATATGAACCACATAATATGTTAAGTAAAGAAAAACACAAAAAAGATACTTTTCTTCTTTTTTATATCTATAAAGCATTGGGATAGGGAAAAAAATAACATATTTTAGTTTTTATATATAATTTTTAAAGATACACTATTTTATTTCTCATTAATATTTACTTTATTTTTTTATGGTAAATGATTAATTTAGATTCTAAAGAAATGCCAATACTGTAATAATTTAATTAACAATAAAAAATAATAAATAATACAAAAAATATTAAAAGTAATGTAAATTGATTGAATTATTTCATAACATTGTTTTTTTGATGAATATATCATACTACAATGGTTTGAACATAATTGATTCTAAATCCATATTTTTCCTGAAATTTTTAAAATAAAATTAAATGAAAAATGTAATAATTGACATTAATTTTATATTATGATAAATTATATTTTATTAAACGATTTAAAATTTAAAAAAATATTTATTATGCCAAATTATTTTTAAATTAAATTAAATATAAAATATGTTCTATTCATGTTAAAATTATTCTTTTATAATTAATATATTAATCTATAAATAATAAATTGTTAGTTAGCATGGTTAAAGTTAAAGCGATGTTTTTACACGTTACATAAGATTGTGTGAAAATTAATTTAACTAAAGAATTTGATTATTTTAAATTATATATTATATTTAGAATCATTAGTTCCTAATTATATAGTAAGCAACATTTTATTTTAGACTTAAAGGGTGATTTAATTATGTTAGAAAACAAGTTACCATAATAGAAAACCAAAATGGTAAAAATAAGGAAACTTAAGAGTTAGAGAACCTAAAATTTTAAAAATTCATTTAATTATGTTTCAAAGGTGTATCTAGACTATATAATCCCTCACACCTTTATTTATTAACTTTGGAGATAAATTAGGTAAAATTGACCCTCCAATAGGGAATAATTTTTAGTACTTATAAGAATGCCACTCCTCGTCAACTCTAAAACGACACTCAATATCCTCCCTTATTCACACCTTCACACCACTTTTGATTCATAAATACCTACAAAAATAACCTATAAAATTACCTCTTATCATCATATATTCCTTAGTATTTTCATAAATCCTTCCTAGTGAGGATTTTAGTGTATACCTAAAGAGGATTCCCGAGGAAGAGGTAACATTCATCAATGAGAATTTTTGTTTTATTTATTCCTCCACCTAGATAAATTCTTATTATATAATTATTATATAATAACATCAGTATTTTTCAAAACTGAGTTAGTTTTATGTTAATTTCATTACCTAAAACTATCTCCACTTCTATAAAATGTGTTACAAAATCATCACTCGTGTGTATGGCAGAGTACCACCTCAAGAATAAATGCCATTATTTCCATTAAAAAATAACAAGGGTAGTTATAATGATAAATTTATTTATTTATATATTATTTATGATGTTTTTATGATTTCAAAATTTTTATATCACACGTACCTTTATGATTTCCATTTTGTGGGAATACGATAATAATGCTCATGTGTACATCAGACTACAGCCTCAAGAAGTGATGTCATTCATTGACACTTTTCAAGGAATGTATTATGGATAGATTTAACAAAAATATGTTATATATATTACCTAAAAATAATTATTTAATTATAATATATATTATTTAATTTATTTCTTTCAATGCAATGCGAAAATATAAATGACGTTCACGCATACACATGGCCAACCATCTCCATGAACGGTGCATTTAATTTTCAATATCTAAATATTATGGATTATTATAAATTCGTATATAATTAGTATATATTATATTTAAATCATGTTTTACATTCTTGAAATTTTGGAAATATGTTAAATGTAAGAGGAAGAAGAAATAACAAGTTAAAACATACATGAGAATCAGTGTAAGTATTGCCAGAAACATGACTTTAAGATGAAATCATTAAAAATGGGAAATAAAAGGGAATAATAAAATAATTTATGGTATTATATATAAGAACATGGGTTTTAATAGATTTATAATAAAAAATAATTATAATATTAGAGGTTTAAACTAGTATGATAGAATTCAAGACATATGGTAAGGGATTTTCGCCACACTTTTTTTGATGAGACAGAATCCATATCCCCCACCGATATATTTAATGTCATGTGTATAATTCCCATAAATGTATTATATTATTATATTATAAATAATAATTTATATTAGAATTTAAAATTTTGTTTATATTCTCCATGTTTTTTACGGTTAAAATATTACAAAATTGGTAAGTGGGTTTTGTCTCAATTTTCCTTCTTTGAGACATACATTATGATATGAACCTATATTCCATAATTAGGTTTATATAAAAAATGTATGACAAGAAATATCATTATTTTATTCATCCATATGATATTTTTTGTTTTATTTTATTTTACTACCTCACTGGTCTTAGGATTCAATATTAACAAAGTTGTAATGATTTTATCTTACAATTTTATAATTTATCAGAATTGTTTATAATTAAGCCTACAATAATAAAATATCATGATATAAAACTCAATAATTCACATAAACTTTATTATAATATTTTTAATCTTGATATATTTAAGTAATGGTAAAAAAAATTCACTCTTTTTTATATAAGATAATTCAAAAAATGTTTTTAAGAAAATAAGACTTTATTTCTCTCTTTGGATAGAAATCAATTTTCTAAAAAACCATGTTTTATAAATAAAATTAAAAAAAGTTCATTACTAAATTATTATTTTATTATAATATTTTACCCTTATTAATTTTTTAATTTTTTAATGGAATCATCATTTCATTTTATAAACAATGCGCATTTGTCTTTTATCAAAAATGTGAAAATCATCACTGTTTTTATGAATCTTAATACGAAATGTATTACCTACTATAACTATATCTCAATGATTTAATGTTTAATTTATATGATTTAAATATTATTTTCAAATAAAATTTTTTATTTAATTTTTGGGAATTTTTTTAAAATAAATTATTTCAAATTGAAAAATATTTTGATTGTGTTTGTTATTTTCAAAATAGTTTTTCAAAAATGAAAGGAAAATTTCCTCAAGAATTTTTTTAAATTATTTTAAAAATATTTGTTTATATTTGTTTATTTATTTTCAATTAAAATGATTTCCATAATAATTTATTCTTTTAATATTTAATTTTTAAAGAATAAAATTCCTTCCTTTAGAAATGTCCCATGAAGTCTTTCAAAATTATTTTCTATCTAAGATAAAATTCATTGAGGATACCTATATTTTATTTGGGATATAATAAAATGATACCATTCTTATTATTTATCTGAATGGTTTATGTTTATGATGATAAGATATGTTTTAAACCCAGTTCTATTCCATGGGTTATACCATGATAAATTGAACATGAAACCCACATTTTCCATTGGTTATTCTTTGATGTTATTATGAAATGATTATGAAAATTATTTATTTTCCATAGGTAAATTTATGATGAAATGTTTATGAAACAAATTTCATTTCAGGGATTCTGATATGGTTAAATGATTATGATATTACAGAACACATATGTATTATCTTCATTATGTGATAGTGGTTTCATTATAACCAAGGAATGTGGTTACATTATAACCAAGGGTAATGGTAAAATTATGACATAGGATTGTGGTTACATTATAATTAATGATCAGTGGGACCTATATCTCCATAGGGTTGATTGGTTAATGATTTATATCTCATGAGATAGGTTGGACCAGAATGGGTAGTAAACTAGGTTCAGTAAGATAGGACAGTAATTGGTAGTGAACTCAGTTCAACAAGTTAGGACTGGAATGGGTAGTGAATTATGTTTGGTAAGAAAATATTGGACTTTTTGGTGAACTAGGTTCTGAAATACGGGTCTAGAATGGGTAATGAAATTTGTTCATTAAGGCATGATTATAATGGGGAGTGAAATTGGTTCAGTAAGGGAATTTTTTTTCTATATTGGTTGGGGGAGGGAACATATTCCATTGTGAGGAAAGGGATACCACTGGGGATAATCTTATGTCCAACTTAGAAGGTGTAGCCTCTCATAAGGAGAACTTATTAGTCTTAGTAGTAATCCTATAATACAATGTAAATAAATTTCCATGCTTATGTGTATGCCACAATTTTATTTCTTATGCTATTATTATTATCTCATGGATCAGGTTATTTGATTTACTTATAATTAATGTCTTACAAACAACCCATATTTATTCCATGACTCAAGATTATGATCTTTGATATAAATGGCTTGGTTATCAAATTTTATCCTCATGTTATTGTACCATTATGTTCGTGTTATTCTAATATATCTCCCATTTTTACCCTTAATGAGCTTCTGAGATCACCATTTCTTATATTTCCTTGCCCTAGGTTATGAAGAAATGTTTTATGTAGGGTAAACCTATGAAGAGTAATTAATGGGAATATCATTATGGGATATATTTATGACCATCTGCCAAATAAGAATATTGTGTTCCGTGTTTTAAAAGGCACTAAATTGTTATAGTCTTAAAGCAATTTTTTTTTGTAATTTAATGAATAATCATAAGAAATATATAATATCCATGTATGAGAAGACTGTATCACTATAAAAAATTCAATTAAAAACTTTTTCCAATTTTTTTTATAAAACTCTAGCCATAAAATTGATTCCAATGAACTTAATTAGATTATTACCAATAACAGAGAAATATTTTTAATTTTTCACTATTTTAAAATAATATGGTAGTTTTAAAATATTTGAAATAAAAATATATAATTCAATGAAAATTTGCATTTTTCACTATTAACTAGAGAATAACCATTTTTAGAAAAATTCTAAAAATTCAAAATAATAAAATTTCTAAGTGATGATTTTAAAAATTAAGGTCATTTTATCAAATACATTTTTTAAAATTTTTAGAAATTAATTATATTATTTTATCATAATATGTAACAAAATTTATTTTTTTACGAAATATATAAAATTACTTTACTAAAATATTAGTGTTTTTTCCTAAGAATTAATTAAATAATGTTTACTGATTAAAACACACACACACACACACATATATATATTTATAATTTGATAAATCCTATACACACCCACAAATTTGAAGGACTATATTATAATAGTTGTGTAAATATAATAATATTTTAATAGTGTATCGCAGTTTATTTAGGCTTGGTGTTGCGTGTTATATACTCTATCAAACATAAAATTATTTTAAAATCTCTAACTTATATTCACCATAAGATATCAAAGAAATTAAATATATTTAAATAGAAACATAATGTAAGATGTTGGGGAGTTACACACCTTCATGTATTTCATCTTTATAGATAATAAACAATCCCATTCAGAAATATTCCTCATGTAACACTTTATCAAGAATTAATTTTCCATAATATAAGGGGCATTCCTCAAAGGGGTTTTCACTTTATAGAAAAACTTTTCCATGGTGCATACAAGGCCTGATATATAGGAAATAACACTTATCCTTACACACATATATTCACTTATATATATTGATATGCCCCTTTGAGTTCAGATATTCACACATATTTGTGTGAAACTGGACAATAATGTAATTATGAAATTATTTGTGTATAAGTGTGTATGTATTAAATATATTATAATAAATTAGAACATTAAATATAAGTGAGAAACTAGTAATTTTTTTTCAAAATGACTACTTATATATAAATAATTTTACGTTTAATGTACTGGTTGAAAAACACCAAAAAATTCCTTACATTACAAAATAACCTGTTATAAGTTTATTTAAACTATTAAATAACTAAAAAAGGACGGAAGTATAGAAAACAAGGGAACCAATCCCAAATATAGAAAACCTTATACTCATTCTAAAACAATGTTGTGACGTGATTTTACTTTAATGAATTTTAATAAACACTTACAACTAGCTATAGATAATTTAAACATTAATTTAAAAAGAAATATATAGATAGTTTTATAATTAATGGTTTGGTTAAGAATAAAAAATTCCAAGATTTTCTGGTGTATGGTGTGATGATTTGAAATTAATATGAATGAGACCATAAATCAATATCTCACACCCTATAAATTGAGGATGTGATAGCCAATTTCGAGAAAAAACAAGGAGTGGAGAAAAATGAGATAAATAGAAGAAGAAAAGGAAGATGAAAAATAACCTTGATGATATGACTCCAAATCATGAATGCTTTAGTGGATTCATTGTGAAATAAAAGGTGATCAATGGAGGGATATGAACCATGGTATGAGGAGGGGGATTCTCATGAATGAAAAGTGAGGGAGAGGGGATATGGATAACTTGTTGTTAAATATAAATAAGGGAAGATAATAATTTTTATTTTTTAATGAGTTGGGTGAATTGCATGGTTGTCGCAAAATTTACCCAAATCATGCGCCAACCATGGACACATTACTATGAACACCTATAGAACTATATGTTTAGCTCACATGGTTAAAAAATAATGTTCCAAACATTCTAAATAGGTCTACTTAAAATGTAGAAGTACCTTCATGGACTCATCATTGTTACTTCTAACCATGTGGTAACTGTGAAACAAGCCACTCCCTTAATTTTTTTATTTAATTATTTTTTTAATTAGGGTTGTAAAACTCGCATAAATGATTGGAAATAATATATTCAATAATATTTTCATGTAATAAATAGTTAGGTTGTGAAATAAAAACATCATACAACACTCAAGACTGCTCCCCACACACCCTATTTAAGGCCTATGTTCACACCCTATACATGAAATACTCAATGATTATGCATGGTCCTACTCAAAAGAAAACTTTTTTACTGAACAAAAACTAGTTTCAAAAACCTATGTTGAATTGCGTCCCAAATATGGTTAGAAAAATTGTTAGGCATCCACGTGTAATTTTTTTTATAAAAGGACTACCAACCTCTAAATTTGAGATATGACACTCTAATAGGATTATTACATGGAGTGCTATTTAGAGAACCCTAGTTCTTTATTAAATAATTTTGGTGATTTATAAAGGAAATCATAAAAAAATAATGAATGAAAATGGAATTTTATTCCTTTAATTTTTTCACATGTAGAACCCTCATGAAAGATTTTTCCCTTATATAACGAAAATACTATGGAAAAGGGCACATATAAAGTGGATCTCTTCGAAAGAAGGGTGAAATTATACATAACTATTCCCCAGCCCATTATAGGTTTCCCATGATAATCCTAAAGGTATCTACTTTGGTACATTACACACCCAGGTCACTTACTAGGGAAAAGTTACACTATTTGTTTCTACTAATTTTCATAAAAAATATAGAAATATTTTTCCTATGTCTCTTCCCGAGAAAGAATTTCACCCATCCCTAATGAATTACCCAAGGACCACCCTCCTTTATGTAATATACATATGATAAACATACTATTTATACTATTGTACCTCATATAACATTGCTGATTTGATTCTTTGTAATATATACCGCAAATAATGGTTTCACCCAACCATCATATGTGGGCTCAAGCATCACCCAAGTCATTAAGAATCCATCATTGGGGTTTTACATTATATTTTAATCCCCACACTTTCATGGAGTTCATTTGGTGGATTTATGATTATGGGAAACTATTTTATCATAAGGCATATATCATCACATTGATTATATAGTAGAGTCTTCCACAAAGGGAACTCATGTTCTATTTATCTTCATAATACATTGTTAGGAATAGGTATCCTAGTGGTCCAATTTTAATGACCATAAAATATAATAAATCACTACCTAGGTTCAAATACCCTAAAAGGAACACATTATACCATGATATATATGTTGGTTCGAGGGTGTAGTTGAAGTGACCAAGAATGTTCCTAATAATTGTTTATCATCAACTTCTTTAGATTTATGATCGAGATTAAATGAAATAAAAACCGTAAAATCCCTGATAGGGGGTCATAAAATATATTTTGTAATTATTTTTATTTAAGACAACTGATTACCACTCATTTTTATTCCTTCCTCATTGATGATTCAGTTTATATGTTTTGTCATATCAATAATGCATTAGAAGAATTAATTGTAGATTCCATCAAAAGGTGATCCACATGTGTTCCAATATCCACTGATTAATATTTTATAATTCTCCATGTAATAGAATGGATAATTCTAGTTCTTTCCTTGAGCATTATTGATCACAATTGAATCCTACGATTTGAGATGGAATTACTCATGTTCTCTCTCTAATCAATATGGTAATTAAAGAGGATCATTATCCATTCCTAAGTGAATTCTAGGATAATATCTATATAGGGATTGAGAGTAATCTCTATAGAATCATTTTGAAAAATTGTCGCTATTTTTGAAACTAGTTAGAAAATTATAAAATGTGGTATTTATAGATCAAGGGGAAGAGAATAAGTATTTAAAAAGGAGAAAATATTATTCTCCAAATATTTAGTGAAGCCAATGTTTAAATAATATTCATATTATTATTAATAATTTGACATGAAATAATCTTATAGATATAAACCCATTATTTATTGAATTAAAATATTAGTATTTAATCAATTAATATTTTTTATATATTTTTTCTCTCTAATATTAATCACTATCAACCAGTCCTCCTTAATATTTATTAGACCTTTAATAAATTCTATTGGTCTAAATAAATAAATTTCAGTGTATTATATTCTAATATATTTATAAATAATTAATTTTCTATAAAAGTGAATAAATATTTATTGAATGTTTAGATAATTAACTAAAAAAATATTTTTTACACTAATATATAGAAAAAAAATAAATATTATATATTTGTGTAACAAAATGAGTAATTGAGAATAAGTATTTTTTAATACCTATCTCACATAATATTTTCTCAAATAACTAGTGACTAAATATATATTATAAAAAACAATAATAATTTTTATATCTTGTATAAAAAATATTTATTCAACATGTTAAATCCATATTGAATATAACTGTGTTTCCTAAAAATATAGAGTGTGGGAATGTATTGTGCCCTTTATTAGTGTCATTATATTACACTACCGAAAGTCATAGGATAATGTTTAGTTACACTACAAGGCTCTCATAGAGAAATAAGTTAATGGTTCAGAAATATGTAATCCCATATGAATAAATATTGTGTAATATAAATCCATTTCCATGACATGTATAATCATGCATGTTGCATACTAGTTTCATCTACCTATGTGCCTAATGTTTCATTCATTGAATTTCCAAACATCAGCATGGATATATATCACCATGGCCATGTACTTGATTAATAAGTTTCATTACCATAAAATGGAATGAGATATAAACTTACATTAAGGTATAAATGGGGAAAATACTTTCTGATGTTATACTGTAATGTAATATCACTCGTGACACACCCAGTTTATCATAATTTGTAACAACCATATGTTATTATAGATTCCATAAATACACCAAAATACATGAATCATGATATGCATTAAAAATGAACTTTATTCCTATGGACCATTACATAAAATCCATTGAAAAATATAATATTTTATTCCTAAATAGAGGGTCATGTTCCCATAATATTCTACTATTAAGATTACCAGGGGTGTAAACTTTGAGAAAGTGTCTCAAAGTCTTATGAGTCTCCAACCAAGACACCTTGTATCATTTGTGTCATATCAAATGATATTTTCAGAATATATAAAATTTATTTATAAATATTGTCATGGAACATTTGGGTTCTCATCAAAGCAAGGGACCACTCTGAAATTTCAGTGTGATATATAACCTTAGAACATTATCACATAGATTTCATGTACAGGAATAGTCATCATGAGAAAATATATAAAGTAATATTACATGCTATGGTTTATTTTGGTAATTTAATAGTAGTTTTTTTATATGAAGAAACTCTAATAGAACCCAATTTCACTAGATACAACTTGTAAAAACTCCAATGGTTAGTCTCTTGTGTGAAACATGATTATTTTGAGATATGATTATAGATTCTAAGCCCATGATACTAATTTGTTTTTCTGATATGCTTACTATAACCTCATATCTCTACAAAAGTCACTAAAGAGATGATATTACTGTGTAAATTATTATTTTTATCTACCAACCCTAATATTTTGGATAATACAATAGATAAAATTCATCAGGACATGATTGAATTTTTCCTCTCTAGGTAAAAATAAAAAATTTGGAACAAATAATTGCTGATCACACTCTATAAACTACATCAAAATCCCCAACGTACTTGATATAATAAAGATATCTTCACTACTGATTGTAATATTCTTAACCATTGTATGTCAGATAAACCATAATTTAATAATAGATAAACTATTCTAAATGAAACTAGTTTCATATCTCCCAAAAATTATTATTATCTACTCCCTAATTATTGTAAACTCGTCTAGTTTTTCATTCTAAAAAACTGTTTTATAGTTCTGACTGCCAGTCAATGAAATTTCCCAGCCTTTTATGATATTTTTATTCTACTACTTTTACATAATAAAGCTCAAATTTGTGTACCTTTCATGGAATGTGAGAAATATTTACAATTTAGTCTTATGAATATTTATTCTATACATCATAAGAATAGTATGACAGACTGGAAGTAATTTTATTATATTGTTCTATCTTGTAATTTTTAATGTAATTTCAAAGTGTTAATATTAATTGAATTTAGAAACCCCTGTATCTATGACAGTATTCATGTTTCCTAGTACGTGGGTTTCTAATTAAGTAATTTTTGGAGAAACTATTTTTCTTTTTATAAACAAAAACTAATCACTTGTTTTCATGTATTTTCAAACATACTATTTGATAAAATTGTACCACCTCTGCCAACCTCTCATAGACACCCTGAAATATTTAATTTCTAATGAATACACCCTAATAATTATACTTATTTTTCACTGGAAACTATATCCTCAAAATTAATGGATCCATGAAACTTGCAATCGATAATGGGATTCATTAATGTTGCCGACCCTTTTGGTTGTACTATGTAGACATGAACCATAATGTAACCTCTATGAGAGGTGTCCTTAACATATGATTTAAATTATAAAAATCATAGTTTCTATGAGAAGTATAATTCAAATTGATTTAAGTATAATTGATTCATATAAATAGTATAGCCTTATTATAACCTTACCCATACCATCAATGTATTATTTTTTTGAATACCAACAAATGACTTTACGTCAACTACAAAAATACAAAATGAATTTTGGTACACAAAATCCAATTAGGAATTTATATAATCCTTTTAATAATATCTAGTTTCAATTTATTAATAATTTGTTTTTATTATTTTTATTGATTTATATATCATACACCATAGAGAATAAAAAACAACCAATATGGTTTTAACCATCATATGTAATATATAACTCTAGAACAATTCCTCTAACTAACACTTGTGGAGTTTAATGCTCTTATTATTACCATGGATGGAACTTTCTACTAATTTTTTTATTACTCATAATATTTTACAATTTCGGTTCTTCCCTCATGGTAAGAAATATGGTATAATTACTAACATTTCATATCGTTGGAATCTTAATATCCTTAGTAAAAATATGATCATTCATTGAGATATTCCATGTGTTTTCATGATGAACATTTGAATATTTCAGTAGTTTGAAAAATTGAATTCATCATAATATATGAGGTGGTGAAATAAATGATTTCTATTATATAATAATTTATAATATATAAATTAGTCTATATAATTTCAATATGGTCTGTTGTTATGTTATTATTCTATGAAAAATGTCTAAAAAATAAAAATGTAATAGTTAAAATATTTTTAAGACTCTTCATCGATCTATAATAAACTACCATAATCAAACTGATGTGAAAAAGAAAATATTAGTTCAATAAATCATTTATTCTCTATTTAATGATCAATTAATACATTATTAAGGTACCCTCCAACATACCATCCTATAAGATTATGTATATTTTAACATGTTTATTCATTACATTCATTTTTCATTCTTATAATTTCATAATGGAATATAATGAAGTACATGAATTTACATCTAATTTCACCTTTGAAATGTTCTTTCTATTTAGTTGAATAAATTATGAATTCTTTCCAAATAACTTTACTTATAATGGTCACTTTGTCTATTTCTTTTTGAATATGTATGATGATAACACCTGAACTGTTTTTAGCTATAAGGTGACAAAATGTACATTTTTATATCATTTGAAAACATGATTGTATATTATTTTTTCATGAATTTTTCCCTAATTGGATGTGAATCTTATAACTTATATTCATCATTATTTTTGATTGAATGTCAGTGATTCTAGGTTAAAGATATTAATTTAAATTTATTGTGAAACAAGAAAATAATTTCCCAATTAATGAAATAAATTTATCATTGTGTATAATATAATGGTTTGAGAAAACTAAATAAAAAATTATAATCAATTCATTGTTGAAAATAAAAGTTGTGTACCCTACTTGGATAACATATAAATCACCGTTTATTATCTTTTTTAGAGTTCACATTGTAACTTTTCTATCCAGGCCCGATACCTCTATTTAAATAAATGGATGTTATAAGTATATAGTATTTTAATAGATAAGTTATAAAAATAATCATGATAAATATACCTAGATTGGATTCATCTATTAGCTTCATTAACTCATTTAAATTTATTTTCTAGTGTTTATTCTTTCAACATGAGTTCAAAATTACCAATTTTTCATTCTTCTAAATTTGAATCCATTTTCTCTTTGAAGGACATAGTAAATAATAATTTCATATTAAATTATATACGGTGTGTTTATTGATTCCATTCAATATATTCACTATAACTGGCAGTGTAATGTGTTTCAATTAATTCTTATCTTCTTGGTGATGTATAGTCCAATGATTCTTAAGGGGTTATCTTATTTTTTTATTTATACTTGAATGAATAAGGATAAAATTGGTGGCATGGATAATAAAATATGATTAATGTAATTTTTTTTATCAATGCGCAATCCCAATTTCACTAATCCATCAATATACCCTATAATTTTGAAACCATGATTAGTGGTTATATTCCCCTTGTCCAATTTACACTGATTCAATATATTAACAATATTATTTATCTTAAATCATTCCATACCCTTCTCAATAGATAAAAGATGAGATAATACAAGGTAGTAATCCATGTATTTATGTTGTATCATACAATCTTAAGACATAATTTATTTTATGATACAATGGAATGAGAATGGATCCTCTTTATATGTATGTCATAATTCCTTTTCAGCTTCACTTACCTTCTATAGTGGTAGAATTGTAATAGCGGATTCAAACCCATAATAAAAAATTTCTAACAATAATGAATCACATAAAAAATTATACCGTATCTAGAAATTATAAATTTTAATGACATATCCTATATTAAGAAATAATCATAGTGTTTTATAGGTTTTATTTATATTCTCCCCGCAATAATAATTCTAGACTTTAATTTCTTTATCTTTTTTACTAATTCATATGAAATAATAAATTTTATTTTTATTCTCCTGATATTTTATCAAAACCTAATAAATATCATAAATGATTTTAGAATGTCAATTTACATGAATATATGTATGGTAAGTATCCATATTCTACTTCTCATAACATAATATGATCCTTGATAAGTTTCTCGAAAGGTTTTAGGAACACATAACTTTCCAAATAAATTTCATCATAAATAATTATTGTGATTAATGGAATCCCCAATCCAGAGATCCAAGATAAGAATTCACTCAATGATTTTTCCTTTAGTTACACTATGTATTCCTTGGGAAAACTACCATTAATGTGAAAAAATTTATTTCAAGGGAAAACTCATTTTAAAACTCAATAATAATTGGAAGCACCATAAATTGGTCATGATAACCACTTTGAAATACAGTTCTATTTTAACTTAGTTAGAGTAAGGTAATACATTTATATTATTTAATTTTCTGGTTTTTTTATTTTATATGTAAATATTCTATTAAATCTTATTACATGTTTTCTAATATTAATTTATTTTTATTTAAGTGATTAACCATATATGGATAAAATTTATTCGAAAAAAAATTTATTTAAATTCCATATATAATGCTTGTTAATTCATTAAAATTAATGATTTAAAAATAAATAAATAATTATTTATGCATTTTACAGAAATAAAATCAATAATGTTTTATGACCATCAAGTTATATAATTGTTTTTTATCTAGTAAATGATAATCCAAACCTTGACTATACAAAAATTAACACATGGAACAAATCATGGTTTGAATTATAATATTCTTCTAATGATCCTATGTACCTCTTCGATTAGTTTCATCATGCATCTCAACATGAACCAAATCCAATCTCTTAGGAGCTCCATCCATTACATAATTTATCTTATACACAAGTTAGGGGAACCAGAAGATTTATTTTAGGGGGGTTACAAAAATAATATTTGGCTATATAGGCCATTATATAATGATATGATAATAATGAATTATGTTCCATTATTTAATTTAATAAATTATTTCAAAAACATTAAATTATAAATTCAAAAAACCAGTCACATATATTGCCTTTTCGAAGCTCTTGTTTATCCAAAAAATGAAGTATATATAAAAAAGTACTCTATAGGTCATTCAATTCAATTCAATATTAATTTTTTATTAAAATCATGCTTGAATTTATTCAATTATTTAATTGAATCCCTTTATCTAAGTTCACATATGATGTCTCCTAGGAATACCTATAATAAATTCAGTATTTAAATTAAATGGATTCATTAGTAATTAAATATAATTACATGGTTTTAATTGATATTGTATTAAATATTTATAAAATCTTTTACATAGTCAACACATCAAATGTCCATAATGTAATTACTTTTTTAATACAGTAATTAAATATACTTTAAAAAAATTAAATTTTCTATTAGGTGACTATGTGATATATACCAATAAGATAAGAACCATGTTTATCAATCACCCAATATCATAGATAAAAGCCGATGGACTCTGTGTTTAACTCATCTAGGTTACACACTATGTAATGACAAGCTAGAGGCTATGCATTTGTCACGACCCACCATCACCAAGATGAGGGAAGGGACATCAGATTTCCAAACCCTTCATTCCTCAAGTTGAAGAAGAGATAATGACCCCCGAGACCCACCTTCAATAGGTCCCAGAGTGGTGACTAGCACCAAGGGTATATAATCACACAAAAAATGGAAGGCATTACACATTTTATTTAGTAGGATTGGGAGATAAGATAGTAAATCCCAAAAAACACCAAAACTGGTGGTAAAAGTAATTCCAAAAGAAAACCATTCCCATATACATGTTCCAAAAGTAAATAGTGCAAGGTACAAGAAAACTCCAAAGGAAAGTACCAAAGAAAAGAAAGAAAACATCAACAACAACTGTCCCAATGTCCAAACCAGTACTATCCTACACGATCCTCAAAGTCCTCCGGGAAACCTGAAAATAGTTTTATATATGTAGGGTGAGTATACAGGTATACTCAGTAGGGAAAACCAAAAGCTATCGTGCACATGTGGGGAGGCATTCTAATGCTCGTGAGAAAAGGAGATAACCAGATCACCTAGTAAGTAAAATATTCACCCAAACCTCACCAAAGAACACTCCCCAAATAACGCAATCCAAGTAATGTAATAGTAATAACACATCAATGTTTGGGTACCCCGCGCCACATTCCCACGGGTTATTGTAGAGCTCCTACGCGTCAGAACTCTCCCGCCTTTCTCACCATAGTCCCACTGCCATACCCCTCCCATACACACCTGGGATATCACAACCACACATCCCACCCGCAAACACCTAGGCCATATACACACATGTAACCACTACTGAAGACACTAGGGCTTGAACAACTACCACCACACCCGAAGACACTTGTGCTCGAACAACTACTGCCACACCCAAAGACACATGGGCCTCATCCCAAAGATATTTGGGAAACTGTCTGGCCACACACACCTAGTCTAACCACCACAACATACCTGGTTTGAATAATATTGGTCTATAATGGACCTTCGGCCGTCACAGCCTACCTAAAGAGTCATGGGATTCTTGAGAAAGGGAGCAGAAAAGGAGCTAATCACTATCCACTCAAAAGAGTGTTTGGAAAAACACCCTCCCCCATGAATGGGGGTGTTGATAAAAATTAATCAACTTGGGCAGGGCACAAACAAGAAAAATATGAACTAAATTATACATATAGGTAACAATCACTCATCCCAACCTTGGGGTTACAAAAGCATACCATGCACAAACACCCTCATTACTATTCAGTCATAAAAAACACAACATCCACAGCAAAGTCCAAACTCATTCCTGGAAACCAATTCCCCATTGAACCCATTCTTGTTTTCATGTTGAAGCGATTCTATTTAAATAATAATTCACAACTAAGAAACTAACAGGCATAGCCATAATCCAAGGAAAGAGAAAACAACCAAAACATAGTTTAAGCATTCACACCCAGTTCTCTTGTAAAGTCACAACAAGAAAAGGGATCTGTGAGATCCCTCAAAGTATTGGAACCAATACAAGCCCCAACATACTGCCACACACAGCCTCAAATCCACAAACCAGTGACTGCACAACAATATGGGATCTCATCCACATCACCCCAGAAGCATTAAGCAAAACAACAACACATGTTATCCAAACAAAATCAGGGCTATTTCTAGATTCAAGCACCCCATTCATTGAGTTCCTTCTTTCCATTCGGTTAACTGGAGTGATCACATAGGGATTGTTGTTCCCTAGACATCCATTTAATCAACCATGTTTAGGTGACTAACCAATTTCCATGTTAAAACCAGTCAATCATCGCAGAAGACATGGTTCATTTGTGTTTAAGGAAGAACCACCAATGACCATAACTTTCAGCAGACATAATCCCATTCAATTCAAAACATATAGGAAGAGATAAAAGAGTACAACAACATTATCAAACACACCCCTTCATTCTTTAAATGTTTTTATTATATTTATTATGGTTTGGTTTCATCTGTACCCATAGAAACATTAGCATACCCATCCTGGATGATACATAGTTAAAAGAGACGAATGAAAAAACCCTACCTAGATGATCATCGATCGAAGTTTCTCTCGACGCACCAAGAACTGGTGATGCACGACATGTGGGGGGGGGGACTCTGAGGACTCTAAGAGTGACCAAAAAATCTACAGTATAGGTGCACTACTTTCCTTGGGAAGGGGGAATCCAAACACTCAAAGAAGAAAAATAAATCATCTTAGAAGAGGAAAAACAATTTCTTGTGTGATAAAAATGTGGGATCCTGGAGTTACAGGAAATGGAATTTCGAATGGATTCAAAGGTGGATCATGGTTTCACCATGTAGTTGGGTGGTTACACATGGTGGAATTGATTTATATATAATAATTCTCATCCGAGTGGTGTCCATAATGGCTAAGGGTTAAAGGTTTTCCTTTAAACAGAGGAAAACATGCATAACTGGGGTGGACCTGAAAGGTATGGGGAAAGGGTGTAACACTGAGGAAAATCCATGTGTTTTGGTAAGTTAAGGGTCACCAGATCTTTCGGAATTTTATATATCATTTATGAGTTTTAAATTGCTTTTAAAGGGGTATTAAAACATCTTTACATCAATGGATATGTTGTGGGATCCAAAAAAGTTAGAAACTAAAAAAAAGAACAAAGGGTGGGACACGGTTGGGTGAAACACCATAATGGTGCCATAGTCATAGTGCCGCCTTAGGCAGTGTGACCGCTTTGCTGGGCGACCCTAATTGTGCGACCATCACGGTGCCACCATTTCGGTGTGCGACCGTGACCAGTGCCGCCATGACTAGTGCCACCGTTTTGGTGGAACTGTTTGATGGAACTGAGTTTTTGGAAAAGTACTGGACTAGGTGGGTCTGGTCCATTACATCAGATACCTATCAATGTATTCTATCCATTGAGATTAAAACCAAAACCAAATAAAAGAGAGGGTTCTGAACAACCACCTCGAAAGATGCCTCTCAGGAGTAAACCTCATCTACAAACACCTCTCCCTCAAGTAAGCAAACAAATATTCAAAGGTTATAAAATCTAATAATATGGGTTAGGGAGTCCCTTCTTCCTAGTCAAGATACTATCCTCTTTGGGTGGCACTGATTCACTCGCACAGGTTTAACCACATCCACTTTAATTCATCTTGATTAGGGATCAGGTCTTCCCTACCCCTAATTCAGGACTATTCACACACATTCAGATAATAAAGAGAATATCTCATCTCATTGTTAATAAGGTCAATCATTTCATCACAAACTTGTATAGAAAAAAACTCAATACAACTCTTGGTATTGGGCACACATTTGTGCCTCCCATTCTCAGGTAATCTCTTCAAGGTCAACATGCCTCTATAAGACACGAACCAAGATAATAGTTCATCCATGAAGAACCTTCTCCTCATGACCTTCGATCATCACTTGTCACTCTAAGAATGTCTCATCATCCTCGATATCTAGATTTCCCTAGCCAAGGACGTGAGAATCATTTTGTAGATACTGATGGAGCTGAGTCACATGGAAGACATCGTGAAATCTCTATTGCAGCGGTGGTAGCGCTAGTAGATAAGCCACTTCGCCAATCCGTCGCAACACTTTGAAGGGTCCAAAGAACCTGGGAGAAATTTTACTCCCCCTATCGAACCGGTGTTTCCCACTTTGAGGGGAGAACTTCAAGAACACGTTGTCCCCAACCTCAGACTCCAAGGGTCTCCTTCTATTATCAGTATATGAATTCTTCCAGTCCTAAACAACCTTCATCCTCTCTCCTATATGTTGAACCTTCTCCGTTTTTCTCTACACCACTTACGATATGAGAACACATACTTCCTCATCCTTTGTCCAGCACACTGGTGGGTGACACGACCTCTCATATAAATATTTTAATGGAGCCATACCAATGGTATAGTGATAGATATTGTTGTATGAAAACTCTACTAGAGGTATGTGTCGTACCCACAATCACCCAAAGTCAGAAACACATGACCGTAGCATATCATCAATTTTCTGGATAGTGCGCTCTATTAACCCATCGGTCTATGAGTGGAAAGAAGTGATGACGAATATTTAGGTGCCAAAATAACATTTCGATACTTTCTAGATCCATGAGGTAAACCAGGTATCCCAATCAAGGACTATGGACCTTAGAACCCCATGTAATAGCACCACCTCATCCATGTACCTCTATGCTAGGGAATCCACCGTACTTGACTCGTTGATTTCCATGAAGTGAGCTAATTTCATGAGTCAGTCTACCACTACCTAGATAACATCATAGACTCCTTGAACACTGGGTATTCCTTTGATGAAATCCATCAATTTTTCCTTCCACTTCCACTCGGGGACAACTAAAGGCTGCAACAAACCTCTTGGAACATGGTGTCAGCCTTCACCTTCTGACACATTAGGCACCTTGCCAAAAAGGTTTCCACTTCCTGTTTCAACCCGAGCCACCAAAATTGCTCCCCCAGTCCCTGGTACATCTTGGAATCTCATCATTGAACCACCAAGGGTGTGTTTTGAAACTCACTAAGAACTCTCCCTCATATCGTCTCTGAAAAAAACAGCTCCTGTTGAAACAAAATTCGATTCATACCATCCTCCGACATCCGTTCTGAAACAATGTATTGGTTGGACCGATCATGCATCACATTACTCTTTGAGTCTCCCCACTGAGACTTCTCTACCTAATGCAAAAAATAGGACTGCACTATCATTTAAATCATGCAACGCCTACCACCATTCTCCCTTGCATCCATGTGCAGGGAAGCCAAATCCACCACTACCTTCCATGCATTTGTTGACTCTCAAGACACATCTTTTTGTGACTTCCTACTCGAGACATAAACCACCACATTCCCATTACCTTTAGTGTAAGATATTTGGAAGTTATAGTCATGAAGAAACTCCATCCACCTCTACTGCCGCAAGTTCAGGTCCCACTAGGATAAGATGTACATCAAGCTCTTGTGATCCTTGATGTGCAAAAAGTACTCCTCAATGAGGTAGTGTTGCCATTACATTCATGCAAAGAAAATCGCTGTGAGCTTCAAGTCATGGTGGAATAGTCAATCTCATGGGGACTTAAGTTCCTAGACCCATAAGAGATCACGCCTCCTATTGTATCAGTCCACAACCCATGATTTGGCCTGAAGTGTCAGAGAACACCTCAAACGTCACCCCTTCCTCTGGAAACCTCAACACTAGGGCACTAACCAACTTCCCCATAAAATAACTAAAGGATAACTCGCACTGTTCATTATACATATTAGCTTGGTCCTTCTTTGTTTATGGTCATCAAAGGTTTTGAAACTTGAGAGAAGTTGGGAACGAGCCACTGGTAGTAACCTGCCAGTCCCTAGAAACTATGCACCTCTTCCATGTTCTTGGGTGCTGACCGAGATACAACTGCTTTAACCTTTGAAGAATCAACCGCTATCTCATGCTCGGACACCACATGTCCAAGGAAGTGTACTTATCGTGTCCAGAACTTACACTTGGACAATTTACCAGAGAGCTGGTGCTGTTGGAGGACCTCTAAAACCATCCTGATATTCTCAACATGATCCTCCTCTAATATTTAGTAGATCAGGATGTCATCAATAAAAACGACTATGAACCGGTCTGGAAATTCCCAGCATATAGAGTTCATGAGCCCCATGAACATAGATGGTGCATTCATAATGCCGAACGACATGACTACAAACACAAAGTTCCCATATCTACACCTGAAGGCAGTCATTGAGATGTCACCCTCCTTCACCCAGAAATGGGGATATCTTTACCATAGGTCGATCTTGGAGAACCATTATACCCCTTTAAATAGTCAAAATGGTCGCTTATACTCAAGGGAGGTTAACAGTTCTTGAACATTACCTGATTCAGTCTCTGGTAGTCTATGCGCAGCATGAGACCACCATATGCCTTCTTCGTGAACAAGACTGGGGCACCCCATGGCGATGTGATTGGACGAACAAAACCCTTCTTCATCACAGATTCAATATGAATCATTAAATCCCGCAACTCAGAAGGTGTCATCCAAGAGGGGCCATTGAAATCAGATGGGCATCGGGTTTCAAGTATATCCCGAACTCAACATCTTGTTGAGAGGGTAGAGTTTCCACCTCTTTAGGGAAGACGTCCATAAACTCACTGATGATACTAGGGATTTCCTCCCTCTCTGTTTCCACCAACTCCACTGATATCTCAACTAACAAGGAATAAAGGGGCTCCACTTCCCAATAACCCCCTTGGAAAGCTTGATCGCCGATGAAAGTTAGAGGATAGCTACCCATATCTGAAAACTTGTTCCTCCTTCAGAAGCAGTTGATAATGAAACATACAGAGAACAGTCAGTCGATGCCATGAATGACATCATACGTCTGCATTTGTATAAAAAGAAGGCCCCCACTCAACCAATATGGTCCTAATATTAGTCTACACCTTTAGAAAACATGAGACAAGATGGTCCGACCTTCGACGAGCTTACTCAAAACCAGGGGCACGAGAAGTCTCTCTACACCTAGACCCAAGTAATGGGCTATACTAGGTGCAAAAAATGAGTGTGAAGCTATTGAATCAAACAAGGAATAGGAAAGATTACTGAACTAGCTGATGGTACCTCGAAAGACTTATGGTCCTGCTGGAAGTGCAGCCTCTGTGGCATGTAACTGCCCACGCCCAGCTCCTATGCCCCTCAAATGATAGCCACCTCCCCGACCATGCCCTGGTCTAGGTCCCTGAGGTGAGCCCTATGGTCGGCCTCCTCCCACAACATCTACTCTCAGAGGAGTGGGAGCTCACTGTCCCTACTGCTACTCCTAAAAGGGCATGGATGGAAACTGCTACTGTTGAGGTGGGCGTTGAACCAGACCACCCCCACTATGTTGCACTATGTCCGGGAACTGATTTAGAAGGTGAACACTACTACCACAGATGAATCATCTCAGTTCTAGGCTCACAGATAAGGGATCAGGAATGGGAGATTGGAACTCGAACTGCTATGCCTACTCCCCACTGACTGAAACCTAGAAGACCTCGACGCTGGAGGCCTACTGTTGATGACCTTTCCCTTTTACGAGCCCAACTAGATCCCCTTTCATGGAACACCACACAGTGTGTGCATCCTCTCTACCACTACAGACATCTTCTGGACTTCCAAGTACGTCGGTAGGGTGATGGGAGTAACAGTATACTGAAGAGATGTTCGGAGTGCCTCCTCTAAACATCTCACCCAAGACTCCTCATCTGGAAAAAGGTCCATAGTAAAATGAATGATATCTTTGAACTTGATCCCCAACTACCTCACTAAAATTCTCCCCTGCTAAAGGGAGAGTAGCTCCTGTCTCTTCTCATCCTTCATCATGGAAGATAGGAATTTCTCCTGGAACCCCCCCTCGATGTTAGTCCACAAGACCTCAGCCACTCTCTTCTCAATAAGGTAGAGCATCAACCACTAACGCACAACTCCCCACATCTGGCTTACAACTAGAGGAACCCAGTACTTCATCAGATCTGAAATCAAGCTGAAAGCTATCCCTATATCCTCAAGCTAGCTCTCTGTCTCCATGTCTGAGGTGATTCCCTCGTACTTCATGAGGGTCTGCTGCTGAAAGTCACGAAGCATCTTCTGCCACTGATCACCCTCCTCCTCTTAGTCAGTCCTCTTCTGATCAGCCAAGTTAACCTCCCGGGCCACAATTTCCTGCATGACTCATGGTCATCGTCCAGGTGCCATAGCTGTAAGGTAAACAATGAATGCCTAAGCCCGAATAGTGTAGAATATTGCTTTTAAAATATTATATACTTATTTATTAATTTTAAATCCCCAAAATACCTATGACACACAAGAACACAAGTCATTATGATATATGTACTTTCCTAGGGTCTCTACCCTACAATCATCATAGCCACACTTGGTTGTTTGGTAGGCCTAGAGTCCTTATATCAGATCACGGGGGGCCCTAAAATCCGGTGTCCTAGCCAGTCATCCCTAGCCTATTTCATTCACCTAGATTTCTTAACACTATTGCCCTACCACCCCATGAAATCCTAACTATGCCTAACCCCGAGATCCATCCTATCTCTCGAACATCCCCTATGATACCATTTTGTCACGACCCACCTTCACCAAGATGAGGGAAGGGACAAACAAATGCCAGACCCTTCCTTCATCAAGTTTAATAAGAGATAATGACCCCCGAGACCTGCCTTCAAATGGTTATAGAGTGGCAACTAGCACCGTGGGTATAAATCACACTCAAAATGGAAGGCATTACCCATTTTATTTAGTAGGATAAGGAGATAAGATAGTAAATCCCAAAAAACACCAAAACTAGGGGTAAAAGTAAATCCAAAAGAAAACCATTCCCATATGCATGTTCCAAAAGTAAATTCTTCAAGATAAAAGAAAACTCTAAAGGAAAGTACCAAATAAAAAAAGAAAACATCAACAACAATTGTCCCAAAGTCCAAACTACTATGGTCCTATATGATCCTCGAAGTCCTCCAGGAAACCTAAAAATAGTTTTATATACATAGGTTGAGTATACAGGTATACTCTGTAGGGAAAACCAAATGCTCTCATGCACATGTGGGGAGGCATTTTAATGCTTGTGAGAAAAAGAGATAACCAATGCACCTTTCAAGGAAAATATCCACCCAAACCTCACTAAGGAACACTCCCCAAATAATGAAATTCATGTAATGTAACAGTAATAACAAATCAATGTTTGGGTACCCCACAACACTTTCCACTGGTTATTGTAGACATCTTACATGTCAGACCTCTCCCACCATTCTCACCGCAGTCCCACTGCCATACCCCGCCTGCACACACCTGAGCTATCACAACCACACATCCCACCTGCAAACACCTGGGGCACAAACACACATGTAACCTTTACCATAGAAACCTGGGACAGAATAGCTACCACTATGCCCGAATACACCTGGGCCCGAACAACTACTGCCACGCCTGAAGAAACCTGGGCCTCATCCCAAAGATACTTCATAAACTGCCTGCCCGCACACACCTGAGCCAACCACCACAGCGTAACTAGAACAAAGAATCTTATCCTATAATGGACATTAGGCCCTCACATCCTGGATAATGATTATTGGGATTCTCAGTACAATGGTTCAGAAATGGAGCTAATAACCATCCACTCATATGAGTGTTGGGAAAAACACCCTCCCCCATGAATGGGGGTGTCGGTACAAAATAATCAACATGGGTGGGGCGCAAACAAGATACATAGGAACTAAATTATACATATATGTAACAAGAAATCATCCCAACCTAGGGGTTCAAAAACCATCCCATGCAAAAACACCCTATTTACTATTCATTCATAAAAAACACAACACCCACAGCCAAGTCAAAACTCATTCCAAGAAACCAATTCCCCATTGAACCCATTATTGTTTTCGTATTCAAGATATTCCATTTAATTAATTCTTCACAACTGGGAAACAAACAGGCATAGACATAAGCCAAAGAAGGAGATAATAGATGAACAATAATTTAATCATTCACACCCGATTCTCTTGTAATGTCACAACAACAAAAGGGATATGTGAGATCCCTCAAAGTACTGAAACCAAACTAGGCCCCAACATACATCCCCACACGACATCATATCCAAAAACCAGCGACTGCACAATAGTAGGGGATCCCATCCCCATCCACGTCACCCCAAAAGAATGAAGGAAAACAACCACACATGTTATCAAAATAAAGAAAAGGGGTTTCCAAATTATAGAACACCATTCATTGAGTTTTTAATTTCCGTTTGGTTAAAGTGGTTGATCAAACAATGAATTTGTTTCCCTGAATATCCATTTAACCAACCCAGTTTACATGATTAACCAATTTCCATGTTATAACCATTAAATCATCGCAGAAGATAGGGTTCATTAGTGTGCAAGGAAGGACCACCAATGGCCACGATTTTCAGCAGACATAATCCCATTCAACTCAGAACATGTAGGAAGAGAAAAAATAGTACAAAAACAATATCAAACACAACAATTCATTCATTAAAATTATGTTTATTATCTTTATTAATGTTTGGTTTCATCCATCACCTTAGAAACATTAACATACCCATCCCGAATGACACACAATTAAGAGAGATAAAGGGAAAAACCTACCTGGATGATCAAAAATCGAAGTTTATCTCCACGCACCAAGAACTGGGGATGCACGACTTATGGGTGAGGAACTCTGAGGACTCCAAGAGTGATTAGAAAAGCTCCAGAATAGGTGCACTACTTTCCTTGGGAATGGGGGACTCCAAACGCACAAAGAAGAAAAATATAACCACCAGGAAGAGGAATAATAATTTCCCAGAAGATAAAAAAGTGGGATCCTGGAGTTACAGGATATAAAATTTTGAACACATTTAAAGGTGGATCATGGTTTCACCATGCGGTTGGGTGGTTACACATGATTTAATTGATTTATATTTAATAATTATCATTTGAGTTGTAGAAATAATGGCTAACAGTTAAAGGATTTCCTTTAAATAGAGGAAAACATGCATAATAGGGGTGAAACTGAAAGGTATGTGGAAAGGGTGTGACACCGAGGAAAAGCCACGTGTTTGGGTAAGTTAAGGGTCACCCGGCTCTTGGGGAATTTTAGATATCATTTATTGGTTTTAAATGGATTTGAAAGGGGAATTAAAACATTTTTTACGTCAAAGGATACGTTGCGGGAGAAAAAAAAGTTAGAAACTAGAAAAAATGAATGAAGGGTGGGACACTATTTGGTGAAACACCATAACGGTGCCTTGGTCACAGTGCCAATTAAGTGGTGCCACCATTTTGGTGGGAGATCATGATGGTGCAACTATCATAGTTCCACCATTACAGTTCCACTATCATGGGGCCCTATCACGGTACCACTATTACAGTGTCCCGTCATGGTGCCACTATCACGGTGCCACTGTTTTGGTGTGCGACCATAACTAATGCCACCATGACTGGTTCCACCATTTTGGTGGAACTGTTTAGTGGAACTAATTTTTTGAAAAAGTACTGGAATAAGAGGGTCTGGGCCATTACAACATTCCACTTATCATGTGTCCTCATAACCCACAAATAGTGTTGATGTTTTCTTCAAATGTAATAAATAATGAGTCACATGGTGTGTAATCTATATAATAATTGTTTTTCTCATTAATGATACATATTATAAGTCTCACCTGATGTTATGCCTCATATTTAACCTTATAGTTGGAAGAACATTCACCATTAACCTATGGGGATAAAATTTCATGTATGCTAACTACATTATGTGTAATATGATGGACCATGTTCCATGAGGTCCTATTCAATGAATTGTGTGAATTAAATACACGTGTTATTTCTACTCAGTTTGTTGTGTATCAGGAAACTAATCTAGGTGTCTTTAAACTTTGTATATAACATGTAATTTCTATCACACACCATGTATCAATGTATGACATCCAGAATCCTCAACACACCTAGGATGAATTATTAGTAATTATTAATCTTATATTTATATATTCAGGTTAGTATGAAACTTCAATGAAGAAGATTAATAAGTTGATTTTTATAATCAATCTCATGATTAAGGATCAGATAATCTAGAGGTGAAAAACTAAAAAAAATTTTCATTAATAAATAAATTATAATTATAAATTATTATGTGACCACATTTGATTCATCTTTATGGTTTTAGGGAACCATTAAATTTATTCATCACATTCCCAACAATGGGTTTCATCAAATTGATCAGATTTCTCCTAAAAATAGATAAAATATAAACTCGAAAATTTATTGGAGAAGATCATAACATATAATATATAATTAATTTGATTAAATATAATAAATTAAAACTAAAATTAGCTATTTATTCACTGATTATTCATGTGTGACCTCTTGTTTTATTTTTGTTGCATCAGAGGAATCAAGGGAAGATTCGATTTATTAGTGATCCAAACATGTTCCAAAAATGAATAAATTCCATCATATAATTCTACTTTTCCTTAAAAAGATGATTATAATGATTTTTTTGATCAGTATAAATAAAAATATAGTTATTCATAGTGAGATATAATATCTCTATATCTTATTATACTAAAGAGGGTAATTATGGTGGATCTCTCTCGCTTATTGAAAGCATTCATGGAGAAGAGATCTTGGAGGATTGATATGATTCTATCGAGACACCTCATAAAAAATAGTATAAATGGTTAGAATTATTTATAAAATTATATAATCAATTTTTTATAAACCAAGGTTTGGAGAATAAATTAATGTTAATGAGCCCATATTTTTCTCCTAATCCTTAGAAACCCCCTTTTCTAAATAATAATTATATTATTTTTATTACTATTTACTTTCCATATGCTAAACTTTTAGATAAAAAATATATTATATCCTTGTATTGATAAATTAATATTTAATCAAAATAATATTTTATATATCTTCAATTACATAACCATTTCCCTTGGACTAAATTTTCTCTTTAATATTTATTAGGCCATAAATAATTTCTATTTATTTAAATAAATAAATGTCACAATATTATATTCTGATAAATAGATAAATTTTCTATTAACCATATCTGTGATTATTTATTTATTAAATTTTAATGTAACCAAATAAACAAATATTTTTTACCATGCTAATATACTAGAGGTAAATAATATTATACATACATATTCATGTAATTAATTAAATAATTACATAGTGAATAAATAATTATTTAACTTAAAATAATATAATATTCCATCAAATAACTGGTGACTAAATATATACAATTAACCAAACCTGAATAATTATTATATCAAATATAGAAATGATATTTACTCAATATGTTAATATCATTTTCAATTTAATTGATTATATGGATACACTTTGTTTGTGACCCTGTAGAACCCTTTCAATTTGACATTAGGCTATAATACATAATGTTTAAGGCTTTTTTTATAAACAAGCTAAGGATCCCATATATTATAACTTAATGTCACAATGACACAAAACCTCATACCAATTTTTTAGTATAATATAATTCTCATGATATCTATAATCAATAAATTTGTATAATGGTGTCATCAACCTATATTCTTGAGTTTCTTTCATTGAATTTCAATAAAATGAAAATTACCATAAAAAACCATAGCCATTGATTTAATGAACTAGTTCAATTCCCATCAAAGAGACTCAGATATAAACTTCTATTATATAATAGAAGGGGAATATACTTTCCTACATTAGTTATTAATGTAATATCACCCATGACACACCCATATTATTCTAATTTTTTAAAAGAATATATTTCTGAAAATTTTGAAACTATATCCATCTGTGTGACTCATGATATACATTAATAATAATCATCAATTAAAATGGGCATTACACATGTCCATATATTGGAACACCTAATAACACATAAAAATATGGTTGTCTAACTAAAATGTTATATTCTCTTAATCTACTTCTCATAATATTACCAAGGTCAAAAACCATGAGATGGTTTCTATATTTCATTTGAGTCTCCACTCGAGATAGCCTATTTTATTTATATTTTGTGAAATGATATCATCCTTATATAAAAAGTGTATTTTAAATTACTATCATGGAACATTTGGGTTCCCATCATATTAGAGAAATTTTATGACCCTTTCGTGAAATAAATACACTTAGGGAATTATCAAATATATGTCATACAAAATAATAATCATCAAGTGATATGATATAAATTAACGTTTAACATTATGAATATTTCAGTAATCCAATAATAGTTTTTTATAGGGAACCAACTCTAATAGAAATTCCCTAAAATCTATATACTACGATCCTCACTTTTCATACATATATTTTACATCTCGTTAGGCAAATATTCATTTCATTACATAATTATACATACCAAAATTGTATAGTTCTAGAACATTTTGGAAACTTGGATACATAAAAAACTAGTTTACAAGTGAAATACACTGTATCCCACTAAGTTTTATATAACTATAACCATTCTTAGACAAAACATACATAATTCATATCTTCATAACCTTAGGAAAAGTGAACATATGAATGAGTGATCTCTGATGCTCAATAATGGAAAATAAGGGAGACATTAATTCTTACATAAGAATAATATGAGCTTAAGGGTATAAAAAAAGAGCTTAACATTTGAAAACCATACCCTGCATGTCAATGAGCATAAAGTTGAGTCATGGAATAAATCATGGAAGATTATAAGATATGGATCATAATGGAATCACATAACATGATCCATGAGAACATAACATTAGCATAAATCATAGATGTGTGTCATAAGAATATGAATAGAAAATCATTTCTTTAGTAGTCAAGGCTCGTTTCCAAGTCTATCATATTGGAATGGTTTCACTCCCTAGACCATGAAAGTTGATAATCTTAAATACCAAGGATACTATCATGGAAAATGTCCTTTAATAAACTAATTCTCTCTCTATTATATTAAAATTTATCTAGTAAGATATCAATATATACTCAATACATTGGAGGGAGATATAAGTACCACCCCTCACATAATGAAAATCATATATACGTGTTTCGGAAGATCAAAAAACATTCATCATATCAAAACCCGTGAAAATAAATGGTCTTAATTAAAATTTCATCATATCATAACTTTTGGGAAAAAATGTTTCATAAACATTTCATCATTTCATCATAGCATGACCCATGGAAATGAAAGACATTTCATTATCATATCATCATTTCATCATAGCATCACCCATCAAAAAAAGAATGAGTTTCATTAAAATCTTATCATAATAAATATAAAACATAATAAGAGTTAATAAGGATTATATCAATGGATTATATCGCTATTAAATCTTATGTAACATAAATCTATGTCATTGTAGATGAAAAATGACATTGAAAGATCCCATGAAACCTTTCTTGACAAAAACATCCTTTTTTGATTTAAAATCACTTATTTAAAATTTAATATTTCCTTAAAAAATGAAGAAAATATTTTCTATGAAAATAAAATTTGAAACATTCAATAGAGGCTTTAAATAATTGAGTTTTCACGATGATAGAAAATACCATTCATATTGTACATGTTAAAAAAAATATTTCTTTCACCATTTTGGTAAAAAGTAAAAAGTTCCTCATTTGGAAAATAACAAGAAGATTACATTAATGCTATTTTATAAAAATTAAATCATGGGTAGAATTTTATTTCAAAATTCACTACATAATTTTAAAAAACATTCTTTAAATAATTTTTTGAAAACATAGATGTGGAATAAAAATATTTTTGACTGAAGAGAGAAATAAAGTTAAATTTTCATAAATTGCTTTAAAATCTTCAGTACATAAATAGTTGAAGATGAAATGAACATATGTATTTTAATCAAATAACCATAGGACAAGAAAATTCATGAGCTTCTTAATAGATATATCATAATATTTCATCATCATATGCATACTCATTAAAAATCATGATAAACTATGAGATTACATCATAATACCCTTACCACATTTGTGAAATTAGAATTGTAAGGCCCCAGAATTTAATAAACATATATGGATATGTATATCACATAATTTCAATGATAACAATTATAAAACAAATTCATGTCTAATTAATACACCACACAACAGAAATAAGTGTTGAATACGGCATGTGCCCCACAAAGATAAAAGTGAGACAAAAGTCTCATACCTTTTTTAAAACATTATAATCATCATCCCCATACAATCATAAGCCAAAATGAAACATTAAATATCATTAAAATAATTATATTCATTGTAAATCCTGTCAAGGGTAGTATATACACCACAATAAAAGAAACAATTGGTGAATATGACATATGTATCCCATAAATAAATAGGAGACTAGAAATCCCTTACATCGTGTCTCGATTTATTTGATACATAGTTGAACCTACTATATAATATATATAGGTTTATTATGCAGATATTATAGAATTATAATCCCATATATCATACCATATGTGATTTACTTATGACCCTTTATTACCTATTTATTGACAATTCCTTGTGAAAATCACATTTTGTGTAATAATTAGTTCATTTTTCATGTATTTTTAGTATTTTTAGTTCTGGACATTGTACCTTGAATATGGTTACATCATATCCAGAATTTTAGTCGTGATATAAGTATCATATATATTAATTGTATTAATATTGAAGGTCATCCTTAAAATTTAGAGATATAGAATGGATTACACTATTCATGGCGACAGTGGGCCATACATACACTAGAATGATGTTTCCATTTTATCGACGGATAGAATGAAAGAAAGGTAAATATTAATTCCCCATTCTAAAATAAATATCACAGATATTATATCTATATTTTAAATATATCCTCATTATCATTCATATTTAAATAAGATGAAAAACATATCACATCGGTTATTGAAGGTGGTAGTTCACACATAATCATGAGTGATGTTATCATTTTTCTAATTGATTGGAAGGAAATACGTAAAATGTGTTGTTATAATTTAAAATGAACTAAATTGGTTCATGAGGTGATAGTATCCATACACACTATCACCAATTTCATTTCCCTTTTGATAGTATAGGAGATGGATGTATGTCATATGATAATCATAATAACATATCGGTATGTATGTGATACAGATATTATTATATCATCAAAACATAAATTTTTTTAAGAGGGTAGAGAATTAAATAAAACAAATATTCATGGCTTACAACTATACCTCTTCTTTATGAATCCTCATTAGGTTTTAACCAAAATCCTCCATAAGAGGGCTTCTTAATCAAACTAAGGACTCCATGAAGTGGTACGGGATGTATGTAATGGTCATGGGTGGGTATTATATAATTTAAATGGCTTAGTAAATTCAATGATTTGATGAGAGTATATGTCTTTTTTTGGGGGGAAAATAACCCACTAAGAAACTACTTGAAAACATCCCAAAATAATCGAAAATGATAAAGTCATTCACATGAAAAATGATTCCAAATAATAATAGATTCGAATTTGGAATAGGATAATCTTTAAATATGGCCAGAAAATAGGTTTTAGAGATGTTTTATTTGAAAACAGACCCTTTTTTTATATTTTAACCCCATGTAAACTTTTTTTGACCTTAAACGCGATAGATAATTTTTTAATTATTTTTATTAATAATTATAAGTAAAAATTAATTTTACCATATTATATAATATCAATTATGATTATTAAAAATATATAATCCATTTTTATAAATTAAATTCTTATAAGTGGAAAATTTTAATTTAAAATTATACTTGTAGATGTGACAAAAATGTTGTTTTAAAAAGAATTTTTTTTCAAATTGTAGGAACTTTTTATAAAAAATTTGAGCATAAAATTGATTACTGTGATCTAAAATGGATTAATAATAATATAATATAATTAATATAATTTTAAGAACATCTTAACAAAAAATAATAATTTCTAATTCTTTAAAAGAAAATAATTTTTTTAATAAAAATCACCACTTTTCACTATTCATTAAAAAAGAAAATTTTCAGAAAAATCACAGAAGTAACCATAAGATAATTTTGAAATATTGATTCAAAAAAATAATTTAAATATTAAAAATATATTTTCTAAATTTTGAAAGAAAATATAATTTCATTTGTTGACTATAAAATGAAAAAAAACATAATTTATTGAGAAAAATGTATTCCCAATATATATATAGACTTTACTAAAAAAGTAATTTTATCCATATACTTTTCGATTCAAAACAATTTATACATAATTTTAGAAATTAGGAAATTCATATTCATATTTCCATGTTTAATTGTTATACTATAATGTTCATTTTTAAATAATAATATTAATATAATGCCACCATTCATTAAAACTCAGCATTGTGTGTAGTAAAATCTATCGAATAAATTAAAATTATTAGAAAAAATCATAAAATCTAAGGGAGGTAAATTTTACTCCACTAAAAATGAATTCCACCACTGAAATTTTTCACTTTGATATAAATAATTTATGATACTTATACCTTATCATATCCTCAGGTTCCCATGTAACTTCTTCAAATGGGAGGTTTCATCAAGAAAAATTGACCAGAAGGGTGGAATTGGTTTTTTGAACATTCTCGATATGATACAACATCTCCACTGATTGTTCCACATAATAATTTTCTTTCTCAAGTGGAATTAAATTTTAATTTAGTACACATGGTGGATTATTTATATACATCCTCAGGAGAGATACATGGAACACATTATGCAATTAAGAGAGGTTCGGTGGAAGTTCCAAACAACTAGAAATTGTCCTTAGTCGACCAAGAATGTCAAATCAGACTATATACCTAGGGATTAACTTTTCTTTCTTTACAAATATCATAACCTTATCAAATATATAAATTCATTGTAATGCCTTTTTTACAACATTAGATTCTTGATCACATTAATTCTTATTAACATAAATTTTCCATAGACTTTGTGATGACATTATGTGTTGCTGAATAACTCTAAACTTGTCTTCAGTTTCTTCATTTAGATATTTCACTAAAAGATTTATTTTTATAATGTCTTCCAAAAACATGGGAGTTATACACTTAGAGGACTTCTTATGGACCCATTTAAATTCTTGAGTGAAATATATTATTGTAAGAAAACTCAAATAGAGGAAGGTGTTAATCCCAACAACCATTGAAATCCATAAAAATAGATCTAATCATATCCTATATGGTTTTAATGGTCATATCATACTTACTATCTATCTAAGGATATAATGAAGTTTTGAAACTAAACTCTACATCATGTTCTTTCTGATGACTTCAATAGAACATTGTGGTAAACATCAGAACCCAAAAAACACAATATAATGTGGTAATCCATGAAAATTTACCACATAATTTATATTAAGAAAATTTGATCAAAATATTTATCCACATCAATAATAATTAATTAAGAAAACATTATAAGGTGATCATTTATAACCCATATAACATTATTCCCTTAAAATGTTTTGGGGAGTCGGATGACAAAATCCATGTTGATGTATTCTCTTTTTCTTGAGTGGTATGGGTTATAGTCATAATATCCTCTTTGGATTTTGTCTCTTTTACTTAGATTTTCGACATACCATGCACCAAGATATGAAATCTACAATAAATCTCTTCATTCTATCCCATTAGAAATACTTATTCAAATCTATATACATATTTTTACTTCTAGGATGAATAGTGAATGACGAACTACAAGCTTCCTTCAGAATCTCATTCTTCAAATAGGTTATGAATGGAACCCATTAAATGTTCCTAAACATTATCATTCCATTAGAATCAAGGTTAAAATTATTAAAATTTCTTATCTTCTTCTACTACTCCATATTATCCTTCTACACTTATTCTATCTTTACATAAATAGATGGTTAGACACTCATTTGAGAAATATAATAATTATCCCATTAATTCATGGTTTCTGTATCCATCCTTTGAAAATAAATAAATAATATATCTTTTGTTATCCTCATCATAGATAAGATAACAAGATTATTTTGACTCAAAGTATTATCCCCCATTTTTTTTATCCTAGGGTGGTAATGTATTGAGAAATCATAATATTTAACCATTTACAATCATCATCAATGGAACATATTCAACTCTTTTAGTGTGAATATATCGTTAAAATTTTATGATTATTATATATATCATAAATTCCTATATAAATATAATTAGTCCATATCTCCAGTTAAAAAATTTCCATAGTTAACTCCAAATCACGAGTTTGTTAATTTTTCTCATGAACCATCAATTTTCATGATGTATAAGATCTGAACATATTATTATGCATGAGAAAATATCCCAATACCTTCTCTAATGTATCAATATACTACAATTTAATCTTTACCTATGCCCACAGTTCAAAACTATGGTTATAACCCAAAAAACCATGAGTATAGTCTATACCCACATTTCTATGAACTGTGCATGCTTAATCCACTAGGATAGACCTATCCCCATGATTCTTTAACCTTTGGTATGGGAAATTTAATTAAAAATAACTATATCAATAAATTGGTAAAATTATGGGTACATTTCATTAGTAAAAAAAATCCTCTGATATGATTTGTTCCCAACACCTTTCTTTTACACTCCAATGACTTTACCACTATCCTACAACACATTTTTATTCTTATATTAATATATATATATATTTAATTATTTATAATAATAATTATTATTATGCAAAAAATAATGGGCCAACCAATACCCACATCAAACAGTGGCTATAAGCCCTTTATTAAAAAAATCAACCGTGGGGAATTGATCCCAGCACCTTTTACCTATACTCCAACAACTTTACCACTATAATGCAATACATTTTGTTTTATTATATTCAAATAAATAAATATTTATATATTTTTTATATATATAACTATATATAAATAAATTTTTTCTTATTATTTTTATTATTATAAAAAATGAGCCAACCTATACTAATGGTTTAGCCAACCATAGATATAGGTGCCTAGAAAAAGTTTCTTATAACCATGGGTTGGTCAAACCGTGGATATATGTTCTTCCCATAAATTTTTTTCTCTATGAACCCTATTCAATTGTGTATAAAAATTGTGGGTATATTGGTTACCTATACTAACTATTTTTATAGGATTGTGGACATAGGTCCTTCTCATGAATTTTTTATCCCGTCACTATATGGGTGACCTATACCGATGGTTTTATTTGTAAATCCTTGGGTATATCCTAATTTTTCATTAGTGGTAGATTAAAAACCTTCTCCAATGTAGGGTAACATATGATTTCTTGTGATGACTAACATTCCTTTTAGTTACATGAAATTTTTCTCGCATTCATTTTTAGAGAAGAACGATTCCCTTTCGATTTAACATGGTGGGTGGATTTGAAATCCATTAGAAATTATTCACATACCATTGATAATATCCATCCAAACCAAGAAAACTTTAGAACTCAGTCGTTATTATTGGTCTAGGAAAATTATTAATAGCCTCCATATTTGATGGATCCATTAATATTCTATCGCTTGAGATTATATGCCCCAAAAAATGATACATTTTATAGTCAAAATTCACACCTAGTAAAATTTTCATGTAACTTATTCGTCTTTAGGGTCTTTATCACAACACTCGTATGACTTTAGGTTCTTAATTTATCCTTTAATATATATGAAAATCATCTATTAAGTCTATAGTAGATAGATAAATATAATCTCAAAAAACACTATTCATGAAATCAATGAATATAGCACATTAATTATCAATATCAAATGGGATCACAATATACTCATAGTGTATATACATTGTATGGAAAGATATATTATGTATATGTTCTCTCTTCACCCTCAATTAATGACATAAAAAATAATTTTAAATCTTTTCAAAGTATTTATCCTCACATAGTCGATCAAACAAGTCATAAATACAAGGTAAGAGATAGTTATTCTTGATTATGGTATTGTTTTTATCTTGGAAATTAATTAAAAGTCTCATCAAACCATCTTTATTCATTAAAAAAATAACTCATCTATCCCATGGTGACATACTTTGATGAATAAATACCTTTTCAAGATTATTCTGTAGATTCTTCTTCAATTCCAACAAATTAATCACAACCATTCTATATAGAGTCTTTGAAATAGGAGTAGCATCAGGTATGAGTTCTATTGAGAAGTCAAGTTCATGTTTTGGTTGAAGACCTCAAAACTCTTCCAGAAAAAATAAATGTACTTACACATTATAAGAATACCATAGATGATTAGATCCTTCCTAAACATAAAAAACAAAATCTTATTTTCAATGTTAATAAATACCCATAAAATGTATATGATATTTATTAAATGTTAAAATTTATCATTCAACAGATATATGATCATAGGTTGGTTTGGAATATCAAATATAAATTCCGTTCCTTAGAAATTTATTTGGGATATATATATATGAAAATCCAATTAATGCTTAAGATAAAATCAAATTCAACTAGAGGGATATTGAAATGATTTGAAGATAGAACATTCCCATAAATCTCAACTAGATAAAAATCATATACATGATATGTGATCATCCTAACATTATAGGTTTTCACTAATAATTAAGCATCTAATCACATTGGTTTAATTTTTATACCATTATAAAATTCTTCAGATATAATATAATGAGTTGTTATAGATTCAAATATAATACTAGCAGTTTTAGAGTTTACGGTTTTTCTACCTTTCACCATGAAATTATCAAACCCCTCATCATAAATAGTTACAACATGATATTTCCATTTGTCCCAATATTTACAAGGCTTAAAAAATTGATACTTTTTTATTAATCTTTAAATTTAGACATAGGTTAGTATAATTCTCATACTCTTTAAATTTGAAACACTATAGTGTGCATGGTGAATAACATGGATCTTTTTTCTTATTCAAATCCTTAGCTAACTTTCTTCCACCACTTTGATATTAGATTACTTTATGACCTTGCTTTACACATATAAAAAATTTACCAGTCCCCATTATGAAATTTACCCCATGTCTCCTTCCACACTTCACGAATCAAGGAAAGCTCATATTATTTTCTCTGTGGTTTTATGAGTTTCCTTCAAATTAAATATTTATTTTCATATCAAAACATTGATATTAATGTGCAAATACAATAACCATTTGCTCCTCAATATCACATCGAATGATTTCTCCATATCTATTGATGTCCCTGATATATAAACCCCTTTATAGATTTGGTTTTAATCTACTAAAGAATCTATCAACTTTATATTAAATATGGATGAAAATACCAAATGTCTACATTGAAAGTCATAAAAAATTTTCATCATAAGTACCAAAGGGTTCATCATTCTAATATTTTATCTCAAGTAATTCCTTACCTATTTTCATATGAATAATATGGGGATTGTACTTATTGAAAAATAAGATGTCACACTCATCCCAATCTATAGAGTAAATTTCATCCTTTTTCCTTGTATTTATAATAATATTCTACCATTGATCTGATTCTCCTTTCAAATGATAGACAGTCAAAATAAATTTTCAATGACCTAAACATTTTAGAATAGAGAATATTTTTTCAATGGTACTGATCCATTTTATCTAAAACTACTAGGTCAATAGAATCAAAAAAGTAAGGTGAAAGTTAAATCATGAAGGGTTCAATAGAATATTGTTCCCTCCATTGATTGTTTGATTTTTTAACATGATTAATTTCTTGAAAATGTTTCGTAATAATAAAAACAATATTTCTCATTCAATATCCTATAACATTTGGTTTCTCAGGTAGAAAATTATTTCATTGTTCATCACATTCAGTATTAACATGATACCTTTTGTTTCCATCCACTAACTAAATTCAAAAAGCACTCTATTAGAAATAATAATCTTAGTGGTAAACCAAATAATCATGAAAAAAACATTTATAAGATGTCTAAATCCTGACACCTTATCTTCAATATATGACACTATATGTTTTACCTATATAATTCATGGTCAAAATCTATTCAAATCCTTTATGATGGTTCATAATGAGTTTCTAAATTTCAAAAACTAATCCACCGAAGTGTCAAACCAGGTGTACAATAATTCCTATTGTCATGCTCTAGGTTATTATTGAGCCCAACTGAATTTTCCATTTTATGATTTATTACCCCAATATATAACTATTCTTGATCCATATACACTTTTAGAATCCAGACAAGGTTGTAATTCCCTGGAAACCAATCCATCTATCCTTCACCAAATTTTTTAGATATTTTCATATACATTATATTATCCATAGAATTATCTATAGAAATATTCCTAGTCATATCCCTAGGGATCCCATTAATTTTTTCTAATCCTAGTTTATAATGGATTAACTAAACATCATTCTGATAAAAAATATAGAGACCCACACTATTTTTATATAATTAATATATATTATTAGATTAATATTTTTTTCATAATATAATGATCCATGATAGAATTTTATATGTCTAGTTCCATGGGAATCATTGATACATAAACAACTAGTTCACAAGTGAACTATACCATTTCCAATTAAGTTCTTCATAACTTTCTACCTTATTAGAAATATCATATTTAAGACCATTATTTATAATCACTGGAAAATAAACATAAGAAATGTTGTGATAATATTATTAGTAAGGGTAAACAAGGGTGATATCAATGGTCACATAATATTAACATTAGCATAAGGGTTTAAGAACATGAGTATAATATTTGGAAACCACACCATGCGTGTCAAAGATCATAATCATATTTTATGAAATAAATATGGGAAATTCATAAGACATGAATCGTAAAGGATTCAAATAAAATGATCCATGAGAATATAACATTAGAATAATGCATAGAATTCTGGCATGTATATAAGCATATAATATCATTTCCAACATAGTCAGGGCTCATTTCTAAGTCTATCATAGTGGAATGAGTTAATTCTAAAACCATCATAGTAGTCATGGTTCACTCCTTAGACTACTATAGGGGAAAAATTCCTTACTAGACTTGGTTTACTCCCCATTCCTTTCCAATTAATCTCATGAGATATAATTTTTTTTCCGAATTTATTGGAGGTAGATATAGGTCCCACCCATCACATAATGAAAATAATACAAACGAATTCTAAAAGATCATAAAAATTTCATCATATTAGAACCCATGAAAATAAATTGGTTTCATAAACATTTCATAACAGTATAAACTAGGAAAAATGAATGGGTTTCATAAATATTTCATCATTTCACTGTAGCAGCCCTCGTGTAAATGAAATGGGATTCATAAACATTTCATCAAAGAATAACCTGTGGAAAAGGAACAAGTTTCATTAACTTATTAACATCATAAATATAGACCATCCATAGAATGAATGAGGATATTATTCATAGAACATATCCCTATAAATGCTTAAGTAATATCAAAGGATGTCCTCATAGATGAAAAATGATTTTAGAAGATCATGTTGATGATTTCATGAAGAATATGTCCTTTCCATTTTTAAATAACATATATGAAGATTAAAATTTTATAAAATATTGAAAATAACATTTTCTTTGAAAATAACCTTGGAAATTTATAAGATAAGCTTTAAATTATTTATTTGTAATAATGGATGAAAATAAAATCCATGCCATACATGTTAAAATAAGGATTCCTTTGACATTTTAACTAAAACATTAAAAGTTTCATATTTAGAAAATGAAAAGAAGATTCCTTTCAAAAAAATTCATAAGATTTAAAAAATAAAAAATAATGCCTTTAAAAAATAAATAAAATAATAGTAAAAAAACATTACAACATATTTAGACAACATGGAAATTGATGAAAATGGAATTTAGACTAAAGAGGGAAAGGTAGTATATTTTTATTTACAAAATTATTTTGAATTATTCTATACATAAAGAGTGAAAAATGAAATGACTATATGTATTTTCCTGAAATATCTACAGGAGAATAAAATTAACGAATTTCGTGAGAGATAGATCATAATATTTAATCATCAAAACCATACTGATAAAAAATACAGATAAACAATGTGATTTTATCATAAAACCCATACCACTTGCTAGATTATGAATCATAAGCCCCATGAAAAAAATAACCTTAAATGGAAATTTTGATCCCATAATTTTCTTGATAATAGTCATAAATGTAAATTTTGGGTAGTAAATAGAACAGTCAAAATAAACAAGTGTTGGATATGCCATCTGTCATAGAAAAATAAAACTATAACTAAAGTACCTTAACATTTTTGAAACATTTTAATCTTATTACCCATTAATGAATAACATAAAATTAATCTTTAAATATCAATAAAATAAAAATATTCATTATATAAAATTTCAAAAGAGAAGTATATATGACACACAAAAGAAATTAGTGCCAAATATGGCATATGTCTCCCAAAAATGTAAGGGTGACATGAAATTTACTTATAACCTTTTATTACCCATTTATTAACAATTCCTTATTAAAATCATGTTTTAGGTAATAACTGTTTTTGTTTTTATGTTTGTATTTTTTAGTAGATTTTGTCCTTAGAATTTGATTATTTTTAAACCATATAAATAATTATAATAATGATATAATTATTATATATATTCATTATATAAATATTTATTTTCATCTATAAATTTTAGAGATAGATAATTGAGCAAACCATTCCTTGAGAAGATAGGTTGTACAAATGTATAAAAGTGATTTATATTTTCTTGATGTATGGAAAAACTAAAGGAAAATATTAATTAAATATTAATTTTTTATCATATATTTCATATATATTCAATTTATTTATCCTTATTACCATTCATATCAAAGTAAAATGAAAAAATTATCAAATCACTTTATAGGGGAGATAGTCTACACATACGCATGAGTGATGTTATCATTTTTCAATAAAATGGAATGTGAAAATTTATATGTTTCACTATGATTAAATAAGTATAATTTTTTATTAAATGTTATATAAATATGTATAATATATTCTTATATCTATCCATGTGAGGTTTTTATGGATGTGTAACTACATCGGTCAGTGAGGTGGTAGTATATCGTAAAGATGATCGACAGTTTAATTTCCCATTTTGATTGAAGAGGTGATGGATATTGGTTTTGTAAATAAAATAATATCATATAATTGTATCATATATATTTTCCTTGTTATATCATCATATTTTATTAATATTTTAAAGAGGTGTATGAAGAAATAAAAATAAAATTCATATTTTAGAACTATAAAGATTTTTCAGACAACCTCCTTTGGCTTGAACCAAAAACCCTATTAGGAGGGGTTTCCATTAAAAATATGTACTATAAGATGTGGTAAGGGAAGTAAAAGTGGTTTTAGATATGGATTTTCTGACCCAAAAGGATTTTTATTTTTGAGATGGAGAAGATTGGAGATGTCCTTTTATAAATGGGCAAATGAAACCACTTGGAAACTACGTGGAAATTAATAAAAAGAATCCAAAATGATATAGTAATTACCATGAGAAATAATTATAGATATATATGTATTAGAATTTGGTATCGGTTAAGGTTGAGAAATTTCATGGAAATAAAATTTAGAAATGTTTTATTGGGAATCATACACTTTCCTTTTTAGTTTAATGACCACAAACTCATCTTAACCTTAACTGATGCAATTATTTTTTTTACTATTTTACTATTAATTATGAAAAAAATTAAGTTAAATTTATTATATAATATTTAATAATATTATTTTTAATATTGAATCATGTTTTTCACATTCATTTAAAATAACTGTCTTAATTTAATTTAAAATTAAACTAGTATAAATGATAAAAAAAGGGTTTTCGAAAGAATATGATTTCATTTGTGTAAAATGATTATATAAAAAAATGATAATAAAATTGATCAAATGAAAAAAATTGGATTAATAATTTCATAATTGATTTAATTTTATTTTTAATCACATATTAAAACTAATATATAATTGTGAATAATTTAAATGGAAAGAGAGTTTTTAATAAAATTTAGTATTTATCACTATTTAGTGGAAAATTTTTATTTTAAGAAAATTCAAAAAAATTAACTACAATCTAATTCATACTTTTTTTCTAAAAATTACATTAAAATTTTAAAATATTTTTTATAAAAATAGAAAATAAATTATTATTTTCGCATGAAACGAAATAACAACATTTTTTGGAGAAAATTTATATTTTTAATTTATATGTATACTTTACTAAATACTAATTATTTTTATCAATGTATTTTATAAATATAAAACCATATAAATAACTTTCAAAAACTAATTATTCTTATTCATACCACAATGTTTAATTTCTAGGTTATACAGATCACATTTATGTATTAATATTAATAGTATCCCATGGTCCCTCAAAACTCAATGTTATATATAACTTCTGATATCAATGAAATTATATTTATTTGATAAATAATTTAATAAAAAAATGAGGCATTGTAGTTCAAAATTGTTCCTTGGTACACAACAATAAAAGGAGTACCATTACTTATTGATTCATATCCTAAAAAGGAACGCTATTAACCCATGTAATATGCCATGCCTTATTATATAGCATCAAACTCTATGGTTTTATTATTACCTTTATGGAGATATATAGGAATACACTATCACAAGATCAATCCCTATATTATATCACATTCTACTAATGTATTCCTATATGAAATTATATTCAAGAGTTATTTTTATATAGATTTAACCTATAAATAACAAAATTATATTAGATGAGATACAATATGATTATTTTACATAGTGTTCATTTATATTAATTACTATCAATGAATCAATTTCACTAATGGGTAACCGATATTGATATCGAGAAGAATTTCAAAAGCATGTCAAAATCAATAAGTGAATCCCAAACTAGATAGTAAACACCATTTTGGGATGAGTAGATCTACCATTCTCATGATTATAAAACATAAATTCTTATGAAACAAAAAATAAATATTCATGTGATGAAGATATAAATAACACAAAATCCATCATATGAATTTTACCAAATCTATTTATTTGGTTTATAAACTATAATGATTTCCTAGCTAAGTGTAACCTAGGATTATAAAGGGAAGATAAAACAATTTCACATACACCTGTATCCCTCTTTCCTAAAAAATGACAATACATGGTCAAAAATATTGGCATGAAATACCCATTTATATGGTTATTGAATTCATAATTGATTTCTATAGAAGTAATCTGACAACAATAATTTTTTTGGGTTTTAAACATATTACCATATTTTCTCATGTATTCTTTTTATGTGTTCATGATGTAAAATATTTAGTTTTTAGTATTGTACACCTTAAACCTAATTAATTTGTTCAAAACATATTATTATATAATTCTTTATAAAACTAAATAATTTTGTTACATAAAAGTAAAAGAATATTGTATCCATACATATCTAAATGAATATAAACCTATAAGCTATATGATACCCTGCCATATAAGGGATCATAATGTTATGGAATAAAAATATCCATAACAATAAGTGTGGGGAGATATGTTTCTAATAACCTCTCTTCTTGACAATGCCAATACCCATACTTTTATGGTCAGTATGTCCCAAAGTCCCACTATCCACGTATCACTTTGCAATTTTAATTTTAAATACAATAACACAAAACAATATACATTAATCATAATCAACGATATTAAACAAATTTCATAACATATAATCAAATTAAAATGATGGTTGATTTAAAAAAGAATATATTTTACCAATGATGTAATGACTCATATGTATGTTGGGAAATCTATAATAAGCAGTTAGGCACTTGAAGCAAAATCATACAACATTTCATTATAACAATAAATAATTTTCATTAAAAATAATTCTTGGAATAAAATAAATAAAATAAATATATATAGATTTAGATGACAGATTTTTTTAACAATTCATAAATTAAAAAGTTTAAATAGTTTGAAATTTAGACATTATAATAAAATTTCATAAATAAATAAACATAAAATTTTAACATTTATTTCAATATAGACACTTTTATACTATCTATATACATGATATTAAATATAAATTAATTAATAATTAAAATATATGATATTTATAAATACATTTGTAAGGATATAAATTGTAATTTTTCTTGTAAACTATTTACAAAAATTAATTATAAAAAATTTCTTTTATTAACACTTGATCAAATCCATCAGAAAAAATTTCGAAATGTTTTAAATAATTCTCCAAAATAAATATTTATAATATAAAAAATTAATATAAGTATTTATGAACTTTTTAAAAATTAATAAAATATATTATATATTTAAACATATATTAATTTATAAACACTTTATAAATTATTAATCTTTTAAAATCCATTTTTTAAACTAATTTACATACACTGAAATATATTTAGTAATTATAATATAAAAAATATTTTTAAAAAATATAAAATCACAACCATTTTTTTATTAAAAGAAAGATTTGGTTTATAGTACATGATAACACATTATAAATGAAAACCATGATCATTTTCGTTAACCCTGATCATTTTTAACATAACTTTTAGAAATTTTATTTTCATTATATAATTTGGTTTTACAAAAATTTGTAACGATTCTCTTAAGAAATTAATATTTCAATATAGACTATGAGAATTTTACAAGTAAACCGTAATTTAATATTACCATTTATGACACAATATTTTCAAAAACCTACTTGTAACACCCATATATTTTAATAAGTTTGTTTTTAGAATAAATACATTTTTTTGAATAGATTTTGTCACATGCATTACTGAAGTAGTGTAAAAGCCCCAAACTTGCTCTCTTAGAATCCATTGCCTAAATAATTATTATATTTCTAGAATTTATACTGATAAATGTTACTAAATTTTGGCCTTCCAAAAAATTAATCATCATATAAAAATATTGAATCAATTACATACCAAAGTACCTTTTGGTTTAGTGTTTTAGAGAATCTAAAAAATCTATTTATAGTAGAAATTTCCACATAATATCCATATTCCCTCCAAAAACAATTTTTAAACGACATGTTTGGTTTGTTCAGGGTAACTTCCATATCTATAACTTGGACATTATTTACTATTATACTCATCCTTATGCCCCAATGAATTTGTTTTTAAAAACGTGGGATGGTCATAACAATACTCAGTAAAGGATATGAAAGAATTAAAAATATATTATTTAGGTGAAAAAAATTAAAACTCTAAATTGTTTTAACTTTATAAAATATTATTTGATGATATGAAATAGATCATATCCAAATGAAAAATACAGAACTTTTTTCTTTAATAAAACCTCCAAAACCCATAACAATTAAGTTGAAAAGCATTTTTTTGTGAGTTAAATCATTATATTCATAACCCATGTTTGATTTAATTGGATCCTAATTAAATATATAGGAGAAAAATCTATGGTTAACTACCAAATTATTTCCATTGTGGAAAATAAACATTACCCAGTGAATTAGAAAGCTATAACGGGGCTCACACAATGTATAAGCTCTATCAGGATCACCTATTTATATAAGTTGTATCGGGATCACACATTCATATAAGTTGTATTAGTATCACATTCTCTTATTGATATATAGAGATCATCCAATATTCATATATAATGTTAATTTACATAAAAAATAAAAAAATTTATTATTACACTTTTTCATCAAAAAACCCATGGAAATTGTTTTGAAACTCTGTGAAAACAATTTTGGATATCAAAATAACATTTCCTTTAAAAAAAATATTTAAAAATAAAAAAAGAAAATAAGATTATTATTTTAATAAAACATGAAATCTTGTAGAGGAATACAAACATAAAATAACCGTAACTGATGAATAAATGAACATTGAGATGATATTTATTAAAATAGAACATTCCTTTTTCTTTTTATAATCAATTTCAAAACATTCTGTATAAAATAAATAAACAATTCCTATTGAAAATACTGGAAAGAATGTACGAAGGGGTATAAATTTAAATTTAATTTTTTTTGTCTATATAAATACATATAAAAATTAATTTTACAACTACAGACATGGAATAAAAATACTTGAAAAATAAATCACTAAAAAATTTAAAATGTGGGATTCAATGTAAACTTTCCCTAACCTTAAGTATGACTCATCACATAGATTCTTTTTCTACATAAATAATAATATTATGTTTATTATTTACTTTATTATATATATTTATCAAGTTTTTTATTTATTTTATTTTATTTATTACTATGATTTATTCAAATAATTAATCGTTTAAGTTCATGTTATACATTTTGATGATATTTGACTCATATGTCAAAAATGACTTCGGTAAGTTGATAATGGTAAATAAGAATATTTTTTCATCAAATTGAGAATAATAATAATGAAATCATTAAATTTTTTATAGATGAATTATACTTTTAAAATTAACTATGAAAAAATGTTCTGTAAAATGAACTATGTTACAATCATGGAGACAATATATTGTATGTACACGTGAGTAAAATTTCAAAATTTCAATAATTTTGATAGAAATAAATTATATATTATATAATATTTAAAAAATTAAATATATATTACAAACACCATATTATTTTTTAAATATACTTTCATTCACTATCCCTAAGATGCATTGATGAAAAATGAATGACATAACTTCTTTAGAGGTGATAATCCACACATATGTATGAACGATGTTATCATTTTTCAATTAAAATAAGGGTAAGAAAACTGATTAGATATTATCATTATATAATTTTAATTAATTAATTAATATCATATATATATATATATATTAAATCCATAATTATAACCATCTATGAGATTTGGTGATGGAAAAGGATTTTCATCAATTCGTGAGGCCATAGTCCACCGTACACACAACTAATGGTTTTGTTTCATACTTTTTGGAAGAAAGATATGAATATAGGTTATGAAATTAACATAATGAAATATATATGTAAATAATATAAATTTATTATTATTTTATCATGTTTTAAGATTATTTGAAGGAGGTATAATAAGAAATAAAATTAAAACATTTCGTACAAACTATACCAATTTTTCAGGCAACCTCCTTTTATTGACACATTAAACACACTGGGGTTAAAAGTAATCAAAAAATAAGACCCATAAAAATAGGGTAGGAATTTTTGGAAGGTATTTGGTGAGGAATTGGATAACTAAATAGATCTTTAAGATTTATTATAAATGGAGGGGGTGCCCATTTATAATAAGGGGAGAGGCACTCATGAAATTTTTGTAGTATTTAAAAACTAAAAATTAAAATTAATTCTCAAATGAATAAAAATTTATAAAATTAGAATATTAGTTTATTAATAACATAAATATTCTCATCCAATAAAAATGGGACATGTTTTTATGAGGTTTTCACCCTTATCTTATTCTTTTAACCCTTTATTAACCCTTTTGACGATTAATGTGATAATAATATTTTTATTATTATTAGGGGCCATGAATGTTACTAAAAAAGGGAAACTCAACCATAAATGGATCAAGGTTTATATTTTAAACCTTATCCCAATCAATTAGAAAATTAAATGATTTTTGGAAATTTTAAATTTTTCAATAAATTATTATTTATTTTAAAATATCATCAATGTCATTTTATAAAAAAGTAAATTTAATTTGAATTTTAAAATAACATTAAAATAATGTAATTAAAATATAATAACTTAAAATATCCCTAAAATATATTAATTATCTAAAAAATTCATCAAAAACTATAATTAATTCAAATTATATTACTTTTAATATTATTTGATTTATTTGTTTTATTTTTATATTATTTGAATAAATACTATGTCAACAATTGTGTAAGTATTTAAGATAAATAATTCAAGCCCAAAAATAGAAACAAATTTCAATGATAAAATAATAATTATTATTTTAAATAAAACTTTTTAACCATACATAAGTTATTGTAATTTTTGGAATAAAATATTGTACATATTAAAAGAATGGTAGTGAAATTTTTTACATTATCTTTTACTGAAATATTATAAATGTAAAAGACAAATAAAAAAATGTACCAAGGTGTAATTTTTTCAATACCTGAATATAAATAGAAAAAAATCATAAAATACATCAATTTCAATTATTATGGTCATTTTTTTATCCTTTCCATATTATTTTTCACCTAAATTACTTGATTTTCTCTTACCATGGTGATACATATTTACTATGGTTACTATAAATAATAGCCCAAAAATAAAAGTGAACTATTTCACAAAAATTTCCACTTGATTCGAAATAAGTATGAAATTTTTAGTATTAAATTTATTAAAGTATAAAAATTAATATAAGAATAAAACACAATATGCAATGATGAACAATGTTTTAGAAAAATGAATTTTTATGTATAAAAATGATTTTATACCGAATTCAATGATAAAATTGATTCCAATGAAAATAATTGGATTATTAATAATAAAATATATTTAATTTTATTTTAATATCATTTTTTAAATAAAAATAAATCTTTTTTTTATTTTTGAATCAATAATATAGTTTTAAATAAAAATTAGTATTTACAATTCATTGGAAAATAAATATTTTCAGAAAAATTTGAAAACATCACCCAAATATAATTTTTAAATGAAGATCTCAAAAACTATTTACTTTTTTATCAAATAAAATTTATAAAGTATTTATAAATAAATTATAATACACACTCACAAATAGAAAAAAAAAACAATTTTAGAGGATAACATAAAATTGATGAATAAAACTACTTCACTAAAAAGTGAGTTTTTGTTGGATAAGGATTGATGAATAAATATATATTGAATTTGAATTTTATATAAATTTTATTATGTAACTAATAACATTAAAAACATAATTTCAACAGATCGTTTTTAACTTTCATATTTATATATTAATGTTCCATGTTTCAATTAAACTCGTTGCTACATATATTGTATGATAATGAATATTATAATTATTTGAAAGTATAGATGTATTAAAAATAGAATGAACCATTTATATTTTATAATATATGATAATGGTTAATAAAACATGATAATAAAATTTTAAATATCATTAAGAATAATGAAAATAGTGTAAAATCTCATGAAAATAAAAAATATAATTAATTAATTTATTTTATTTCATTATAGATTACTATTATTGTTCGAAGGAATAATTTTTATGTGTTCTAATAAGATTAATTTGAATAAATTTAATGGTTAAAATTTAAGTAATTAATTTCAATGGTATTTTATTAAATTCATTTAGTAAACTAGCCCAGGACCTACACTCCCAGATACTGTGCTGAAATCCATAATATTTAATTGATATATACGATGCCAATATTTGTGGCCCAATTTTTTCTATAAAAACCTTAAAGCATCAAAATTAAAACTTAGATCACTTAGATTTTGAAAGATATTTAGGTATATAGTTTTAGAGAATTAGGAAAGATTCTTAAAAAAATAATTCAGAAGCCATGAAATGAACGCTTATCCCATTTAACCCATATTTTATTCTTTCAAATAGGCCTTGAAAATTATAATTGTGAAATATTTTATTGATATAAATTTTTCAACCTCATTATTTATAACCTTGGAAAAAGGGAACATAATAAGGATGAGGTTAAATTATAATTAAGGGTAAACATAAGCATTAACGATTGAAGGTCATCTGTAATGTATCAGAAATTCACTGAAATTTTTTTTATATATGGGATTATTTCGAGACTAGACGCTCTGAGGGAACTTGATTCCAATACCCGGTGATTCCAAAATAGAATTTTGAACTTTTTTAGTTAATTTAAATAAATGTTTAAGAGATTTTTTCTAACATTTAAACTGATGGTCGGATAAAAAATATGAGGGTACCATTGATATCAGAATGGTGGGATTCACCTAGAATAGAGCTAACTTTGAGAGACAAGGGTCAACCAGAAAAGTTAATTTTTGGATATTTTGGAAAAAAAATAAAATAAGTGAAAAAGTTATTTTATTTGTTTTTTCCAACTGTCGGGTGGTGGAAAATAGATGCTGCGGTACAACGACAAAGCGGCGATGAGTCTCATTCAATGAAGCTCATTAATATATCCGAAAGGTGCAGTGTAACGACACATTAAATGAAGCATAACCTATAAACTGTTTCATAAATTAAATAGTGTAATGACATGATGATGTAGTGTAATAGAAATGTTGCGACATGTTTTTTTAATGGGTTAACGCTTTTTAGAAATCAAGATCAAAGGGTGGAATTTCTCTAATGAACCTGTAGAGAGAATTCCTTCCATCGATGAAAAAGAACGTCGTTGAAACACCAGCGACATCGACGCACCTCAAATAATGGTACCACATAATGTCGAACACCAATGGAACTTAAATCCCCGCAGACATATCGTTTTAATAACAAACTCCTACGAGGTATGGGTTCCGTTTTTTTAAATTTCCTCTTTCTTATTCTTGGTACTAAAATGATGAATGTGGATAAACGCACTAATATGTTGATCTGCGAATCGCTCATTCTTGTGGGAGGATGCCTTTATCATGGGATTCATGTATCGTGATTTATTAATTGGGATATAACTTCAAACATTTATCCCATTTTCAAATCCTCTAATGCAGAGGGTGTAGGCCGACATTAACAATGACTTAGATCCCACGCATTGTTTGTTTTTTTGCGTTCATTATGGACACATATTCAAAATATCAGCAAGGTGGATTGATGGACATCATACGGAAGATGGAATCCCTTGGAGGCCGTAAGCGCAAGCAGAATGAATAACGAAACACTGGAGCAGACCCGAGGGTTTGTGGAGGAACCTTCCGACATGCTGGCGGTGTCCCGTGGTGGTGAGGCAGGAGCCGCCCGTAGTGGGACGATGGGTGGCGGAAAGGGGGTGTTTCCCTCAACCATGTTCGTGGAGCACGCCGTGGCTCCAACTGGGAAATTGGGTGATGATACACAATCCCTTGAATGAGAGCTAGTGGATGGTGAATCCAACATCGGCTAGCCGTGTGGTGCACAAGCTGGACACCATTGGGGCATCTGGGTGGGAGATAATAGTCCTGCATAGTGGGTCAGGTAGAGGGTGGGCCGGACCCATGCCCCTTGGGCCGGATCTGCCCCATCAGATTTGGGCAGACACACAACGCGATGGGCCCATGGTTCAATAGGCCAGACCCAGGTCGGGTTGGGTCTGGATCTGGTTGGTAGACCCGGGTCTGGTCAGGTCAGGTCGGGTCGGTCTGACCGGGGCATACCAGACCCAGAACCAACTGGCCCTTTTTCAGAAAAACTGCTATATCATTCAAACCAGATGTCCGATTGACAATCCGTTTGAATCGTTGGAACCCTTGAAAAGTGGTGAATATTTTGGAATAGTCTATGTAGGATTTAACCTAATTTTATATTTTAAAAATGGATTTATGATCCGTTCTATCAGAATCAAGAGCACAACCTGTGGAGATCTTATGCCTGACTGAGACCTCAAGAATGCTGATAAGCAACCCTATGTGGATCAGTTACAATGGCCAAGTGGGGAGTAGAGCTATGTAACATGGGAGGCCCATGTTTATGAGTGGCTCTGTGTGACATAATAGGCCCATGATACTTGATGTGGAGGAGTATCCCAGTATGATGACCATAGTGGGAAGTGACTTTGTGTGTGCCAACATGCCCACGATGGGGAGCGGATCTATGTTACCGAATATACACACAGTAGTAATCAGGGATGAGTACCACAACCATATATGGTTAAGGGGAAGTAGATCTATGTGACTCGGTAGGCCCTTGGTGGGGAGCAGCTCTGTGTGACCCAGCATACCCACAATACTCATTGGAAAAGAGTACTCTCGTAGACCAAGGTGTTCAGTGATATAAATGATATTTTTCCTTTTCTTACTATATATTATAAATAGTGTGACTTTTCTTGCTTTGTGATCGTGCTTCATGATAGTGATTCATGGTTTTCTTGTTGATTGTTTTGGAATCATTCCTTGTTGGATTAGGGTCCCAACTAATTATCCTATTACTCACCCCTGCAGAGGCTTCGCCCGCACGTGTTGTGTCTGGTGAAGATGAACGATGACTTGGTGTCCTAGGATTAGGAAGCGCCCATTGGGATCATTAGAGAGGACAAACCTCTAAAACTTCCTACTTCTAATCTATACTTACCCATTAGGTGGGAGTTTCAGTGGGAATACTTCCACTGATCTTGTACTTTCTGTTGTTTCAGTTGTCTTTTTTGGGTAATTATTTTTGGCCCATTTAGTTTCAGTTGTACCTTTACACTCAATGGTTTTTTGGTAACATTCATGTTATCTTATCAAGTTTTCTGGGGATGTGTTTGTATGCGCATGTGTACAGGTACTCAAGAAAATGACTCCCTCTTACAGGTTGATGCCTTCAGTGCTAGTCGCCAACCCCTAGCATTTGGGAGGTGGGGTTGGGGGGTCACAACACTGGCCTTCGGGGACGGGTTGTGACATCATCAGTTATCACAAGAAGAGAATATGGGTATGATGACATAATCAAAGTGAATGAGTATATCATACGAGTATTCATAACCATTAATATCTAGATAATCAACCATCAAAATGTGGCATGATGCATTAAGAAGTAAAAAAGTCATAAGAATCAATAGTAATGGGTAATGTGATTTCATTCATGATCAATTAAAACATCATAAACCCATATAAAGTAAAGATAAAATATATTGGTATCTTGAAACATCATCTCATTGAACCCTTACCAAACCCATATAGAACCATTTAAAAACCCTTAAAAATTGAATAACGATATGGCCAACATCCAATATAATTACCTAGAGAACATAATAATTATCCAATTCATTGGATCAATACCTCATTATAACCATCTTATAAGCTAAAATGGGATCACCTGATTTAATATGGGAACGCCCATCATTTATAATGTCAATGAACTGAATAAATAATGGAAAAGGAACATTTTCCATAATAATATCTTTAAATCGTGGTTAACCCTGGAAATGAAATGTGTTTGATAAAAATATCTTTCAACCATTATTATCCTATAGAAGAGAAATTATTTCCATAACATTATATTTGAAACGTGATTAACCTGTGGAAAAGAAGAAGTTTGAATGAAAATGTCTTTGAAACAAACTTAATCCATCCTTAGAAGGAATGAGAATGATATTGATACAAAATATTCCTAGTAATGGATATGTAAAAACAATGGGTTTTTACATTAGTGAATTGAAATATCATTACAATATCATTAAAATCAACTTGAGGACAATACCCTTTTCATTTTTGAATTCAATTTTTAAAACATAAAAAATGTTGAAAACTATTTTATTTTAAAATAACCTTGAAAAAAATAAAAGAGTATATAAAAATAATTTTAAAAAATAAAAATATTATTTTTAAATTCACTAACTTTAAAATGAGAATAAAATGTAATTTAAAAAAAATTTAAATTTTTTTTAGAAAATATTAATATAAAAGAACATAGATTTCTGACCGAAGAGAGAAACAGAGTTGGATTTTATTAAAATCAATTTCAAAAAGGTTTTATGTACCAAAGAGTGGAAATTTTTTACTATTAATTTAGAATATAATGAATAATCATATTATAATAGAATTCATGATAATTATAATCTTTCAACATCGGAGTCCTAATTATACACAATATCGATAAATGATGATATTGTAACAAATGACTATTACCAATTTGGTAACATTGAATCATAATTCCCAAAGAAGAATAAATTAAATTAAACCTTTAATATCATAAAAAAATTATATTCATGATATAAAATTTCAAATGTGTTGAATATACACCTCATAAAATAATATATCTGTATAATATAACAAATATCTCAAAGAAATAAAATTTAGACAAAAATCGGTTATTGCTTTCATTACTTTAAAACTATAAATCCCCTTAAATATATATCATAAAATGGATCTTTAAATACCCATAAATTTTTTTGATAATAGTATTAAAATAAATTAATTTTCATTATATAAACCACACAACAAAAATAAGTGTTGAATATGGTATGTATCTCACAAAAAATAAAAGTGATATGAGAATAAAACATTTCCATGAACATGATTTGTCCTGCCTTTTCTTTATACTACTAAAACATAAACTTATGTTAATTATTAAATTTATTGTGAACCATTTAAATTATCATTATTACTTTTATTTCACTTACAATTTTGTATACATCTACTTATTCATTTAAATTTATGTCGGATGTTTTGACCATATTCAGTTTATGTGTCAAAAAAAACATTGGTTGGTTAACTATAGTCTAAGAGGTAATTATTCAAATACAACTTGAATAATCATATTTTTATATAAATTATTATTTTAAAAATAAACATGGAATATGGTTATTAAAAATGAACCAATGTTATCATCATGTAGACGGTAGGTTGTATGCACGCATGAGAAACATTACCATTTTTCAATAATCATTATAAAAATAATTTAAATAACATTTATCTTTTAAATATGATCATTAAATAATAAATACAAAATTATTAAAATATATATTCTTCTATTTTTCATTATTGTGATGTGGTGATGATGAATAATAATCACATCACATGGATGAGGCAATAGTTTGCAAATCCTAGAACGACATTATAATTTTTTTAGTGTGTGAAATGGAAAGATGAAAATGAAATATTATATTTATAGAAATATAATTATGTCATGAATATAATATTTATTTAATTTATATCCCATATATTTATTAAACCCATATTTAATACATTTCATATAAATATTGAACGAATCACATCTCTTTGAGGAGGCGGTAGACCACACATCCACAAACGATGTTATCGTATTCCCAAAAAATGGAATTCATGAAGTTATGAGTTTTATAATAATTAAATAATAATAATAAATAATAAATATCATAAATATAATATAAAAACTTTATTTACATCATTATTATCTTCTTTTATAGGTGGTAATGAAAGATAAAACAACATTAGTTTGTCTGGTGGCAGTCCGCCACACACATGATAGATGATTATGTATCCCATTTAATGGAATTGTGTGATGTTTTAAGAGTTAAAATTAACATAAAAACATAAAAATATATTTAATATAATTATTTTATTATATATTATTGGTATAAAAATAATTCTTCTGGTGGATAAAGAAAAAAAACAAAAGTGATCTTTGAATAATAATACCTCTTCTTTTGGTATATCCTTTTAGTTTGAAAAAAAGGATTTCATTAGTTTACCTTCCAACCAAAGTATGGAATATATGATGATATGAGAAGATTTTAAAGTCCCTATTTTATAATATTTATATTCTAAAAATTAACTATCTTTGTGGTGAAGTAGGGAGAGTAAATTCCTTTTTATAGTGGAGGAGGAGTGTCATTTTTATAATTACAAAAACGTAAACACTATTGGGAGGTATACCTTACATAATGCACGTAGATTAAAATAAAAAAATTACATAATAGAGGGTATATGCTCTAAATATTTTAATAAAATGGGTTTTAGACATGTTTTTACATTATTTGGGCACTTATGATTAAATATTAACCACTAAGTAAACTTGTTTTTACCTTAATCACTAAAATTAATATTGATTGATATCACTAATGTTTTTGGTAAAAAAACAATTTGAACATAATAAAAATTATAAATTATTTTTATTCAAAATATTGAATCCATTTTTTCAAATTTTAATCACTTAAGTGGTATAATTTAATTTAATATTAATCATATAGATTGGATGAAACAACACGTTTATAAAATATAAAATTATAAAAGTTCAAAATGTTTTTATATTAAATTTCAATGTAAACGTGATTCGAATGAAACAAATTTTATTTATTAATGTATAGTTTTACTATTGTGAAATTGAAACCAATTAAAAGTATAATTTACTATTATAAATTATTTATACAAAAAGTTAGTTATCAATGAAAATCAAGTATTATTCATTATTCATTAAAATATAAAATTTTTCATAAAAATACCAAAAAAACACTAAAACTACATTTTTATATTTAAGTTTCAAAAAATAATTTTATTATGTTAAAAAATAATTAATCTGTCAAAATTTAGTTTTAAAACAATTTTGTAATAAAAAGGTGGAAAAACTGTATTTTAGTAAAATATTATTTTTTAGACTTAAAATTAGATTTATTCTTATTTTATGCCAATAAAAGTTATTGGATGAATTGAAAAAAAAATTGTGAACACATATATATCATTAGTATAATGAATTAATAGTTATTAATTTAATTCAATAAGATCAAATTCTTTTGTGGGTATAAAAAATAGTTTTTTATAAAACTTATCATTTATATTCAATAAGTTTTTTTTCAATTACAATTAATTAGTCATCAAAGAATTAATTATATAAAAATATTTCATCCATATATTTATAATTTATTTTTCCATTCAAATATCTATGTGATAACTATCATGTTAAATAATAGTATTAATATTATATTACAACTCATAAAACTCAATCTTCCATGTAATATACATTATTAAAGAAACTCTATGATTTATGGAATTTAGAAAATGTTGGTGTTTCCTATAACACAAGATAAATGATTAATTTAATACAAAACAATATTTTAAAGAAATTAAATTAACCTAAAATAATAGTTTTCATAAAATATCATGATGTTACATACTACCCCCCTTAAAATGAATTTATCCCTCAAAATTCATCTTGGTTATAAATGTTTTAACATTTAAATGTTTAATTGAGAAAAACCCACATCCTAAAAAGGGAAAATAAACTATCTTCTTAATAAGAATGAAAAGGATATATTATAGTCTTTTGGAACAACACATTCCATATTTCCCATGAATAAATCATAGGTGGGAAATAAAGAATTAGACATTGAGGAAAAGAGTAAATAATTATAGAGAGTGATTGAGGACATTTATCATGAACAAATTAATGATAAATGGAATTTTAAGGGCCTAAAACCCATAAATATGTGATATTTGAAAAGGCCATTGGTTCATCAGAAATTAAGGTAGTAGGTTATTTTTTGTATCCTCTTCATAGAGTTAAAGAATTCTCTTACCATATATACTAAGATAATATAGAAATATTTTTACTTGATGAGTATAATTCCATCCTTTAACAAATTTCATTTATAATATCATATTTTTCTCAAAATGATTAGTATTAATGATGAATTTTTTACACCAGAAGTACTAATATCAAAATTTAATGAACACATTACCCTAAAAGTGATAAAAATATATTCCTTCTATCTTTAAACACTATCCAAAACCAAAATTGTTAGAACATGGTAAGATAATTACAAAAATGGATAAACCATCATATGATAAATTCATCTCCAAAATTCAATTGCAAAACCAAATTCTCAAACTAAATCAATCCTAAAAACCTTATCATTAAGTAATTTCTTAACTTCAAACTTTATAACATACCTTTATGCATTCAAGACCAACAATATGGATATATTTTTTTGGTATAACATTGATCACTTCACTACTTCTTCAATACCAAGGTTATATATATGATAAAACTTGTCTTCCCATAATTATCTCAATACTTGAGATTATCTCAATCCTAAAGGTTATAAATATCATAAAACCAATTTCCACAAAAAGTAATATAATACTTCACATTAAACTGATGTTTCACAAAAAAATTATCCCAATAAAACATCTCTTAAATGTCATTAATAAATTTAGGATCTCATCTATTTAAACCTCTAATCAAAATCTATGATTTTGATCTTATGATAATTTATAATATTATAGTCATATGTGGTATCTATTACTGTTAAGATAACCTCAAAATATCTAATTGTCCAAATTTAGATAAATTTTCTTTTAATACCAACTATAACAGCCTAGGAACTGCACTCCCAGATCCTGTAATGAAATCAATAACTTTAAATTTAACTCTATGATGTCAATAATTATGACCCAGTTTTTTCCCATAGAAACCTTACAACATCAAAAGGAAAATATGGACCACTAACATTATAGAGAAACTTTTAGGTTTAATGTTTTCGGTAATTTTTAAAAACTTATACATAAACAATTTACAAGACATAAAATGAAAATTTCACCCATTAAAACTAGATTTTTTATTTCAAAATAGGTCATAGACCTCATCTCGATGAAATAATTTATAGACATAAATCATTCAACTCTATTCTTTATAACCCTAGGAAAAGGAAACCAAATAAGGGTGAGCTTATATGATCTCTAAGGGTAAATATATGCATTATTAAAAAATTAATTGAATGAGCATAAATAGAAAATAAGGGTATGAAGACATAATAAAAGTTCATGAGTATAACACATCAATATTAATACCCAACAATTATTCGATAATAAAACATTAAAACATGGTATGAGGCATTAAAAAGTTAAAAATCTATAACAATAAATAATAATTCTCCATATGATATCTTTTATGGTCAACTGAAACTTTATAAACCAATAACAAGAATATAAAAATCATATTGGTAACTTGTAAAACCTTTTCATTTAAGACTTAATGAAACCTTAAAAATTGTAATAACCATATGTACAAATTCTATTAAAATTTTATAGAAAACATAATCATTACCCAATACATTGGACCACTATCTAGGTGAAACCATTGTATAATCTCTAAGGGGCTGTCCTGATACTATCTCGGATCACACAAAATTTATAATTTCCAAGAACTAAATAATGAATAATGGAAATAGATAATCAAATTCATCATAACTCAATGAAATAAACCTTATTATTTTCAAAACATGATTAATCCATGGGAAGGAAACAAGTTCCATAACAATCTCTTTGAAACATGGTTAACCTGTGGAAAAGAAAAGAGTGACATAACATCCTATTTAAAACATTTTTAAACAATATAAAAGAAATAGGTTCCATAATAATCCCATTGGAACACGATTAACGTGTGTAAAAGAAACATATTGTTTAATAATCTCTTTAAAACATGATTGACCTGTGTAAAATAAACGGGTTCTATGCCAATCTATTTGAAACAAACCTTATTCATCCAGATAATGAATGGGGATGGTATCGATAAAAAATATCCCCAGTTGAGGTTATTTTAGAAAAAGGTTAATTGAAATTTATGAATGTAAATATCCTAAAAATATCATTAAAATATTTATAAGAAAATATGATTTTCATTTTGAAAATCATTTTGTAAAATTAAAAACTTGTTAAAAAAAATCATTTAAAATATCCTTAAAAACTTATAATGTAATAGTTTTAAATAATTTAAAACACTTTATAAACATAAAATATTTTAAAAATATGTTCCCTTGAAATTCTTATTCAAATATCATTTAAAACATTTTTTTAAAAAAAATTTGAAAACATTTTCTTGAAAGAAAACAAATTTCCAACCAAAGCAAGAAATGAAGTTGCATTTTATTAACTACACATTATCAACCATTTTATTTAACAAAGAGTGAAAAATGGTATAAATACTTTAAAATATCATGAATAATATAATAATTATATAATTCATGAGGATTAATATATTTCAACATCGATACATAATTATATACAATCCCAATAAATGATGAGATTGTAAAAAAAGACTCTTACCACTCTGATAACATTGAATCATAATTCTAATAATGAAATAACATTATATTAATCTGATAATATCATTAAAAATAATGATTTTAATTATATTAATTTTCAAAGGAGTAGTTTATAAACGTTATAAAATAATATAGGGGTATAACATAACAATCATATCAAAGAAAGAAAATTTAGCAAAATATCCCTTATCATTTTGGAATCTTTTATACCATAAATCCAATGAAATAGATATACTAAAATTGATATGTAAATAACTAGAATTTTCATTATAATATTCATACTATATATTTATTTTTATTATATGCACCACATAATGAAAATAATTGGTGAATATGGCATTTGTCTCACAAAAATTAATGTGAGAAAAAACCATTACCTTGTGTCCAATTCTTATTGCTTATTATTTATCTTCCTGAATAATGTTTATAATGAAATATTTTGAGAGAAAATTCCACGTTTATTATTACTTTCATTTCACAAATAACATTTTTTTTACAATTAATTAATCAATTATGTTTATGTTAGATGTTTTGACCATATATGGCCTATGTCCCATAAAAGACATTGGTTAGATAACTATGGTCAAAGTGGTAATTATTTAAACATATAAAAAATATATATCATGAAAGAATCATAATATTTATACATAAATAATTATTTTAAAACCAATCAAGTATTATGGTTACAAAAATTGAACCAAAATAATGATGATGGAGATGGTAGGATGCATATACACATGAGTAACGTTCCCATTTTTTAATTATCAATATGGAAAGAAAATAAGTAACATGTATCTTACAAGAATGACCATTAAATAATAAAAATAATAATATTTAATTATATATGTTTATATATATCATTATTGTGATGTGGTTATGAAAAATAAGAATTACATCACTTTGAGGAGGCAGCAGCCTACACGTCCACGAACAATGCTATCACTTTTTAGTGTGTGAAATGAATAGAATAAAATGATAAATTATATTTCAAAAATTTAATTATTATATTAATATAATAATTATTTCATTTATGTCAAATATTTTTACTAAAATTATCCTTAATATATTACATGTATAGCTTGAATGAATCACATCACTTTGAGGAGGTGGTACTCCTCACTCCCATAAATGATGTTATCATATTCTTACGGAATAGACGGAAAAAAGTTATGTGTTATATAATAACTCAAGAAGCATAATTAAATCACATATATATAAATATATAGTATTTAAATCATTATTTACAACCTTTTTAGGTTGTAATGGAAGAATGATTGACATCGATTCGTATGGCGGTAGTCTACTATACATATGAATGATGATTGCATATCCCATTTGATTGAATCTTGTGAAGTTGGAGGTCATAAAACTAACATAAAAACATTTCATTATATTAATTATACTTAGTTTATTGTACAATAATTAAATAATAATAATTTATGGGGTGGAGAATGAAATAAAAAAAAGTGCTCTTTGAAGAAAGCGGCCTCTTCTTATGGTATCTCATTTTGGTTTGAACAAAAGACCTTCATTGGTTTTATTTATTCCAAAATTTATGCTTCTAGGATTATGTTAGGGATGATTGGAAGTCATCTGGGTAGATTTTATATGATGAAAAATTATATATATCTGTGAATAAGTGCAGATAGTGAATTCCTTTTTATAGTGGAGAAGTGGTATTCTTGTGAGTACAAAAAGTCAAACACTAGTGGGAGGTCTCCCTTAAATCCAATGCGTACAATAATAAAATAATTTGTTAAAATAGAGTATATGGTCTTAATATTACCCTAAATTGGGGTTTGGATAAGTATCTGAGTTATTTTACACCACAATATTAATGTTTAATCATTAAGTAAACTTTTTTACCTTAATCATTGTAATTTATTTTAATTTATCTCCCAAATATTTTTTTTCCAAAAACTAAGTTTACCTTACTATAAATTATAATATATGATTATTAATAAGATGGAATCAATTTTTTCCAAATAGAAATCATATAATTTTTATAATTTTATTTAATATTATTCTTGCAGACGAGGCGAAACAATGAGTTTTAAAATTTAAAAAGTTCAAAAGATTGAAATGTTTTTATTTCTAATTTGAGTGTGAAATTTATTACAATGAAATAATTGTTTTATTTAGGTATAATTTAAATATTGTGACATTAATAGCAATTCTAAATATAATTTGAAATTATAAATTATTTAGATGAAAAGCCAGTTTTGAATTAAAATTCAGTATTATTCACTATTCATCAAAATATAAAAGATCTCATAAAAATTAAAAAAAATCACCCAAAGTAAATTATGATATCCCAATTTCAAAAAGGACTTTTATTTTTTCAAATAAATTTTATAAGACTATCATAATTTATTTTTAAAACAAGTATTCCATTAAAAGGCGAAAAAATCATATTTTAGAAAAATGCAGCTTGTATGCTTAAAATTGGATTTATTCTTTTTTTATTCATATAAAACATATTGGATGAATTGAAAAATATTATATTGAATATATATATACATATATATCATTAATATCATTCATTAATATTAATTACTTTAATTTTTTTAGATAAAACGTCTTTCTCGATATAAAATTAGTTTTTTTGAAAACTCATCCTTTATATTCAATTGACTTTTATTTACATTTATAATTAATTGGTCACCAAATACATCATTATATAAAAACTTTTATACCATATATTTATAACATAGTATACCCTTCTAATAGATAGGTTATAACTACCATGTTAAATAATAATATTTATAGTATATTTTTGTTTGTTTATACTTGGTCTTGAATGTAACACACATTATTAAAGAAACACATTTTTACTTGAAATGAAAGATATAATTGGTGTTGTATATAATGAAATATAAATTGTGAATTGTGCTTAACTAAATCTATTTATAAATTTAAATTAATTTCAGAGATTACTTTTACATAAAATCATAGGATGTTATATTTAGTGTCTGAACACCTATATTTGGAAGAATTGTATTTTTCTGTATATTTCATATATTTTGTCTAAAAATTAAGCAAAAAAATTTCAGAATATTTTTCTATTAAAATTATTCAAGTAATATATATATATATATTAATACTTATTTAATTTATAATTTACATGAAATAATATTAAGACCACTTATGGTTTAAAAATATCATTTTCTTATTAAAGTAGTTTTAATTATATATTATTTTTCCATTTAAAATGTATATTGATAAATTTTATAATTTTAATTTGAAAAAATGATGTATTTTATGGATTAAACATGTCAAAATTATCTTAGAGTGAATTTCATGTATATTTTGAAATTTTTTATGAATAATGATAAATATTGTTTTTAAAAATACTATCACATTTATGACGTCAAAAAGATATAATAACAACTCAAAAGATTATGAAACCATTTTACATGACCCAAATATATTTCAATGCATTTAAATAATGAATAAAAAAATATTATGTTTAAAATATATACCCTTGTTTGTAATTTTAGAACATAAGTGATGTTTTATTCTAATAAAGGAACCATTTTGATCATTTTCATTACATAGGTAATTAACAGGGTAAATTCCACTTTAGATTTTCATAAAATGTACTTCACTAAATTTTTTTATTTATAATGAAATATTTTTCAAGGGAATAATAATTACACATTATTTTTATTTAAATTTATTTTTTATTTTTAAAAGTAATCTTTTTATAATTTTTTTGTTGCATTAAGAAAAATTACATTAAAAATATTTTTACCACATCTCAAAATTGAATATGATAAAATAGTTTTAATATTTTGAATTAGAATATATAAATTATATGATATGCGTAATATTATTTTAAGTAATAAAAATAAGTTACTAAGGTAAAAATTAAGTTACCATGGTAAAAATAAATTATTGTAAATATTTAAGTCAAAGAAAAAAGGCCAAAAATATCTATAAACATATCATTTGTTTCTGGGGATAAAAGATTTCAACAACAAGAATAGCCCCATATATTTTATTTTTTACTTTATTATCCACTTGATCTAGGAAGTAAAATTCTATTAGTATAAAAAATATAATTATTTATAAAAATATCCACACCACCTAATTCTAAAAATATCCCTTCAATACCCAACTTCTTCATACATATAAAGCTTATTTTATTGAATAAATTTTATGATACCTCATATTTATTTCATGTTTCTATTTAATTTCTATTTTATTATGTTTATTTTACTCATTATTGGTTATTTTGCGTGTCAAGGTGGCTATGAAATGGGTTCAAGACCAATTGGAGGGACCAATAGTAGAAAAATGGTATAAGAATAAACTCATGGTACGATGGTTTCCTTCACATAGTGAATGTTTATGGAAGACTTCCTGTGGTTCAATTTGTAGTGATTCATATCTTGAACCCTGTGCTCATTTCATGAATGAGTTCCAGGTAGTTTTTTTAAATGGGTAAGGGGTTAATTTCACTTGAAACACCCATTAAGTCATCCCTCATATTCCCCTAAACCATCACATAGTATTTTTCAATTTAAATAACCCTCCATGGAATTTTGAGCTCCCCCATCCACTTTTCGTGGAATATTGATGTTCCACTTGTTAAAAAAGGTCTATTTCTATGAGTATAATTCCATTAAACCATTTAAACCCCATTCCTATTTATTTTCATTTTTTTACATTTTAAAATAACCTAATACAAAAATTTATGGATTATATTACAGATTATAAGGGAAGATATTATTTCTAATGGAGATCCTTGGTGTTTTGGATTTTCCTCACCTAATATTTTATTCCAATTACCAAATTTAATCATTTCCATGAATATGTAGGTCTAATTTTAATGTAAGTATTTTTGTTTCATTGTGATTCCTTTTCCTGATGTATTTGAGTGACTAGGTAAGACTGTATTGATGTGGTTGACCCGTTATATGGGGAGTGATGAGATTGTGGTTTGTTTTCAGTGGATTCATGGCTTATTTATCAGGTGATGTATGGGGCTATATCTAGTGACCAATTTAATGAACACATATTATTTCATGAATTCTATCATATTTTTTCAGTAACTACAAAAAAATTAATAAGGGGTATACTATCTTTGAGAGACTAGATGCATAATATATCAACTTAACCATAAATTACATATTCATTTACTAATATTTTATATAGTGGTCTTAACTACCATGGATAATTTACAAATACATAATATATCCTTGGTAAAAACATTAATGAAAAGGATGGGATAGAAATCCTAGAATTTCAAAATTTATTGTAAAACATGATGGTGAAATAGTACATATAGCTTAAGAGTCATAACATGATGTGAAAAATATAATGATAATTACCATAGAAACATGGAATAAGGGAATAATTTCATAATATTATTGAATAATAAATATTTCTCATAAACATAAATGGTGACATCATAATCATAGGTTATGTTTCTCTCCCATTACCATCATCACATAGTGTACAAGGTCCCAAAGTGGATTATGTTCAATCCATAATCCAACACATAATATCTCATTATATTAAAAAACATCCCCAATAGAGTGAAGGGGTAAATTATTTCATGAAAATACATCAATTTATAATAATAATCATATATAAAAGTATCTTACTCTATATGATAAAAAACTATACATACTGTATAAGCATGATAAAACCCATAAGAGATAAGTGGATTTCCTAATCTTGTCTCAAAGAATAAATAAATTCTATAACCTAAGGTTTCGATGATAATAAGTAATTAATTAATTTTTTATTTCAATTTAATAATAAAAAAATATAGGTTATGAAATATTGTCTTACAATTTATTAAAATTCATGATAAATATCAAGGATAAGTATGAATAAAAAATGACCGCATATGTGATTCTTTTATAAATGAGAAAATGAATGTTTAGGGATGGAAATGGATTATTATTTACAATATACCACAATTAAACCAGTATGGTTATAATTAAAATAAATTGTTTTTAAAGTCAATTTATGGTTAAAAACTTTTTTTTGTATGTGGTACTTTTCACAAAATGAATCAAATAATGTTCCATTAAATTATTTTTTAATTAAAAGGGGAAATCATAAAGGATACTTAAACATGTATTTTTACTAAAACAATAAGTTTATGGAATGTATTTACATATAAAATAAATCAATATATATGATATGTAAGGATTAGATGAGTTTAAAATAGTGAAACGTGATAAAAATAAAGATAACATTTATTTCAAATGTAAAAAAGGAAGTTCAGATGATCCCTTACCCCGAGTCATGATTCACTCTACACTTTCACATAACTCTATAAATAAATAAACCATGTTATTTAAGTAAATTCATATGAAAATTCTTCATCAATATTTAATTTTCAATGGTCTATTTATTTTTATTTGTTTTTAATATAATTTCTACTTACATTAGTTACTTTAAGTTGTTATGTGAATTCAACCACAACCCATTTAGTTTGGTTATTATAGTAAATGGTGTTGTAAAAATAATTCATGGTCTCTAAATTTTAAGTGGTTTATGTCATTTATTATTATATTACAATAATAGTTTTATAGTTTTATAAGTTATCCAAAAATTCTCCCACATTAGGAACATGCATGGATTAGTTCATTTGTAGGGATTAATTTTAATATAATCATTTATTATTATTATCACACATATTTTTGTAAATATAATCATTAATAAGTATTAAGAAGATTATAAATATAATTTTTATTAATTAGATATATTTTTTAAAATATCAATCACAACCAGTTATAGAAAAATGGAATATTTTGTTCATTGAAGGTGGGAGTCATCACGTACACATACGATGAAATTGTGTTTTCATGAGTAGTAGGGGGTATATAAATAATATAATTACCATTTAATATTATCAATAATTTCCTAAGTATTAAATTTTTTCATTAAATAACCTTTTTTAACTATCAAAGTAAATATTTCATGAACAATAGAACTCATCGTTCATGGAGGTGGTAGTTTGCCAAACCACATGAATACATTTTAATTTTTCTGAATGATTTTAGAAAAAGGTATAAAATTTATAATCCCTTAGTATAATACAATTTTATCCAATTCAAAATTCATATATTATCTTAGCATCATAGATATATTGTACTTGAGGGGTTAAAATAATGAAAGAACTCGGAATGTTGGGTTGAGAGAATTACCTCTCTCTAGGCTCTTCTCATTGGGACGACTCATTAAGTATCCATAAAGCAGTATTTTTGGAATAAGAAGGCCTATAGGAAGTGGGGAAGGATTTTATCAATGATTAGGTGTAACCCTGTAAGGTTTTGGTAATAAATTTAATAAAATAGATGAAAAACTAAGAATCTATGAAAAAATAATTTTTTATTGATATAGTTATAAAGTAGTCGTTAAACATAATGTTTCCACATCTATGATTTGAATTTCTAAAAATAGACACCTATAGTATTGATCAATGAGTTATTTGAAGTCTAATAAAACCAACTTGATTTTTAGTGAATAGTAACATACCATTATGAATAGTAATAATAATTGAAATATGACCCCTATGAATAATAAATTGTATTATTATTTTATTTTCTAAATTTTATAATATTGTAAGAACCTGGATCTTTATCTCACGTATGGATCTTGATTTCTGGTGTTTTTAAAAAAATAAGTGTTTTTGGAAATTTAAGGAGTAAACACCGTATACATTTTAGTACATGCCATGTACATAGTTCCCGTGGGTGACCATGTAATTTCGGTGTAATGGCCAAGTATGTGGATGTGTGGTGTGACTAGAATACCGCTTAAGTGGGGGCCGATTAAGGCAAGTACACGTCGTGTACTTTTGAAGAACACGCTGTGTACTTTTCTTTTAATTGACTAAACGGACCGGGGTCACATCTAATCAATAGAAACCACTTCTTCTCATATTGTCTCATCTAGGAGTGACCAAAGATGACACATCTTCTCCAAGACACCGTCCCGCCATTCGTTCTCTGATTCAGCCGTCGTCGATTGCATTGGAATCACCCCAGTGAACTCTTCCTTCTTCTAGAGCCCCACTCCATGATTTATCCTCTCTTGTGAGATATTATTGGTTGATAATTTTTGAAGTTTTTGTAGATCTACCACATTATAGGTTGACTCAAGGGCTGATACCGGATTATATCGATGATACAATTCCAAGGTAGGTGGTTTGTGCCTTTCCCTAGAAAGTCTTTGAATATTATGTGAAAAAGTGCCCAATACCCTAGAACAGGGTATTGTGTGTTTAAAGATTTTATCCCTGTTAAGTCCTGTTATGCCTTGTGTGCCTATGTAGAGGTTTTCTTATTGTGAATATGTTTATTTACCTTTCAATGGATGCATTTTCCCATGTTTGAACTAATATTGGATGTTTGGACAAGCATTTGATTTTAGGCTGCTTGCTTTGCATGCCTAGTGTTGTTAGGATGGAGTGATTTATTTGACACTATTTTCTGCTTGAATCTATTATCCAAGTAGTTCTTGAAAGCTATTATCCATGTAGTTTTTATGGTTTACTTGGGATGTTAAACATCATTGTGCACGATTGACTTACAAAGGGATGTGGGAACCTGGTGTAGTGGAAAATTGGGATAATTGACGTTGAGGGATTCCCAAGAGTGTCTATTTACTTTTACATTGTGAGATCATATGGGGGATGGACATGAGTGCTCCCTCAGAGTGTCTATAGTTTCATGTTGCAAGACCACTTGGGGAATTGGTCTTTGAGTTCTTCCCCAGAGTGTCTGTAGTTTACCAGTAAAGGACCATATGGGGAATTGACGTTGAGTGCTTCTGAGAGTGTCTTTGCTAAAGATGAACCAAATGGGTTAGACTGTGAGTACTTTCCCTAGGGTTTCCTGTGTTTGAAAGGTTGAACTAGAGGGGATAGGTTGTGAGTACTTCCCATAGGGTTACTTTTTTTATTAGCTACTTTATTGATATTTGAAACTGAATGAAATTGAACTGTAGGATTGTTTACTTTTGAGTACTACCTTGTTTAATCCTTTATTTTTCTTATTTCCTACCATATATATTCATAGACTGTTAAGAATAGATATTTTTGTGGTTTCCTAATAGGATTCATCTCACACCCTGTTTGGGTCATGCTTTTGGACCCCAACATATTATATTGATGTCGGTATGGATAAGGGAAAACACCCTTCTACTTCTGGTACATGATTGATGTGGAGCTAGAGAGCCTGGAACCAAGTTCAGGCTTGCGATTCTACTAGATTTTGTTTATTTTATTTTTACTTTTGGTTAGTACTATATTCCAACAATGTAACTTATTTGGCTGTTTTCCTATACATATGTATTATGCATCATTTATATATGTGTGTGCTCTAGTTGTTTATTACTTCCAGTCTTCTATTGTTTTCTTATTGCATGTTATTACTACTTTTTCCATTGTTATCTACTTATTTTTGCTTCATTACAATACCAATGAGGGCATAGTTTCCCCACTATCACACCTAAGGCCCTCACAGCTAGTCGGAAGCCTATGGAGTTTGGGGAAATGCATTTGAGGGCATGTGACGAATTGGGTACAGGCCACCTCGCGGTAGCTCCTAGAACCGAGACGTTAAAAAGTTGTATCGATGGAATTATTTTCTTATTAACTTAATTTTTGGAGCCTATAGCCAGGGATAATATGGAATAGGTATTTCATAATAAGATATTCCCGGGATTAGCTAACCCATATACAGGGAAAATCCAAGTTACCTTATATGTTGTGATTTTTATGGTTTTTCAATAATTATAGTTGATTTGACTTCACAATTGGGTGATTCACATGTTTTGAGCTATTATTGTTGATATTATTCAGGTTCTATTTCTATTCCAACCCAATGAGATGTGGTTATTCCATCTCATTCATCGTATAGGCACTTGTAAGAGATCACATGTCATGCATTCTTGCCATGCCATTTAGGGTAAATTACTGATTTAATGTTGTTTTGATAGATTTTGTGCTAGATATGCATGTTTTTGTGATAGGTTCCTTGATAGAACATCTTCTATTTTATAGGGTATTGGATTCTATAAAGTTTAATTTGAATGAATGACAAAATTTGGTTTGAAAATGTTGTAGTCCCTCATGGATTAGAATTTGGTGGATCATTGCAATGTTATTCTAGTTTACGACTTGTATAAGAAGCCAAAATTTTAATCGTGGGGAGTATTCCACCCAAAGGATCAGAATTTGGCACTTTCATGTTTGATTCAGTGTTTTTATGGGTTATGGAGTAGTTTCTGAGGATTAATATCTGGAAAAACCGTGATTACACAACGTGTAATGATTAATATATGCCATGTATCCTTCTATTTGGAAGGAACTATTTTTATTAAGTGAACACCGTGTAGTCTCTAACCATGTCACTAGTTTTGTGGGTAGAGACACGGTTCTAGGAATCCATGGTGGAACATACCGTGTACCATACATACATGTCGTGTGTAGAGACCATGTTTCTGGCCATGTGACTAATGACATGGGTGGATTTTGGGTAGTTTGTACAGGCTATGTCTAGAAAAAACACGCCGTGTAGAGTCAGCCATGTAACTAACAACACGTGTCATTGCAGTTATTTCTATTACACATCGTGTCTAGCACAAACACGCCATGTAGTCTTTCTCTAGGAGAAATGCATGGGTTAAGTCATGTGGAAGAACTCTGAGAGGGGAATAGGATTCAAGTACAATCCATGTGTTAGGACAACACGCCGTGTATATGTGGGGTTACATGACCTGGGCTGGAAGAATTACACGTTCATTTGAATGTTTAAGGGAACAAACCATGTAGGAGTTGTACAATCTATGTATCCACCTTTTATAATTCTTTAATTCATTCTTTTTCCTATTCCCTTCATGGAATTCTAAGTTTCAGTCCTTTTTATTCTTTATACATGGTGTAAATTTGACCTTGCAGAGTCATTCCACCAACATGTCTTCCAGTTGTACGCTAGTTAGAGGGAAATTCCCATACACCAGAGATAGAAGACCTGGAACTGGCAACAGATACTCCCATCATGATGTTCTTCGCACTAACCATCATTTCAGACATAGGTTCTGATGAATAGTTCTGAGAGGGCTTCATGAGGTTTATGAACACCTTTTATGGATTACCACCTCCTACTTGGTCTATGTTAGAGTGGATGCGGGTCTTTCAGTAGTAGCATCCTCCTACTTTCTCTAGGGAAGGAGGACCTTAGGCTACAAAATCACGGTCAGAGGCCATGCATTTGATATTCGAGCATCTGGAGATGCCTCGAGAGATGAGGGTGAATATTACAATGTATATGCTTATAGATTCTACCAAGAGATAGTTGGATGAGATCTCTCAGGTGAGACACCAACATGTTATGGGGTAGGATGAGTTCCAACGTGCGTTCAACAACTACTTCTACCCAGAAACATTGAGGGCTGATCGAGCCCAAGAGTTCAAGAGTTTGGATCAGGGTAATCTCTCAGTCATGTATTATTATTCTTACTTCATAGAGATACAATTATTCACACCCATTGTTGTGGGAGATGAGTTATCCCTAGAAAGGAGGTATGAGGATAGTCTCAGGCATGAAATCTGATCTTAGGTGAACATCTTCAGGTTGACATCCATCACCTATATATAGTCAACCAGGAGCTGATCACGGATCACAATCTGAGGGATTCTAGATCTGTGAGTTTGGGTGGCTCAATATCTAGAGTTGGTACCCATATAATTGACAGAAGGAAGCACCTTAGAGAGTCTACGAGTGGATATCCGAGTATGGGTAATACTTTACAAGGTGGCTAGGTGGTTTTCTACCAGGGTGGGAAGAGCAGAAATAAGATGACACATTTCCTGAGAGACCCGGTGGATTGCCTATATTGTGGAAATATGGGAATTCCCCCCTTGTTCTTTCATTTTTTTTCTCACACGCAGCTGGTGATAGTGGATCTATTTTAACTCCTTGTATAGAAGCAGGGCCACTAGTTTCTCATCAGTCTGGGAATTGGAGTTCTTCTGGCCGTTTAGGTCAAGGTGGAGGTCATGGTCGTGGTAGCTAGTCACTAGGATTTATTTGACAACAGGGTGGATCTGTTCAAGGGGGTCAGGTAGGGTCACATGGCTATGTTACAGGCCTGAATTTTGCAGTGGATCTGACATAGAAAGAGTAGGATCCCGACCCTTTTACAGATCGAGGTACAATTCTAGTTTCCTTAGTCTTAGATTGTTCACTTTTCGATACAGGGGATTCCCATATTTTCATATCTATTTTTGTTTTGGAGATCGTTGGGCTCTAGATATTTACTTCTATGGATGTATTGATTCTGAATACTATGTTAGGGATAAGAATGGCTAGTGTACATTAGAGCAAGGAGTGCCCTCTTGAGGTTGGTGGGTGTCACTTTATATGGGACCTATATGACCATGAGATGATAAGCTATGATTTCATTATTGGGATGTATTGTTGGTATCCTTTCAGAATGTGGTTGATTTTTATCATCGTAGGGTGATTTCCACATTACTAGAGGGCATCTTGTTTCAAAATAAGGGCCAATGGGATGTCCAGGCTAGCAGAGAAGGATCTGATCATCATGGGTAGGGAGGAGTTAAATCCCAGATTGTTAGTCTATATCTAGATGAGCAGATAACTTCATAGATATAATTCCCTCTAGAGGTCGATCGTTCCAGGGATGTCTTTCCAGAGGACTTTTTAGGTTTTCCTCTGGGGTGAGAGGTGGATTTTTCTATTGAGCTTGCTTTAGGAGAAGCACTGGTGTCTATTCCTCCTTATAGGATGGATACAACAGAGTTATATGAGATCAAAAGAAGTTAGAGGAGTTATAGGCAAAGGGTTTAATCTGACCCCATAACTCTCCTTGGGGTTTTCCAATCTAGTTTTCAAATAAAGCAGACGGTACACTCAGAATTTGTGTTGATTATCAGAAGTTGAACCAGTTGATGGTTAAGAACCCATATCCCTTACCATGGATTGATAATATCTTTGATCAGATTTGTGGATACCACGTGTTCTTGAAGATCGAATTCAGATCCTGTTATCATTATTTGTGTGTTATACTATCATATATACCTCTTACAGCCTTCTGGATTAGGTATTTTCTATAGGAGTACATGGTTATGTCGTTCGATCTCACAAACGCGCTTGCATTTTTTATATAACTGAGGAACTGAGTATTCCATCCATACTTGGAATATTTTTTGGTAGTCTTTGTGGACAATATTTTGGTGTACTATCACACTTGACATGACCATGACACACATCTGGATATCATTTTGAGTACACTGAGAGAGCATCATTTATATACTTGGATCTCAAAATTCCACGTTTGGATGGTCCAAATTAACTTCTTGGGTCATGTTATCTTAGAGACAGAACTATCAGTAGACCTAGAGAACAAATTTGAGAGTAGCATTTTCCTGGGAGAAGACGGAGAACATCTCTGAGGTATGAAGTTTTCTAAGGCTAGTTGGATACTACAGATGTTTTATACAGGACTTTTCATACATAGTAGTGCTACTGACATGCCTAACTTAGAAGGGTGTGAAGTACCTATGGACTTATTCTTGTGAGTCATCATTTTAGGAGTTGAGTGGGAGGTTGAATTCATCACCTATACTAGTCTTTCTAGAGACAAAATATTTTTATACAATTTACTTTGATGAATCAGGTATCAGACTGGGATCAGTGCTTATGTAGGGGGAAGGAGTCATTGTGTACGAGTCTCGACAGTTGAGGTCTCATGAGAGGAATTACGCGATACACTATCTGGATTTGATGTTTGTTGTTCATGTGTTACGTTGTTTGATAAATTATCTTATGGGAGAAGGTTTTGGTGTTTTCCCCATTCAAAAAAGTCTCAAGTACATAATTACATAGCACGATATGAATTTGAGACAACAAAGGTGGGTGGAGTACCGTCAGTCTTTTCACATTGAAATTTCCTATAAAACTGAGAAAGGAAATGTAGTGGATGATGTGTTGAGCAGGAGAACTCAGATATAGGCAGCTCTGGAGCCCATCAATTATTGGAAGCTTAAGGCTCTATTATCTGAGATGCATTTAGAGATGCACGACAGATAGGGGTAGATGTTTCTTTCTTCTATAGCTGTAACCTCTTCTATACTTGATCGAGTGCGAATGAGGAAACTATTAGATGCTGAAGGCCTAGTCCTATGGGAGAGTGTGTCCAGAGAGGACAATATTCCTGGATAGACCATGGGCGAGGATGGGGTTTTGTGCTTACATGAACACGTATGGTTATCAATAGACATATACGAGGATCTGATAAGGGACTTTCATTCCTCAGTTTGGGCAGTTCATCCTGGTGTCACCAAGATGTATCGAGATATTCACCATCAGTATTGGTTGCTAGGTATGAAGAGAGATGTTTCCCATTTTGTCATGAGGTGTTCCACCTATCATCAGGTGGTGGCGGAGCATCAGCAACTAGTAGAGACTTTACAACAGTTACCCATTCCCAAGTGAAAGTGGAATGATTTCATGATGGACTTCTTGACTATCTTAACGAGGACTCCTCGAGGGAAAGATGTAGTTTGGGGTTTAATTAATAGAATCACAAAGGTTTCTAACTTCTTTTTCAATCTAGGTGAACTTCAATTTTGATGAGCTATGAAGGAGGTACATACAATAAATTATATGTTTAACTGGAGTTCCGAACTCTATTTTTTCAGACAGGGACACACATTTTACTTCTCGGGTCTGATAGGGACTACAAATGGCTTTGAGTACAGAGGTACTTCTGAGTACAACTTACCATCCCCAGACAAATGGCCATTCTGAGCATTCGATTTAGGTTCTAGAGGACAATCTTCAAGCATGGGTCTTAGATTTTGGAGGTTCTTGGGAGAAGAACATACCTATTGTGGATTTTACCTAAATAATAGCATTCAACAAACTATTCAGTTGACACCTTTTGAGGCTTTGTATGGTAGGACATGTCGGTTACCCCTATGATGGATAGAAGCAGGAGAGGCAGCGCTGCTGGGACCTCATCTTTTCCAGGAGACTATAGAGCAGTTAGAGTTGATTATGAAGAGGATGGCTACTACATAGTCATGACAGAAGTCTTATGCGGATGGATAGAGATGACCTCTGGAGTTTGAGGTTGGATATTACGTTTTCCTACAGGTCACACTGAGGTTGGGACATATGAGGATTATGAGACAGGGTAAGCTTTTGTCAATGTACATCTGTCCATTTATGGTTCTGAAAGGGTCGGGCTGGTTTCCTATCTATTGCAGTTACCTTAGATGTACCAGGATATGGATGACTTCTTCCATTTTTCTCAGATAAAACGTTACTTCTCAGACCCATATCATGTTTTCTAACCTGAGGAGGTTGAGTTAGAGGTGAAAACATCATTAGAGGATCATTCTATCTAGATTTTTGATCAATGAACGATGGTTCTCCTTGTCTAGTTTGTTCGTCTGGTATGGGTGTTATGGCAGTACAAGTGAGTACAAGATGAAACATGGGAGAGGGAGGCCGATGTATTATTGCAATGAACGGATCTGTTTGAGGATTCTTCTTCTATGCCAACTTTCTGGGGAAATTCGGTGATGAATTTATTTAAGGGGGGTTTTTATAAGAACTCATATATATATATCTCAGGTATGTATATTGATTTATAGTGTTTTTAAGAAGAATAGGAGTTCAAGGAAATTTAAGGAGTACAAGCCATGTACCATGTTGTCGTGGGTGGCAGTGTACTGGCTGTGTAATAGCTGAGTACATGTCCATGTGGGGTGACCTGGAGACCACCAAAAGTGGGGTCCAGTTAATGAAAGTACTCTCTATGTATTTTTAAATAAAATTCCATGTAATTTTATTTTAATTGATTAAATGTACAGGGGTCACCAGTAATTGACAAAAACTTATTCTTCTCAGCTTGTCTCATCTAGGAGTGACTGAAGACAACTAATCTTATCCAAGACCCAAAAACTCCATTCATTCTTCGATTCATCCATTGTACATTGCATTGGAATATCCATGGTGATATCTTCCTTCTTCTAGAGCACCTTTCCTTTATTTTTCCTCTCACACGAGATATTCTTGGTAGATCATTTTTAATATTTTTTAGATCTACCATGTTCTAGGTCAATTCAATGACCAAATCTGAAGTATATTTATTGTACAATGCTGAGGTAAGTTGTTTGTTCATTTGTGTAGTTATTCTTTGAATATTATGTGAAAAAGTTCCCAATACCATAGAACGGGGTATTGCGTGTTTAGGAATTTTATCCTTGTTAATGTATGTTATTCCTTGTGTGCCTATGTGGAGGTTTTTTTATAGTTAATAGGTGTATTTACCTTGCTAAGGATGTATTTTCCCTTGTTTTACCTGATATTGGCCATTGGGACTAGCTTTTCTTGTTAGGCTGCTTGTTTTCCATGCCTATTGTTGTTAGGATGGAGTGATTTATCTGACACTATTTTATACTTGTAGTATTTAGCCATGTAGTTTTTCAAAGCTATTATCCAAGTAGTTCTTAAAATTTACTTTTGTTTTTAAACATCTTTGTGCACAATTGACTTACACAGGGCTATGGGAACCTGTTGTAGTAGACCATAATGAGAATGGATGCTGAGGAATTCTCCAGAGTTTCTATTTTCTTTTATGTGCAAACACCAGAGGGGTGTTGTATGTGAGTGCTCCTTAAGAGTGTCTTTAGTTCCACGTTGCAAGACCACTATGGTAATTAGACGTTGATTTCTTCCCAAGAGTGTCTATAGTTTACCGATAAGAGATCACAGGGGGAATTGACAGTGAGTGCTTTTTTAGAGTGTCTTTGCTAATGCTAAACTAGAGGGGTTAGACTGTGAGTACTTCCTAGAGGGTTTCTTATGTTTTATAGGTTGAACCAGAGGGAATATGCTATGAATAATTCCCAGAGGGTTAATTGTTTTTTATTATATTCTTGGTTGATATTTAAAAAAGAATGAAATTGAACTGTAGGATTGTTTACTTTTGGGTACTTCTTTGTTTGCTGCTTCATTTTTCTTATTGCCTGCCATATATATTTACTAACTATTAGGCACAGATCTTTGGGTGGTTGCCTACTGGGATTCGTCTAACACCCAAATTAGGTCATGAATTTGGGCCCAAACAGATTATATTGCTACAGGTATAGATAAGGGTAAGCACCATTTTACTTCAGGTACTTGATTTTTGTGGATCTGGAGAGCATGGGACCATGATGAGACTTGAAATGCTGCAAGAGTTTATTTGTTTTCTTTGTACTTTGGTTTAGTATTATATTCTATAATTGTGACTTGTTTGGATGTTTTCCTAGACATATGTATCATACATCATTTATATATTTATGTTCTGTAGTTGTTTATTACTTCCAATCTTCCTATGTTTACTTATTTAATGTTATTAAGGTTTCTGCCATTGTTATCAGTTTATTTCCACTGTATTACTCTGCCAATGAGGGCATAGTTTCCCCACTATCACACCCAAGTCCCTCGCTGCTAGTCAACATCCTTTTTCATTTAGGGAAATGCACTTGAGGTTATATTGTCGAGACCCGTACTTGATGTACATGGACATTACATTAATTTTGTGTAATACTTAATACATAACAAAAACAAACACACAAGGACCATAATAGTTTAGTGTCTTTGGAAACTCAGAAAAATAATGTTCTAATCATGGTGAAAGATATTAAACATCTCCCATAAAGATCTTACCCTTTTGTTTTCTTACCTAAAACCTTTATTTATATCCTCGGTAAAAGAAAATAGAAAAAGGGTGAGATCCAATGCTTAATAAGGGTAAACATAAAACAATCCATAAGCATTTGAATGATAAAACTTGAACATAAAATCTAAACATCAAAATCCTGAGCAAAGACATAAATATTTGAAGTACGTAAGGCTTATATCATAAAGTAACACCAATCATGATAAAATAGCATGGGAATAAAACATGTAATTGTTGAAAACCAATAATCACATGATATGATATCTATAGTAGCCAAGGCATTTCTTCCCAGACCATCTTTTGAAAAAGTCACTTTCTGAATCGAGTTCACTCCTCGTTCTAGTCCTGTATCACTGAATCGAATTAACTTACCGTTCCAGCTATGTCTATATCATGAGATATAAATCTTTACACGATTAATTGGATGGAGATATAGGTCACACCCATCTCATAATGAAATCATTCTTACTTGTGCTATAAAATAAAAAAAATCATTCATCATAACCCAAACAATAGAATGGGTTTCATAAACATCATCCCATCATAACATAATCCATATAAAAAAAATGGATATCATTTCATCCTAAGAAAAATGAAATCATGTAAATCATAGAGACATTATACTTGAAACATACATATATGAAATAATTTCATCTTTGATGAAAAAATGGTTTTGATAAAACACGTGAAATGATTTCTTGAGGAAAATATCCTTTCTTCTTCAAAATCATTTTGTTTTCAAAAAATACAATGAAATTTTAAAAGAAAAGGATTTTGTTGAAAATAGTTATGAAACCTTGTAGATTAATCTTCATGAAAATATGTCATTATAAAACCATAAAATTCATTAATGTCATATAAGTTAAAAAACATTATCCTCGTACTTTTATCGGAAAAGTCAAAAAGTTCCTTGTGTGGTAAACACAATTAAGATTACTTTCATAACATGTGGTAAAATTAAAAAAAGGGTAAAAAGGACATTAAACATACATGAAAATATTTTTAGAAAACATGGTCATGGATCATAACAATAACCCCAGTAAATACTTAAGAATAAACAATCTCATGTAAAAACGAGATTGGAAAAGTTATCCCTTACCTTGGGTCCGATATGCTTTGTACATATCTGAACCTCCTGTATAATGATTTAAATAATGTCATTGACTTATCACAGAATCATATTCATTGTTATTATATCATATATTGTTCACTTATGACTTTATATTACCTGTTCTTGTGTAAATTCCATGTTAAAGCAGGGTTTTGTGTAAAATCATTTTACTTATCGTACGTGTTTGGACTTGTTGTTCTTGATATAATTATTACTTATATCATGATTTACTTAATTCCATAATTCAAATCATGATTTATATATAATATATATTCATTATATATATATATATTTAATAGATATATGAATGAAATGAAATACACTCTTCATGGAGATGGTAGGTTGTACGTACGCATGAACGTTGTTTTCCTCTCCTTATTGAATTGAATGGAAGTAAGTAGATGACATATATATATAAATATAAATACAGAGTCTTTATTATGTCATATATTCCATCATTATTCATTATATATACTTTATAATCATTCTTGAATGATTAACATGGAGAATGCATCTCATCGCGTCGTGGAGATAGTAATCCGTATGTACGCACGAGCGATGATATCGTTCCCATAATTTTTGAATGGAATTGGAGTGGATGATATAATATCTCAGAATCCGTATGATGTTATAATAACCATATATAGTTATTATTTACACCATTATACCTATCCATGTAAGGTGGCGGTGGAAAAATAGATTACACCATGGCGTGGAGACGGTATTCCGTACGTACACACGCGTGAGGATTACATTTTCTGTAGGGTGGATAGAAGGGGAAATTGGGTTGTTTAATATTGATAATAAAATATCAGTATATTAGTGATACTGATATTATTACTTTATAATGAAACAACTAATGAATAATAAGTTGAATAAGAAAGAAACTTGAACAAATCAGTAGAAGAGATTACCTCTTCTTCAACGCTCCTCTTTTATGCTTCCTATTAAGGCACTAGAGTTGGTCTTTTGAGGAGACCAGAACCTCTATATTGTTTCTAGAGATGTTGATAAGGGAAATGGGCAGTTTTTGTCCGATATTGAAGGGTCAATATTGTGTAATGAGAAGACTGAGGAGGTGTTGTTTTATAAGGGAGGAGAGGGGCACCTTAGGAAAAACATAAATTATTATTTTATAATAATGTCATATTCGGTTTATAATATCTCCAAATTGATTTATTTCTAAGATAAAGTGGGTATGGGACGAAATTATCTCAATCAATAGGTTTTAGAGATTTTTAGGTTACTATTTTAACCTTATCGTTAAGATTTAACTCTAAGTTAAATAATTTAACATTTACCCTGTCTTCTTGTTTTCTTACACTATATGGTTAATAAACAAACAATAACAAGACAAACGAACCTCAAGTGGTTCATTATTAATATATATAACCTTATTAATGTCATTTGGATGAATTTTAGATTTTTCGGAATATAATAACAATTAATAATATAATATTTGTTTTAAAAACTATTTTAGGTAAATTCTGACACTATTTGGTAATTGATTTTTTTGTGAAAATCATAACAGCATGGTTAGTTCAAAAAAAGTTAATTTAATCAATACTAACATGTCATATTAACCTAAAAAATTAGTTTCATTCATAAAAAGTCACAAATTACATTTATTTGGGTATTTATTACATCAATTATGTTAATATTTTATTAATATGGTAATTACTACATCATCATTGTGTCATAGATAAATTAAATTATATAATGTGTAAAAATTATAAATAAAATAAAATTATGTAGGAAATCTATTTATCATTCTAATTAAAATTTATAGTCGAATTTATCTTATGTATAACCCTATATTAAAAATGTTTTAGGTATTAAACTTTGATTTTAACTCATTTAACTCTTCTTTGAATTAAATAATAATAAATGTCCTAATCTAATCCAAGTGAACCTAAATGATAACATTATATTCCTAAGGTTGTTTTTGGTCAAATTATACTTATCCAGTAGAATTAGGACATGTGTTAGGGTAAAAATAATATCATTTTTCCCTTTAATTACCCTATTTTCTTTTAACCGTGGTAAATAAAAGAAAAAAGTTACTATTAACCAAAAATTATTTTTATCTTATTGAACCAAATTTTACTCCTTTATATTAACCACATCTCTCTTATTTTCAAAATTACACTCACATAATCAATAAAATTATGTTTTATGTAAATTTTCAAATTCTCTTAGGAGGTGGGTAAAAGACGGTGAAAAGTTCACTAAAATTTTTATATATCTAAAATTATTATAAAATGACACCAATGAATTAAATTAAACTTATATATATATTATGTATCAATTTTGACCAAAAATAAATTTAAATAAAATAAATAATTATTAAAATAAAAATTTGGTTTTTAAATATTAACCCAGTGTTTTCACTATTCATAAAAAATTGACAGTTTTCAGAAAAATAAAAACAATTCACCCTAGGATAATTTCGATATTCCGAATCCAAAAATGAAGTCCATTTTGAAATATAAAATTTATAAAATTTCAAAAAGTCAGTATTACTATTCATAACAGCTAGTTCATAATAATATTATAGTAGTATCTCATTTACTAAAACTCGGTATTGTGTATAACACACACTATCGAGGAAGGTTACTCTGGCATGCAACAGAAGCCTAGAATAGTGTTTGGATATACTGGTAGCTAATATGGTGTTGTGTATAGTGCAACTTAATCTTGGTGTAGCGTAAAAGACATCAATGAAATTAAAAATATTTCTCATAAAATCTCGAGGTGTTACATTCTACCCCCCTTAAAATTAATTTCTCCCTCAAAATTCATCAGGGTTATAAATGGTTTACTACTTGAAATTTTCCTTTGTAGAAACCCACATCATAAATAGAAATCCAAAAACTACATTTTAAAAAGGAATGTTAGAATCATAACGGTCACCCAAAGTAACTCAACAATGGGTTTCCACATAGGACAACATAGGTGAAAATATGGATATGGAAGAGAAATATAACCATCAAGTTCAAATGGATAGTGCTAGAGAAAATGGATATTAAAAATCCAAAAATTACAAAGCCATAAATTTGTGATGATCTAAGGTACCATCTAAGTAATCAGATATGAGAGTACTAGGACTACATTTTTTTTCTTTTAAGATCATTTCCCTAACGTTTATGAATTGTTGAATTAAAAGAAATACTAACTAAATTTTGGTACAATCTCACCGTTGTTCATGCCTTGAACTATTTCCACTTCATCTCTTAAATAAATGAAGTTGAATTTTTAATTTGTGAAGTGTTAGCAGATCATGTGATAGAATGATAGGCCATTCCATCTATTTGTATCACAAAAAGTATACCACAATTTATTAAATATACATAAGTCCATCTATGTTGAGATTAATCATATATGGTTGCTAAAATGGACTTATACTTCATCTATAATAGCTCTTAATAAAATAAAACTTGTTTCTACTAACTAGGGACTTCCGTTAGGCCAGTGGTAGGCGATAAAGGCCTGTCACACTTTGGTTGTGGGTTCGATTCCCGTATCCTTGTCCGACGCGATAGGTTGTCACCCATCCTACGGGTTGTCCTTTTTCTAAAACTATACTATTATAACATATCAAAAATTTATATCCTTAAACAATACTATATGATTTCGAAATTAATCTACTCCAACCTTTATACTTATCGAAAATACTTCTGTCCAATTATTAGAAATGTCATCTACCGAGCATGTGAGTACCTTCATCTATCTCCCTTATATCATATGATATATATTGTTGGTCACATTACAAATATTTGAATAACTTAATCATGTATTATCTTAAAAAATGAATACGCGTTTGACATTAGTGAAAACATGAATGCTGTCAAAAGTTAACCCTTTCCACATACCAAAATCCCAAAATTTTTATATACTCAAACCACTATATCACTTTGTCCTTATATCAGGCATGCGATCATTTCATTTTCTCTTTATCCATTCATTATGCACATATTATCTTCTTTACAACAATATCTGAATAACCTTTCGTGGTTACCAATACCATTCAACATATACTTTCAAATACTTTAGGAAAAACAATAGTGTAACAATCCTTATATGTTTCTTTATTTCATAGTACCATTAAATTACCTATGCAACATAACTCTTGATAAACATAAATCATTCCACTACCTTCTTGAATAATTGAACGAGCCTCAATAATTATTTTATCTCACATATAATTTTAGTCTCTTCATCATCATGAATATAAATACTACCCATATGACCATGATGATTGTCTTCATGGGACTTTCTCTTAGGGAATTGGTTTGCATAATGCTCGTACAGTCCACATTTAAAACATTTAACCATTATTGATGTCTTAGAAATACCATTATCCTTTTCCATGATTTTAACTAAACCTTTTCCTTTGAAATTACTGGTTTTGTGTCCTTCTTTTCCACAACCAATGAATCTTTGAGTCCCTTTGAAACAGTCTCCCTGATACCTCTTCCCACATGATTTACATGAGGGGAATTGAACTTTATTTCCTTTATGATCATCATGAAACTTCATCTTTCTCTTATTATCTGAGTCAGTAAACTTACCAAAGTTGAGATTATTGATCATATTATGAGATTCCGAATTAGGCATAATAACAATATGTGGACTTCCAGATCTAATTTCATTTGGTTTCTTCTGAATAATATCGTTCCATTGTCCATTATATCCTCCATTACTATGAATCTTCCTATTTCCAGCCATTATCTAAAACCCAAAAATAATAGTGTGATAGGTCAAAATCAAAATCAAGGGGGATTACCTTCAATATCTAACATCTTAGGTTTAATTCTAATATCTTTTCCGTAATTCTAGGACTATAACCTATACTTATACATAACCATAGAGACATCCTTAGACATACCTTAGAAATATCTCTAGGGATCTCACTAAAGTTTTCGCATCCTTGTTTCCAAAGGTAAACTAAACCTTTCCTCTAATACCAACTGTAGAGACCCGTACTTGATGTACATGGACATTAAATTACTTTTTCAGAATACTTAATACATAACAAAAACAAACACACAATGACCATAATAGTTTAGTGTCTTTGGAAACTAAGAAAAATAATATTCTAATCATGGTGAAAGATCTTCAACATATTCGATAAAGAAATTCCCCTTTTGTTTTCTTACCTAAAACCTTTATTTATATCCTGGGGAAAAGAAAAAACAAAAAGGGTGATCTCAAATGCTCAGTAAGGGTAAACATAAAACAATCCATAAGCATTTGAATGCAAAAACATGAACATAAAATCTAAACATCAAAATCTTGAGTAAAGACATAAATCATGGAAGTTCATAAGGAATATATCATAAAGGAACATAAATAATGATAAAATAGAATGGGAATAAAACATGTAATTGTGGAAAAACATTAAACACATGATATTATTTCCATAGTAGCCAAGGCATCTCTACCAAGACCATCTTAGTGGACAAAGACCCTTTCTGAATTGAGTTCACTCCTCATTCAAGTCCTGTATCACTGAATCAAATTAACTTACCATTCCAGCCATGTCTATCTCATGAGAAATAAATCATTACCCAATGAATTGGAGGGAGATATAGGTCCCACCCATCTCATAATGAAATCATTCTTACTTGTGCCACAAAATAAACATAAATCATTCATCATAACCCAATGAATAAAATGGGTTTCATAAACATCATCCCATCATAACATAATCCATATAAAACAAATGGATGTAATTTCATCATAATAAAAGTGAAACCATGCAAATCATAGAGAAATTATACTTGAAACATACATATATGAAATAATTTCATCTTAGATGGAAAAATGTTTTTGATAAAACACTTGAAATGAATTCTTGAAGAAAATATTATTTCTTCTTCAAAATCATTTTCTTTTTAAAAAATAACACGAAATTTTAAAATGAAAGGATTTTGTTGAAAATAGTCATGAAAAATTGTAGTGTAATATTCATGAAAATAAGGCATTATAAAACCATAAAAATCCATTCATGTTGTATAAGTTAAAAAAACATTCTCCTCGTACATTTGTCAGAAAAGTAAAAAAGTTCCTCGTGGGGTAAACAAAAGTAAGTTTCCTTTCATAACATGTGGTAAAATTAAAAAATGGGTAAAAATTACATTAGACATACATGAATTTTTTTTAGAAAACATGGGCATGGATGATAACAATAACCCCAGTAAATACTTACAAATAAACAATCTCAGATAAAAACGAGATTGGAAAAGTTATCCCTTACCTTAGGTATGATATGTTACGTATGTATCCGAACCTCCTGTATAATGATTTAAATTATGTCATTGACTTATTACAGAATCATATTCATTGTTATGATATCATATATGGTTCACTTATTACTTTATATTACCCATTATTTTTTAAATTCCATGTAAATGCAACGTTTTGGGTAAAATCATTTTATTTTTCTTACGTGTTTGGACTTGTTGTTATTGATATTATTATGACTTATATCATGATTTAATTACTTCCAGAATGTAAATAATGATTTATATATCATATATATTCAGTATATATATATATATAGTAGATATATTAATGAAATGAAATACACCGTTCATGGAGACGGTAGGTCGTACGTACGCATGAACGTTGTTTTCCTTTCCTTATTGACTTGAATGGAAGTAATTAGATGATATATATATATATCCAGTAGATTTATTATTTCATATATTTAATTATTATTCATTATATATACTTTATAATCATTCTTAAATGGTTAACATGGAGAATGAATCTCATCACGTCGTGGAGACGGTAATCCGTATGTACGCACGAGCGATGATATCGTTCCCACAATTATTGAATGGAATTGAAGTGGATAAGATAATATCTCAGAATTAGTATGATGTTATAATAACCATATATAGTTATTATTTACACCATTATACCCATCCAAGTAAGGTGGTGGTGGAAAAATAAATTACACCACGGCGTGGAGAGGGTATTCCGTACGTACGCACACACAGTGATTTTGTTTTCCGTAGGACGGATAGAAGGTGAAATAGGGTTCTTTCATATTTATAATAATATATCAGTATATTAGTGATACATATGTTATCACTTTATAATGAAACAAATAAATAAGAATAAGTTGAATAAGAAAGAAACTTGAAAGAATCGGTAGAAGAGATTAATTCTTCTTCGACACACATCTTTTAATATTCCTTTTACAGCACTAGAGCTGGTCTTTTGAGGAGACTAGAACTTCTATAATATTTCTAGGGAAGTTGATAAGGGAAATGTGCAGGGGTTGTCATATCTTGAAGGCTCAGAAGTGTGTAAAGAGAATAGGGAGGAGGTTCCCTTTTATAAGGGAGGAGAGGGGCACCTTAGGAAAAACATAAAATATTATTTTATAATAAAGTCATATTCGTTTAATAATAGCTCCAAAATGATTTATTTATAATATAAAGTGGTTATGGGTCTAAATACTCTCAACCAATAGGTTTTAGACAATTTTAGGATACAATTCTAACCTTATCATTTAGATTTAACTCTAAGTTAAATAATTTAACTTTTATTCTATCTTCTTTTTTTCTTACACTATATGGTTAATAAAAATACTATAACAAGCCAAACGAACCCCAAGTGGTTAATTATTAATATATATAACCTTATCTAAGTCATTTGGACGAACCTTAGATTTTTAGGAATATAATAACAATTAATAATATAATATTTGTTTTAAAAACGTATTTATTTCAATTTTGACACTATTTGGTAATTGATTTTTTTTGAAAATTATAGCAGCATGATTAGTTCAAAAAAGTTAATTGAATCAATACAAACATTTCATATTAACCTAAAAAATTAGTGGAATTCATAAAAAGTCTCAAATTACATTTATTTAGGTATTTATTACATCAATTATGTTAATATTTCATTAATAAGGTAATTACTACATCATCATTGTATCATAGATAAATTAAATTATTTAATGTATAACAATTATAAATAAACTTCCATTATTTAGGAAATATTTTTATCATTAAAATTAATATTTATAGTCAGATTTATCTTTTGTATAACCCTATATTAAAAATGTTTTAGGTATTAAACATTGATTTTATCTCTTTTAAATATTCTTTGAATAAAATATTAATAAATGTCCTAATCTAATCCAAGTGGACCTAAATGATAATATTATATTCCTAAGAATGTTTTTGGTCTAATTATACTTATCCAATAATATTAGGACATTTTTTAGGGTAAAAATAATACCATTTTTACCTTTAATCACCCTATTTTCTTTTAACCGTGGTAAATTAAAGAAAAAAGTTACTATTCACCAAAAATTATTTTTATCTTATTGAACCACATTTTACTCCTTGATATTAACCGTGTCTCTCAGATTTTTGAAATCCCACTCACAGATGGAATAAAATAATGTTTTATGTAAATTTTCAAATTCTCCTAGGAGGTGGATAAAAGACGGTGAAAAGTTCACTAAAATTTTTATATATCTAAAATTATTATCAAATGACTCCAATGAATTATATTGAACTTATATAGGTATTACGTATCAATTTATTAAACAAAAAAATAATTATTAAAATAAAAAGTTGGTTTTTAAATAGTAACCCAGTGTTTTCACTATTCATAAAAAATTGGCTGTTTTCAGAAAAATACCAAAAATTCACCCTAGGATAATTTCGATATTCTGAATCCAAAAATGATGTCTATTTTGAATGATAAAATTTATAAATTTTCAAAAATTAGGTATTACTATTCCTAACGGCTAGTTCATAATAATATTATATTAATATCTCATTTAGTGAAACTCAGTATTTCGTATAACACACGCTATCGAGGAAGGTATCTCTGACATGAAACAAAAGCCTAAAATAGTTTTTGCATATACTGCATACTAATACGGTGTTGCGTATAACGCAAGTTAATCTTGGTTTAGCGTACAAGACATCAATGAAATTAAAAATATTTCTCATAAAATATCAGGGTGTTACATATATGACCAACTGAGAACGGGGAACCATTACACGGCTCTTGAAACGAAGACATTACAAATATAATGTTATCTTGATTAATTTTTCTAAGTGATATAAAATGTGTTATAGTTTTAAAATTGATTTTTTCAATTAAATTAAAATTTTATTTAGAAAATTAAATAATCATAATTAGAAAATTATTTTCAAAAAATGGAGTTTATTTTTCTATTCTACTTATCAAAAAATGGTTATGGTGAATTATTGAGATTTTTTTTAATTCGTGAATTTTTTATGAATAGTAAAATATTGTAATTTACCCTATATATACATTATATGTTAAATACACTATTCTGAGAATCATGAAATATGTAATCACTCTTGGTTAGAACTCACATGATCTCTTTTTTTAGGGTCACATGAATCAAGCCTATTCACAGTATTGGGAGAAAATATTAAAATAATGATTAAAATAATGGAAAACCCTCCTCCCCTCCACTATAAATACCACCATCATCCCCCACTAGTAATCACTACTATCAAGATTTCAGAATTTCCTTAATTCTTCCTAATACCCCTCCCAATTATCTCCCCCACATCCATGACCTACAGGTCTCACTAAAATGATAAAACCAAAGGCCTTATGGAGGATCTCGAGGAGAAGAGATATAGAGGTAAAAATCATCTTTCATTTTTATATGTTTTCTTTTCAATTATTTTTGTTTCTTATACTCTCTTAACCTCACCTTATCCAAGAGGCATGAAATATATATTATTATATATTTTCTATATTTTTATCATGTTTATTGAATAATTCAACATCATTCTTCCTCTCCTCTTCCTCTTATTCTAAAAATAAAAACATCATTCGTGATGCGCATATTTGCCAACATTGTAGTCAATGTTACTTTAATTTCTTTTACATCCTTCAAAGTTGGTTTTAAAACAATTTTAATTGTTGAAAAATATGGTAATGTGTATTTTATGGCCTCTCTTTTATTTTTTAATTAACTTATATTCATAATATTAAAGGTACACGATGAAACAAGTTTGTGATTATCCAAGAACTTCCAAAATTATATAAATGAATATCTCTAATGATTTATCAAATGATTCATCCTCATACCTTATAAAAATGATTTATGGAATCATTTAATATTTTGGAAATATTATACCACCATTTCATTCCAGTTCTATTATTTTTCTTCCATTCGACATTGAAATCATTTACGATCCGACCTTGGAAATCATTTAAAAAATGCACCCGAAATAGTGGAAAGAACAAAATATTATTAATTAATTAGTAGAATTATGTTATAAAATTGTCATATAAAGTGATATAAACATCAATATGTTTATGTAAAATATTAATAACACTATTTTATCCCATATACAGAAGGTTTAAACAAGTTTTAAGTAATTAAAACCTGAGGTAAGGGAATTCTTAACCCAATTTCCATTCTTTGGGTTAACCTTATACTTCATTAATTCTATATTACTATGATTATTTTTGTAATTAATTTAATTTATATTTTTATTTATTATGAGTATTTACATTTTATACACATAATCCTTTCATTCCATTAATTATCCCTTCAATTATATGATATTTTTAAGAGGCTTTCCTTTCAAAAACATCTATTAAAATTCTATTTTACAGAATTCAAAAGAAATATTTTGAATATAATTATTCATGTTTTATGTTTATGTTCTATTTCTTGGGATTTTTTTATGATGAAGGGGGGCCTATATCTCCCTCCAATGTGTTGGGTATGGGTATGTTGGAGGTCTTCCGTATGGTTATTCCACGTGTAACTATGATGGTTACACCATAAGGTATGTGTGAGGGTTAAAAATCACATGGTACCCATGAGGGTTACAAAATTATGTATGAATTTCAAACAGACACCCCTATGTGATTTTTATATAAACTCTGACTTATAAAAATCACATTTTTGACAATGTAAGTATATGACTATTTATGGGTGATAAGTATGTCCTTGGGAATATGATTTCATATGTTTATATGTATTCATGGGCTAACAGTTTATTTCAATATTTTCAAACCCCTTACTAAAATTTCTATTCTCATACCATGCTTTTTCATGATTTTCATTGTTTATAAGGATGTTCCAGAAAAATATTTAATTCAGGTAAAATATTTTCAATAATTTTTAAAGAAATCATGTTATTATTTTGTGATAAAAAATTTATGTTTTGAAAGAAATGGAAGTTGTCTTAATGGTACAAAAAATTATATTCTTATGTGTTGATATATATAAGTTATGTCCTAACATTCTAAAACATTAAACTAAATATATCTTTGGTAAATTAAATAGGTGAAATCTAGTTGAAATAGTAAGATTATGTAATGGTTAAGGATGGGTCCTTATATCAGGCATAAGATCATAGTTTAGATAATATTTGGAGTTAGTATAATGTTAATAGAATACCATAAATGATTTTTAACTTATGCATATGTTCAAATGGTGTAGAATTTAAATATTACCTTGTTTCATCATATAAGATATGTTTTCTTAGAATATTTTTCCATATATGAAATTGGAATTTTAAAGATGGAAGGAACAAAGAGGCTGATATCCTTCCGAATCCACAACCAATAATAATGGGAATTGAAACCATGTAATTTGTGACAGTAATGGCTCCACTCACATACAAAATTAATGGTAGTGTAATCCATGAAAGAGAATAGTTATAAATCCTATAATGAAAGATGATGATAGTGGAATATTTAATGAGGCAACAACCTCTTGATTTTAGTGGATATTCTAACCTAGTGGCGGAAAAAATGGATTAAACAACATGAAAAGTCATTCAGTGTTATGTAATGTTTATATAGTCATATTTTTAGTCATTCAATTTTTTTGGATGAGTAGATTAGTGGTGGTCAATGGTCAATTATATTAGGGATATAGTGGAAATTTAATCCTTATAGAGGGATGAATTTAAATGTATTTTGCTAAGGTGGTTTAACATAGGATGGAAAAGTTATTCCTTGAATTGATGAAAAATTAGAAAGATTCATTGTCCTTGTATGAATAAAACTTCACCCACCAGGAAAGGTAAACTGTAAATTTTGTTGGGTATCATGATTACAAAATAAATCATTTTTACTCAGGATTCAATCTAAGATACCGAAAGGAATTGGCCTCCCAACAATTAAAAATTTATGAGAAACATTTCTGATGTGTTGAGAGGGTAGAGTTGGAGTTTTCTAATGATCACTTATACTTTTACAAAAAACATAACAAGTGGTCCAAATAAAATGTGATTTGTAAGAATAAATAAATGAAATATGAATAAAGTCCAAATTTCAGTTTATGAAAAGAGTGGTAAAAAATGGGTAATGTGTTACCAAAAATGGCAAGTGTTTTCGATGTGGTAAAATTGGACATATAGACTATGATTGTAATGAAAATGATCTTCAGATAAATTCTTATAATAAAACAGTAATGTGTTTCAAATGTGGTGAGATGGGTCATTATGAAAATTTCTTCCCAAAGAAATATTTGAGTGAAACAAATCAACAAAACAATAAGAAGAAAGGAATAATGAGATCCTTTGTGACTACATCAATAGATATCAGGCCATCCAATGAAGTGGTATCATATACTTTGTTTATTTACTTAGATTTTTCTAAAGTTTTGTTTGATATAGGGTCTACACATTCTTATTTTTTTCTGAGAATGTTTCTGGTAAATTGGAAATATCACCACAATGAATGAGACCAAAACATATTTTCAAAATACTAGAGAAGAAATGTTACAAAAAAAATTAGAATCTTCTTATTGTTATCTATGGAAAGATATTACCAACAAAAATGTTTTCCCTTTTTATAGTTTTATGTCCTTCTAGGTATGGATTGTCTTTCTTTTTATCATACTAAGATTTATTGTAGTGCTAAAGAAGTTGTTTTTTAGAAAGAGTTTCAGTTTGTATATAAGAATGAACCCATATAACTGATAATATATTAGGAAGATGGAAAATTTTTGAAATATGAAAATAAATTCTATCTTTCTCATATTGTTGAAAACAAGAAAACTATTCAGATTAATGATGTGTTAGTGGAAAATAAATACCTTGATGTTTTTTATGAGGAGTTAACTAGGGTTATTCCTGATCAGGAATTTGATTTACAAATTTGCATAGTCCCTGATGCTAAGACAATTTCAAACACCCTTATCAAATAGAACATGTAGAAATTATTGATTTGAAAAATTATATGTAGGAGTTGATTGATAAAGGATTCATTTATCCTAGAACGTCACCATGGGGATCTCTTATTTAGTTCATTAAAAAATGGCTCCATGAGACTTTTAATTGATTATAGAGAATTGAATAAAATTACGTTTAAGAATAAGTATCATTTGCGTCACATTGATGAATTTTTTTAATGAACTCTAGGGAGCTTAGTATTTTTCCAAGATTGACAAGAGATTTGGGTACCATCAGCTGAAGGTGAAGAAGAATGACATTCCAAAAAAATCTTTTCAAACTATATATGGTCATTATGGATTTTTTGATATACCTTTTGGGTAAACTAATAAACCTGTTTTATTAATGGATCTTATGAATATAATATTTCATGAGTTCTTGGATAATATCTTGGTTTTTTTATTGATGAAATTATGGCATATTATAGAAGCACAAAAGAGCCTGAAAAACATTATAGGGTCATTTTAAAACCATAAAATAAAAGAAACGTTATGAAAAATTCATTATGTGTGAATTTTTGTTGAAAAATATTTATTTTCTTTATCACATTATATCTAAATATGGCATATTTTTTGTTCCAGTTAAAATGAAAGTAGTTTATTAATGGAAAATACCCACAAATATAACCAAGATTCTTATTTCTCATGGTTTAGAAACCTATTAATATGGGTTTTTTGAAAACATTTCATGGTTATCACATCTACTAACTAAGATAAATCGAAAAAGAGTTAAATTCATCTAGACAAGATATTGTGATGATTTTTTCAAGAATTAAAAACAATATTGGTGAATTATCTAGTTCTGTCCCTACCTTATAGAAATGGAGAGTTTTTCATCAATATTGATTCTTCATTAAAGGGACATGGTTGTGTTCTGATGTAAAATGATTAGGGAATTTATTATGCTTCAATACAACTAAAAACCTTTGAGTTAAATTATGTCACACTTGATTTGGAATTTTAATGTTTCAATTTTCACTTTGAAAATTTTGAGACATCATTTATACAGCGCCAAATGTAAAATATATACTGACCCAAAAATTATGATGTACATATTCACTCAAATGGAAGTAAGCATGAGTCATAAAATATGACTTGAATTGATAGAGGATTATAATTACATTATCAATTACCATCCTATAAAATAAAACAAAGAGGAATATTACTTAAACAAATATATTAATACCTCATTAACTATGTTTTATATTGAATAAGACCATCTAATTAATGATTTAATGAATTTGGGATTGGATGTTCTTGGTGCAAGAAATTCATCCATTTTGTTTCAAGTTTCAATGTATTCATCATTGGGAGACATGATTAGGAATTCATAGAATGAAGATAGTAAGTTACAAAAAAGGAAGAATTGGTTAAAATGGGTCATTTTCAAGAATTAAACATTGATAAATATTATGTTCTATGATTTGGGAAGAGGTTATGTGGGCCTTGTGACTTTCTTTTAACGAAATAATTATTCTACGAAGCTCAAAGATCACTTTTTTAGTTTATCCTGGTAGAACATAGATGTACATAGACTATCAGGAGTATTACTAGGTGGAGGGAAAGGAAAGAGATATTGAAAATTTTACTGTGAAATCTATAATATATCAACAGTTTAAAGATAAGTTATAGTTACCAAAGGGGATGCTTCATCCTTTACCAGTTCCAGAGTGTAAATGGGAAAATATATCCATGGACTTCATTATGGGGCTGCCAATGACTTCTCAATGTAATAATAAAATCCGGGTTATTTTTGATTAATTGGCTGAATCTACTCATTTCATTCCTATTCAAGATACTATGTATTCGGATAAGATTTCATGATTGTACCTCAAATAGATTGTCATGTTACATAGTGTTCCTATTTTCACTATATATGACAGTGATCTCAGGTTCCCTTCTAACTTTTGGAAAGGACTTCATAAGTCATTATGAATAGAATTTCAATACATATTTTCACCCTTAATCATATGGGAAATTAAAATTGAAGATTCATACTTTGGGGTATATACATTGATATTGTTCAATGAATTACTAGGGAATTTTGAATCAACATATATCTTTTTTTTTAATTTTCAAATAGTATTATATGTCATTATAGTATACATATGGAACCTTTTGAGGTAGTATATGGGAAGTGGTATCAAAAACGAACTTTTTGGGATAATGTTAGGGGAAAAACGTTGATGGGGCCAACATTAGTAGAGGAAGTGGCTGAGAAAGGGAAAATGATCTCGCAACACATGAGGACAACTCAGAGGAGATAGAAAAGTTATGTAGATAACAAGAGGAAATACTTTTATTTCGAGGTATCTGACCATCTTTTTTCTATTAATATCACCATGGAAATGTTTTATACATTTTATTAAGAAAGATAATCTATGTCCATGGTTTGTTGGACCATATGAATTCATGGATAATATTGGACCGGTTTCCTATAGATTAGTGTTTCCTCTGAGTATATCTTAGGTACACAATGCTTATCATGTTTTGACATTGAAAAATTATGTGCCAGATTCATCTCATGTGTCGAGCCTAGAAGTAGTTCAGCTAGAAGAGAACCTTTAATATAAATTAAAACCTGTTAATATTCTTGATTTAGAGAGAAAAAGTATGATAGAATAAGGTAATCCACCAAGTAAATGTTTTTTGGTGAAACAACATGGTTAAAGAAGCAACATGGGAATCATAAAATTCTATGAGAGAAAGGTACCCTCACTTTTTAATAAGTAAATAAAAAATTTCAGGGACACAATTTCCAAAAGGTGGGGAGAATGTAACACCCAATGGTTTTTCAAATTAATTTAATAAATTTTTCTAAAACACAAAGATTCTATGAAAGAAAACTTTGTTTTAAGGATATAGTTATAAACTAGATATTAAACATAATTTTCGACCTCTATGATTTGAATTTCAAAAAACAGACATCTACGGTTGTGATTAGCATGTTATTTGGAGCCTAATAGAACCAACTTGATTTTTAGTGTATAATAACATACTCTTATTAATAGTAATATGAATAGTAATATGACCTTTATGAATAGTTAATATTATTATAATTTTATTATCTTAAGGGTATAAGATAATGAGATCTTAATTAATTTTTCTGGGAGATATAAAATTAGATATAGTTTTAGAATTGTTTTCTTCGAATAAATAATGATTTTATTTAAAAATTGAATTAATCATATTTAGAAAATTATTTTCAAAAAATTTAGTTCATTTTTGAATTATACATGCTGAAAAATGATTTGGGTGAATTTTTGGGATTTTTCTGAAATTCTAGAATTTTTTATGAATAGTGAAATACTATAATTTACCATATATAAACATTATATGTTAAATACACTATTCCTAGCTTCATGACTAATGTAATTAACATTGGTTTAAACTCACATTCTATCATTACAATTTTGGGTCACATAAATCAATACTATTCATAGTCTTGAGAAAACATATCTAACTAATGATAAAAATAATTGAAAAACCATCCCCTCCTCCACTATAAATACCCCCCCTCTTCCTCTCACATGAATAAATATTTTATAATTTTATAAATTATTCCTAACACCCTTCACAAGGATCTTTCACACGTCCAAGACATACTGGTCTCACCAAAAGGCTAAAACCAAAGGCCTTAAGGAGGATCTCAGAGACAAGAGATCTAGAGGTAAAAATCAACTTCCATTTTCTTGTGTTTTATTATCAATTATGTCTGTTTCTTATAATATCTTGACCTCCCATTATATAATAAGAATGTAATATATAGTGTTGTATATATTCTGATTGTTATAATGTTTATTAAAAAATTAATCATCATTATTCCTCCACTCTTCCTCTTTTTCAAAAAATAAAAACATTATCTGTGATGTATCGATTTACCGACATCGTGGATGATGTGTCTTGAATTACGTTTACTTCATTTTTAGATGGTTGTAAAAACATTTTTCTAATTGAAAAATATGTTAAATTGTATGATATGACATCCCTTATGTTATTTAAATAACTTTTTTTCATAATATTAATGGTATGTGTTGAAACAAGTTCATGATTATCAAAGAACACGAAAATGGTCTAAACGAATATCACTAATGATTTATCAATTTATTCATCTTCATACCATATAAAAAATTATTTATTGAATCATTTCATATTCTGGAAAAAATTTAATCCCCCTTAATTCCACTTGTGGAGTTTTTCTTTCATTCAGTAAGGAAATCCTTTACTAATTGACCATTGAAATCATGTAAAGAATGCACTTGAAAAAATAAAAATAATGAAATATTATTAATTAATGGGTGGAATGTTGTTATAAAATGATCATATAAGGTGTTATAAACATCAATATATTTCTTTAAAATAATAATAAAACTATTTTAACCATTATACAGGGGGTTTAAAGTAGTTTAAAGCAAGATAAACCCGAGGTAAGGGAATACTTAACCTAATTTCCATTCTTTGGGATAACAATCTACTTCATTAATTATGGGAATCTAAGAATATTTATGTTGTTAATTTCATTAATATTATGATCTATTATGGATATTTACAATGTATACACATAATATTTTCATTCAATTAATTCACACTTGAATTATATGAAATTTGTAAGAGACTTTCCTTTAAAAATCCCCTTTTAAAATTCTATTTTACGAAATTCAAAAGTAACATTTTTAATGAAATTATTCATGTTTTATGTTTATGTTATTTTTTTGGGAATTTTTTATGATTAGAGTAGGACCTATATATCCCTCTAATTCACTGGGTATGTGTATGTTGTAGGTCGGTCGTATTGTTACTCCAAGTGTAACTACGATGGTTTCACCATAAAGTATCCATGAGGGTTATATTATAAGGTAGTCGTAAGGGTTACAAATAATAACGTAGCTGTGAGGGTTACAAAATTAAGTAAGTAATTCCCCAAGAAACCATTATTCATATATTTCTGTTTTCTATGATTTATTAAAATCTTAAACTTCAAAAAGTAAGTATATGATTCCTTATAAGTGTAAAGTATGTATTTGTGAAAATGATTTCATATCTTTATAAGTATTCATGGGATAAAATTTTATTTCTTCATTTTTATATCCCTTACTGAGTTTTTATGCCAATAAACTATTTTAAATGATTTTAATAGGTTATAAGGATGTGTAAGAGAGATAAGGAAGTCAAGTTAAATGTTATGAAGATTCTTAAAAGAAATCGTGTTGCTGTTTTGGGATAAATTGTTTAGTTTTTTTGAAGAAATTGATACGCTTTTAATGGTACCCACTTTGAATGCTAGTGGGTTAAAATGTATGATTTATGTACTAATGTTCTAAAACACTAAATCAAAAAGATCATTGAGAAATTAAATTGGTGAAATCTAGTTGAAATTTCTAGATTATGTAATGTTTATTGATATGTCGTTATACTAAGGATTATTTTTCATCAAAATATTACATTATAAATATTGGGGAAATGGAGAGGAGGTGAGATCATTTTATAACTAATGAGAGTGGTCTTTTAGTAAAACTATATTTTCTTTTAAATAATCTCATTACATTAATCAAGGATCAAGGATATATAAAAGGTTAAAAATTGATTAGAGAGGATATAAGGTCTATAATACCCAACAATCTATTATCACACATTTTTTTAAAAAAATTATCCATTTGAACTTTGTTAAAAACCTTTTTACCCTAATACACCCTTATAAAAATATATATAATTTTTCCTTAGGCAACTAATATTAAAGACCAAAATTGAAATCATCATGTTTTAATAATTTTAAAACAACTATTTAAAAATGAAAATCATTTTATAAAAAACAATTTCCTAGGGTTAGTGGAATTAAATTTAGAATTAGTACACATAACTTGTAAAGGACATTCATTTGAAATTTTTTATTTTAATCCTAAATTTTATTGAGGTAAAATATTTTAATTGTTTATAAATTTCAGGAAAAATTTAGTTTATTATCAAATGAATAATTTTTTATGGAATTAAAAAAAATCTATTTAGAAAAAATAATATTTAATTTAAATATATTTCCAAAATTTGTTTTTTATTTTAAATAAATTATTATTTTGGTTCCATAACACTAATAATAATTATTTTAAGTTCAAAAAAATTAAAATTAATAATATTTCATTTCTTAAATATATCTTCAATTTTTTATAAATTTATACATTTGTCTCTTCTAACGACAATTTCATATAAATTTCAGTTTTGGTAAAAAAAAATTCTTCTATATTAACATTAAAAATAATTTTTTCTGAAATATAAAAAAACTTTTTAAAATATAAATGATAATTTATGATTTTGAAAATTAATATATTTATATAACATTCAACATATGTGTTTTATAAAAAATTATTTTAGATAGAAATTATTTAATATAATAAAAAAATTGTTTTAAAATGTCACTTTAAAACATGAATATATATATATATATTTATTTATATAAATCATTAATTACTGAACTATAATTCAAAGAACACATATAATTTAAATAATACATTTTATTCCATAATTTTATTCATGAAATAGATTTATATAGTTATATTAATTACATGATCATTAAAAATGTTTTATAAATAAAAAAGAAATATTTTTATTCTTAATTAAACTCTTTTTTATATAATATTTTATTTGAAAGTATAATTTATAAATTTTAGAGTTTTAATCTTATAAAATGAAACTCAATTTATAAATCATCATAAAAAAATTTCTTAAGGTGAAATTTTGTAATTTTTCCAAAAAGTTGTATTCTTATGAAAATATCAATTATTTTCAATATATAAAGTAATTTTAATGTACCGTGTGATATTAATGTAAATTAAGACTAATTTAATTATAAATTATCTTATTATTTAAATATTAATCATCATTATAACTTATTTTTCTATAAGTCCATATTTGGAAATAAAAATACATTTTTCTAAAAATAAATTTTTGTTGTCTTTCGATTTTTAATCATAAATTAATTTCTAAAAATTATGGAGATTTCATCTTGAAAATATTGTTATATATTTATAATCAGTAGTTTTTTTTAAATAGTCCCCTTTTGGTTTTCATCATTATGAATTGTAACTATATTATAAAAGTTTCACCTCAGTAAGGGTAAAATAGGTTATTAAGGAAAGAAATAATGCGATAAGTTATAAAAGGTTCTGTAGATATTGTATTTATTATATTTGACATGTGTGTTTTTACCTTAACCATCCATGACTAAAATGTTTTAAATATCCTTACACTTTCCTCTAATTAAAAAATTTATATTATTTTATGTCAATATACTATAAAAAATGTTACCCTTTTACATTTAATATGTAAAATATTTTGTCAAGGGGATAAAAACAACTTATATTTTGTTATAAATCATTATATGAAATACATATTATTTCTTTATCATGAATTTTTTTTAGATTAAATAAATACCTTTTATGCTTACAAAACTATAATAGAGTGATTATACAATTAATTGAGAAATAACACAAATTATTTAAAAAATATACTAAAAGTAGTATAATTTAAATGAATTATTATTTCATACAAATTTAATAGATAAAAAAAACTTTTGGGTATGTTTGAAAAAATTATATTGAAATTAATTTTCTATTTTTTTTCAAAGACAAGTTAAATGATTAATTTCAGAAATGTCATTAATGATGTTAATAATAAAAAAAGTAATATGAAATGATATAAACTTCATAAAAATATTATCATCAGCCATGTGAATGGGATATGGCTGAGAATATAAACCATAATATTTTTATAGGTTATGTTTGCTTTTTTATTAACTTTCTTGACTCCCTTATTGTAATAAACTCTAATGCCATGGTAAGTGATAAAAGGGTTAATATAGGGTTACAACTAAGAGATAAAGGTGAAAAAAATCATCTAAAGTTGTCCAAATTTTATTTTATGTGAAACTTTTGTACAATAATCATATTATATATTAATTATATAAATTTGAATCCATATCACTAGGAATATTAATTTAAATTAATTTAATATTTTAAGTAATTCCAAGAGATCCCCTTCCCTCAAATATAAAAATGATCCTCTTATCCTTTATTCTGCACACCTTTTGAGAACTCTAGTTTATAAACATATATCTGAGAAACTCCTAGAATTCACTCCACATGTACAAGAGTCCATTATTTTTATTATCAAACTATACTATAATGTCTTTTGGTGTATACCTTAAGAGGTTTTCTGAAGAAGATGCACAGTTTTTAACAAAGGATTTTCGACTTATTTATTTTTCTACCACCATTAAATATTCATCAACCAAACTAAAAAAATAACATCAATATATTACATGTGAAGAGATAATATTATATTAATATCATAAAAAATATACCTCTAATCTTCCATCCAATATAAAATAGAAACAATATTCATGCATACATTTGGACTACGACCTTTATGAGCGATGTGGGTTTTTCCATCAACTCCCCTCATTAAATGTTAAAATGATTAGTTATATATATATATATGATACATATGAATTATTTATAATTATTTAAATATAATATATAATATAATTTTTTACATTTACATCCATGAAAAAATTATAAATTCGTTCATGCATACATGTGGATTACTCCTCTACGAAGCGATGTGAATCGTTTTAAGTGGACACATCCCATGGATTTTATAAATATGTATATTTAAAAGATATAATATGTTAAATATGATATAATTATTATTATTTAACAATAAAATAGTACTTACCTACTTTCCATCATGATCTTTGAAAATTTGAAATGGAACTCATGTGTAAGTATGGTCTACCATCTCCATGGTTGTAACATAGATCATTTTTCCTAATCATCCTTCATGTATGGTTTTAAAGGTAATATATATATATATATGATTATAATTTTATTATTACTATTATACATATTATTTAATAATGAACTAATTAACCATATTCAACCTACAGAAATCATTTTTGATATATAAGCTCAATATCATCAAAACGTCCGATATGAACTTAAAATATTATGTAATTAAATGTTACATGGTAATAAATAAAACAAAAGGAATAATAAAAATGATAAATTTTATAAATAACATAAATAAATATCATTATATTATTATTCCAAATTATAAATAATGTATGTGATGATTCATACGCGAGGTAAGCATCCCTTAAACATAAGACCTCATTATTAATTTTTTTAAATATTTATTTTTTAGATATTTTTCATCGGTGAACATATTATTGAATTTATTTTTTTTCGATTTATTTATATTGACATAACATAAATTTAAAGTACATTTTATATCTATTTTTACATTTATTAGTTTTTTTCAAAGGGAATCTTTTATATAGAATGTTTTGAATTTCCCTAAAAAAAGGAAAAAATGATCTATTTTAATGCAGACGAAATAAATGACATATCCTATAACCATAAATATTTTTTGATATTTGTATTCCTTAAAAAAATTCATGATTTCATCCATGAAAAATGATATTTATTTTAATTCATGGTAACATAGTTTTTAAAAAAGGTCTTTTAAAGAAAATTGTTTTTAGATATACAAGAATGATTTTCATATGGGTTCAAGAGTTTATCAATTTTTTTATTATAAGAAGATATTGGGATGAAATGTTTTATTTATAATATGTAGATTGATCCATATATATATATGATTAATAGGTGAACCGATACATCTTACATTATGCATTTTCCCGATATATCTAATATTATAGGGGATCTCCATCATATCTCTCTTATGAATCGAGTAATGTTCTATGTGTTAAAGGAAAAAATGATAGAGTTATCTATTATGGTTTATATTATGTATTTAATGAGATATTGTAATTTATTGCAAGATTTTAATACATTTAATGAATATGATGCTCAACATTTCATAAAATGCTTTCGATTTTCATGATATGAGTTTTGAATGTTTTCTTGAGAAAATGGGTGTTTATCTTATGCATATGATTTATTTCATTCACTCTAAGAATATTGTGAAAATGTAAAAATTTTAGGGGTTTTCTTGTTTTTCACTAGACTAATTAGTTTATTTAATTTATTTTTTTCGTGTGAATTTTGTGCTCATCCCACAATTTAAATGTTTTTAACAAAGTTTAAGTATGATAAAGAACCCAGAAGAAGAAAATTTAAACTTTATATATATTTTTAACAAGAAAATCATATTTATTTTAAATGTATTATATTTTGGGAAAATTGAATACTGAGTATAAGTTTCCAATTTATAATATATGGGTTAATTATATATGATTAATTACTTAATTCATTAAAAAATTAATCCTAAATCGATCCTCAAAAAGGAAGAAATTAAATTATATTTTCAAGACACTAGATTATTTAATGATTAAGGTTGGGTCCCTGTAGTTGGTATGAAAGGAAATTTTTAGATAATATTAGAGTTTAATATAATGTTAATAATATACCCATGAAATATTTTAGATTATGTTAATTTTAAAATGACACTGAATTTGATGATTACTATGTTACTTCAGCTAATCAATGTTTGTTTATACTTTTTTAGAAAATTTGAAACATGGAAGCTAATGTATGATGATATTCAAGAGGAAAATATCCTTCCAAATCCGTATCCCAGAATTGTTGGAATTGGAAAATAAAATTTTATTACAGTGATGGATTATTTGATGCATTATCCAAATGTTGGTGGTATCAACATTACAGAGAAACTAGATATACCATAGAGAAACATCTAGATAGTTGGGAATTTCATGAAATAGAACCATCTGGAATTATAATGAACATCATATCCAATGGTAGATGAATGATAGATCAATTCTCTGGAAAATATAATTAAATTCATGGGATGTTTATATCTTAAAAAATTAACTATTTCCATTTATAATTTTGAATTTGATGTTGATAGATGGTAGACGTTGGCTAAAAATACCAATGAGAGAGAGATGAGATTAATTCATTGCAATGTGATATATCTAGGAATGGTTTTCTAGATAAATATTTATCTAAGGTTTTTATGCTCATAATGGAGTGAAAATTCATGAAATTAAGGAAAGAAGATAATGATTTCATAGCTATGTATGATAAAATTTATACAAGATTATCTAGGTATATAATGTATTTAATTTGGGGCTTTTATTGTAAAATTAACTGATTTTAATCAGGATTAAAACTATATTTATGCATATATTTGGACGCATAAAAATTAAAATGTTATGTGATTGTTTTTCTTTGTGCTAAGAATATTAATATAGATTTTTTTGACACTTATGTTTCTCAAGATGAAAAATTAGAGAAACTATCAATGTAAACAAATAAATAGAGTAGAATCCAACTAATAATTATGGAGGCATGCCCCCAAAAATGTTGCATGTGCGGTAAAATAAATTTCAAGGAATTTTTTATTGGTTTTGGAAGGTGTTACTAGTTTGGTATGTTTTTGTATAGGATTTGGGAAAAAAAGAAAATATTCCCAAACAATAAAAAATCGGGTAATCGATATCTAGTCAATGTTAACATTTTTTAATTATAATGAGTTTGGTAATTGGGTTTATGTATGTCTGAAGTGATTTACACTACGTGGAAATCATCATGATCAATAGAAAAAATGTGGGGAAGAATCATTTTCTACTACTATGCTTGATGTTGGGAAATATAATTAACTTTTTTCATGTATGCTACTTCTTTAATAAAATTATACCTATGCCTTTTTTAACAATAGATATTTTAATTCCTTTATTTATAATAAATATGCAAGTAAAATATTAATATCAACTCATGAAATGTATATAGAACTTTTCATGAAAAATATGGGTGAAAATATTAACACAATCCTAATTTATAGGAATCATACTATTTTTATTAGTGGGAGGGTATTTATTATAAATATTTTTGAACTTATCAAAGTACAGTTTGATATTATTTTTGGTATGAATTAAAATTTAGTTTATAATCCTAATATAGAATATAGAGCTAATAATATTTTATAAAATTATTTCATACCTTTGATAATATAAAAAGAATATGAAACATTTATTAGAGATGGTAGTTAAAGTTACTTAGATAATTTCATTGAGAATAAATAAATTGTTCAGATTAGTGATGAACCAGTAATAAATGAGTTTATATATGTATTTTCATATGAGATTTTAGATGTTACTATTAACTAGGAGGTAGATTGTACTATCGATTTATAGAAAGATTAAAATCCTATTTAAAAAATAACTTATCAAAAGCTTCTTGTATAATTTTTTTAATTCAAATTGTAGTTAGAGTAGATTAAAAATAAAAGTTTTATTTTTCATAAAGCATTACCAAAGGGTACTCTTGTTTTATTTGTTAAAAATAAATATGGTTCAATGAAACTTTTCATTTATTATTGATCCTTGAATAACATCACTATTAAGAATAAGTATCTACTTACTCTTATCTATAATTTTTTGATCAACTCTTGAGAGCATATTATTTTTTGAATATTGATCTTAGGATAGGGTACCATTAATTGAAGGTTAAAGAGAAAGGTATTCTGATGAATGTTTTTTTGGAATAGATGCACACATTATGAGTTTTTAGTAGTACCCTATGGGATTTCTAATGAATAAGTAGTATTAATGTATATTTTGAATAAAGTTTTCTATGAAAATATAGAAAATATTTTCATTATTCTTATTTATGATAGTTTTGTAGTTCTTAATGTTCTATGGGACCATGAAAGACACATGTGTATTGTTTTGAAAAACATAAAAGGAAAGAAACTATATAAAAAATATTTTATGTATAAATTTTAGTTTTAATGAATTTCTTCCCTAAGTAATTGTGTTTTTATAGATTTAATAACTATTTAAATTTCAAAAACTAATGTTGTTGAATAATATATATATCTTACAAATTACATAATGATTCATTTATATCTTGGATTAGTGGGTTACTATACATAGTTTATTAATACAATTTCTTGGTTATCTAGCCCACCAACTAAGTGAGCTAAAATGGATTTAAATTCATCTGGATAAAATAGTGTTATGATTTTTTCAGAAAATAATCAGAATGATAGTGAATAATAATGTTTTGGGCCCACCTTCTAGAAAAGGTGAGTTTTTATCTACAATAATTCTTCATTATAAGATCATGGTTGTGAATTTAAAAAAAATGATCAGGTAATTAATTTTTCCTCAAGTCAATAGAAACCGCATGAGTAAAATTATCCTACACGTGATCTGGAATTATCTACTGTGGTATTTTCTTTAAAAAATAGTGGCATCATTTATATTAAGTAATGTATTAAAATTTTATTGATCATAAAATGACAAATTATACATTCATTCTAACAAAGATTTAAATATGATATAGGGATGATGGCTGAAGATGATTAAGGATATTGAGTTCAAGATTCACTACTATAATGTAAAATCTAACAAGTAGTTGATGTTTTGTATTGGAAAATATAATGCAACATTAACCCTGTTACATTTATAAAATGAACATTTGATTAATTATTTTATGAATTTTAGCCTAGAAATTATGTATGGATGATATTTATTGATTTTGTTTTAGATTTCTTTACAATCATATCCATTAGAAAGAATCATGAAATAAAAAAAGATGATCATTTTTTATAGGAAAAGTTAGATTTTGTTAAGAATGGTTAGTTTCCAAAGATTAATATTGATAAATAAGATCATATTAAATGGGGAAAAGTCTATGTATACCTTGTGATTCTTATTTGAAGAGATAATTTTTCAGAAAAGATCATAGTTCCTAGTTTTTCATTTATCCTGGTGGTATACAGATGTATATAGACCATTGGGAGTGTTATTGGTGGGATGGAATGGAAAGATACATTTCTTATATTATTAGGAAATATTTTAATTTTCATCACGTTATATCAAAATGATTATTATCGAAGGGAATTATTTTACCTTTTCAACCTCCAGAGTAGAAATTGTAAAATATATCAATGGATTTTATGGTGGGATTCCCAAATATACCTTTCCATAAGAACAGAATTTGGGTTATTGTTGATCTCCAAACAAAATCACCACATTTCATTCCACTTTGAGATAATATATATTTAGAATAAATTTATAGAATGTAATGTTAGGATATAGTTAGGTTCAATGGATTTTAACTCTCGATTATATCTTATTATGATCCCAAATTCGCCTCAAATATCTTGGAAGGACTTCAGTTTGGCTGGAAACTAAATTATATTTTAGTGATATTTTTCATCCTCAATCTGATGGGAAATACAAGAGAATTATTTAAACATTAGAATACATGCTTCATGCTTGTTCAATGGTTTCCCATCGAAGTTGGGATAATTATATTTCATTTCTTATGTTTTATTATAACAATAGATTTCATTTTAGTGTATAGATGTCTCTTTTTGAGGGATTATATGGAATTTCATTTCAAACTCCATATTTTTTAGATTATGTAGGAGAAAGGATATTGATGGTTCTATATTTGGTAGAAAATATTTAGGAGAAGTTGAAAATGATTCATAAATATATGAGTACACCTTAGAATAAGAATAAAATTTATGCAGATTACTAGAGGAATTCTCTCTCTTCACTGTAGCTGAAAATGTTTTTCATAAACTATCTTCATAGGAATGTGTTATGAGTTTCGGTAAAAATGGAAAGCTATTTCCATGATTTATTATATCATATAAAATCATGGTTACATTTTGATTAGTTTCCTACTAACTAGTCTTACCTCACTATGTATCCTATATACATAATGTATTTCATGTTTCAATGTTCAAAAGATATGTTCCACATCAGTCTCATGTTTTGAGCCCTAAATTAGTTTATTTAGAAGATAACAAATATTATTTGAATATACAATGTAGATTTGTTATCATAGGGCGAATGTGTTTCTGAATAAGGTAAATATTCAGGTTATGTATTTTTTGGGAAAAACCGTATGGTTTAAGTGGAAACATAGTAATCTGAAAATGTTGTGAGGTAAAGATATTCCCACTTTTTTTAGTAACGAATAAAAATGTTAGTTTGTAATGAAAAGGAAGGGGAAATTAATAATACATGTAAAGATAATAATAAATTTCACGACTAACACAGATGATAATTTATATAGTTATATACAATATATGAATATTAAGTAAATTTTTTAAATAAAAAAGGAAACAATCTGAATTTTAAATTAACAAATAACTTTATGTGGTATTATTTATATGATTTATTTCCAAAGCATTTAATTTTAATATGAAAAAACCACATTTTTTTAATTTTCATATCAAAATTATACTAGGTTGAAATTTGGTATTTTTCTAAATAAATTTCTTTTACTAGGAAGAGTAAGAAATACCAATTATATTTTTCAAAAAATTCAATTTATATTTATTAAATAAAAGTAACATAAAAGTACTATTTTATCTTAATGTAATAAATGTAACCTTTAATTATACATGATCTAATTAATTATACAGTAATCATCATTTTACCTTATTTTTGTATAAGTAAATTTTTGGGATTAAAGACGCATTTTTCAAAAAAATATTTATTCGGTCATGTTTTTTGTTTTAATTATAAATTAAAATTTCCCACATCTATAAATTCAATCATGATAAATTTATTGGAAATTTGGAATCTGGGGGTCTAAATTTGGTAAATAGGTACTTTTAATTTTTTTTCATTATGTGTACTAATCATAGAAAATATTTGTCACCTTGATAATAGTAAATTAGTTAAACAACGTTAAAAATAATGCGATGAGTACTAAAAAACTCCCGAAAAAATTTATTTATCTTATTATATATGAGTGTTTTTCAGTTATCACCATCCATACAATGAAAATGTGGAAATTTATTTCTGTATTCCTTTGATTATAACATTTTTAATATTTTACGCCAATGTAAAGTCAATGTTACACTCATACTTTTGATATCTGTAACATTTTATGATATGGATAAAATAAAATATGATAAGTTATAAATGATCAATTTAAATATAAATGATTTTCCCCCAGAAATTTTCTTAATATTTTTCTAAATAGTTACATTAAATTATTACGCAATGCTGAGACAGTATTTATTCAATATAAAAAATAATTTATTTTAAAAATATTAAATGTATTATAATTTGATTGAATTATTGTGATTAATGTATTTTATTAATAAATATAACATCTTAGGGATGTGGTAAAGGATTATTTTTAAATTCTTCATCATTCATTTTTTTCAAAGTCATATTAAATCAATATTTCGAAGAATACCATTGAATATATTTATTCTAAAAAATTATTTATTAAATCATTGAAAATTCATAAAAAAATAATATATTAATGAAATTTAATTAAATATGGTTTATAATATCAAACACAGTACATTTATGGGTCAGGTTTACTTCTATAATAACATCCCCAACTCCATAATATAAAAATACTTGGTAATGTGTTAAGTGTCATATGTTTTAAGAGTGAGGTAAAACCAAGAGAAAATGGTTAAAAAATAACCTAAACATGCCACAAAAAAATTAAAAATGAGGATTTATAATAATAATATTACTATAGTTGAAATATTTAATTTTTGATCCATTTATCCCAAAATATTAATTTACATTAATTTAATAATTTAACAAATTTCCTCAGTGCACGTCCCCTCACTTATAAAAGGGAACATCCTCTCCTCTCCCCATTAAACCATTTGATAAATCCAGTTCAAGAAATATATAACCAATTATATCACAAAAATTTACTCTCTATTAAGAATATTGGTAAGTTTGTCTATAAAACCATCCTAGAAATGTTTTTTTAAAAACATAAATTGGTGTTCTGAAAAAGAGATACATTTCTTCACTATATATTTTTGATTTATTTCTTCTTCTACTTCCATCAGATCAATATAAAAAATGATAAATTGAAAACATAAATAACTCTTATATACCTATATTTGATCAATTTTATAGTATATTCAATATAAATCACCTCTTCTATCCAATGGTGGATGATACTATCGTCCAAGCATACATGTTGACTACCACCTCCATGAACTGATGTGTTTTTTTCTATCAATGTCTCTCATGGAAACTTATTTTGATGGGTAGAATATATATATATATATATATATATATATATATATATATTATTTTGAACAAATATATCAATATATATGGATAACATATCATAAAATTTATTACCTTTTCATCCCTATAAAATCTATAACATCATTTGGGAGTACATGTGGACTACCACATCTATGAAGTGATGTGATTTATTTTACATAACCACATGAGAAGGATGGTATATATAAGAGTATTTAAAGAAATAAAATTTAATGTTTTATTAAATTATTGTTCTATAAAGGTAGAACAATACCTACCTTCTTTCTATCACCATCATTGAAAAATTGATACATAACTCATGCATGCGTGTGAACCACCATCTCTATGATTGTAAAATAGTTCACTTTTCATAACCATATTTAATGGGTAGATTAAAAGTATAATAGATTTATAAATATTATAATTATGTTATTATTATTATTTTAGGGAGAAATTATTATAAACTCATTGACCTTAGTCTACTAACCAACATAATATTTGTCATATGAACCAAATGTCACCAAAACATCCGACATGGACATAAATGATTAATAAATTTAATATAAAACAATAACAAAAACAATAAAAATTGTTAATAAAATGTAAAATTTTTCATAAAAAATTAAATAATTAATATATGTTTATCATGCTGGAAAATAACAAAAAAACATGTTGATTTTGAATCAATGTGGGGGACACTTTAACTTAAAACCACATTATAAATAGTTTTAAATATTTATTTTATAAATATTATTCTTCCATATCTATATTCTAAAAAATATTTTATATATGTATTTATGTTGATAGAAATTAATTTTAAAGAAAATTTTACATATCCTTTTTTTGTATTTATTTGTTTTTGTAATGGAATTTTTTTCATGATTTTTTAGAAATTCATTACCAAAATGGAAAATGAATGTTGTATTTTAACATATATGGAATAAATTAATTTTACCACTTTAATAAACATTAATTTATTTTTTGAAACCATTAAATGATTCGATGGGTTCATCCAATAAAAACCATCCTTCACTTTTTTCTGTGTATTTTATTTTTTAAAATGTACTTTTAAAATGAATTTGTATTTTGATTTCTAAAAATGATATTCATATGAGTTTTAAAGAGTTTTTCATGTGTTTTATGAAAAAACTATGAAAGAATAAAATTCTTGATTCATGATATAGAATTGGAACGTTATATGTGATGAAAAGTGACCCTGATATAGCTTATACAAATGCTGATATTGCTATAGTTTATATAGAAGGTGAGCCCCATTATAGATCTCTAATGAATTATATAATGATCCTTACATTTAAAGGTAACAAAGAGTGAGTTAGAAAATGTGGTTTATCCTATGAATTTAACTCGATTCTATTTATTTCTAACATGATTTTAATATTGTATATCAGTAAAAATCTATATCTTTCCTAAAACAGTAAAAATTTACATGACATGAGGTTTTACAGTTTTCTTGATAAAAAGTTATTTTTCATATGGATATGATTTATTTCATGTGCTCAAATAATATTATAATAAAGGTTAAATTTTATAGGTTTTTATTATTTCATTGGACTAATGGATTTTATTATTTTATGTCCTATACAAATATATTTGTACTTATCCCTCATTTTTTAATGTTTTCCACTTGGTTTAATTGCAATTAAGAACAACGAAAAAGTCACGTTGAAAGTCATGAATATTTTTCATGAAACAATATCATGTTTATTTTTAAGGGTTTTATATTGTGAGGAAAATATATACTATGTATAGTCTTAAATTTTTTAATATAGGTGTTTTTTATATAATATTCATGAAATAATTATAAAAAAATCACCTAAAATGATCTTTTAGAAAGAAAGAATGTGAATTATATTATTAAGGAACTAGATTAAGTAATGTTTAAGAAGAGGTTCTTATAATAATATATATTTTTGTCCCAAATGTAATAATTTTTAAAAGCCTATTGGTCAAGATCACTTTATTAAAAATAAATAAGTTTCCACTTTTTTCTAATGGAAAAAGAGGGAACCCATTAAAAATGAAGAGAAAAATGACTTTAGAAAAGTAATACCCAAATGACATAAAGGTCTCAAGTTTCCAATGGGTGAGAAATATAAAATTAAGAAATAGAAAAAGTCTCATTGGACACCTTTTAGAAAATTAAATAGTAAATTCCCCCATAGATTATGCATCACCCCTTACCAACTAGTTTCATGATGCTAGACCAAAAATACAAGGCAAAGCACCCATTTCATGCATACAAACATGTGGAGGGAGGACCCGATGACAATTGCCTACACACCTGTCTCCCTGTATAGCTTCTAACCTGACAATTCTTGTGATAAAATCACTATACTGTCAACCTGATGTAGCACCAAACTAGAAATTGAAAATAGTGAAAAATAAATGGTAGGGAACCCATCAATCCAAATGAAGAGGAAATATGGCTATATGATGGGTTCCCTTACACACATACCTTAACCGAGGTGTAACACCCAAATATAGCTATAATATAAGAACTTTACCAAATTAAACGAGGAAAAATTCATAGCAGACAATGATATCTACTACCCAATCAAACAAAAATACCAAAAAAAAGATAGATTCTGATAGCATGATGCCTAAAATTAGTGAAATAGAAATGACCATAGATAAGAATCTAATGAATCCAAACAAGAACTTTATACTAACAAGAAGCTAAAAACATCCCTGTTTCACAAAATATATCTACCTAAACCACCATATAAGTCATGAAACTATCCATGAAAATTTGATCCCTTGACTATCACCCGAGATCTGTCCATTTCTAGAACTGAAGCATTACCACACAAATACAACCTATCCACAACCTGAAGTATCACCTCCCAAGAAGGCCATTGGCCTACAAAACCTAACACAACCACTGATCCAATTAGGTAATGATCATATCTTCCTTAGATCTAATGATAATGGTAACTTGAGAGAAGAAAAATAATTAGTGGTCTCCATGACTCCCATAAATATCTTGGAGTATAAGAAGGAAGCGAAAAATAAATTTGAGTAGATAACAAAATACAGATACCACCAAATCCACCAAATAATAACTAGATTTTGAGGCCACTAACAAAATATCCATCATCAAAATAAGCTTAGAAGATTGAAAGAACAATGGAGATAGAGAAAATCCTAGATAGTGGAATCTCCACTATTAGTGAGCAAGGATTCATCTCTCACCCAAAGGTAATAGTGTAAATATATATTTTTTGGAATTAAATATAAGTTTATTTTAGTTTTTATTATCTATATTTCATTATATGAAAAACTTATATATTATAAAGGGAAATATATATATATATATAAATTCCAGGTCATTAAATTACCACACCCTTCAGAAATTTCTCCACCCAAATTTCATTCCCTATAGTAGGGTGAAAATAAATGTGGTTAATTCTGTTTTATTATCTCTACAGGTTCCCTTACCACCTATTCACACATAAGGATTCACCAAAGTACTGAGACAAGGTTAGTTTTCTTATTTCATAGAATGTTGTCTCTATTTTAAAATATCATCACCATCTGATCCTTGTAAGAGAGATCATTACCACACTATACCAACCCAAGATTCAGTACATGTGAGGGATCTGGTATATAATTATTAAATAGGTATCAGTAGAACACATATTTTACTTTTGACTAGTTTTGTATGATATATAGTTGATATGTTACTAAATTTATGTGATCATGAATATATAAGGTTCTATTATATATTGGACTTAGATTCCCCTTTTCCCCAAACTTCAGGGATCTATTCTATAGAGATATATGGATGAATAATTTCTCACCAACCTTAAACTCTAGGTCTCATTGATGGTTTTCAACATAACTCTTAAGTCAATTTTGAACTTCCCTAATGTGTTACTAAGTGATCTTGACCATTTATACTATTTAATATTGCATCTCAAGTCCCAAAAAAAGTTCACCAACTTCATCCCGTCATGATGTTATCTATATAACCTCCCATATAGGCCATCTTATAAGTATATTTTGATTCTCAAGTGTTAAACTATTATTGTATGATAACATGACCAATGAAAGATATTAGTCCTAGACTCCAATGAAGTCTAGAGAGAAAGATCACAAACTATCCTCAATTATTTGGATATTGTATAAATGTTAGCCCTAATTCGTTGATTTTTAGGTCATTTTGAATTTCAACTTTATGTTTAATGCATGTTGAATAAATTTCCATAATTTTTAGGTGAAACTCATATCACGATATTATATAATTGATAGTGGTGTTCTATACAGCTTCACCACTTTTATAATGAATATAATTTCATGATTAATGACTTAGAATTATTTATCGAAAGACAATGAATTGGGGATTCCTTATAAGATGGTCTACCAGAACCCATATACCAAATTTCCATTTTGATGTATTTTGAGTATCTGCAAAAAAAATATTTAGTGATTTTATCATATTTATTTATTGGTTTAGGTAGTAGATGCATCATCCAATTTAGACTTTTTATCCTCATTTTTCACCTATAGACACAGCATGTACATTAATTTATATTCCATAATCATCATCAATATTTTCCCCACGAAACTTTTTATCTATATTTTCTATAAATATTATATATCTTTGGGAGGATAGAGAATGTAGATCTATGATAATCATTTAATATCTCCTCATTTATCTCTAGATCTGCTAAAACAAAAATTTATTCTCAAAATATTGTGATTCATTTTCCATTAATTTAAAAACTTAAAGATTTTACCATACATATATCATCTACATTTTATTATTAGCTTTGAATAATTCTATTTATATTTTATAATTTTCAATGGTAGGGATGGTTGAGAAATAATTTAGGAATGGTAGGTTGATATTCCTTCCTTAATGATTCCCATTCCTATCCTTTTCATGTATAAGAATATTATATACTTCATTATCCACACCATAGTTAAGGATGATAGATCTTTTTACCTTATAGAATACACTACATTATTCACCTTTATAGGGAAGTTGTTGATTGAGAAACTATGATTCTTGATCAACACTAACCTTATTTTTTGGATTATATTATGCTCCTTATATATGAATATATATTTTAATCTCTTGTGGAACATATATATATATATATCACACATCCCCTCATAGTGATAATTCTGAAAAATATTTTCCATGAATATTACTGTATCCAACTCTAAGTTATGTTTTAGATAATTCAACTCATTCATATTCAACATTCATGAGGAATGAGCTATCACTTTATCATCCTACATGAGTGAAATCCTAAAAATTATTTAAACAAGGTATGTAAATAATAAATCCTTCCCCATAGGTGGATAGTGTGACAACTTGTGAAATAGTTAGTATTTTATTCAGATCCATGAAGCTCTCTTCAAATTCACCTATCTCGACATACATCACATCCTTATGAGTTAGTTTGGTTAGTGTGTTTGAAAAACATGATAAATTTCTGAAAAATTATAAATAATACCATGGTAATACATTTATTATATGTATCTATAAATTTTTTTGGGTCTAACACATTCCTCAATCACCTTAGTATTTTAGGAATCTATATATATCCTCTTAGTTGTTATAATATACCCCAAGAATGCTTTTGGATCCCGAAAAAACTCGTATTTTCTATATATTTCATATATCTTCACCTTATTTAATGTCATTAGTATAGTACTAAAAATATCATATCACACCTCATTGACTATTAGAGTATATATATATTATCCCTAATGACTACCCCAAACCTGATTAGGTAATCCTTATAGACTCATTTCATTATGTTAATAAATATTGATAGAGAATTCAGGAGTCCATATGGAATGACAATTAATTCACAGTGACCATACCTTGTACAAAAGGTGATCATTGAAATATCCTCCTTCCATACATTTAAATAATTATATCATAACTGAAGGACCTATTTACAGAAGCATGAGGGCAGAAAATACTAATCGTAAAAGTCATTAATCCATGGTGGGGGATTTTTATTATTTATATTGATTTTTTTGGGATCATTATAATAATTGAAGAGGCACATTGACCCATACTTCTTAGTCAAAAATAAATAAGGGGAACCCCATGGTGAAGCACATGGGAAACTGATACTTTGGTCATGATTCTATTATAGTTTCTTTTTATATATTTTAGTTTAATGGAGAATATTCAATAAGGATTCTTGGATAGAAATATAGATCTTGGTATAAATTCAATTAATAACTCATCCTCTCGATCAGAATGAATACCAGGAAACTCTTTAAGGAATACAATAGAAAATTCCCTTATAATGGGAATGTCTTCTTGTGTGGTCCTCTCCTTTATTTTTACTATTTTATATACCTATTCATTCTTACATGGAAAACATATGCGTGCATATGGTCAATATTTCAAAGGATATTATTCCTTCTTATGAAAATTGTATAGAATCAAATCATTATTTGTGATAGAGAATGTGGTTTAATTATCTAAGCAATTGTTTTATGTATTATATAAATGTATCTTTTCCCTTCTCAGTATAATATGTAATCATACTATATGGCATGTGATAAGATTTTCTAGAAGTTTTACCGTATATAGATTTACAGGGGAGGATTTCAATGCATGAGATACAAAAATTAAACAATTTATCATCTTTAATGATATTTCAAACTCCATAATTTCTTATTATATTTGAATAGTTCTACTAAACATTCATGAAATTAAGAAAATCCTTAGAACTAGGATCCAATAGAAACAATTTCTTATAATGATTTAATAACTAGAATAAATGTCACCACATTGTTGTCTGGATCCACCTTATCAGTAGGGATAACATAAGACCACCCTTATTCCCATGGACATGTAAGTTGTTATCAATGCTTTCCATTTATAAAACGTTTATTAGTGGACTGGTTTTCACATTTTCTATATTCCTAATTTTTAAATCTTTTAACCAATTTTTAAGTATTGATGATCACTATCTTTTACTCCATCCCATTGGTAGGATTATTTATATCACTTAGATATTTATTGTCTGAATATCCCTTCTTTCAACACATGAAAACCTTTTTTGTCTCCAAGATATAGTTATTAGGATGATTCACCAAAAACATTTAACATGTAGTCAATTAGATCATTTTTCTTCAGTGAGATTTATTCTAGGAATCTTTGTAATTAAATTTCATTATTCTATACTTATATATAGCCCCAAGAGACCATTTTGAATCACTAATTTCCATATTATATTTTAGGGTACATTAAAAAACTTCTCTATAACTATTGAAGCCCTAAATTTTCAAATCTCTCTATTGAGTCATCCTATAATTCCCCAACATTAAACATTACATAATATTGATTTATGTAAAGAATTCACATTGAGTATCTTTTAAGGTTTAGAGTTTTAGATAATTGCAATATAACTATTACAAAACAACTCAAACATTACAAAGTAAACACTTTTACTCACTATTAATTTCTTTTCTCAAAATAAAACTCCTTAAAATAAAACATGGTTTCTTTTCTTGGTAAAAACTATCTTGACTTATTATTCTCTCATACCCATCCTTATAACCTATGGAAATAATTTCAAAAACATGGGATGACCACTAGAATTTTATAAAGGGTTATTAAATAAAGAATGAATCAGATAGTCCATGAATATTTAAACTCAGGAAAAAAATTTCAAAAAATCACATTTTTCATCCATAAAACATAAACTCTTAAACATACCTCATGAAACTGAATGATTCTTGAAAAAATTCTATGAAATTATAAATAATAAAGGAAACTTGTTAGAAATCATAAATCATAAAGGAAACTTCTTAGCAATAATAAATCATAAAGGAAGCTTATTTCATACATATCATACTAACATTGTAGCTTTCATAAAAACATAGGGAGTAACCTCCATGGTTACATTTTGGAATACCCATCATAGTATATTCCCTAAATATCTTAGGGAAAACCCAACCATTTAACTTTTTATCATTACCCAAGTCATTAAAGAGATATCACGGGCTCACCCGCTCTTGGTTTATTAGGGATCCACCAGTACACATAAACAATTCCCATGAACCTAAACGTATCCATAACACATAAAACAATCACAAAGTAAAAAATAACTTTCCCAAATTCCAATTGAAGCATATTATTTAGAGATATTAGTATAATAAATGCATTATCAAAACCAATTTCAAAACAAAAATACATGAAAAGGGAATATGGTATTTATTTTCTATTTTAAAACATTAAGTCCTATAGAGGAAGAAAAATATTAAATAATGGTCATGGTGGTAGAAAGGTCATTGTCACCAAATACGTTTAAAATAAACATTCCTTTTGTCCTTAAGTGAAACACTTCCTATAAATATATTCCTTTTGAAAACTTTTAAATTAAATTAAAATTCAAAGTGGTTGATTATACACCGTATAAAATAATTTGGTGTATAATATCAAAATATGCCTCAATGAAAGGAAATTGAGATGAAGTCCTATACCATGAGTATGAATCATTATGTAAAGTTGTTATATCCATAAATAATAAACATAGGTTAATTTATACATTATTTACAACCGTTTTCATGTTTATTATTAATTTTATATCACATATTAACATGTTAAAAAATTGCATAATTATTTAAGCTCATACTAGACGTTTGGTCAATATTAAGTACATGGGTCAAAGATGAACTTGTTATGATGTAAATTTTCCATGTGGTAATAAGTCCATAATCTCCATAGTAACATTCATTAAATAATAGTCACTTATTTACATCAAATATACATTAAAATCCATTCATTAAATATGTATTTGAAAAATTAACAACATTACAATAATGAAGATGGCATGCCATACGTACGCATGACTAACATTTCCATTTTTCATTGATCATTATAGAAATAAGGTAATTGTTATTTTATCTTTAAAAATTATAATATTTATTTTAACATCATAAAAATCTTATAAATATAATTATATATATCATAAAAGTGATGCAGTGAATAAAGATGACTCACATTGCTTCATGGAGGTGATAGTTCACACGTAAGCACGAACGATGTTATCATTTTTATGTGCATGGAATGTAAGAATTTAATTTATATATTATTATCTTATAACAATTAATATTTCATTAATTCCACATATTAAAATTTAACTACATCATTAGAACCAATCATTAATTATGGTGATGTGAAACAACCTATATCGGTTCCTGAGGTAGTAGTCCTCCGTACACAAGAATGAAAAGTTCATTTCTCATTTGATGAAATTGGAGATGGATTCCGGTGATGATATTAACATAATAACATCTCATCATAATGATGATATTTAATTTATTATTTCATCATGATTGTAGGATATTTAAAGGAAGTTTAAAAAAATATAAATACTAAAAGAAAACAATACCTCTTCTTCCTTAGATCACTCTTGAAGAACACCTTAACACATATAAAGAGTGTTTCATACCTAAAATAAGGACTTAGGAATGCGAGGAGTCATTTTTGAAAGGGTTTTGGGATGATCTTGGCTGAACCAAATGGTTTTAGAAGTGTACGTATTAGAGAAGAGTGGGTACCTTTTTATAAGATAGGAGAGGGGCACCGTTGGAAACTTCTAAAATATTGAATTAATATAAAATAATTTTTAAATCCAAATGACTGAAAGTTTAGTTATGTATAAGATATGATTATTATGTATCTGAATATTCTTATTAAATATTTTTAGACATTTTTTGAATTTATTTTAAACCTTATCTTTTTATTTTACACTGAATTATTCTCTTTCAATTTTAATTGTGGAAACAAATTATTTAAATATTAAGAAGTTATAAATTTTACATATATGGATTAAATTTCCCATTAATAGACACTAAATGAACCTTTAAACCATATCATATCCATTTTGTAATTTTGTAATTTTTTTAAGGTTTTTAAATAAATTTATAATATTTTATTTTTATAAAATATCAATATTTTTAATTTTGAAAATATTAATTTCATTGAATTTAAATAAAATATAAAAAAATTAACTTCAAAATAAAATATTTAATAGACCTATAATATATCATAGTCACCTATTTTTTTGGATTACACTAATTATTTCTAATAATATTTATTTTAATATTTTTCTATCATTTATTTAATATTTCTATTAATAAAAGAACTATTGTATCACTATTTTGTCCATATTTATTGTAATTATTTAATCTCTAAAAATTCTAAATAAATTATCATGATGTTGATAATTAAATTATATTTTTGGAGACAATTTTTGATTTATGTTTGATAATTTTTATTCCTATATTAAAATTATTATACTTATAAGAAATAAAAGGGTGACATGTTGTCACATCTTTTGTTTTAATATTATTTATATCACTTTCAATGGAAATACACCATTAAATTAATAAATTCTAATCCTTAGGCTTTAATTTTATACTTTTATTCATGAAATAAAAAAATTTCAGTTGTCAGGGTAATTTCATTATCCTTATAATATTTTTTACTACCATAATTTACCTTATTTAACTTTAACAGTGGTAAATAAAAAATTACCAAAGTTATTATTAATACAATAGAAAAAAATAAAAGAAACCTATTTACATAATTTCAAACCACTTATTCCAAATATAGAATCCATTTTTATAAACATAAAATATATAAGTTTTATTAATTAATTTAAAATTAACCCTCATTGTCAAAATGGGCAAATGGGTTTTTTCAAAGTAAAAACCATCAAAAGATTGGCATGCGTTTATATCAAATTTCGATGTGAAATTACTTTCAATGACCAAAATTGGATTAAATGATAAAAAAATATTTATTTATACTTTGAAAGCAATTAAAATGAAAATTTAACAACAAAAATAAATAATTCAAAAAAGTAGTTTTGAACAAAAATGCATTATTTTTCACTATTCATTAAAATATTTATTTTTAAAAAATTAAAAAAATATTCAACCAAAGTAAATTTTGATTTCCCGATTCCAAAGAAGAAGTTTATTTTGTCAAATAGAACTTATAAATTTTTTCAAAACTAGATTTAAAAATAGTTTTCCATCAAACAATGTTAAAAATACCTTAAAAATAATAGAGTATTATATGCTTAACATTGGATTTATTATCATTTTAAGCCAATAAAACTTATTTGATTAATGTCAAAACATTTAATAAAAATGTATAAACACAATATAGTTATTTCTATTCATTCCTGTTAATTCAAAGGCTAGGTGTTAACTACCATTTTAAAAAATAATATTAATAATGTATTATTTTTTGGCATAACTCCATCTTTGGTGAAACGTATGATTTTGGAGAAATTGATTGTTGTGTGTCAGGTACTCATTCATACATAGTGTACCATTTAAACATAAATTAATTTCTAATACATAAATATTAATAGATATGAAAAATTATTTTTCCATATTTACTATATATGTTACATATCCTTAGCATATTAATAAATTAGTCAATCATACATTCAATGTTATTGAAAAATATAGACTTATATAATGAAATCATTGTGATGTTCACCTCATAATACATGATTATTTCATCTTCATTTTTTGTAGGTGTAAGGAATATCATCTCTATTTTAAGATGGGGAGTGTGAGGAATTTTTTTTTTGATAAATATCCTCTCAAATTCATTCCACTCCATAGATTCAATGTCTTATATCGGAAAATTATACATGTCTAACGTCAATCACTGATAGGACTATTCATTAAGATAACAATCAATTGCAACAACCTTCTCTTACTGAGTGATTTGAAGGATATAAAATATATTTTCAATGGATTTAATCTATTTATGGATTATTTAGGGAACAAAGTATCCACTAAAAGATAATGGTCCCTATTGTATAAAGAACACAAATTCATCTTTCTCTCTTAGAGGGAATTCCACATGATTCAAGTTGTTTTTCATTACTTCAGTTATTTTTTCCAGTACTATCATGAAGTTATTAACTAACATTCCCATCATGATCATAATTTTATTAAAGAAATCCGCACATTTTATATTTTATAAGTATCTTGGTATAATTCCTCTAAATTCACATAATTTTCTAAAATAAGAGAATGTTAGGTTGAGAGTCTAAAATATACGTAGCTATAAACTTATAAAGAATAACTTGTATATACCATATCAATGAATAAGAAGTTATCAATCTAAGATATCCATTTTCTATTTCCTATAGTGTTCTCTAACCATATTTTATATTCAAATACATCATAATCATTTGTAAAGAGAATATTGATTATCAAAAGAATATCCCCTAGGAGCATCAAACTAGGACCATAGTTAGGATACTTTATTATTCACCAATTGACAAACAATTCAATACATGTCATGACCCGTACCGGTGGGTCCCGAGCCACAACTCCCCAAGCCCGCCTCCAATAGGCCAGGGGTTGGTGACTAGCACCGACTAGGCATTTCACTAACATGGGAAGTATTGCCTATAAATCTGTACGCACACACACACACATCTCCAAGCCCACAAAGCTGAAAAGTAAAAACTACTAAAAATAGTAATGCATGCATACACTAAAATCCCATGCAACAGAGCATGACAGGAAAGTAAAGTACAGTAAGTGTAAAACCCTAGGACAAAATTACAATCCCACCAAAATAAAGTCTGTAACAAAGTCCAACCTATAAGGAACGGTATTGGGACTGCAATCCGTAGCAGTAGGAACACAACTCAGCCTGTCTGATCTCACATAGCACCGTTCAGTCCTGGTCCACCTAGAATCCTGTCAAAGGCTCGCTCGTCTGCACAAGACACAACACGTGTAGGCAAAGACTGTGTAGTGGTGAGTATAACAATACCCAGTAGGACACCCCGAAACCACAAAGGAAATACAACAAGGGAAACACCACAAAGAAAAGATACAGCCAGCTCCACACAGTATATGTCTACAGAACATATAATAAGAATACCCAGATATACTCATACACGATCGACTATCGCAATACCACCACTAGGATCCAGATCGAAGATTCCACTAAGTACGTAATAAGGAGAACACACTCCTAAGTCTAAATAGAGAGAGATGGAGTACGCGTTCAACGAGAACACAATCCACAAGTACTTGAGAATACAGTGTTTAGAAAAGGATCACAACCAATACCTATGGGGTGATTCCAACAACTCAGTTTGAACTAATCCGCTAAGTAGAGGATTGACGCCGAGTAAAGTTTACCACATCGATACCAAGAACTCTACCTGGGGTTCCTAGAATGAATAGAGGATCCGTATCTAATTCTCATAGAGGGGATTCCAACAACTATATTCAGGAAGTCCTGCTAAAGGGATCATACTCATTTATGTAGGAAATGATACCAGAAACCATCAGTAGAATGACTCAGGGGACGAACCCTAAGGAAACTAGTCCACTTCATAGAAGGAAACTAGCTCAAACCATGTAAAATAGGCTACACGACATGTAGTAGGGTTACACACCGTGTTCCGTGACCACGGGTACTACTTGTGTAACGACCCATGTCATCCGTCCAAGTTGTGTAAAACTCAACTACACAGCGTGTAGAATGACCACACACTGTGTTCCTTGACTCTGGGTGCTGGTCGTGTAAACGGCCCGTGTGTGGAATCGAAGTTTTGTAGGAAAGAATATACACGATGTGTAAGTCGAAGCACACGCCGTGTCCTATCAACTGGGAATCACCCGTGTACCCTGGCCATATTCCGCTACACGGTGTCTGTCCGTGTTTCCTGCCCATGTACTAGTACACGGGGTATCCCGTGTATCTGGACGGGTCTGGCCGTGGAAAGGTGTACATGTCATGTCCTTGATCGTGTACCCAACCCATGTCTGTGTACTCCCGAAGTACACGCGAGGTAGTCCACCGATGAACACACGCCGTGTAGCCCATATTACACGCCATGTAGTCAGGATTTTTCCAGAATGTCGTCTTCTTCCTTGCGCTTCAGCCGATCTTCCAGATTCATGATCTCTTGTTCGTTCGTCCTGATGCTTTCGGGCTTGGTTGGTACCATCACACGAACACTGAATCGGGTGTTTAAATCCTTCGATCGGGTCATAAACATCCAATGATCCATCTGAAGAAAAACTCCCAAAAACAAAATATCTCCCGATCTGCTTCGAATGGTCTTCCGAAACCGTCGTTGCACCTCCTCGAGATCATTGTGGTGTTGAGGCTTTAATTTGGGATTGTTGCATCGCAGAACGGATGTGCAACAATCCGTTGTTCATCGCATTGTGAAGAATGTGAATAACGCATGGAAGAAAAAGGGGAGAAATCCAATGAAACATGTTTGAGGAACAAACCTCCATCGTCGTTTGTCACATCATTGATCTGCTCCTATTAATAGGCTTAAACGAAGCAGAAAATTAGCAACAATAGATCAACATGGATTCAATACCCCAAAATCTCTTCAAAATCCCATCCCACAAGAATGATCGATCTTCATACTAATCTATTCATGGATTAGTCTGTGTTCATCGTATAAATCTGAAACAGGAAATAAATCAAAAATTAAATATCCTACTTGGATTCGCAGTGTTTGTTGATTAAGATACGGTCGCCGCGTCGTCGTCGCTGGTGAAGTACGTCAAGAACACCATCGTCACGTTGGGAGGTTTTCTCCAGAGCTTCTTGGGAGATTCTGGGTTATGGTAATTGTAAATATGATCCATTACAAAATATTTATTTAAAAAGATAAGAGATATTCACCACTACAAGATTTTAATAAAATATTTTTATTAATTATTTTATTACAGTTACGTCCAAAAACCAGATTCCACCACTGGTCTGCGCCAGCCGATATTAGGTCTCTTATATGGTAAACCCGTTGCTCTGGATGCAACTGTGCCCTTGGATTTCCCATCCAAGCACCCGTTAAGGAGTTATTCTACTTTTTCAGGAAAACCCCACACGTGCATAAATTAAATTATTTAATTTAATTCAAACATTTGTTCCGGGATAACCGGGCCTCAGAATTGCACGCCATCATGAATCCTGGTCTCGAAATAATTCCCAATTAATTTTTAAAATAAAACATGGTAAAATCTTGAGACATTACATCACACCCACATTAGGGCTTTTACATCCCTGAAAAGCCAAAACAATGGCTACTCAAAAATATGTGGGTACTGTACATGAATTCTAGCCTCCAGATCCCACATGATCTCCAGGAGATTCTTGTGCTGCCACCAAACACGCACCAAGGGAACAGCTTTCCCACGAAGGATATTCTCTTGACGATCCTTGATCTCCCCTCAGTACTCTGCAAAGGTCGCTCCATCATCGATGTCCATCTCACCCCAATCGATAACATGTGATGGATCATTCACGTACCTCCGTAGTTGCGACACATGGAAGATGTTGTGTACCCGGTCCATTTGAGGAGGTAGAGCCAAGTGGTATGACACCTTTCCAACTATAATAAGAATATGAAAAGGGTCGATGAACCTCATAGGTAGCTTGCCGCCTTGGCCAAATCTCTGCAATCCCCATCGATGTGAGACCCTAAGGAACACATGTTCTCCCTCTTCGAACTCCAAGGGCCTTTGTCTCCTATCGGCATAAGACTTATTCCGACTCTTGGCAGTCTTAATCCACTCTTGGATGACCTATGCCTTCTCTGTAGCAGCTCAACCCATCTCTAGGCCCATGAGTGCTGACTCTCCTTGGTCAGTCCAGTAATGTGGTGACCTGCAAGGTCGTCCGTACAAAGCCTCGAATGGTGCCATACCAATAGTGGAATGATAACTGTTGTTATAAAAAAATTACACTAGTGGTAGGTGATCCTCCCAGTTATGACTGAATTCATGTATGAAAGCTCGTAGCATATCCTCCCGAACCTGGATGGTCCGCTCTGTCTGACCATCAGTATGAGGATGGAACACTGTACTCAAGCGTAACTGAGTCCCAAAAGCTTCCTGCAATCCCTTCCACAACCGAGATGTGAAACGAGCATCACTATCTGAGATGATTGTCGATGGTACTCCATGAATTCGAACTATATCTTGCACGTAGAGATGTCTCGTGCTCTCTACTGAACTCTACTCCTGTATGGCTAGGAAATGGGCTGACTTGGTGAGTCAGTCAAAGATCACTCAGATGGCATCTTGTCCCCTGGACGTATATGGTAATCCCGTCACGAAGTCCCTGGATATCCCATCCCACTTCCACTCTGGCACCTCGAGGGGCTGAGTGAAACCCGCTTGGACCTGGTGCTCAGCCTTTACTTGGTGATAAGTAAGGCACCGAGAAACAAAATCTGCCACACTCTTCTTCATTCCAGGACACCAGAACTGACGTCGGAGGTCCTGGTACATCTTAGCCACGCCTGGATGCACTGCCAAGGGAGATGTATGGAACTACCTCAGAACCGCCTCCCCCAACGTCACTGGTACTACTTTGTGGCTTCTAAAAAGAAAAACGTCCCCCAGTTTTGAATATCCATCAGCGGCGTCACCGGTGGATATCTGAGCACATAAAGACTCGTAGCTAGCATCCTCGAGTTGTGCTTCCCTGAATCACTATAAGATTGGAGGGGTAACAACCATCAACTGAAGGTAAGCTCCCTCATACCTATCCAAGAAGGATAACTGTAAATAGGTCAACTGTCTCATCACCTCATCCAGTAACTATGAACTAGATTTCCTGCTGAGAGCATCTGCCACAACATTCTCTTTCCCAAGTGTATAAATGATCTCAAAGTCGTAATCCTGGAGGAACTCAAGCCATCACCTCTTTCTTAAATTCTAATCCTTCTGAGAAAAGATATATATGAGACTCTTGTGATCAGAGTAGACGATAAACCGATCACCCATCAAGTAGTTCCCCCACATCTTCAAAACGATGACCACCACTACCAACTCAATATGATGGGTCGCGTAGTTCTGCTCATGTGGCCTCAACTGACGCGAGCCATAGATAATCACCGCTTGATTCTGCATCAAGACACTACCAAGCCTGGTTCTTGATGCATCGTAGAAAACTACGTACTCGACACCCTCATCTGGTAATCTCAAGACCAGGGCACTTGTCAGACTCTGTCTTAACTACTTAAAAGCCAGCTGGCATCTCTCAGTCCACACCAAAGGCTTCCCCTTTCGGTTCAAATCTATCATGGGTGATGAAATCCTAGAGAAAACAATAATTAATCTCTGATAGTATCCTATCAATCCAAGGAAACACCGCACCTCTATCATGTTCCAGGGTGGATTCCATGCTAGCACTTCCTCTACCTTGGCTTTTCCACTGCTACACCATCTGAAGAGATAATGTGTCCCAGAATGTGGACCTACTATCTCCAGAACTGAAACATCGAGAGTTTCCCATACAACTGGTTCTCTCAAAGTGTGTCCAGAACCATCTTTAGGTTCCTTTCATGCTCCTCTTCAGACACAGAGTACATAAGGATATCATCGATGAAGACCACTACAAACCGATCTAGATAGGGCTGAAAGATCCGGTTCATGAGCCCTATAAACATTATAGGGGCGTTCGACATGATGAAGGGCATCACCAAGTACTCATAGTGACCGTAGTGACATATGAAGGTTGTCTTCGGTATATCCTCATCCCATAATCACAACTGGTGATAGAATGATCATAGATCATCCTTTAAGAACCATCATGCCCCTCTTAACTGGTCGAAGAGGTTATCGATCCTTGGTAGTGGATACCGGTTCTTCATAGTCACAGAATTGAAGTGCAGGTAATCCACACACAGCCTCAATATCTAGTCTGCCTTCTTGGAAAACAACATTGTGGCCGCCCATGGTGAAACACTGGGTCTCACGAAGCCCTACTTCAGCAAGTCTTCCAGCTGCACCCTCAGCTCACTAATCTCTGCAGGAGCCATCCAATATGCTGATGCTAATATCGGTGCCGTCCTGGGTTGCAAATCAATGCATAACTCTATCTCCCAATGGGGAGGTAGCCTAGGGACATCCTCTTGAAAGACATCCTCGTACTCAGCCACTACTTCTAGAAACTAGAAAATTGTAACATCTGCTACGCCGAGGGCTAGGCTAGCAAACTGATGTGAAATCAGCTTTTCCCTCCTACGCACGAGTCCAGCCTTCACTGGCTGGGTCTCCTTTTCACTGACAAAGGATAAAATTGTCCAATAACTGCCGACACATTGCACCCTTTTCCTAAACAATCAATATGGGCATGAACTGTGGATAGTCAATCCATAACAAGAATGGCATTGTAAGGCCTCGACGCTACCACCAAGAGGTTTCAACCAAAACTCTCACCTCCAAGTGTCAGGTCACACTATCTGCAAAGGTGTGTGATCTATGAATCTTCTCTAGTCGGTGTTTCTAATCGTAAGGGTCGAGTAAACGACTCAACATGAATATCAAGGTCTCGAACAAGATAAGAAGCTAGAAAAGAATGACTAGAACCTGTGTCTATCAGTACGATAACCAAAGTAGGAAAGACACAGATTGTACCTCTAATCATCCCAGGAGTACCTGGGTCATAATAATTTGCTGCCTGTAGCTGTCTCTACCTCTGTCCACCAGCTCCCTGAGCCTGGGGTGGACCTCCTGGGGGTGGTCGTGGAAAAATGTCAAAGCACAGACCACCTACAGCTGCTCTCCCAGCTCTTCTACCACATATGCCACCCCACAGATCTGTCTGCTACACACGTTGCCTCTGCCTCGGTGGTCCATCCACTGCTCCCGTGTCGGTAGTACGGCGGGTCGGGCAATCTCGAGCGAGATTTATCTTGCCTTCAGATAAGTAGCATCGACTCTCTCGGGGCTGGCTGGATGATCCCTATGAACCCTGTATGGAAGATCCCCTTTCCTGGGATCTCCTCTCAAAACGTCTCCCACGCCTGGGTCCCTGGCGTCAGCTCGTTACTGCCGAGGTCTCTGCTTCATCTCACTCACCACTGATAATTGCCAGCTGTCTCTGCTCTGCCAAGAAGATATCGACCACCAAAGCCCGCTCAAGCACCCCATCATAAGTATGGATTCTAATAGGGATGATGCTAGCAAGTATGTCTCTGTAAAAGCCCCACTCAAAAGTCTGATCTCTGATGTACTGATCCCTGACTATATCCATCGAGTATCGTGAGAGGTCGGTAAACCTCGATGAATAGTCATCCGCCATCATGGTCCACTACTGAAGATGAAGAGGCTCCTGTATACGTACTACTCTTAGGGTAACCGGTGAAAACTCCTCTCTGAAGAGACTCTCAAACTCTGACCATGCAAGAGTCGCCTGATCGTGGGTATGGATAACAAAACTCCACCATCATCATGTCGAGCCCTATAGAAGGCCCACTTCTAGGATCACCATCTGGTCTAATGATGTCCTGACCAAATAGAAGTCTCTGGCCACTGCCTCAAGCCAGTCCTCTGTTGCCTGAGTGTCAGTCTCACCTCGAATCCTGAGGGGTCTCTGTTTCTAAAACTCGTGGAGTGCACTCAGCCTATGCTCCTCCTCCACTGGAACAGTAGGCACTAAACACTACTCTATAGGTGGTGGAACAACGGGCACACCACCCGAAGGAAAAGCCCGGGGATCTGGTCCCTGTATCGAAGCTTCATCACTGAGGGGGTCATCCTCGTGATTGAGCTACTGGATCCTAGAGGGTTCACGTCACGGAGTCATCCTGTATAGAAACAAGATGTATCTCATTCAGTGAGTATATCTGGAGAGAAGACTCAAGAAGGACATGGAAACCACAACCCATTCCTATATGATGCATGTACCATTATTTTTTTTCCCTACAACTAGTGTTCTCATGTTCCGAGTCGAAAATAAAGTTATCAGAGTCATGGTGTATGGATACGTTGGCCGCCCGCACCGACACTGGGGTCTCTAGCCTGAAATCCGAGCTCGAAACACTTAACACTGTTGCCCCAAACCAACCCACAGACTCTCGGTCCTAAGGTCGAACCGACCACCTCTGATACCACTTTCTCACAACCTGTCCCGGTGGGGCCTGAGCCGCAACTCCCAAAGCCCACCTCCAATAGGCCAGGGGTTGGTGACTAGAACCGAGTATGCATATCACTATCATGGGAGGAATTTACTATAAACCTGTCTGAACGCACACACATCTCCAAGCCCAGAAAGCTAAAAAGTACAAACTACTAAAAATGGAAATGCATGCATACACTAAAATCCCAATCAACATAGTATGACAGGAAAGTAAAGTACAGTAAGTGTAAAACCATGGGCCAAAAGTAAAATCCTACCAAAAGAAATTCTGTAACAAAGTACAACCTATATGTAAAGGTACTGGGACTGCAATCTGTAGCCATAGGAACACACCTCTGCCTGTCTGATCTCACTGAGCACCATCCGGTCCTAATACACATAGAAACCAGTCAAATGCTCGCTCATCTGCACAAGACACGACACGTGAGGGAAAAACCAATGTATGGGTCAGTATAACAATACCTAGTAGGACACCCCGAAACCAAGAAGGAAATACAACAAGGGAAATACCACAAAGGAAAGATACAATCAGCTCCACACAGTATATGTCTACAGAACATATAACAAGATTATCCAGATATGCTCATACAGGATCGATTATCACGATACCACCACTAGGATCCAGCTTGAATATTACACTAAGTACGTAACAAGGATAACACACTCTTATGTTTGAAGAGAGAAAGATTAGTACTCGTTTCGAGAGAACACACTCCATAAGTACTTGAGAATATGATTTTTAGATGAGGATCACAACCAATAGCTATGGGGTGATTCCAACAACTCAATCTGAACTAATCCTCTAAGCAGAGGATCAACACTCGGGTAACGTTGGTCGCGTCGATACCAAGAACTCTACCTAGGGTTCCAGGAATGAATAGAGGATCTAGCTCTATGTCTCACAGAGGGGATTCCAACAACTCTATTCTGGAAGTCCTGCTAAAGGGATCATTATTTTGTATATAGAAAATGATACTGGAAACCTTCAAGAGAATGTCTAAGGGGACGAACCCCAAGGAAACTAGTCCAAGTAGTAGAAGGAAACTGGGTTAATCCATGTAAAATAGGTTACATGGCGTGTAGTAGGGTTACACGCCATGTTCCTTGACCCTGGGTACTGCCCGTGTAACAGCCCTTGTCATTCTTCCATTTGTGTAAAACTGAACTGCACTGCCTGTAGAAGAATCACACGCCGTGTTCCATGACTCCAGGTACTGCCCATGTAAACGGCCCGTTTCTGGAATCGAAGTCATGTAGGAAAGCATATACATGGTGTGTAAGTTGAAGCACATATTGTGTCCTATCAACTGGGAAACTCCCGTGTACCCTGGGTGTATGCACGTACACAGTGTCTCTCCATGTCGCTTTCCCATGTAACAATACATGGGGTATCCCATGTATCTAGCCGGGTCTGGCCGGGGAAAGGTGTAAATTTCGTGTCCTTGGCCGTATACCAAACCTGTGTCCGTGTACTCTCGAAGTACACGCTAGGTAGTCCGCCGACGAACACACCCTGTGTTGCCCATACTACACGCTGTGTAGTCGGGATTTTTCCAGAATGTCGTCATCGTCTTCGTTCTTCGGCCGATCTTCCAAATCCATGATCTCTTGTCCATTCTTCCCGATACTTTGGGGCTTGGTTCATCCCATCACACGAACACCGAATCGGGTATTTTCGGTCCTTATATCGCGTCATAAACCTCCAATTATCCATCCAAAGTAAAATACCCAAAATGAAAATATATCCCAATCCACTCCGAATCATCCACCGAAATCATCGTCGCACCTTTGCGAGATCATCGTGGTGTCGATTCTTTAATTTGGGATCGTTGCGTCGTAGAACGGATGTGAAACAATCCATTGATCATCACACCGAGAAGAAGGCGAACATCGTGTAGAAGAAAAGGGGGAGAAATACAATGAAACAAGTTTTAGGAAAAACCTCCATCGTCGTTTGGCACAGAGTTGATCCGCTCCCGTTAATAGGCATAAACGGAGCAGAAAATTAGCAACAATAGATCAACATGGATTCAATCCCCCAAAATCCCTACAAAATCCCATCCCGCAAGAACGATCGATCCACATACTAATTTGTTCATGGATTAGTTCGCGTTCATCATAGAAATCAAGAATGGGGAAGAAATCACAAGGTAAACATCATACATGGATTCGCGGTGTTCGTTGACGAAGATCTGGTCGTGGCGTCGTCGTCACCGGCGAAGCTCGTCAAGAACACTATCACCGCGTTGGGAGGTTTTCTCCAGAGCATCTAGGGAGATTCAGGGTTATGGGAATTGTAACCTTGATCCCCTATGAAATCTTTATTTAAAAAGAGAATAGATATTAGACGCCACAATATTTTAATAAAATATTTTCATTAATTATTTTATTACGGTTACGTCGAAAAACCAGATTCCACCATCGGTCTACGCCAGCCAATGTTTGGTCTCTTCTAGGGTAATCCCACTACTCTGGACGCAACAGTACCCTCAGATTTCTGATCCAAGAACCCGTCCAGGAGTTATTCCTCTTTTTCAAGAAAACCCCACACCCGCGTAAATTAAATTATTTAATTTAATCCAATCATTTGTTCCGGGCTCACCGGCCCTCGGAACTGCACGCCGTCTTGAAGCATGGTCTCGAAATAATTACCACATAATTTTTAAAATAAAACATGGTAAAATTAGAGACATTAAAATACCCAATACACAATTTTCAGTGTCAATAATTCGAGGTGAATCTCTTCCAGATCACATATATAATTGTTTTTATCAAGGTAAGGATTCCATTACAAAGAAAAATGATAACTAAAAGTTCTCCAATATTTTAGGATATTATCCTATAAATAGAATTATCCTTAGGGATTCCAGTATTTCCCTTATTAAAATCACAAAAATAACTAATGCCTTCCTCTGATACCAACTATACAAACCCGATCCTTAAAACACATATTATTTAATTATTTTTAATATATTTTTATAACAAATACAATCAAATATCTAGAGTTGTAGTGTATTTGGGATATTAGACACATAATATGTCTTCCTAAACATAAATTACATCATATTTATTTAAAATTATAATTAGTGATCAAAAACCCCATTAATCTAATATAACTACATAGGATACCCTATATAGTTACATAATGGAAAAGGGTGATCTAGAATACATAATGAAGGAAAAATCATATTAAATTATCATAATGAGAAAAAAATAGAGGTAAGGAGTAATACCATCATATTATAAAGAGAATAATCATAAGAATATAAACATGAGATAAGGTATTAATAAAATATGTTAATGGAATCATAAATATGTGCCATCAGTATAAGGCATTCCATTATAAATATACATCAAGGTGCACTACAACTACCACATCATAGAGTGAAAAACATCCCATAGTGGATTTAGTTCACCCCCTAATCCCATGACTAATATCTCATTAGATATAATGATTTACTAAATGAATGAGGGTGATATATAATTTAAGAACCATATGATACTTAATAAAAATCATATTATGTACATGATTATTTTTTCTATGTGAGTAATAGAAACTATACATAATTTATATGAATGATAAAACCCATTAGTTAAGGTGGTTTTCATAATATTATATCAAAGCATAACTGAATTATACCTCATAATTATTCCCATGATAAGAAATAATTAATTATTTTTTTAAGTTCACATTATAAAAAATAACCATATTTAATTTAAAATTGGGATATAATATAAGAAGATTCATTATGGATCATGGATAAGTAAGAATAAAAACTACCCGCATTGGTGATTCTTTTTGAAATTATCATTAGTTATTTTCAAGAAGGAAAAGGATTATTATTTTCTATTAAACTAAAACTTATCATGAGACTTTATAAATAAAAATTTAGTATTTTTAGGGTTTATTCAATGATTTTATTTTTTTATATAGTTCGTACTTGTCGAAAAATCAATAAAAGAAGGTTCCCCTAAATCATGTTTTACTTTCAAGGGAAAATCACAGAGTTTAATTCAAAATATATTATTCCCAATAATGGGATTTAATTACAAAAATTTAAATTTTAAAGGAACATATATTCAACATATTGACGTATTAAAAAAGTATAAAATATAAAAAAGGGATAAAAAGAATACAAACAAGTTAATTCGAAAAAAATAAAGGTGTGTTGGAAGATCCCTTACCCTAAGTCCCGAATCATCTTCACTTTCACATAAATCCATAAATAATTAAATTAAATTAATTAAATACATTATAATGAACCTTATTCATCTATAATTAATTTTTACATGGTCTATTTGTTACCATTATTTATTTATTTTTAATATAATTTGTGCTAAAGTTTGTTATTTTGGGTTGTTTAGTTAATTCGTCCACAACCCATTTGGTTTGTGTAATGTGATCATTAGTTTTACAAAATAATAACATTTTATACAAATATTTGGATTTTTACTTTTTTATTATATCATTATTATATTATTTTTACATATTCTTTGGTTACCATACAATGGACCCAAATTTATAAAGGTTTCATAACTAGTTCTTTTAATGTGGTAATGTTTATATAACCATTTATTATATTTCATATTTATAGATTGTTAAATATTTTCATTCAAAATTATTAATAGTGTAAAAAATATCATTTTTACATATTAGAAACATTTTATAATTATACTCACTAATAATTTATGAAAAAATTGAATATGTAGTTCTGTAAAGGTGGTAGATCACACATACACAAATGATACTCTCATTATTCATTAAAAGGGCGCGGATATAAAAATAATGTAATTATAATTAAAAAATGAAAATAAAATAGTAATTATTATTTTTGTTCATTAAATAACTATTTTGGATAATCCATGTAATTAATTTATGAAAAATAAAACCTTTTTTATATAGAGGTAGTATTCCGTTAAAATGTAGGTTGACATTTTGTTTTTATCAATGATTTTTGATGAAGGTATAAAATGGATATTCACATAATGTAATAAACTTTTATCATATTAAAATACCATATGATATCATTAATTCATGTATAGAGGGTAATTTATGGTGTAAAAGAAGAAAATAATTAGGAAATTTGGGTTTAGCGAATTGTGTCTCTGTTTGGATGATCCCACTTGGGTGACTCTTTAAGGCTCCTTATTTTTTTATTATGGGAAGAACATGTATTATCATAATTGGGGAGGGATTTTATAAGAAATTAGGAAAGAGTATTGGTTGAGAATTAACATTATAATGAGTGGAGAAATAGTGAGGAGGTGAGCTCCTTTTATAAGTAAAGAGAGCGGAATTTTTGTAAAATACCTTTAAGTTTCAATAATGTCACCACATTATTCAAGGCCAAAGGCTCCATGAAAGTTAAAAAATGGATCAGGGAATAGATATGGTGGTAATCCCTCCACTATCCATTATCACACAGGTTAATAATATATTTTATTCTCTTTTGATAGGAAAACCCCATTTCTACCCTAATTTACCCTTAATAAGGTAAATAAATCCCTACTCAGGATAACTAATTTTCATAACTGAAACTGAAATTAAAATTATTTTATAATTTTGAAATTATAATTTAAATAACTAAACTCATATTATAAAATAAAAATTTTAAGGGATAGATAAATTAATTTTATTAATAGGAAACATAACACTTAAAAACAATTATTTTCAAAAAGTTCATTTTAAGGATAATTATTTTGTGGGATAACATTGTCTCTATTTATGATATTAATGATATTTTGTCTTTATTATATAAAAACATAACTTTTTTATTTTAAGAAAAAAAAGAATATTTCCAAAAAAAATTAATTTAAATTAGAAACCAAAATATTTTTTATTAGAACTAACTATCATTGATGTTAAAAAATAGTAAGAATAAATTTTTTAAATTAAACCTAATATTTAAAATGGATATTTTTTTATTAAATAAATATATATTAAATTTTTACTTAATTTCTATTTCAGTCTTATCTTATTATGAAGTTATATAAATCATATTTTTTATAAAAACTATTTTTCCATATTTACCATAAAAATCAACTATTTTTCTAAAATACAATAAACAAATCATAAGCTCATTTTCTGAGGATAAATCCAAAAATTAAAATTATTTTATTGTTTTCAACTTATATGTGTTAAATATTTTTAGATATAAGTTATGAAAACACAATAGAACAATTTTTTTTCAAAATTCAATTCAAAATATATTTCAAATATATATATATATATATTATACAATAAGTAAGAATACCCTCCAAAAAGTAATATTTTATATATATTATTCTTTATAATTAATGATGCACTGGTATTAGATTTATTTTCCATATTACATAATTTGTATGACTTATATTTTTAGAAGTAAAATATCTATATATAAATTCGATGTCATTGCACTATCCACTAGGGTAATGTAACCACATAAGAATAGTTTGAGATTGGTTTGGGATAGTACAGACAGAATAAATGATTTATGGGATGGGGTAGTATTTCCCCTTGGTTTTTATGGGTTTTTTGATAATTGTTTTTATATTCATTTTGGATGATGCTATAACGTATTAATATTACTTCAAATAGGTCTGTAAAACTGCGAGTTTTTATGGACCTTTTATAGAATAAATTAAATTTTCATTTATATCGTGCAATTAACTAAGTCAATAAATCATTTTAAATGGGAAATAATTAGTGTATATCACACAAAACATCTAATTATTATATATTACATGGAAAATCAACATGGTATATGCAATATGTAACACTTACTTGGCATACGTTACACGTAACAATAATGTTTCAACAAAATATCATTTTACTATTATAATTATTTAAATGAGTTAATTATAAGCTAGTAGTTAAAAATAGTTATATGAATAGTAATAACTAATTTTAAAACATTTTATATATTTTCTATATAAATAAAACATGTTTATACTGATAGATATAATTTCTGGTAAAGTCCTATTTTTAAAAATATCATTTTCCAAATGAACTACTTTTAATGTCCTTTTGTGAAAAATAATAAAATTAATTTTTTCAACATTTATAAATTTAATTTTACCAAATAAATGTCATTTTTTTATTTTGAAGGTCAAAATTATTTTATGGAAATTTAATTGTATTTTTCTGAGAAATATTATTTTATGATGAATAGTGAAAAATAGAGAATTTTAAATGAAAAATGCTTTTTCATATAATTAATTTATAATTTTATATTTTATTTTAAATTAGTTTAAAATTTTAATTAGATAATATTTTTATTAATTAGTAAAATGTAGTTCATTGAGATCAATTTCACTTTGAAAATTGTTATAAAAACTAAGCAAACTTTTGAATGTTTTTACTTTAAAAACCAATATTATTGACCTAATTATGGGATTAAATTTAAATTAATTTATGCCACTTATGTGAATGGAATTGGAAAAATAAATTTCATATTTTTAATATGAATAATTTATAATGTATAACAAGGTCAAATTGGTTTTTTGAAAAAAAAAATATATGTGAATGTTTTTAAATTAATTAAAATGATTAAGGTAAAATTAAGTTTAATACGAGACTAAAACATAACCTTATGGACCAAAAAGACCTATAAACTTGTTAAATATCCATTTTTGTCCATATTTTAGCCATATACTCACTTTTATATACCTTTTATTATAATTTTATCCACTTAAAACCTGAAATATGTGGGTGGAATTCTCTCTTCACAAATTTATAGGAGTACCACTCCTCCTTCATTATAAAAGACCAACATGTCCCCCTCTTCATAAAACCTCTCAAAACACTAATTTTTAAAAAATATTTGACCAATAATGTTCAAAAAATCCCTCCCTTACTCATATAATCCTTCCCTTAGAAATAAAGCAACCTAAGGAAGCCTTTTTGTACAAACCAAAAGGAGTTACCTGATTAAGAGGCAACGTCTTCTCTCAAGCCCCTTCCTTTTATTTTATTTATCAAACTCTCCACTATATTTATTAAATTATTTTATAACAAAAATAGTATCCTAAATATATAAGGATTTTTTAATTCTATATTTTATACCTACACTTACACACACCTCCATATAATGGGCAACGAACATATTGTTAATGTGTACGGAGAACTACCACCTAATTGAATGATGAATGTTCATTTTTCATTTACCACCTATCATGGTGGATATTTTGATTGAAAATTTATTTATATATTTCATATATTATATTTATTTTGTCTTGAATCTTCCTTTTTTCCTTTTATAAGACTTATCTATTTTACTTTCCATTTGGTGTGACAACGATAATTCTAATTGAGTAAGTGTGGACTACCACCCCTAAAAGCGATGTGATTCACTCACACACTACATGTAATGTATTAATAATGGTTTTAGAGAAATTATATGATATATATAACATTATAAATATATGATAATTATATTATATACATATATACATAAGTTTACCCCAGAACGTCGACCCACTTTTGTTAAAATATGAACCGTTCCCGAAAATATTGTCCAGAAGCTAGAGAGACAAGTGGTGGGGAATGGTCAGATATGAAACACATCAGATGGATGATGGTTTTATAGAATGAACCCTCTCAGGGTCATACATGTCTGGATTTTTACAATAATCAGAGAAGCTTAATCTGAGACTTTAGACCAGGGCAAAAGATGCGTCTCCTTTCGATAGAGATATGGATATAATCATGCAAGATATTGATCAACAAGAGAGAATCCTAGAGGAGGTATAGAATGAAATAATGTTTGAGGAGATATACTGAATGAAAGATCTCATACAAGACATGATTCTAAAACTAGATCAGTTGGCATGGTAAAAATTGAGGATCAAATGGCTAAGGGAGGGGGACAAGAACACCGCCTAATTTCTCACTCATATTAAGGAGATGAAATGTCTACACAATCCAAATATTCAGATTGAGGAGATCTCATTCACTAATTATAGGGATGTTTGGGGAGTCATGGCCTATGCTTCATTTAAATACCACCTTGCTGAACCCAACACTAGAATGACATAAGAGTATCTATGAAGGGATGAGGGGTTCTTTGAGATCCTTCAAAACATAGTGTCAATCTAGTATAATAAAGGCCTCATGGATATACAAATTGAGAAATAAATCATAAAAGTTGTGATGAATATTACCCCAGAATGTGAGTAGTCTCTTGATGGATTTCCATGATCATTCTATAGGGAATTGTGGGTCATGGTGAAAGATGACCTTATTGCAGATATTCATAACTTTTTCTAGGGAGGGTACCTTCCATGTGTAGAATGCACTAACACCATTGTGATCTTACCCAAAACCAATAATACATCATCTGTTCCTCATTATCGACCTATGATCCTGTGTAATTTACCCAACAATATGAAATTTTATATCATGAATATACTAATTTTCATGATATTTTATGAATCATGTAATTTACTTTTCTTACATGGATAATATGATACCAATTTACATAGTGATAAGAGTATATTGAAAAAAATCTCATTGATTTTCAATATTGTTTATCATTATAAGTCAATTAATGAAATCTCATGATACATATCTCAATAAGCTCCCGAATTTTCTTCTCCTATAGTTATTCAAGATATAATCTTGTATTAGTAACATTTTACACTCTTTGTTACTTAGGATATTTTTTATGAAAAATATGACCACCTCTTTCATCGGTCTAAAATATACTGTATTCAAAAATCATGTTTTCAAAAAAGTTTTCAAAATATCATTCATGCCCATTTTCATGGAAAAAGTATTTAAAAAAACCTTCTATATTTTTCAATTCTTCCTTTAAAAATTTTCAATTCAATTTTCAATTAATTTTTTCATAAGGTTTTATGTTTTAAAAAGAATTATTCAACGCAGAAAGGATATTTTACTCAAGAAATGTTTTTAAAAGAACCATCAAAATTATTTTCCATATAAGATAACATCCATTGGTGTTACTCATACATTTTTGGGGAAATTATTCAATGTTTAATTAATATTATTTCTATGAATAGATTATTTTTTGATATAATGATGTTAATAAAATCTGTTTCTCTTTTATGAGTTATATCCTTTATAAACCTGCTTCTTTTCATGGGTTATGTTTATGATTAAATGATTATGAAACCCTTCTTTTTTCACATGTCATTATTTTATTATATTTTTATAATATCCATTTAATTTAATAGGTTATGATAAGGTTATTTATGATATTGTGGCACATGTGTGTAAGATTTGACTTTGATATGGGTGGAGCCTATATCTCCCTTCAATGCATTGGGTAAATATTTATATCTCATGATATAGACTAAGATGGTATTGGGAGTACTACTTGACTCCTAATATGGCCATGGGAGTGAACCATGACAACCATGATTGTAAGAGGATTGAACACATTCTACTATGATGCCCATGAGAGTGAACCATGACAACCAAGATGGTATGGGTAGTGAACCCATAATACTAATATGGTCATCGTAGTGATACCTTGGATACTATCAAAATCAGATTATATGCTTATCTGTCTTCCAAAATTCCATGTTTTATTACTATGTTATGCTTTAATGATTTTTTTTCGTTATTTCATTATTATTTATATCTTATGAACTACCAATATTCATTCCATGATTCATATTTATGATCTTATACAGGAAAGGTATGATATTCTATTTTTATGATTACATTATCATACCCATGTGCTCATCTTTATGCTTACAAGTCTCCCTTGTTAACCCTTACTGATCATTTGATCTCACCACTTTTATGTTTCCTTCCCCAGGTTATGAAAATATATATTATGTTTGATGTGTCTAAGGTGGTTTATAGTCAAGAAGAACATATTGGGAGAACATTTAGCACACTTATTTATCATCTTCCATGTTTACATGTTTCCAAATACACTAGACAAGTAGAGTCTTTGGGCGTCAATTTGTATTATTTTTTATGTATTCTACAAATTTTATGTACTGTTAATGTATGAAAAGAAAGGGTTTCTATAAGGTTGGAATATATGTGATTACTTTACAAAATTCCCCATGATCATTCAAAATACATATGAAGAACTCCTCAGAACACTTGGTATGGTATAGTGTATAAATAATGTCCTACCATTAATAATGATGATGGATCAGTGCGAAAAAATACCCTCCAAAGATTCAATAAGATGGGTTAGGGTGCCGATGAGTCCATGACCTATGGTTCGATCATATGTCATGGGTTATGCCAGTTCATTGTATCTTAAAAGACTATCCTTCCTCCATGGATCCAAATAATGATGTAATATGGTTCATTGAGGCTAGGTTAACACATGAAGACTTGACATGTTGTGCATTTATTTATGCCTTTATTTTCTAATGGTGAGTCCACATTTGTACAATTTTTTACTAATACTAAAGGCCATTTTGTGGTGTACTACTGTGAATATTCTCACAAAATTTAGGGCAATTGTAATGAATTTTTATACTTTACAATCATGGATCTATCCAAAGAAAAGTTCCCCATGATGCACTGTTGATAAGTTAATGGTGGTATGAGATATGGGTAATGTCGGGACATATACTGAGTTATTTTAGAGTAATTAATTCGCAAAACAAATCATTTGTTCCTCATACATTGATCCACCACATATTTTTATACTTTATACTTATGTATATATTTGGATATTGAATGATTTTATGTTATATCATGTTGTGTTATTGATATTACTTATGATTATTGTTCCGCAAATTTTAGTTTTTTTCACTTTTTTTATAACTTATGTGGTATATGATACTTTGATATTCGCACGATGCTTATGGAATAGTCTCGCCTATTTTTGTTTTGGCCTTCACCACTTATGGACTACCTATTTCATATGGGGAGAAGTGAATGATGTCATGTACAACTTCAGCCCATAAATTACGATTTGTGATAGGTCATTAAAAATTAGATCAAAGCTCCTTTATTTTCATTTAATATTTGGGTCTAAGTAGACTAGAGATAGGATGAATGGTACATTGGTAGGGTAAATTTCCAGTTCCTAGAAAACACTCATGTAATGTACCTATGAGATTCCAATTAAGCTAGATTACTTTTATTGGTTGTGATGTCATGGTTTCATGGTGTAGATGGTAGTTATTCTATATCTATGGTTTATAGTTTTTCTCTTGGAATTATTGGAGAGATAATGTGTGTTTATGAATCATGGATAGGTAGATTGATCCACATACTGTATTATTAATTTTTTGCAATAGGTAAGATTAAATTAATTAAATACTAATGATTATTTAAATTTAATTTTCCAAAATATGGAATTTGTGATATTAAATTAAGTTATCATGAGTAGGGCTATTGTTTTTCTATTATGTATATATTATTGTGACTAATATACATATATCATGATGCGGGCATAGGCCTTGGAAAGGTTCTAAGGGAGATTTTCCTAGTGGTTTTGGTTAGCTTTATGTTGTTATTACAATGTTTATTTATGTTTTTGTGTGTGCGCACACATATCCATTTCTTATGTTTTTTTTAATTTTTAAGCTATTAATAGAATTTACGAGAATCAATGATGGAATTTCAAATAATTTAACCTCAACTATGTCTTGTGGTGCTACCAATGGTTTAGGTTTTGAATGATCTAGTAACTACATCCATATATACAGTAGGGTGTGTCCAACAAAACCCCAAATTCTACTCATGTGTTTTAGAAAGTAAGGACACTTTAGATAGGTTTCTTCCATATAGTGCCCATGGGAGGTAGAGGTTCCCATCAGGGAGGAAAAATGATCACACAATTTTCTCAGGAATCTTATATATAAAATTACTTGGTATTTTTGGGCATAGGTGGTCCTAGGATTATTTATTATTTATAGAGTTCATTTAAGGGATCTTTGAAATTTAGGAGACACCAACCAATCATTAGGTATAGATAATAGTGTTCATGTTAATGAGACCTACTTAGAGGTGGTTTGGGATTATGGTCTAGGGTTGAAGGCATCAGGGTTGGGCATCAATAATTTCCAAAGATTTTTTTGAGGAATTATTTCTATAATAAATGAAGTATGAGAGGGATCAAAATTTCATGGAACTTCAGGAGGGGAAAATGTATTTGGATGAGTATGAAACACATTTTTTGGACTATTGTTCAAAAAATTAGGTTAAAAAGGATAATAATCCTGATATTTTTCTCCATCTAGAGTTAAGAAGTTATATCTATACATATTAAATTCCCTCATATCAGATGTGGATTTTAAGGATCTTATTGTTGTGGATAGTGAACTGGGGTATTCATCCTCTTTTCATAGCATATTTCTTGGTATAACTATGTGGGATTATACCAATGTTTTGAAGATAAGGGTAGAGGAGTTTTTACAAGGTGTCTATGAAAAGTCAGGATTGGGAAATAGTTCATCTCTTCCATCTTCAAGAGGGACTCCCCTCTTATTGTAACACCCCAAGTAAATAAATAATATGACATTTTTATATTTATCCATATTTGTGAATAAAATGTTAATATTAATTTAAAGGAAACACTATTCTTGATGGCTTACCCAATACGCAACAACGAGTTTCTTGGAAATTTTACGTTGCACTCTAATAATAAACTAATACTATTTTATATGGTAGTTAACACCTAGATATTGTAATGGCGGGAATGAATAGAACTAACAAAAAAATGATTATATATGTTTGTCAAATATATTTACTTTTATCCAATAAATTTTAGAGGATTAAAATGCGAATGAATCCAATTTTAAGCGTAAATATTCTAATATTCTTTAAAAGATCGATTAACTACCTTTTGATGGGGAAACCTTTTTAAATCCACTTTTTGACAATTTTATATGTTATATTGGACCAAACAAAATCCTTCTTTATAATCAAGACATCAAAATTTACTCTGTGTATTTTTTTGTTATTTTTTCGATAAAGTTAACTTTTAATGAATAAGTGAAAAAAGTTGTATTTTAATTCAAAACCTCTTTTTAATATAACTTATTTATATTATTATATCACCTTATTAATTTATTTTAAAGTGAAATTATAATATATTTTTACCATTTAATCCAATGGTGGTCATTTTAATTAATTTCACTTTGAAATTGGACTTAAACTAGTGCCAATCTTTAAATAGATATTGTTTCTTAAAAATATTCTATTTGTTTTGACATCCGGAATTAATTATTAAACTAATTAATGCAACTTATATGTTTTTAATTTTGTAAAATAGAAATAAATTTTTAATTCAGAATATCAAATATAGCTTAGGGTGAATTTTTGATATTTTTCTGAAAAAACTTCAATTTTTGATGAATAGTGAAACCACTAAGTCGAAGTTAAAAAACTGATTTTTCATTTAAATGAAACATTACCACTTCTGTTATTTGAATTTCAAAAATCAGATATATAGGGTTTTCATTAGGATGTAAAATTTGGTTCAATGGGATTAAAATAATTTTTTGGTGAATAGTAACCTTTAAGTATTATTAATCGCGATTAAAGGTAATTAGTGTAATTTAAGGTAAATATAATTGTATAATAATATGAAATTACCTTAACACTTATCCTAAACTTATTTGATAAGTCATGTCCAACCAAGACAATCCATGGGTCAACATGGGGACCCCATGGGGCCACTTGGGTAAGAAAATTACATTAATAACTTTTCATTTAAAGTTAAAATAAAAATGTCACAAACATGTATTGTTTTACTAAAGAAATTCATACATGGGGTTATAGAAGTCATATTTTTTACTATAAATATTAATTAGAAATATAAAAATATTTCCTAAATCATGATAGTTTTTTTATAATTTTTAGACATTAAATAAATAATTTTATTTATGAAACCATGATGATGCAGGGATTACCTCATTAATGAATAATTTAAATAAAATGAGAAGATAAGGTAAAATCTAAGAATTACACCTGTAAAAAACCAATTAGATGGGTGGATTTCGATCCCTTATCCCCGTATCCTCGAAATATATAATTCTGGGACCTTTAATATCCGAAAATCATTTTATAACAAAGTATCTTTTCAAGACATTCCAAGAGTGCCCCTCCTCCCTATTATAAAAGGCCCCCACCTCTACCCCCATACCCACACCTCTCAAGACTTTGGATCGACCAAAATATGATAATCTTAACTCTCCACAACCTTTTATTCATCATAGAATCCATACCTTAGGCAGAAAGCTCTTCAAGAAACCCTTTTGGTTCAAACCAAAGGGAGTTACCCGATTTAAAGGTAATGTCCTCTCTTATGTTCTTTTGTTTTAATTTGCTTCTCCAACCCCCTAAAATATGTTTCTTCATTTGTTTTCTAACAATAAAAGTATATTAAATATACTAGGATGATTTTATGACAAGTAGTCTAGCTAAAATTACACACACCTCCGTCTAATGGTTAATGAAAATACTATTTCCGTGTATGGCGAATTACTGCCTCACAAAACTATGATTGTTCTATCTTCTCCTACCACCTCTCATGGTGGCCATTATGATGGAACTATATTTATTTATGATATATATTATATTTATTTCCTCTCTACACTTTTTTATTTTACATTTAAAACATACTTTTATTCTTTTAATGTTGTGAAAATGCGATAATTTCATTTGAGGAAGTGTGGACTACCACCCCCTCATGTGATGTGACTCGTTCATGCAATACATGGAATGTATAAAGAATGGAATTAATGAACTTATGTGACCTATATAACATATATATTATACTGTAATTATAATATATATATATATATATATATATATCTCATTTAGTTTTAATTTCATTATGTATGAAATAGAAATGAAAGTAGCGTTCATGCGTACGTACAGCTTACCGTCTCCACGAACGGTACATTTCATTTATTACCTCTAAATGTTATGTAATATTATAAATGAAAGTATTTACTGGATATATATGATATATATGATATCTACATCATGAATATAATTCTGGATATAATAGATATTTTACCACATGAACAACTTGTAATTCTAAGAAGTTTATTTTTGACTCAAGTACCAATGATCGACAAAACGACCGATATTAACTTAAATAATTACATAATGTTCATAAAATGGTAATAAATGATATAAAATGAATAATTAACTTAAAAAGGTTCTTAATAAAGTATAAATTAACCCTAGTTTATTATTCAATATATTAAATAACGATCGAGTCAAGTTGGACACGTGGTAAGGGATCATACCTCTCTCTTTCTTTTGAAGTACTCTCTTTTATGTAATTTCTTTTAAGATCATATTTCATATGTTTGGGGATGTTATTTTATATTCATAATTATTTACTTTTTATGTTCATATTATGAGAGACCCTACTTTATCTCATAAATCCATTTTTGGAAGTTTTATGTGGCGTCGTTAGGCTGTCGAGGTTTCGTAAAGGATTTTTCATATCACTTTTATTCCCGTAAGATTTATGCTAAATTTTCCACCATTTCATTTGAGTGGTTTATTTACTTCCCATTATTCTAATCTTTATGTAATATACTTTTTTTATGAGTATATACATCAATGTTGTATAGTCCTTCTTTCTTGGGGTGTATGTTTCGAAAGTTACCCAATTCAGTAAGGGAACCTTTCACCCTCCTATTTTTAAAAGACTTCTTTTTTGTTTTTCCTTTTAAATTACATCTTATTATATTGTGATATGTTCATATATATCCTTGTTGCAATAAATTTTATGTCCAAGTGATGAGATACCCTTTATCTCTCTCATCAACTCTTTTTCTGAAATTTGATGTGAAGCCGTTAGGCTATCGAATTTTTGCAAGGGAACTTCTTAACCCAATTTCAATTATTTGGGTTAAACCTCTACTTCTTGATTATGTCGTGCTATGAATATGTGTGGATGACATATGATTGTTTTACACTAATTATACACTTTTATTTGGTGTATTTATATTTGTCACACATAATTATTTAATTTCTTTATCCTTGCTCTAATAGTATGATCCTTGATTGGGATTACATCTCAATTTCTTCTCATTGAGACATTTCTTAATGATACGAACTTTTATTCATTTATAAAGTGTATATACATCCCCTTTGACTTTCCATATCCATATTATGTCTATACTAAAGTCATTTAAATGTTTTTAAAATTGTCTACTTTCATGTGGCTTATAATTTAAATGTTGAAAATGGAAAATGACTAATTTATTAAAACATTGTTTTAAATGGTATTAAAGATTTATTCTTTTAAACATTTATCATCCATGTCCATGTTTTAGAAAATGGTTTTATGGATTTATTTATATAGACATGAATGTTTTAAAACCCTTTCAAAAGTTTCGAAGTGGAATGGGAAACTTTGATTCTAAAATCTCTTTTAAATGTCTTCTTTTAATATTTTCTAAGTATAAAGAGATTTTTCTCTCATAGAGTTTTAATGATTTTATTCGATGTTTTTATTTATTATAATATCATGATGTGATCTCTTGTGATTGAAATGTGGAAATTTTATGTTTCTTTTATGCATGTTTTAAGTGTTATGATTATGCTATGGTTCTTGGGAAATGTTTATGAAATCGGGTGGTTCTGTGATAAAATAAGGTCGGGTGAGCCAGATATAGCTCTCCAATGCATTGAGTAACACGAAGGAGTTAAACGCTAAAGTTTATCTGAAGAGATTTAGGTAATATACTGTGATGGGTATTCCAAGTGTAACCATGAGGGTTACTCCCTACGGAAGAATGTTATGAATGCCTCAAGTTACCTTTACGTCTTATGATTTCTATGAGTTATTCATAAATATTATGATTTAATGAGGTATGTTAAAGTTTTTATGTTTTATGAGTAAAATATGATTTCATTGATTCTTATGTATACATGGACTAATGTTTTCTTTCTGTATTGTTATAACCCTTACTGAGCTTTTTATGCTCATCCCATGTTTTTGAAATGTTTTCCACATGACTTAAAGTGGAATACAGTCAAGGATGGGATCAAGGAAATGTCATGATGTATAAAACATGGAACTAGACATGGGTCTTTTGTTCAAGAAATTATATTTTGTGAAAAAATGGAAACTGAGTAGATGTGTTTACCTTGTAATCATTGAGATGTAATAGCTATGTCCTAATTCTATAAAACTCTAAACCTGAAAAGATCCTCAATGTAAATTATTCATTTAATTGAAGAATATGTATTGTACCATGGCCGGGTCCTTATAGTTGGTATCAAAGGCCGGTTTAGATAACTTTAGAGGTTAGATTGTTGTTTAAGAATAAGTGACAAGTTGTGTATAACCACAATGGTTATTATATTAGAAAGAGTCATTTTTATTTATGAAAGTTGGAATGAGTTTGAGATAACTTGGATAATTATATCTTAGTGTTTATCTTCCTCTTTATTACATGATTATTTTTTTGATATACTGACACCGACCTCTTTGGTTTTAGTAAATGGGTGGATCTAGCCGGCACTAAAGTGACAATGGGTTTAAAGGAAACTATGGTGGTTCTATAATTAAGAGACTATATGAAATGGGGGATTCCATGAGAATTATCATGGTTATTCTAAACCAACTATTAGGAGTCATGATCAACCACTTGATCCTTGGTGGGTTCTCTAATGCATCATGTATGAGATAACCGACTCGATGTGGAAGTTCAGGTAATAATTATAAAGGTAACCAATATGGTTTATATGATCCTTACTTTTGAGGAAACTATGGGTTACTATATATTATAATGAAATATGATTGACATGAGATAAACTTGAGTTTAAATTATGTTATGGTTATTTTTGAAGATTTTATCACCCTTTGGGGAATGTTATAAGAATTATGTAGTTTTGGAAAAAGGAAAACATGTAGACTTGTGATAACCTATCGCGTCAGACGAAGCTGCGGGAATCGAACCCACAACCAAAGTGCGACTGGTATTTATTTCCTACCATTGGACTACGTGAATTCCTCGGTTAGTTTGACTAATTCTTTATAGTTATATGATCTTATGAATCTATAATATGTTGATTTTGGGTTATCTATGGAAATTATTAACCTATCATGGAGGATATGTGTTTGGTTAATTACTTTTCAGTATGAGACTTTAAGAGTAACTGATGATTAGAGAAAAATGTAAAGGTTTATCTTGGAAGACTATGTGATTAAATCCTTCAGAGATTTGGGTTTCAATCTTAGTTTTGATTACTTTCAACAATTTTATGGATAGATGTTTATTTAATGGTCTTTGTTGAACTTTGTGTATTGTTTGACAAATTTTGGAGATTAATTATGGATTTTTTTTAAAAGGATTATCCTTTTGGATATTATCGGATCTTGTACTAACCTTTATGGATTTGGTTTTGGTTAAGGTATAAAGACATGGAAAATATATAGTAATTTTTTTAGATTAGGTTATTATCAAGAAGTTGATTATAATACTCTTAATGTGAACAAGTCTTCCTAAATACGCGTCTTTTAGAGAAAATATGAGTTTGTGTAAGAAATCTAGTAAAAGTTGAAAGGCAAAATGACCACTAAGTATGTTTCCTTATGATTTAGTTAAGATCATTAATAATTTCCTCAATGAAAAGTAACTTAAAACTAAAATGTTTTCTGTTAACTTTTCCTACTTGGGAATCAAATACCGTTTAACCCATCACAAGTTTGTAATTTTCTAGTGGTTAAATTTCTCCTAAATATGTTTTCTATCACTCTCCATTAGAAAATGACCCTTTGTTTTTTTCTTACATATCCATGTTTTCATGGAATCCTAGTACGGGTTAATTAGTGTGACCATTGTACTTCACATTCTTTATTTTAATGTGATAGCTTTACTAACTCTTGTTCTGATTTGGGACTTTCAATGAAGATTCTGAGCCCAATTTTAAAATTGTGAGGACGCAATTCCGAACAGGGGGGAAGTATGTAACACCCCAGGTAAATAAAGAATATGACATTTTTATATTTATCCCTATTTTTGAATAAAATGTTAATATTAATTTAAAGGGAACACTATGCTCGATGGCGTACCCAATACACAACAACGAGTTTCCTGGAAATCTTACGTTTCACTCTAATAATAAAAGAATATTATTTTAAATGGTAGTTCATGCCTAGCCATTGTAAAGGAAGTAATGAACAGAACTAACTACAAATTGATTATATATGTTTGTCAAATGTTTTTACTTTTATCCAATAAATTCTAGAGGCTTGAAATGCGAATGAATTCAATTTTAAGCATAAATATTCTAATATTCTTTAAAAGGTTGATTAACCGCCTTTTGACGGGGAACCATTTTTAAATCCACTTTTTGAAAATTTTATATTTCATATTAGACCAAATAAAATCCTTCTTTAGAATCGGGACATCAAAATTTACTTTGTGTATGTTTTTGTTATTTTTTTTGTTAAAGTTCATTTTTAACGAATAAGTGAAAAATGTTGTATTTTAATTCAAAACCTCTTTTTAATCTAATTTATTTATATGATAATATCATCTTTTAAATTGGTTTTAAAGTTCAATTATAATACATTTTTACCATTTAATCAAATGGTGGTCATTTGAATTAATTTAACTTTGAAATTGGACTTAAACTAGTGTCAATCTTTTAATAGATATTGTTTCTTAAAAACATGCAATTTGTTTTGACAACGGAATTAATTATTAAATTAATTAATGAAACTTATATGTTTTGAATTTTTTAAAATAGACATCATTTTTGAATTCGGAATATCAAATATAAATTAGGTTAAATTTTTGGTATTTTTCTGAAAAACAACAATTTTTGATAAATAGTGAAACCACTAAGTGGTAGTTAAAAAATTGATTTTTCGTTTAAATGAAACTTTATCACTTCTATGATTTAAATTTCAAAAAACCGACATACATGGTTGTCATTAGTATGTAAAATGTGGTTCAATGGGATTAAAATAATTTTTTGGTGAATCGTAACTTTTAAGTTTTATTAATCGTGATTAAAGCTAATTAGTGTAATTTAAGGTAAATATAATGATATAATAATATGAAATTACCTTTACACTTGTCCTACACTTATTCGATAAGTCATGGATGACCATGAAAATCCATGGGTCAACTTGGGGACCCCATGGGGCCTCTTGGGTAAGAAAATGACATTAATAACTTTTTATTTAAAGTTAAAATAAAAATGTTACAAACATGTATTATTTTACTAAAGATATTTTTACATGGGGTTATACAATTCATATTTTTTAATATAAATATTCACTATAAATCTAAAACTATTTACTACATCATGATATTTTTTTTCTAATTTTTAGACATTAAATGAATAAATTTATTTATGACATCAGGATGATGTAGTTATTACCTTATTAATGAACGATTTAAATAAAATGTGAATATAAGGTAAAATATATGATTTAAACTTGTAAAAAACCTATTAGATGGGTTTATTTAGAACCCTTATCACCTTATACTCGAAATATATAATTTTGTGACCTTTAATATCCTAAAATCATTTTATAATAAAGTGACTTTTCAAGACATTCCAAGAGTGCCCCTCCTCCCTCTTATAAAAGGCCCCCACCTCTACCCCCTTACCCACACCTCTCATGCCTTTGGATCGACCAAAATATGCTCATTGTATCTCCCCACATCCCTATCTTCATCCTAGAATCCTTACCTTAGGCATAAATCTCTTCAAAAAACTTTTTTGGTTCAAACGAAAGGGAGTTACCCGATTTAATGGTAATGTCCTCTCTTATGTTCTTTTGTTTTCTTTTGCTTATCTAACCCCCAAAACTATTTTTATTCCTTTATTTTGTAACAAAAACAGTATCCTATATATACTAGTATGTTGTTATGAGATGTATTCGAACTAAACTTACACACACCTCCATCTAATGGTTAAAGAGCATACTATTTCTGTGGATGGCAAATTACTGCCTCGAGAAATGATGATTGTTCTATCTTCTCCTACCACCTCTCATGGGGGCCATTATGATGGAACTATATTTATTTATATTATATATTATATTTATTTACTCTCTACTCTTCTGTATTTTACATTTAAAACATACCTTCATTCTTTTCATGTTGTGAAAATGCGATAATTTTATTTGAGGAAGTGTGGACTACCGCCCCATCGAGTGACATGACTCGTTCATGCAATACATGGAATGTGTAAAGAATGAAATTAATGAACTTATGTGATCTATATAACATATATATTATATTTTAATTATAATATATATATATATATCTCATTTATTTTTAAATTCATTAAGTATGAAATAGAAATGAAAGTAGCGTTCATGCGTACGTACGACTTACCGTCTCCATGAACAGTGCATTTAATTTCTTACCTCTAAATGTTATGTAATATAATAAATGCAAGTATTTACTGGATATATATGATATATTTGATATCTACATCATGAATATAATTTTTTATATAATGGATTTTTTACCACATGAACAACTTGAAATTATAAGAAGTTTATTTTTGACTCAAGTACCAATGATCAACAAAACAACCATTTTTAACTTAAATAATTACATAATATTTATAAAATGGTAATAAATTATATAAAATGAATAATTAGCGTAAATAATTTTCTTAAGAAAGTATAAATTAACTGTAGTTTATTATTCAGGAGATTAAAGAACAATCGAGTCAAGTCGAACATGAGGTATGGGATCATACCTCTCTCTTTCTTTTTAAGTACTCTCTTTTAGGTCATTTCTTTTAAGCTCATATTTCTTATGTTTGGGTCTGTAATTTTATATTACTCATTCTGTAATTTTTATGTTCATATTATGATATACCCTATTTTATGTCATAAATCCATTTTTGGAAGTTTTAAGTGGCACCGTTAGGCTGCCGAGTTTTCATAAGGGATTTTTCATCTCACTTTTATTCTCATGAGATTTATGCTAAATTTTCCACTATTTCTTTTTAGTGGTGTATTTACTGCCTATTATTCTAATATTTTTGTAATTCACTTTATTTATGAGTATTTACATCAATGTTTTATAGTCCTTCTTTCATGGGGTGTACGTTTCGAATGTTACCCAAGTCGACAAGGGAACCTTTCACCCTCCTATTTTTAAAAGACTTCATTTTGTGTTGTCTTTTAAATATCATATTATTATGTTAGGATATGTTATTATATATCCTTGTTGTTGTAAATTTTATTTCCAAGTGATGATATACCCTTTATCTCTCTCATCAACTCTTTTTCAAAAATTTAATGTGATGTCGTTAGGCTATCGAATTTTTTCATGGGAACTTGTTATCCCAATTTCAATTCATTGGGTTAAACCTCTACTTCTTGATTATGTTGTTATATGAATATGTGTGGATGACATATGATTGTTTTACACTTAGTATCCACTTATATTAGGTGTATTTATATTTCTCACACATAATTATGTCATTTCTTTATCCTTGCTCTAATGGCATGATCCTTGATTGGGATTACATCTCAATTTCTTCTCATTGAGACATTTCTTAATGATATGCACTTTTATTATTTTATAAAGTGTGTATACATCCCCATTGACTTTCCATTTCCATATTATGTCTATACTAAAGTCATTTAAATGTTTTGAAAATGGTCTACTTTCATGTGGCTTATAATTTAAATGTTCAAAATGGAAAAGGACAATTTTATTAAAACATTGTTTTAAATAATTTAAAAGATTTATTCATTTAAACATTTATCATCCATGTCCATGTTATAAAAAATGGTTTTATGGATTTATTTATAAAGACATGAATGTTATAAAAACCTTTCAAAATTTTTGAAGTTGTATAGGACACTTTGATTCTAAAATCTTATTTAAATGTCTTGTTTTAATATTTTCAAAGTATAAAGGGATTTTTCTCTCATAGAGTTTTAATGATTTTACTAGATGTTTCTATTTATGATAATATCATGATGTGATCTCTTGTCATTGAAATGTGGAAATTTTATGTTTATTTTATGCATGTTTTAAGTGTTATGATTATGTTATGGTTCTTGGGTAATGTTTATGAAATCGGGTTGTTCCTTGATAAACTAAGGGTGGGTGAGCCCGATATAGATCTCCAATCCATTGCGTAATGTGAAGGAGTTAAACACTAACATTTCTCCGAAGAGATTTAGGGGAATATACTATGATGGGTATTCCAAACATAACCATGCGGTTTACTCCCTACGTAGGAATGTTATGAATGCCTCATGTTACCTTTACGTCTTATGATTTCTATGATTTATTCCTAAATCTAATGATTTAATGAGGTATGTCAAAGTGATTATGTTTTATGAGTAAAGTATGATTTCATTGATTCTTATGTATACATGGACTAATGTTTTCTTTCTATATTGTTATAACCCTTATTGAGATTTTTATGATCATCCCACATTTTTGAAATGTTTTCCATAGGACTTAAAGTGGAATACGGTCAAGGATGGGATCAAGGAAATGTCATGATGTCAAAAACATGGAACTAGACATGACTCTTTTGTTCAAGAGTTTATATTTTGTTAAAAAATGGAAACTGAGTAGATTTGTCTACCTTGTCATATTTGAGATGTAATAGTTATGTCCTAATTCTCTAAAACTCTAAACCCTAAAAGATCCTCAATGTGAATTATTTATTTAATTCAAGAGTATGTATTGTACTATGGCCGGGTCCTTATACTTATGTTTTCAGTGCAGTCATTCGGCCCATTATAATAATTCTTGTACTATTTAGAAGAATTAGTATAACTTTTACAATATGATGGGATGTATCAGGATATTTTGGTTTGATATTATCCTTGTATGGTTTGAGAAGAGGTTAATGATTGAAAAATTTAACGATAGATTTATTTGGAGGACCTTGGGAATCTTTAGGGAGGATTGATTGCGGATTAGTCTGGGGATCTCAGTAGAAGAATGTATGATGTCCACACAGTTAATATTATCTAGGTATATAGAGGACATGGGGGTAGGGTTATGGATTTGAGACTGTATGGGTGTATTTAGTGGATTATATTCTAAAATATGGATGATAGATAACTTTTATGGTCAATGGTATGACTTTGGTTATGTCAACACTAAATAATTTTTTTTAACATAGGTATATATCACTCTTTTATTTATCCCATTTTTTCATTGTGAAAGTGTTTCTAGTATACTATTTACCTAGTTTTTTTATCTTTCGATACACCTCTCGAGAATAGGGTGGATTATATTAAGAGGTACCAAACTATGTGATGGTGTTTATGGGCTATAAAAATTTATGGGGTCTTCTAATTACGTAAATGACTATTTTCAATGTCATTTTTGGCATGAATTTGTAGATGTGATTTAGATATAAAATATATTTTTATCAGAGATGGGTGAATTTTACCTCCCTTAAGGGAAATAGTTACTTTCTTAATTGGTAGTTGAATTTGTCGGTAGGCAATGTAGGGATAGACCATATACAAATTAATTATATTAATGTATAGGGGGTAGGTTTTATGATTTAGGTAGAAAATGTGGTGGTTTAAGAAATTTTTATTCATGTTCTTTGTAAAATGATGAAATTTTCTAGAGATGAATTGTGATCATTTTCAAGTAATATTTATTCCTTGTTTTTATCATACCTTCAGTCGGTTTTCATAAGGTGAAATTTGAGAATTTGGGAACAAAAAGGGGTATTGCTTGGTTCGAACATTGTTTTCCTAAACTATGCACATACCCCCAGAGTACCATGCATTCCCATATAGAAGGTGATTTCACCATTAGTGATTGGGTATTCAAACCATACACCCACATCAGAGAAACTATGAACCCCTAATGAATGGTGTGTAATTCAGGGGCATGTTTGAAAAAACTGCACCTCACCCTTGGAAACCATGTGTGTGAGATCATATTCCCTTGAAAATTTAAAAAAAATCCCAAAACCCCCAATATTAACCACTATTCTCAACCGTAACTCAATTTCAATGATTTCTGAACCTGTAGATTGGATTTTAAGGCTCCTCAAAACCCTTAATGAATCTAAGATTCATTTGAAGGTTCGTCTCTCCATTGGTAATTGGTTTCAACCTCATTTGGATTTATCAATCCCTCGTCTCTCTTTTTTAAATATGATGTATGAGCTTTTATCTATTAGTTATGGGTTATATATCAGTTTTGATATATGTTATTCTATATGATATTGACCTTAGGTATTGGTCCCATATCTTCCTCATTGCTTCTATCTTGATCATTCGGATTCAATTTGGGGTTTCCAATTTAACAAACACCCATCAACGATCTTGAGTTAAGTGATATTATTTTCAATTCCCATAGTATTTATTTTCAATACTTGTATGTAATTTTGAAATTTCGACCTCCAGGTTGATAAATTTCATCCTTTATGGAATTAATTAAATACTTTTTTATCCTATGAGATAATGAAATTGGTTGGATTTGTGATTATGGAATTAATTGAATAATGCGATTATGGAATTGGTTGATAAATGGGATATGGAATTGGGTGACAATAAGAATTGAAGGATTGGTTTGAACAACCTTGAAAGATTAATGGGTTATGTGTAAATTTTGATAAATGGATCAATGGGGTGGATTTCTAACATTGATGAGTTAGTAAGTTGTGTGATTTCATGTTTATAATTGGAATAATGGTGAATTGTTCATATTATTCAATTCCAATAAGGTAATGAACCACAATTGTGTTTGATAATAGAAATAGTGAACAATGCAATGAATGATAGAAAAATATAGTTATCATGTTTAACGTTGAATTATATATTGTGATATACGTGATAATGAGTGCGAGACATGGAAAAATGCTCTAAATAACCATATGGGGTAATGAGTTTTGGACAAGGACTGATGCTATAAATACCAATATTAAAAATGAGGTGTGGGACAAGGACTGATGCTCTAAATACCCACACAGTTCCATACATGATATTCTAGGCCCCATGATATTGGCATTAGACTTGGGTTCCAAGTGGCCATTATATGAAATTGTAATTAAATGTTTAATGAAAACCGATGATAGATTTAAATGTGTTATCATTTATGGATGGTTTAAAATCTGGCATGGGTTGTTGATGGTTTCCTAATGAGTTTTACTGACACCCTACTTAGGCTTCCTAATTGGAACCTATATAGACTTCATGTTTAATGGATATGATAAGGGAATGATCCCTATACTAGATGGATGAGTTGGGATAGAGAAGGGGTCGGGGAACTATACATGGTGTGAAGACCCATTTAGGATTTTTTCAAAGTGTCTTTGTTATGGGTTTTCATTTAAAACATGAAACATATACATCATGACATATCTACTTCTTTGGTCTAAGATATTTTTTCCTATTTTGGGATCATAATGTAATGATTGTATTTATTGTTACGATATCATTATGGTTATTGTTTATTATCTTTTGGTTATTGTTCATTTTTTTATTTTGTTGTGACTCTTTGATGAATAGGTTATAATCTCTACATGCTTTATATATCTGACCCTCACTGCTAGTCAGTAGCCTATAGCATTTGGGGTGGCCTGCCTACGGTCATGTAACTGACCAGCTCAAGGCACCTGTGTCTGGAACCCACATTGGGATGTTACAAAGTGGTATCATAGGACTTTATTTTCTTTTATATTGTCATACTATTTGGTAAAATTATAAAAGATACTAGTATGAGTTTGACCTTGTTTATGAGATCATGCATGGGAATAACTATCCCATGTACGGAAAAAACCCAACTACCCCAAGTTGGGATTTTTTATATTAATGTTTTCCGTTACAATTGAATTTTATTTCACATTGACTGATGCACATGTTGGGTGATGTTATTATAATTCAAAAAATTTTGGTCATGGACTCATATAGAAAAAATTTTGAGTATACATGCATTATTATAGGATCTCATGATATTATGTAACATGCATCGTTTTAGACATGTACAAAAAAACCATGTATTGGGTGGGTTGTTTATATAAAATTAATTTCATTGTTTGAGTAAATAAAATACACCTAATAAGAAATTTACCTTTGTAAATGATCCTAAATTTGTTAATTATAAAGTGAAAAATGGGTTTCAAATGGTAAAATTTATTTTTGAAGGTTTTTTTACTTTATGTGATCCATAAACCATGTTGTGGGTGGTTGAGGGTAAGGATAGGGCCCCAGTTTTTATCATGTGGTAGGGTTTTTTTGGATGAATTGTTTTGAATTTATGTTAATAACTATGATGTAAATGTGTTAATAAGTTGTTATGTGGATTAATACATGTAGTTGGTATTATATATTTTTAACTCCATGATGGCACTTGTTGATAGGAAGGCATGAGGTCATGGTTAGAAATTTTCCTCCAGTGGTGGAAGTAGAGGCTATGATAGTTTCGAGTGAGGGAGCCATGGAGTAGTTCCATAGAAATGTTATCTCTTTATGAAATTTATGGAAAGATACACAATTAGGGTAGTGTAGAATATATCAAACATGACATATGAGTTCTCGTTACAGCACCCTCCGATATTAACTAGAGAGGGTGGACGTGGGGAAGCGGAGTTCTAGATTGACACCATCCATACTATCCATGACCATGTAGAGACACATACTAAGAGGAGAGATAATATAGTAGCTTATATATTACTTGGTTAATTGAAGCATTGGTGGGTTCTTTAGAATCAATATGGATCTATGAAAAACATGCTATGGATGAAATTTTTGGAGTTCTTCTTGGATAACCATTACCACGATACATTCTAGAATGATATGGAAGATGAGTTAATGCGGTCGACCCTTGAAAGAGTGTATGTGATGGACTATGTTGGTTGCTTTACTAATTTGTAGAATTTTTTTCCATCATTGGAAAGAGATGAGTCTATTGCATCAAAGAATTTACAAGATGTAATTTAATGTGAAATAAATTTCCATGTTAAAAACTTCAGGGTAAAGATGTTTTCTAAAGTGGTGAATAAGGATATCATTTTTTAGGGGAACCTAAAGGAGGCATCTATTAGAATTCATGTGGTTCATACTTAATAACCAGGAGGTACATCATTTGAGGTTAGGAAGCATCGATATGATAATGTTAAACAAATTAGTGGAAAGAAGAGTGGACATGAGGAATGATCTGTTACTCAGGACATTGCTTGAGCGCTCTTCCACTAGTATAGTAGGCTGGGTCACTTCCATAGATAGTGCCCCTGAACCCCATTAGATTTTCATGAATGGGGAATGATGGGACATCTATAATTGTTCTGTATGAACCCATGATAGATGAGTATTAATATAGGATCCAAACAGAATTAGAATGCATATAGAGGATCTTCTACCCCATATCATTCTGGCAGTTTGAGTACTAGTAGACATGGAAATCGAGATGGTGTGTGTTGTACTTTGGGGTAAGATAAACCATATTAATAGAGTGGTGTAGCTCAAGGGACTCAGACTAAAACATAGTGAAATGGGATAGGATAGTTCATTTAGTTTATCTTACACTTATGGATAATGAGGCTAGGTCACCAACAGTCAGAGGTAATATTTTTATAGATTCTACTCCTTCTAGTGCCTCATTGAATACTATATACTCTCATTCATTTATATCTACCAAAATTTTGATCGGTTTGAGTTTAGAGGTGGGTTCATTAGTGGGGTTATGACGATGGACACACTATTATATGTGTATTCAAGGGACATCATTTCATGTATATAGTGTTCAATTGAGGTTAGGGAGTATCATTTTCTTTTGGATAAATACATACTTTGCATTTCATGCTTTGACATGATTTTAGTATGGATTTTTTTTTGTAATGTAGCGATCCCCCATAGATTTTAAATATAGGGGAGTGACCTCTACATCTCTTGAGGGTGACAAGTATGTTCATAATGGAGAGTGGGATGTCTAGGTTGGACGTGTAGGGCCAATTCATCATCAATTTTGGTAGCTCAGCACCCAGGTTTCTAGTCTTTTGCTGGCTAAAATGGGTGTGAATCAGGATGTATTTACACCTATAGTAGATCTATTTCATGACATATTTACTAAGCACTTATCATCCCTACTAAGAGACAGGGATGCCGATTTTATGATCGATATCATGCATTCAGCTGAGCTGGTCTCTATTCCACCTTGAAGGATAAAACCAATAATTCTTAAATAGCTCAAGACAAATCTAGAAGAGTTGTTAGATAAGGGGTTTATCCATCTAATTACATATCCTTTCACTGCTAAAAATATGATCTATACTGACGGTTTCGGACAAACCGTTGGTATAGTTCACTAATTTGGTCCTATACCAACAGTTTGGCCAAAACCATTTGTATCGGTCACTTATATGGATCTATACCATTGGTTTTGGGAAAACCCTTGGTATAGGGGGGAACCTATACCAATGGTTTTGGCCAAACCATTGGTATATACCCCCCTATACCAACGGTTTGTCCAAAACCATTGGTATATGTCCCAAAATCAAATAACATATACCAACGGTTTTGAGAAACGTTGGTATAGGTACATGCATTTTTAATGGAATCTTTTTATAGTAGAAATTAAAAAAATGAAAATTTAAAATACTTATGATAATACATATACAAATATATATATAATTATGTTCACAAAAGTAAGTTGGGTTAGTGGTTAGGTCATTGAATCACAAATGTGAGGTGTTGGGATCAAAACCAACCAGATGATTGTTTTTTTAATTACATATACCAACAGTTTATGGAACCGTTGGTATAGATTTTCATATTACTTATACCAACAGTTCTCCCAAAACCATTGGTATAGATCTAACCTCACGACTTACTTGGATAAAGTTCTCCAAACCGTAGGTATAGCCTATACCAACGGTTTGGAGGCCTATACCAATGGATCCAAACCCTTGGTATAGGGTATTTTTTCATTAGTGTTGGGGTTCTCCAATCTTGTTTGACTAGAAGGATGAGGGGAATTTATACTTATGTATCGACTACTAGAAGTTTAACCATATGATAGTGAATAACTGGTATCATATTACACATACTAACAAAATCATTGACCAGTTAAGAGGATCTTGTGTTTTCTATAAGATTAAACTCATGTTAGGGTATCATTAGTTGATATTTAGACCTTCTAATATACCACATAAGAATTTTTGAATTAGGTATAGGCTATATGAGTTCAGCCTAATTCCATATAGGATAAGGAACCCATCATGTATGTTTATGGACTTGCTGAACCAAATCTTCCACCCATACCTTGATCAATTTGTGGTTTTTCTGGATTCTATCTTTGTATAATCAAAGATCCATGACAATAATTCCTAAAATCATGACATCATCCTGAGTACAATAAAAGAGCATAAAATATAGTCCAAGTAATATATGTTTTAATATTGGATCAACCAGGTACATTTATTAGGTCACATCATCTCATATGAAGTTGTGTTAGTGGAGCCAGAGAATGTTTAGGAAATGATTTCTTTGGAGTAGGCCAAGAAGGTTTTAGATATCCCAATATTTCTGGGTTAGAAATTTATCATCATAAGTTTATCCAAGACTTTTACCCCTTATAAAAAACACTTATAGTCTTGATAAAGAATGACGTTAAATTTTAATGGTCTGGATCATATGATAATTATTTCTACAAGTTTAATAAGTGTTTGACTACCACATCAATTTTGATCCTACCTGATTTGGGTGAAGAGTATAAGGTGTTTTCTGATGCATCTCAATGTAGACATGGTAAAATGTTGATGTAGGTGGGTTGATATGTGGATTATGAGTATTTAGAATTGAGGCCACACGAACAAAATTACACAATTCATGGCCTTATGTTAGTTATAGTGGTTTATAAGTTAATGTATTGGTGACATTATCTATTGGGTGAAATATTTATTATGTATACCAACCACTTAATAATAAATTATATCTTTTCACTGTGAGATATTAATCAATTAAAGTGGATTTGGGTTGAGTGTATGTAGTATTTTGACATTGATATAGAATATACACCCAGGAAGGGAAATAATGTTTTTGATGCTTTATGCCGATATACATAGACTCAGGCAGTTCATGAGTCTATCTCTGAGTGGAAGATGATGAATTTTATGGATGAGATGCATATTGTTGTTCCCAAGAGACATAAGAAGATGAGCACAATATCAATATTAGGTGAGTCCATACTTTTGAGCTAGATTTGGGAGAGATAAATGAGGATCCATAGTTTTTGGGCATGAGGAAATTCCTTGAAGGTGGGGAGTCACATTACGATTCAACTATAGATTAGGATAAGATCATATATGTCTATAATCATGTTTTTGGGCAAATGAGTATACAATATAAGTTTATGCATGAGTTTCATTCCTTGAAGTGGGTGGTGCATCCTAGTTTAACCAAAATGTACTATTAATTACATTACAATATTGGTGAATGAGCATACAAAAAGAGTATGCAGGGTTTTAATCATGATCCAACACTATTTAGTAGCTTAAGGCTGGGTATCAGTGACTAGGGGGTTTATGATAGCCATTTCCCAATCCCGAATGAAAATGGGATGATGTAAACACATACATCATGGTGATTCTTTCAAGTAATCCTCATAATAATGATTCTATTTTTGATATTGTGGTCTAATTAATGAAATTATTTTATTTCATACCTTTCTGGGATACATTCTTAGTGGATAATTTGTGATAATTTTATGTTCATGAGATAGTCCATCAGCACGGGGTTCCATAGAGAAAATTTTCAGATCATGATCCATTTTTTAATTTGTGCTTCTATAAAGTTTTGTAGAAGGCGATGGGTAGGAATTTATTTTTGAGTATGGATTTCAACCTATTAAAAATAGGATATCATAATGTACTATACAGGTTTTGGAGGATATGATACAGGTATGCATTCTTTATTTAGGTGCGTCAAGGGAGAATCACATAGCGCTTGTTATGTTTTCCAATAATAATAGTTATCAAGAAATAATTTATATGGATCCATATGAGGATATTTATGGTAAGATACATAGATCAACTCTATGTCGGATGGAGGCATGTGAGTCAATTTTTTTAGGACAAAGTCTCTTGTAGGAGGTATCAAAGTAGGTTCAATTGATTTAGAAATATATGGATATGACTAAGAGTGGGTGAAGGTCACATTCTGATCAATGTCATCGACCCCTTGTGTTTATAGTGTGAGATATTCTTTTTCTTTGAGTGTAGACAAGACCTGGTCATTGATGGATTAAAAGGTAGGGAAAGATAGTTCCAAGGTTTGTTGGACCTTTTGAAAATATCGAATGATTCGGCCTGGTGGCGTACCGATAGGCTATTCCACATAGGTATAGTTCTATGAATGATGTTTTTCAAGTGTCACAAATTCGATGGAATCATCCCAAACCTTCTCATGTAATAAATTTTTATGATGTAGATATTGAGATTGATGCATCGTTTAATAACCATTCAATTATTATTATTGATCGTAGTGAGAATGTTCTTTGGGGGGATAGAATTTTAGTAGTTCAAGTACTATGGAAACTTGGATGTGCTTAGGGGGAAACATGTGAGAGAGGAGTAGTTATGCTGGCTCAGTCGACCTATCTTTTTACCTCAGAATCATAGACATGCTTGGGTTTATAGTTCGAGGATGAATTGTTATAATGTGGGGAGATTACATGATCTTAAGATTTTCAGGAGATAAATACTTCTCGTTTATAGGTAAAATTTGTCCCTTGTTTTCGTTATATCTTGTGTGGGTTTTATTTCCAATGAAACATGATAATTCTAGAAGAAAAAGGGGCACTACACAGTTGTTGTATGGTTGTTTAAAATCATATACCAACCCTCAGCAAACTATGCATTCCAAAACAGAGGGAATTACATGGTTGGTACATGGTTTTCCAAATTGTGCACCCACTTAGTTGAAATTGTGCACCCCGAAGGAGAGGTTTATATCTAAGGAGTATGGTTTAAAAAAACCAAGTTCCTAAACCCACGAAACCATGAGTGTGTGTTTTTATTCCCCTAATTTTTTTAAAAAAAATATCTAGACCACTCAGTGTTAACCCTTATTCACCCCAGATCTCCTCTATCCAAATTTCTATGATGTTCTTGAAATAATTACATGGGTTCTCAAACCCCATTCTTGATGAATCAAATATCTTTTTTAAGGATTGTATATTTATTGGTAAGTGGTTTATTCCCTATTTGGATTTCACTCTCTTCAATCTATCTTTCCTGATGAAGAGGAATGATTTTTACTCTGTTGGAAACGGTTTAAATTTATATCTGGAAGGATTTTAATCCTTATTGTCTGGACCTTTTGTTACGGTCTTAGATCTTCCATGCCTTTGTTATCTTTAATATTATGCTTTAATTTGAAGATTTTTGGATTGGAGAACGTCCATCAATGATCTTGAGGAAGGAGGGATATTTTTCAATTCCCATAGTCTTGATTTTAAATGCATGTATATAATTGTGAAAATAAAATTTAAACATTGGTAAATTTCATTAAAAAATAATTTAATTAATTAATTTTTTATCCCATGATAAAATGAAATTGACAGGATTTTTGATTATGGAATTAATTGAATAATTGGATTATTGAATTGGTTGATAATGGGAAATGGTATTTAGCCAAAATGGTAATTAATGGGTTGTTTGGTCCAAACATAAAGGGTTAATGGGTTATGAGTAAAGGTTTATAAATGGATTAATGGGATGGTTTTGTTAACTTGACGAGTCAACGAGCTACATGATTTCATGTTGATAATTGTAATAATTGTGAATTGTTCATATTATTCCATCTGATTAATGTAAATAACCATGGTTGTGTTTTTAAATATAAATGGTTCACCATGGTGTGAGTGAAAAAAAAGAATGTAATGAAGTTTAAAATTGATTTATATATTGTGATATATGTTATAAAGAGTTTGGGACAGAGACTGGTGCTATTAATACCCATATGTGATTATAAGTGTGGGACATGGACTGATGCTCCAAATACCCTTATAAAAAAGAGTTATAGGACAAGGACTAGTGCTCAGAATACTAATGGGGTGCTAGACATGTTGTTCTAGGGCCCATGATAATGGAATTGGACTGGTGTTCCAAGTGTTTGTGTTATAAAATTGGAATTAAATGTTTAATTAAAACCTAACAAGGATTGAATTGTGTTATCCGTTGTGGGTGGTTCAAGCTCGATCGAAGGATGAATATGGTATTTATGGTTTTGGTGACATCATGAACACAAGGATTTATGTGGTCAATTAAATAATAATGGTAAATATCTAAAATAATTACGTATCTTTCCTACATTATTATTTATATAACTACATATATTGTTATAGAATGGATACTATTTTAGAATTCATTGGTGGTGGAATACTGAGTTGTACTCACACCCTACTCAGGCTTCCAGATCGGTAACAAAATAGAATTCATGCTTTAAATACAAGATAATGGAAAGATCCCTATGTTATATAGATGTGTTGGGATGGAACATGGATCAGGGAACAAGATATGGTGATAGGTATCGCTTTGGAGTTTTTAATGTGTCATTGTTTTGGGTTTGGGTTTGAATCTTGACACATATACAACATGAAATGTCTACTACTTTGGTTTTGGATATTGTTTTCTTATTTTGGAGTCATCATGTGATGTTGGTATTTATTATTATGGAATTATTATGGTTATATTTTATTATTATTTTCTTATTGTTTATTTATTTTACTAATTTTGATGCTTTAATAAAGATGGTATAGTCTCCCCATGTTTTATATAACTTCCCCATGTTGCTAGTAGGTAGCCTCTCACATATGGGAGGCACTTATGAGGTCACGTAACCAACCAGCTCTGGGAACTGGTGTGTGGAACATAGTCTCATACATTACCTTGGGGATCCTTACTAGTATGTATTCCTTGAATAAATCTTACGAATACTCTCAAAGTAATGAATTGAGTTTGAGATCAGGATTATCTCAATGATCAAAAACTAGGTCAATTCCAATATATTTTATTACACTGAATGAGTTAATATAGTTGAAGTAGAAATGTGATAACCTAGAGGTGAATGGATTTATTATTCGAAGAACATCTTCATGGGATTTTATAGTCTTATTAACAAAGAAGGTGGATGTAATCTTCTATCTAGGTGTGAATTAATTGCAACTGAATTAGGTCATGATGAAAAATAGGTATCAACAGTGAAGGTTAAATGATTTATTTGACTAGTTGAGGGGTGCCTTATGGTTTTCCAATATTGATATATTATCTGGATATCTCCATGCATGGTTCAGGTATGGGGATATAGTAAAAATTCATTATATAAGATGGTATGGTTTATATAAGAATCACGTAATTCCATTCTGTATTCAGAATGTATTAGTAGTGTTCAGGGATCTAATAAACCAATTTTTTCCAATTACCTATACTATTTTTTCATGGTTTTCATGGATAAAGTTTTGGTAAAATCAATAACATTATGAGAATATGAAAAGAATAGTTATATTATTCATAGTAACCATATACTGCATTATCTTTATTCCTAGTTTCCAAAATGTCACTTTTTGATTAAGGAGGTATGCTTACTTAGGAATATGGTTTCTGAATAAGGAATATCTATTGATTAAAAGAAAGTAGAAACAATTATTTCTTAGTGTTATCCAATGAATGTGTTCCAAATTTAGTGTTTTTAGGTATTTTTGGTATTAAAGTATTCTCATTACATATATTTTCTATTTATAAATTCATATGATAGAGCTAAATAAGAATGGGTCAGGTTTGAGTGGAATAGAAAGTGCGAGGAAACCTTTTAAGAGCTAAAAAGAGGTTGACATCCATTAATATTATGATATTTCAAAACTCATGTGTTGGGTATATAGTTTACTGCGATACATTGGATGTTTATTGGGTTCTGTCTTGATGTATAAAGATCATGTGTCTACTTCCATGTCTCATATGAATGACCCCACAAGTGAAACTACTCTACTCACATTCTAGATTTAGCTGATGTGGTTTATGCCTTAATGTGTTGGTTCCATTATCTATTTTTTGATAGTTTTATCATATAAATGGACCAAAAAATCTTATGTTATATATTTTCTCATTGGGAATTGAATCTATGATAGATATTTTTGGATGATTACTTGTAATCATTAAAATATTGAATGAAATATTCTCCATGGATACATAATGTTTTCAAGGAATCCCTTGGTAGGAAATCATAGTAACTAGGTAAACAGACATCCCAAAAAGTGTACAAGCTTATGATATTTCATTTAGATCAGAATGTGGATATATCTGGAGGATAATGAGAAATGGACAAGGATCCCACTTTTTTCTTCTTAAACAGTGGATCATGTAAAGGTCGACCAAGAATCCAATTCTTATTGCATTGTGATGTGAGAGTAATTTATGGTAGAAGATCCTATTATAGGTCATTACATGGAAAAGATTATGTTCTTGATAAAGATGAAAGTGTTTTGGTTCCCACATCAATGAGAGAGGGGTTGAAGAAATTATCTCTTACCTCACTATGGTAGGTTCATCCAAGATTGACCAAAATTTATCGAAATAATGGTCATTGTTTCTAGTGAATAATAATGAATAAATAAATCATCATATTTTCTACTCATTTACCTTCCTATTAGATAGTGAATGAAGAACACTAGTGAAGAGGTGTGTTACATTAGTCTCTTACACTACTAGTATTTTAGTGGGATGATGTGATAACAGACTTCATCCAGGGGATACATAAGAAAATAAGAAGTCTATATTCTATGAGGGTAGTGGTTGACTGGATAATGAATGATTGATACTTACTACCTATTTAAATGACTCAATTCATAGATGAATTGGGATGGGATTATGTAAGGGAAATAGTACGGTTGCATGGTATTCCTAATAATATAATATCAGACTGAGTTTCATTGTTTACAACCCTATTTTGGAAAGGATTCTGAAGGTGATGTCAAAATAGCTGATATTAAGCATTTTATACCACCAATAGATATAAAGATAGTGTAATAGGATGATCCTAATTCTAGAGGATATACTTAGAACTTGTGTACTTAGTTAGGGAAGGTCATGGGATGTACATATTACAGACGTTAAATTTTTTTTATAGTAATAGAATTTATAAATTAATTCAGATGACCCCATTCAAGGAAATTTATTTTCAACTATGTTGTATGAGACTATGTTTTTTGAGGCAGATGAGTCGGAAGTTATCACGATGAGCATAGTATAGGTAATTAGTAAGTAGTTTTAGTTGATATGTAAGTGGTTGGTTATAGATATGAGTAAAATTCATTCTTATAGTGAATGAATATTATAAACCTTGTGTTCCAAATAGGTACCATGTATTCTTGGTGGTATCTTCTTTTTTAGGGAATCAATTTTTAATGAAATAAGGGAAACTAACACCTTGGTTTTTTGGTGCTTTTGAGAATATGGAACAGATCATTATAAATTATTAAAAGATGGATCTTCCTACAATAAATAAATGTTTTCACAATATATTTCAGGTTCCACGGCTTCATAAGTATGATATTTCACCATAACATGTGATTGATAATAATTATATCAAGTTTGTGGTGGATTCTTCATTAAAATAAATTCTAGTGAAAATTATAGAATGAAGTAAGAAAGTAATGTCTAGGGATACAATACCTCATTATTACATTTTGTGTAAACATATAAGGATCTTGGAAGAGGCCTTGGAATAAGATATTTTTTTCTCAGTATAATGTCCAAAATTTCGTAGAGAATACCCCAAAAAATGATGCTTGAGGGCGATAATTCCTTAATGTGGGTGTTTGTAATGAACCCTCAGATTTTGGGTGTTTTACTATTTGATTTGTACATGATCTTGTGTATTTTAAACTTTCATGTTTATTTGAGGTTTATAGGTGGATTAAGAATGGGTTTCGGATAAATAGGATGGTTCTATAGCTGAAACATATTATATCCAGACTTTTATGGTTTGAAGATTCAATTAATGTAGGAAATGTTCCTAGAAAACTCTCCAAGGGTTCTATTTATGGTGATTTACAACTTTACCCTTGAGTTTTTTCAATGAATGTGTTTTAGGAAATATTTTTAAAGTGTAAAGGGGTTAATTTTATGTTGAAACCCATTAAACCCATCACATATCTTCCCCTCGACCCTCACTCGGGTATTTTTGTATATGTGAATCACCTTCCATGATGTTTGGTGCTCCCACCTCCTCTTTTATTATAGGATTCAATGTTAACTTGATACAAAAGGCCTATACTAGTGATTATAATTTCATTCAATGATTTTATACATGTTCTTATTTATATTCCCTTTTTCTATTTCTGGAAACCCAAACATCAAAATATGGGGTTGAAATTAGGGATTTGGTATGCTTGTATTGCATCATATGGTGATCCTTAGTGTTTTAGATTCAAATATCTATAGGTAAGAAGTCTTGACCTATTTTATTTAATTTACATTAGGATGTATTTTTGGTTTTTTATTTCGGTTCATGTGTAGTGTTGGGAGACTTCTTCTAAGCATATTATAGTTACTTGGTACGTCTGTATAAATGGGGTAGACATTTTAGATAGGTAACAACAATTTTATGGGGTTTTAACATGGTTTTTTGATATAGGGTTTGTATATATGGATAAATTACCCTCACATGAGCAGTTTGGGATAACTTTTGGTGGGTGTGTTTTGATTGATGACGTATGAGTTGAGGTTTCATTTCCCCAAGGTTGTGACAATTTTTTGTTGATACAGGTTGTAGTTATATACATTCTTATGGATTTTATAACTTTCGAAGAATCCTTTGTATGGATAGATATATATGTAATTACCTCTAAAGAATCCTCATGATGGCCCCAGATGTATGTGATGATCTCCAAAGAATCCTCTAGATGGGTTGGTGTGTATTTCATTACCTCTCTAGAATCCTAGGGATTGGTTGACATGTTGATATAACCTCAAAAGTTTCCATAGGATGGGTTTGGGTCCGAATGATGCCATGAATAGTGGGAATAATGTGGGATTTGTTGCTTTGCTTGATATTATTGCTCCAATAGACATTACATGAATCACGAAACTAAAGTAGTTTGGTCTAGGGTTCATGGTGGTCTGGTTAGTGCATTATAAATTTGAGAGTAGTGTATTTATTTATTCCTTTATTTTTAAATGATTCACCCACATTTGTACTCTTTCTGCACTTATTCTAAGGGTTCTTTGGTAGTTTAATACATTTGAAATTCTCACACACTTTATGGGTATCATGATGCATGTACAAACGTTACGAACAAATATCACACCAAGGTCAAAGTCCCTACGATAGACTAATGAGTAAGTGGATGCAGACTAGGATTGGGGTGATACTGGAATGTATGATAGGATATTTTTTAGTTATTCTTCTTTACAATTTTCTTTTTTTCCATATAAATTCATCCAAAACATATATGGATCCTTTATACTATTGTGTGATTACGGATATTGTATGTCATTGTGTTATAGCATGATATGATAGTATTATTGATTCTTCTTATGGTTCTTCTACTTAAATATATTTCTCTTCCATTTGGTTATCTGTTTTATGGAATTTTATACTCTTATATTTTCCTAATATTATGGAAATATTCACCCCATGTATTGTTCAATCCTTCACTGCTAATATATGACTTTTGGAATACAAACAAGAACACATGAGGTCATATAAAACCCACTGAGTCATTCGGGATTAGGAATTAAAATAATTTGACCCAAACCAATACCAAAATCTCTTTCATTTTATATAGTCTTTGGTCTCACTAAAATAACAATATAATAAGAATCAAAGAGTTATGCTGGGGAGAAAGGTAAGAAGTCATCATCATGACTTTTTATTTATATTATTATCACTCTTCTTATACCTCCATAAACTATATTCTACCTATAAATACATAATTAATTAAATATAATTATTATACTAAAAAAATTTAGGTTTATATTTTAATCATTTTCTTTCTTCCTTTGAAGCATTCGAAATAATAAAATTTCACTCATGCATACATGCATACTACCGTCACCATATAATATGTCATTAAATATTCATCACTGCTTTAAATTAATGATTATATGAATGTATTTAATGATTTGATATAATATTTTAACCATAATTATGAAACTGTGAATATAAATCATTATCACCATCCATTATTTTTATTTGTTGAAAAATTAAAATATCGCTTGTGCGTATGTACAGACTACAAACTCCACGGTCGATGTGTTTTATTTTTCATCACAACCATACATAGATAGTTTAAAAAATTGAAGAATATATATGAGATTGTGGTGTAATATATTTCATTATTAATGGTATGTTAAGGATATATTAATGTTTAACTAATTATTAACTAACCTACTTTTTTCATAAAACTTTTCAAAAAAATATTTTCATGGACTTAATATTTGAAATTAAAACCCATTAATTCCACATAATGAAAATGGGAATTAATAAAAAATTGAAAAAACTTATAATATGTTTCCCAAAATATAATTTATTAACATTATATTGTTAAACAATAACCAAAATATTCATTAGGAAACCATAATGAAAAATATGAAATTAGTAACAACTGATGATGAAAATAATATATAACTAAATAACATATATATATATATAGTAATTAAATATAGTGTATAAAACGTAAAATATATGAATAATTTTTATAAGTATGTGATTAAGATTTTTATTTCAATTATATTTGGGGCTAGATCTTGTTCGGCCTTGTATAAATCCAAGGTAAGGGTTTCTTGAATCAACTTTCTTTTTTTTGATACAAAGGTCACATTCCCCAAATATCTTATTTTTTTGTAGTATATACTAACCTAGGGATAAATTTTGTCAAACCTAATAATAAATTTAAGTAATTTAAAAATCAATCTCATTTTATGTTTTTTAATGTATTTCTATTCATGTTTTACTAAATCCATAAGGGTTCATCTCAAATTCAATTTTTTGAGAAATGTTTTGTATAATTCAAATATTTCTTTTTTTATAAATCCCATTTGACATATTTTACTAAGAATATATTTTTTCATAGTACATATATTTATATTTAAAATTTATATATCATCATATATTAATTTGAAATTGAAATATTCCAAAATTTTATCTTCTCTAATATCGATTATTTTTGGTTGAGAATATTTCTCCTCTATGTACATATTATTCTTCCCACCATTATTTTACTTTATTTATTTGAAATATGAATATTTATTATCTCTTATAAGATTCATATTTAATATTACCTAATTTAAAATGGAAACATTATTATAATTTTAATGATATGGGATACAATAAATATATTTTTAATTTTTTTTTCATGTTCATATCTTTAATCTTCCATTTTTTATTTTTGGATATAACCCTTATTTCCTTTTAAAATTCAATTTTTTTTTGAGATTTAAATTTTGAAATAATTTATCAAAATTTATTTTGATCAGATTAATAAGAAATTTATTTAAATGTTACTTATTAATTTATTTTTTATTATGTTTTACATTCATTACACCATGTAAAAGGAATATTTTTTAAAAAAATTTCTAGTTCATTTTCTAACTGAATTCATCGATTTTATTTAAGCAACAACTCTATAATTTTTCAGTTTATTTTTTTAAATAAATTTATATTCCCCTAACATTATAGAAAATTTTCTCATAAGTGTAAAGGAATATAATGGGTATTTCCTCTCATTTTCCAAGTAATTTTTAACTCTATTATAAATGAGAATTTAAAATATACTAAAATACTTTATGGATTATAATATTTTAGTAGTTATATGATCTAATGATACCATACACCATATTTACTTAGAAGTATCATAATCATGTCATTAAAATTATTTACTATGGAATGTACTGATATATCATATATTGGTTATTCCAATATTGATTTTTAATGATTACAATGGAATTTTTTTATACATCACAACATTATTAATTTATTTCATATATTTAATGCAATATAATTAATTAAGTGATATGTGTGGTTCAGAATTACATAGAACCATTATGATTTATTAAGTGTAATTGGTAAAATAGTTTTTTATTTAGTGTATACCTACCCATTTATTAGTAATATATTAGTCACGGTCATGATGGAAAGTATAATTTATTGATTTAATCCTGGATGACAAGTATGATGTCTTGGATGATTCATTGAAGGCATGATTAAAAATCCTATAATTAAGCATTCCAACACTCTAAAATTAGTTATTTTTATCCATTTGATTATTTACATCGCTATATTATCCCTGAATATATTGCATGTCAAGGATATTGATTTTATATAAAATTTATTAATTACTAACTCTACCATATTTTTTATACATTTTAAATTGATTATATAATTTATTATAAACATACTCTTAATATACATCTACACTCACCCTTTAATATTTTCCCTTTCCATACGATACTAATAAGAGATATTTGATTTAATTTTAGGATATACTAAATAGAATAGGAAATATATTATAATCTTTATAAAGCTATATTTTAATGCTTCCAAATTAATATGGTAAACATGTCCATATCTAATATATAAAGAGTGTTTAAAAATGTGATCCTTTTTGATGTAATCACTTGTTTCTTACACTACTATAATAAATTAACAACTATATTGATGTTACTCTAGTTGGGGTTTTTATAGTTGGTTTCAAATCTTAATTGTAAATAATATTTTTATTCACACTAGATCTAGGTGTGCCAGTCTAGTGAATCATATTTTTTATCAAATAAATATTATTAACAAAATTGGGAACTATATTTTAAAATAACATATCTATAATGATCATTATGATGAACCCTTATAATTTCTATGAGCATTAACCTGCATAATAATTTTATGGATCAATATTAGAAAATTTATTAGATATTTATTTTTGTTAAATCAGTTAGAGATGGATCCTAGATAAATATGTTAAGTTAAATATGGGTAGTTTGAATAATGGGTTAGATAGTTCAGGAGAAATATAATAAGATATTTTAAAAAACCAAAGTTGTCCAAAAGTGATTACCTAACAAGGAGATTACAGTTATTAGAAAACCTTAATATACATTATAGATTAATTATAATTAAGGAATAATTTATTTATTTTTGATTATTTTTATTTTGGAATAATTTTTATGTTTATTTCTAGGATAATAGGTTTCCATGATTTCTGGTTTAGAGTATTATATTATTTTAGTAAATGTGGGGCTTATTTAATTTTAGGGAATAATAATTGAGAAAATTAGTGACAACCCTAGGTATAAATTAAATGTTAAAAAATAGTCTAAATATCTTGTAAAATAAAGAGTGTGTGGTTTTCAATAAATCAAATATTTTTCTTGATTAAAATAAGTGGATTGATGACTAGTTATATATTTCTATAGTGGTAAAAACCATGAAAATGAGTGAGGAGTGTTGAATCAATCATTACTTGGAAGACAACAAGTATACCAAATAGAACGGCTACATTGACACTCCTATGGGATGTGATTTGGTGGTGCACATGCCATTTTTGATCCATTATGAAATACTTTTAATAGAATTTTATGATGTAATGTAAAAGTACTAAGGTTAGATAACCTGATAGGGAAATTAAAATAGACAACATAGGTTAAACTAATGGAGTTATTTGTTGATACAATAATATCATATTTTAATCAAAAGTATTAGAGGATGAAAGGAAAGTTTCACTGGTGAAGAAATCATTAGATTGTGTTTTCATATTCCTAAGAAAAATTAATCTAATTATAATTAATAATATCATAAAAATTTTAGTTATAGTATTTTGTTCCAAACATGATGATGAATATAAAGGATTAAAGGTATGTATCGAGAAATTCATGGGATTTATAGTCTACAAAGGATGAATTTTTAGAAAAAATTATTGATAATCTAAATATTTTCCTATTATATAGTAAAATAATAATTTTATAATATTACCCAAGATAGTTATTTGTAACATATTTCTTGAGTTACAACCGTATCAATTTTTCATTTATGAGTATAAATAAAAATTATGGGGACACAATTTATTTATTGGATGAGAATATAACACACTCACTTTTTTAAGTGTTATTATTTAATTAAATTTATTGTTGAATATCTGTTATCACCTACAACTCCAAAATAAAATGATCCATTTTATATTTTATAATGTAAATTCAAAATTAATACATCATGAGAATAAATTTAGAAATATCATTTAGAAAATTAAATTAATAGTAAAACATGAAGTAAAAAAATTATAGTTAAAATTATTTATTTTAATTTCATTAAATTTACTATTATTATTTTAAGGAAAAATTTTATGTGTTGTACCACTGATTAATTGAATAAATTTAATGATTCGTAGATAAACTATTTTGTATAATAGGATGTGTTTAATATCATTTAGTACTAAAAGGATATTTTTTTAAAGAATTATATATTTTTTGTATATCATGAATTTATTCATAATAATTAAATATAAATTTTTTTAAAATATTATTCTAAGAATATATTTTACTGTAAAAAAATTAACTCTTATATAATATATAATTTGAATAAAATAGGATGAAGAACACATAAGGTTTACAAAAGTCATTTTCAAATAATTTTTTTGAATATATGTTTTATTTCCATTTAGTTCCAAAATTCTTAAATTTTAGAATTTAATTTTTATAAAAAGGATATAATATTTTATTATAAATTTAAAAAATAACTCAAGGTTAATTTTGTGTTTTTTTAAATGTTAAATTAATTGGTGAATATTTAAAAATACATTTTTCACAAATACTTTCACTATTATGACATCATTATGATATATTAATGAATTTATAATTTATTAATCCTTTTGGATATACCCAAATATATTTTTATGTATCATAATAAAATATTTAAAAATATTATTTTGAATTTAGTACCTATGTTTGATATTTTTAAGCCTTAGTGATGTTTTATTCTAAGAAAAAGACTATTTTTATCCTTTTATAATTATAAAAATATAATAATACATTTAGTTTTATAATAGTTTCTAAATAAAATGAATCTAAATTTTATTATCAAAACCAATATATATTTTTATAATCAACCTTACACATTATTTTTATGTAAATTATTTTTTACGCTTAAAAGAATATTTTTCCAAGGAAACTATTTTTTTTCATTAAGGTAAATTATATTGAAAAAAATATTTTACAAAAATATAAATTAAATATAATAAAAAAGTTAAGATTTATAGTCATAACATTAAAATAAAATAACATGGTAAATTTCAGTTTTAGGAAATTAAATAAGTTATTATGGTAAAAAAATTAATCATCATAGTAAAACTATAGTAGGGTAAAAAGTAAAATAAACATTAAAAGTAAAAAAAATTTAAGTCAACAATTTTCCCTTTATTGATTTTTAGATCTAAATTTACCATGGGTTACCACTATCCACTATTTTACACATTTTTATCCACTTTATTTTAAAAGTAACATGCCATTAATATAATGATACTAGTATTTAAAAAAGTGCCACCTCTATCACTTATAAAATGGGACCTTCACCACCACACTTCTCCTCACATATAAAGCCTCATTAATCGAAAAATTATTCCTAATAACCTTCCTTTGTTATATATTTTCTATTCTAATAAAAATAACAATATAGTAAGACTAATGGAGTTGACTGGAGGTGTCACGTAATAACAATTATTTACTCCTTTTTTATTTTCATTCTTCTTAGTATTCTTCTATCTCCAAAAAATCCATCATAACCAAAAAAAATTAAATAATTATAATTATTATAATAAAAATTTATTATTTATATAGAATAGTAATTTACAATTTTTCATCTAAAACATTTATAAAATTGATATGATATCCATTCGTATTTATGGATGACCGCCTCTATGGGCGATGTGTGACATTTTTCATAACCACCATAAATGATATGTTTTATGAATGTATTTATTGAAGAAATATTATATTTATAATCTAATTATCTGTTTTTAAATATTTATTATTTTCTAAATTCCCTCTTTCAATCCATTGAAAAACTAAGAACATCACTTGTGCATAGGTGAGAACTACCACTACCATGGCCAATTTGATTATGTATTCGTCACTACCTTACATAGATAGTTCAATAAAAGTATTCTAGGAATATATATTTTATTCAGGAGTACAATTTGTCAATATAAAGGGGCTATGATTGTTATATTAATATTTAAATCATTATGATTATATTAAACTTTGTTCATTCAACATTTTTGAAATAAAATTTTCATGGATTCTATATTTACAAACCATGACCATGACTTCCATGCATTGAATAGAAGACATCATAAATAATTTAAACCAAATTGTTCAAATATATTTAATAATTTTTTAAAAATTAAATTTGTATCAATAAAAGATTATCAACATATCTATTACAAAACCTTAATGAAACAAATTAAAAATTTAACATATGATGATAAAAATAGACTAAAAATAACTAATATATGTGTAGAGTATAAATATATATAAATCATATAGGAGGTACTATATATGAATAATGTTCTCAAATAAGTTTTTAATATTTTATGTTTTTTATATAGTAGTTTAGAGCGCGTCTAACCCTATTCATATCAAAGTTTTAGGTTTATAGTCTGGATTTTTGTTCTTTGAGACAAATTTTATATTCATAAATTTTATTATCTTTCATGGTTTATATAATACCCCATGGATTCCTTTTATCTTATATTTTTTATGATAATTTTATTTAAAAATCCATCAAATTTTATCTTTTTAAAGGGATTTCGATTAAAGTGTTATTAACGTTTTTAGGGTTCTTCATATCAAATTTTATACTGGTATAAATGTTTTTTATTTTTCATATACTTTCATTTATAAATTGTATATACATCCAATTTGACATATTTGACCTTTAATATAATTATTTATGGTATTTATTTTTCTATTTCATCTTTTAGTTTTAATGGTATTTAGATTAAAATGTTACCAATGTTGTAAATGTTTCTTTTCAAATCTCTCTCTTTTTATCAAAAATAATTTTCCACAATATTAACATTCTTATTCTCACCATTATTATACATTCTAATTTTGAAATTCTAGTATTAAATTATTTTGAATTATTAATTTGAAATACATAGATGTATTATTTCTTCTGACCTTAATATTTTTCATTATTTCTTTTCAAAAGGAAGGCATGTTACTCTTTTTAAAATATGGGATTCAATAAATATATTTATAAATATTATTAATATTACTATCGTTTATATTCCACCATATATTTGTAGACATATCCCTTATTTTTTTAAAATATTTTCTTAAGATTTCAATTTAGGAATACTATTTTAAAAATTCTTCAATTGATATTCATTGAGATCATATTTCAATGTAACTTGTGAATTCAATTTTGATTACCTTTGTCTTTCTTTACAAAATGTGAAAGGAATATTTTATTAAATATTTTTTATAATAATTAATTTTCCTACCAACTTCATTGGTTTTATTTAAGAATCTTCCTCACTATGTTTTCAGGTGTTTTTCAAAGAAATTTTTAATCTATTTTATTTATAAAATATTTTCTACAACGTGTATAAATAATATAAATGGTATTTTTTATTTTTTTACCAAATTAAATTTATAATTATCTTCTAAATTTTTTTCTCAAGTATATCAAAATCCATAAGGTTTTTTATTTCACTAAATACTTTATCCAATTATACCATTTAACACACTTTTTTGAACTTATTGTAATCATAGGATTATACTTATTGACCATGAAAAGTGTTAAAACCGCATATGTTTGTTATTCCAATATGAATGTTTATGAATTACTATGTCATGGAGATTAAACATTTTGTAATTTTTAAATTATTTCATAGGGTAAATAAATTAAACTAATTTAAGTGATGTGCAGGGCCCAAAATTTTATATCCCTTCATGGATTTGTAGGGCTCATTTGAAAAAATATTTGGGTATTTATTTTATTCCTAAACATTTAATAATAACTTGTCTGTATACTCCATAGTCACTATAATATTGTGGTTGTTTGCTTCGTGTTGTATATGATGTCTTGTTTGAGTCATTGGAGGGAATATTAAGATGTTTGGTATTATGAATCCTATCACTATGAAATCAATTATTTTTATCTTTGTGATTGTTGATTTTGTTATATAATCCATATATTTCTTTCAGGCTAGAGTTAATAATTTTATTGAACTTTTATTTATTATTAACTCTGTTATATTGTTTTTACCTTTGGTATCTTAATATCATCCCCTTAAAATAACCCCTTTCTAGGTATCTGAACTCACCCTTTTATTTAGGTTCCTTTCCCTAGGGTACAAAGATGGTATATTTGAATGAAATAAAAGATGTTATAAAGGGAATAATAATTTTTTCAAGAAGATTAAAATGTTATATTTTAATGTTTCCAATGTAATATGGAAGTCATGTATGTATCTATTCTCCCAATACTAAAAAACTTTGTGACCTTATATGATGTAATCCCTTATATATTTTACCAATTTAATTAATTTACCCATGAAATAGAGTTACTCACTTTAGGGTTGTTATGACAACCCTGCTTTTTAATACAAACTTAAAAATGATTTATTACATAAAACATCACCTGATAAAACAAATAATATCGAGAGGTTTAGTGTCTTTGGTGATTAGTATCATTAAATAAAAACATTAAACATGAAATACAACATCTTTATTGAAAACTTCCTTTACATTACCACTACATTCCCTTGTACTTAGCATTGCATGGGATAACCTGAGGACATACATAAGAAAAGGGTGAGCTATAAAGCCCAGTAAGGGAATACACAAGGAATAACATGAGGAGTACAATAAATGTTAGACACTATGCATATAAATAGAGAAAATGATAAACATAAACATAAAGGCACGATAAATCCTGATAATCATAACATGGAAATGTGGCAACAACACTTAACATGGAATTAGCATGAGCCAAGGCTCATTGCACATGGAGAATGAGTAAATCTTCATTGCACATAAAGAACGAGTAAACCATCATTGCACTTGAATTAGCATGATTAAACACTAATTTCACATTATTTATCATGATACTATACTTTACCCAATGCATTAGAGCACTATAAGGGCACACCCTTATTAAAAATTTCATTCCATGCATAAGTGTGCCACATGGATCATAAAACATAGATTCATAAAAGATAATCATTTATTCCATGATAAAGGAATGTGGAATCCATAAATGAAACTTTCTAATCAATAAGTAAATGTGCATAAATTTGAATACCCTTGATGGAGAAATGGGCATGGTATTCACTACACAATGGCATTGGCTTAGAAAATCGGTGCGATTTCGGCAGCATAACGGCGTGACATAAGAATTCATAAAAATGGATAATGAGAGAGAATGGGGTTCCTCATCATATTTACATGTAATTGATAGTAATGAGTTTATATAGATACATGTCCCAAAAATTTTAATGGAATTTAGATTCATGATACAAAAGTATTGCTTGAATGTAAATGAGGAGAGAGAAGTTCCTTTCGAAATTTCGGCATAGTAACGGGTGTACATGGGAGGCATCTAATGAGAGAGAAAGGGGTATAACATCAGTAAAACATAAATAGGCAAGTATGAGGGAGGTTATAAACTATACCCCATCATTCATAATTGAAATTAAATGGGCAAAACAACTTAAAGAAAACTGTACAAAAATGAGAAAGGAATAAAAAACCCTTACTTTGAAGTGTGCTTCCAAAGGCTAGAGAGAGTATTGTGAGAGGAGTTTTAGGAGCTTGGGGCACCTTGGGAGGATTTTAGAGATATTAGGGAAGAGGTTTGACGAACTAAAAAGGCTTTTAGTGAGGAGGAAGTGGGAGTTTGGGTGGGTTTATATAGGAAAGGTGAGGGAATTCTTTATTATTTAAGTTTGGGTCCCCTTACATTAAATTAATCCAAACCACAAACCAACCCATGGTTTTTGACCATGGTTTTTGGAAAAGGGAAGAGGAAAACAATATTTTATAAGGACAAAGTCCGAACTTCTTAAAATAATAGGTTTGATTATGTGGAGGTGAGTCATAATCCCATAGAAATTAATTTAAAAAGACAAGGTGTTTAATAAGTCTTGAGGGGTCCATTAATGCTTTGAAAAGTAAGTCAAAAAAACCCAAAATCACATTATTTTAAGAGTAAAACATATATTGGCCGAACATAAAGATTATAGTATTTTACTACATTACTATTGGGTCATTATGATGTCATAAATCACATTATATAAATAAACGGTATTTAATTTTTACCCCAAAATTTGACGGTCTCAGAAAATTATGAAAAATTTACCATTGGATAACATCAATATCCTGATTCCAGAAATAACATTTAATTTATCTAAATAATTTTCTAAATATGTTAATTTTCACTTTTAAAATAAAAACCGACATTTATCGAAAATTCACGGTTTTTGACAGAAATGGTTTTCAAACCTTAATAAAAATTACAATTGCATTCATAAAATTATAAGATCATTTATCTTTAATGAAAATTAATTTAATAATAATAATTATATATTTTTAAAATATTATTTAATTCAAAAATCCTTTAATTTAATAAAATAGAATTCCTAATTAAATAATAACTAAAAACATTATTTGTACTTAAAAAACTATTTACAATGTATCAATAATGACAAGAGTGTATATTAATTATTATATTAAAAAAAATAACGTACATGAACATAGTACTATTTATTTGTTATATAAACCCTTAAAACAGTCGCATTATACCTAAGGGTAAGGTGTGCGATGGTGACAGACTCTGGGGGTGGCTAGGATAACATCGATCGAGTGGTAATTTCTATAAACTTCCACTTCTCCCGTAGACGGTCCCGTTTGAGCTTGACATGATGAAGCTCAGCTTGAGCTTGGTCAAGAGAGAAGCCCAAGGAGGCCACCACTTTTTCAAGCTCTGACAAATGGGCTTTGTATGGGGAAATTCTACTGGATGAGGCCATCACTTCTTTTGTTTGAGTAAATTGGATTTGTTAAAGTCTTATATTTGTACTAATCACGTGACAACTGTTAAACGACTATATTAACAACGGTCAAAATTCTTAACATAAAAACAAAGAAGTTGACATTTTAAATAAACATAAGGAGAAATTTAATTAGATCAAGAGGGATTACCATTAATGAAACTTTGGTTCGTTACAATATTCCCCCCTTAAGAAATTTCACCCTCAAAATTTTCCTTTTCCCACAATAAAATAGATGTGGGTAACTCAGCTTCATCATTTCCTCTGATTTCCAAGTCACTTCTTCCAAATTTTGGTTTCTTCACAACACCTTGATGAGGGGAATTGTCTTATTTCATAGAACTTTTTCTCTACAATAAATGATCTTCATTGGTTTCTCCTCATAAAAAAGATCATCCTCCAACTGTACCACCTCAGAAGAGAGTACATGTGAAGGGTCTGGTATGTACTTTCTTAAGAGGGATACATGAAAGACATCATGTACTTTGGCCATGGTAGGTGGAAGTGATAGTTGGTAGGCCACAACCTCAACACGATTAAGAATCTTAAAGGGGCTGATTTACCTTGGACTTAACTTCCATTTCTTTCCAAACCTCATGACCTTGTTCCACGGAGATATGCGTAGAAAACCCATGTCTCCAACTTTAAACTCAAGGTCTCATCGAGGATTATCTTCCTAACTCTTCTGTTGACTCTGGGCTGTCTTGATATGCTGCTAAATGGTTTTCACCTTCTCCATCATTTCCTCGACCCTTTCTTGTCCCAGAAGCTTACGTTCACCGACCTCATCCCAACATGCCGGTGTTCTACAACTTTTCCCATACAAGGCTTCATATGGTGCCATTTGGATGCTCAAATGGAAACTTTTATTATAAGAGAACTCAAATAGAGGAATATGTTGATCCCATACTCTTTTAAAGTCCATTGAGCAGGCTCTCAACATATCCTCAAGTGTTTGGATAGTCTTCTAGGATTGGACATCAGTTTGAGGATGATAGGCCGTACTGAAGTTTAGTTCAGTATTCAGAGCATTTTGAAGACTCTTCCAAAACATAGAGGTGAATCATGGATCTCGATTAGACATAATAGATTGTGGCACTCCATGAAACCTTATCACTTCCCAGATATATATCTGTGCCTATTGATCCAATGATAAATCATCCCAAATAGCAATGAAGTGTGCAGTCTTTATAAGGTGATCCACAACAACCCAGATTGCATTTTTGCCTTTGGATGTCCTCGGAGGCCTGGTGACAAAGTCCATGGTGATGTTCTCCCATTTCCATTATGCTATGGGCAATGGTTTCATCATCCCCTTAGACTTATGCCTCTCTGACTTCACTTGCTGGCACACCAGACACATTGATGTATATTCAGCGATCTCCTTCTTTATATTATCCCACCAAAATTTTTCCTACAGATCTTGATACATCTTTGTGCTCCCTAGGTGAATAGAGAAATTTGAACTATGTGCATCATCCAAAAGTTCCTTCTTCAGCTCCGAACATGATGGAACACATAGCCTTTTCCCAAACCACACAATTCCTTCTTCATTAACATTAAACTCCGAGTATTTCCCTTTTTCGATATCTTCCACTTTTTCTTGAATTCCCACATCATCCTTTTGACCATCCTTTATCCTTTCCAAAAGAGATAGTTGAGAAATCATTTGTGAAAGGATTGATGATATTCCCTTATCTATGATTCCCATGTCCATCTTCATCAAGTCTAAGAAGATTGGATCCTTCTCAATTCTCATCATTGATAGAATCGCTAGATCCTTTCTACTTAGGGCATCTGCCACCTTGTTCGCTTTCCCAGGGTGGTAATGGATTGAACAGTAATTATCATTGATGATCTCTATCCATATTCTCTGGTGCATATTATGCTCTTTCTGTGTGAATATATATTTAAGACTCTTGTGGTCAGTATATATCTCACATTTCTCTCCATAGAGATAATGCCGCCAGATTTTCAAGGCAAAGATCACCGCCGCTAACTCCAGATCATGAGTTGGATAGTTTTGCTCATGGATTTTAACTGCTATGAGGCATAGGATATAACTTTATTATTTTGCATCAGCACAAAGCCTAAGCCCTTCTTTGAAGGGTCACTAAAAACAACAAAAAGTTCCCCACTCGTGGGTAATGTGAGAATGGGCACAGTGATAAGCCTCCTTTTCAACTCCTTGAAGCTTTTTCGCATTCATCAATCCAAGAAAACATTACTCCCTTTTGAGTTAGCTTGGTAAGAGGGTTGGAAAATCATGAGAAATTTCTCACAAATATTTGATAATATCCAGCTAACCCCAAGAAGCTACGGATATCCGTTACCGATGTTGGCCTCCGCCATCCCTCAATTGCATCTGTTTTGGAGGGATCTATAGATATCCCATTTCTTGTGATGATATGACCCATGAATGATACTTCCTTCAACCAGAACTCACACTTGCTATACTTTTCATAGAGCTTCTCCTTGCACAAAGTCTCTATTTTAGTTCTTAAATGCTCCTCATGATCCTCTTTGGTTTTGGAGTATATTAGAATATCATCTATAAAGACTACCAAAAATTTGTCTAAGTGATCTTTAAAGACACTATTAATTAAGTCCGTGAAGATTTCTGGAGAATTAGTGAGTCTAAAAGGCATTAATATGAATTCATAGTGCCTGTATCTTGTGTGAAAAGTAGTCTTCGAGATATCTCCCTTCTTCACCCTTACTTGATAATATCCTGACCGCAAGTCCACCTTGGAGAAGTATTGTGCTCCACGTAGCTGATCGAACAAGTCATTAATTCTTGGGAGAGGATAATTTTTCTTTTATCGTGATTTTGTTGAGTTCATGATAATCGATGCGAAGCCGCATTGACCCATCCTTCTTCTTGACGAAGAGGACTGGTGCACCCCATGGTGAAGCTCTTGGGCATATAAACCCTTTATCCAGATTCTCCTGTAGTTTTTTCTTCAGATCTTCAAGCTCTACAACAGCCATTCTATATGGAGTCTTGGATATTGGTAAAGCACGTGTATAAGTTCAATTAATAATTCAATATCTCTTCTAGGAGGAAGACCAGGCAGTTCCTTGGGAAACACCTCAGCGAATTCCCTCACAATAGGAATTTCTTCAAGGATGGTTTCTTCCTTAGACTCAATCATCTGAGCCAGATACACATGCTCATAGGGAAGTAATATCCATGATTGAGATGATGGATCTAAAGTAGATTCATCTCCTTCCCAACACTTGTAAATAATCGGTGATCGATTCTCTATATGGAGTGTGATTTCCCTCTCCTAAGAATTTATGTTAGCTCTATATAAGGAAAGCCAATCCATGCCAAAAATTGCATCAAATTCCACTAGTGGGAGTATGACGAGGTTCGCTGGGAAATTCAATCCACATATTATAACAGGGGAGGACTTATATTCATGGGATGCAATGATTTCCCCATTTTCCGTACTCACCGACATCTTCACTTCCATGATTTATGGTGGTGTTAGGATTGTTCTGATAAACATTCGAGATATAAAAGAATGCATAGAACCTGAATCAAAAAGTACGTTAGCTATTCATGATTGAATAAATAGTGTACCTGTCACCACTTCTTTTTCAGGGTTCACTTTGGATGAAGTGATGGAAAAAGCTTTCCCTTGCTGCCTTGAAGGTTGTTGGTTGCCTCCGAAAACCCTTGGATTAGGGCACTGATTTTCAAAATGAACCTGTTCTTTGTTTTTGTAGCATTGAACAACACGTTTAGGTTTGAACAGAGCGTTCCTCTCCTCTGTCGCAGCTGTGGGTCTTTCTTCCCGACAGTTAATAGCTAGGTGCCCTTCTCTTCCACACCTGAATCATTTCCTCTTCCCCTTAAGGAAATTTCCAGGGTGCTTCTTTCCGCATTTTTGGCAAGTGGGGTGCTGGATCTTCTTAGCACCATTGGATTTATCCATCAGACCACCAGCATTGAAGCCCACCTTACGATTCTTATCCCCATTATACCACTGTGATTCTCCGATCTTAATTTAGACCTTGAGGGTAGATTGGATAATTTTCTCATAGTTGTCGAATTCACGGATTGCTAATGCTTTATGTAGGCTAGGCTTCAACCAACCAAAGAAGCGGTCATCTTTGATTCTGGGGTAATGACAAAGCTGAAAGCGTATCGTGCAAGCCTTGTGAATTTTTCCTCATACGCTCCAACATATTCTTCATATTTTTTCTTGAGGGAAAGGAATTCCCTTTCCATCATAAGACGGAGGGTGCGCGGAAAATATTTATCGAAAAACATCTTCCAGAAATCCTTCCATTCCAACACCTCGATCTCCTCCTCGGGCTTCATATTTTTTATCAACGTCCACCATTGATCAGCTTCACCCTCCATACGATAAGCCACCAGGAGAACCTTCTCTTTTTCAGAACATTGAAGGATGGAGATGATATTCTCAATGGAGTTGATCCATTATTCAGCGATCGTGGGATCAGATGATCCACTAAAAGCAGGAGGCCTTTGTCTCACGAAGCCCTCGATAGAGACTTGTTCTTTCTTGGGGGGGGGGGGGGGGTGATCCTTCCTCTTGACCCGTGTTTCTATTAAAAACATGAGTTAGGTGAGATAGAAGCGTGACAAAGTTCGCAATTCCCACTCCCATCAGATTGGGAATCTCATTAGTATATTCATCACACAGATCTTCACAATGGTTGTTAGCCTGAGTCCTCCTATTACCAGCCATTGGCTGGAATAAAAGGAAAGTTTGGGGTAACGCATAAAAGGTAATCCAAAGACAAAAGTTGATGACTTGTAAGCAAACTTTTTTTTATTTAACTCATGAGTCTATAGGCTTCAATATAGGCTTTTCAGGAGCTACTTTCTATCATACATTCTTAGGGAATTTTTTTTAATTCCCTTAATAAGGGTTCATACTAAGATTGTGAATTTATCAAAACATATCCCCTGGGAGTGTCGTAACCAACAGTACAGCAAGGCCCGTTGTCGTGCACCAGTTTCGGTTCAAGTCTAGCTCAATGCGGTGTTTTTAGGTTTTACCCCTAGGATACATCTGTGCCAGAGCTGCCTCTACCTGCTCGTATCCATACAGGGATGTATTTTCTTGATAAACCACTTACTCAGTACTTACCAAAACTTAGGGATGATTTTATTATACTTATTCTTGTCTCTAAGGCTTTACTAGGTTTTTCTAATCCTAATCCCAAAAATAACTAAACCTATCCTCTGATACCAACTATCACAACCCTGCTTTTTAATAAAAACTTAAACATGATAAATTACATAAAACATAACTTGATACAACAAAGAAGATCAAGAGGTTTAGTGTCTTTGGGGATTAATATCATTACCTAAAAATGTGAAACACGAAATACAACATATTTATTGAAAACATCCTTTACCAAACCACTACATTACCTCATACTTAGCATTGCATTGGATAACCTGAGGACATGCATAAGAAAAGGGTGAGCTATAAAGCCCAGTAAGGTAATACACAAGGAATAACATGAGGAGTACAATAAATGTTATACATTAGGCATATAAATAGAGAAGAAGAGGAACATGAACATAAAGGCATGATAAAGCATGATAATTAAAACATGTAAATGTGGCAACAACACTTAATATGGAATTTGCATGATCCAAGTCTCATTGCACATGGAGAATGAGTAAATCCTCATTGAACATAAAGCACGAGTAAACCCTCATTTAACATGAATTAGCATGAGTCAACTCTCATTTCACATGACGTATCATGATACTATACTTTACACAATGCATTGGTGCGCTATAAGGGCGCACCCTTCTTGAACATTTCATTTCATGCATAAGTGTGCCACATGGATCATAAAACATAGATTCATAAAATATAATAATATATTCCATGATAAAGGAATGTGGGATTCATACATAAAACTTTATAATCAATAAGTAAATGTGAATAAAGGTGAATACCCTTGATGGAGAAATGGGAATGGTATTCAATACACAATGTCATTGTCTTAGAAAATCAGTGCGATTTTGGCAGCGTAACGACGTGACATATGAATTCATAAAAACAATTGATGAGATAGAAAGGGGTTCCTCATCATATTTACATGTAATGGATAGTAAGGAGTTCATATAGATACATGCCCTAACAATTGTAAAGGAATTTAGATTCATGATACAAAAGTATTTCTTGAATGTAAATGAGGAGAGAGAAGTTTTTTTCCAGAATTTCGGCATTGTAACCGGTGTACATGGGAGGAATCTAATGAGAGGGAAAGGGGTATCCATTAATTCAAACATAAATAGGGCAGTATGAGGGAGGTTAGAAACATTTCTCCAACATTCATAATTGAAATTTAATTGGCAAACAACCTAAATAATATTGGACAAAAATGAGAAAGGAAGAAAAAACCCTTACTTGGAAGTGTGCTTCCAAAGGCTAGAGAGAGGCTTGTGAGAGGCTTCTTGAAAGATTGGGGCACCTTGGGAGGATTCTAGAGAGGTTATGTCAGAGGTTTGACGAACTCCAAAGGCTTTGAGTGAGGAGGAAGTGGGAGCTTGGGTGGGTTTATATAGGAAAGGTGAGGGAATTATTTATTATTTAGGTTTGGGTCCCCTTACATTAAATTAATCCAAACCACAAACCATCCAATGGTTTTTGCCAATGGTTTTTGGAAAAGGGAATAGGAAAAAAAAATTATATGGACAAATTCAGAACTTATTAAAATAATAGCTTTGCTTATGTGGAGGTGAGTCAAACTCCCATGGAAATTAATTTAAAAATACAAGGTGTTTAATAAGTCTTGAGGGGTCCATTAATGCTTTGAAAAGTAAGTCAAACAAACCCAAAAACACATTATATTAATGGTAAAATATATATTGGCCGAAAATAATGATTATAGTATTTTATTATATCACTATTAGGTCATTATGATGTCATAAAACACATTATATATTTAAACGGTAGTTAATTTTTACCCAAAAATTTGACTGTCTCAAAAAATTATGAAAAATTAACCGTTGGATAATTTTGACGTCCTGATCCCATAAATAACATTTATTTAATCTAAATAATTTTCTAAATATTTTAATTTTCACTTTTAAAATAAAAACCGGTATTTATCGAAAATTTACGGGTTTTGACAGAAATGGCTTTCAAACCGTCATAAAAATTAGAGTTGCATTCATAAAATTATAAGATCATTTATATTTAATAAAAATTAATTTATTAATAATAATAATATTTTATTAAAATATTATTTAATTCAAATATCTTTTAATTTAATAAAATTGAATTCTTAATTAAATAATAACTAAGAACATTATTTGTACTTTAAAAACTATTTACAATGTATCAATAATGACAAGAAAGTATATTCATTATTATATACAAAAAAATAATGTACATGAAAATAGTACTATTTATTTGTTATATAACCCCTTAAACAGCCGCATTAGACCTAAGGGTAAGGTGTGCGATGGTGACAGACTCCTGGGGTGGCTTGAATAACATCGCTCAAGTGGTAATTTCTATCAAATTCCACTTCTACCGTAGATGGATCTGTTCGAACATGACATGATAAAGCTCAGATTGGGTATGGTCAAGAGCGAAGCCCAAGGATGCCACCTCTTTTCCGAGCTCCGACAAATGGGCTTCGTATGGGGAATTATACTGGATGAGGCCATCACATCTTTTGTCTGAGTAAATTGGATTTGTTAAAGTCTTATATTTATACTAATCATGTGATAACTGTTCAACGGCTATATTAGCAATTCTAAAAATTCTTAACAGAAAACCAAAGAAGTTGAAATTTTATATAAACATAAGGATACATTTAATTAGATCAATATGGATTTCCATTAATGAAACTTTGGGTCGTTATAGTTGTTACACCTTTAATTGTCTATTTTTAACAAATCATAATGTGATCTTATATATTTTATGAAACAAACGTCATTTTTTCTAAAATATGACATAGTTAAAAATACTATAACCATTTTTATTAAAAACTATATTATGATTTAAAAATCATCATAAATCATGAACATTATAAACAATAAATATCATGGTTATCAGAAATCATATTCTGTGATTTTTCTTAACATATTTGAAAATTGATCAAAATAATGTGTAAGTAGATATGATACCATTTTTATAATTTAGAGAGGGAAATTATTATCTAACCTTTGTTAAAACATTTAACAAAAAAAATATTTTTCCAAAAGATCCATCCATATTTTGTTGACTAAATAAAATGAATATAACATGAGTTACTTATTCTTTATAAACCCAAATATATTCAATTTACTCCACACTAGTTTATAGATATCTCTTAGAAGAATCCATAGGAACATTTATCCTAAGGCCTCGATAATTTTTTTGAATCACAATACAATTTGAAATGGAAACTTTTAATATAATATTTATAAAAAAAAATTATTATCCCCATGGTGTAAAATACGAACTATAGAGATATTTTGTTCAAAGATATTTCACAACATGAATCACTCATTAAAATGAAACATATTATAGTAAAATATTATGATTTTTTATTTCTACACAAGGACTCTCCTTGGATTTCAAAATTTTAAACTACTACATGAAATATTTTGGAAATTTTTCTAATGGTATAACTTAGTGTAACTTATAATTATATCCAAAAATAAATTATTTAATATTTAAAAAATAAATATGGATATTCAAACTCTTCAAATAATCATCACATAACTATCTTGCTGAATATGATATCTTAGATGAGATAACACTAGGAAAATAAAACATCAATTCATAATTTCTACATTTTCATGCACTAAATGATTTCATAGTAACCCTCATTACATTATTGTTACACCATCACAAATAAATATGGTTTATACCACCACATCAAGGTTTTATCCTTAGGACTATTTGTAACATTATAATAGTGCATCGTGATTTTAAATAATTTAATAAACATGAAAAATATAATTTAAATAATTTATTATACTATATTGTTGAAATTTAATTATATAATACACTATGGGGTGTTATTAAACAATTATTATCATACAATGGTGAGATGTGAATTGAAATGAATTATGTAATATTGTAAATAAGTGTTTACATGGGGAACCATTATTTATTTTTTTATAAATGGATTAATTGTGTTTTGATTGATTATGTAATCATTTCATGATTTTAAAATCAAATGTGATTTTTCGAAAGAGGGGATTTGAATGTAATATCTTCCCTAAATTCCTGAGTAATAATTGGAAAACAAGGATGTGTTTTAGAAAAAACATAATGATAATTAAACAGTATAAGAATATTAAATTTTTATTAAATTCTTATTTTTTAGTGGTGGATTATGATTTATATTACTAACATTATATAAGAATATTTTATTTTTCAAATGTCATGTGTTTGGTTATATTATGTAAAAACCCATGAGTTACTCTACGATAGGGCCATGTGTTTTTCAATATATGAGATAAATTAGGGGTTTGGTTAAAACATGATTAATACATGTGTTTGGATAATACATGAGTTTGTTTCTAACAATTTGATCCATAGTTTTGTCTATGTAGTTATTTAATCTATAAATGGATAAGTACTATATTTTCCTAGTATGTGAGTTTTTTATATTGAGATGATTCATATGTTTTGATATTCCAAGATTTTATCTATATGGGGGATATTCCATGAGTTTTTGTAGTAATATTGTTTTCTATTAACGTTATTTTATTCTTTTATTTTTGAAGGTTTTGTGTTTAATCATGAAATGAAATAAGTTATTTATTTGGTTATGAAATCTATATAATGTAATCATTTTTTCAAGAGTCATTATCCAAGATAGTTAAAATATAATTTCACATTAACATCACAATCACTTGAAGATGTTTTATTTTTTTGGATTAGTTATGTTAAATTCATCATATTATATTTTTCATTAAACATAGGATATTATTAGGATATAAAATATGTTTTGGATCTATTGTGGAATTATACTATGTTATATGGATCACACGTGATACATTAATTTCTAATGAATGTGTAGTCTTCCATAATTTATGTGAAATAAAGGTAATATACCTAAAATAGCCAAGAGATGGTGACTAGAACATTCTAATGGTATCTAGAAATATATAGAGCATAAAAAAGTGGATAATTTTATATATTTACTATAGTGATTTTAGGCATTGAGATACTTATACTCAGGTGACAATATATATTTATAAATATTTATTTGATGATTGAAATTTAGTAAATATTGGTATTTATTTAAGAGTTTTATTGATGATATTTTGTATTATTTTAAACTATGTATGTTTTTTCTCTAATTTTATTTTTTATGATGATCTATAAGATGGTTCATCACACCCCAAACAACACTCTACACCATTAGTTTTATTAACTAGATTATAGTGATCGGGAAATGCACATACATCTCAGTGCGGATTTTCTTCGATTTCATGATTATATAAGGGAGGTACGTTACAAAATTGTATCCAAGGATTGTTTATTCTATATCATTTTTATACATTGAAAAGTGGAGTAAATGAGGGTATAAAAGAAGACTTATGTATGAATGTTTTGACTATGTGGCTAACATATACAACCAATTTAGAAGTCTATGTGTCCTTGGAGGTGTTGGATTGAGTTTATTGATGTTTACTATTTATTATTTTGTGATTTATTAGAAATTAGTTTTTAGGGATTCCAACTTTACCTAGTTTTAAGGTAAGTAGAAGGTATTTTGTAAATAATTTTGGAAGATAGGTACACTGAATATGATTTAATTAATGTGATTGTTCATTGAATTTTACTGATTTAAAAAATAAAATTCAGTGAAATGAATTTATTATTATTAATGAAAACAATTGCCTCCTTAATATATTATTAAAAATATCATAGTTAACTAAAATCAAACAGATGCATTAAATTAGGTGATGTTATTAATCATATTTTACTAATTATATGATTTATATATAAAGGAAATAATATATTATCTATTTAATTAATATAAAACGTTGGTCTTCGATACTGATTAGTATTATGATTTATTATAAATACATAACCAATGAAGCATATTGAGTGAAATTTTATGAAGGATGTGAACCATAAGTAATACATATAAGAGGATCCATAGGGTAAAATATAGTATTCTCTACCTAAAGAAGATTTAGCATATAATTAGATCATGTATAGTCCATTTTATGTCGAATCACATTTAGAAAGGGTCAAAATAAAGGGGGAAGTGGATGTTGTGGGTGAATCTAACATGTTATTTCATGTTTTGTATCCCACTATATTTAGAGGATACATTGGTCCAAAAAGATAAAATAAGTGCATTTTGGGGATTTCCATGATTTTGAGGCTAATTTATGTTGTAAAAATTAGTTATGTGAATCTACTATTATATATCATAGAGAGGATAACACAGTGATGGTGGGATATCCTTGTTAAGATAAGGATGGTAGAGAAGGTGACTTCAGAGGCATTCTAGGAATTGTTTACTAAATAATTTCAGTCTAAGATCCTTATGAATTATAAGGGTGATATTTTAATGATCTAAATTAGGGGTATATGACTACACATTAGTTTATGATAATATTTAACAATTTTCCCTATTTTAATTTTAACATTTAAGGCGAATGGACATCAATGTTTTAATAATTTGAGTATACTTTATATTTAAAACATAATTTATTAATGAGGTTAATTTTTAAACATACTAATACTAATTTGGTAAATAATGATTTGATTCTGGGAAATGATTAATATATCATCCAGAAGACAATTGTGCAGTATTACAGATAATCTAGGGGAAAGAAGAAGAAATTTTATGATATTCACCTATGATATGAATAAACAGTGAGCTAGGTGAGAGATTTATTATCTCATTTTTCTTAGGGGAGATATTTTTTTGTAGTGTGTTTATTTTAACAATGTATGAAAAAGTTTATTTGTTTATCTGAACTAACCAGATGCTTATATATCATGTGTGAAACTAGGAAATATTCAAAAAAAAATAACTTCAAATTTTGTCGGAGGATTAAACATTTAGGTTAAAATTTCATTCATGAGTCTCATTCATATAATGGGGGTACTCATTTGATCAACATATAGATATTTTTTGGTGACTTGGCCAGAGTAGAGGACACAATTCACCAAGTCAATCTCAATAATATTGAATAACATCGGGTAACTATGTGACTTCAGTAGATAACTATTGAGTAGTAACTATTATCTCATTTATTTATAATCATGTACTAGAATATAACATCGATTCCAAGTAAAGGTTTTATTAAGATCTAATTTTTACAACTAGTTTTTTATATGAGTACATTTCATTCTTTTATTACTGCTTATCTTGTTTAGGAATTGGGTATGATTTCAGATTCATTGTTTGGGATGATGATTATCAATACCATTGGGGAATAAAAAATGATGATATAAATTTATCAGTGTAATGATATTTTCATTAGTTTGTTTGAATATATTTTGTATTTATAATTTCTATAGATTTTTATATTCTATATAATTCTAGGAATATACTATTGATATGTTTTAGGATTAGATTGATCATTAATAGAGATGAGTAATGTCATATAATTCTGATGAAATTTCTTTTACATTATTTACCAATGGAGATATTTATTATTTTGAACTATTTTTGATTTGCTTCTACTAATAAACATTACTTATTATATTTCTGGTGTATTTATTGTAATTTTTTAGAGTTTTTTTATTTTTATTATTTTAATTGATTTATTTAGGGTGTTCTTCTAGATATATTTTTATGGTAACCTTTATAGTTAAGTGTTAATTAAAAAATGACATGTAATTTAATCTAAGATAATTTTTATCCCTCTTTATTTTAATATTATTGTTGAGTTTCTTTTGTTAAAAATAAATTTAGGGGATCTTAATATAAAATAGATTATTAGGTATATCATTTTCTCTAGGGTAATCTTATTCATTTTTCAAGGATGATAAATGGATGTTTATAATAATTTTTTGAATATTAAAATCATAGTCATTTAAAAAATGATAACGTAATTAATTATCCATGGATTTTTAACTTTTTGATCAATTTGAGGAATCTTTTTCATTTTCTATGATTGGACTTTTGTTATTTTATCATCAAATCAAGGTTCAAGCTAAGCATATATGGAAAATAACATTTCAAATTTTTTATAGGAATTATGAATTTTTTATAATGTAATCCAATATATTGAAAAGGATATATTTATTTATGGTATTTAGAAATTTAATTTTCCATTATTTATCAAGAGATATTTATTATTTTGTCTATTATTGAAATTCATATATTTATTTTATAGTTAGGAGAAATATAATAATATTAATAAAATCATGGAGTCATTATAGACTATAAGAATTTTAAAAAATAAACTTTTGGATTATAGAGGATAAATGTCTAAGGATATTTTAATATAAATCAAGAATTTATACTAACCTTGAGAAAGTGATTGTGGTGATGATATTAAAATTAAACAATAAATTCATTTTTAGGGAAACATATGGTATTATTTTATTTTTATTCTAAATTTATCATATTTTGATGTTTTGATTATGAATTTCATCAATAAGTGGTTGAAATTTCAATGGGGTGATTGATGTTAGGAGACATTCCAAAAATTAGAGTAAAGGATGATGTCATCACCCATTCTTGTTTTACTTATTCTAGGAAAGTGTTTCAAGGTGTAGTGTGTAGTTTCAAGATTTTTATTATCTAGGTAGTGTAATGATTCTGGATGAAAAATTTATAGTTATATATCTCAATACCATTATCCTCTAAAGGACCCAAGTCATTATGAGTTGTGAAATTTAGATATAAATTGAATTTTTGGTTCTAGACTAAAGAAATATTTGAGAAATAACATTCAAATTTAAATAATGATATTTAGAGCATCTTGAGGTTATTTTATTGTAAAAAATTAATTATTTGAAAAAGTTATTTTTGTGATCATATTAACATTGGAATTATGGTGAGGAAACCCTTTTGATGATTTTTTTCTTAGAAAGATCATCAATCATTGATGAGTATAGGTCACACCATGGGAATAGATTGGTCTAGAAAATACATTGTGGAATAGGTAATAACATTTTAATTCGTTTTATGGTTTCTTTCATATGTAATTAATTTTACTACCTATTGGGGGGAATGGTGGAATAGTGATGGGAAATGTTATGGGGCTTTAGAGTGTTGGATTACTCAGAGAGTGATGTCTAGGTTCTGCACAGTGAAGGGTGGTCATTATTGTTAGACAATGATCCCTTTTGTGTGATGTTTTGTTGTAAACTAGGTACCACACCCTCTTTTCATCTTGGTTAGAGAATTCATGAATAATGTACCTAGGGGGACACACTATGAAGGTGGTCTATAGGGAATAAATGTAATGACCATCACTATAAAGTGATGTGGATCTAATAGGAAATTTTAATTTTTTGTGAGGAGAAGAAGTTTTCTTACAATTTATGACACTGATTGAGATTTTGAGGACCTATAATATATCATGAAGATGAAATTAGATGTGGATAGATAAAAATATATTGTCTCAGGTGCTTGGGAAAAGGATAGAGTGGTATTAGGGTGACATTTTATGAAATTTTTAGTATAAGTAGTGGTTTCACCAAAGTCTTGTAGCTTTCATTCCATGACAGGTTTTGGGTGATGGCCTGGTAAGAAGTCACACCATGATATAGGAATAAATTTCATCATGAAACATTAATCCATGGGTAGTGGTTAAAACTATAGTAAATCATTCTCTACATTGTGACCATATCATGCTGGGGGTTATACCTTATAACCAGAGATATCATGCCATGAACCCTAGATTGAATTGTCATTTGGTACAAGGTGAAATTTTTTTGGTGGTGTTCGGTAAATTTATAAGGGTTTCTATTTGGAACACCCTCAAGTTATTCTCATTATAGTTGGTTGATGAAGTGGGATAAACCTTCTTGGATATTCAACACACCACCTTTTTTTATCATTTGATCCTATTAGTTTTGAGGAATTTCATTAAATATTTTTAAGTTATCGTCTCCCTTATACTTATCCTTTTTCTCTATTGTTGTTCTCCTCTAGTTTCAATTAATAATATTAGTGTTTTAGAGAGAAAATTTCATCAAAGAATGGGGAAGTCCTTAGACTTTATTGGGATTTAATGTGTGTCTTTTAAAATAGGTATTGGGAGGGAATGATTAATTTAGTATTCATCATTAACCTTATGGTATGTTTTCCCATATATTTATTGAATGTTAATGTATATTTTTGGATGAATTTTCCATATATTTGATTGTTTAATTTATTCATTTTGTGTGGATTAGGTATGAACTCCATTCATGAGTGGAATAAAACTTGATTCTCATAATTATAGGGCTGTTATATTACCCAGTGTATTTGAAATATTTTATGTTAATTTGTGTCTATTAATTAAAATGTTTTATTTTTTTAATTAAATGGATTTTATTGAAGATATAGGATCTCATGGGGTTAGAGGAGTATTTTATTTTATTTAATGTTTTGGGCTGAAGCCTCAATTTATTATATAAAGAAAAGACCTCATTAGTGTGGGTAGAGGGTGACCCATTACATAGCCTGAAGGCCCAAGGCCAGGTGGCCTGAATACAAGGCTTGAAAGCCCATTTTTTGGCCCAAAGGACCTCTCAGTGAATAGTATTGCTATAATACCCGCACTGCTATAGTATCTACTATAGTAGCCATCACCGCTACAGTACCTGCAATAGTGCCTCTGCCGCTACAATGCCTCCACTGCGATAGTATTGCTACAGTACCAAGAAATTCTTCCCTGCCTAGATTTGATCCCGGGTCTTTTGGATGCCAAGCAAGAGCTTGCACACTTGGGTACAAGATCGTTGGCATTAGAGGAGGATTTTATGAGAATTATATGTATTTATGTATCAATGGTTTCCATATATGGCCTTAAAATTTCTTAATCTCTTTCCGAATTGGTGATTTTATTTTCATATTCCTTAACTATTATATTTTTCATCAAATTGAATTCTTGTGTGATATTTCCCATTGATTGTGACCGGCTCACATCCACATAATAATCAACATGGATAGTCTAGATCACTAAATGGTTTGATGGAGGAACTCTAATTGAATGAGTATTGGTGTCCCTCTTTATATCTTATAAGGTAGCATGAGTTAGATTTCAAAGAACAAAAAAATCAATTTAAAAAATACACAATTAAAATGGGAGTTGCTTCAAATGAAATTTTAATGGTGATGGGATAAATTTAATAATGGATTCAAAAATAGTATTCCAAAATGAAATTTTTGTTTTATAAATTACACATTGATGAGTGTATAGATAATTTTCTAGAATTATTAATAATACATGTGGTGATTATTCAAAATGGTATTCAAATAGGGTTTCAACATGGTTTTCAAATGAAATTTAGATGGTCTTAGTTGATCTATTTGGGTCTGTTTGACCTCATAAGGATGATTCCTTATTTTTTTTTATTTTATGCTTGTTGTTATTCTAGATAATTGTTTCCTATTGTGTTTTTTAATACAAAATGATACCTGATATGTATGTTGGTAAATGATATTTTGTTTGGAAGAAAAGTTGTGGGTTGGTCTAGATGGATGGGACCGAACTGTTAGAGATATATAATGGGTGATGACACATGGGGCTTTTTATTATGGGATGAGAGCCCTAAATAGAAAATGAGGATCACTGAGATAGTCTATGTGACTTTTCATTATAGTGGTCTTATATTGACTACAATATTTCTACCTATCATTTAATATTAAGAGTCATTCTTATAAACCCATCCTAATTTAGTGGGTAGTGGAGGACGTATATACATTCTTTTGGAATGAGTGTACTAGAAAACACTTCCCTAAGATAGATAGTATTATCGTACTTGGTTCTTACGAGTCTATTCCCTATTTATGTAGGATGTGACTAGGATGTATAATCATGAATAGAGTGAGAGGGAATTAGTAGAGACTACCCTTTGTGAGAAGTCATTGATCCACATTTGTTTATTGAACCTTACTATGGTGAGATAGTAGTGGTTGAGATTGTATGAAGTTTCTAAGGATTATAGGGAGGCATACCCTGAGTGAGAGGGTAAATTCTATGACGACTTTAGACAATGTACCATTGCTTTGTGTGTATGGGTTGAGTTTTAGTACAATTACCTACCATGATTATTCGATTATGGGTTGGGTTGTAAGTTTAATAGTATAGAATGTCTCTCTTACATTCAACATAGAGCCACAAAAATGTATGATCAGGTATCATGGTGTTCTAGTTTTCACTTGATGTCCTAAATTGTATACATTTATATGTATTTTTTATTGTGTTTATTGGTTATTTCTATTTCACTCTTAGAACTGGACTAATTATATATATATATATATTTTATGGGCATCCACTTGATCAAAGAATAATTATTATTAGAGCATTCAAGATTCTATCTATGTATTTGGAATAACCCCTACCAACTTACCCAATATGGGAATATATATATATACCTATAGACAATCATGATTTGTTCAAGGGAATGGGTATCACTTGGAGTTGGAAAAGTGGTCTAGTTAGCAAGACCAAGGATTCAACATGTTGGATTATATGAGTTTTGTGGAAGTATAATATTTTCATATATATTTTTCATCATGTATTGTCAAGTGGTACCTTTATTTATATAACACATGTTATATCATTATCTACAAAACTATTTTTTAATGCATCATATATATAGTTTACTGTTTTCCATTCTAGACTATGAGGGGCCTCATGGATCTTAATTTTATATCTATAGGTCATATGGATTTCCTTTATATAGATGGGTCATGAAAAAGTTTCAAAATAAGCATATATGACCCTAATGATTTATTTTCAATGGAATATTCTCCCCAAAACACTGGTAGGTGGTCACTTATAGTCTCTAACCACTAGAACATAGGGTGGTTCTCTTAAGATCAATGGAGTACCCCTATCTAAATGTTTTTTATGTGATCCATTTAAGAGTGTTATAAATTGTATAAGAGAATTTTAGGGATGGGAAATGTTTTTTAGAGATGGAGAAAGGTTGGAAAAAATCGGGAGGAATATTGGAGCATGATTGTATAGTATGACTTTAGTTGAAACCCATGTTTTTAGGGGATGTCAAGTGTTAGGACTAGGAATTACATTATAAGTGTGGTATTGGACCGATAATAAAATTACTAGATGGATGTGTCTTGGGATGATTCATAAGGTTAGGCCTTAGATATAATGTTTCATTCAAAATTCATTATATTAAAATGCTTAGGGAATGATACATGTGTCTATCGTTGGTGTTTTTTAACATAATACCTCATCTAAATACAATATTAACTAATGAAACGTATAATATAATAGTATTTTTTCATCTTTTGAGATAATAAATGGAAAATTCTATTGAAATAATAATATTAATTTTTTTTAAAATTAGATTTAAAAATGAATTTTTTGTATAAAGATTGATTTTTATGAATGAGACCACCTAGAACAAGAAATTTTTGTGATTTTTTATTTTTTTGAAATACCTTAGATGCAATGTTATGTTTTGAAAAATATATTAAGTTTTAGTGTGTGTAGAATTATTTGAGTGAGCTTTTGGAAGTGAGAAACTGGTTCCCATGTAAACCAGAATGTATATGTTTTTTAATTTACCCAAGAATTGCCAAAATTCTTAAATTTTGTTCTTGGTTGATGTCATGTTTGGTGGAATTTATAGTTATTAATAGTTTATTTTTTATTTTTATTATAGATTCATATAATGGTGGAACCATTAGTTGGAATAAACCTTTCGTACTGGAGTCATATAGTGGGGAGAATAATAATCATTTAAGTGAAATAGTTCTTAAAACATATATATTATAGGGTTGATGCACATGGATGAGAACCATCAGAAGATTTAGTTATTTATGCTTCATCATGGTGTTGGGCCACGAGTCATAAGGTTATGTATTTCTATATTGATGAAAATATAAAATATATGGGTGATAGGAAACTAGTCATTAGTTTTACAAGGATACATTAACGATATCCCTATTTTTGGGAGCATCAAATCAATAATTAGTTTACAACCTTCATATTAGATCATGGGTGTAGAAGAATTGGTCGTTGTTGGGTTAATATGGTAGTAGGATACTGGGGAGTGGATAAAACTAGTTTGAGAATTTTTGTGTGGTGTTAAACATGGTATATGTTTATGTATCTCACTCAAGAATGGAAATAGTGTCTTATAAGAGTGATTTAGATCTAAGGTTCGGTGTTAATCACAGAGGGGGGTTCATGGATTGTGTTGGTGATTGAGGATCCCATAATGAAATTACACTATTATTCATTTTTAGACTATTGTGTGGGTGTTTAGATAGTGATGATAAAATGTATTGGTGTGTGAGAATGAGTTTTTATAGAAAATTTCCACATTAATAAGTATTATTATTGTATTGTAAGAAATGGATATTATGAGGTAGAAACTAGATAAATATGATTTTCTAGGATGTGGTTGTGGTGGTTTTTGCATCAGAAAATCATATTTTGATAAATAATGGTGCATATAGGTGTGAAATTTGGAGTTTTGCAACAAAACTGAATTCAATATTTAGCGATAGAGCATGGATAATTATTGGTGAATTAGTGATTATGGTAGGTTGTGATCACTGGATGGAGAAATAACAAGGAATCTCATGAATTTTAATGCCTTTTTATTGGGAATTTGTAATGAAATTTATCCTTTAGAGTTATGTAATACTTATGAAATTGTAATTTTTGTCATAGTCCATGAGTAATTTCTAAAATTGGGTGTCATATTGGGATTTTGAACATTAAAATATATCAAGAAGATTTTATGGATGTGGTCAGAGGCTTGGGCAGTGTCCTAGGTTATTATGTTAAGGTCAAAGTTTGGTTAAGGTTATCATTAACTGAAATTTCAACTACAAGTGAGGTCACTTTGTGACCAAATAGGTTTCACACCAAGATATTGTTGGCTATCGGTCTAGGTGGTGGTCATGATATGAGAGAGAGTAAGAGTTTTCTCTGTGAAGGTTTGGGAATTTGGTAATAATTTTACTTCATGTATGTTATATTACAACCTAGATGGGTTGTGACTTGACAATTTTGGGTTAATAATTGTCATCTTTACAAATAAAGTGTTCTCACTATGACCATCATTTTCATGATATAATTGGGTGTTCGGTTCCCTTTTTAGGGTACCTTTGGTACATTTGTATGGTTTAAATTTGGAACTCCATTATGTTCATCATATACTAGTTGAATGAAGTAGGATGAGAATAACTCTTGGTCCTCCCAATATCCTAAATTTTCTACCCTTTAATTTGGTTCATTTAGAAGTGTTTTGGCATATATATTTGAAGTAAGGTATCCCCTTTTATTCTAAATATTCTCTATTACTTATTTCATTTTATTCTGATTTTTGTAGTTAGGGTTTTAGAGATATTATTATTGAAAATGAGGGTTAAATTATCCAATTTAGTGTCATGTGAGTTTCATTGCGATATCGAATATGGGTGAAGGGATGTTTTACCCTGATATATGAGCTATATTGGACATGGTTTGGGAATTTATGGGAGAACCTAATGAATTTGATATGGAAATTATAAATTTGGTGATTCGGGTGTTATGAATAAAATAATGAAATTTATTCAATTAGATCATTGAATGGGATGTGGTATTATATATGTGTTGTTGGAGTGAAAATAAATTGTCATTTTATTATTTAAATAACTTTGAGTACTTTTGTTAGTAAGGTTATATTTTGAGAGGAGTATTAGTGGGATTCCAAGACCTGCGTATTTTATGTGTCATTCATAATGTGATATTTGATTGTTACCAAAGTTGATTTAGTGTAGGATGGGTATATCATGGGTGGAAACATTTTTTTTTGAAAAGATGCGTGGGAGGAAAATGATCATATAATTGGATTTAGAATGAGTGAGATTCCATATACTTGTTAGATGAGATTTTCATTTGAGAGTTTTATGGTCAGTGGTACATACACATGATCCTTTTTCTGATAATATGGAACTCAAGGTATCATAAAAAGAATGGTTTGATTAGTTTTTAGAGAATTTTTCACCTATTGGGATCAAATGAAAATAATATAGATCAAGGAAAGTAACATATGATAGGGTTCTTAATGGCTCACGGTACCATTAAAAGGTAAAAGTGGGTATTTTAAAAGTTTTCTAGGAAGTGCCTAGATGTGTGATGGTATGTGTGTTCTGGTTATGTATGGTTTTGCATAAGTTGTGAATTGATGATAGTTATGTTTGATCCATAACTGATAGACTGGATTGAATAATTTCAAGATTAATAGGAATTATTTTCATTGATAATTAGAGGTGTTTCCTATTTAATGGATAATAAAATCTAGAATGAATCTAAGTGGGATGGGATAGTGGATCCGAGTTTGGTCCTTGATTGGGGTTATTTGGGAGGTGTGAACATAGATCATGAGGAGTGACCTGTTTGAGATTTCCTTTCTTATTAGGACATAAACATAAGGAGTGATGTTAGAAAAAGTATATTATGGAATCACACAACTAGTTGATGGAGGGTGTGACCCCAGTTGTCGATATAAATTCATTGTATATCCAGAATGACATTTATAGTGAGCTAGGAACGAGTATCAAATTGTGTTTTGAGTTGTTACTCATCTTTGAGATGGATGATAATGTCCAATCACTACATAATGTTATAGAAAAGGTATGAACTATGTAAACATATTTTTTTAGTAATGTATAAATAATAATATTATTATAGTGGGGATCATCTTATCCATCATGGATATACTAAAATTCTATATAAATGATCATTGATACACCGATACTCTCTAATTTATGGTTCTGGTGGAATTTTGGACCATTTTTTCATGAATGATATAATGTGTCTTGTTATATGGTATATACATGAATAGTTATTCATTGGTGTTGTTGGATATATATATGATCAGAGAGTGAGTCTAATTCATAGTGTGGTAGTGGTTACGGAGAAAGAAATATGGCTACTGTTGGTGGTTTGTGGTCATACCATAGAAATATACTATGTATTGGGGTTGGAAATTTTTTTGGGTGTTGGATGATAGAGTGATACCACTTAGGATTAGGTAATAATGATTATGATATTTATTAGGGGTTTGGAGGCTGAAACTAAAATTTTAGTGTAATTAATCTAGAGGATATAGACTAATGTAGCTACATGAAATTGGGGATAGTTATGTAGAAGCCACATTGAGGGAGTTAGCAGATAACTAAGGGTGTGCTATTTTATATGATTCTTATGGCAGGAAGAACCATGGATTAGGATCATTCCTTATGAGTAGAGACTTACGGTGGAGATAACCATAATAATATGGATGAATTGGTCGATGAAACATGAGTGTATTAGGACAAACATGTGTGGGTTATCACCCTCTCAGTGTTGGAAATGATCAAGAGTATGTAGCTCAATTTATGGGTAATTTTTTACCTCATTATATAGAGATACAAATCAGAATATAATTTTATTTTTTGGGGTGGAAAGAAACAAGCTACAAGTAAATGGATGATTAAAATGGGGTAGAATTGATGTATATTTTAGAAACGAAAGAATAACATACATGTTTATTGCATAATTTTATGTGAATATTCACTAAAAATCATAATAATACAATCCCCAAAACCATAGTTGTTAATTTTATTTGAGATTAGAAACATCAAAATATTAGGTCATGATAGATCATAAACATCTCGGATAATATTCTCCTCAAATTATGCACTTCTTAGAGATACCATAATTCAAGCATTTCATCGTAATATGGTGAAAGGAAACATGATAATGTATGAGATCAGATGGTATGTAAAAAAACATTGAATATATTAATAAATGATCATATATAATCATAAAATGTGCACAAGTTTATATGAATGGGGTCATAAAATTTAGAAATAATACCCATCAATTCATTGATCATAATCATTGAATACATATTTTGTAGTTTATAATATATATGCCATAGAGAAATTAAACAACATAAGGCATTACAACATATCATTTTCATAAAAATATATACAATAGAGTGTCATAAGAATATTTTAATAATTATAATCATATAAGTTACACATTAAGGCTACCCACCATGACATCCATCACATGATGGGATTTGACTAACCTCTCGTGTACCTACTATGTCCTTAGGATAACCTCTCATATACCATATTTTAGGTTTGTGATAACCTAACATGAACCCATTGATCTCAACAAACATTAATCACTACACAATGCATTGGACGACTATAATAGACCCACACGTCACATAATTACAGTACATTCATATCTACAAGAAGATCATGCAATCATTTATCCTTTCTTTATATAACTTAAACTCAGAAAAATAAAATATGATTCTTCAATATTTCATCATTATAATCAATAACCATCTCTTAATGAATGTGAAATGTATCATTGGATAAGATCCCCAATAAATAATAAATATAATCAATGGATGTTTTCATAGATGAAAACCCCATTTAAATATCAATGATAAATTTCATAATAATTTTTTTTATTATTATTGGTAAGAATCACTCAAAGTAACATTATAGTGTTTTGGGATCTTTTTGTAAAAAATTAGGTTTCCATGGTCGTTTGTGGATTTCAAGAGATATTTTTGATAGGATATGTTGAAAAAGATCCAAGAAAATGGAACATACACTCTGGATGTGTCATAAAAAGTTTGTATACAAGGGGTACAATTTCCCAGAGTCTCAAATTTTTGGGTCCAAAAATTGGATAAAGGATAAAGGTATTTTTTGGAATGGTAATTTGACTTCATGATTGAAGTTGGCTTGGAATGTTGTGTGCAAGTCATGTTTTTGGATCAGTTCATCAAAATATATAAAATGAATGAAGTGCATGAAATATTTGATTTTTTGAAAAATATGTGTTTTTGATACAAAGGAATAGTTCAATGCGCCTATGAAATAAAGATGAAGTGATCTGCGCAAAAGAGACTTACATTCCCAATGCGACATTAATGTTGGTTTTCCACACAAAGAAAAATGTTGCATGTAATGTGGGTGGAGGGTGAGAAACATGTTCATAGGGTCGGATGGATCTATAAATAATTGGATACCCCTTTTATTTGAGTAGATATACACTTAGAGAAATCTGAGGCTCTGATTCGCATAAGAATTACGCATAAGTGGAGTTTTGTGTAAATGTAGTTGCATGAAAATCATAAAATATTCATGCAAGAGGTTCTTTTGAAATAGTTCATGTAAGTTAGGAATTCTTCACCTAAAATAAAATTTTGTGTGCATGGAAATAAAGATGCACACAAGACACCCAAAAGTTGTGTGCAATACACCCAAAATTTGTGCAAAATATCGAACTTTCCCAGTAATACTATGGTAAAGTGGTATTCATCAACTGGATGAATGTGTAATTCAAATATACACTAAATTTTCTGTAAAATTAATTGATTCAAGTGATCAAATATGATTATTTTGAAGGATTAGTGAGTAAACATTAGTTGATTGAGAAGTGATCTTTAAAATTGTAATAAGTTGTAAAAAAAGAGGGATAATGAATTCTATTCGAACATTGTAATAGAAGTGTGCTTGGTAATAGAAATGATCTTTCCCAAACAATTAATTTAAAGTGATCCTTGGTGAATTTTGAGCATTGGAACATTGTCATTGTATACTCCTTGGACATAGCCTAGAAAGGGTGAACCAATTAAAATTTCTATTTCTCGTTCATTCTTTCATTTATGTTCACACATTGCTATAGGAAAGAGAGAGAAGAATGTTTTTTTATTGAAGAAACATGATCTAAAGGGGGAATTTTTTTAATCTATCATAACTTGATTCATCCCCCACTCAGGGTATTTAACCTAGTTTGGATAATAATTGGTCTTAGAGACAAAGCTTAATTTTAGTGTTTCTCTCTAAGGGGTTTCAATGGACGTTGTCAACCATAAATGGATACTGATATTTGATAAAAAATATTTTTAAATTATGGAAGAATCGGATGAAACACTATTTTTTATCCTTAGGAATGGATGTCTACACAATATAAACACATGGTATTTCATCCAGTGTGCATAGTTGTGCTTTATCAAAAGCTGATAGAAGGGAATTGGATGTTGATTCCAAAGGAATCAATGAATTAGTGGGAGCTTTATCTAATGAAATATATAAAAATATAATGTAATTTCAGTCAAATCACTTCATTTGGGAAGAGGTATTAAATATATATAAAGGTGAATCAAAAGGAAGAGAAGTAAAACTACATGTTCTTTAAAACAAATATACAAATATGAGAATAAACCCCAATGATTATATTGATGCATTATTTGATCGGGTGAATGTTGTCGTGGAAGACATGTGTGGTCTTGGAGAAGTTATTGAATATATAAAGATTATTAAGATCATATTAGGAAGAATTATACGTTGACTCAATCTAAACGTTTTAGTGTTGGAGGGTAAAGATTCAAAAGAGCTGACATTAGATAGTTTTTATGGTACTCGAGTCATATATGAGATGAGAAATTAAGAAATTGAGTCTGTGTAAAAATGAAATTTCAAATATTTGTCATTCAAGGCCCTGAAGAATCTCACCATTGAATATTTTTAAGAAGAATACGATACGGGTGAAGTGATGACGTTCTTTTCTTAAAATATACAAAGAGGAAATGGAAAGTTCAAAGGGAAGCTTCCACTAGCTTTCATTTAATTTGGATAGGTTGGACAACTTGCAGTCTGCTTCCCATGATATTTCAAGATGATTATGAGGATGAAGTTCAAATTACCATGAATAAGTATTCACCCTATGTGAAAGGTAAGAAAAAGTTTAAGTGAAATTTATTTATAAAGAAGTAACGTTTTTTAATAATTTGACAGTTTAGATTAATCTGAAGTTGAAGAGATGGATAATTGAAAAATCGTGGAGAGAATGATATGGTAGAAGTTTTCGGTAGTGACTAAAAAATGAAGAAAGTTTTATAGATGAAGAAAAAGTTAAAGTAAAAGTTGAAACTAAAGATGAATTGGAAACCTCTCTTCAAGAGATAGATGTTTAGAGATACAAAATAATGAAATCCAACAATGTGATTCATGATTTCAAACCCTATATGAAGTAGTAGGAATAATATAATTATAAGCTAATTGAAGAAATTGAGAATCTTAGAAATTCATTTCTCAAGGACTTAGAAATAGTTAGTGAGAATAAACATAAAATTGAAGAATATAAAAGGGTGACTGATGGTTTGAACAACATAGTGAAATAAAAAATAAAACACATTGATAAAATTTAAGAGGAAGTTGTTGGTATGTGGAAAAAAGTTAAGGATCAAGAAAAACTCTTGACTCCCAGTATGTTATCTACAAATAAGATCATTCAGGTGAAGAAAATATAGATGTGGAGTACAGAGGTCTAGTAAAAAAGAAGAAACATTCATGGTCAAATGATAAAACTGATATGGGGCTTATTAAAAAAAAGATTTTTGACAATTGATTTTATAATTCAAGAACCCACTTTGAGATTGAAGATTGATTTGGGTGTGATGAAAAACTAGAATTATCAGAGAACCCAAGGGGCAACCAGTGGTGTTGAAAATACATAAAAGAATACACCCAACATCAGGTGTTATTATAGTGGAAATATAGGATAGTCACAAAATGTGTGTTACTTAACCAAGAGATACTAAAGGGAATAATAACTACAATGAATTCCAAACAGAGATCAATACATAGGAATATATTTTGGGGACATTGTTTTTTTGTAGTGGTTTTCAAAACATTTCTATATATTTTACATCAACCATGTAGAGGAATGTGCCAAAGAAAAACTAAATTGGCCATAAATTGCGACTCAATGAATCATCTGGTAAGATAGAAAATGAAAAATTGATTTACAGCTCTATAAGCTGATGCCTTTCCATCATACTCAAATAGAGTTCAAAATTTTCAATATATACCAAGTATGAAGTCAATACACTGGATCAAAAAGAAAATAACTGAGAAGGTAGTGGTTGTATATGTTTCCCTAAAAGTATCAAGTCATTTAGGTGTATGGTTATTTTATAGTGGATGTGCATACCATATGATAGGAAATAAGGATCTTTTTCCATGCATAAAATATAAAAAGGAAGGTTTTGTAAAATTTGGAAATAATGAATTCTTAAATATTATTGCATCGAGAAAAGCCAAATTTGGTGGGGAAGAAATGAGACGTGTTGATGTCTTAGTTGTGGGAGGTCTTATTCACAACTTACATTGTGCCAATAAACTATGTAACTCAAGGAATTCTATAAACCTTACTAAGAATATGTGTATCATAAAAGGAAACCATGGTGTAGTTGTTATATGGGAAAAAAATAATAAAATAGAATCTATATATTATAAGTGGAGAAAAAGATATGTTCTTTTTATCTAGAGAGAATGAAAATAGGATGTCGCATAAAAATCTCATCTATCGATGCCAACCATCTCTGGATGATCTAGTCAAATTTGATGCATCTCAAGACCTCCATAATATAACATGTGATCATACTCATACGTGTCATGCTTGTTAATAAGGGAAAATCATCATAAAGATGTACAAGGAAAATGAAAAAAAGTCTACCAAAGTTCTTGAATTAGTGAATAAAGATGTATGGGGACCTATATCACTAAGATCCATTGATGGAAATAGATATTAATTTCTTATCATTAATGATTTCAATAGGATTTAATGGGTTTTTTTCATTTCCCACAAATATAATGCATTTAGTTTTATAAAAAAGTACCATAGGGAATCTAAAAGGATACTTGGATATAAGATTTTGAGGTTTCGTATTAACAATTTCATGGAATTCAAAAATAATAAAGTAAAATATTATATTGAGAAACACATGATGATTAATCATGTTTCATATGTAATAACTCTTTCAAAAAATGGATTGGTTGAGGGGATAAACCAGATCATCAATACCATGGCCAAAACAATGATTTTTGAAAAAGTCCTACCTGAGAAATTCTGGATAGAAGAAGTCTCCACATCAGTCTTTATATCTAATATAGATTTGTTCTATCCAAAGCACAAAATAATTTATATGATATGTGATACAAAAAGAAACAAATAATTAAATAATGTCAAATATTTGGAAATAAATTTTTTATTCACATTAAGGAGAAACATAGGATGTTTGAATCGCATGGAGATGAAGGGATATTTCTAGGATATTCAAGAAAAATAAGACTTACAAATGACTAAACAATAGGAATGGAGTGGTTGTGCAATAAAATTATGTTACTATAGTAGATAATGAATAAATAATTTAATAAATAATTGCTCAGTTGCATGATGAAAGTGATGAGGAGGTAAGCACCTCATAGGGATTTTAAGTGGAATGTAATGATTTAGAAAGATAAAATAATGATGAACATGAGTAATACAAATATATATCTATATGATATCTAAATAGTTGAGTTTATCTTTAAAGACTTAACATCATTAGTGATTAGGAAACTCTAGTTCAAACATGATGAATAAATTCATTATAGTACACATCCATACCATCTTAGGTACTGCCAAAATGTTTGATAACTAGGTTCAGGATATGAATGAATATCATGAAAAAATTGAGAAGAATAATGTGTGGGTGATTATTTCAAGGATAAAAAATAATAATTTTATCAAGAATAAATGGGTCTTTCGCAGTAAGATGAGTGAAGATTGTGCAGTGATTCCAAAAAAAGCATGGCTAGTGTGTAATTGGTTCCCCATGATAGAGGGTATAAATATTGATGATACATTTGCACATGTTTCAAGCATAGAGATAGTCAAATTATTCTTCACTATAGTAGTGAAAAAAAGGTTAAATGTATTACAGATGGACTTCAAATCAACATTTTGAAATGGCGTTCTTGAAAAAAGATGTGTATATCAATCAGCTAGATGGTTTTCTTATCCATGAAGATAATAACAGAGTGTCTTAGATAAGAAATTAATTATATGGGTTGAAAAAATCACGGATAACATGGTATGAAAGACTATATCAATTTTTGAAAAAACTCATTTTTCAGTATGGTGGAGTAGATTTCAATCACTAAATTAAAATGATAGTAATCAAATAATGATAGTGTTGGTATATATAGATAACATAATATTTGGTGGATCAGATGAAGAGAAACACATACAATTCACTGAATTCATGAAATGTGATTTCTAAATATCAATTATTGGTGAACTAATTTTTCTCATTGGTTTACATGTTACATAAGGAAATAATGAAACATTCATTTGTTAGTAAAAATATGTCAAGGTGGTTCTAAAGAGATTCAGAATGGATAATTCGAAGGATTTGAAAACATCAGTAGATACCTAGTTGAAAGTATTAAGAGATGAATAATGAAAAGAAGTTAACGTTACAGAATATAGAAATATCATTGTATGTCTATTATAGTTGACAGAAACAAAACCGGATATTGTTTTTTCCACATACCAAGAAGAAAAATATGAAATAAATCCCAAATAAATTCACTTACTTGTAGTAAAAAGAATACTTTTGAACATCCAAGGAATGGTGGATTTTCGTTTTCTATATAATGAAAAATCTCAGTAAGAGTTATTGGGCTATACAAATGTTGACTAGGATGGATCAGTGGATTATATAAAATCAACATCAGGTGTTTCATTCTATTTTGGTAGATTAATTATTTCTTGTATTACAATGAACAAATATTTCAATTATTTGAGAACCATAGAAGCTGAATATATTGCGACTACTCAAGCACACACACATATATTGTTGATAAAGAAACAACTTAATGATATTGGAGTTGAATTTAGGTGTCTGATCAGGATCCATTGCAATAATTAAAGTGCTATATATCTTATAAAAAATCTAGTCGCTCACCCATGGGAAATGAACATTGAGATCATGTATCATTTTTCAAGGGCAATGTAGAAAATGGGCTTGCCAATTTGTAGTATGTTCTAATATAACAATAGGTTGAAGACATTATGACTAAGTCCTTACCCAAAGGCACATTTTAACAACATCAACTGGAAATATGAGTTTAGTTGACTCCCCACACTTGAAAAAGTGTGGATGTTAAAACCCTTATCCTAGAGGTATGTTGTGTTTTCCCCAATGTATTGATTTGTGCTCTTTACCCTATCACTGAAAACTACAAGTATACCTTTGGGTTAACTAACAAAGGGGTAGAAATTATGGCCATAAAAGGGGAGAAAATATCTTAATCAATACAGGGTAGAAACTAATAGGAGGAGTAGTGAAGTAAGGAAATTATTTAAATTTGATGATGATAAAGGGGATCAATAAAAGGATATATATCACAATAGATGGATTTCATGATGAAATTGGTTGAGTGGTTTTATAATGACCTGATTCATTTATAAACATTACATTATACTCTTATATGATTAAATGATCATGGATCATGTGGGCTTAGAGTGTGTGCTGAGTAATTCATTGATCTCAATCTGAATCGCATTAAGGGAATGGCGATGGAAGATGGAAGAATCTTTAACTTTTTATAAAAATTTGAAGAGTTATCAATAAGCACAATGGGGGAGATTTTTGGGAAAATCCTTCAATGTAACATTGTAGTGTTTTTGGGTAGTTTTTTATTGACAGGGAAGGTTTTCATGGTTAGTTGTGGATTTCAAGAAATATTATTGAAAATATATGTTTAAAAAGCTCCATGAAAAATTAATGGAAACTCTAGAGATAGTACAAAAATTTCATATACATGGTGGAATCATTTCCTAGTGTTTACCAAATTTTTCTGTCCAAAAAATAGAGAATATAGAAATGTGTATTTAGCAATGTATGTTGCATGGAAAATTTATGTTAGTTTGGAATGTTTTGTGCAAGGAAAGATTTTGGATCACCACATAAAAATATGGAAAAATAATGAAGTTCAAAAATGATTTGATTTTTTGTGGAAAATGAGTTTGCACAACAAATTTAGAGTTGCACGCACCCGCAAAATAAAGATAAATTGATCGATATAGAAAAGACTTATTCTCCCGAAGTGACATCAAAGTTGGCTTCCATGGTTAGAAAAATATTGCTTTCAAAGTGGTTGGAGGGTGAGAAACATGCTCTCATGGTTGGTCGTGACTATAAATAAGTGGATACCCCCTCCCCCCCATTTTAGTTGCTCAACACATAGAAAATCGGAGGATTTGAATTGTGTATGAATTTCATGTAAGAGGAGTTTTGTATAAAGAGAGTTTCACTAAAATCATAAAAGTTGTGTACAACATGATCTTCCACAATTAATTATTGAAGTTGGGAGTTCTATACTGAAACTCAATTGCTCTGTGCAAGTCAATAAAGTTGTGAGCAAGGCACCCAAAATTTTCATGAAATATTGAATTTTACTTGTAATATTGTAGTAAACTGGTATTCATTATCTAGAAGAAAGTGTACCTAAAAGATACACTGAATGATGTGTAAACCACATTTATTCAATATATCATAGATTATTCTATGAAATATAAGTGTGGAAATTTTAGTTGAGAGAGCACTGATCATTTAAATTTTTATTGGTTGTAAACTAAGAGGGAGAGTGAGTCCACTCTGAACATTGTAAAGGTTGTGATCATGGGCATTAAATTGATATTTCTAAGAAATTGAACTGGAAGGGAGCCTTAGTTGATTTGGTACATAGGAAAATTATCATTTAATGCTCTTTATTCGTAGCTCAGTGAGAGTAAAAAAAGTAAAATTGTAATTTCTCAAGAATGTTTTCATTTCTGTTCATAAATTACTATGAAAAAAAGAGAGAAGAGTATTTTTTAACGATGAAATAATATCCGAAGGGGAAATTTTTTCAATCTTTCATACCCTTATTAAGACTCCCTATTAGGGTATTTAACCTACTTGGGCTTACATTTTGAAATAAAATATTTAAAATATAAATATTTCTATAATACTAAGAAGAATGTTTTCTTTGTAATATGAAAAGAAACATGTAATATAAGCATCAATGAAAATAGTTTTCATTTTGGTGGGAAAATATATTCCTATATTATACATTACAATAAATATTGTTTTCCTTCCTTTTCTAAAAGGTATGTCATTATAAAAACAAAAGTAATATACCATTTAAAAAGTTCAATATAAATTAAACACCTGGGATAAAATTACATTAATCAACTAATAGAGAATAGTAAAAAAATATACAAAACATTATAATGAAAATAATAATTATGAATTGTTGGGAATATTGTATTTGAGAGTATTTGTTCAAATAATTTTATAAGTGTTTTTATGTTACTCTCTATTGATATGAAATAAATATTAGTTAAAGAAGAAACATGAGAAATGAATGTATAGGTAAATCTTAGAGTATTTTGATTATTGAGAATAAAATTTAAAATAAGTATAATTGAAAAGGTAAAATGTCTTGGTGGTCCCCATGGTGGAACTCAATACCACTTGAAAAAAATGGCCATAAGGAGGTTATAGTAGATGACATGATCTAAATATGTAAAACTCAAGATTTACCATGCCACAAAGCATTCCATGTTCAGTGAAAATTTTCAAAATGTTTTTCATCATGATGTGGTGATGATAGTGGTGTGATAAAGGAGTTCCTATGAAACACATTAAATAAGAGTATAAACACTTTGTATAGGTTTTTTTAGTGGATTTATATAATCCTTGTGTTATATGAGGAAGTAACAAATGGTGTAGTGATGATCTGTGGGATATATAGGACTGCCTATGAAAAATAGGTATGTTTTGAGCACAATTCTACAATGTTCAATCTAATAAGGATAAAATGGTTAAGGTTTTTGCACTAAACTGTATTTATGGGAATATTGTCAGGTGACATTTCAAAATAATGAGGACAAATTCTTAAGATTCATAAACTTATCGTGAAACATTCGATAATATATTGTATCATTTTTAGGCCATGATTGTAGAATCTTTCAAATAATATTACAAAGATCCATATGATGAATTATTTTGTGATTTAATTTAATGTTTTATGTATATAATTGGTTCATGTAGTAGTTATAGATGTGGAACATAGTTATAAAATCATGGAGTAGTTATTAATGATTTATGGGTAATTTTAAAATTTAATAAAAAAATAAAATGGACATTTAATTGAAAAATATCTCTTTATCTATATAGGGGTATCAACAAACATGGTAATAGAAATAGGGGGACTCTTGAAAAATTGAGAATAAGATGGATTTCTTCATAGTGTTTTGTTTTTGAGGTATACAATCGATGTGAGGAAAAAGTAAGTAATTAAGCACTATATATCAATGTGATAAGGTTAAATGTCTTGAATAATCCAGAATATAGTTGATTTTTAAGTCCACTAATTCAACATCATTGGATATTGAAGATCCTGATAAAGGAGCACATGTGTAGATCCCTTAATCCATATGTTCATGGAGGATGACCATTTCCAATAGGTTCAAATATCACTAAGTGTATGTAAGAGGTATTTCATCGTTGGTAATATTTGTTAAATATTTTAACGTTCTAGTAGGATTTGGAAGTAGATATAACACATTGGAATCTATATCTTACATCATTGTTGGAATATACGATAATCCATGCCGGGGGAATAACTAACAAGGAAGCGAGTTGGCATGAGTAGCCAAACCTTATAAATATTTTGTGTAATTATATTTATTGTAACTATATATACATGGAAAGGTTGAGAGCTTGTTTTTATTTTATTGAGAACTATAAATAATTCAATATTTTGTGTTTAAAAGGGAGTGACTCATATAATAAAATTGTTTATGATTGATTCACACCCTCCCCTCTCAGTAATTCAATCAGATCCTAACAATTAGTATTAGAGGAAGGTTAACTATCATCTCTATGAATAATAGAGAATATCAATTATTTAAAAAATTAAGGATTACCTGCATTTTATAAAGTAAATAACCATAATTGGTCAAATATTATTCTTTATTGCATTCTTTACCTTTTCCATGAGGATAGAGATGCTACTATAGTGGTATGTTAAAACATTTATGAAAATGAACATATAAAACATGCTAATAAAATAAATTTATAGATGGATAGAAAGATATAGAATATTGTTTCTATTTCTTCATGAGGTAAGGTTTACACCAAAGTAAATTTTATTTTAATTAAAAAAGAGTTATGGGACAAATTAATAAGATTCTATGAAGGAATCATCAATGTGAAGAAAGGTATGATACATGTGTAGAGAAGTATATTTGAAGATATTAAGATGGATGATGATAAAGATATCTAAATATATTTCACATGGATATATGAAATGGTCAAAAATATTCTTGGATGTAGTGAGAAACATGAAGGCTCTAAAATAAAGATAAAACATATGTGGAATATTCTAGATTAGTTTAATCCCAAGGTATAATATTTGGTATATTGAGAAGACCATTAATTGGGAAACAATAATAATATTCTTATTAAATATGAAATAATTAATGAATTTTATTTATAAAATAGATAAAAATTTAAGAAATCCTTTAAATCCACAAGAAATGGAAAAGTTAAAGTAAATAAAGAGTTCAATGATCTGATGATGGAGATGATAAATATCTCAATATGGTTTTTGTTCACTTATAGAAGATATTATTAAAGGGAAAATGTAATTAAAAAGGTAGGCAATCTCAAATAGTTTATTAACTATAATAATATTTGTCAAATTTTACTGTTTTGTATAGAATTAGTTAATGGAATTAAAATTGGAAGAGGAAGAAAGAGTATCTAAATTAATAAAGTAGAAATGTAGAAGAAGAAATATTACACCAAATATGGCTCTTTTATAGTAATGATAATGACTCATCTAGTAATTATGATAATGAATTCACTCTCATTGATTTTGAAAAGAAAATTTTTATTCTTCAAGTAATGATGATGGAAAGGAAGACCAAACACACATTAGTGGGAACTAAAGGGTAAGATGTAATATATTCTTTAGAATCTTATACCACTCAAAAAATATAAAAACTAAAGAAATCATATAGGAAAATGTCTACTCAAGTGAATAAAGAAAATTTTATTTACAAGGGAAAAATAATGAGTTATTCAAGAATTATTCAACCTATATTTATGAGTGTATTATGGAAAAGTTGATGATTTCTGAACATAAGAATTTTATATGTGATAATGAAGAGAAACTATCTTCTTTAGAATATAACATATTTGATAAAAAATTATTTTTTCATCAGTTCAAACAAAATTAAACATATCTAGATAATATTTTAAAAAGATTGTGCTGATTAATGGATAATCTTATCAAGTTATTATGATGAAATAAACAATGTTTCAAGGTAAAACTAAAATTAATCTGGTTTAAAATTGAACAATCATGTTTAATAGTACATGTGTTAAAAGAAAACCTAAAGAGACTCAATGTATAGTGGAAGAGGACAAAACTTTTATTTGTGAGGAATAAAAAAAATTCCAAGAAAAAACACCCAATTTGATTGAAGGCTCATGGAGGAGAACAAAATACCGTTCTAGACAATTTTAGAATCAACAGAGGATATTATAATTCAAAGGTTATTATTGGTGTTTTGGATGGTATAAACAAAAAAATTATTCATTTTTCTTTAATATTTCCTTACCTTGTATGAGGAATGAAAGAAAGGATGTTTTGGTGACTTAATTTTGATGATAATTCATATAAATCTAGTTACAGAAACATAATAGGAAATTGAAGTTGTATTAAAAATAAAAATGGATAATATTTATTCAAATAAATTTAAAGATAGAGATAATAATGAAGGATAAAAACATATTGATAAAAATTAAATCATCCAAGGTTTTAACATTTGATGTAAATAATTTACAAGGTCGATATAAATATCTCAGTCTAAGTGTCACCTTTGAGTTACAAATTTTTCCCTTATTATTTCCATAATAATTTTGATATGTTAATAAATATTTCATGGAATTAAATGAGAAGTTTTAGGCTATTAAATTATAAAAACAAAGAGGATGATTTGTAACTATATTTATTCTCTATAATGAAGAGGATATGTGTGTATTCTTGGAGGCTGATATCCTTTACGAAGGAAATTTTCAAAATATAAATTTCTTGGAAACATGGTGAAGTCTATAAATTTGGTATTTCAGTCACAAAATCACCATTGATATAAATATATTTAATATATTTTTTAAAAGTGAGTTTTTAATTCTCAAAATATGACATAAAATGGGAACTTATATTATACTCACAGAATCTATTTTTTATATTGAGATATATGTGGGAGACTCATGCTAAATATATTTAATACAACCAACTTTCTATGTAATGTGATATTTTTCTGAGCATGTAATCTAATGATTAATATTAATGCATAGATTAGATAAAAAATTTTATATATCACTTGTTTTCTACATTGGGTTTACCTATACAGGCTTATAGTGGGTTAATCAAAGGATCTTTTTTAAGAAACATTATGATATCACCGCTCTCCATAGAGTAAAAAAGGCGGATAAGCTGTTTGTGAGAAGATCAGTTGAGAATACCTTAAACATAAAACATTACATTTGGTTGTTAACAAGGGGAGAAAAAAATTAATTGGGAGAAAATGAGAATAGAAAATATAATATATTTAAATTTCAGGATTCAAAATGGTTCATGGTTTTTTTAATAGTTTTGGAATTGATAAAAAATAAAAATGGGGATTTTTTTAGGACGGAAGAATTTGATGACATTTCATATCAATATGGTAAGTGTGTTTTGATTTTAATATGTTTTGTGATTACATAAAGGTGTGTTATATATCATAATTGATAAAGGAAGCTAAAGGATGCATCCATAATGTATGGTGTGTTGAGAAAAAAATTCACAACACTAGAAACTATAAATGTATGACATCATGGTGGCCCCTATTATGGAATTCGAGAGCACCATAGAATGAAAAGAAAAGGTGGTTATGGGGGAGGTCACTATTTGAATATGGATATCACAGGATTAATTATTCCATAGAGCATAACATGGTTAGTAAAAAATGGAAAATTGTTTTGTATCATTTCATAGTGATGATCATGATGCAATAGTTGAGTTCATAGTAAAAATGGGAAATAAGAGATGGACAACATGATATAGGTGGTTGTGGTGTCTTGAGATAATACTTTTATAACAAAGGGATATCCCAAAAATCTGTAGTGATAATAATAAATCAATATAGGTTTGTTTATGAAAAATAGTGAATATAAGAGATAAAAATCTTAGTGTTTGATGTATTAAGGCCAAAACAACCACAATTTTTACACCACATCATTTTGAAGGATATGAATTTATCTAACACATAAAAATTGAGAGGATTTACTAGATGACACTTGAATAGATCTTGAAACATCCATAATCATTGTATTATGTTTTATTCCTTGATTAATTATGATTCTTAATACATTATAGTGATCCAGAGAGTGAGTTAATTGGTGATTAAATTCATACAAAAAATTAGAAAAATGATCATGATATTGTTGTCGAACTAAGTTGTGTTTATTGAATCATAGGGAAGTTATTTTGGTGTAATCGGTGGTTTTCATATCACATAATAATACTAAATAATAAAAAATTTATTTCCAATGGTATTATAATATACTTAATGGGGTCAAGAAATAATATAATACTATGAGATTAACTCTCAAATAATTTAGATGATATAGGATATGTACATAGTGTTGGGCTCATGAGGAATCTAATCTTTATATGGAAGAAGTGAGGCCTCATACTTTCTGTATCTATTTAAGAAGGTGTGAATACATAGATCATCAAGAATCTAGGTGAAATATCAAGGCCAGTATGCATGATGAATTTAAAGATGATGATCTTGAAGGATTACAGATATAGATACCTTGATTTATCTATTCACGGAGGAGGACAATCAGTAATAGTTTCATAGATCATAAAGTATGTATAATATGCCTTTCATTGTTAGATCATAATTACAAAATATTTGTATCATCTAGTGGACACCAAAATTGGATAGAACATAGAAAAATCCATGTTTCAATACATTGTATTAATTCTATAGAATCTATGTTTGAGGTACAAATCAATGAGGAAATGAGTTAGAATGTGTAGTCATTCTTTATAAATATCATGTGCCGTGATATTTAATTAATATCTATACAAAATAATTGGATGAGAGATTAGTTGAAGTAAATTTATTAATAGCACTAGTTCAAGAGGCTCTGTTTAAGAGTGATTGAATCATAATTTAAATATTTTATCACTGATTCAACCCTCTCCTCTCAGTGATCTAATTGTGACCTAACTGAGAGAAAAAGATTCCTACCCAAAGAGAGAAACAAAATATATTTTTCTAAAAAAACATTTTTCCCGAATATTTTGTACATAGAGAGAGGTAAATTAATGGAAACATTTTATTATCAAGATATAAATATAGTATAATATATGAATTATTATTTTTTAGAGATAGATTATATAATTTGATCATCAAAAATTTAAGCATAAACAATCATGGTTAAAAGGGAGATTATAACATAAAACCCTTACTTCTTTGGAAACTCTTGAATTATAATAATCATGAAATAAATAACATAAAATGAGTTTTGAAATACCATGATATAAATTAATTTAGGATATATCAAATGAAAGATTTATTATGTACACCCAATGAAATAAACAATAGTTGAGTATGGAATACCTCTCATAGAAAAAAAGTGATATGAGAAACCATTTCCAAAAGTTTGACATGATTCATAAGTGATATAACCTCATGTATAATAAATTTAAATTTATTAAAATTAATTATTATAACCATATGAGAACTTTTAATACCATACATGATTTACTTATAACATATCATCACTATTTAATTAATAATCTTTCATCATATTCATCATTTCTGGTGTTAACTACTTCTTATTTTATATATGTTTCAGTCCTAAAGTAAAATTCCATTAATATTAACCATGGTTCACAAATATAATAAATATTATTCATGATATAAATATCATATTTATTCATTATATATATATATTTGGTACCATCCATAAAAGGATAATATAGATAAATGAATGACACCGTGCATGGAGATGGTAGTTCATATATACCCATGAACATTGTTTTAATTTTCTAACAAAAAGATAGATAGAAAGATAAAAAATACTTTATCATTAACAAACAATACTTATTTCATAAATATAATGTATATTCCATGAATCCATTATTATAGAAATCCATGATAATCAGTGGTGGGAAATTAATCACATCACTATGATGAGGCTGCAGTCTTCATGTTCGCATGAGTGATATATTTATATCCCATTTGATTGAAATGTGGTATAAAGTGGTTGGAAAATAATAAAAGTTTAGTTAAATTATATTTTTCAAACTAGTATAATCTTTTTATTATGGATACATTCAATTTGTATGAATTAAAATAAGTTATAAATATTAAAAGAGTCGGGTAAGATAATTAATTCTTTTTTGAGATACAACATTTGGAAGTCACAGGATAGTCATGGGGATATAAATTTTTTTAAAAATATAAGAAATTAGTTTGGGAAGGTTCATTACAGTGATTTACTCATATATATGGTCAATTTTTTTGAATATGTTAGGAGACGAGGTTCCCTTTATAAGTGAGTGGAGGGAAACAAATGGAATCACCTAAAAGATTTTAATTATATACTTTCATTTTCTAGTGAATGTGTCAAAAAAAGGTTAGGAAAAGAAAATTAAGATAATATATGTTCTAAATATATTAATACAATAATATGTATACTTGTTTAAGTGGTATTTCCTACCCATATACTTTAGTTTTACCCCTTTAAGACCCTTTTAACCTTTATCATGGTAAAAAAATAATTTTTTTACTCTTTATTATGACCAAACATGAAAGAGTAATCATTGCCAAATTTGGATATTCTAATTCCAAATATGTAATCCATTTTATAAAAATCAATTTCTATCTGGTCCACTAGGTCAAATACCCTAAGGGGGGGGGTGAATCAGGGTTTGACAGATTAAAAACTTTTCTCATTTAGATATTGTATTTTTGTTAGACAAAACTCAATTCTCTCTTCTTCCCACAGTAATATACTAATATATATGAAATCATGCACATTAAACAGTGATTTTTACTTGGTTCTCCCTCACGGGGCTATGTCTAAGGAGCATATAATGAAAATGTGTTGATTCACCAAATTCACTAAGCCCCACGACCAATAATGAGTACAATGTTTGGGAAAGATATTATATGCATAGGATCCCTATCTATACAAGGATTATGGTCTGTTCACTACATTCCCAAGGGTCACTTCCTATGAATCTCTCTTTGGATCACTGCCAGTGTAAAGGGTCATTGTCTTCCTCTTCCATCGCTCACTACTCTTGAAAATTAATCCACTCATAATTTTCTTATTTTTAGGTAATACACAATTTTTGGACATGTAGGTACCTTCATTTTCATGAATTCCTACATCCTCAATTGTAGGTAGATGGTCTTTTGAAGTTCCTTTTTTACCTGTAGATGAAGTCCACCTTCCCTAATACTTCTAAGTATCATAAAATAATTTCGTAAACTGATTTGAAGCTTTCAAAAACTTCTTGGTTAAAATCATAGACCACCTTCCTATCTCGTGTATTGAGTACCAGGATTGGTAAACAGATCACCTCCCCCACATACTTCTTCCACTACTGTGAACCGCCCTTCATCTACGGACTGCCTATGCCTTCGCAATCACTTACCACTATCGTGTAATGATTCCGCGAACCTCCACTATGATTCAACCCCAGTCTGTGAATTGTTCATTGTTTAAAGACTGCCTTCAAAAACCGCTATCGCGTACCACCCCTTCTTACACCACATACCACATCTTCTATGACGAACCATTATCAACTCCACGTACCGCTGCCTTCATTATACCTCTACAAACTTCCCTTGTCCATAAACTATTATCCGTTCACGGACTATCATCACTTACATGTACTAGAGCTCCCCCTCCGAGTATCACTTGCAGAATTCACTCTCTTGAACATCATAAATTCCTCCTCTGCATACCGAGTCATTTGTGGTTTTCAGTTATCTGTAAAAAACCGTTGGTGTAATTTCATCTATGTGAACCACTTAAGATTTTATGGAATTCTCCCTCACGAACCTCCTTTGGAATTTTTCAAGACTCTGAACCAAAAATATATTCTCTAATGATATCCAGTCACTAGTAATTAGTGGAATTAGAAATTATTGTATAAGAAAAGATACCTGCAATATCCACTACTCAAAGATTTACCAAATCATCAATTCAGCCTTCACTATGTACTGATCATTATGCTACTGTGAACTACAAGCCACCCATGAACCACTTTTCATTCATAGTCCTTGTATTGTCTTTGTTCTTATGTAGTCGACCTCCTCTATTTACTTCAATACATCTGTGTACAACACCGCCTTCCACTGAAAATCATTTTTGGTTTCACAAAAAACTTCGACATATCATTCTCTCCTCTCCGCGTACTATTCCCTAAACATGGTATGAGGCCCATGAATTATGGTACGTAATTCTCATACATTTCCAATTTTCTTCAATTTTCTTCACACCATTAACTCCATGAAGAAATAATTAGTTTTCCAACATAAAACTCTTGATTTTGAGGCCCAATAATTTGATAAGCACTAGGAAACTGTAACACCTTAAAAACCTATCTTCAGCAAACACCAACCATTCTCATTCGCGGTCATTTGGCTTTTCCAACACACAAAACCACAACCAAAACATTCCGAGAGGACACCTTGAGGTATATTTACCCAAAAATACCCCCCATTGGTTTGTTGAAAACACTTTTCAAAATCATTCTTTTCATTTTGATATCTTGTTAAAGATCCTTCCATCTTCAACCATCATTTACTTCATGCTGTTGAGAATGTTATAAGGATTTACTCAACACATACACTAATCCCAAAGAATCCATTCTCTCCATGAGAAGCAAGACATTAATGAGAATTTCATCAATGAACCACTTTATTGCTAGTCACCAACTATTGATACCATACTAATACATGGATACCAATAAACTACTTTTTCACAAAATTCAACCTTCATTATATCTAATCATTGATAGATCACTTCTTGCGTCGTCAGATTTAAAGCTCCCCCTATGTTATAGCTCCTCTAACTAGTTTCAAATAAACTTTAACTCCCCCAATCATGTTGCTCCACTTAAAAACTTCTCCCTATGCCTTTTCTCCCCCAGAATAGTCACACTTTCTCCCCCTTTGTCAAAAAACCTAAAGGTCACTTCAAATTTGTATGTGACAGGGTAAAGAACACATATCACCACATTAAGGAAAGACACATCATATCTCAGGGAGAGGAGGACCCACATCCTCACTTTTTAATGTGTGGGGATTGAACTGGACTCCATGAGCTAATCGATGTTTCTCAAACACTTCTCTGGGTAAGGACTTCGTAAGGATATATGCATCCTATTATTCTATAGACACATACTTCAACTTCACAAGCCCTTGCTCTACCTTCTCCTTGATAAAATGATATTTGATTCTAATGTCATTTGTCCTTGATTGATGGACTGGATTTTTGTTTAGATTTATAGCACTTGAATTATCACAATTAATTCTAATCAAAGATCCCACATCAATTTCTATATCATCATGTTGCTACTTCATCCACAATAGATTTGTGCAAGCTTGAGTAGCCGTAATGTATTCTTCTTCTACGGTGCTCAATGAAATGCAATCTTGTATCTTTCTTAACCAAGAAATACACAAACTCCAAAGATAAAAGGAACCTCCTGATGTTGATTTTCTATCATCTACTGAACCATCCCGATCGGCACCTGTATATCCCAATAACTCTGGCTAACATTATTCATTATACATTAGTCCAAAATCCACTATTCCCTTGATATAATGAAGAATTATTTTTAATGGAATCATGTATCTCTCCTTGGGAATGATCTGATACCTCACTACTTGGCTTGTGGGTAACAGAATATCCAACCTTGTTGTTGTTAGGTACAACAGACTTCTAATGATTTGACTATATTCTGTTTTATTAACTACCTTTCCATCATCATCACATGACATTTTCAGCCGGTAAGAAACCATAATCTTCATCTCATAGGAATTATCAATTTAAAACATTTTCAAAACCTCCTTCAAAAATTTATATTGATAAATAAAAGTGACATTCCATCCTTGTGTCACCTGTTAGCTAAGGAAAAATGTCAGCTCACCAATCATCGACATTTTGAACTCACTTTTATGAATTTAGAAAATTTTCTTCATTGTGCTTCATCTGATCCACCAAAGAATAGGTCATCAACATAAACTAGAACCATCATCGTTTGAATATTTCCATCGTTGAAATATATATTGTAATCAAATCCACAACGCTGAAAACGAAGATTCATTAAAAAAAGATCAACCCCTGAATATCATGATCTTGGTGCTTGGTTCAAACCATATAATTCCTTAATTCAGCTGACAAACCCTCTTATTGACTTCATGGATGATAGAACCATATGGATTCTCACTGTATACTTCTTCTTCTAGAACTCCATTCTGAAATTCTTAATTGACATGCATCGGAAAAACCATAAAATTTCATTTCAACACTATGGCCAGGAATAATTAGATTGCCTCTAGCCTTGAAATAGGTGAAAATGTCTTATAAACTTCAATACCCTCGACCTGGGAGTATAATTTTAACACCATTCATGATTTCTTTTGAATAAAATCACTATATTTATTTATTTTGTTGTGAAAGATGCATTTTTTCTGATGAAATTCTTGTTTTCTGGTCTCAAAACAATTTCAAATGACTGATTCATCTCAATTCAGTGAAGCTATTCATTCATGGATTGAACCTAGTTCTCATCTCCAGATGCTTTATCAAAAAAATTAGGTTCCTCCTGTGATATGTACGATGCATGTTGTAATGTATTCATCCTCCTTGTCTGTACTGGTACTATCTGATCACCAGTTACGTTTTTCCTATCAATTTCAGCTATTCTTACTTGTCTCTAAATAGACACTAACTTATTCTCATCTTATGAATCTTCTTCTTAATCATCCTCTAGAGTTAGAGTATGTTCTGATCATTTTATCTCTTCATCACTATCCCCATGAGCCTGATCAAGTATTTACTGAAGATTGTGTTCATTTTTTACTATAGTCACATCATGACATTCAACTATCTTTCCCAGCCACTTATTGAAGAATTTATAGGATTTTCTCTTCTTGAGTAACCAAGATATATCCCTTCATCCCTTCAAGATTCAAATTTCTTAGGTTTCTCCATATTGAGAATGAAACATTTACTTCCAAATACTTGAAGTTACTTTAATGATATATTCCTTTGATACCATAACTCATATGAAGTCTTCTTCTCTTTTGGACAATGTAAAGCTCTATTTAAAGTGTACACTGCTGTTATCACTGCTTCTTTCCAAAATATACCTGGAAGGTCATTCTCAATGAGTATTTTTTTGGCCATGTTGTTGACAATCTGATTTCTTCTCTCAACTACTTTATTCTTCTGTGAAGTTATTACAACTGAAAGTTGATTCGATATCCCATTCCTTTAGAGATAATACTCCACTAGGATATTTTTGAACTCTCTTCCATTATCTGTTCGAAGTGTTCAGATTTTCTAACCAACCATTATTCACATTCCCGTCGATATCTTGTAATTAAAATGAACACTTAATTTTTTTTGGTGATTATTGAAACACATGTCATTCTTCTATTATCATTAGTGAATATAAATTAACATCACATCCCATCAATATCTACTGGAGTAATTGGCCCACACACATTAATATGCACAAGCTTAAGCAATCTTGTTGAATTTTTCTCTTTATGCTTATATGTATTTCAAATGATCTTCCCCTTTTGGCATGCATCACACGTATGAGTACGATCACATGATAATCTAGGTATATTTCAAGATGCATCATATTTTACCAGATCTTCAAGGGATCCTTGGCTTATGTGTCTAATACGCTTATTCCAAAACTTTTTTTCTTTCTCCGTGGACATAAATCACATATCTTCTTCTCTACTCACAAGGTAGAGATTCCCTTTTGTACACATTCCATGTAACACAAAAATACCATCCTTTTCTTTGATGATAAATAATTTCTTGTAAAAACATATGGCATGCCCTGAGTCACATAATTTACTGACACTATGAATGTTTTGACTAAGCCCCTCAATGACCAAACCATCTTATTGTCTCATGTCTTTTCCTCCAAACATAGCTTTTACAGAACCAATAATTTTCAATATCTCATCATTACCAAATATTACGATACATTATTTATCATACCTGATTTCGGTCACTATATTCTTATTTCCCATTATATAAGAAGTGTATCCACGTACAATGATACACATCCCACAGTGATCTAATGACTGAAACAAAATTTCTGAAACCACTTCCTGCACTTCCATTTTCTTCTTGACCCAAGCGTTTGACTTTATATATGACATAGAATGATAATCTTGGTATTTCATAGTATATGACTATCCATATTCAACCTGTAGGGATTGAAATTGATTTTGTATCTGTATATCTCTTGAAGATACATTTGGAAACTTCTTATGAAAAAATTTATACTGCCTCGGCACATACATCTGCATTGTATATATACAATATCTTGCCATATGTTTGAGTCATTTACACCTAATTCAATGACCGTAAAATGATGAAATAGAATTTTATGCTTTGGACCACCACCTATGTTGGTATTGTTCCCTTTGGTACTTCTTTTATATGGAACATACATATTTAGAGTGTCCTATCTTACCCCAATAATAGCATTTTATATGAGGTACATTCTTACGTGACAATGATGCACCACTAGTTGTGCCTTGTGTTCTCTGAATCTTCTGATTCATCTTCATACCCAAATTAATCTTCAATCTTGGAGTGGGTTCTTATGGAATGAATTGAACTATAACTACATTCTACTTTAGAACAATCCCCATAGCATCCTTATCATTCAGAATTGGTTGTTGCATCTATTCTGATGAACCACTCTGATCAAATCACATATTCTCTGTTGATTGTATGATCTTCATTCCTAACAGTGTCTCCTTATCATCAATTTTTCATCACAAAATACTGAATTCCACATATATTTGTTTGATATGTTTGATTTGTTCATTTCCAGTTTCATTCAAACTATTAATTTCTATTTTCTATTCTTCAATTTTGAGTCTGTACTCAACCACCTTTTCAGAGCATTCTGGATTTGAAGACCTCAACATTTCAATTTCTACATTCAGCACAAAATTATTTTCATCTTGTTGCTACATAAAGAGTTTGGCATCATGAAAAACATTATTATATTTTTTTGGCTCTCAAAATATCTACCTATTCAAGGGAAGCTTCTAATTCAGCATGAAGATCAATACTTCCTTCAATTTCTTCTTCTTAATTGTCACTTTATTCTCTTGTTAACGAATTTCTAACAACTTCCACCAAAGCATCTATTGTATGATCTTTTTATTCCTCCAACTCTTCTTCCTTATATTCATATGAATTTTCATCCCATTTTGAAAGAAAATTCTTCTTTTTCGAGAACTTAAAACTAGTACTTCTACTTCCTTCCTCATTTGATGAATACTTCTTTTGGGGAATTTTGTCATTTTTTTCATTTTTTCATCAGAATTATTAGGACACTTTGATGCAAAATTCCCAATCTTTCTACATCTAAGGCAAGAAAATATAAGTTTACCTTTGAATTTCCCTATTCCCCTTTGCAGATTGGAAGTGATAAATGATATGACATCATCCATATTGTCCTTCTCAAGACTATCTTCAATAGAGAGATTCTTTATGGCCTTGAATTATACTTCTTTAGACTTCCCCTTTTCCACTACATCATTATCATCATTTCTCATCTCATATGCTATAAGGGTACTGTGTAGTTTATATAGTGTTAGCTCTTTTGGGTCTTTTTCATCCAATACTAAAACATTCAGATTAAATCGTGGTGGAAGTTTTCTCAAGATATGTTTCACAATCTTTATATCTTCAGTGAAATCTCCGAGACCCCACATGTCTTACACTATAATATTTATCCTGTATAATAATGAATCAAAATTCTCATTGGTATTCATTCTGAGATCCTCATTCTTGTTCTATATAACCTGTAGCTTTTCTTCTTGAACTTTTGAGTCACCCTCATAAACATTCAACAATTTTTCCCACATATCATGTGATTTTTTACAGTACATAACCTTTATAAATTTCATTTGATAGGGCTCCCCATAATGAATTGATCCCTTTAGTATTAGCATTAAATTATCTTTTTTCAACTTCTGATAAAGCACCACTATTAATGTCAATTGTTATTCCATTCATAGATGTTGTGAAGACATCCATCCCTACTGATCGAAAGTAGTACTACATTCGATTATTCCATAGTTGAAAAATTAATTCTCTCAAAGATAGGAATACATTTATTATTGACCACCTCTATTTATTCTTCTTGAGAGAGAACCACTAGCATTCAACCTTTTGCTCCGATACCAATTTCTAGTCCTACTAGGTCGAATACCTTGAGAGGGGGGGTGATCAGGGTATGAGAGATTAAAACCTTATCTCATTAGGTTCTTGTTTTGTTGTTAGAAAAAACTCATTTATCTCTTCCTACCATATAAATATATAAATATAGATATTAAATCATTCACATGACACATCAATTTTTACTTGGTTCACCCTCAATAGGCTATGTCTATGGACCAAACAATGATATGTGAAAATGTACCAAATTCATTAAGGATCATGACCAATAATGAGTACAATGTTTGGGCTAGATCTTCAATGCCCAGGCTCACTGCCTTTACAAGGTTTAGTGTCTACTCACTAAATTCCCAAGGGTAACTCCCTATACCTCTTTCTCTGGCTCACAGCCAGTGGAAGGGGTCACCGTCTTCCTCTTTCTTTGCTCACTTCTCTTAGAAAGGAATCCACTCACAGTTTATTGACTTATAGGTAAAACATAGTTTATGGACATGTAGGTCCCTTAATTTACATTAATTTCCGTATCCTCAACTATTGGTAGATGCTCTGTTGAAGATCCTTTTTCACCCATAGAGGAAGTCCACCTTCCCACGTACTTCAAGTTACTGAAAAATACTTTATCAAACCAGTTTGAGGCCTTTACATGCTTCATGGTGAAAATTGTGAACCAAATTCCTCTCCTGCATACCATGTATTGGGTTTGGTATGTGGATCAACTCCTTCAACTACTACTACCACTATTTTGTACCACCCATTGTACGCGGACTGCCTAATCCTTCGTTATCGCATACCGCTACTGCATACTGATTCCACGAACCTCCTCTATGAATCCCCATTTTTCTGCACATATTTCTCCATTCATAGACTGCTTCCACAAACCGCTATTTCGTACCATGCCTTCTTCTATTACATACAATTTCTTCTCTGGAAAACCGCTATCGCCTCCACGTACCGCTGCTTTTGTTCCGCCTTGGCGAACTACCCTTTGTTCTTGAACTGTTCTTTGTTCACGGACTGTATTTGCTTCCGATTAATAGAGCACCACCTCCACGTACCACTTGTGTAATTCACTCTGTTTCATACCATAGATTCCTTCTTTAGGTACAGAGTTCTTTGTGGGTTTTAGTTCTTTGCAAAAACATTTGGGGAAAATTCTACCACGCAAACCACATAAGCTTTCGCAGAATTCTCCCTCATGAATATCCTTTGGACTTTTCCAAAATTTCAAACCAAAAATTTATTCTCTAATGATATTCGGTCTATTGTAATTTCTGGTATTATTGATTCTTATATAGGCAAAGATACCTATAATATCCGATTATCTAAGATATACCAAATATTCAATCCCGCCTTCACCACGTACCGATCCTTCTTCCACCACGAACCACAAGACACTAAAAAACAACTTTTCATATGTAGTCCACATACTATCTTTGTTCCTACGCAGTTGACCTCCTCCAACAAATTCAATCCATCCTTCTATTTCACCTCCTTCCACTTTGAATCATTTTTGGTTTCTCAAACCACTTCGACAAACTATTTCCCGTCGCTCCGTGTACTGTTCCCGGAAGATGGTATGTGGCCCATGAATTATGGTATGCAGTTCTCATCCTTTTATAATTTTCTTCAATGTTCTTAATACCACTCACTCCGGTGGAGAAATCTTTCCTTTTATAAAATCAAACACCTAATTTTGAGGCTCAATAATTTGGAAAACACTGGTAAACTATTCCACATTAGAAACTTATCTTCGACAAACACCAACCATTATCATTTGTGGTCATCTGGCTTTGTCAACAAACACAAAAACACCCATAATATACATATAGGACACCTAGAAGTATTTTTACCCAACAATTTCTATAGGTGTTAGAAATTAATATTAATATAAATGTGAAAAATGAAGAAAACAATTTTTTAGGAAAATATATTTAAAGCATTAAACTCAGTTTTATTTCATTTCATACCTAATAAAAACTCTTATATGAGTGATAATATTTTTATATATAATATATATATACATATACATATATATATATCATTAAAATCATTAATATATTATTTTTTATTTAATTTATTATGATAAAACAAAATGATGTCAAAAAACAGTGTTTTGAAAAATAACTCGTTTTTACCTTAAATTGATTTTATCTTCATTCTTAACCTTAATATAACTAAATCATGAAATATTTTATGTAAAGTTTTTATAAATTTTATTATATTAATTTTAAAATATTGATAACTACTTAAAAATACATGATATGTTGAAAAAAAATATTGTAATCACATTCATACCAACTAATACAACATTGAGGTTTTAAATGTTATAATATGTTGTGGTTCATTTAGACTCAGAGTTTAATGTTAATAATGATATCAAAAACATTAAATTAATTTCCATGGAATACATATATAATCTATTGATATTATAAAACAAATAACACCAATAAATATCAGGGATAATAAGTTTTATGTTGGGGAGGTTTTAATGACCCTCATATTTATGGGCTGTGAAATTTGGAGAGAATGTGAATTTTTTATCTCTGAGAAAAGGATGTTTAGATAACTAGGTTCATTTGGATTTCCAAGAGTTAGGTAACCTCAAGGAAACATTTATATATGTTTATTTAGGTTTGGGTGATCATGTTAATGGGGGAGTGAGTTCATGAAGAAATTTTTTTATGGTTGTAATTTGATGATGTGAAGGGTACAATTTATGTTGTGATGACGAGTGGGTCAATGGAATACACTATGACCTGTGGATTTGGGGAATGACATATTTTTGGAAATATTATCTTTGAGGATATATCGTTATATTGGTGGACATATAGAAATAGTGGGAGGTTGAACCATATAGATTGTTTGTGGTAGATTCTATATTTTCCAACCCACAAGCGCCACACCAAAAATGGTTTTTTTTCAGCGTTGGTCCCTTTGATGTTTCTGCAGTGGTTTCACCATGAACTATGAGCCACAAGACAACAACAAAAAAGTGGGATAATTCCATTTATATGTTACTATAGGTCCATTATTTGATGGTGGTCTATGGAAAATCTGACCCTATTTCCGTTGAGGGTTGTTGTTTCATAATGGGGGTCATGTCACAATGTGTCTTTGAGATTTGGCTTCATAACATGAACCTCATTGGAATGTAATCACCATGTTCATAGATATATTTTTATTAAGGTAATAATGATAATTTATTTTTCTGCCCATTTGGGATTTAGGTCATGGAGAAACCTGAGAGAGGGCCATTACTGCTAGATATCTCCTTTTATTTTCTTCTATTTCAATTCACCATGGAAAAAGATTATTATTTTTTGTTTCCACAAAAAATTGAGGTTAATTCCACCTTCTTCTAAGCTATTATTTTTACCAATATCTTCTTTTATTCTTCTGTGGATCTGTGTAGGGTTTTAATGAAAATTTATAAAGTATTGTATTTGAAATAATCTAGAAAAATGTGGTTTTTTCTCAGCATGGAAAGAGTATATCATAGAAGTTAGATCGTATTGTGAAATTGAGTAAGCTAGAAAAACATTATTTGTATCTAATGATTACTATATCATGTTTATAGAGAGATATGTGTGATTTTTTATTACCATAAATGTCTTGATACTTTGATGCCCACTATTTTTATGGTAAAGTCCTTAGACTAGTTTTATCAAAAGGTTATAATAGTTACAACTATAAATAGATCCTCAGGATACAATGGGACTAATATTATAGGATATAAAATATGGTATATAAAGAGTATAATAAATATACATAGTTTCATTTTGACTATCTAGTGTTGGGGGATCATAAGAATTGAGGCTTCCTCTTATAATATTTTCACTTGGTGATATTGAGTAAAGAAGATCATGTGTATTGACCCACTAATAGGAAAAAAAATTTGTGTCATTGGTAGATCATATCTATGAATATATATATTAGATTATCTACATGAGATCATTATCAATATATTCTCTTTGATTATGAACTCTTTTAGAACAAAAAAACCATGAAATTTCTATTATGGAATGATATGTTTCTTTAAATGCATTATTGGTGGCATGACATTGATTTAATGGACAAGACATGATTTTTCACTAATAAAAGGAATTGATATATTTGTGAGAGTTTACCAGGATGGTTATGCCTTTGACAAATACATTATTATGACACCAAATGGAAAGAAATCTATAAATTTCATTAAAGGAGTGTATAAATAATTTAATGGTGTTGGAAAAGGCATCTATTAAGATTTATGAGATACTATGAGACCAAGAAATTATATTTTATAGAGAATGATTGTATGAGGAAGCAATTATTATCCATTATCTATATCTACATACAATCTATAAATTGTTTCTAAATAAAAATCTTAGTATATGAATATGACTCACTTTAACTATGATAAAGGCCAAAAAGGTCACACAAAAAGTGTATTCACAAGTTACAACTATTTGGATGAAAAAGAATTTAGGACAAAGTGGGCCACACATGCAGGGGATGATAAACATCCAAGTATTAAAGATCACAAGTAAAATCATTAAATTATTTTATTTTATTTTATATTAATAAATATTTAAATAATATATTAAATTATTTAAAAGTAATTTAATTATAAATGTAAATATAGTAAAATATTAATATTTGAATGAATGTTACATGGTCATGGTTTTTTTAATTAATTAATGGAATATAAATAGGAAGTTAAATTGTTTTAAATATCTTAAGCGACATATTATTAATTTTTCAAGATATTGATAAACTTTTTTTAAATTTATAACATGTCTACTGAGTTAGTCATGCTATTTTGGACCAGTTTAAGAGAATAAACATGTGAAGGGGATTAAGATTTTTTTTTAACTTTCGTTACCACACTTTTAATCTCATTTTGATCCATGAGTAGTATCCAAATCCATTTACAAAACTTTTGAGAGATACTACAACATATGATCCCTCTCTAAAGTTATACCGAGATAACATTGGTGAAGAATTAGTCCATACTAACCCCACTTCCTCATATCATGTCCACATTAATTATATGCTCAATGGGAATATGTAAAGTGCTTCAATTTCCCACTCTATGTCTTAGTATTCAAATAAATATATTCCAAGAGATATGGTAAAAGTATTTATGATATATAGGATTTGTAACTTGGTAAATTTGAGCTATGATATACCAATAATGAGCATATCAAATTTACATTAATAAATGAACAAGGTTATATATACAATTTCATTTGATTTATATTCATCCTTATTATAATTAATTTCACACTATCCATGGTTTAATATATATATATAGGTATACATTATATGATTTTTAACAAGAATCCAATATGAAAAATTCTAAAATACTGATTTTCATGCTACTGTAAAACACCAACTTCATTAAAATAATATAAGAGAGGTTACGAAATAATTTAGGTCATAATTTAATTTTATTTTTATATAAGTAAAATATAGTGTTTTTTTAGAATCCCAAATCTCTTGATAGCCTTACAATACATGTTCAAACATCTAATAATTTCCCATTAAATAATAAATATGTGGTTTTTAAAAATGGTGTACATACATACATATTTATTATTTAGAGAATGTGATGTGGTCAAATCACTAAAAAGAATTTTTTTATAGTATAAACCAATAAACACGTGAGCCTTTTGTCTCCCTCCCCAATTTAAATGGTGGTGATGGGACTAATATAATGCTTTAGATCCTACCTACCACATTATTTTCAATTTTTTATAGTATCTGCATATAATTTTGGTTTATCTTTTGAACCCACATGTTCCCATGTGAAGGTGTGTTGCATGTGACCCATCTCCCAATTGGTTATATTGAACTATTTATCCTTTCCCAGCACTATTTCAAATAATTAATTCATATTTTGGGTCTACATGATAGAAAATAATATAAAAAGATAATAAATTTTGAAAAAAATGTCTCAAGTTTAACAACTTTATCACGTTCCATGGGATGTACCAATAAATAATTAAAACTATTTTACTATGAATTTAATGAAATAAAACTATCCTCAAGTTTAACATTAGTAATTTTTATTTTTACAAGGAAATTTAGTAATATGTAGACTGATCATGTTCTAAGACTAACCCATGCATGTTTGGTTTATATTTCTATTTATTTTTTATTATTACAATAGAATTTTCTTTTAATTATCAATTCTTAAATATTTTATAGATAGTTGTCAAACAATCCCTCCATATTTAAATATAAAAGGTTTTATTTCTGTATATTTTAAGTTATAAAAATGTATTTATAGATCATTAGTACCCATCACCAGTGCATGAGTATAAATCGTAAAAATGGAAGAGTATTCAATGATGTGGTCCATGTTGAGGGCTTGTGTTTATCTATAAAAGAGTAATTCCTTAGAGTTTGTCTGGTGTTAAAACTACATCTAATGATTGGGTTAAGGAGTTCCCCTAGGTTATTTTGTGATCCATCATCAACATGATGGATTGACTGGTTAAAATAACTCATGATCATGTTTTTTTTATTTATTTTATTATGCATGGTTAACTGTTTTTGAATATGTGGATGATACAGGATCACACAAAAAAGATAACATGCACAGATAGATAAAATAAATCAACATGTTTAATGGGTGTATTTAATTTATTATTTCTTAATTCTGTGAGTTAAATCACATTATAATAAGAATGATAAATGGAGTTATATTTTAGTCATAAATAAAAAGACATAAAAACCATCAATGTAAATATTAAGACTTGATTTTCTTCCATTTCGTGAGTTTGAACATATTATTATGAATGAGGTACTCATCAACCATATTTAAGGAAACATAATATATTAGAATTCATGTGAAAGTGGGGGTTGATATAACTAATGTTTTTGGAAAAGAATTATTTATTACAAGTATAGTGGCAATTCATTTAATATAATACTGTTAGGTATTACAAGAGATAGTAATCCACTAAATAGATCATGGAAATGCATGTTAATGAGGTTTTCTAGACAAAAGCATAGAATAAACTCTTGTAGTATTGGAGATTCAATATATCAGGCTATGAAAATATATATATGAATTGCTTCCAATAAAAAAATGAGGAGATTGAGTACTTAAAATTCAATAGTTGTGGCAAATGTGGACTTGATAAAATATTTTGATACACTTAAGATTAAAAAATTTATAAAATATACTAATTGATAATAAAGATAATGGTAAATATATGATTATATTTTATTTTATGGATTAATGGAAATTAATTATATAGAAAAACTATAATCCATATTAAAAAATGACAACATCATTGCCAGAGATAATTTAAATTATTACAAAATCTGCTTTTATATAGTAGTAGGATATAAATGGATGGTATATGTGAAGTATATCTGACTACATGATGATCCACCTTGGGAAGAAATAGTGGGTCATAAAGATTCTTAAAAAAGATTCATGGATGAATCATTTGATTTCTACATCTAAATTATTTCATTAATTTAAGAAGATTTATAAAAACAACATGAGGAATTTGATTATTATGGAATGTAAAATCATCTATGAGAAATGTATAAGTAGAAATTGAATCTAGAGATTTTCTGGGTTATGATAAAATTGATCATGTATAGATTAATATATTTAATTCCAATCAGTCTTTATGTACTCAAGATGATAGGATACATTGAATGATTATACAAATTGGGATTCATGCCAAATCACAAACTTGGATTCTTCTCATTCTCTCATCCCTACCACTTGGGCAATCTAGTTTCATTGATAAATATAAAATAGATATTATAGGGACACCAGATCAATATTTTTTTGTGTAAGGTCCATTAGGAATTAGAAAACAAAATGAAATATAAATATTTAATTCTTAAGGAGAACAGTAAGAAATAAATGGAAAAAATTCCAATGGTAAGGTGATTCTAAATTCACCTTAACGAAACCTTTTTTTAAACTAATGATAAATATAAAGAATCAGACATGAATATATTTTCTTCACATGTGGCATGAAATTTCATTAGAGGAGAAATTGAAATGAACTATATAAGTAGATTGTATAGGCTTATATATCTTTTATGTTAATATTTGTGTCTTACATTTCTATTTTACTTATTGGGTATTAGATAGAATATGTTAATCGTATAACTGTATACAAATATAGGAACTATGGATGTTCAGATACATCACAAGAATGAAATATGATCATTAATTTATTGAAATAGTTTGACTCCAACATCAGTTAAAGAAGATAATTATTTAATAATTACCACTGGATACCTTATTTTATTCAAAAAAATATTACTTCATAATGTGTGTTTCTGAAAATATAATAACATGTCGAGTTTAGACATAGAGATATTTTATTTTATGTTTTAGATAAAGTTGTTTCAGTATACCTTGATTTATTAATAGATTAATTATATAATAATTTTCTATGTCCTATATCATAAATTAATGATGAAGATTAACTGTAAGACTCAGTTTTTCTTTATTACGGTAAGATATTTCTTTAACAAGTGATGAAAAAAACATAGTTTTTAAGAATATTCCACGTAAAATATTTATGCTATTAGGACATGAAAATCATATTTACTATTAAAAAATACTTATCAAGATATATACAAATAAAAAATTTGTCATATAGGTAATAAATCCATAAATTTTATAAATTGTTTTCATCAAGATATAAATAAAATAATTCAAGTAGAATGTAGAAATGGATTAATGGTCATCGTGATATTAGATTTTGAACTATAAGGAATAAAAAGGTGAATTGAAATGTAAGAATGATTGGAGGATATTAAATGATTTGGGCCAGTTGGATGAAGAATATCTTCAAAAAAATTAATTGATAATGAAAATTTAATGTGCATTTATTCATAAAGATGCCTTTTCTTGTATATAAACTCTATATATTATGGAAATTATAATTAGTGAGGAGTCTTAGAACAATTTATTTATCATAAAAAATGTTGATTGGGTTTATTTTTAAGGTCAAGTTTCCTTATAAACATTAGATATGTGAAATAAATATAAGGATGATTGATAACTAGACTTCAATGTCATCAAAGTTCTTCAAATATCTTTCTATGACATGATTTAAAAATAGGTTTATAAACCCATAACCATATATTAACTATAATGATGAATTAATACCACGTGAGTTAGAGTATGAAATAAATCCATTATGTTATACTTCATTTATTTTAATGAAATTATTTAGTATAGATAAATCGATAAATAAAATTGCATCTGGTAAAAAACAATGCACATATTATTAGTATATCCTAAGGTCTTCTATGCATACTAACGAAATCTAAATGATTGAAAATTTATAGTCAAGTGAGAGAATATATTTCAATAGAATGTTGAATATATCTATTTTAGATAATTGGAGGAATATTTACAAGGATAAATTGAAAATATTGAGATTCATAGGTAGTTAGCATATTAAGAAGTTCCTCCAGAGTTTGTTGGAGAGAAATATTTATAGATACCTAAAATTTGAAGGGTTATTAGTAATGTTATTTATGTTTTATATTCACCATGGTGGGTGATATATTATATTTTTTGAGTTATCATTATAATAATAAATCATTGTTAAGAAACATTATAAGATTGGAATATTAAAAATAATTCCCAACTATATTCTATATTAAAAATTTTAGTATGAATTTTGGCATTTTATCTAATTGATGTAAAGAAGTTGGTGGGTATTAAAGGGAAACTATAATGGGTGATACAATCATTTTACTAATAAATATTGATTTATTATACCTAATCATTATACTTAAATAAATTCGAATTATGAATTTTTTTAACTTTGTATGACTATTATGTTGGGAACTGTTTGTCAATGCCACTTTTATCAAAGTAAATCTTATTGATGTCTTCTATACAAAACTACCCGAATAGGATTACAACACAATTAAATGAAATTTGGAATAAAAGTAGAATAAATTCATTTATGTGTTAACTATAGATTTATTATCTTATAATAATCATATAAAATTTTGTTTCTATTGCATCTATAATAGGTTACTGGGAGTATATATATTATTTCAATTAAAATTTGTTGATAGAATTTTGAAAAAAAAATTAGCATTATAGGTAGTTATGTCTATATTGAACATAATTCCCTAAAGATTGAAAAAAAGAAGTAACCCATGTTATACAGAACATGATCTATAGGTGGTGATCATGGGTTTCATAGACCATTTCAAATTACATATACTAACATGGTACTGAAAAACATTATCTAGAAGAATATGACAGGGAATTGTATCCAACATCACATGGAATAAATCTCTCATTGATGATATGTATAATACATATGTGATGATTAAAATGGCAAGTAAAATACGATATTATTATATAACATATCTATAACATATTCTATTAAATGTAGTATAAATGGCATTAAAAAACCATATATTACAGTAGGTAAATATCAAATAAATCCATGAGAACTACATAGGTAGAAATCACAACTATCTAGTATTACTTTATAATGGGAGAGGGATATGTACATGGTATGGGGAGATGAAGAAACAATATAAAAAAAGGTAACACAAATATTATCTTTATGTATGTAATTTAATCAATCAACATGGATTTTCAATGTAAATAAATAATATTAACTCATTAAAACCTATATTATACATATCTACAAATACAGAGTGTGTTGTGGCTACAAATTATACTGAATATGTTTTCAAAAATATGAAACCACACGATATACTTCTTATATTTTTACATTGTGAGTAAATTATTATATTAATATAAATTATTATTTTCTTAAAACATTGGAAATATCCAATATTTCCAGGTCATTATTATAACACCCCGATTTTTAATGGACTTTTTTTCCTGAATAAATTAAATTTTAATTTATGTCTTGCAATGCACTAAGTAAAAAATTCCTTTCACAAAACACCAAATCAGTATACATTACACATAACATAAACACAAAGTACATTACAAAGAACATCAACTTGGAATAAGCTACATGCTACCCCAACTTTTTGTATGTTACACGCAACACCGATGTTTCTATAAAACTTCATTGTACTATTATAATTATTTAAAAGAGATAAATATAACCTAGCCATTAAACATTGTTATATGAATAGTAATAATTAATTTAAAATGTTGTTTATAATTTTATTATATAAATAAAACATATTTATAATGAAAGATATAATATTTTGGTAATCTCTATATATGTCTAAAAATAACATTTTCAAAAATAAACTACTTTTAATGTCGATCTGGAAAAATTAATAAAATTGATTTTTTTAAAAAAATTAGAAATTGAATTTGGTAAAATAAAATTTATTTTTTAAATTATAATTTCTAATTTTTAATAGGGATATTTTTTGGTATTTTTCTGAGAATCTTCATTTTTGGATGAATAATGAAAAATACAGGATTTTAATTCAAAACAGCTTTCCATCTAATTTATTTATAAGATTAAATCATATTTAAAATTGTTGTAAAAGTTTTATTAGATAATATTATTATTAGTTAGTACAATTTAGGCCATTTTTATCAATTTCAATTTAAACTAGGTTATAAAAAATTATCAAACTTTTGAAAGTTTTTTCATTAAAAACCTACATTGTGGATCCGACTATGGGATTAAATTTAAAGGAATTTATGCCACTTATGTGAATGTAATTTAAAAAATAATAATTCAATATTTTGAATAATAGTAATTTACAATTTCTAATATGTTCAACTTATTTTTTATCCAAAAAAATTAGTGAGTGTAATTAATATTAATTACATTGATTTAGGTAAGATTAAGCTTAGTAAAGGATTGAACCACAACCTTAAATCCCAAAATGACCAATATATTTTTTCAAAAGACTTTTTATAGCCATATATCGACCCTATAATACCTTTAATCGACTTTTTATCATTATGGGATTCACTTGAAACATGGAAAATGTTGGTGTAATTCGCTCTTCAAATATTTAAAAGAGTTCCACTCCTCCTTCATTATAAGAGGACATTATCGCTACATCTTCGTCACACCTATAAAACCAATTCGGTTCATACAATATCATTCCCATACCCAAAATTCACACTTTCATAATATAATCCTCCCCTTGGATAAAAATACACCCAAGGAATCCTTTTAGTATAAACCAAAAGGAGTTACCCAATTAAGAAGTAACGTCTTCTCTCAAGCTCCTTAATTTTATTTTATTTATCCACCCATACACTATATTTATGAAATTATGTATAAAAAACAACATCCTAAATATAATAGGATGTTTTTATGTTAATTTTTTGACATATAATTACATACACCTCCATCTAATGGGTAACGAACATGCTTTTTATGCGTTTGGGGAACTACCACCTCACTAAACGATGATTGTTTATTTTTCCATTGCAGCCTTTCATGGTAGAAATTATGATCAAAAATATATTTATATATTTAATATATAAATTTTTATGTATTTAATATTATTTATTATTTTTACAACATACCTCTTTTTTACTTTCCATTTGGTGTAAATATGATAATTTCTTTTGCGGAAATGTGGACTATCACACCCTCAAATCGATGTGATTCGTTCACAGACTACAAGGATTGTATTATGGATGGGTTTATTGAAATTATATGACATATATAAAATTTAAATTAATATTTAATTATATAATATACATATATACATATATTTTATTTTCTTCTTTTAATTTCAATACGACAATAAAAATAGAAACATCATTCATGCGTGCGTACGACTTACTATCTCCATGAATGGTGTATTCCATTGTGTACCTATATATTCTAAAAATTATTATAATAAATATATAATGAATATAAATGATATTTATATATTGTTTTACATTCTTTAATCATGATATATGTATAAGTACTGTGGATATAACAAATTAAGACACATGTGAAGAATAAAGCAGATATTACCTAAAGTGAAACCTTAACATAGGATTGTTAACAAGAGGAAAATATAACGACATTATAATACCATATATGGTATTATATATAATAATATGGTTTTCTAAAAGATTTATCTTAAATTTATATTTATTATATAGGTGATTTGAATGAATGTGATGAGATTCAAGACACGAGGTAAGTGAATTTTATCTCACTTTTATTTCTATGAGATAAATGACTTAATCATCACTCACTTACTTTATGTGGTTTATATACATCCCATTAATGTTTTTTATTTCTCTTATACATATATTTATGGTATTTCACATATCCATTTTATGATATTTCTTTCATTGGGTTTAAATTTTAAAAGTTACCAAATCAGAAAGACATATTTTTCTCAATTTGCCTTCTTTGAAACACATGTTTTGTTATACACCTAAACTTTTACTAAGGTATATATACTTCTATTTGAAATTTTATATCATTAATATACTTATTTTAATTATATTTTATTATTCATTTAATTTTATTTTTTATACGGAGAGTATGATCTCATGTTACCTAGTGAAAAGAGTTTATTGAAACAATCTCATTGCTTTTCAAGATAATTTATAATTATGCTTAAATTAATTAAATATCATGAATAATATCTAATAAACAGTCATGAACTTTATTATTATCTATTTATTCAAAATATACTCATGTATTCATACAATTTTCAATCTTTGATACTTAAGACAATGTTTTTTTGTAAAATTTGACCATCTCTATTTTAGGTCGGAAATCTATTGTATTCAAAAACCATGTTTTCAAAAATGATTTGAAAAATGTTTTCAAAATACCCTTGAGGAAAATTTTATAGGAAAAATATTTTAATAAATTTTTATAGTTTTTAATTCTTCTTTTATAAATTTTTAAATCTTTTTCAAAGAAAATTTTTTTCAAATGGTTTTATGTTTTAAAAAGTGTTTTTCAATATACAAAGGATATTTTCATCTAGAAATGTTTTTAAAAGATATTTCAAAATTATTTCCCATATGAGATAACATCCATTTGTGCTACTCAGTATATTATAGGTAAATTATAAAATGTCTTATCCTTTATCTAAATGGATTATGTTTTGATGGAATGATGTTGATGAAAGCTATTTCTCTATCACGATTTATATGATTATCAAACCCGCTTCTTTTCATGGGTTTTTTTATGAGGGAAAGATTATGAATAATTTCCTTCTCTATATATTATGATATATTTATATATTTATAATACCGATTTCATTTCATGGGTTATGATATAGTAATTTATGATTCTGTGTTATATGTATATAAGATATCACTATTATATGTGTGGGACCGATTTGTCCCTCCAATGCATTGGGTAAATATTTATATCTAATGAGATAGACTAAGATGGGTTTGGGAGTGATCATTGACAACTAATATTTCCATGGGACTGAACCATGACTTCCAAGATGGTATGAGGAGTAAACTCATGCTACTAAGATGGAAATGGGAGTAAATCATGACTACCAAGATGGTATATGGAGTAAAACCATTTTACAAAGATTGTCTTGTATGCTATGCCTTAACTACTATTGAAATCATGTTATACGCTTATGTGTTTACCACAATCCCATGTTTTATTCCTCTGTTATGATTTCATGTCTTATATTCTTTAGTTCCTTATGATTCATGTCTTAAAAATTTCTAATCATTATTCCATGATTCATGTTTATGATCATTGATATATAGGGTATGATATTCTATTTTCATGATCAGATTATCATGCCCCTATGCTCGTGTTTATGCATATATGGTTCCCTTATTTACCACTACTGATCATATATGCTCCGCCCTTTTCATATTTCCTTCCCCAGGTTATAAATATATGTTTTATGTTTTATGTTTCTAAGATGGGTGCCAGTCAATAAGAACGTAGTAGCAGATAATGTAGCTCAATTATATACTAGTGTTTATGTTTCCTTATTTCCAAAGTCACTAGACTAGTACGGTATTTGGTCATCTGTTTTTATATTTTTTAAGTATTCTAAAAATGTGATGTAATGTAAATGTATAAAAATAAATGTTCACTATATTTGGTATCAAAATTAAGGTTTAGATAATATTTGGAAAGTAGGATGAGAAAACCATAGTGATAGCTCTAAGTACATGTATAAGGAGAAGTATAAGGATGGGGAAAAGTATAACAAAATATCCTAGAATATTAGTAAATGATAGAGTAAGTGGGTTCCCATTAATACATCCCTATCTTGATAAAACAAGTGGATGTCATTATAGAATAGATGTACATAGGGGTAACATCTTCGAAAAGATATCCCAATCATGACTTAGGATAATCTGGTGCACAACAATACGATTTTCTACACACCTATTATGACACTCCTAGAGGATATTCTTGGGGAATTCACAAACTGCCCATGAACCATCATAAAGAATTTAAATAGTAGTTTATAATGAATAACCTCAGATAAATCTATGATTTCTTTGATTAATGAATGTGTCACAATTTAGACATCATATAAGTGACTTTTCATGATTATGTTGTTGCTCGATATGATAATTATGTCTCACTCTATTATTTCTGGTTTTAGTCAATGACCGGAACCTTAAGGAACATTATTAATGGTGATTCTGATGGACAATGCAGTCATTCTCCCCATAAGAAATTTAATTCTATGGGATCTAGAATGAAAAACCTTATTATTATGCTCACATATATTTCTCAAGATATAAATCATGGTGGACTACCAAATGAGAAATGGAGGGAATAACCTTATGGTGACTCTTTCATGAGGCAAGGTCCACCTTCTATTAGAGGTTCTTCTGATTGACTTTTTTTAACAATGGATTAGTACTAATGAAAATTTATTATCCATTCTCTAGTGTTCATAGAATGAGAAAGTCATTTTAGTTGTTTATCTATTAGAAGGCAAGACCGACCAATTTTTTATTCTAATCAATAATATAATGCATCAATATGATATTGAATTCATGGATTGGGATGAAATCTAGAACTTATTTTTCAATAAGTTCATTTCTCTAATTATTCGTACCAAGTTGGAAAAATAATTCCTTATGTTAATGAAAAGGGATAATGAATTTATTAGTACATATGAGGATAATTTCATGATACTTGAAAGGTATGCTTCAAGAATTATCTGCCAACCTAAATGTAATGTTGACAGTTTCTTCAGTGGCTTAAATTCAAGTCTCAAAAGTTTATTTTCTATAAGGGACGTTAGCAGAAATGAAGATATTATTTGTTGTGCAATCAAGGTTGAAATAGAGGATAGAGTCACGTATCAATATCATGTTTATGACAAGAAAAGGAAAATGGATTTTAATGGAAAATATCAAAAACCATGAAGAGAAGAAGATGAGATTACCTTTATGACTTATTTATGGAAATAAACATTGAGGAAATTTCCTTAGTTATTCTAAAAAATGTTTTTATGTGTGTAAGGGAAGTCCATTGAGAAATTGATTATAGAAGCGATGGGAATAAGTTTGATAATGTTTTGAATGGAGAAAAATCAATTAAAAATGAACCTCCCATGATTCAGTGCTACAAGTTTAAGTAGAATGGGCATTATGTTAACCACTAATCCATCCCAAGGGCTCCTGATGATGAATGATGTCAGCAACCTCTTAGGTGATGGATATTTTGAAATAACATAAAATCACTATTTTTTATTAGTGGTGTGATAATAATGTGATGAAAGGTACACCTACCAACCACTATAGAGATGTTAATTTCTTATTTGATTCTTGATCTAGCCACTCTTTAATACCAAAAGTATTTGCTAAGGGTGTTAAGATTCCACCAAAATTATTAGATGTGGAACTAGCAGTGTAAACCCTAAATGGTATGATGATTGAATCCAAGGTCTATGATTCATCTTTGGTTATATTTTGTGGGAATGTGCTTCATGAATATCTTTTCATTTTTCCTCTGGTTGAATTTTATGTCATATTAGAATTGGATTTGATTTCTCTGTATAAACCCACATCAATTTTCATCGAAGGGAAGTTATGTTTTATATTTCAAACCCTTTTATAAGCATCCATCAATCTGATGATAATCATAAACATAATATAGAAATTATATCCAATGTATGGGTCTTAATTACAATTCAAAATGGTTTTTTATCTGAAATGGTTATGTACAAAGTTGACATCAATGATATTCTTATTATTTAAGATTTTGTGGATGTATTACAGGAAGGGTTTTCTATCTTCCCACAATAACACTATTTTGAGTTTTCAGTAGAACTCATACCTAGTTCCACACCAATTTCAAAGACTCCTTATAGAATTACCCTATTTGAGTGGTATGAATTGAATAAGTAACTTGAATAAAACCTTAATAAGGGATCTATTTGACCAATAATGTCACCATGGGCTTCACCCATTATTTATTTGAAAATGAAAGATGGATCAATGTTACTGTAAAGACCTGCCAATTTCAAGGAATTTTTTTTCTAAAATTTCTTTGAAATTTTACGAGTACGCAATTTCTGACGGCACCTGATTCTGAGGCCCAATGTGCCCAGAATCAATTTCCAAAGTTTAGCTCGGGTACGTTCAGTGAACGAACGAGCGAGTTTTTCAAACTTTTGAACCAGTGCTCGGAATCGAGATCCGAGGGCACCAATGAAACCGCAGCACCAATAATTGCTTAAAAATACTTTTTCTGGAGTTGTGTTTTCTCAGGAAGAGTTTTTATTAAAAAATGTGGATTAAGTGTAAAGTGAAATAAAAATTGTGTTACAATTTAATTTCTCTTCTAAGTGGTTTAATCCCATGTGTGGGAGTTGGGGTGGGACCCACTTGATCCTAAACTCCTCTTGATAGGATATTAGTGACGTGGGGCCCACACGAGCCCCACCCCTTCAAATTCCATAACACCTCTACGACCCCCCCCCCCCCCCCCATGAGTTATGTAACTCCCCCAGTTTAATCTTTCCAACTTAACACCCAAATTAATTAGACAACTTAGTTTAATTAATTATGTGTGTTTGTTTTGAATTTTGAAAGGCTTGGAAAAGTAAAAAAATATGGTGTAGCTTATTTTATTTTGGGAGTTAGTATTGTTGTGTTGAGGGAGGGAGAGCTCTTCATCCATGGAGAAAGAACTTCACCTTCTTCATTGGAGAACGCGAAGAATGTTGGTGCCAATCTCGGCTTCCATTTTCTCGACGTTGACGACGTGATGTCGTCATCCCTCAGCAACGTCAATGGAACAACAAAGATTTTCCTTCATTCATCGAGCAATCAACCTTCTTGATTCTAGGTAGGGGTTGTTTCATCATTCAAGTATTATTTAATGTTCTTCGTTTATTTAATTCGTCACTTGCTATCGATATCACTGGAAGAGATCAGACCGCACAAACATGGTTGATCCTCCTCCCCTTTTTGTTATTGATAATTGTTGTGGCTTGGAGCGGAGGCAAGGAGGTACTGTTGCACCCCAATGGAATAGGAGAACAGTGGCCAGAGCGGGCTGCGACGAAGGTGCGCGGTGCTGTCGCTCTGCGCAGGTGAGGCCGAATGAGACCGCGGCCAAGAGCGGGCCGCGACGGAGGGGGGCGACGCCATCGCGCCGTGTCGGAACACCATGAAGGGCCGTGGGCGGGGCGGACGATGGCAGAGGGGCGCGACGCCATCCCGCCACGCCAAATGGGAATGATCCACGGCCTTTGGCTATGCCGGTTCATCAAGGGGTGGCCGGACTCAACCGTCCGCAGGCGCATCAAGAGGCGGGACTCGCGGGGGTCCCGCGGTAGCTCACTGGCTGGCCAAATGGCCGGCCGTTTCTGAAGAACCGGGGGGAATAAACCCCGGTTTACTAGGGAGGACCCCACCTGAAAGGGGGTCTGCCATTTCTTCAATCAATGGGGGCATCTCCCCCCCGTATGCCACTCGGCTGAGAGCCGTGCCGCCGGCCACGCGGGCAGGGCCGCCTGCGCCGAGCCCGGCCAGACGCGCTCAGCCGGGCCACCCACACTAGACCAGACCCCCGCGCTGGGCCGGGCAGCACCCAACCGGGCTGGACCCGGACCCGGGTCGGGTCGACCCAGGGGGTATTGGGCCGGGTCGGACCGGGCCCAAACCCCCTACTTTCGAACAGTTCTGTTCAAACGCCTATAACATGGGCTACAGACCTCTGATCGATGCACCGTCAGTTGCGTTGGGATCCTTGGATAGAGACGGCCATTTCGGTATATTAAACGTATGGTTTTGGAGAACATTGTGTATGGCCAGTTTGGTTCGAATACGAAACAAACCAGGCCCTCGGAGCGGAAACACTTATAACGTGAGCTTCGGACGTCCGATTGATGTGTCGTCGACTTTGTTGGTTTCCTCTTAGTGAGACAGTTCTATTGGATTAATACACTCGAGGTTTGGACATAGATGGAGTATGGTCGGGTTAGGTTTAGCTTAAAAACAAACCGGGCCCCTGGGATGAAAAGGCCAATAACTCTCAGACCGGGCGTCCGATTGACGCGCCGTCTATCGCGTTGAGTTCCTATTGCTGAGACGGATCATTGGGATACATCATCTCTGAAATTCATGGTAGTTGATGTATTGACCCCCTAGGCTCATGGAGCGGACCCTCCTAGAATCGAGCATGCTGTGTGTGTCAACCCTAGAGCTGTCTGTGACTGAGATGACGATGGCGACTGTACTTGGATCCTACGTGGGTTCGACAGCGAGGACGACTGTACTTGGATCCTCTGGGGGTTTGACAATGATGATGATTGTACTTGGATCCTACGTGGGTTCGACAGCGACGGTTACTGTATTTGGATTAAACATGGGTTTGGTAGAGATGACATCTGTACTTGGATCCTATGTGGGTTCGGCAGAGGAGATGATTCAGAGGCTACATCAATCATCTCCACCCCTCTTCGTGATTAGTATACATGTGTGAGCTGAGACTTGACATTTATTCCTTATCTTTGATAAAATTGACTTGCTTTCTTGTAAGGATTGGGACGTACTTTCCTGTGTGGATTGATTTGTACTTTCCTGTGTGGACTGGGTTGAACTTGGGCTGGTGAGTTGGAGCAGAACTGGAATTGATGACTTAGGTATATGTATGGGAATATACCTAAGTAGAGTTGGTTGTTACTTCGTGTTTGTATCTTTCCTTAGTGGTTTATCCTTCGTGGATTTTGGGAGACCTTCGGGAGTATCAGGGTCTCTACTGAGTATCGTATACTCACCCCTGAATGGGCTATGCCCGCACTATGTTGTGTTGGATACAGACGATGGAAAACGCTGATCGATGTGGAGGCTCGTGGAGATGGACGGTACATGGAGGAGGATCACTGGAGGGGACGTACGCGGAGCGGATAGCCATACCCAAGGATTTGAGGAGACTCTCTGTAACCACCCTTCAGGTTGGAATTCCAGTGGATGGCTCGGTGTTGCTGCTTTACTTTTCTACTACTGTACTTTCTTTCAATTGTACTTCACTTACAGTTGGGTTTGTATTCTGGCCCATTTACTTTCCAGCACTTACTTTTGTACTAATTTTACTCAGTGTTTACTTCATCTTACGTACTCTGTGGTGTTTGTTTACTTTATAAAGGCAATTCCATCCCTTTTATCAGGATTTATGCCTTTGGTGCTAGTCGCCAGCCACTGACCTATGGAAGGCGGGCTTGGGGTAGTCATGGCACGAGCCCCGAGGACAGGTCGTGAAAAATTTGTTTCAGAGGAGTCGGTTCTACCACAGAACATAAGACTCTGATAATTTCTTCTATTTGAAGAAATAATGTTAAGGGTATTGAGTGTGGTTATCAGTCCAGGGAGTCCAATGTTGGTGCAGTGGCTGACGTATCCATACACCAGGACCCTGACCTCTGATTTCTGACTCAGTGCACAAAAGCATTAATTGTATGTGTGTATCAAAGTTTTCATTGTGATTACATTGTGTCAGCTCACCAGGTATACTGTATTGACCATGGCGCACCTGTTTCTTTTCAGGATGGCCCCACGACGGTAGCCAGCTAGGGTTCCGAGCATTGTACGAGATGACAGCCCACCGAACGACGAGGCCTCGGTGCAGGGCCGCATTACAGCGGAGGCACCGACGGTACCTCTACCCGCCGAGCCACCGATGCCACTAGCCCCAGCAGTTGAGAGTGCATGTTGCCTTAGTGGACTACACGAGTTTCAGTGTCAGAGACCGCCCAGGTTTCATGGGGAGACGCACCCTCAGGCAGGCGAGGACTGGCTAGAGGCTATTGTTCGAGTCTTCAGATTAGTATGGACACCAGCTGAGCTCATGTTGATCGTTACAGTGAGTCTCCTGCATGCGGCAGCAGGTATATGGTGGAGCCTGATGAACCAGGTGCACAACGTGGCATCACTTCTATGGACAGACTTCGAGAGCCTCTTCCGCTGAGAGTTCATTCCAGCCACCCACTATGCGGTGCGCATTCAGGAGCTACTACAATTGTGGCAGGGCAGCATGATAGTATCCCAGTACTCGGTGAGATTTACTGATCTCTCGCACTACTACATGGACATGGTACGAGACCCATTCTTCTGGGCTTGGACCTTCGAGCAGGGATTGAGGTATTAAATCAGGGCTTCGATGATCTCCATCAGCATTCCGACGTGGGCTGGAGTACTGGAGCGAGCCCTTCTTGTAGAGAGCTTTCTTGTTGAGCCTACACTAGCAGCGAGACCTGCCGTAGGGCGGCACGTAGAAGAGTCTTCTGCAGCTGGCAGTCGACGAATGAAAAAGGGGTCCAAGAAGACCAGACCATCAGGTGGACGACCTCAGGATACTGGCTCGGAGGTGCGGGGCACACGTAGCAGAGCTAGTCATACGAGTGGTAGACAGTGCTATGCATGCGGCGGGTAGGGCCACATGGATCGTGACTGCCCGACTTGCCATGTAGTGGAGCAGCAGACGGTTGAGGGACCACCCAGGAAAAGGAAGAGGTTCGACCATGGCGGTGCGCAGGGAGAAGGCAGACGAGGTAGTGGAGTTGTTCGAGTGGTAGGTGGTGGGCGACGCTTTGAGGCTCTACCACCACCTCCCCCAAGAGGTCCAACCCGACCACAGGGAGCTGGCAGACAGAGGCAGGCTTAGCTTCAGGCAGTGGAGGCCGAGGGCCACGGCGGACCTGAGATGATTCGAGGTACTATCTGTGTCTACTCCACCCTTTTTGTAGTTCTTATAAAGACAGGAGCGAGTTATTCTTTCATTGTTGCTGCCCTTGTTCGGAGTTTGGAGATTTCTATGGAGCCGTTGGCTTGATCCTTACGGCTAGAGACTCCTACGGAAGCAGACTTGACGATTACGCACCGGTGCCGGCAGTGTGAGCTTATTCTAGGAGGTGAGAGCTTCGGCTAGGATCTTCTTGTAGCGGCGTCGAGGCCTTATGACGTCATCTTGGGTATGCATTGGTTATCTATGGTCCATACTCAGATCGACTATATTAGGCACAAGGTGCGGTGTTTCCACATTGATGGGAGCAGGTTCACCTTCACCGGCGAGAAGGGAGCCTTTGCAGTGTAGGATAGACTCACCCATAGGAGAGGACACCCGATCACTCATTAGTTGGCTAGCCTCATCCTAGGAGCAGTTGATGTGTGGATTACAAGTTTTCCTGTTGTGGTGGATCAGTATACGAACATTTTTTCCTGACGACGTTCCAAGACTACCTCCTCACAGAGAGGTAGACTTCTATACTGACCTGTACCATGGGATGTCACCGATATCTACAGTAGCCTATCATATGGATCCCGCCGAGATACGTGAGCTAAGGGTACATCTAGAGTATTTGTAGGGCAAGGGATTCATTCGACCCAGTGTTTCACCCGGGGCATCCCCAATTTTGTTCGCCAAAAAGGCGGACGAGATCTTGGGACTATGTGTCAATTACCATCGCCTGAACCGGGTGACTGTAAAGAACTTGTATCCACTTCGGAGGATTGATAACCTCTTCGATCAGATCAAGGGAGCACAGTGGTTCTAGAAGATAGACCTCAAGTCAGGCTATCATTAGCTCAGAGTTTGAGACAATGATGCGCAGAAGACGGCCTTCAGGTGTCAGTATGACCACTATGAGTTCTTAGTTATGACTTTCCGTATAACCAACCCTCCATCAGTGTTCATGAGTCTCATGAACATGATCTTATAGCCTTACCTCGATCAATTTTTAGTAGTCTTCATCGACGACATATTGATTTACTCGACTACTGAGGAGGAGCATGCCTACCATTTGCAGGTTGTTCTGGATACACTCCAAGAGCACCAGCTTTATGGTAAACTCTCAAATTTCCAGTTTTGGATTCAAGAGGTCCACTTCTTAGGACACGTCATCTATGAGGCGGGAGTTGCGGTGGTTCCTGTGAAGATTGAGGCAGTGCTAGCTTGCGATCCACCCAGGAGCATGACGGAGGTGCGGAGTTTCCTAGGTCTGGCCGGGTACTATCAGAAATTTTTTCTAGACTTCTCCAGAGTTACAGTACCGCTTTCAGCTTTGACGAATAAGGTAAAACCCTTCGTGTGGTCAGACAGATGTCAGCAGAGCTTCGAGGAGCTGAGACAAAGATTGACCAGTGCACCCATCTTGAGGCTACCAGATGAGGGAGTAGGGTATGTAGTCTACTGCGATGCATCAGGGACTGGACTCGGGTGTGTCCTGATGCTGGAGCTGGTAGTGATCGCCTATAGATCATGACAGTTGAGGCAACATGAGCAGAACTACGCTACCCAAGACCTGGAGTTAGCAGTAGTGGTCTTTGCTATGAAGATGTGGTGGCACTATCTGATGGGCGAGCGCTTTACAGTCTACTCTGACCACCAGATTCTCAGGTACGTCTTCTCGCAGAAGCACCTAAACCTGAGACAGCGTGATGACTCGAGTTCCTTCTGGACTATGACTTTGAGATAGTCTATACTCTTGGAAAGGGGAACGTAGTAGCCGATGTTCTCAGTAGGAGGACGGGCATTCAGCTACTTAGAGAGGTGAAAGAGAAGCTAGACGTTTTTCAGATATACTTCATGGATAGATATGGGATAGCCTTTATTCAGTCCCTCATAGTCACTCCTCCACTACTTCAGTGGGTCAGAGAGGAAAATCATGGGGAGGTTATCTGTGAGATGCGGCAAGCACAAATTTCCACAGGATAGGCAGCTGATGGATTTTCTGTAGGAGGAGAGCACATCATCCTTTTCAGAGGACGTACAATGGTACCAGCTGCTTTACAGGAGGAGGTGCTGATAGAGTTTCACACTTCCCCTTTAGTGGTACATGCAGGGGTAGGGAATATGTACCAGGATCTCAGATGACAACACTGGTGGCCGGGTATGAAGAAGGTTGTGGCAGAGTTCGTTTCACGATGCCTCATCTTCTAGTAGGTGAAGGAGGAGCACCAGGTTCCATCGGGCTTGGTACAGCCCTTGGAGGTCCCAGAGTGGAAGTGGGATAGGATATCTATGGATTTCGTGACTGGGCTTCCACATACTTCTAGAGGACACGACTCTATATGGGTGATCATCGAACAACTCACCAAGTCGGCCCACTTCTTACCCATCAAAGAGCAGGGATCAGTGGAGAGATTGGGACACCTCTATGTTCAGGAGATTGTACAACTTCATGGTGTGCCATCATCTATCGTCTCCGATCGATATGCTCTCTTTACTTCCCAGCTTTGGAAGGGGTTACATGAGGCATTTGGGATGCAGCTATGCCTGAGCACCGCCTTTCTCCCTCAGATGGATGGTCAGACAGAGAGGACCATTCAGACTCTTGAGGACATGCTTCGTGCATGTGTCCTCAACTTTGTTCGTAGCTGGGAGGATCACATACCCTTGGTGGAGTTTTCGTACAAAAACAGCTACCACTCCACCATCGGGATGACACCATACGAGGCATTGTACGACCAACCTTTCAGATCACCTCTTAGTCGGACATATCCTGGGGTTTCAGCACTAGTAGGACTGGAGATGGTCCAGGCCATGACAGAGAAGTTACAGGTCATCCAGGAGATGGTGAGGACAGCTCAGAGCCAACAAGAAGTCTAATGCGGACAGGAGGCGAAGACCACTATTGTTCAAGGATGGAGACCACGTTTTCTTCAGGGTCTCAACTTGATGTGGATTACAATGATTTCGTCGGAGCGGTAAGTTATCTCTGCGCTTCATCGAACCCTTCCAGGTTCTCAGCAGGATAGGAAAGGTGGCTTATCGCCTAGCTCTACCATCTCAGTTGCACCGGGTGCACGAAGTCTTCCACGTATCTCAGCTGAGGAGATACGTGCACGACCAGACGCATATCATCGACCATGTCGAGATGGATATCGAAGATGGGGACAGTTTTGTGGATGTCCAAGTGGAGATCGAGGATCGACAGAATCGGTTCCTACGTGGACTGTCGATTTCTCAAGAATGCATCAGGTGGCAACACAAGAACCTCCAGGAGAGCACTTGGGATCGGCAGGCTCAGATGCGTGTACAGTACCCTCATTTGTTCCTCTAGTTTGTGATGTGTCTTTTCGGGGACGTAAATCCCCGAGGTGGGAGTAATGTAAAGACATGTAAAATTCAAGGAAAATTTTTAATTAAATTTCTTTGGGATTTTATGAGTACGTTGTTTCTGACGGCACCTGATTCTGAGGCCCGGAGTGCCCGAAATCAATTCCCGAAGATTAGCTCGGGTACGTTCAGTGAACAAACGATAAGGTTTTTCTAACTTTTGAACCGGTGCTCGGAATCGAAATCTGAGGGCTCCGATGAAACCGCAGCCCCGGTAATTACATAAGAAGACATTTTCTAGAGTTGTGTTTGCTCGAAAATAGTCGTTAATAAAATGTAGATTAAGTGTAAAGTGAAATAAAAATTGTGTTACAATTTTATTTCTCTTCAAAGTGGTTTAATCCAATGTATGGGAGTTGGGGTGGACTAACTTGATCTTAAACTCTTCTTGATAGGATATTAGTGAGGTGGGGAACACACGATCCCCCCTTAAAATTCCCTAACTCCTTTAACCCCCCCTCCCTCATGAGTTATGTAACTCTCCCTCTTTAATCTTGCCATCTTAACACCCAAATTAATTAGACAACTTAGTTTAATTAATTATGTGTGTTTGTTTTGAATTTTGAAAGGCTTGGCAAAGTAAAATAAAATAATGTGTAGTTTATTTTATTTTGGGGTTTAGTATTGTTGTGTTGAGGGAGGGAGAGCTCTTCTTCCTTGGAGAGAGAACATCACATTCTTTGTTGGAGAACGCGAAGAACGCCGACGCTAACCTCGTCTTCCTTTTTCTGGACATTGACGAAGCGACGCTGTCATCCCGCAGAAACATCAACGGGACAAGAAGCTTTTCCTTCCATCATCAAGAAATCAACCTTCTTGATTCGAGGTAGGGGTTGTTTCATCGTTCAAGAATTATTCAACATTCTTCGTTAATTTAATTCATCACTTGCTATCGATATCATAGGAGGAGATCAGACCGTACAAACACGGCCAATCCTCCTCTGCTTTTTGTTGTTGATCATCGTTGTGGCTTAGAACAGAGGTGACACGACGTCGTTACACCATGTGGGAATGAGAGAACCGTGGCCAGAGTGGGCCGCGTCGAAGGTGTGCGCTGCCGTCGTGCCGCACCGGTGAGGCCGAAGGAGATCGCGGCCAAGAGCGTTCCGCGGCAGAGGGGGGGGCGTGGCACCGTTGTGCCATGCTGGAACACCATAGAGGGACGCGGCACCGTCGTGTCACGTCAGAAGAGCAAGATTCGCGACCTTTGGCTATGATGGTTCATCAACGGGGCGACCGGACTTAGCCGTCCGCCAGCGCATCAAGAGATGGGACCCATGGGGGTCCCGCGGTAGCTCACCGTCCAGCCAAAATGCCTTCCGTTTCTGAATAACCGGGGGGCGTAACCCCCTGTTTTCCTTGGGAGGACCCCACCTGAAAGGGGGGCAGTGCACCCCCACCCCCCCGCATCCTGCTCGGACGAGAGCCGAGCCGCCCGCGCTGGGCCAGACCACCACGCCGGGCCGGGCCACGCCAGCCGGGTCAGGCCGCGCCCAAACGAGCCGAACCCGGACTCGTTTTGGGTCGACCTTGGGGGTATTGGGCTGGGTCGGACCGGGCCCAAACCCCCTACTTTCAGACAGTTCCGTTCAAACGCCAATAACATGGGATGGGGACCTCTGATCGACGCACTGTCAGTTTCATTAGGATCTTTATATTGAGACGGTCATTTCGGTATATTACACTCAAGGTTTCGGAGAACATTGTATATGTCCGGGTTGGTTCCAACACGAAACCAACCGGGTCCTCGGAGCGGAAACGCTTATAACATGAGCTCCGGACGTCCGATTGACATGTCGTCGACTTTATTGGTTTCCTCTTAGGGAGAAGTTTCTATTGGATTACTTTGCTTGAGGTTTGGACATAGCTGGAGTATGGTCGGGTTGGTTTGAGCTTAAAAACCAACCGAGCCTCTAGGACAAAAAGGCCAATAACATTCAGACCGGGCGTCCGATTGACGCACCGTCTGTCGCGTTGAGTTCCTATTGTCGATACAGAACATTGTGATACATAAACTCTGGACTTTGTGACAGATTATGTATCAACCCCCATGGATCGTGGAGCAGACCCTCCTGGAATCGAGTGTGCTGTGTGCGGGAACCCTAGATCTGGCTGTGACTGTGAGGATGATAACGACTATACTGGGATCCTACGTGGGTTCGGCAGCGAGGACGACTGTACATGGATCCTCTGTGGGTTCGGTAGCGATGACGACTATATTTGGATCCTACGTGGGTTCGGCAGCGACGGTTACTGTACATGGATCCTACGTGGGTTCGGCAACGACGACATCTGTATTTGGATCCTATGTGGGTTCAGTAGAGGAGATGATTGAGAGGATAAATCAATCATCTCCACCCATCATCGTGATTAGTATACCTGTGTGAGATGAGTCTTGAATTTCAATCTTTATCTTTGATAAGATTAACTTGATTTCCTGTGAGGATTGGGACGTACTTTCCTGTGTGGATTGAGTTGTACTTTCCTGTGTGTACTGGGTTGAACTTGGGCTCTTGAGTTGAAGCAGAAAAGGAATTGATGACTTAGGTATATGTATGGGCATATACCTAAGTAGAGTTGGTTGTTACTTCATGTTTGTATCTTTCCTTTTTGGTTTATCCTTCGTGGATTCTGGGATACCTTCTGTAGTCTTGGGGTCCCTACTGAGAATTGTATACTAACCCCTGCACAGGCTATGCCCGCACTACGTTGTGATGGATGCAGATGACAGACAACGCTGATCTAGGGGGAGGCTCATGGAGTTGGACGATTCTTGGAGGAGGATCACTAGACGGGACGTACGTAGAGTGGATATCCAGACCCGAGGAGCTGAGGAGACTATCTATACCCACCCTTCTGGTGGAAAATTCTAGCGGAAGGCTTGGTGTTGCTGCTTTACTTTTATACTGCTATACATTCTTTCAGTTGTACTTTAGTTACAGTTGGGTTTGTATTCTCGCCCATTTACTTTCCAGCACTTACTTTTGTACTAAGTTTACTTAGTGTTTACTTCATCTTGCTTACTTTGTGGTGTTTGTTTACTTTATAAAGGTAATCCCTTCCATTTTATCAGGATTTACGCCTTTGGTGCTAGTCGCCAGCCCGTGGCCTATGGAAGGCGGGCATGGGGTAGTCACAGCACAGGCCCCGAGGACGGGTCGTGACAGTGACTCTACATTGATTATCTGTATTTGAACAAGATCGTAATCAAGAACAAGTATTATCTTCCTTTCATTGATGACTTGTTTAATCAACTACATGGAGCTCTATGCTTTTCCATGATTGTGATTTGTTTTGGATATCATCAATTGTGGGTTAAGAAAAGGACATACCCGTGATGACTTTCCATACAAGGTGTGGACACTATGAATATATAGTGTTGAATTTGGTCTTACTAATTCCCCTAAAATTTTCATGGGTTCAATGAATAGAGTCTTTTGATATTTTGTCGACCATTTTGTGGTATCCCTTATATTTTTTTTATATATTCAAAGAGAAATTAAGAACCTTAAGATCACTTGAGAATTGTACAAAATAACCTAAGGAAGGATACTCTATATGAAAAAAATTACAATGTTTCAATTTTTTGTTTCACTGTGTTTCATTTTTTGGGTCACAAAACCACAAGAGATGGTATAATTGTAGATCCATCAAATATAGAGGCTATTGAAAGGTTTTCCTAGACCAACCATAGTGACTGAGAACTTTATATTTCTTAGTTTAGATTCATATTATCAATAGTTTGTGAAGAATTTCTCATAACTATCTAACCCCATGAGAAAGTTAACTCGGAATGATGTCAAGTTCCTCCAGATAGATGAATGTGAGGAAAATTTCATTGAACTATAGAGAAGGATAGTCAGTTCACATATTATTACATTACCCTATAGTGGGGAAGGGTTTTTAATCTAATGTGATGCATCCATTAAAGGATTAAGATGTGTTCTTATGCATAATAACATTGTTAACACTTATGCCTCACGGTAGTGGAATGTTCTTGGAAAAAATTACCCAACTCATGATTTAGAGTTAGTAGTTGTAAATCTATCATTATAGATTTGGAGGCATTATATTTTTGGAGAAACATATGATATATATATATTGATCATAAAAGTATGAAATATATATTCACACAAAAGGATTTGAACATGTGGTAGAGAAGACGATTAGAATTGATAAAGGAAGATGACTACTCAATACATTTCTATCCTGATAAATCAGACTAGGTGGTTGATGCTTTGAGTCGGAAGGATCGTGATTTCTTATCCATGGTTAGGATCCCAAAAGATCAAATATTTATAGACTTATAAAGGATGGAGTTGGAAATCCTAAAGTATAAAATTGTATCTTTCACAAATGAATTTTCAAACCTCTATCAAAGTGAATATTAACTAGGCATAGAAATAATATATTGAGCTGCAAAAGAATGTTATAATTTTTTCTGAGTTTAACCGTTATCAGGATAGAGTGATAAGGATTAAGAACCATGTATGTATTCCATCCATACCTGATTTAATGAAGGATCTGTTATAGGAAGCTCATAGTTCATCATTCTCTATTCATCCTATAAGTATGAAGATGTATAGATAATAGAAATAATACTTCTTGTGGGATGGAATGAAGAGATATATCGTAGAGTTTGCATGTCTGTACTTTTTATACTAACAAGTTAAGGCTGAAATACAAAAGTAAAAAGGGATGTTGCATCCATTACCCATACCATAAATAAAATGTGAGAATATCATTATGGATTCTGTCATTGGACTTCCCAAAACCTCTAAAGTGTTTAATTCTCTATGGGTCATAGTTGATCACCTTACTAAGTCAGTGCACTTCATCAATATCAAATAATACTTCCTTATCAATCTTCTTGTGAGGGTATGCATTAAAGAAGTGTTATGGTTTCCAGGAATACCATATTATATTATATCAGACCGGGATTCGAGGCTCACCACATTGTTTTGGTGAAGTCTTAAGCAATCACTAGATACAGGATTGAGTTTCTCACTACTAATAATACTCAGAAATATTATCAATATAAAAGAACAATTAAACCCCTAAAGGATGTGTTGAGATCGTTTTTGTTATATTTCAAAGGTTGTTGGGATCAATGCGTTCTTCTAGTTGAATTATTCTTACAATAATATATTTCATTCAAGAATTCATATAAAACCTTATGAATCCCTCTTTGGGAAGAAATGTAGAGCACCAAAATTTTGGGAAGAAGTTGGATGAAGTAATATTTTGGAATCTGAGATCACTAATGAAATGAATGAAGAGTTTAGAGCCATTCAGAAGAATATCATGGTAGCTCAATGTCAGTAAAAAAATTTCTGCTGATAACCGATAGCATGATTTATAATTTTATGTTGGTCAAAAAGTGATTCTATAAATCTAACCCTAGAAAATAATTATGAAGTTGAAAAAGAAAGGAAAACTAAGCCCCATGTATATTGGTCCATTTGAGATTATTGATCATATTGGGACGGTACCCTATTTCTTAGAAATTTCTACAACTCTCTTTCAATCCCATGATATACTCCTTGTATGTCTCCCGACAAAGTACATATCTGGACATTTACATATACTGAACTCTAAATTCATACCACTAGTACCCAATCTATTTTATGATGAATATCCGTTTGAAATTATGGACCATTCATTGAATGTTCTACAAAATAAGAACACTCACTATGTCAATGTTTTTTGAAGAAATCACATGTTAGAGGAATCTATGTAATAAATTGAGGATATGATGAAGTATAAGTTTTCTCATTTGTTTTTAATCGAGTGAAGAATTTAAAGGGTTATATTCATTTTATGGGGGAGTAGAATTTAACACCTTGAGTTTTATAGACTTTTTTTTTCTAAAATAATAAAAAAATTTATTTATGTCTTGCAATACATCAAGTAATACAATCCTTTAAAACAGAACCAACTCAAAATACATTACACAAAACATAGAACTTATGTATGTTACACATAACATTGACTTGGTGTATGTTACATGCAACGCTGACTTGGCATATGTTGCACACAACACCGATGTTTCTACAAAACAACATTTTACTATTATAATTATTTAAATGAGATAATTATAACTTAGCCATTAAAATTAGTTATATGAATAGTAATAACTAATTTTAAAATATTTTTTATAATTTATTTCTATAAATAAAACAAATTTATAATGAAATATATAAGTTTTAGTAAAGGCCTTATATATTTAAAAATAAAATTTTCTCAAATGAACTGCATTTAATGTCCTTTTATGAAGAATACTAAAATTAATTCTAAACACATTTAAAACGTTAATTTTATAAAATAAACATATTTTTTTAATTTATAATTTCTAAATTATCTTAGGACTAATTTTTGGTGTTTTTTGAGAAACTTCATTTTTAGATGAGTGGTTAAAAATACTTAATTTTAATTCAAAACAAATTTTTTCATATAATTTATTTCTAAGGGTATATCATATTTTAAATAGGTTTAAAATTTTAATTAGATAATATTTTTATAAATTATTACAATATAGGTCATTTAGATCAATTTCACAATGCATTTGGGTATAAAAACGTAGCGAAATTATGATATTTTACTTTAAAAACATGCATTGTGGACCCGACTATGAGATTAAATTAAATTGAATTTCTGAGCACATTTTTTAATTAAATTTGGATGAATGAATTTAGTATTATTAATAATAATAATATATAATTTCTAATAAGGAAAAATTAATTTTTACTAAAAATATTAGTGAAATTAATTAAAATTAATTACAATGATTAAGGTAAGATTAAGCTAAATAAGGGACTAAACCAGAACCTTAAGGCCTAAAACAGCCTATACTGTTGTCTAAAATCCATTGGCTAGACATATGTTTACCCTATACTCTCTTGTATCAACTTTTTATCATTATTGGATCCCTTTTTAATAAGAATAACGTTGGATGAATTCTCTCTTCAAATATTGACAAGTGTGCCACTCCTCCTTCATTATAAATGGCTGCCGCCTCTCCCTATTATTCACTCCTCTAAAAACACTTAGGTTTATATAATATCTACCCAATAAACTTCCTAAAATCCCTATATTACTCTTATAAACCTCCCATTTGATATAAATCAACCTAATGAATCCTTTTGTCACAAACCTAAAGGAGTTGCCTGATTAAGAGGTAACATCTTCTCTCATGCTCATTTATTTTATTTTCCTTCTCCACACCCTCCACTATATTTATTCAAATATTTTATAATAAAAAAAGTATTATAAATAAAATATGATTTTTATTCAATATTTTTCACCATTAATTACACACACCTCCATCTAATAGATGACAAACATATTGTTTATGTGTACAACGATCTACCGCCTCACTAGACGATGATTGATGATTTTTCATTTACCTCATCTCATGGTGGAAATTATAATGGAGAATATATTTATATATATCATATATTATATTAATTATGTATTTAAGATTATTTATTCCTTTTACAAGACATATATTTTTTAATTTCAATTTAGTGTAAATATGATAATTTCGTTTGAGGATATGTGGACTACTACCCCCTAAATGGGATGTGATTCTTTCACACACTACATGGAATGTACTAAGGAGACGTTTGGTGAACTTATTTGATGTACATAACATTATAATTCTATTTTAATGATATTATATACATATATTCATATATTTCATTTTATTTCTTTCATTCAATATGACAGAAAAAATGGAAACGACGTTTATGAATACGTACGACTTACCTTATCCATGAAATGTGTATTCTATTTCATACATATATATTATATATATTATAATAATAAAAATATAATGAATATAAATGATAGTTATACCATTTTTTAAACTCTTTCATCCTGATATATGTATAAGGACTTATGACATAACAAATTAAGACACTTGTGAAGTGAAAAAAGGATATTAACCGAAGTTAAATGTTACCATATGATTGTTAAAAAGAGGGTAATATAATATAATAATAAAACCATATATTGTATTATATATAGTAATTTGGTTCTTCAAAATAATTATAATAAATGTATATTTATTAGAAAGGTGTCTTGAATTAATACGCTGAGATTCAAGACCCAAGGTAAGGGAATTTCATCTCACTTTTATTTATATGAGATACATGCCTTAATCACCACTAACTTATTTTTTGCATTGTATGTACTACGCATTAATGTATTATATGTATTAAAATATCAATTTTATGACATATATTTTATGGGGTTTTTGTTTCCAAAGTTATGAAATTGGTAAGTCAGTTTTGTCTCAATTTTCCTTCTTTGAGTCCAAAGCTTTGTTATACACCTACATTTTTTGAGGTGTATATTCTTCTATTTAACATGTTATATAATGAATCTACATATTTTTATTATCTTTTAATATTCATGTAATTTCATTTTCTAACATGGAGAGTCTAATCCCATGTTACCCAGTGATAAGAGTTTATTGAAACAATCTCATCGCCTTTTGAGATTGTTTATGATTATGATTCAATTAATAATGTCTCATGATCCATCTCTCAAGAACACTTGTGAATTTTATTCTCCTATAGTGATTAAATATATACTCATATATTAGTACCATTTTATACTCTTTGGTACATAAGATAATTATTTTCAGAAAAATATAACCATCTCTCTCTTTAGTCGGAAAACTATTGTATTCATAAATATGGTTTTCAAAAAAATAAAAAGATATTTGAAGCCCATTTTCAAGTAAAAAGGATTTTAAAAACGTTTTATAGTTATAAATTATCCCTTTGTAAGTCTTAAATTCAAATTTCAATGAAAAAATTTCCCAATTTTTTTATGTTTTAAAAATCAGTTCTCAATGCAAGAAGGATATTTTCCTCCAAAAAAGTTTTTAAAATAAATTTCAAAATTATTTCCAATCTAATATAACATCCAATGGTCTTACTAATTATTTTATATAAAAATTAATCAATATTTCAATTCATATTCATTCTCTAAATGGATTATGTTTTGATGGAACAATATTGATGACCCATGTTTCTCTTTCATAGGTTATATGCTTTTGAAACACACTCTTTTTCACAGGTTATGTTTATGATGAAATGATTATGAAACATTTATTTTCAAAATTTTATGATATGATTACATGTTTATAATATCAAATTCATTTCATGGGTTATGATATAATTATTTATGATCTTGTGGAACATGTATGTATTATTTGACTATGAAATTGGTGGGACCTATATCTCCCTCCAATGCATTGGGTAAAGATTTATATCTAATGAGATAGCCTAAGATGGTCTTGGGAGTGAATATTGAATATTAAGATGGCCATGGGAGTGAACTGTAACTAACAAGATGATATGAGGAGAGAAATTATGCTAATAATATGGCTATGGGAGTGAACTATGAATACCAAGATGGTATGGGTAGTTAACCCATACTACTAATACTGTATTTCCAGTGATGCCTTGGATAATATGGAAATCATCTTATATACTTATGTGTCTATCACAATCCCATGTTTTATTCTTATATTATTATTTCACAGATTATGTTTTTATTTCCTTATGATTCATGTCTTATGAATTCATAATATTTATTCCATGATTCTTGTTTATGATCCTGGATATGTAGGTTATGATATTTTATTTTCATGATCATGTTATCATACCCCTATGCTCATGTTTATGCTCACTTATACCCCATGTTTACCCTTATTGAGCATCTTATCTAACCCTTTTTTATGTTTCCATCTCCAGGTTATGAAGATATAAACTATGTAGGATGAGTCTAAGAAGGTTTCTAGTCTTAAAAAACCCAATGAAAGATAATTTAGCTCAATTATGTACCAGTTTTCATGTTTCCATATTCCCAAAGGCATTATTCTAGTACGGTATTTGGGTGCCTATTTGAAAACTATTTTAAGTATTATAGAAAAGTGATGTAATATCACTGTATTAAAACTAATATTTTCAGTATTTATGGAGGACATAAGGGATATGCTCAGTTATATCTTCACTTGATGAGTTTTACGCAAAAAAGTGAAGTCTTAAATATCATAGTATCAATATAAGAATACATGGTAGGGCTGGTGACTAAATTCATAATTCTTAAGGTCCCTGATCTTATCAAGATTAGATCTAATATGTTGATTGTTTGAAATTTTTCTCAAGTATAAGAGAGAGTGTTGTCAATGTGATTTCTATAGACACATCTAGTGAGGTAATTTTTTATTACCATATCATGCATATTTAGTTGTACGAAAGATATATTCTTACCATAATTATGTTGGAACTCCCCTGTCAACAATCTACATTGTAACTTACCAATATTATTTATCATATCTAAAGATTATGTCAGTTACAATATCTAATGATAACCATGAGGTACTATGATAGTAATATTTGAAAATATGACCTATAGTCTAGAGACATCATACTAACCAAACATAGATGATTCCTGATTATTAAGTTCTAATGGATCATATAAATTGATACATCTTCTCAGTATGATATACCTTTATTATATTGAGTATAATAGATCATGAGTGTTTACCCACAAATAAGATCATATAATATTGTTTTTGTAATTGGTTGTTCCTATATAAAAACATTTTTATTTATATCTCAACATGCTATCATTTTCAATGTGTAAAATTTGATCACATACTTTGATACTAGAATAGAACTATGAAACCTATGTCAAGGAGACATTACATACATTGGTTGTATCATTGGTTGTATAGTATTTATTGAATTATAAAAAAAATTAACATCCATAAAAAGATATATACCACAACTTATTGAATATTATGGGTTTAAATTCACTTAATTAACTACCATAGAAGAGAGTAATTCTATTAAAAATAGTTATTAAAATAATTAATAAATCATTTTATGATAGTTTCACAATGTGTTAATCACGTGTTATGATATATATTGAGACAAAGAGATTATATTATATAGATAACATTTATAGAAGGTAGTTAATGATTTGAATTATTTGTATATCATCAAGGGCCATGTTTTGTTTCTAGATACTGATATTTGTCAGTTATTATGACTCCTGTATATCAAGATAAAGGCCAAGATTGCCACACAAAAAGTTCATTCCAAGTTCAGCCTATTTTGTTAAATTATAATTTAGAAAAAGTGAGACCCAAAATATGGGGACCAATGAATGCCTGAGTGTGAAGGATAACAAGTAAAATAATTAAATTATATTATTTTAGTTTAGAAAACTAATTATTGAAATCATTCTTCAAACTATACAAATTTAATTTAATTATAACACTGAATAATAAAAAATACAATTTTTCTAACAAATGTAACACATTTATGGTTAGTAAAATAGTTAGGAGGGGAAATGAATTCATGTAAAATTTTAAAATTTTATTAATTGATATATTATTAATGTCACATTATAGTGAAAAATATATATAACATTTAAAAAATTTAAACATTGTTATTCATTTGATTTGTGCCCATTTAATGGAAAAACTTTTCTAGGAGGTAATGAGTAATTTTTGATTGTTTTTCATATTTTGAAACCTAGTTTTGATTCATAAATAATATGCCCGGAATTTTTTTAAGAATTTATATATATATTCGGCCATATCTTACCACATTCATGTTTTAGAGAGTGAAACCAAGAGAAGAATATGGTTAGATATATCTTCCATCCTTGATCCAAGTTAGCGTTGATCACACAATCTAGGGGATGTAATAAAGTAATTTTATTTCCCATTATACTGCTAAGTAATCCAAGAACAATAGTAAATTATCTATGTTTCTATTAGGGATGATCTAGATGAATCATTTCTGGTTTCCTTCAAGCTACAATCGACTAAAAATGAGTGGATCAAATAGGTATTAGAAAATGAACAAGGTATATTTTATGGTTTCATTTGATTTCAATTCTTTTTTCTTAAACAAAATTTTACAAGACATATGGTATAATTTGGTAAGGTCTATACAATATATGATGTCCCAAAATAAATATGATATAAAATTTTAAAAATATGGATTTCCATAATTATGAAAATCTTCAAGTTTCTTCATAACATGTTCCCTTTCTTGTGATTTTTTTCAAGGTATGTCTACATACTAAATTTTATATGTTATTGATCAATTTGAATTAAAATTTTAATTTAGAAGGTTTTTAAAGAGGTATATTTCTTGAAAATATATTGGGGATACACCATGGATTATCCATAATAAATTGGTTTGGTTTTTTATGTGGTAAAATGGATTGATTAGTTTTCATATGATTATATCTACATGAATTAATTTAGATAATTCATTTTAAATTGTTATAAATAATTTAATTTATTATTATGAATTGGAATAGTATTCTAGGAGATGATATGGGGCTTGAATGAGGATGAGAGAGTGTGTTCAAGACTTTCATAAATGATATGACTTCGAACGAGGTATGTGGTCCAAAATCATCTCCCTATTTTTTATATGGTTTTATTTATCATGTGATATGTGTTTTAACCACAAATGGAATACAAAATTTAAATATTAAATGAATTTATTGTTGATTACTATGGAAATAATGAATGTTTATTATGTCAGGATGGTCCATTGAGCTATACATTGAATCCCCATTCATCCATGGTAAACATCTTGATTTTAGAAACATTTCATGAGGCACATGAACATGATAGGGTGTGAATTTTAGATAATTCACATAGTAGACCTTAGTGGTTTCCCATAGTTTATTTTTTATTGGGGTAAGTGATGTATAAATAATGGTTGGACTACATATGTGATGTAAAATATCATGAGATACATGATATCCATTGGGTTAATTTTCATGATAGGGGTTGGGTTTTCCTCCCCACTAGAATATGAATACCTTGGTGGGTATGCAGTTGGTTGGACTATAGAGAGGTTGGGTCGGCGAGCACTAACTTGGGATGAATTATGAATATAAATGGAATTTAGACCATCCCATTAGTTTTATAATTTTATGGGGTTTACAATAAGACTAATTCATCTATGATGTTATTATGGTGATATTGAGGGATGATATTAGCTTAGAGTGATGGTTCTTGAGTTAAGATGAAATAATGTGAGGGAGGATCCCATGTTGGGAGTCTGGACAATAGTGTGACCTTGGTGGACCTTGAGTGCCACCCTATAACAAGAGAATTTATGTTTTGACCCTACCCTATCTCTATAGAATATTTTGGGTTTTAAAGTTGAGATTCCTACCAAGGATACATATACCTAGTATGGATGGGTGGCTAACTCATGAGTTATTACATTGGGTTCCAGGGGGGACATAACCCTTGGTATATGTGATGTAGTAATATATTTATTTATATGATTAATTGGTAATATGAGGTTTTATAGTCATATATATAAATTTATCCATTTTATTTCTTCTATATGTGTAACCCCCCATGGTTTGAAAATATATTTTTCTTCAAATTAATTATATTTATTTGATAGCTTACAAAACATGAAAACCTGCGATTAAAAAAACATGATATAAAACTTTTATTCAAACATGACCATTATAACCATGAAATTAAACTTTTTCATATGATTAGGAATTAAAAAATTATAAAAAAATATGTATAATGGTTATAAATTATTGATATATAACTATTTAAGTTTCATTAAAATCATTTTCTACTTCAAAAATACAATTTGTTTAAAAATTTGTTTTATTTCTTTTTGTTAGGAAATTTAAAAATTAATTTTTACCAAGTTTATTAATTTTATTTGATAAAAAGGATATAAATATTTATATCATAATATAAAAAATATTTTAGGGTAGAATGTTTTTTTTTCTAAAAATACTATTTTTAAAATGAATTATGAAAATTAGTTATTTTACTTGAAATTATATTTTCATTTTAGGAATTTGAATAGATAATGTTTTTTAAATGGTTTCAAGGTAAAATTTGTTCATTATTTTTATGAATAATCCAATAAAGGTCATTGGAATCAATTTTATGTTAGATATAGGTATACATATTTTTTATACTTCAAAATTCATATTTTTCTAGAAAACCACTTTCCATTATGTTTTGTGGGATAAAGTTTAAATAAAAATATTACACATCTATAAATTTAAATTTATATTACATATAACATATTTTTAATAATATTAATTAAATTAATATAATATGTAATAATTAATTTTTTTCATTATGAATAGTAACCAAAACAACTTTTTCACCGTGGTAAAAGAGGTAAATTGGGTTAAACCCTTGGGGAAAGATATTAAAATCACTTTGAAACAATGATTTATAATTTTTATGGCTGGTTTTCAACAAAATATATTATTAAGGAGTTATATAATGTATTGTAAGTCATTGTTTTAAAATTGGGAACCCAATCTTGACCTTTTTGAAGATAAGTTATATTTTACTCAATATAAAAACATTTTTATATCATTACATTTAATGGAATGTTGATAATGTTAAATTTGGTTTTATATTAAACAAAAAGTATTCATTCATTTATTTTATAATCCAAAAAAATTATAAAACAATTTATTACTTTATTTCAAGGTTAATTGTTTTTTACTCTTAAATGAGGCATTTTCCGTAAAACATTTTTTCTTGCATGTTGTGTTCTAATATTATGTGTAATTTCTAACAACTATATAAATTAAATCTAAAAAAATGGATTTTTTTAATCATCATTTACAAATTCATTTACATGGGCTCTTTTAATTTTCCTGATATAATTATGTTATCATGGTAAAAAAATAATTTATCACGATTAAGGACAAAATGGGTTTAAAGTTGTTTAATAAGAAGATAAGTCATAAAATGTGTGAAAATCATTCCTAAATGGGACTAGCTAAATTAAATTTTACGTAAAAAAATTTAATTTTTAAATTTTGGATGACTTCTTTCTACTTTACATGATTATGATATATATGTATATATATAATTTAATCTTTTAAGTAATTGAAATTGTGTCATTTCCATCCCCATTAATGGAATACTACCTCTCTTATATTCTCAACACTTCATGAGACTTCTATATTTTCAAACACATTCAATATTAACTTACATTATATCTTCCCTATATCCTATAAATTCTTTTATTTCCACAATACCACCCTCTCCGGGCTTATAGGGTATACTAAAATAGGTTTCTCAACAAAGAGGTATAACTATTAACCAAGTACATTCTATTAAATATCTTATTCTCCCTCCTAAAAATCATTGATATTCACTCTCAAATAATAAATTTTGTATCCTCAATATACTAATATTTTATTATTATTATTAAAACTCCATTATCCACCTTCTTTTCTATGAAACAGGAAATGAGAGTAACACTCATGCATATGTATGGACTCTCACCTCCACATAACGATATAATTCACTTTCCATCACCATCATTAATGGTTGATAATTGTGATTTGTTTATTTTTTATATATAAAATTTATAATTTAATTATTGTTCTATAGTGATAAAAAAATTTATTTTTCATTCCTTCTATTCGTTAGAAAATTTTAATAGTGTTCAGACATACATATGTCCCACTGTATTCATGAAGGGAGTAAATAATCATTAAATCTATACCATTTATGGATAATTATAAATATTTATATAATAAATATATATGATATTTATATCATTACTAAAATTTTAAAAATTATGTAACCATGATCATTGTAAAAGGATCTAGTTCAATAGACCAAAATATGAATGAAAAACGAAGCTGTTATTACCCAGAATAATGATCAACTTTTATAATTGTTAATAAATGGGTGTTTAAATTTTATAAGTGGATAATATACGATATTACAAGTATGTAAATGATTATTTTTTATAATTTAAATTAATTTAAAATAATTTAAATTAATTTTATTTGAGGTTATAGTGATATCGATGAACGATGAACTTTAGGTAAGGTAATTTTATCTCATGTTTATTTCTCTGAAAGAACTGTCATATTCATAGATTATTTATTTTAATTTTTATATATAATTACCCGGAATATATTTTATTGTTATTCTCCTAGAAATTATTTTTACTTAGTTATACATTTAATGATCTTTTTGTCATAAGTTTTTTGCATGAATTTTATCAGTTTTAGAATGATTTTATGTTGCAATATCATTCATTAGAAGGATTTTTTGTAAATAAGATTTTGGTAATGAAATTTCATGATATAACTCTAAGTAATATCATTAATTTTATAAGATTAATTCAATTGAGGGGATGTCTTAAAGTAATTCATTTCCCATTCTACCACCAAGTAATCCAGGAAAAATGGTTAATTATCTATGTTTCTTTTGTAGATGATATATATGAATCTTTTCCTGGTTCCTTCATACTACAAGCTGCCATAAATGAGTGGATCAAATTGGTTTTTGAAAATGAACAAGGTACAGTTTGTGGTTTCATTTTAATTCTATAATTATTGTTTAAATAAAATTTCACATGACATATTGTATAATTTGGGAAGGGGAATACCATATCTTATTTTAGAACATGAATATAAAATAACAAATAAAAAAATTTGGATTTCCATGATTCCAAAAAGCCTTGTGTTTCTTCAGAACACAAGCTCTTGCTTGTTGTTTCATTAAAGGTATGTTTAATTACTATTTTTTGAGTTATTGATTAAATTTAATTTAATTATTAATTTATAAGGTGTTGAAAAGAGGTATATTTCTAGAAATTGTATTGTGGGTACACCATGGATTATCCTTGAAAAATTGGTTGTGATATCGGTGTGGTAAAAGGGATTGATGAGTTTTTAGGTGATTATATCTACATGAGTAAATTTATATAATTCATTATAAATTGTTATAATTAATTTAATTGATTATAATGAATTGGTATATTATTTTGGGAGATGATTTGGGGCTTGGATGAGGTTGGGAGAGAGTATTCAACCCTTTCATAAATTATATGACTTGAAATGAGGTAGGTGGTCCCTGAGCATCTCCTAATTTTTTCCATTTTGTTATTAATGATGCGATATGTGTTTTAACCACATATGGTTTACCAAACTTATTAATTAACTGAATTTATTATTAATTTCTAGGAATATAATGAATGTTTATTATGTCAGGATGGTGTATTGAACTCTACCTTGAAGCCTCATTCATCCATTTTCAACATCTTGATTTTAGAAATGTTACCAGAGTCACATGAACATAATAGGGTATGTATTTAATATAATACACATATTAGACCTTATTTTTTTCCCATGATTTACTTTTGACTGGGGTGAGTGATTTATAAATAATGGTTGGCCTAGGTAAGGTCATTACAAGAGCATGAGATAGATGATATAAAATAAGCTATTTTTTTTGAGTGGGGGAGGGTTTTCCTACCGACAAGCATATGAGTACCTAGGTGAGTTTTCTATGGGTTGTACTATAGAGAGGTTGGGTGAGATAGGACCAAACAGGGATGAATTAGGAAGTTAAATGGAATTTATTCTATCCCTTTAGAGTGATAATGACATAGTGTTTCCAATTATACTGATTCATCTATGGTGTTATCATGGTGATATTGGGGGATGGTATGAGATTGGGTGATGGTTGTTGAGTTAAGAGATATGAATGTGAAAGAGGATCCTATGTTGGGAGTCTAGATAATTTTGTGACCTAGGGGGTCCTCATGTGCCACCTAAGAACATGAGAATTTATGTTGTGGACCAAGCATAGATATATAGAGTATATTGGGTTTTGAATTTGAGTGGCCAACCTAAGATACATATACCTTGTATGGGTGGGTGGCCAACCCATGATTTATTACCTTGGGTTCCATGTAGGACATAACCTTTGTATATGTGATATAGTAATATATTTATTTATTTCAAAAATATGACATATGAGGATTTATATTGATATTTATATACCTTCATGTTGTTTCATATATGTGTGTAAACCCATATTATTTTATAGTATTTTTTTTCAAATAAATTTAATTTATTTGATAGCTTATGATACATGAAAACATGAGTTTAAAGGAAGATGATATAAAATATTACTTAAACATGACCATTCTAACCATGTCATTAAATTTAATCATATGAATAGGAATGTAAAAATTACAAAAACAATGTTTAATGGATTTATATAATTGATATATAAGTGCTCGATTTTTAGTAAAATCATTATCTCCTTAAAAAAACAATTTATTAGAAAATACTATTTATTGATTTTTGTGAGGAAATATAAAAATTAATTTTTACCACATTTATAAATATTATTTGATAAAAGGATATAAATTTTATATCATTAAATAAAAATTATCTTAGGGTAGGAAAGTTTAATTTTTTCTAAAATATCTTTTTTATAATAAATTGTAAAAAATAGTTATTTTATTAAAAACTATCTTTTCATTTCAAGAATTTGAAAAGATAATTTTTGTAAATTGTTTCAATGTAAATTTTTTTCATTTATTTTATGAGTAATACAATAAAGGTTATTTGAATCAATTTTATGTTAGATATATATATATATATATATATACTTAAGAAAACATATATTTTTTTGAAAAACCACTTTTTATTGGGTTTTTCGATATTAATTTTAAATTAAAATATTCCACATATATAAATTAAATTTATAATATATATTACATATTTTTACCCTTATTCATTAATAAAATATAATATTTAAAATTTAATTTTTTTTATTTAAGAATAGTAACAATAAATAAATCACCTAGTAAAAGAATAAAATTGGGTGAAACCCTAGGGGTAAGATATTAAAACCTATTTTGAACATTAATTTATATTTTTTATGAGGGTATTTCAAGCAAATGTATTCTTATGGAGTTAAATAATTTATTTTAAATAATTTTTTTAATATTAGGAACCCAATCTAGACCTTTCTGAAGATAAGTAAGATTTTACTCAAAATAAATTTTTTTTGTATCATTGCATTTAATGGAATGTTTAGAATGTGATATTTGGTTGTAGATTAACCAAAAAGTATTAATTATTTTATTTAATAATTGAAAAAAAATTAAACCAACTGATTACTTTATTTCAAGGGTAAATGTTTTTTACTCCTAAATCAGGTATTTTCCTTAAAAAAATTTCTTGCGTGTTGTGTTCTTATATTAAAAATAATTTATACCACTTATATAAATTATATCTGAAGAAATGGATTTTTTCTGAGTAATATTTTAAAAATATATTTATAAGGACTCTTTTATTTTTTCTTATATAGTTATGTTATCATGGTAAAAATATAAGTTATCCTGATTAAAAACAAGATGGGTTTAAAGTTGTATATCTAGAATATGGGGCTTAAAATGTGTCAAAATAATTCCTGGATGGGACTAGTTAAATTAATTTTAACCTTATAAAATTTTATATTGTAATTCTGGATGACTTTTTGTGACTTTACATTAAATTATATATATATATATATATAATTTAATCATTTACGTAATTAAAATTGTGTACTTTCCCTCCCCATTAAAGGGATAACCCTTATCTTTTATTCTCCACACATAATGATCCTTATATATTAGCCAACAAATTCCATAGTAACTTCTTTATATCTTATCCATATCCTATAACATCTTTTCTTTACAAATGACCACCCTCTCAAGGCTTAAGCTGTATACCATAAGAGGTTTCTCAATAAAGAGGTATAACCTTGACTGAGTAAATTCAAATACATATATTATTATTCCTCTTATAAATAAATTTAATGTACTCTAAAATAATAATTTTTTGTGCTATATATAATGATATTTTATTATTATTATTGATCCTCCATTATCCACCCTCTTTTCCATCAGATAGGAAATCAAATTAACACTCTGCATACGTATAGATTATCACCTCTGCATAACAATATAATTCACTTTCCATGACCATCATTCATGGTTAATAATTATGATTTATTTTTTTGTTATATATAATAATTATAATATGATTATGGTTTATATAGTGATAAAATATTTTCTATTTTTATTTCCCTCTATTCATTAGAAAATATAAATAGCATTCAGTCATATGTATATCCTATCGCCTCCATGAAGGGTGTAAATCATTTTTCAATAAATACCATTTATGGATAAGTATTGATATTCATATAATCAATATATATGATATTTATATCACTACTGAAATTTTATATATTATATAACCATGATCAATGTAAAAAGATCTGTTTTTCTGAACCAAAACATGAATGAGAAACAAAGTTGTTATTATCGAGAACAATGATTAACATAAATAAGTGTTTATAAATGGTTCTTTAAATGTTATTTGTGGATAGTAGATGATGTTATATGTATTTAAAAGATTGTTGTATACAATTATAAAAAAAATTAATTTAATTTATTTGAGTTTATTTTGACTTTTATGAATGATGAACATTAGGTAAGGTAATTTCATCTCATGTATATTTCTCTGAAACACATGTCATATTCACAGCTTATTTATTTTATGTTATATATAATTACCATAAATATATTTTGTTATTATTAAATAAATTTTTTTATTTAAATATTAATATAATGTCTTATCTTTCTGATTTTTTTATTCGAATGTCACCAATTCGGTAAAGATTTTATGTTGTAATCTCATTCTTAATAAGGATTTTTATAGTTAAGATTTTGATAATTAATTTTCATTATATACGTTTCAAGAATATAATTAATTTTCTTATATTCTCTTTATTATTGGATGTTTATAGTATTAATAAAAAATTTATCTCATTGGTACTTAAAAGTTTTGAAAAAATACATTTATTAATTAATATTTCTTTTCTTCTTTGGATAGAAAAAATTTTGTTCTATATCCATGTTTTAATTAATTATTTCAAAGAATTATTTCTTTCATCTCATACTAATGATTAAGTAATTTTTACCAATAATTGAATTTATATAAAAAAAATTGAAAAGAAAATTCTTAACTTTTTTAAAAAAAACATCATTTTCTATATTTTATAAGAAACATGATAAGAATCTTTATTTTAATACAAACATCATGAATATAATTTCCCACAATCATGACTATAATGATTGAAAAAATTATCAATGGAACTTCACTTATTATAATTATGACTTGTAGTATGAAGCACATAAATCCCAAAGAGAAACCAAGAAAATATTATTCATATTAAAGAATAATGATACATTAGTCAGCAACCAAACCAATAAGAAATAAAAATATTATCTTGGGATAAAAAATATAAAAAAGATAAGTAGTTAATGACAATTTTGATATCCTCGATCCACCTGAATGACCAAACTCATGAGAAAAGTTTTAGTAATAAAATATAATTTTAATAATATAATATTAATTGATAAAGTAAATTTATATATAAACTTGAGATAAAATACAAGTGAATGAACAATTACTATAATAAGAGGTATTAATAGGAAATACAGAGCACATATGACTATTAAAAATTTAACCGTTGGAATAATAACAGAACTATTGGAATTGTAATTTGAAAGTTATGAATAGTAATATTACAATTAAAATATTAATCTCACCAATGGAAGGGTAAAATAATATTTTGATATATTATAAAATTAAAATATAATATTTTTAAACCATGGTATAAGAAAATTATTTTATAAAAAATTACAAATAAAGTGTATTTATTTTTATAAATCATAAATATTTTTAATTAAATTTTATAATAAATTAAATAATTTTAAATAATTTTTATCTAATTAAAATGGATTTATAAATTAATATTATTTTTTATTATGGTGAAAGATAATTTTATGAGACTATATTTAATTTTTAATGGGTCATAAAATTGATTATAATATTTAAATATGTATGTTTGATATAATTGAAGATTTCATTTATATTTTTTTTCATATTTAAAAAACTATTTTCATAAAATAGATTCCATTTTTGAAATATATACATCAAAAAATGGTTTGGGTGATTCTTTTTTATTTTTCTATAAAATCTAAATATGTGGTGAAGAGTGAAATATGCTAATTTATGGTATTTAGCATTATAAGAAATATAAAAGAATTTTTGTGTCAAGTGTGAGGAAATAAACCATTATCCCATAAAAACAGGTACCATTTCCTGTATAAAGTTACAATAATGAATAATAATGATATTATTTTGTAAAAATAATAAACAAATTAATACGACCTTCAAAAACACCCCTCTCCTCCCCTTATAAATACCACCCCTTTTCCTCATACCTCATATGCCGTTATGATTCCCTAATATACAAAAACACCTATCCTCATTACTCTATCCTATATCCTAGTACTTATGGTATCACCAAAATAATAATTCCATGCTCCTTAAGTTGTTCTCCAAGGAGGTGATATACAAAAGGTAATATTCTCAAACAAATACTTTTAAATTCCTTTCTTATTATACCTTTTTCTCACCTCCCATATACAAAATGTAAAAATAAATCTTATATCATATATATTATGTAATTTTATAGTTCTAATTTAATATCAATTATCCATCAGTTTCTTTTCTATTCTTATTCAATTAAACGAAACCATTGTCTATATTATGTCAATTCACCAAATTTCTTGATAATGGGTTGTTTTTCCATTACCTCGTTAAAGACTAGTTAAAAACAATTTCTATGAATATAATAATTATATAAAAACATATTTTATGTTATACAATTAATATATAGAAATAATACTAAGAAATTAAAAATAGTATGTGATGGTCAGTAAAACCATATAAATGAACTAACCACAGAACGTTAATATTTTTACCCAAATAAAAATCCCTATGTTGGAACACATGAGGGTAAATGGGAAAATTTAAATGTTTTACCTGGTAATTAATAAATTTTCATTTCAATTATTGTATTTTAGTTCCATTTCAAAACAATATAAATAAATAACACTAAGTGATCCGATTTTGGAACCATCAAATGAACAGTCTCAGAACAATGAAATTGAACTTTATAACTCATTGTAATGGAAATTAATGATCTTAATAAAATTATAATAAATAAAATATATATTTAAAATGTTTGGAAATAATTAATCTTTGAGTTTCAATTTCCTATTCATGTAATTAATTTCAATCGAAGAATAATTATAGAACATATGGTAATGGGTCTTTCCTAACCTCCATATGTCTTTGAGGTTATGATTTCTATCCTATCAAATTTTATCAATATAATTTTATTAATAACATCTAATATGTTTTATATTTATGTTACACAGATATATATCCTTATTAAATAATATTTATTTTATGGTGAAATATTTGTTTTTAAAAGGTTCCCTTATCAATTCCTCTTGATAACTAAATCCGACTAAGGTGAACTTATCTATTTATCACTCCTTTTCCAAAACAATGAAGAAAATGCTTTATGCAACCCATATTTTCTAAAATCATTCATTTAATCTTAAAATTAAATTTTAGTTCATTAATAGTTTAGTTGAAGTAATTATTACTTTATCCTCTTCAAATTACCTTTATTATTTTTCTTAAAAATGCTTTTAAGTGTCACATTTCTAAAATTTCGTAACTCAATTAATGTTTTCACTTAATTTAGACATAATTTTTCATGATATTGGATTATTTTTATTTAATTAAATTTGATGAAACATTTAATTACTTCTTTCATATATACCATTATGATATTCCCTTTGGATAATCCTTATGACATGATTATGATGTCCTTTTCATTATATAGGTAACTCATACTCTTATTACTTATGTTTTATTTCTTTATGTGGCACACATATGAATTTACATGTTATTATTGGTGTATACATATATCACTCCAATTAATTGGGTAATGTTTTTGTCTTTTGATATTTTATTAATGGGATTAGAGAGGAAACCAAATTTATTAGGAGATTCTATCCACCATGTGATATCGTCATGGTAGTAAATTTTCACGCATGTTTTTATCATGTTCTGTATTCTTAAAATATTTCAATGGATAAATTATATAATGATTACATGTTCTATATTTTATGACTCATTATATTTATTTACAATCCCTGAATTTTATTTTATCATGTTATGCTTTTTGACATATATGTTAAGCTTTATTTTAATTTTTATTCCCTTAATTGTATTTTTTCTCACCCATTTTTTTAACTTATTATACAGGTTATAATATGATATTTTAGCAACCCAAGATAATTTATGATCTCATTATGGAGTTTAAAATAAATATGTTTTTTTATTCACATATGTTCAATTTATGAAAATAATTTTCTAATAACACTAGTATTTTCTATATTTGGTTTGTATTGAATGGAAATTTTTATTTAAAATCATGTAATAATATGTGTATATTTATTGGGAAATTAAAGTTTTTATTGGAATATATTATTTCTTTTTTGGGGATTATGAATTGAAAATATACTAATGTCTTTATGGTTAAGTCTATGTATAGGAAAAATTACCATTAGTATCCAAGATTGACACTTTGGGACTAATAAGTAAGGATATAGTTTTCATTTATATGTTATTATATCTAAGTTCATAGTTGCCTTTTTTATGTTTAGTTTCAATGTACTCATTCCCTTAATTTTATTTTTTAAATTTTTATTCAATATATTGAAATATGAGAACTCATTACAACAACCAATATGGTAGGAGATTTTATTATTTCCCCAATGAGATAACTAACCGGATGGTATCGAGATATTAGAACCTCAAGATAGTACTAGAGAGACTATATCAAGGTATGAATAATAACTAAAATCATATAAGACACCCTCATTCTAATAATAATGATATAGTTGTTTTTTAATCCGTTATGAGAAAAATTCCAAAATCTTTTTGTGGGATAAATTATCCCCTCAATGTGGAATAATGAATTTACTATATTGAGAGGATATTATCTATCCTCAATGCTCCAAAGAATAGAAATTCATCTAAGTGGTATACTATTTTTAGGGTAAATATTATCAGTGGTGTACACTGATCAAGAACTTGAATTCCAAAAAAGAAATTGATTTTATGTAACAGGAAGGATTCATGAAAATATGTTTCAATAAATATTTTATCCAATATATCCATCTTAAAATAGAGATGGAGTTCTTTATGATAAAGAAAAATAAAGAAAATTATTTCAAGCAATATGAGTAAGATATTAAAAGGCATGAATGAAACTTCTTTAGCTTTATCATGAACACTAAAATAAATTTGGATGACTTCTTTTGTGTATTTAATCAGAGATTACTAAATTCCATGGTGATTTGAGACTTTGACATCTATAAAGAGATTTTACATTGACCCTTTAGTGTTTATATAGAGTTTGGTCACTCTTAATATTCTCATGGACCTATAGAATTTTTTTTTGAAAATAGAGTTTAATATGGAAGGATAAATTGTTAAATCCCATGTTAGAAAGTAAACCCAACATCCCACATGTAAAAAATGTAGGAAGAAGCATCTATGAAATGTTCTCAAGAGAAATATGAGATGCCTTAAATATAAATAATATGGGAATTAGTTTAATTCATACTGAAGGTATATAAAGAAACAAACTAATTTGGAGGAAGAAAATAAGGTCCATAGAAACATTCGGCCTGGGGTATAGTGTATAAATTTCAATAAACACTAGTATTATATGATGAAATTTTCTAATAAAAGGGTTATTTGAGAGAAAAAATGATAACAACCACCAATAAAGTAGTGAATGGATATTAAATTCACTACTGGTGTGGTAAATCCCTAAAATGATATGGTGATAGGTATTATAGTTATCCATTACAAAATAGAATACATATTATTTGATTCTATTTATAATTATTCTTTTATATCTTGAATGTTTATTAGAACAATTCAAATACCACCACAAAATATAGATATTGAGTTATTCTTGAGAATAATAAATAGGGAAACTATTGCATCTCAAGTATATTACTCCTTCTTGTTCAATGTTTGTGGAATTAACCTCCCATAAAATCAAAAATTACATAATTCAGTGGAGTTTTATTCAACACTTGGATTGTATTATCTATCCTTATAAAAATACAACATCATTAATTTTGAGAGGGAGAGATCACCATTAACCTCCTAAGTCATCCTCTGATTCTGTGCAAGTGTAAGGGGGATGAATCTCAATTATAATCATCAAATCAAGTGTGGATAGTATTTCCTTAAGAGAAACTATATAAAGATATTATTATTAATATAAAGTATTGGATTAAGATTTAAGACATTCAAATTGTTAGGGACTACATATATGTGTTCCTAGAAGAATTTCTCAGTATTCCTCCTAATGAGTGGTTGTGTTCCAAATCAAAATTATACCTAGATATTTTCCCATATCAATTAATTACAAAAAAACCGTCACCATTAAGTGAGAATAAATAATGAAGTATTTAAAATAGAAACTGGAAAAGGGTTTTAAATACCTAAGTATTTCACCATGGGGTGCACTGGTTAGTTTTTCATAATCAAGGATCTGTCAATTCACTACCGCAATGATTATATTTAGCTCAAAAAATCACTATAAAGAATATGTATCCCCTTCCATGGGTCGATGAATTTTTTTATCAACTATATGGGGACTAATATTTATCTAAGGTGGACCTTCAATCATTATACAACTAATTGAAGGTTAATAATGAAGATATTCTCAACCCATCCATTCAAATAATGTATTTGAACAATGAGTTCATCCTGATTCCTTTCAGACTAACTAATACTCTAAAAGTCCTTATGGATTTAATGATAAGTCTTTAGGTATTACCATAAAAAAGTTGTGGTAGTCTTAATATATAATGTTATGATACACTATAAAAGAAAGAGAGAGCATGATGAGTAATTAAATAATCTTCTAAATACTCATTGAAAGGAAATGATATATGAAAATTACAATAGCTATGAGTTTTGAAGGGAGAATGTGTCATTATTGGGTAATGTTATCACCAAAAAATGGGTAATAGTGGAACCTTCTAAAAAATGTAACTGAGGAGTGGCCTAGACAACATATATAACATATATTCATTGTTTCTTTACAATATCACGGTATTACTAATTATTTGTGAGAAACTTCTCATGGCTATCAAACCCACTAACAAGAATTACTCGGAAGGGATTAATGTTTGAATGGAACTGTGAATGTCAATCGGGGTTCAAGGAGTTGAAAATAGGCTTATCACAATACTTATACTTACACTAACACCAAGTGGGAAACAATTCATGGTATACAATGATTTTTCAAACATTTATTAGGCTCTATACTGATATAAAAGGATAATGCAATAGCCTAGACTCAAGGTAGTTAAATTCCCCTCAAAGATCATCAAATTCCTGATTTAGAGTTTTATTTAGAAATCATTACGTTGAAAATCCTATGAATTTGCCTTTATGGAGAGAAGTGTGAGATATATGTGGATCATAAGATACTCAGAGCAAATCTAACTGGAAGTCCCTAGGGCCACCTCAAGGCTCTAGGGCCACATGATGTCGATGTACCAGTTAGACTACAAGGGACAAGGCTTCAGATGAGGATTCAGGGTAGGAACATTCACTAGAGCAGAGCTAACTAGAATTGGAAGAACGAGAGGGTATGTCTTTTCCATCGGTACTAGGCCTGTGAGGCTTTGCATATGACAACTACCTGACCAAACATGTAATGGTGGAGTGCTGATATCATGACATATGTTGGAGAGGAGCAGTTCTAATTTGTCTTATCTGGGTGATTCCCTCTAAGACCTACAGGTCATGTAGTAGTCTTTAATAATTCGAACCTTGTTAGGGTTTCACCTCACCCATTTAATGGAGGATTATCAAAAAAATCGAATGCCTCTGGTCCATTCATCCACATGAGATACATACATATGTACTCATATATAAGAAACTTAATATGTGATAGGGAAAATGGTTAGAGATCATCACGGATTATGACTGCCCAATCCACTACTATATTAGAAAAGTAAATAATTTGGTAGATGATATAAGTAAAAAGGTTTTGGGATGTTATCAATGATGAGAAGTGAGAATGATCTAATCTTCTTATACTTATAAAGTATGGATATTAGAATCACAATGAAACAAATATCATGTATTATTTAATAAATTATGTCTCAATCATCCCTTATGGAAATGAAAATGGATGGTCATAGATATTATGTAGTAATATAGAAGAAGGAGGAATCTATTAGAAATAGGAAATCCTCATAGTTAAAAATTGGCGAGGAAGGAGTTTTATAATTTCGGTCATGAATATGCGTTTTATAAAATCTCAGGATAAGGATTGAGATTTTTAATGATACATATCGCTCGACCTTCATCATACATCCAAGGAGCATAAAGATGTATTGAAAAATCCAAGAGAACTATTATTTGTACAATATAAAGAATGATATCACATAATATACATCAAATATCCTAGAATATTAGCAAGTGAAGGTTGAAAGGAAAAAATCCAAGGGGATGATTCATCTATTACCCCTAACTACATGGAAATTGAAAAAAACCACCATGTAATTTTCCACTGGTCTTCAAAAGAAATATTGGGGAAATAATGTTATATAGGTTATTATGGATCATACTTTAAGGAAATATCACTTCATTAAAATTATATATTATTTCTCACATGATCAAATTCCATAGATATGCATCGAAGAAGAGGTTTTTCTCCATGGATTACCAATATCAATTGTACCTGATCAATATCAAAGATTTATCTCTATGTTATGGATGAGTCATCAACATGATCCCAACACTAATTAGAGAATCAATACAACTTATCATCCCCAAACTAATATCTAATCAAAGAAAGATATTCAGGAACAACATGATTGGTTGATAGCATTCCTGGAAGACTTATAATAAAGATAAGACAAATATATTCCATTCGTAGAATTCTCTTAGATCAATAGTTTCGAATTAGGTATCTAAATGGATCCATATTATTCCAATTATGAGAAAATATGAAAAAACTTGCATGATGTGTTGAATTTGGGAACTCAAGCTGTTAGGGCATGAAATGGTCAATGAACTTGTAGAAAATGTCAAAAATACTTAGCAACACATCAAGGATGATGATAGTTGACAGAAGAAATATACGGGAAATCATTGACATAACCTCGATTATTATGTCTAAGATAAGGTATTCCGTCACATTTCACCCGAAGTAGATTCATTGATTTGGGATGAAGGTAAGGATAATTCCTAGGTATATCATACCCTTTGAGATTCTTGATCATGTTAGAGTTGTGGCATATATACTAGAACTTCCACCAATCATTTCTCAAGTAAATGATGTATTCCATGTATCCATATTGAGGATTCAAATTCTAGATCCATCACATGTACTAAATTTGATGGTGGTATATTTGGAAAGTAATCTCTCTTATGAGGAGTTCTAAATGGATTTCTTTGACCATATAAATAATGTTCAATGAAACAAGATAACTCACCTAGTGAATTTACAGTGGGAAAACTGCAAGAATGAAGAGGTAACATGGGAACTAGAAGAAGTGATAAAGGATAATTACCCTCACCATTTTTCAACATAGCATGTAAAATTATAGTTTAAGGGAGAAATTTAATTTGGGGGGAACAATGTTATGACATATAACTTTATAAATGGAATTATCCCTTCGTATAATTATGTCATGTAGTATAAATAAAATAAAACACATAGAGAAACCAGCAAATAAAAATTATTATAAATCAATAATGACACATTATTCAAAAAATAAACCAATAATAATGACAAGTATTACAATTTGATAAAAAAAATAGGAAATAACATATGTAATATATGAAAATTTGGATCTTCTTTATTTGAGAGAATGAACGCACTCATGAACAAATTTATTAAACAACACTTAATTTTCATAATAAAATATTCATCTTGATGATAAAATTATATATATTATTTTGATAAAATATAATTGAATGAAGAATGAATGTAAAAGGAGGCATTTATAGGATGTAAGGAACCCGTACAATCATTACAAATCTGATCGTAGGAATAGAAACATTTTCATTGGAATTGTAATCTAAAAGTTAAGAATAGTAATATCTCCATTAGAATAGTAAAATAACATAATAAATTGTAAAATAATATTTAGGTATTATATAAAATGAAAATATGCTATATTTAAATGATGTTTCATGTAAATAAATGATTTAAAATCGATAAATTAATTGATTTTATTTTTATAAAACATAAATATTTTACTTGCACATTCATAATAAGTATAATGATTTAATATATAGATTATTTACACCAAATGGATTTATAAATCAATATTATGTTTTATTACAATGATAATATAATTTTATGAGACCGTAATAATATTTTTAATGTTTTTTAAAATCAATTATATTAATAATATCTATATTTTTATAATTTTTAATGATCCAATTTTAAATAAATTCCTCTATAAAAAATATTATTTTCTGAAATTGGATTCCATTTTAGAAATATACACATTGGAAAATGGTTAGTGTTAATTTTTGTTCTTTTTCTAGAATGTTTCATTTTTTAATAGTGAAATTCTGTAATTTATGGTATTTAAAATTATAATCTTGATATATGATTTTTTGAGTCATGGATGATGTATGAACAAATTAGCTAGAATGAAAATGAATATTTTAATATATATAATAAAAATAATTAATACTATTGATAATCTTGAGCCAAAATAATATAGTAAGGAATATAATATACAAAACACCCCTATCCACTCCTTATAAATACCACCCCTCACCACCCATTCTCCTCACACATTATAAGAATTGAATATTTAAAAATCTCTACCAAAAAATATAATCCTGAAAATACTCATGTCTTATATCTGTTGGAATCATCAAAAGATAATTCCAAGTTCCATAATAGTTTCTTTAAGGATGTGATATTCAGGAGGTATCATTCTCGAACATCTACCTTGGAATTATTTTCTTATCCAACATTATCCTATCCTCCCTCATCCAAAATAGCATAATAACTAAATCGTCATATATATATCTATATATATTAATTCTATAATTATAATGGAATATCTACCATTCACCCTTTTCTTTTTTCCTCTTAATCAAATAAATGAAATCATTATCCAAATTATGTTGGTTCATTACCTCCAAAGATAATAGATTTTTGTTTTCCATTACCACAATCAATGTCCGTCATAAAACAATTATTATGACGAATATAATTATATCACATCATATTTAATGTTTATTATTAAATATATTTACATAATAGAGACTAAAATTAAACTACTTTGTGATGGTCTGTAAAAAGACCTAAATGAACTAACCACACAATACGTTAACATGGAAGGATCCAAATTCCTTCGGATAAATGAATGTAAATCAAATTTCAAGGAATAAAACAAATTGCTAGCCAATCTAGTTGTTCTTAATGTACTTTATAGTGGATAAGTTTCCATAATATTTAGTGATTCATCGAAGAAGGGTTTGGCATGTGTTCCCATGTATTATAATCTAGTAATATCATATGTAGCATGCCAATGGAAGGTTTATAATAAAACTTATCAATGTCATGATTTAGAAATGGCTACAATAATTTTTTCATTGATGATATGGAGGAATTATCAATACAGATAAAGGTGTGATATCTATACTAGTCCTAAAAGATGAAAGTTTATATTCACTCATAAAGAGTTTAATACACACCAGAAAAAAATTTGGAGTTGATTATTGATAATGAATTCTAAAAACATTACTACCTTGGAAAAGAAACTAGGATGGTGGATGATGTTTATTGAATGGATAACGCAAGGTTATCTATGAAAAGGATAAAAAAACGAACTAATATTTATGTATTTATAAAGGATGGATCTAGAAACATTTAATAATGGGGGGAAGTATTTTATTTCTTATATTCATGTTCAACCATATGTCTTTGTGTAGATAAAAAAGGCATGTAAGGAAGATAGAGAGTTTCAAAAGATGGTATGAAATTTTCGTTAGTTCAACCTTGATTGTGATGAAATTATAAGGTCTAGAAAAAATGTATGTGTCTCATCCATATCAGATTTGAAAAATGATCTATTATATGAAATTCATATTTCACCGTTCTCTATTCATCTTGGAAATTCAATGTTGTATTGAGATCTAAAATCGTATTTCTATTGGGTCAACATGAAGAGGGATATTAAAGAGTGTATATCTTGGTGGTTGGTATGTCAGTAAGTTAAGGCTGTGGAATAAAATACTAAGTGAAATTTATAACCATTAACCATTCCGTAATTGAAATGGGTAAACATTACCAGGGATATTGTTTTTAGACTCACAAACTTAACCAAATTCAGAAATAATATTTCAGCTTTAGTCTGCCACATTATTCAGTCAGCATGATTTCTAGATATCAGTGATTATTTATCTATTTTTTAATTTATATGAAATACATTAAGTTTGTTGTATGGTTTCATGTATTATAGAATTATACTATATCTGATTGAGATCATATGTTTACCTTAATGCTCTAGTGAACCTTTAGTATGATCTTAAATAAGAGTTTTGTTAAATTATAACTTATCATAATTAGAATGATGGTTAGTTTGAGAGAACCATTAAAACCACAGAGGATATGGTGAGGTGATTTTATATGGATTTAAAAGGTGTTTGGGATCAACACCGTCCTTGATTCAAGTTTTCCTACAACAATGTATTTCACTCAAGAATTTAGAGGGATCCTTATGAATCCATCTATGAGAAATATCTTAAAACTATAATGTATTAGGATTATGTTGGAGAAATAAAGATAATAGAACCTAATATTGTTAATTAAATGTCATAGAAGGTTAGTGTAATTCAGAATCATATCAACAGAGCTCATAGTCATCTACAATTTTATGCTAATAATCATCTATGAAATATTAAATTAGAAGTTATTGATAATTTATTATTATGAATATCTCATTGGAATAAGGTTATGGGATTTGGAATGTAGGGAATGATGAAACCTAAAAAATTATTCACTTAGAATTTATTGATCATATCAAGATGGTTTCTTATCATTTGGAACTTCTATGTTATAATCTATCTCATATTCATGATGTGTTTCATATATCTCTCTTACAGAAGTAAATATTAGATCCTTTGTATCTACTGGACTAATAGGCCATACAATTATAGAAAGATATCTCAAATAGGGAACAACTAGTAGAGAATATAGATCGTATAGAAAATGTGATTCAAAATTAAACCATTAAAATTTTCAATGTTTTTGGGATGAAAGGATAAATTTGAAGAAGCTACTTAGGTATATGAGGATGTGATAAAACATGGATATCCCCATTTTTTATGAGAGTGATGAAATTTTTAGGGAAAATCATCTTAATATTACTACGATGTAATATTATAAATTATGGATATCCAAAAAATATTTATTTCATTGATGTCTTGGGAAACATTCAAACCTGAGTTTAAACGAAACTTATTATAAATTATATTATTTAAATGTGATCATTATAAACTGGTCATTAAAATTAAATGTATGAATTGAAATAAATAATTAAAAAATATATGTATAATGGATTTTAAAAATTGATAAATAAGTAAAAAAAATTTAGCATAATTATTTTGTGTATAAAAAATACATTTTATTGAAAAACAGGTTCTATTGATTTTTATTAGAAAACATTATAATAAATTTCTATAAATTTTAAAATTTTATTTGATAAAAATTGTATTATTTTTGAAAAAATCATATCAAAATTATCATAGTATGTAATTTTTCAATATTTTCTAAAAAGATTAATTTTACATTGAATAAAAAAATGTTTTGATTTTTATTGAAAACCTTATTTTTTTCAAGAATTTTCAATGTAAAATAGAGTCTTAAAATTATTTCAAAGGAAAATATGATAATTTTTATTATTAATATTATAATTATGTTCAATGTAATCAATTTTATAGTGTATTTGTTCGTAAAAACCTTTTAATCTTAAGATGAATAAAAATTATTAAAAATGCGTTTTGTCGTGTTTTTCTAATTTAATATTAAATTAAATTCTTCCACATATTTTAATTGAATTTGATAAAATGGATTTGAAATTTTCAATAAAAAAATTAGTATAATTTCATAGATATAACTAAATTTTTTGTCATTATGTATAATAACAATTATAAATTTCTCTCACATAAGTGAAATATGTAAAATTGGATAAAACCATGGTGTAAACAATTAAAATCTATCCAACTCATGGATTTTTCCTTTTTTATTAGTTGTTTTATACTAAAGGTATTATAAAAGAGTTAAATAATTTATTTTAAAAAATTATTTTGAGATTGGGAATCCATGATTCATTTTTGTGAAGATAAGTGTAATTTTATTCAAATTTAAAACTAATTATGGGTCATTGTATTTAATGAGATGATTAAAAATTACCATTCAGTTGTGTCTTACCCCACAAGTTGGTAAAAATTAATTTTATTATTATTTATCGAAAAATATTAATATAAACCAATTTATTACCTAATTTCAAATATAAATGGTTTATCTCTTAAATCATGTATATTCTAAAAAGGTATTTAGAATAGATTTTGTGTTCATATATTAAAATTAATTTCCATCGGATATATAAATCAAATATTAAAAAATAGATTAAAAATTTGGAATCATCATTGTTAAATTTATTTTTAATTACACATTTTTTTGTACATATAATTATGTTCTCATGGAAAAAATTGAATTTATCATTGTTTAGGTTAAAATGGGTTGGAAGTTGTTTGAATACATATTAAGGATTAAAATATTTCCAAAACATGAACAAATGTGATTATTTGAGTTCATTTCATCCCTATAATATCTTATATTTGAATTTGGAATGACTTGATTCCTCTTGATATGAATATGAGATATATATTATTTAATCATTTAAATAATTCCTTGTTTGTCCTTTCCTACTACTATAAATATATACCAACTCTCCTCTCCTCTCCACATTTCATGAGCCATATACATAAGTTAATACCCACCACAATGACTTATTATACTTCTTACACACATCATAAAGATTCTTTTATTGAATAAATACCACCATTTTAGCGCTAATGCTTTTAAGGAATAGATGTCTCTAAATAAAGATATATAACCCTTAACCTAGTACTTTCTATTTTATTTCATCTTCTACCCACTATAACTATATGGTATCAATAAGAAAATAATAAATAAAGTATCCTAAATATACCTAAAGGTTATTGTTATTATGGAACCAAAATTATCCACCCTTTTTCCATCAAAAAAGAAATGAAATATTGCTCATGAACATGTATGGACTACCACATCCACATAATGATAAAATTTATTTTCCATCACCATCATTAATGGTTTCGTATTATGATGGATTTATGGTTTAAATATTATATTTATTATATGATTATGGATATTTAATGATAATATGTTATTTATCTTTCTTTCATTATTTTCCTAAGAAAATGAAACTCCATTTATATGTACGTACATCCTACCATCTCCATGAATGGTATAATGAATAATTATATCTATACATTAGAGGTATGATTATAAAAATTCATATAATGTCTATATATTATATTGAGATAGTTACTAACTTTATTTATATTTGGGAAGCCTGATCAAAGTGCACCTACCTTGACTTTTAAACTGAATCATGAATTAAAAAAGAAGTAGTTATCACAAGAAAAATGGTTTTAATAACGAATCTTTAATACTTGGGTGTTAAAATATTATAATTGGATCATATATTGTATTATCATTATGTCACAATTTTATTTATATAATTATAATAAATTTAAATTTTTTATATAAGAGTTTGGTAAGCTTTCAAGAGAAGTTGTACATAGTTTAATGGATTTTAATCTCACATTTATTTATGGGAGGCACATTCTATATTCACCATTTATTTGTTTTATGTGGGATATATACTACTCTAGAATATAATTTAATATTACTCTCATAAAAATTATTGTTATTTATATTTCCTTCTATTGTTATATCATTCATGTCATTTTGATTTCAATATTACCAAAATTTAAGGGTTTTAGGTTATAATGTCATTGTTTAACTGGATAGTTTATAAATGAGTTTCTAATAATTAAATTCCATGATCTACCTCTCAAAAATCTCATGAATTTTCTAATACACTATTTATTCATGTATTTTTCATGTAATAATACCATTTTCATCTCATTGGTACTTAAAATAATCAGGAAAAATATTTTTAAGAAAATTATACTATATTTTCACATTCATTTGGAATATTTTTATCAATATCCATATATTTTTTAAAATATTTTGAATAAGTTTTTTTATTATCGTATTAATTTTTAATTAATTTTTATCCATATTTATTTTTCTTTTTAATTATTTAAAATAAATTTTCTTATCCTTTTCTGAATGTGGTACTTTTAATTTATTACTAAAAATGTGACAGGAATCATTATTCTATCATAGAAGGCATATTTGGAATTCCTCACCATCATAATCTCAAAATAAATTAAATTTTCTATTATAATTTTCTAATGTTACTTGAAAAAAAGTTCCATAATATTTGGGAAATTTTTATATTTGAAATAAGTAATTTCAAAATTAAATTAGAGTTTTCATCCAGAAATATTCCAAGTAAACTTTTAATGATATTTTTTATTTAAGATAATATCTTTTGATGTTACGTATTCTTTAATATGGATATGATCCAACGATACCATCATTATTCTTTCTCATGATATTTTATTATTATTATAATGAGATATTTATGAAATGCCTTTATTAACTGTGGGTTATGTAATATTGAAAATTTTAATTATTTATGAAACCCATTTCCTTTATAACGGTCATGTTACATAATGAATTCTTAATGATCTTGTTGAACTCATATGAATTGATTAATAATAGTTTATGATGGAAAATTGGTTAAATATGAATATCATATGAGATAATAAGAACTAGAATAGGGATTTAACCTGGTTCAGTGAGGTAATACGTCTACTATGACAGTTTTGGGAGTTAACCTTGATGAATGATAAGATTGGATGGTTAGTTAAACCAATCCATTGTGATATTATTGAAAGTGATAACTGAGTAGAGAAATGATTATATAGTATTATGTATATTATAAAAAATTATGTCTTATATCGATGTTATTCTCTCATTACTCATTTTATTTGAAAGATTTATGATTCATGTCTTTGGAAGTAATGTGATTTATGACATGATTAATTATTATGGTCTATGATTTTTTGTGTATGTGTTTTTTAAATGTTAACATAAAGTTATAATAAACTTATGATCATGATTTTTTTATTTTATCATTGATATATCTCTTATTTATCTTAATGGGGGATATGAGCTCTCCCTTTCTAATGTTTCCTTTTCCCAAGTTATGAAATATCATTACAAGTATGTTCTGTCTAAGAAGATTACTATTTGGAAAGAATTTATTGGTCAATATTAAATACCTTTCTTGAAATTAGAATACGAGGTATATATTCTCTAAATACACTAAAACATTATGATCCTTGGACAAGTATTTTTAAAATATATTTAACATTCATATATAAACATGCAATATCATTATGCAACAAATATGGGTCACTATAGTGTGTGTGTGAAATGGTGATTCAAGAATAGAGATGGGATTCAAACCCCACGTAACGGTCTCCTGATACCTATTTTGGGTAGGAAATATGACATAATGATTTTATGGTTTGTATAATATTGAATGATAGATCATGCACTATGGAAAATATATTCTCTTCTAAGGAAGGTTTCATATCTATTTAGGGATGGAGTGAGACCCCATGGGTGCATGATGTGTGATAGTTCTATAAAGCACATATTCCATTGAGTGCATGTTATACATAGTTCTAGGTTGAGATTCCCTAGAGTGATTAGATTATTAAGGTTCTAGGGTAGGATGTGGATCCCCCTGGTTTGGTTGTGATGGTTATGGGTGGGATATGATCCCTTTCATATGATGGTCCTAGCTAAAATAGGACCCCAATTTCATTATGGTTCTGGGTAGGTGATTCAACACCTAGATGGATTTTTTTACTAACACATACTTCAACATAAGATTTTGACCCCTAATGGTTTTCCGAGGTAGGTTCTGGGGTAGGTCCTGCCCCACCTCCCACTATGTGAAATTATTTCAGTTTTGGGTTAGGGAATTGTTCCCCCTTGGTTTTTCTACATGTTTAGAGACATTAAACAATTCCTAATATTATATGGGTTGATCTTAGGTGTCACCTTGGAACAGATGGTTTAATAGTGACTATTTTATTTATTGTCTATATTTAGGTATTATTTTTAGAATATTAGTTGAAGATATATTTTATTAACGAGTTTTCTTAGGGACACTATTAGAAGTGGCCTACTAAGTTGAAATTACTCTCAACCCTATGTCCCTTTAAACTGAGTACTCGAGTAGGCCTCCTGATCACATTAATATGTATGGAAAAGGCCCTATATTTGTGGATTAGACCAGGATCATAGTAAGTGTTTTGAAATTTTGAACAGATGAGGTTATGAGATGGTAGTAGAGAAACCTATATTTTATCATATTGTTTTTTGTATATTTTATTGTATCAGGGGTGATCATTTGAGACATATGATCTTATTAATATATATTAAATTCTTTTATATATTTATTTTTTTAATTGATTACGCATTGTTTTATCTTTTTATGTATGATTTTTTGATATAATATGAGACTTTAAATGCTATATCACTTTAATTTAAGGTTATAGTCACCCCATAGTAACACATTAGACCCTCACTACTAGTATGAAACCACTAGATTATTGGGAGGCATCCATATTTCCATATGAAAAACCAATCCTACACAAGAGTATGTGATATCAGACCTAAAAGGAATTATATCCTCAGAAGGGGAATTAGGTGATTCGTGATATTGAGATAGTATAATATATTCATGCACTAAAAAACTAATAAAATTATAATTTTTATAAAGGATTTATAGTTCACACTAACAAAAAAATTAAATTTTATCTTTTTAAGGAGGATAGTGTTATCAGTTATGTTTTGTTGGTGGAGTGTGTCCTATAATTTTTCATTGATATGGGAGATACACCTTATAGAGAGAATATTTTGGTGGATGTGTTACATCAAAAATCATAGTTGGAGGTTGTAAAATAATATATGGATGAACAAAATATCATCTGTATATTCTCAATGTTAAATACATATGTGTTTATGGAATAGGTTATTATTAATTTGATGTCTTTTAAAATTCCATTATTCAATAATAATTGGTGGAAAATAGTTATGGTTTAAACACCTATCTCTACATCATTCAGGGAAACATATATAAAGGTGATTAGGTTCATGGAAGGAACTTGAGTGTAAATTGTAAAGACCAGTAAAATTCAAGGGAATTGTTTCTTAATTTTCATTGTAATTTTACAAGAACGCAGTTTCTGACAGCGCCTGATTCCGAGGCCCGGTGTGCCCGGAATCAATTTCTGAAGTTTAGCTAGGTACGTTCAGTGAACGAGCGAGTGAGTTTTTCTATCTTTTGAACCGTTACTCGGAATTGAAATCTGAGGACACTGATGAACTTGCAGTGCCAATATTTTCTTAAGAGGACTTTTACCGTAGGTGCGTTTTCTTGGGAGGAGAAGTTAAATTTTGGGGTTTAAGGAATAAATAAATAAAATTGTGAACAATTATATTATTGTTAACGAAGGGAGTTAAATTCTACCATGGGAAGTTGTTGGTGGGACCCACAACCACCCAACTTCCCATGTGTGTATATGTGGGAGGTGGGGCCTACACGAGACCCTAACCCCCATTGATCTTCCCATAACCCCCTTGAACTCCCATAACTCACTTCCCTCTTAAATTTTGTAACTCCACTTTAACTTGTGTAACTCTCCCCTCTCTCCTCTTTAATTTTTTCAAAACACATCTTAAATTTATTGATTAAACCTCTTCAATTAATTTAACTATGTGTTTGAATTTTTAAAAAAGTTTTAATGCATGGAAAAATAATAAAATAAGGAGAGGCCTTATTTTATTTTTGTGAGTTTTGTTGTGTGAGAGAATTTGGGAGAGAGATCTTCCCTCTTCTGAAGAACATCATCTCCAAACGAAGAACGACCTTCCGAATCGGTGAAGAATGCTCTAAGTTTTCTCCAATCCTTTTTCTTCCTCTTCCGCGACAAGGAAGGAGAAGCTGACCGTGGAGACCGACGCCAACAACAACGTTCTCCTTCTTCTTCCGACGTTGATGGAAGTGATACCTTTCTTCCGTGACACCCGACTACCCCGACGTTCGACTATCGCGACGTTCGACTTCTGCGACTCGACGACGTGCGATGTCAATTTCAAGGTAGGGAAATTTATTTTCTGTTCTCTTATCTTTTGAGAAAAGAACGACGAGCATGGACCAACCATTTCCAGGTTGATCCGCGGATCGTTCGTTCATGCAGGTTGATGTTGAGGTTTATTGATTTTTCCGTGAAATATTTCTTTGTCATACGTCGACTTCTATTTGATGGCCGCTTGCTATCATTATAACGGGAGGAGGTCGGACCACACAAACACGTCCAACCATCCTCCCCCTTGTTGTTGATTATGTTGTGGTTCGGAAGATGGTGGCAAGGTGCGACGGCACCGAGCGGGAACCTGGAGTGATGCGGCAAGGATGCGCGGCACCGTCGCGTCGCGCTGTCAAGGCCGAACAAAAGTGTGGTCGTAGTCGGGGCCGCAAAGGTGAACAGAAGACTCCACAGTTGTTTCTATTAACGTGCAGATCGTCGGGCATTAACGGAACGGGCTGCATAGAAGATTTGATGTTTCCGCAGAAAAGAACGGGACCCGAGATTAGCATTGGCCTAGGCGGAATTGAAAAAGGACCACCGGAGCAACTTCGGTGGCCCACGGACACCACCGGCGGTGGTGGCAGCCAGAGGCGGTGGAGCCCCGGCACACCTCCTGGAGAAACCGTCGTGGCTGAAGCCGCGGTGGCGAGCTGGCGGATCCCGCGGCCACGCGGGATCCCGGGGGGATGCGCCACGCGCTGCGTCCGCAGAGCGCCGGCTCGCTGGCCAAGCCAGAGAACCCCCCGGCTGAGCTGGGCTGGCGTGGGCGGACCGGGCTGGGTCATGCCCAGACCGAGCCAGGCCGCACCGGCCGGGCCGGGTCGGTACGGGCCCAGACCCCCCGTTTTCGGACCTTTTCGGTTTTTTGCCCATATCCTGGGCTACGGACCTCCGATCGATGCACCGTCAGTGGCGATGCGATCCTTGGACTGAGACGGTAGTTTTGAAATATCGCACTTAAGGTTTCAGAATACTTTGGTTTCGGCTGTGTTGGTTCGTACACGAAACCAACCGGGCCCTCGGAGCGGAAACACTCGTAACATGAGCTCCGGACGTCCGACAGACATGCCGTCGACTTTGTTGGATTCCTCTTGATGAGACAAAAATTTTGGATTACTCCGCTCGAGGTTTGGATTCCGTCGGAGTGCGGTCGGGTTGGTTTGCACCCGAAATCCAACCGGGCCTCTAGAACGGAAAGATGATATCTTTCTGACCGGGAGTCTGATTGACGCGCCGTCTGTCTCATTGATCTCCTATTGATGAGACAGAACTTTTGACATACTTCGCTTGAGTTTTGGATGCAGTTGGATAGTGGATGGGTGGACTACTCCCGAAATCCAACTTGGCCCCTAGAACGGAAAAGCTGATATCATTCAGACCGGGCGTCCGTTTGACGAACCGTCAGCTGTGTTGGTGATCACATGGAGAAACGACCCCTTTGAGTATACCGTATGAGAGTTCAGGGTACAGTTGAGATATGACCGTGTTGGTTCACACACGAAACCAACCGGGCCCCGGTGACAAAAAAACTAGTAACTCACAGACTGGGCGTCCGTTTGACACGTCGTCTGTCGCGTTGAGACCCCTATGACGAGGCGGTTCTTTGACATACATCTTCATGGGACTTTGAGATACTTGGAGTATCTACTAGTAGATCGTGGAGCAGACCCTCCCAGAGAAGAGCGTACGGAGTACGGAGACCGTGTAGCTGGCTGTAACATGATGACTGCTTGTCCGATTCGATTCGGAGTGACTAACTTAGCCGAGTGGGGAGCACTACTTTGTGAGGTGGCAGACCCATGGCGGAGGAGCACTACTGTGTGAGGTGGAAGACCTGTGGTACTCGACAGGGGGAGTACCTCAGCAGCCATAGGTTGGTGAGCAGTACCTCGGAGACGTGACAGGATCACTGTACTCCCAGAGACGGAGCTCTTCAGTAGTTATAGTTTCGATAATCAAAATCCTAGTTTGAGCTGAGTCTATGACCTTTGTGTTTACCTCAAGATTGAGATGGGTTACTTGATAACTTGGGTATATGTATGGGCATATACCTAAGTAGAGGTTATCTATTGAGATCTTATTTTTGGTTATCCTTGTTGGTTTTAGTGAGTCCTTGAGGATCTCGGGGTCCTTACTGAGTATCCATATACTCACCCCTGCACTGGCTATGCCCGCACCTCGTTGTGTTGGTTGCAGATGACAGGCATTGCGGACGGAGGCTGAGTGTTCCAGGACTGGACGGTACCCAGAGGTGGACCACACGACAAGACAGTTCCGGGAGTTGGACCACACGACGAGTCAGTACCCATAGGTGGACCAGACGATGAGTCAGTACCCAGAGGTGGGCCACACGACGAGTCAGTATCCGGAGGTGGACTTCACGACGAGACGACACATGGAGGAGGTTGACGGGCGAGAGCATTGAGGAGCTGTGCAATCTGTACCTAACCTTTAGGTAGGATCTGAGGAGGACGACCCAGGAGCTGCTTCCATTCTTCCAGATGTTGTCTTTGTTCAGTTGTAGCTATATTTCCTGTTGGGTTTGTATTCTGGCCCATTTACTTTTCAGCGCATTCTTTGTACATAGTGTTTTACTTCCGCTTGTACTCTATGTTGTTTTGTTACTTTTATAAAGGCAATGCCTTCCCAGTTATCGTTATTTACACCTTTTGTTCTAGTCGCCATCCCCTGGCATATGGAAAGCGGGGTTGGGGTAGTGACGACATGGGCCCCGAGGAAGGGTCTTGAATAATTGGTATCAGAGGGGTCAGTTCTACCGTAGAACTTATAACTCTGATATTTTCTTTCTTGGAAGCAATAGTGTTAAGGGTACCGAGTGTGGTCTTCAGTTCAGGGAGTCCAGTGTTGGTGCGGGTGGCCGACGTGTCCATACACCAGGACCCAGACAACTGATTCCTGACTTTGTGAACGAAAACACTGATTGCGTGTGTGTTTCCAGAAGTTTTTAAAAGAAAACTCAAACCAGGTCAGCTCACATGGTATAAATCATTTAACTGTTTCATGTCTGTTTCTTTGAGGATGCCTCCCCGTGGACGACCAGCTAGAGCCCTGAGAGTTGTTCGTACTAATAGTCGGTCGAGCGACGTGGCCTTAGTACAGGGCCCTATCCCAGTTGAGGCACCAGTAGAGGCACCAGCGGTACTACTACCCGTTGGGCCACTGATGCCACCAGCCCCAGCAGCAGAGGGTGCACGTCGCTTGAGCGCACTGCACGAGTTCCAGCGCCAGAGGCCACCCAAGTTCAGGGGAGAGACAGAGCCGCAGGCGGCTGAGGATTGGCTGGAGGCTATGGTGAGAGTCTTCAGGCTAGTGGGGATGCCAGCAGATTTCATAGTGATCCTTGCTGCCAGACTACTTCTGGCAGTAGCAGGCAGATGGTGGAGACTGATACTCCAGATGCATGATGAGGTGACACTTCTAGGGGCAGACTTCGAGAGCCTATTCTGGGCATAGTTTGTACAAGCCACCCTTCGAGAGGTGCGTATACAGGATCAACTTCAGCTGTGGCAGGGCATCATGACAGTGGCATAGTATTCAATGAGGTTCACAGACCTATCGTGCTACTCCACAGATATGGTACGAGACCCGTTCTTCAGGGCCCGAACCTTCGAGCAGGGGCTCAAGCAAGTGATTATAGATTCTGTTGTTTCTCACAACATTCCAACGCAGACAAGGGTGTTGGAGAGAGACCTCTTTGTGGAGAGTTTCATTGCTGAGCAGTCTCCAGCAGCAGGACCCACCACTAGTCGGCATGTGGTAGAGTCTTCTGTAGCAGGAAGTAGACAAATTACACAGAGGTCCAAGGGGACCAGACCTATAGGTGGTCGGCCAGGTGACTTAGGGTCGGTAGTGCGAGGCACCCAGGGGAATGATAGAGACAAACCTGCCATGCAGTGTTACTCCTATGGTAGGATTGGTCACATGGCACGTGACTGTCCGACCTGCCATGCAGATGACTGGCAGTTAAATGAAGAACCTCCCAGGCAGAGGCATAGGTTCGATCAAGGCATACTGCTAGGAGATGAAGGCCGAGGGAGGGGAGCTGGTCGTGCAGTTGGAGGTGGATGACACTTCGAGGTGTTTCCACCACCACCACTAGGAGGTCCACCCCGACCATAGGGAACAGGTGGACATAGGAGAGCTCAGCTTCAGGTACTAGAAGCATACGACTACGGAGCTCCAGAAGCGAGTGGAAAGGAGCAGAACTAGTGGTGTATATCTAGTTCCATGTTGTTGTTGTTACATTTGTATCTTTGTACCATGAGCTGCAATAATATAAAGACAGTTACTTTTTTTAAAGTTTTATTTCATGTCCTTTTGATTGGTTGGTACTGAGTGGTCCCAGTTAAGACTGTTGACTTGACCCTCACTTTCGATATTTCTATAGGAAGAGACCCAGTGACCTCACACTGATGTCGACAGTGTGACTCGACCTTTGGAGGCGAGAGTGACAGTTGGATCTCGTGGTAGTAACGTCGAGGCCTTACAACGTCTTTCATGGAATGAATACATCATTCATGTTCGGATTGACTGTATTAGAAAACGAATGTGGTTCATCCAAGGTATGAGACCATATTTCTCTTTTCGGCAAAGAAGAAATCATATCAGCTCTTGTGAGACTAGAGAAGGTCCAAGTCATCCAAGAGCAGATGAGGACAGCACAGGGCCAACAGAAGCCTTATGCTGACAGGAATTGGAGACCTCTAGAGTTCGAGGATGATGATCACGTCCTTATATGGGTTTCACCTCGACGAGGTTTACGGAGATGTGGCCAAGATAGCAAGTTATCTTCGAGGTTCAGTGAACCTTCTTAGGTCCTCAGCTTGGTAGGCGAAGTGGTTTACCGCTTGACGCATCCACCTCTGTTTCACCTGGTGCACGATGACTTCCACGTATCTCAACTGAGGAGATACATGTGTGATCCTTCACATATCATTGACCTTAGGGAGTTGGATGTCGATGATAGGGAGACATACGCGGAGGTTCCAGTGGGGATCGAGGATCGATAAGAGCGGATCCTACGAGGACGAACGATTCCTCCGGTGCGCTTTCTCTGGCAGTATGGAAACCTCTAGGTGAGCACATGAGATCAGGAGGCTCATATGCGTGCTCAGTACTGCTTTTGTATCCCTAGTTTGTGTTAAATCTTTACGAGGACATAAAGCCCTGAGGTGGGAGGAATGTAAACGGCGCCTGATTCTGAGGCCCGGTGTGCCCGGAATCAATTTCCGAAGTTTATCTCGGGTACGTTCAGTGAACGAACGAGCGGGTTTTTCTATCTTTTGAACTGGTACTCAGATTTGAAATCCGACTACACCTATGAACTCGCAGCGCTGATATTTCCTTAAGAGTACTTTTACTGTAGGTGCGTTTTCTTGGGAGGAGAAGTTAAATTTTGGGGTTTAAGGAAGAAATAAATAAAATTGTGAACAATTTTATTTTTGTTAACCAAGGGAGTTAAATTCTACCATGGGAAGTTGTTGGTGGGACCCACAACCACCCAACTTCCCATGTGTGGATATGTGGGAGGTGGGGCCCACATGAGACCCTAACCCCCCATGATATTCCCATAACCCCCTTGACATCCCATAACTCACTTCCCTCTTAAATATTGTAACTCCACTTTAACTTGTGTAACTCTCCCCTCTCTCCTCTTTAATTTTTCCAAAACACATCTTAAATTAATTGATTAAACCTCTTTAATTAATTTAACTATGTTTTTGAATTTTTTAAAAAGTTTGAATGCATGGAAAAATAATAAAATAAGGAGACGCCTTATTTTATTTTTGTGAGTTTTATTGTGTGAGAGAATTTGGGAGAGAGCTCTTCCCTCTTCTGAAGAACATCATCTCCAAATGCAGAATGACCTTTCGACTCGACAAAGAATGCTCTACGTTTTCTCCAATCCTTTTTCTTCCTCTTCTGCGATAAGGAAGGAGACGCCGACCGTGGATACCGATGCCAACAACAACGTTCTCCTTCTTCTTTGATGTTGACGGAAGCGATACCTTTCTACTGCGACACCCGACTACCCCGACGTTCGACTACCGCGACGTTCGACTTCCACAACTCGACAACGTGCGACATCAATTTCGAGGTAGGGAAATTTATTTGGTGTTCTCTTATCTTTTGGGAAAAGGATGACGAGCGCGGACCAACCATTTCCAGGTTGATCTGCAGATCGTTTGTTTATGCAGGTTGATGTTGAGGTTTATTGATTTTGCCGTGAAATATTTCATTGTCGTACATCGAATTCTATTTTATGGACGCTTGCTATCATTATAATGGGAGGATTTCGGACCGCACAAACACGGACGACCATCCTCCCCCTTGTTGTTGATTATGTTGTTGTTCGGAAGATGGTGGCATGGTGCGACGACACCACGCGGGAACCTAGAGTGATACGGCAAGGATGTGCGGTGCCATCACGTTGCGCCATCAAGGCCGAACAAATGTGTGGTCATAGTCGGGGCCGCGAAGACGAACGAAAGATTCTGCAGTTGTTTCTTTTGACGTGCGGATCGTCGGGCATTGAAGGAACGGGCCGCAGAGACAATTTGATGTTTCCGTAGTGAAGAACGGGACCCGGGATGAGCCTCGGCGCAGGCGGAATTGAAAATGAACCACTGAAGCAACTCCAGTGGCCCGCAGACACCACCGGCAGTGCGGGTCGCCGGCGGCACCCCGACAAGCCACCTGGAGAAACCGCCGCGGCTGAAGCCACGACGGCCAGCTGGCGGATCCCGCGGCCACGCGGGATCCAATGGGGGGACGCGGCGTGTGCCGCGTCCGGGGAGCACCGGCTCACTGGCCGAGCCAGCGAGCGACCCGGCCGAGCCGGGCCGGCTTGGGTGGACCGGGCCGGGTCGCGCCCAGTCGGGTCGACCCGGTTCGGGCCGACCCAGGGGGTTGGGCCGGGTCGGTACGGGCCCAGACCCCCCATTTTCGGACCTTTTCTGTTTTTCCCATATCCTGGGCTACATACCTCTGATCGACGCACCGTCAGCAAAGATGTGATCCTTGGACCGAGACGGTCGTTTTGACATATCACACTCAAGGTTTCGGAATTCTTTGGGTTCGGCCGTGTTGGTTCGTACACGAAACCAACCGGGTCCTCGGAGCGGAAACGCTTGCAACATGATCTCCAGATGTCCGATTGATGTGATGTAGCTTTTTATGGATTCCTCCTGATTAGATGGAACTTTTGTCTTTCTCCGCTCGAGGTTTGGATGTCGTCGGAGTGCGGTCTGGTTGGTTTGCACCCAAAATCCAACCGGGCCCCCAGAACAGAAAAGCGGATATCTTTCAGACTGGGCGTCTGATTGACGTGTCGTCTGTCTCGTTGATCTCCTCTTGATGAGACAAAACTTTTGACATACTTCGCTTGAGTTTTGGATGCATTTGGATAGTGTCCGGGTTGGATTGCACCCGAAATCCAACCGGGACCCTAGAACGGAAAAGCTGATATCTTTCAGACCAGACGTATGTTTGACGAATTGTCAGTGGCGTTGGTGATCACGTGGAGAAATGGTCTCTTTGAGTATACCCTATGAGATTTCAGGGTACAGTTGAGATATGGCCATGTTGGTTCAAACACGAAACCAACCGGGCCCCAGGGACGAAAAAGATAGTAACTCACGCACCAGACTTCCGTTTGACATGTCGTTTGTTGCGCTGAGAACCCTATGATGAGGCGGTTCTTTGAGATACTTATTTGTGGGACATTGAAATACATTGTGTATCTACTAGTAGCTCATGGATTAGACCCTCTCGGAGATGAGAGTATGGAGTATGGAGACAGTGTAGCATGTTGTGACCTGATGACTGCTTGTCCGATTCGATTCGGAGTGACTAGCATAGCCCAGTGGAGAGCACTACTTTGTGAGGTGGTAGACCCATGGAAGAGGATAACTACTGTGTGAGGTGGCAGACCCGCGGTACTCGAAAGGGGGAGTACCTCTGTAGGCTTTGAGGGGGAGCACTACTGTGTGAGGTGGCAGACCCATGGCGGTGGAGCACTACTGTGTGAGGTGGCAGACCCGTGGTACTCGACAGGAGGAGTACCGCAACTGTCATAGGTTGGTGAGCAGTACCTCGGAGACGTGACTAGATCACTGTACTCCCAGAAACGGAGCTCTTCATCAGTTACGGTTTTGATAATGAAAATCCTGGTTTGAACTGAGTCTATGACCTTTGTATTTACCTCAAGATTGAGATGGGTTACTTGATAACATGGGAATATATATGGGCATATACCTAAGTATAGGTTATCTGTTGAGATCTTCTTTGTGGTTATCCTTGTTGGTTTTAGTGAGACCTTTAGGGTCTTGGGGTCCCTACTAAGTATCATTATCCTCACCCCTACACGGGCTATGCCCGCACCTCGTTGTGTTGGTTGCAGACGACGGGTAGTGCTGACGGAGGCCGAGTGTTTGAGGACTGGACGGTACCCGGAGGTGGACCACACGACGAGAGAGTACCCGGAGGTGGACCACACGATGAGTCAGTACCCGGAGGTGGACCACACGACGAGTCAGTACCCGGAGGTGGACCACATGACGAGTCAGTATTCGAAGGTGGACTTCACGACGAGATAACACGCGGAGGAGGTTGATGGGCGAGAGCATTGAGGAGCTGCGCTATCTGTACCTAACCATCAGGTAGGATCCGAGGAGGACGACCTAGGAGCTGCTTCCTTTCTTCCAGCTGTTGTCTTTGATTAGTTGTAGCTATATTTCTAGTTTGGTCTGTATTCTGGCCCATTTACTTGTCAGCACTTTCTTTGTACTTAGTGTTTTACTTCTGCTTGTATTCTGTGGTATTTTGTTACTTTTATAAAGGCAATGCCTTCCCAGTTATCGATATTTACACCTTTGGTGCTAGTCGCCAGCCCCTGGCCTATTGAAGGCGGGCTTGGGGTAGTCACGGCACGGGCCCCGAGGACGGGTCGTGACATAAATTCTCTTTTGTATGTCCATGGATGACATATATATCCATTATTTATAAGGAAGGAGGTGATAAATGATTTGTATATCTAGCATTTGTTAGTAAATTTTAATTTAAATTGTCTGATTCAGGGATTTTATTGAATCATTGGGTATTCAAGGATATAGTAGAATAAAACTAGGCTTTTATTGAGATCCTCTATATTTTTTTTGGTAAAGGATAAATATTAGATCCTTAATGGTAAATTTAATCCATTTTACATTTTAGTTTGTAAGTTTCATGAGCTTGTGATTAATTTCATGATAGGTCTTCAAATGTTATCTTGAGTTAAGATGTATTTTGGGTGGCTGTTTATGAAAGATTCTCATTTATGAATAATGATTAAGATAAAATTATGTTATTAGTATTTAATATTGAATGTGGAAGATATTTTTAGATAATATGGGGTTCCTTGTAACATTATTTTTGAAAATGATGTGGCATTACTTTTCATTTATGAAAGGGGATGTTGATATATTTTGAAACATAGGTAAATCTAAGTATTATGTTCTGTTAATAGACTAATGAGAAGTCAAATTGAAATATTAACATGTTATAGCACAATCTATAACCATAAATTCTTGATTTTAGTGGTGCATGTGAACATATTCTAGTATTTTTAGTGTCTTCATATAATAAATTGTTCCAGGAATTGATTTATATGATACATTTTTGTGATTTATATAAGAGATCATGTATATACACTATGTATTGAGTGGAAGTGGGTGATTCTTCACTCATTAAGATAGGAATTGCGTAGGATACTTTTAATAGAGTAATTTTTATCAATAAAAGGTTAACAACATCATGGAGTACAATAAATTCTTATGAATATGAGGGACATTCATCTATGGAGTTTAATGTGGGGGTCATATATTATTCGAATTTTCACTATTATTGAAAAAGGATTTAAATGTATAGAAAATTGAAATCTAGGTCTATAGGTCTATTTTAGATTCTTGAGTTAATAGGGGATGTTTCTTATTAGTTGTATTTTCTTCAATGGTTAATTAGAATTCATGATGTGTTTTATATATCATGTCATAGAAAATAAAATCTAATATTATCTCATTTGATTCATTATAGTGATTTTGAGTTATAGGTGGATAAACTTATCATTGATCCTTCAATGCATATAATTGTTTGTAGTGTGATTGTTGTCAGGGGAATAAAATATTGGTTGTTCATGTGAAATGATAGCTAAGGTTTATAGTGGAAGATGTTTTTATCTAAAGATACATAGATTTCATGACCCCCTTCCTCCACTAGTACCTCTTATAAGATGACAATAAAGGTGAGAGTGGCCCCCATGCATCCCAAAAACAAGACATAAGTTGAATACTATCACAAAGGTTATAAAACACACAAATATTTGATGAATTTCACTCAATATCCATTAAATAATAATGAAAATACAGTTCCTATCCATAATAATAAATCAAAATCCACATACATGATATTTCACAAAACGAAATTCTAAAATGGAAAATATACCACAATAACTCCCATGACAATTAAAATTGATAGTAGGACCTCATGAAAAACTACCATGAGATGGTAATTCGTAGATCTATCACCAAACGTTTCCCATGGACCTCTTATATATATAATAATGACTATAAATGTATACTCAATATAATTATCTATGTAACCTCTCGTGAAAATATGGAAGAAACATAATTCCTCCCAATGAATAAATTGAGTAAATCCACTTATCAACTAGATTAAGTAAACTCTAATCTTATACACAACAAGGCTTACTCACCATGTAATGAGCTAAAGTAAGTAACTTAATAGTTATGTGTGTATATGATAAAGGTACCCCACTACAAATCTCCCATCAAACCTATCACCCAAAATTCCAATTTATTACAATATAGGGTTCACATACCATCAATAAGTAATAAATAACATATGTACTAACACATAATTAATACAAAGTTTTCATATTTATACATAACATTCAAGAAAATATACCAGAACAAAATCCTCACTACATCACCATAATCATGTATTTTGATTGAGGTACATTATAGATCATATAATCATACACTATATCAGAGTCCATTATAACTATCATATAAATACATATATAATAACCATATTCTATTGTAGCCTAGACTAATTTAAATACTTTAACCTTACAACACCACAATCCTCATATACAAGCATGTTTTAATTTTAATCTACAACAACCATATGTGAACATACCCTTTAATTTTAATCCCCCATAGCATGGATATTCCTACTTACCATGATTTATTAGTGAGAGATAGTGGGGTATAGGGAGTAGTTAGTCAAATAAATCCACAATAAGTTTAATGATTAGAAGAAATGTGAAACACACGGCCAAATAAAGGCATTTTATACCCCTGATGACTAATCCGATGGAACTTAAGAAATAATTGTTTATAATAATAGTATATCACAATACTATTCTATGGGAAATTTACCTATATTATACTCAAACTATAGAATACATCCCACATGACACACTAGATTTAATCACTTAGAAAATAATTCTACAATACATCTAATAGTATAGTTATGATGTTTTATCAATATTTTATAGCCATAGTTATTTATTTATGAATCAATTATTAATAAATCATCCATAATTTTGGTTTAAATTTAAAAATCCATATATCTAAGGTGATTTTATATATAAAACTTGAAATTGTATAATTTTGTACCATGAACTGTTAATCATTTTTGTAAATGAATTCACAGTTTACACTTAATATATCATACCATCAGCAACACCTCTTTATTTTTTTCATTTATAATTATTAAAATTCGTTGATTCTAAGTATTTTAAAACCCACGTAGATCTTTCACAATGAATATGTTCACCTAAAAACAATTATAAATTAGCAATTAATCAATTAAAAAAATCAAATAAGGCTCTTAACTCGATCTAAACATCACAACATTCTCCACAACATCTTTCTGCATCCACTATATAATCCCATCCTCTATATTATCATCACACTAATATAACAAGGTAAAAATATCCTAAATATTTCCAAATAATCTTACCTAAGGTACCAAAATGAATGAGTAAAAAAGATTACAATAAGGTTGTGATGAAGGCAAGTAAATGTTATTCTTGATGATTGAGTGGATTATAGCATAAATGGAAAGAAGAATATGTTTTTTGGTTCATAAAGAATTTTGATGGAATATTTAAAAATTGAATCCCTTTTATTTTATTATTGTTCCTTATATTATTCATTTTAAATACAAATGTTTATAATTGATGTAATTCAAATAATTTCTCCATTCAACAAACCAAACCAAGTCAACTAGACCATACACTTGAGCTAGCCAGCACATGGTTATGTGATAAAATGATAAAGGAAACCAATCTTGAATATTGAAAAAATAAATAAAACCTAAGTAAAAATAATAAGAAAAGTGAGATACAATTGAATCCATACAAACCATTCCAAACAAGCTAATCTAGAAATTTATGAATCAGAAAAGACCACAAGTACCCATATGGCCAACTATCAACTCCAAAAAATCATAAAACAATGGAAAATATGGAAGGAGAAGCCATCATGATACATGATTCCCTTCCCTTTACCTAGATCCTACAATACAAGATATATGACCTACCATAGTAAATATAGGGTGTGAGCACAAAAACTGGTATGGTAACACCATAGGGTCTATATAAGGTTTAAAATCAATAATTCAACAGTTATAGATTTTAAAAGTAAAAAAAAATTATGAATATTTTTCAGAAATCCCATATATTAGAAAATAATATTCCCTTTGGTTTTTCGAAAAATCCAATCAAATTCTCAGACCATGAATTTAGAAAGTAGAAGTGATAAAACTGGAAAGCATATCGATGCATCATATGGACATAAAGAAAACACATTTTTATGAAATACCAACACATGATACCATGTGATGGAACATCATATAAAAACCAATAAGAAAAAATCTATGATAAAAACCATCATGTGATAAAATTCTATAAATTACAAAGAACACAATCATTTGGGATCTATCATATAGGACAATATATTATTGATATAAAAGAACCTAAAGCAGGCCAATCGTTTCTTCCCACTGATATTGAGTCCATCCATAGTCTTTCAAAATAATCAAAACAATCTCTAGTTGTGACATACATACTTTGGTTTATAATTTTTATTTAATGATACACCCTATGTTTAAAAGTGAAAGGCTTCCACACAATACTTTTCAAAACTGTGCTCATAATTTATAAAAAAAATCAATGCCAACCAAATTGGTTTAGTGTGTAGAAACCACATGTAAAAATCATAATAAAACCATTTTTTAAATAAACCCACTTTAAAACATTATTATTCTATGAAACCCCGTAAAACCACAAACCACTTCAAATAAAATGAAAAACCTAATATAATTTCTCAACAACAATTTTCTATTCATTGAATAAACCCGTTATATAAAAACACCTAATTTATAAAAATAGAAACATATCCTCCTTCAAAAAAATGTGATTAGGAACCAAGATATAATCCCTAGAAGGATAAGGAATGATAAGAAACTACAGAGGACCAGTATAAAACACTATCTGATCATGAATCTAAGCACAAACACATCCAACACTGCATCCGCAACCAAATCCAATGAAGAACCAAAAGGAATACTTACATTGAGAGGTGTACCGCAACAACACCGATGATCGATCACAAAAAAATGAAATAGAAGGAGTGTAGAAGTCCAAAATCTCCTAGGGTGAGATTTTGGTTAAGATGGGGAGGATACTAGTGGAATGAATGAATAAACTCTCACATAACACCCTAAAAACCCAAAAATTGAGAATTACATGTCGTGTAATCCCATCACATGGTGTCATTTCCATGAAGGTAGAAAACAACTATAAATGTGCATCCTTTCTATAAAAAAATGACTTTATAATTTTATGGGATGTGAACTCCAAATACATAACAATTAAAATTTCACGCTTTGAACCAGATTCATAGTATCTTCCTGGAAACCATTCCATGATGCATAATCATTTTACATGATATGTAATCTCACAAAAGATAGAAAACATACTAGTTTGAAATGTAAAACTCAAAACCAAGGATGATAAAAAAACACGAGAAATAGAGTACCTAAAAATCATAATGTGGTGTTACAATATCCCCACTAAAAATTCATTCCTCCCCCTGAAATATATCACATTCTAGGACTCCAAGAAAGTGAATGCCAAAGCTACCTCATCAATAATTCACTCTCCCATGCATTATGTCTATCCCAACTACAATTATATAAAACCTGGACTAGAGGAATTTTTTTATTTTGAAGTACCTTATCTCAAAGATCCATAATATGAATTGGATTCTCAACCATATTGGTTTCTCTATCTAGAATAACATCCGCACATCTAATCACATGGTAAGTATGTGGTATTTACCTCCTCATCTTCGAAACATGAAACACATCATGGATATATTTCAAAACAGATAGAAATTCCAACCAATAATCCAGATTTACTAGTCATCATATGGTCTCAAAGGGGCCAACAAACCTTTTGGCCAACATTCCCTGCCAACCCAACAGATCATTTCCAAAGAGGTATGAAAATCACAGAAGAACCTGATCACCAACCTCAAACTCTAATGGGTGACAGTGATGGAATGCATAAGATTTTTGACAACTCTGATCCATGATCATTCCCATTTAGATAAACCAAACCATCTCTTTCATATCCTACACAAGACTCAGGACAACCAAGGCCCTATCTTCCAACTCTTCTAAACATAAGGGAGATCTACATAGTTTCCCATACAATTATTCAAAGGGTACCATTGTCACGAACCGTCCCTCAGGGCCCATTCCATGACATCCCTCGAGCCCACCTCCCAAAGGCCAGGGGATGGTGACTTGTGCTGAAGGTGTTAACTTGAAAGTGGTAGGCAATTTCTTGAGTACCAGTACGCACGCACACACAACCTCATCCCAAAGATGGAAAGGTAAACATGAATTCCACTAAACAACCACTGATTAAATGTATAAAATGTAGGTCAAATGGGACAGAATACAATCCCAACAAAAGAAGAACTAAAAATTGGAATGTATAGGGAAACTATAAAATTTGTCCACTGAAAACCCCACCTGATGGGTAAGAGAAGAGTAGCAGCTAGATTCCATAGAAGCATATCCCACCTACCTGATCTCACTAGGCACTGCTTGGTCCTGAGACATTGTGTCCTCCTACAAGACATCAGTAATTTTCACTAGACAAAACATGTGCAGGTGAAGCCTGTGTAGGGTTGCGTGACAATATAATTAGTAGGGACCCCAAATCAATAAGGAAATATCACAAAGTAATCCATAATGAAAACCATGAAGCAAGACAACTCACACTAGGTATAATATAGAGTATGAAATTAGGACCATCAGTCTTGTTATTAAACACCTTGGGATGCTGAAGAACAACTCCTCAATGAGTAGAGTGGGCATGTTAGGTCACAAAAAAGATGCTTCCCATTAACGATAATTTATTTTGGTACTCATCCCTGATAAACACTATTGTTATACTGGGTCACACAGAATCTTCTCCCCACTGTGGGAATGTTGGGTCACACAGAGCTGCTTCCCCCCATGGCCATGCTGATTTACTCCTCCTATTGATTACCATTGGCCTACCGGGTCACACAGAGTCACTCCCCACTATGGGCTTACTGGGTCACATAGAAACGACTTCCCATTAGGCCATTGTAGCTGCTCCACATAGGGTCGCTTGTTGGCAGTTTTCACATCTCAGCCAACCGAAGGGTTTCCACACGTAGTGTGATTAATTCCAGTAGAACCATTCCTCAATCCATTCATTGTATTTTAAATTACATGAAATCTTCTTTAGGTTATTCCAAAAGATCTGCCTCATCGTGAGGGTTCCAACGTCATCAATAGATCATCAATTGGATTCCCAGATTGAAAGATATTTACATTTTTTCAAAAAGGGACTGGTTGGGTCTAGTTATAGTCTGACCCAGTTGGATTGACCCAACCCAACACAGCCCAGGGTCAACCAACTTGACTCGGGTTCGCCGACCCGTCCCGTATCTATCCCGACATGGGTCCAGACCATTGGTCACATGCCCATTAGGATAGCTCACGCCCTTCCTAGTCTTCCACCGGCGAACCATTGTTCTCCTAGTCTGGATGGGGCTGGAAGTCGCGTCCGCTCCCCCTCACTCCGCGGGTCATCCGTAGGGCCACCCCAATGTCACGGTGAATTGGTTGTGGCCATGCTGTGTGCGACACAGTGTAGTGCTGCATCCACCCACCCTAAACCACCCGCACAGAGCCCAGTGGCTCTTGTCGCACCATTGTTTCCTGATCCATCCACAGAACTTCTCCCAACACATCGTCGTGGTGTGCCACGACACACCCGCAGCCACCACCATGTGCCACCATCGGTAATCTCTGACACTGGATTGTTCTTCCACAGACCATTGGGTCCTCTCCTGTGGTCCGTTCTTCACGCCTCTTGAACCTATGTCCTTCAGGGGATGCCACCTTCTTGGTGGTGACCTGACATCCTCCTAGATGCAAATTCTAATATTCGACCATGAATAATGCACAAAATATACGACGAGGGGAGTATTTTTCCTTGTTCCTATCATCCTACAAACTCAAAAATAGAGGTATATAAACATGGGTTATAGTATTTATTTTATATTGAAATTATTCAAAAAAATCTCACCTCCAGACCCCAAAAAAATTTCCCTCCTATAAGAATGTAAAATCCAAGGATCAACCTATTTGTGGGTTGATTCATATTCATAGTCTAGAACAAAGACCATGGAAACTAAAAACAAAAAAACCCCTCCTTCAATGTTTTTCATCACTGAAGTGATTTTCCAATGAGGATTCAAGTTCTTCTTGAAGTCGTTAGTGTTTTTCACCCTCTGGTCCCATTCTTCGACGTGCGTTGAGGTCGCTAGAATTTCACTGGTGTTCTTCATTCATAATTGGAATGGATTTTAACCATAGGTTATTCAGAGGGATTTCCATGTTTGATTCCTCAACATGTTGTCTCATTAATAGAGAAACTCGTCACAATATTTATGTTACGTTGTGTCTCCATGTCATTACGTTGTTTCATTAATAAAAAAGTGTTCCTATTTCACATCCATTAAAGAGTCTCATTAAAGAGGACTGTCACCTCCTCATCACCACACCACAGTGCCGACGTTATATAGATCAATGGTGAAAAATAGAAATAAAATCTCTTTTAAAGTTATTTTATTATTTTTCTGAAAGTCCAAAAACTAACTTTTCTGGTCAAACCTTGTCGGTCGAAGTTAGGCCCATTCTAGGAAAATCCTATTGTTCTGAGTTTAAAAGTTCCCTCTGATTTTTCAACCGAGTAGCAGTTTAAAAAATAAAAAATCCCACTCATATGTTTACATAAATAAACTAAAAAACCCTAAATATTCTATTCTAGGCTCACTAGGCCTTAGAGTCATGTGCTTTCAAAGTATCTATTATCAAAATAATTATATATAATTCAAATAAAAATCATTGAATTTCAGGGACATTACATTAGTCCTCCCTTTTTGGGCTCCATGTCCTCATTATCCAAAACAAGGATAAACAAACCAATAGAGTTAATAGGTAGGAATCTGAGCCTCCAGCTCCCATGTTCTCTCCTAAAGATTTCCATGCTGCCACCGAACATGCACCAGAGGAATTGACAGTCCATGAAGGACCTACTTCTATTGATCCTCTATCTCCACTGGAAACTCTGAAAATGTCTCCCTATCATCAATGTCAAGTTCTCCCCAATCAATGACGTTTGGTGGATCATGCACGTATCTCCTCAGCTACGACACATGAAAAACATCATGCAACCGGTGCTTCTATAGGGGAAGATCCAAATGGTACACCACCTCACCAACTCTACAAAAAATATGAAAAGGTCTAATGAACCTAAGAGATAACTTGTCACCCCGGAAAAATCTATGCAAACCTCGATGGGGTGAGACTCGAGGAAACACATGGTCTCCATCCTAGAACTCCAAGGGTCTCCATCTCCTATCACCATAAGATTTATGACTTATTTTTGTAGTCCTCATCCAATCCTAGATGATTTTCACCTTCTTAGTGGTTTCCCGTACCAACTCTAGACCCATGATGCCAGACTCCCCTAGGTCTGTCTAGGATAGAGGTGATCTGCATTGTCGCTGGTAAAAGGCCCCTAACATTTCCTTGCCAATTGTGGAGAGATGAATATTGTTCTATGAAAAAACCACTAGTGGTAGGTGGTCCTCCCAACTATGACCAGAATCAAGGAAGCAAGCATGAAGCATATCCTACAAGGTTTGTATGGTCCGCTCTATTTGACCATCTGTCTAAGGGTGAAAGGTTGTACTCATGAACAGTTGAGTCCAAAATTCCTCCTACAATCCCTTACACAACCAGGATGCGAAGAGATCGTCAGGTTCTGAGATTATCATTAATGGAACCCAATGTAGCTACACTATCTCTTAGATGTTATGTCATTCGACGACCTCTACCGATCCCTGCTCATATATGGGTAAGAAGTGAGCGACTTAGTGAGTCGGTCAACGATCACACAAATAGAATCATGGACCTTGGATATGCGTGCTAATACCATCCAAAATTCCATCGAGATACGATCCCATTTCCACTACGGTACCTCAAGTGGATAGGCTAAGACTGCTAAAACTTGATGTTCAAACTTCACTTGCTGACAAGTGAGGCATTGTAAAATGAACTCTTCCATCACCTTCTTTATCCATGTCCAAAAGTACATATGGTGGATGTCCTAGTACATTTTCACCACAACAAGATGTACTACCAAAGGGGGTGTATAGAACACTCTCAACACTTCCTCCTGCAACATCACTTGTACTAATGTGCATCCTCTGAATAGGATGAGTGCTCCCCACCTATCGAAAATCGATCAGGAGGTTTTCTTGAGGATAACTAAGCATGTCGGGCCTCGTAGTCAACATCAACAAGTTGTGCCTCCCTGACTCACTATAAGAATAGAAGAGTGAAAGTCATCGACTAAAGGTAAGCTGATTCATCATCATCCACAAATGACATATGCATCGCAAATATCTTCTCTATCACCATACTCAATATAATTAGACTGGACCTCCTGCTGGGTGCATCTTCCACCATGTTCCCCTTACTAGGAGTATAGAAAATCTTAAAGTCATAGTCCTAATGGAACTCCAACTAACCCAATTGTCTCATGTTCATGTCCTTATCTGAGAATATATACCCGAGAATCTTGTGGTCAGAGTATAAGGTAAACCATTCACCCATCAATATGTGTCTCTATATTTTCAAGGCAAATAAAATTACTGCTAACTATAGGTCATGGGTCACGTAGTTATGCTCGTGTTGCCTCAACAATAATGATCTGTTGGTGATCACTCCTCACTCCTAGATTAATACAAAACATAGTCTAGTCCCTAATGTATCACAGAAGACTACATACCCCATGCCCTATTCTAGTAGTCTCAAGATAGAGGCATTCGTCAATATTTTCCTCAGCTCCTAGAAACTTTGTTGGCACTTCTCCTTCAACATGAAGGGTTGTCCATTATTTTTAAATACCAATAAGTGTTTTTCTACTCTGGAAAAGACAGGCACAAACCTTAGGTAGTATCCATCCATTCCCAAGAAACTCTTCACATCAGCTACGCTCTTGGGTTTCTCCCAAGAAAGCACATCCTCTATCTTTTCCAGATCCACTACAACTCCATCATATTAGATGACGTTCCAAGAAAGCTGACCTCATGAATCCATAACTCGCACTTTGAGATCTAAATAAAAAGTTGTTGCTCTCAAATTGTATCCAGGACTATCCATAAGTGTGTAGCATGCTCCTCCCCTGACACCGAGTACACCAAGATGTCATCAATGAAGACCACCATAAAAAAAATAAGGAAAAGATGGAAGATTATGTTCATGAGTCCCATAAACACTGCAGGGGAATTAGTCATGCCGAAAGGCATCACCTGAAACTCATAGTGGACATACCAGCATCTAAAGGCCATATTAGGTACATCCTCATCCTAATCTATGTTTGATTTTGAGAACCACCTCTCTCCCTTCAGCTGGTCGAATAGGTCATTAATCTTTGGCATTGGATACTTGTCCTTCACAGTCACCTTGTTTAGGCACCAGAAGTCCTCACATAGCCTCAAGATTCTATCTTCCATCTAGGAAAAAAACACTGGGGATTCCCATGGAGAAATTATGGGCCTCCTGAATCCCTTATCCTCTAAGTCCAACAATTATACCCTCAATTCATGAAACTCTATGGGATCCATCCGATACGCTGGTGTGGATATCGGTGTCATCCAAGGGTATAGTTTGATATCTAAGTCTACCTCCCTATGAGGATGTAGTCCTAGAACATCCTCAGGAAAGACATCCCCTTACTAATCCACCACTATAAGAAATATTGGACTCCTCTCGTCCACCACACGAAGTGTGAGGCTAGCCAAATGATGAGTGATCGGTTGCACCCTTCTTCGAGAAATTCGATTATGTGGAAAAAAAGTTCCCTTCTTGCCAGTCATGGAAAACCTGGTCCCATCCTTTCAAACACTCCACACTTTGCACCTAATACAACCGATATGAGAAAGTAATCTAGATATCCATTACATACCCAGGATGACGTCATATGGCCTTGATGCCACTACTATGGGATCCCAGCCGAAGCTCTCACCACCTAGAGTAAGCTCACACTGCCATCACCTGTGTGTAATCATCGAATCTCCTCTTGTATGAGTCTCTAATTGTAAGGATCAAGGCAATAGCTCCACCAGAATATCTAATCCCCAAACAAGGTCTGTGGTGCGGAAAGCGTGACTGAAAAATTTTTCTATATGAACTAAATCTAAGGTGGAGAAGGCACATATTCTACCTCTAATCATCTCTAGAGCTCCATGGTCGTTGGCCTCCATCACATAAAATTTCCCTCTCCCATGTCTGTCGGCTCCCTGAGCCCATGTTGGACAACCTGGGGGTGGTGGTTGTAGCACCTTGAACTTTCATCCACTGCCTACCACTCTGCCTGCTCCCCTTCCATGTCTGTCGCCCTGAGGACCTCCTCGCTCAAACCTATGTCTCTACCATGGCTGTCCCTTGACCGTCTGCTAATCATATATAGGGCCGGTAGGGTTGTCAAGAGCCACAAGTCCCTTCTCGCCACACGGGAAGCATATCCTAGTTACATATTGACTCCCTCTATTCTGGGAGCCCCGAATATCTGAACCCGAGTCCTAGGTTTGTCCCCTAAAAATTCTGACCTGTTTGGGTCCCCGCATCTACTGTCTACTCTTCAGTACTAAAGAATATATTGACTGATGTTTGTTGGTTTCTCCGACTGTCGGTGCCTACTCTACTAGGAAACTCTCCCCAAAAATGGCCTGCTTTAACACCCTAGCCTTTGTGGGGACGCTAAGAGACACCATGGATTACATGATCTGCCATCTGAGTCCCTACTCAAAGGTCTAGGACCTAAATAAAGGGTCTTTAACCATGTATGTGGAGTAGTGAGAGAGGTCTGTAAACCTTATAGAGTGCTAAAAAACTAACTTATTTCCCTGCTATAGGTGAATGATATCTTATATGTGCAATGATTCTAATGTATCGAGGAATAATTACCCTTAGAAAAGCCACTGGAAGTCAACCTAAGAGTAAGTCACCTCATCATGAGTCTGAATCTTCAGGCTCCACTATCTCCCTTCCAAACCTTGAATAAGGATTGCAGATAAGATTTCTATCTAGTCAAGTGGTTCCCTCACTAAGAGGAAGGCCTATGTCACCACCTCCAGCCAGTCGTTAGCGGATTGAAGATCTATATTTCCACTAAAACTCAATGGTCTATGTATTTTTATCATGTTCAGGGAATTAATCCTATGTGTATCCTCTACTGATAATGTCGATAGAAACTTCCGATCAATGGGTGGTGGTAACACTAGTGCATCACTCTAAAATTCCATCTCTAGCACTGGTCCCTAAACTGACGCCTCATCTCTAAGTGGGTTGTCCTCACGGTCATAGAATAGAATCTGAGCTATCTGTCTATATAAAGGGATCCTAATACAGAAAAATATGTACTATAGTTAATAGATTATACATTGTGAGATGACTCTAATATAAGAACATGAGGAATCAAATAATTCCAATTTGATTCATGAAACCTGTGTTTTTATGTATAGAGTCAAAAATCCTAATACAAGGTTCTAGTGTATGGATACGTTGGCCACCACACCATCACTGTACTCCCCAAATATGAAATTTCAACAATAAACATTTAACACCGTTTCCCAAACACAAAAAAGAAAACTCTCAGTCTTTGTGGTAGAATCGACCACCTATGATACCACTTTATCATGAACTTTCCCCCAGGACCCATGTCGTGACATCACCAAAGACTACCTCCTGATGGCCAGGGGTTGGCGACTAGCGCTAAAGGTGTCAACCGACAAGTGGGAGGAATTTTCTTGAGTACCTATATGAATGCGCACACAACCATGTCCCAATACTGGAGAGGTAAACATGCATTCCACTAAACACCCCTGAGTAAAAGTACAAATTTTAGCTCAAATGGGACAGAATAAAAACCCAACAAAAGATGAAATGAAAAAAGGAATGTACAAGGAGTCTCTAAAATTTTTCTGCTGAAAATACCACCTAATGGGCTAGAGTAGAGTAGCTGTTGGAAGTCATAAAAGCATGTCCCACCTACCTGATCTCACTGGGACCCTCCTAGTCCTAGACCATCGAGTCCTCCGCTAAGTCGTAGGTCATTTGCAACATAGACAACACGTGCAGGCGAAGTCAGTCTAGGGGTGAGTAACAATATAGTCATTAGGAACCTCAAACCAACATGGAAAGACCACAAACCAATACACAAATAAAACCATGAAGCAAGACATCCCACACCAGGCATAATCTAGAGTAAGAAAGTATGACCATCAGTCATGTCATCGAACACCTTGGGTGGATGGAGAACTCCTCATCAAGGAGTACATTGGGCCCGCCAGGTCAAACAAAATCCAATTCCCAATAACCTTGTACAATTTTCGTACTCATCTCTAATGAGAACCATGGGTATGCAGGGTCACACCGAAGCCTCTCCTCTTTGTGTTCATGCCAAGACACATAGATCCACTTCACACCTTGACCACAATGAGGTACTATCTTGTCGAGTATTTTGGTTTTGCACAGTATCACATAGTTCTTCCCCACTATGGGCCTACCGAGTACACACAGAAGTCGCTTCCCACTGGGACATCGTAGCTGATCCACATAGGGTCGCTTTTGAGCAGTCTTCAGGTCTCCTCCAACTGAAGGTTTTCCTCACATAGTGCGCATAATTATAGAATAAATACTCCTCATGCCTTTAGTATCATTTAAAATTCCTTGAAATCCTCCTTACAGTATTCCAAAATATCTTCCTCATGCTGAGGGTTTGAACTCCACAAAAGACTCGTCAATTGGATGCCAGGTTTGAAAGATATTAACGTTTTCTCCAAAAGTGGCTAGTTGGGTCTGGGTCCGGTACGACCCATTGGTCTCATTCCGATTGGCATGCAGGTCTAGCCTAGACTAATGGAGTATGTTCAGCCCGATGGGGTGGGTCCGGCTAGCTAGGGTGGCTCGTGCCCTGCCCGATCTTCCATTGGCATATCGGCCTTTTCCTTACTGGGATGCAGTTGGAAGCGACATCTACCCCCCACTCCCCACGGGTCATCTGTGGGGAAACCCCACCACTTGGGTCAATTGAAAGTGCACATGCCGCATGCAACGCAGTGCGTTGCCGCATCCACGGTGCACCTGACGCGGCGGAGTGGCCGCGTCCAATTGTCGTCAGCCACCACCACATATTTCGGTGGCTCCTTCTGCACCGCCGTGGCCCAAGCCGGTTATGGACCTTCTCCCAATGCACTATCATGGTGTTCCACCTCTGGCCCGTGGCCCTTTCTTATGGGTTATTTTGTGGACCATTAGGTCTGCTCATGTTGTCCATTCTTTTCACTACTTGCACCTACGGCCTTCTAGGGATTCCACCTTCATTGGGAAGACCTCAAGTCCTCCTTGACACCACTTTGAAAATGAGTCCATGAAGAACACACAAAATGCACAAGGTGGTGGGTCTTAGGCCTTGTTAGTGTCTTCCATCACCCTTCATGTTATAGGTTTATAATAATGGGTTATAGAATTTACATTCTATCTTGATTAATCAAATATTCCCTGCACCAAACCCTAAGAAAAGTGCCCTCCCGCAAGAAGGAGTGATCCGCCAATTGACTGCTTCATGTTTTGATCCATGTTATTTATTTAGAACAAAGAAAGAGAAATAATAAAACAAAAAAACCCTGCATAAATGTTGTTTGTCACTAAATCGATCTGCATGTGAGGATTCATGTTCTGTTCAACGTTGTTGTCATCTGTTGCCCTCTAGTCTCGTTCTTCGAGGTGCATTGATGTCTCTATAGATTATCCTTCTTTATTAGTTTGACAGTGAAGAGTATTTTCGCTGTATCATTTCATAAGAATTTCCACATTGGATTACCCAACATGTTATCTCATTAATTGAGAAACGTGTCGCAGTGTTTCTGTTTTGCTGTGTCACCATGTCGATACATTATTTGATTAATGAAATAGCGAGTCTGTTTGACTTCCATTTTGGAGTATCATTAAAGGGGATCATCTTCACCTCATCGTTTCACCATAGTGCTTGTGTGAAACCTCTGAACAGTGATAAAATAAATTAAAATAACATTTTATGTTATTTTATTGTTTTCCAAAAAGTACAAAAATTCACTATTCTGATCAACCCTTACCAGTCGAAGTTAGGTCGATTCTAGAAGAATCGTTAATTTCTAAGTTCAATGATTCCCTTATATTTTTGATTTGAGAATGAGTATAAATGTTAGAAAAAAATGCTCTCATGTTTACTTAAATGAACTTAAAAAAAGTTAAAAATTCTATTTCAGGCACACCAGGCCTCAGAATCATGTGTTGTTAAAGCTTCTGGTCTCAAAATAATCTTATATAATATAAAAAAATTGAATTGAATTTTTGTGACATTACAAAATTAATAATCAAGGACTATTAAATATTTTTACAGGAAAACAAAATTAGAGAAAATTTTTTTTTCTATGATCCTCCAAAATAAAGAGCACATTCCTAGAGTATATCCTCATTAACATGGAAACCACTTTTGTCTATCCATATTTCTATCGATGATAATCCATGCTCAATCTAATCTGGAAACCCATAATCTCTTGTAAACCTTTCTACAACATGGATGTGGCCCTTCGGTCCCATATTTAAACAAACATAGAGGTAACCCCATGATGTATCACAATATATCAGACATACAAGTCCCAAAGTTTTTTTGACCTTCTTCATCTCCTTGATTGGTAGGAAATGCCCTAATTTCATGATTCATTCAATGATCAACCGATCACATCCATACCACATGGATTTCATGGGATCCCAACTAATAAATCCATCAAAATATCACCCCACTTCCATAATGAAATGGGTAAGGGTTGTAACAAACCCATAGGTCCATAGTGTTTTGCCTAAATTCTCCAACAAGTAATACACTGTGATACAAAGTCTTATACCAACCATATCATACCCTTACACCAATACCAAAAACTCAAATCAGGATACATCGTGGTATACTTATCTTGGATGGATGAACAAGAGTGGTTACCACTTTCCATCAAAAATTTCCTCAAGGAAAATTGAATAACCATCATTCCATGGAAGCACAAAGTGCTATAGGGAGACCGATACCACTCACCCGAGATCTACCCACTATAAAAGATTTTTTCCAAAAAGGCACCACTTGGTATAAATAACCTAATCAATCCAAAATCACTCCTCGAAAGTGGAGTCAATTTTTATTGAATCCATGACCACATATCCACCAACCTCCTCTAATCCAAAGAACATATTAGTAAAAAAACTCTTTATATAAAAATACTCAACCAATTCCTTCACCATATGACTCAATATTTGTCTACTCAACCTATACGCAACCAAATTTACCTTCCATGGGGTGTACACAATACCAAAATCAAAATTCTGAATGTACTCTTACAAGTTTCTCTATCCCAAGTTTAGATCCCTATGAGTAAAAATATATTTCAGGATCTTATTATAAGAATACATAATATACCAATCCCCCAATAAGTAGTGTTTCCACATTTTGATTGCATTCATAACTACTACCAACTAATATTGTGGGTAGTGTAGTTATTCTCATCAGTCCATAAATAACATGATCTATAGGCCAACACCAATTTCCCTTACATCCAGACACACTCAAAACCCATACCCAAAGCATCACAAAAAACATCATAACCTAAATATGGTTCTAGAAGAATTGAAACTAGAGCTAAATTCAAACCGACCTTCTGGATCACAAAATATCTTTGAAATTGTAATTCCATTCAACTTTACACCCTTAAGGTTTAAATCAATCACCAAATATGAGTGGTTAGAGAAATATTAAAGAAATATTATATAAAAACCATCCATACCCAAAAAGATATGGATATCAAAAACAATTCTTGGATAATCCTAGTAAATAACTACCTAATCCTTTTAAGGACCCATTGAGATTCCACTGTCAGATATCACATGGACTAGAAATGTTACTTCATGGATCCAAAAAATATCTTTGGAAATATTAATATAGAGATAAATTTCTTTCAATTATCTAATAACGATATCCAAATTCTCCATGTGCACCTACTTTTACTTGGAGTATAAAAAATATCATCCATGAACACAACGACAAAAGTGACCAAGATCGTATAAAATATCAACATCATAAAATCCATAATCACCGTAGAAGTTTTAGTTAGACTGAATCTCATAACCTAAAACATGAAATACCCATATGGACTCATAAACACTATCTTATGCATATCCTCTTCTTGGACCTTCAACTAGTGGTACCCTGACCGAAGTTCATTCTTTGGAAACCAATATTCCACTCAAAGTAGTTCAAATTGGTAATCAATCATAGGAAAATGATATTTGTTCTTAGTGGTCACCCGATTTAACAATGGATATTCAATAAATTGTAGGAGGCTCCCATATTCATTATTATCCTAAAATATTGGTGAATCACATGGTGATACACTAGGACAAGTGAATCCTTAATCATTTGGGTCCTCAATATGGACATAAATTTCTGCCAACTCAGTAGTTGTGATTCGGCAAGATTGAATAGAAATGGGCATCATACCAAGGAGTGGGTCTATAGTAAACTCGACCTCTCTCTAGGGTGTTAATTTAGAAAATTAATCTAAAAATACCTCAGAGTAAGAACACAATACTATATGAAAATTAATACCCAATAAAGGGTTAACTTCATCTATAAAAATCATATACAACTTGAATGAGATGACCCTAGTAAATGGAAACATAGGCCATGTCCTTCCTGATTAAGAGTCCCACTCCTAAAAATCCTGGGTGTCCCCATCAACAGATAAAAACTATAACTAATAATGATAATAGTATATCTAGTATATAATAATAATATTATAATCAATGACTTTAATAAATTCTAAGATCTCAAGTTTAGATAGTAAGAATTAAAACTCGACCTCATTGTTTTTTATCGTCACCCAACATGCTGGACACTTAAACCATATCCAGACCGATTTTATAAAGGTGTGGAATGAACCAACAAGTTAGTCATAAGTTCCTAATGTAAACCCAAAAATTCAACTGACATTGATGATATAAAATAATGATTATAACATATATAAAAATATATATAAACATATAAGAAAAAATAAACAGCATACCTCTAATTGTAGTCACCCATGCTGATATTCCGTTGGAGCATACTTGAATAAAAAAATAAATCTGGTCTCAACTCATCAATGTTCATTCATAGACACATGGACCTCCACATCAACATGAGGATAAGACCCACAACCTTTGAAAAATTCATCATAATCCCAAAAGACATTAGTGAATGTGGATTCAACCCTACTGCCCAGGGATATCCTATCCCAAAAACATTTCAGATGGACAGATCATCCAAAAAGATACAATTCGTGGGAACCTCCACACTATTGGGATTGGTAAGACCACTCCACCCACACTGATATAAAACAACTTATTTTTTCATAACGAATCCCCAAAAAGGTTCCTAAAGAAAATAAACCACCCTTATGCTTCCTCTTTGGGCAAGAAGGTACACCCTGGCTAACAACTACACCAACTAATGCTCTACCCAAATGATTCTTCTAAGTTATGTATGTGCCCAACAAATATCATTTCTTCACATCATCAATAAATTTTGGAATACACATGAGAATAAAAATTGAACAAATATATGACCTCAATCCCAAATAAAACTTTTAAGCCTTTAGGTACTCAATAATGATAAGATCCGGTGTGAGAGGCACCAACACAAAAAAAAATTGAATACTCCAAAATGTTATGCTCAACCTAATCCAATGTCATAAACACCCAAGTATTTTCCTCAGGAAATTTCTCAAGAAAAAACATATAGTTAATTATTTTTTAAAGGAATTCTAGGTAATATACTCATTCAAATTATCTTTCACAATAGAGTCCAATCATCTCCTTCTTGACCCCTCGAGCATATTGTGAAAAACCCCACCTTAACATCTTCTAGAGTCTTCAAAATATTAAAGATCTTCTCAATACAATGAAGAAAAAATTCAAACTCAGGAGGAACCTTTTCAGCATAAAAGATGTGATGTTGCTTCTTAGTAAATTTATATCCATGATCAACCACATGTACAAGTTTCCTGACACCCAAAAGAACTATAGCAGGAATAGTGAAAATTACATCTTTTAGAAAAGAAGGTTCCAATAAAGAATTATCATGTAGATAGTATCTCACATAGTCGTATCTTATATTTGGAATATATCTTCTCAGAGGAATTGTATATAAAAATAATCTAATAACTAAATATATCATTATCATATTCCAAAATCATAGGACCACATTTTAAATTCAATATAAAGCTTTAAATCTAAAATTATTTTATGAAATTTTGAATTCAATAATTGAATGTAATTACATAAAAAAGAATAAATAAATTTAATGAAACTTACATATATAAATCATTCATATAAAATTAAACCTCAATCCTCAAACCTTGTAAAATTTATATAACTACCCATGGTGACTGAGGTTTAGTCACAAAAGTGAGTGGTAAAGGACCCTCTTTCACACTTACTATACAAATTATAATGGTAATAAATCATATATACCAATGAAACATAACCAATATCAAACATTTAAAAGCAACATCAGGTTCAGTCCTCATTTGATACAAAATTTTAATAGACCAACTTGGGTCAACCGGAACATAATCATGATCTAGCAATCATAGGGTGAGTGAAACATAGATAATGAAAACTAGTAATGAATATAATGAAAAAAGACATAAAACTATATTAAAAAGAATAATAAAATAGGGATACAACTAAATCTATACAAACCAAGCCAAATAGGCTAAACCATAAAAGTATGCATCCAAAAAGACCACAAGTCTCCATGTGACCAATAACCACCATCAAACCATCCTAAACCAAAATCAACAATGAAAGGAGAATGCAACATGATTTAATATTCACTTAGCTTTACCTAGAACCTATAATAAAACATATAAAAATACCAAATGTAAAACCTATGGTGTGATCACAAATCCTATTAGGATACAACAAAAGAGTCTATGTAAGGAATCAAATAATGAATGCAATAGTTCTATATTTTGAATCAAAAAATAGTTTTGAAAAACATTTTCATAAAACTAATCTATTTGAAAACCATTCTCTATTTGGTTTTTCATAAATTCCTAATATATTCTACAACAAAAAATATAACAAGTATAGGTGTTAAAATATGAAATAATATCCATTCTTCATATGGTCAATAATTAAATACATGTTCACGAAAAACCATCGTGTGATACCACCTAACATAATTATGTCCACCAATATAAAATGATATCTAAATTTCATGTTAATTAATTGTACAAGTACACCACTTTTTAACTATATTAACTCTCCTTATCGACTAGTTAACATAAATATTTCTATCAAAGAGAAGACGGAGAATTACATATAAATTGTTCCTGCTAATATCAAGGAAATAATAAACAGAGTTCTAATAAATCATAATGGGTTTCATATTCTTAGTGAAATGAATAAATTAAACAACACAATGTTTGAAGAACTAATTTGTACTAATTACATATGCTAGTTGAAGTTGTTGAAGTCCATAGAAATGATTTTTGAAGTCTTAAAAACTATAAATTAAATAATAAAATGTTTTTAAGATGATATAATTATTATTTAATGATATTTAGAAGTTATTGGTTTGATTTAAATTTATTTTGACATAATTTGAGTGAGATCTTCAAATTATTTTTGGTGAATGAAAAATGGATTTGTTTTCAGTTTGTAATGTTACAATAGAATCCTTATAAGGTTCAAAATTATTATAAGGTTAAATTATTGATTTATAGGATTCAAAATGTTTCCATGGATTTTGTAGTGTCCGTGAAGAACATTGGAAGTTTATTTCCCAACATTTTAATATTCATTCAGAAAGAAAATAATGTTATTTTTCAATCATCGTAATGTTCATGAAATGTCATAAAGTACAATCATTATATGTTCCAATCAAAGTAAAGATTATGGGATCATCCCAATGTTCATGGTGATTATATTATAGTATAACAAATACTTTAAATTGATCTTGAATCCTTATAGGATTCAACAAACATTACAAGAACTATGATGTTGATGCCACATTACAATACCCTTAGGTAGTGAGTTTTTGTAAGATACCTTTATGTATGATGATAAAAATAAATAATATATGATTATTCAAATAATTTCTTCTACATAAGAAGGGAGTTATAATAAGATACACGGGGCATCTAATATAGTTTTTTTTCACATGATGTTTCATTTAATATGATATGAAAACTTTGAGAATCATCCAAATATTTTAAATCAATATGGATCTTTATAAGAATGAAAAAATTGAATATATTTCTAGAAAAATAAATAGTTTTAGAATAAATAAACATATATAATTATATTTAAATACAATTATTCTCAATAATTGTTCATTTTTGTTTCAAACATCATCATCACGCAAGAAGATCATGATTAAAGATGAACCCATCATGAGAAGAAGTTGGTGTTGAGATGACATCCATTCTGAAAACTGCACTACCACATCACAGTTCCATGCACATGTGAATAATTAAAAATAATTTAATTGTGATGTGGAGTTTTGAATTTTAAATTATATATCATTTGGAGATTCAAAATAAAATATTTAATGTTAATTATAATGATTTTTAATGTAATAATAAAATCAAGTGTATTTAGACCAATTTTAAATGGAATGTGAATCTCACTACCAAAGATTATAGAGTTTCCAAAATTACTATTGGAAACTAATATTCAAACATTATTCTTTCAATACATATATTATAGTGACCCTGTATTTTATTACAAGAATATTGAATCATTTATAAAATAAACAACATAATAGTGTTACAAATCTAGGATCAAGTGGTTTAGTGTATTTATAAAATTAATCTTAAATATAAATTTTACAAAATAAAAAATAAAAAATATTTAATTCATTATTCTATAGCATCATAGTGGACTTCTCATTCTCCTTAGTATAAGTAATCACCTGAGGATATATATCAATGAATGGGGTGAGATAAAATCCCAGAAAGAGGATTGACAAAGGCATGAATCAATATAACAGGGTTGAGCATAATCATCATCATAACATCATAATAAGGATATGAAACTTTTATAAAGTCATTTAATATGGAAATGAAAAAAAATGAAACATCATGTCTTAGTGTTAAACTAACACATATAGTTGTGAACAAATATAGAATGTTGTTCACACATATTTCACTTTCTCTAATTAGACACATCATATTATAAAATGAATTAGAGAGCTATACAATTCCAGGTTCACCTATCTCATCATAAAATTTTCTTGCACTATATAATTCCAGGCGCACCCATCACATCATAAAATTTACATTATCATGCATTCCACATAGAACATATGTCAATATTGGGCATAAAGTAACCCACGAAAAGGAATAGGTTTTATTTAATAAAGCATCCATTCACAAATAAAATTTGTGGTTCCCCAAATAAATATGAAATAAAATACTATGTAAAATAAACATCAATATAGAGTGAACAAGACATATTCTCAAGAAAAGTAAAAATTTGTTTTTAAAAAGAATATTTCTTTTGGGAAATCATTTTGTTTTTCATAAAACTATATTAGAAGCATGTATATCACCAAAAAAGAAATGTTAATTAAAAAATTAAATCATATTGAAGGAGTATTAAATGAAAATCCACCCCTAAATTTGGCATGAAAAATGAATACCCTTAAAAATTAAATTGGGTTCTAGAATCCTATTTCCTTTTGTCTGAATGGTTTCTTCAATTTAATATCCTGGGTAATCAAATTAAAATCATTAATTAAAAAATACAGAACCTAATATACAAATTTTTTAATTATTATTGTTTTATTAAGTTCATTTATTTAATTTTTTATGAGTTATAGAGTTTAATTTCATCATTTTGGAGTGTTTTTTGTTTCACGGTTTCCATGATCGGTTTGCCTGTTTATAAGTATGGAAGTTCATGTACAATAAGAAAGATTCTACATAATTGAGATTATATGATATTCATGAACATAAATAATTTTAATTTGTTTTATATTTTATTAATATTATTTATTTGATATAATTTTAATGAAAATGATTTAATTTATTTGGGTGGTTTTTATGACCACAATGAGCTTATATCATTTTATTCAACATCATGTTTATATATTGTTTCCAGATCATTATGTAACTTATAATATGTGTAATAAAAATATTAATTAACTATTATAATGTTTTTATAACCATACTAAATGTTTGTAGTGAAAAATGAAAATGCATCATCCATGGTGGTAGTAAATAGACACACCACAGACGATATATTAAATTTATGAATAAAGGGAAAAGGGAATTGATTTGAAGATGAATTGTTCCACTAGAAAAATAAAATTAAAGTATATAAATGGTAATAGAGTTATCATTCCACTTGTATAAGTGGATTTTATTATAGTATAAGAAAATATAAACAATTTAAATGAAATTAAAAGAAAAAGAGAGAGTATTTTACCACTTGAATTTCTCCCCCTTGAGAACATCTATAGGGAAAATGGTTTGGTATTTTGATGAGACCAATAGATCTTGGACATGGGGGAGGGTCTTGAGAAGCGTATAGGAAAAAATTGGACTTGATTCAAGTCTTGGAAGGTGTTAAGAGAATAGATGGTGAGGGTTGGTATTTATAGAGTATGATATGGTTGTTTTCTCATAATTTTATTCATTAGTTTATTATTATGGCTCAAGACATTGAATAGTATTATCATTATCACGTAATATATTAAAATTATTAAGGGGGTTAAATATTATGGTTCTTACATGAGTGATGACTGGAGGAATAGTGTATTCAACTTATAATGTATATATACAGTAAATTATTGTATTTCACTAGTCCCCAGAAATTCATGTTTTTTAGATAAATCCAAAAAATTCACCCTAACCATTTTTTGACATGTATAATTCAAAAATAAACTTGATTTTATGAAAATAATTTTATTAAATATGATAAATTTAATTTTTAAATAAAATCATCTTTCACTTAGAAAATACTAATTTTTAAATTATAACTGTTTTTATAATACATTGAAAAATTTATTAAGGTTTCATAAAATTAAATTATATTCATAAGACAAAATAATATAATTTATGAATCTATTATATGAAAATAATCTTCTTTTAAATAATTATATTAATTATAAAATTATAAATAAACATTTGTGTTTTATAAAAATAACAACACTTAATTAATAATTATTAAAATATTATTTACTTATGATATGATATAATTATATCCTATTATCATTTATAAGATAATTTAATCTTATTTATACTTTCATGGGTTATGTTACTATTCAATTTTAAAGACTACTATTCTAAAGGGTCACATTACTCTCCCAAAGATCAAGTTACTATTCCATAGGTATATATTCCTTAACTTCTAGAAATACATTTTATTTTATTCAATATTCATTTAGAAAATTTTTATAGTTTTCTCAATGTTATTTTATGTGGTTTATACTACATGACATAATTATATAAAGTGAATTTCCATTGATAAAATTTTGGGTTGTTACATTCTTCCCCCCCTATGAAATTTCACCCTCAAAATTTCCTTTAACATACTATTCTGAAAAAAAGTGGGGGAACATCTCCTTCATCACTTCCTCTATTTCCCATGATTCCTCTTAGTACTTAAGGTTCCACCATAGTACTTTGAATATGTGAGTAGTGTTTTTGCATAGAAAATTATCTCTACAGACCAAGATCTTCACTAGATTCTCCTCATAAGAGATATCATTTTCCAACTACACCACCTCTGGATTCAGTATATGTTATGTATATGGTATGTACATCTTCAAGAGGGATATATGTAATACATTAGGTACATGACACATGGTAGGTTGAAGTGTCAATCAATATGCAATAGCTTTGAATCAATCAATAATATTGAAGGGGTTGACGTACCTGGAACATAGCTTTCCTTTCTTCCCAAATATCATGATTCTCTTAATAGATATTGTAGAGGAAAACCATGTCTACAACATTAAACTCTAGTTCCTGTCAATGATTGTCTACATAGCTCTTCTATCGACTATGGGCTACCTTGATGTGCTGGTGAATGGTTTTATCCTTATCCACCATTTCTTTGACCATTTTAGGTCCTATTAGCTTAAGTTCAATGACTTCATCTGAGAACACTGGTGTTTTGAATGTTTTCCCAGAAAGGGATTCATATAGAGCCATTTAGACCCTCAAATGGAAACTATTGTTGCAAGATAACTAAAACATAGAAAAATATTATCCCCATCCTCCTTTTAATTCTATTAAACATTCTCTCATAATTTATTCTAGTCTCTAAATATTCCATTAAAATTGGCCATCATTTTGAGGATGGTAAGTCATACTGAATTCCATCTCTGTGTTTAGATATTGTTGGAGAATTTTCAAGAGCATCAAGGTGATGTATGGATATTGAACAGATACAATAAATGGTACTCCATGTGTCCTTACCACTTATCTGATGTATATCCCTGTAAGATGATCCAGTGATAAGTCCTCTTGAATTGTGATAAATTGAGATGTCTTTGTAAGATGATCCACAACAACCCATATAGTGTTGTTTCATCTAGATGTCATTTAATGTCTAATGACAAATTCCACGGTGATGTTTTCCCCTTTCCATGTTTTTATGGGTAATGGTTTTACACTTCTAATTAGACATTTGTCTTTTATTATTCACTAATTGAGATACTAGAGAATTTCATGTATATTCAATGATATCCATGTTCATATTGTCCCACCAATAGTTCTCTTGGAGATATTGATAAATATTTGTGTTACCTAGGTTATTATATAAGGTGGAGATATGTGCATCATTCAGAATCTCCTTATTTATCTCTATATTTGATGGTACACATAGTCATGACCCAAATCTTACATTTCCATCCTCATAAATTTTAATCTCTTAGGATTTCCCCTTTCTTAGTGCTTCTACCATCATCAGAATTTCCACATATTTTCTTTGAGAAAACATTATTTTCTCCATGAGGGATGGTTGAGTTTTAATTTGAGAAAGGATTGGTGATATTCCTTTCTTAATTTTTCCTATTTTTCATCCATTAAAAATCTAATAAGACTGGATCCTTCCGAATTATGATCATTGAAAATGTTGTTGGATCCTTTCTACTTAAATTATTCTCCACTTTATTTCCCTTACCAGGATTGTTGTAGATTTAGCAGTCTTAATTCTTAATGAGATATAACCATCTTCACTGGGGCATATTAAGGTTCTTCTATGTAAATATATATTTAAGGATTCTATTGTGATTATGTATTTCACACTTCTTCCCATATAGATAATGCCACCATATTATCAACACAAATATCATAGTTGTCAACTACAGATCATGCATGAGATAGTTTTCTCATGAATATCCAACTACCTTGAGGAATAGGCTATAACTTTATCATTTTTCATCAATACATAGCCGAATAAATTCTTTAACACATCATTATATACCTTAAATAGTTCCCCACTTAAATTAAGTGTGAGTAAAGTTGTAGTGATAAACCTCATTTTTAACTCTTTGAAGAAATATTCAAATTCACTAGTCTATAAAAACATTTCTCCCTTATGATTAATCTTGTTTAGTGGGTTTTATTATCGTGATATGTTTTTCACAAATCAGTGGTAACAACCAGCTAGACTAAGGAAACTACAAATCTCTATTATCGATGTTGGCCTGGTCCACTCTTTGATTGCTTATGTCTCAGAAGGGTACATAGATATTCCATTACTAGTGATAACATGTCACAATAATGATACTTCCCCTATCCAAAACTCACATTTACTATACTTTTCATACAATTTCTCTCTACACAAAGTATTTATAATAATATTCAAATGCTTCTCATGTTCCTCCTTTCTCTTATAGTATATTATAATATCATCGATAAATACTACCACAAATTTCTCAAGAAAATATCTAAATATTTTTCTCATTAATTCCATGAAAATTTTTGGAGTATTAGTGTGTCATAAATGAATCATTATAAATACATAGTGTCCATACCTCATTCAAAATGAATTCTTAGGAATATCTTTTTCTCTCACCTTTAATTGCTGACATCCTTATCAAAGGTCCATTATTGAGAAATACATAGCCCCCATAGTTGATAGAACAATTAATCTATCCATGGAAGGGGATACATGAAATTTATCATGATTTTGTTGAGCTCATGATAATCACAGCAGAGGTTCATTGATCTATCCTTCTTCTTGATAAAGAGGACTGGTGTACCCCATGTTGAAAAACTTAGGTGTATAAAACCCTGGTCCATATTCTCATGTAATTGCTTCTTCATTTCCTCCAACTAAATGGTGTCCATTATATCAGGTTTCTTTGATATAGGTAGATATTTAGGAATATGTTCAATTAAGAACTCAAACAATTGGTCAAGAGGAAGACGTAGAAATTATTCGAGGAACACATTAGTGTATTCCCTCACAATGGGCATATCGTAGATCATGATTCTCTCAATTGTCTCAACCATTTGAGCTAGATATGATTTCTTGTAAGGAAATAATATAAAAACATGATATGATGAATCTTAAATATATTCTTCCTCCTCCTTACACTTATATAGATTTGGATGATGGTTCGAGATGCGAAGATTTATATCCCTCTCCCGAAACCTGATGTTGGATTTGAATAAAGATAGTTAATCCATGCCCAAAATTGCATCAAACATTACCAATGGATGTAAAACTAGATTTTATGGGAGGTTCATTAGAAAAATATTAATTTAGGAGGAGTTATATACATTGGATGAAATAATTTCCCAAATTTGTTATGATCATAGATAACTCAACTTCTATATTTTTATGGTGGTGTTTCGAAAGTTATACTAAAATTTCAAGATATAAATGAATTCATAGAATAATAATAAAATAGAATATTTTCTATTATTGAATGAATAAATAGGATACATGTTACCTCATCATTGTTGGTATCTACCTCAAAAGTAGTGATGGAATAAAACTTCACTTTCTCTTTTGGATTTGGTGGCTACTGACACCAAGTACCCTTGAGAATTTTAGTTTTATTGCACTAGATTGTATAGTTCTCTTGGTCCTTATAATTTAATTATTGAACAATAGGTGGTGTTCCCATTTCATTCATGCATTTTCCCTCTTCCTCATGTCTTTTCTATATTCATGATCGTGGTGTCCTTCTATCCCACACATATAGAATTTCTCAGTCCCTTTGACGTAGTTCCCATGATGCTTCTTCCCACATTTTTTCCATGTGAGTGGTTGGTATTTCTTTTTTCCTTTCAGATTAGATCCCCTAGCTTGAAAATATATCTTTAATTTCTTATCACTATAGCCATGGGACCACTCTCCAATCTCCATGTCCACTTCAAGATAAAATTAAAAAACTTTTTTATAACCCCTAAAGTCTCAAATTTAAAGAGCCTTTTGATAGATTGGTTTTAAACCGCTAAACAATCTATCAATTGTTCTATCATTACTGATAACAAAACCATAAGAGTACCTTTAAATCCATGTGGAATTTTATTGATAGTCTATGAAAGATTAAACATCATTTTCCATTATCTATATGAATTATCTATCCCTATTTGTACAAATTTGTTAAGGGAATAGTTTTTAAGAAACAATATCTTATAGTCTTCTCACTCTATCTCTTTAATTTTTTCCTTCAACTTGGTGTTCATAATCAATTACAATCATTGGTCAGCCTATATATGTAGCTGATAAACAGACAAAGCCACCTTCTCCATCTCAGAATAGAAAAGAAAAAAAATATCTTCTCCAGTGAGTAGACCCACTGTTCCACGACTAGTGGATTGGAAGATCTACTAAATGTAAGCGGTTATGGCCGTATAAGAGACTCTATAGATAGTTAATCCCTCTTAGGTGATATAAGAAGTTCCCCATTACATCGGATATTCTTCATAGCCTAATAAAGTTTGGTATTCATTACAATGAAATATTTCAGTCCACCTCCCAATGTATTGGGGATGTTGTTCATGAAATATCTTCATTGTCTCTCACATGGATTGTTGGACAGGTTTTTCATGGTTCCCACTATTTTATAAATTGTAAAAGGTTTGAACAATACATAAGTTAATAATTCATGAATAAATAATTTATTCCTTTGTGTAATTAACTCTTAAAGAATTATTATGTTATAAAAATTTTATCATTTTCTAAAATTATGATTCTTGGGTGCTTTTATATACATAGTCTCATTCTAAGGGTTTCCAATATGGTTCTATAATCCTAAATCCCAAAAAAACTAAACTGTTCTCTGATACCAACTATTGTGACCCAACATTTTTTTATGTCACTATTACATCATTACAAAGATAAACAATATAATAGTGTTACAAATCCAATATCAAGAGGTATAGTGTATTGGGAAAATTAGGCTTACACATAAATTTTAAAAAATTAAACATAAACATTATTTAACTCCTTCTATAGCTTCTTAGTGGCCTTCACATTCTCCCGAGTACATGTAAACACCTGAAGATATACATCAACGAAAGGGGTGAGACAAAAGCCCATTACAATGATACTTAAATACATGAATCAATATTACATGGGAGAGAATAGTCATCAACATAACATCATAATAATGATAGAAAACATTTTATAATGGAATTGAATGTGGAAATGCATAAAAATGAAACATCATTTCTTAGTGGTCAACTACCACACATTGTTTGAAACAAGCTATCATCATGTTCATTGATATTTATTTTTTTTCATGAGATACATCATATTAACCAATGAATTAGAGTGTTATATAATTTCAAGAAAAACCATCACATCAAAATACTTACATGGACTATATAAATATGTTATCACTCATCACATCATAACATTTTCATTATCATGCATTCCACATAGAACGTATATCAATCGGGGATATTTAGTAACCGTTGAAAAGGAATGGGTTTTATTTCATAAAGAATTCATTTATGAATAAAATTTGAGGTTCCCAAAAGAAATAGTGAATAACATACTTAATAAAATAAACATCAATATTCAGTGAATAATTAGAAATCTCAAGATAAGTAAAAGATGTGATTTTAGAAATAAGAGTTATTTTGGAAAATATATGTGTTTTCAACGAAACCATATTAGAAGCATGTATATCATAGAAAAGAAAAGGTAATTAAAAAATGAAATCACATTGTAGGAGTATTGAATAAACATCCACATTAAAATTTGGCATGAAAAAGGAATAACCTAAATAAAGTAAATTGTGTTTGAGAATCACCTTACCTTATGTACGAATGCTTTATTCACTTCAATATACTGAATAATCCATTTAAATTCATTAATTAAAAATCTAGAATCTATTATACATGTACTAAATTTATTATTGTTTTAATAAGTTCATTTATGGAATGTTTAATGAGTTATATAGTTCCATTTCATCATTTGGGTTTGTTTTTTTCTTGGTGCCCATGCTTGGTTTGCTTGTTTAAATGTATTGAAGTTCATGTAAAATGATAATGATTTTCCAGAATTCAAATTATATGTTATTAATGAATACACAGAAGTGTAATTGGTCTTATATATCCTTTTTTATATGGTAATAGGATGATTTATTACATATAAAGTAAATGAAATTGATTTAATCAATTTGTGTGGTTTTTATGACCACAATGAGTTTATATCGTTTTATTCAACATCATGTTTATATATTTGTTCTAGGAAATTATATAATAGATAATCTGTATAATAAAATATTATTTAACCATAATAATGGTTTTATAACTATACTTGAAGGAGGTAGGGGAAAATGAAAACATGTCATCCATAGTGGTGGTAAATTGCTACATCATGAACGATATCTTTTTTTTTTGAATAATGGGAAAGGGGGGAGATTTGAGGATGAATTATTCCATTAACATAATAAAATTACAGTATATAAAATATAATATATTTATCATGTAACTTGGATAAGTGGAGGATATTATAGGATAAAAAATTAAATGAAACAAAAAGAAAATTAAAATAAAAAGAAGGGGGAATTTACCTCTTGAATTTCTCCTCCTTGAGAACCACCTTTGGGGAAAGGGTTTGGTATTTGGATGAGACCAAGAGATCCTAGAAATGGGTGAGGTAATTTTAAATATTATTTTTTAAAAATTAAATAATCCTCGATTTTTTTATGTTGTGAGGAGTAGAGGTGGTGAGGGGAGGTATTTATAGGGGGGGAAATGGGTGTTTTCTCGTTATGTTATTCGTTAGTTTATTATTTTTTATCAAGATTTTGAATAGTTTGAAAATTATCAATAAATATATTAATATAATTTTTTTAGTTATAGATAATAGTTTCAATATCATATATGACTCAAGGAATGGGTCTTTAACTTATAATGTATATATACCATAAATTAACATATTTCACTATTCACTGAAAATTCAAATATTTTAGAAATTTCCAAAAAAATCACCCTAACCATTTTTGATGTACAGAATTTAAACACGAACATAATTTTATGAAAATATTTTTCTAAAAATTATGACTTTAATTTTTAATTAAACTCATTATTTACATGCAAAATACTGATTTTAAAATTATATCTGATTCTATAACACATTTAAAAACTAATTAATGTCTCATAAAATTACATTATAATCATTAGAAAAAAAATATTTTATAAAAATATTTTATTTAAATAAATTTACATTTAAATAATTATATTAATTATAAAATTATAAAAAATATATTATATTTTTTAAAAATTTCAACACTTAGTTAATAATTTTTAAAATATTTACTTACTTATAATGTGTTATAATTATAACATATTATAATTTTTGAGAATCCAATATTTTATTTATACTTTCATGGTTAATGTTACTATTTAATTGTCTAGTTTACTCTTCATAAGGGTCAAATTACTATTACAAAGGACATGTTACAATTCCATTGGTATAGGTTCCATAACTTCTAGAAATACCTCTCATTTTACACATTCTTCATTCATAATGTTTTTATTGTGTTATCAAAGTGATTTTATGTGGTTTATACTATATGTAATAATTAAAATAAGTAAATTCCCATTGATATAATGTGAGGTTGTTACATATGTGTGTGTGTGTGTGTTGAAAATAGAGAAGGAGGGGTGCTTGAGAATACTATGTAAGAATTGGGTTTTTGAGAAGACAATTCATGATAGTTTCATCAATGAGAGAAGATATTGGAGATAAGAACCATTTATGAATAAGGAAATTATTTTTTTCCTTGTGTTCATGAAGATGAGAAGAAATGGGATTGTGAATATATGTAGTGTGTCTTCTAGACTAGAAGATTATATTGTAGAGATAGGCTACAGGATTTCATGGGGATAGTGTACATGAGAAGACCAGTTGATCTATATTGTTTGTAGTGGGGGATATATATAAATATTTATTGAAGATACCTGATGAATTAATGCATCATACCTATCATGGATCATTAATTTTTACGTGGGAAGTTGGATGATATGTACTCCAATGGAACTATCAAGTAATAACATAGCATGACATTAGGATACTAGGTCTAGTACGATCCTTAGTCTAACCACCTGTATATATAGTGGGGTATATATGATTGAAATAAATGACTAATTATGAAAAGGAGTATGATTTTATATATAAACCATATAAATCCAAAGGTACAACATTTTCTACATTTTCTGTATATATAGAAAGGTTGACATAATTTAATATTTATAGGACTAATAATTTATCCAATATAAGTGGTTTAATTAAAAAGAATTCCTAAAAAGTTTCTAACACTGATTCACTACCCTTATCAGGGGTACCTAATTAGACTGAGGATTAATGAGTGGTATTAAAGTTAATATAGGTTTCTTTTGGTTAAAAAAGAAGTTATAGAGTAGAATAATCTTAAAATATTTATTAGTGAAGGTGTCCCTAAATTTTATGGAAATGTATACTATAGTCGAAGGAATAAGATGTAACCTTACATTATTAAACGTAGCCTAGAGGTTAAAGATTCCAAAACCATTTATTTTCCACCCAAACCTATTGTAGCCCCTAAGTATCTTTCTAAAAAGATGAATATGTAGGCTAATTTAAAATCACAAAATTCCATTATTATTAAAATATCAGAAAGTGTATATAAAAAGATCATGGGACCTCAAATTTACAATGATATTTGAGTTATATTGAAGAGAAATTTTGAGATAAAGATTAATATAATAAGTATAAATTAAAAGTATGGAGTAGTAGGTTTATATATATTAAAATTGATGATAAGACGGTGTACAACCTTCAAAAAAGTGAATAGGATGAGACACATTTCAAAGAAAATTGAATCATAAAATCTATAGGTGGAAAAATTTTAAAATCATGTGGTTCTGAATATGGGGAAGATAAGGAATACATGAAGATTAATTTATCTTTTCCCTCAAAGGAATTTCAAAAAAAAATTAAAGGAAAGGTTGTGAAACCACCAAAGTTCGTTAATTACAATGGATCGGGAAACCTTTCCACAAATTTCATAAAGTCTAATTTGACTAAATTTGAATCATATTAATATGATGATAAATCCCATAAAAATATAAATTGTAAAATAAATATAAAATATTCTAAAAAATGAAGAACAATTTTATGAGAAATAATGAGTAAACAAACTCACCATCATTCATTCGATTAGTTGTTGAAGAGAAATTTATGGCTTAGGATAAGATATTTATTGATACCTTAAGAAGTGATGATAGAGAATAAAGGATATAATGGGAAAACATACTTAAAGATTATTTTGAATCATGTATTGAGAAAAATACATAGATTAATAAATTGAGGATAAATTTATTAAAAGAATATAATAACGAGGTTGAAGAAAATGATGATCTTGTTAAAAGTGATGTAGCCTAATCTGATGAAGTAAATAAATAAAAACTAAGTTTAGTTGAGTAAGAAATAATGGTAGGTGATCATGAGTATAAGGTTTTTGGGAATGAAAAAGAAATTTCCAATAAAAATTACATGTTTCTTGACTCATAGAAAATGTTTGTAAAAATAATTAAAGACTTTAGAAATTCAGTGGATGTGAATGTTGATTGTTCTCAAGATGGTTAGTTGAATTTCACCAAAAATAAATTTGTTTATACACCAAAAAAGTTTCAAAACAAATTTATTATTTCTAGCATTGAAGGTTCAAAAAAATATAAACACAGAATTCATAGACTAAAAATACTGGTGAGAATTACACCTTAACACCAAATAGAGAGATATGTTCTATAAGAAGACCAATGCCCCTTGAAAAAAATATGTGTAGTTTGAAGAAGGACATCAATTATAAATATATAGAAAAATTTTTATCACTGTTGAACATCAAGGTTTAGTGATTTATTCTAATTATATATCTTTTACATATTTAAAATACTACTCTTACTAGAATAAAGATTCATTTCTATGGAAAATTAATAAACCAAGTTGTAGATATGATGAGAAAATAACGACTAATAATAAGAAAAAGAATCTATATCCAAAACTTCATCTAATATGTAAAGTCAAAAAATGTGTTTCTTTAGAATAAATATGTATGTGATGTGAAAATAATTATTATAGAGTGTAGAAATTCATGACTCAGCTCGAATGGAGAATTTTCATATGGCAGGAAATAGATGGAAATTTATAATACAGGGGAAAGAATGAAGCTTTATTTTATAGATTCTATGAATTCCTATAAAATACCCAAAAATATATAAGATTTTCACGAAATAATGTTTCACAGTCTAGAAGACCCAATTAGATATGAATAAGAGAATAGTGAAATAAAAAAACAATTAGTGCCAAAAGTTTTCATGTATGTTCACATGAGAATACAGATGTTCATGAGAAGTTATCAACTCTTAGTGACTTAAATCTTTCTATAATATGTGAAAAGTCATGGAATGGTATGGTGGAATATGTGAAAATTATTATAATTCCAGTATAGTTGATGAAAAATTTAGAATAATCACCATAAATTTAATTTTCCATGATTAAATAGTGAATAAAACTGCTCCAGGCATAGAAGTAGTTTAAGAGATGAAAATAAACATGAAACTTTTTAGGGTTGAAAACATAAATGGATATATAATGAAAGTATCCAATTTAGGTATTATGATGAATAAGGAGTCCTAGATGATAAGAAATAGACATTCTTATTATTTATACGAAGTAAATAATTAATAAATCATTATTCCATTATCCTTTGTTTATTATGTACTAATATGTGGGGAATTATAGCAGATGATTGAGTGTTCTATATTTTTTTAAAGAATGGTATTTTAAATTCATGGGGTTTAATAACTTGAATGAAAAGGAGTATGTGTGTGCATTGATTTATGGGTATATGAAATGATATTATTCTATCAAAATATCCTTATTTAGTGAATCTAAAAGCATGAGATATATTTGTAAAAATAAATAATGAGGTATCTAAATCACACTTATTATACTGGTTTTTTATTTATATCAAAAATATAATAAAGGGGAAGCTTTTTCTCTTAAAAAGATGGATAAATAGTGGAGTTAATTAACTTTTACAGTAACTATTTTTATATGTTTTGTGATATTTTTTCAGGACTAAAAATCTGTTGATAAATTCATTTAAAACTACCCAAAAATGAGAATTTATTTGGTGTCAATTGAATGTGAATTTATATCTATCCTTGATCACCTTGGTTAAATAACTCATTTTTATACCATATTATTTGATGAATATATACAGTTGTCCAACTAAAGTATTATTGCTATGAAAATTATATAGTTCTATCCTTCTCATAAAAGTGGATCAGGATATGATTATATATTAAAAATGATAGTTTAATAAGTTGTTTTGATATTCATGGAAGAATTATAAAAGATTATTTTAAAGGATTTCCCTGCATTTTTCTTCAATTTATTATCAATAAGGTGGAGATAATTTTCAATATATTTTTTGAAGATGAATGGATTTTTAAAAATTAATACAAATAGGGGAAATATTTTTGTAAATAAATTAATCTCACTTGTTGTCAGTAAGACAATATAAAAGGAATGTAAAATTTGTTCATTGATGATTTAGTAGATTCCATTATGAATGGAGTGAATAAAATGTGTCATTCTACGTGTATAACTTGGTTAAGAATCCTTCATTCAATAGACCTTATATGTGATGATTTTTTTGTTCATCATTCAAAATACTTATGATTCTGATTAGAGTATTATATATAATAGTTCCTATTGAAATGGATAAATAATTCATTAAGAATATTGAATACCCAATGTTTATAGAATATAGATTCAAGTTGAGGTTTTTGAACCCCATGAAAAAGATTTTAGAAGTCATAAAATCTATAAATTGAATAACATAATATTTATGATATTTTTTGAAGTTGGTTTAATATGTTTGATAAGGTCTTAGTTTGAGTTGAATATGTTCAAAAATCATTTGAGTGATATATTGAAATTCTAGTTTTCCGAAATAAAAACAACTATGTGTTGAGTTTGGAAGGTTGGGATGATATATTCACATGCTTCAAAATGATAATAAACTTTTAAAAATTATGGATAATAAAATTTATAAGGATGATTTTTTTAGTTCATATAGTTTCCACAGACATTTTAAGGTTCATAAATCCCTTCTTATAGTTATTTACAAACTTCATAATGATCATTATGAAATATTTTTGGTTTGATTTTCAATCATTTCAATGTAAAAGAATCTATTTTAGGTATAATATTCACATTTTTTGACTATTTTATGTAATAAGAAATCGCAATATGGTTCATGGTGATCACCATAATGTACAACAGACATATCCTAAGGTTCATTCATCATCATTGGGTTTATGAAATCATACCAAAATAATGATTTTATTGAAACATTATAAAACCTAATTATAATGTCTTTTATTATAAATATGCATAAGATGAGAAAATAATTTAAAATAGTATTGTTTATAGTATGTCATTTTTGTAATAACTGTGTTCTCATATGATACAATATCCACATTATATTGACTATTTTTATAAGTTGAGGAATTTCAAAATACTTGAAAACCATAAAAATATTCCAATGATATGAAATGAATCTATAACTATAACCACCTGTCACATTTTATATGTATTACAAACACCCTATTTAGATCATTATTTTGTGGGGTTTCGTTTAGGTTTGATTTAGGTGAAAATTTTGGATATTTTGAAATTTTCTAGGTTGTGTATGGTTGGCTTAGGGTTTTCTCAAACCAAGCACCCTATTAGTGGAAATCGTGAAAACCAAAATAGTGGTGGTTTTCATGGCTCATGAATAGTTTTAATAAAATGCACCTATCTAGGAGAAATTATGCAACCCTCTAAAAAGGGGTTCATATCCAAGGTGTATGGTTTTTTTAATCATGCGACCCTACACAAGAAACTATTCTTGTAGGTTTTAATTAATTATAATTTTTTTAAAAACCTAAAGCCCTCATTTTAAGTGAATGATGGGAATGTACACATCTAATACATGTTATTATTCTTTGTAAGTTCCACATAGGTAATTTTTCCCCTATACACCCCTTCATAAGTGAATTAAAGATATCTGAATAGCATTCGATCTCTTCCCAATAAGATTCCTCTTCTTGTTCATTTTCCATTATTCTACCATATTTCCTCCCTAGGTTTTTATAGGTCTCTGTGTTGTTAGAGGATATAATCCCCACTATTTTATATCTTCAATCTAGGTTTAATTATTGGATTCTTGTTTCTTACTTTCTTCATTGGAGTTTCCCAATTGGGGATTTGTGTTTTCAGATACATTAATCCTGAGGTAGGTCGTTCTGTTTATGATGTTCCATTTGATTAACCTCAAATTACTTTATTAAAATTAAATTTCATGATTTAAATTCAATTTCGTGATTTAAATTCAATTTCTTGATTTCCATGAAATTTCGTTAAATATGTTTATTAAAAATACAATTCCATTGAATTTGGGATTTGAAACTATATTTGGCATGAAATTTGGAAAAATACCCAAATTCTATTGAATTTGAGTGTGTTGTGAAATTGGAAGGAAAATTTTTAAATTAAATTTTGGTATTTAGTTGTGGAATATGAATTTAGAAATTTTTTTATGAAATAAAATTTAAATTGGTAATTAAAAAATTTTCTTTAAATGGTTTTGGATGAAACCCAGTAGTTTTATCTTGGAAAAGGAAGTGTATTGATTAAAAAATTGTGTTTTTGTATTTGAATAGAAATTGTTATATTTTAAATGGTTAATGGGATTAAATGTATTATGAATAGTTTTGAAATTATTTTTTCATTATTGAATGATGAATGTGCACATGCAAGCCCAAGTAGTTAGTGAGTTACAGGAAAAAACACGCTAGGATGGGAATTCCCTAGAAATGGATTAACACTTGAATATGATAACAAAAACTTATTGTTAGATATTATCATTATAAGGATGTTGGTTAGTCCTATTTGATTAAGGCCAAATGGACATGTGTTCACATTTCAATATTCATTATATATGTGTGTGAGGATCCTATAACCTGGAACTATCATACCTATAAGAATGTGACCATAGTTCTCATTTTAAATATTTTGTTTATATTTTTCAACGCTTGAAAATAGTTTTACACATGCGTTGTGAATTAATATAAACTTGTTTATATGATATATTTATAAATCCATTTTTTAAAGTATTTCCATTGATTCAAATGTGAATAATTATTTGTTTTAAATATTAATTTATAATTCCATGCCCGTTTATTTAAAATTGAAAGCTTTATTTGGTTAATTAATTATGAAATGATTAGAGAGACCCTGCATGTCTTTTAGATCACACCCTTCCTTTTAGTTCAGTTTTTTGTAAAATATCTTCTTTCAGGTTCGAGCTTGGGTAAAGAACCACATGGATGTGCTTCTAGTAGATGACCCATGGGATTAGAGAGTTACGTTCACCGGGACATGGGTTTTTATATTGATTTCAGGTTCTTATGGTTGTACATTGAGCTGTTTATTCCTATTTGAATTATTATATAGTTCTCCATGTATATTTATGCTTGTATGCATACTGACTCATTTACCATTCTGTTGTGGTGTTTGTGGAAAATTTGTTTCCACTTTCACGTTGTATGATTCTAGTTTCTTTGTAATGACCTAAAATTTTTCATAATATTTATTTCCTAAATTTGTGTGTTATTTTATACTCAACAAAACTATATCCTTTAATAAATTAAGTTGGTATAATTAAAAGAGGCTGTTGGGATTCAACTGTTATATGACCGTTGATCAATATGACCATTGGAAACTAAACTCATCACATTACAATTATTATTTATAAATACAAGTGATCTTGGTTAATTAATATAGAAAGAAGAGTCGATGGCCTCATCAAGTAGACTTGGTATGTACAAAGCCCATCTGCCAGAGCTTGGGAAGGAGGTAACATCTCTGGGCTTTGCTCCCGACCATGCCCAAGCTGAGCTTTAACATGTGAAGCTTGAAAGGTATCTCCTAAGGGATAAGTTCAAGATGATAGAAATCACCACATGGGAAATGTTGTCTGAGCCACCCCAAGATTCTATCACCACCGTAGACCTTTCACTTAGGCCCTAGCAGGTGTTATAAGGGGCTATATAATGAGGCCTTAGATACATTTTGTAATCCCGTGGTATAAATAAAATTTTTATTTATTCTTATGGTAAAATTTGTGAATAAAAAATTTCTAGATAAATATAGGATGAATCTATAGAATCTCCATATTACTAATGAATTTTGGAAAAAAGAGGTATTTTAGAATATTTATGTAAGCTAAAAATAATTAAAAATGTAATATGATTTTCAAAAAATGGTTTTCTATAGTTGTGACTCGTAAAAAATTTAGATTCTAATAAGATCAACTTAATTTTTAGTGAATAGTAACATCTGAATAGTAATGGACCGTTATGAATAGTAATGAATAGTATATCAGCCAAAAATATAAACTTCACCCATGAATGAATAAATACAATTTAGACCACTTAAAATTGGAAAAATGATCATAGTATAAGTTTTGGTATTGTTGTATGTCATAAATACTTTATTTAAAATTTTAGAATTAATGTAATAATTTAAAAATAAAATGTATTTTCATAAAATGTAATCATAAATTGTTACTTTATTTTCTTATGGTTATATGATAATTTTATGGGACCTTGATTGCTTTTTGAAGGTGTTACAAATCGAGTTTTAGATTTAAAGTTGTTTATTTGGAATAAATAATGATTTTAATTAAAAATTAAATTAAAAATATTTAGAAAATTATTTTCATAAAATGGTGTTCATTTTTTAATTCAGAGCATCAATATTAGGTTAGGGTAATTTTTTTTCTGAAATAGTTGATTTTTCAGTGAATATTAAAAATACAGTTTTGAGTTTCGTGTGTTTAATGACATCATTGATGATGTTATCATGATGTAATAAATCTAGTATACTTTTGAATAGTAAGATATTTTATGGGGTTTCCTAAGTGGCCAATACCTTGGTAAAATTCCAAGGGAATGCCCATGGTTTGGAAAATACCACCGATGAGGTGTCCCTTGGAAATTAATTAAATATTCCCTCAATTTTGCTATAAATACAAAACAATTCCCTCATTCCTTTCTTTCCAAAATCCTCATCAACTATGTTCTAGTTTTTTTACTTCCCAAAGAGTCCTCTCATGGTGTCCTCAATTCCCCCAAGGTCCCAACCATCGAGCTCTTGATGTCACTCTTCAATGTAATGGAACCTTACACCCTCCTCTTTTAGTTATTATTTCCTTTAAGTTATGTCTTCCAGTTTCCATCCTGTTATGTGGAGGTTTGTTCTTATATATTCTTATTATTCTCCATTTCATGTCCAAATTATGAAAGAACCTTTCTTCTCTCATCAGTTTATTTTCTGGATTTTTAAGTAACATCGTTAGGCTGCCGAATTTTTTGTAAAATAAATCACATCTTCTCTTTATATACATGTTTCCTTTGCATGTGGTATGTCATTAAAATATCCATACCACGATATTATTTATTTTTATTCGGTACCTCTGCCATAAATTATTCATATATTTATAGGATAACCTTGTCCTCGTTCATTATATTGTTTTCTGAAACCATGTTATATAGTGGTTATGCGCAGAATTTTCGTCTAAAAATCTCTCTCATTCTCAAGAAATTATATTATTTTATTTATTGAATACCCAAATCTATTTTAATTTATAGGGGTATTAATAAAGAAATAAAATTTATCTTCATTATTCTTGAATTGACATACCTATAACCCTAACTCCCTTTACATGGGTTATAAATGACAAAACGGTCATGTTTTTTAAGAACTTTTAAAACATCATGATTTTGAAATGAAACACATTTATTTTATTCTATATGGGTTATTTATGAAATTTTTTATTATTATCTATGTTTATCACATGAAAATAAATACATATTAAAGTTACTCCCAGATAGTGCTCCAATGAATTGGAGAAAGTATTAATCTTTAGAGATGACAAGTTTCACGATACCTTGGTGAATAACCATGGTAATTTTTTATGGCACCTTGGGGATGATCCTTGGTGAAATGTTCATGAATGTGTAAATGAAATCTTGTAGACACATATTAATTTATTATTCATGTTCTTTTTATTATGATATTTGTCTTTTTCCATTGCTCATGTCTGATGGTTTTCATCATGTTCTTATTGAAATCACATGTAAATTGATTCCCTTAGTTTCCTTATTGGTCCTTCCGTTCGCCCTTTACATTGATGTATTTCTCCAAATTATGATATATAACAATTGTACATAGGATAAACTTTTCAAGAAGCTTTTCAAGGGGATTTTAAATAGTGTTTTAATTTTTCATGTTTTATTATTTCTAATTTTCAAGACATTAGACTTTAAAGATCCTCTATTTGTAAAATATAATGAAAAGTTATGTAATTAAAAGGAGGGAAGACAAATTTGGTATCATAGGATAGTTTAGTTATTTCACGAAATTAGGCTTTGTAAAATTTAAGAAGATCCCAAGAAAAAAGTTTAAATATATGAATACTTTTTGGTATTTTGGTGAGTATTGAGTAAGTGGTTTATCAAAAAAATACATCCTTATCTGGATACAAGCTAGTAGAGGTAGAGCTGGAACATATGTACCTAGGAGTGGAAACACTTACAAGGAGTTTCAAACATGACCCAGGGTATCCTGGTACACGACAATGGGCCTTGATACACTCTTGGTTATGAAACTCCTGGGGGATATGTTTTGGTTAATCATAATAATTTTATGAATCATTATGATGGATTTCTAGAGAAATGTAGTTGCTTAAAGCATGATTCTTTAAGACATAAAATCCTTTATTGTTAAAAGAATTTTAAATGAATTAAGTTTCTCACTAAGGTTTTACTCTTTTATAAAATTGTGGGTAATAGGAGGAACCCTGCAAATTGTGATCGTAATGGACCATGCATCGACGACCCTCTAAAGGAATCTAAAATTGAAACTTTCTTGTAAATGGTGATCCAAATAACTCTAGTTATGGGAAATGACATGATTCAAGATGAGAGACCGATATCAACACTATGGGAACAAATTTATGTTGAATACTTTATGCATCAATGACCACCAACCATTAGTGTATCTACTGACCCATTGATCCCTGAACAGTGGATCAGCTCTATCAAAAAGATCTTTTCTATGTTCTGCAATTCTAAATAAGATAAGGTTACCTTGGTTGTTTATCACTTAGATGGATAAGTAGATCGATGGTGGGAACTGATTAAAAACACAAGGCCAAGAGTGGAAGTTGAAGCTATGGAGTGGGAAGAGTTCAGAGGGATATTCTTCATCAAGTATTTCCCTCAATGGATGAGAAAAATAATGGATAAGTATTTTTTCAAGCTGAAGCAAAAGGAGAATTAATTTGTGGGAAGCTATGAGTTGAACATCACAAGGATTTCATGTTACACATCTAGCTTTGTCATGGATCTAAATGGTATGATTGATAGATCCTTCGGTGAACTGAGACCTCATCTGTAAAATAATCTAGCCAACCAAGATTATGATAGCTATGAGGAGATTGTGCAGAGTGCAATGAATGTTGAATTGGAGTTTATTGAGATGAAGTGGTCTCATAAATCTAATATAAGAAGAGATCGATGGATCCAAGCTTAGGGAGGAGCTTCGTTTAGGGAAGAGGAGGAAAGCAAGTGAAATGTCCCATGTGTAATAAATGTGGGAAGAAGTATTTGGGGAACTACCTTCTCGAGAGAAGGAAGTACTAAAAGTGTTGTAGAGATGGACACATTGCATAGAATTGTCATAGTGAGGTGAAGCCACAGTTTTCCAACACTAACGACAAGGGTAAGATGGTGCAGGCCCTAAATAATGTTCAATTCTATAAGTGCGGACAACTTGGGAACTATTCCAATCACTCTCCAAATCCGAGGGTAGTGGAGGGGAATCACCATCATCTTCCACAACAACCAAGGGAACAAGGTAGTACGTTGGAAATCACTCATACTGAAGTTGAAGCGCCAAGTGATGTGGTGGTAGGTATTGTTTTGGTTCTCTCAATTCTAGAAATTACTTTGTTTGATCATAGTTCTACACATTCCTTTATTTCATCCATGTTTACAAAGAATTTAAAATCAACCCCCAATTTTCTAAACGTAGAGTTATCAGTCCATACTCCTAGTGGGGTAATCCAAGCATAATCAGTGTTTAGAAACTCTAGTATTTACTTTAGTGAGCACAATCTTATCACAGATCTAGTAGTCATTCCCATGATGTAATTTGACATTATAAAAGGGATGGACTAGATCTCAAAGCATAATGCTAATATCAAATATATAATCAAGGAAAAATCAGCAGTCTTGAATAGAAAACCTATGGTTATGTTCCAAGGAGAGATATCTCAACCTAATATTTGTTTAGAATAACCTCCAATATATTTCATTATGGATTTGATCGGTGAGTAAGATGAAAGAAATGAGAGTATAAAGATAGAAAATGTCCCCATCATCTAATAATATGTTGACGTATTTCTTGAGGAGTTCCCTAGACCTCCCCCTGAAATATAGGTAGAGTTCTCCATTGAACTCATACCTAGATCTATTCTGATATCAAATACACCGTATAGGATGGAAATTGTAGAGATGGAGTAATTAAAGAAGAAACTGCAAGATATTTTGGAGAAGGGTTTTATCTGACTGATTGTGTCTCCTTAGGGAGCACCAGTTCTATTTTTGAAGAAGAAGGATGGATCAATGTGGTTATGTATTGATTATAGAGAACTGAACAGGATCACAGTGAAGAACAAATACCCTCTTCTTATAATTGATGATTTATTTGACCAACTTCATGGGGACCAATTCTTCTCTAATATTGATCTACAATCTGGTTATCATCTGTTGAGGGTGAAGAAAGAATATATTCTAAAAACAATGTTCCGATCGAGATATGGGCATTAAGATTTTGTTGTTATTCCCTTAATATTGACTAATGCACCTGATATTTTTATGGATTTGATTAATAGATTTTTTAAGGGATACCTTTATAACTTTGTGGTAGTTTTTATTGATGATATTCTGATATATTTAAAAGTCGCGAGGAGCACGAGGAACATCTAAGGGTTATTTTTCAAGCTCTATGGAAGGAGATGCTTTTGGGAATTTTCGGTAAATGTGAATTCTGGTTACCACTAGTTGCTTTCTGGGGGATCATTGTTACCAATGAAGGAATCACAGTTGATCCTACAAAGACATAATTGTAGAGAAGTGGCCTCAACCTACAAAAATAACTGAGATTCATAGTTTCCTTGGATTTTCAGGATATTATAGGAGGTTTCTAAAAAAAATTCATGACTTTCTTATCCATTAACCAAGTTAACACGAAAAGGTGTCATGAAATCTAGATAAAGGAGTGTAAGGAATATTTCAAAAAGTTGAGGAAGATATTGGTTACTGCATCTGTGTTAACTTTTCCTTATAGGGGAGAATGATTAGTTATTTTTAGTGATGCATCTCTGAAAGGGCTTGGGTGAATCCTCATGAAAAATGACAAAGTTAATGATTATTCGTCTTGACAGTTGAATACTCATGAGAAAAACTATCCTACGCATGATCTCGAACTGGCTGTATTCACTATTTCATTGATGATATGAAGGAAATATCTTTATGGAGAGAAATGTGATATATACACAGACCATAAAAGTTTGAAGTATATTTTCACCCAAAAGGAATTGAACATGAGACAGAGGATATGGTTAGAACTTCTCAAAGACTATGATTGTTCAACTCATTATCATCTTGGATGAGTGAAAACAGTCGTTGATGCATTAACCATGAAAGACCTAGTTGTTCTTTCCACGATGAGGATTATAAGAGATCAATTGATCAGTGACCTAGTAAAACAAGACATGGGAATTATAAGGTAAGGGATATCATCATCCTAAACTCAAATGTTTTCTCAATCATCATTATTAGATAAGATCAAGAAATCACAGAAAGAGGATCCTTTGTTATAGAAGAAGTTTAGGGCTATGAAGGATGGGAAGTTTTCTATGTTCAATATTGATCAAGAAGGTGTACTAGAATTTCATACAAGACTATGTCCTCCATATATTCTAGAAATAAAGAAAGAGCTTATGGATGAATCTCATAGATCTAGTTTCTCTATACATCCTTAAAGCACAAAAATGTATAGGGACCTTCATGATCATTATTGGTTGGATAATAAAAAAAGGGAGATTGCTGACTACCCTTTAAGGTGACTAGTATGTAAGAAAGTGAAAGCAGAGTGACAAAATTTTAAAGGGGTATTGCAACTACTACCCATACCAGCATGGAAGTGGGACAGTATCACTATGGACTTCATCACTGGTCTCATGGGAACTTCCAAAGGAAACAACACGATATGGGTTATTGTGGACCTTATGACCAAGACTTACCATTTTATCTCCATTTGGGGATATTTACCTCTTGATCAACTTTCAAAGATTTACTTGAAGGATGTGGTAAGGCTGCATGGAGTTCCACTTTTTATTGTATTTGTTCCTAATCCAAGGTTCACATCAAAATTCTAGAGAAATATTCAATATCCTTTGAGCACAGAATTGATTTTCAGTATGGCCTATCACCCCCAAACTGATGGCCAATCTAAAAGTTCTATTAAAACACTCAAGGATAAGATAATAATATGCTCAATGGAATTTAAAGGTGGATGGGATCAATATCTCTCTTAATTTGAGTTCCCTTACAACAATAGCTTCCACTTGAGAAATCAAATGGCATCCTATGAATCTCTATATGTGATGTGATGTAGAAATTCTACTTGTGGGGATGAAGCTGGTGAAAGAAAGCTTCTTTGGACTAATCTTGTGCAAGAGATGACAGAAATAGTTCTTTCCATCTAGCAACACATTAAGGATTCATATAGTCAGCAAAAGGGCTATGCCGACAACTGTCAAAGGGACTTTGAGTTTGATGTTGGTGACAAAGCCTTTATTTGAATTTCACCTTAGAAAATAGTCATGAGGTTTGGGAAGAAAGAGATGATTTACCCTAGATACATTGGCCCATAGAAATCCTTGATCGTGTAAGAGTTGTGGCATGTCTCCTTGAACTTCCTCTAAATCTATTAAAAGTTCATGATGTCTTCCATGCATCTCTCTTGAGGAAGTACATACCTGAAGCTTCACATTTACTAAATCCAGAGGTGGTACAACTGGAACATGACCTCTCTTATAAAGAGAAGTTGGTGGAGATCTTGGATCATAGATATAGAGTTCTATGCAATAAGACTAACCACCTTGTTAATGTGTTGTGGAGGAACCACATATATGATAAAGCCATGTGGGAACCAAAGTCTATGAGGGAGAAGTACCCACACCTTTTCTCTTCTTAGGGTGCGAGTTAAACTTTCACTGATGAAATTTCATAAGGGGGAAGATTGCAACGAATAGAACTTTTTAATAATATTTATGTCCTAAATTTGTGTGTTATTTTATACTCAACAAAACTAAATCCTTTAGTTAATGATGTGAGTATAATTAAATGAGACCTTTGGTTTTTTAATATTATATAATCGTTGCTCAATATGATCATTGGAAACTAAAATATTTACGGTACAATTATTGATTATAAATACAAGTGATCTTGGATAATTAATATAGAAAGAAGAGTTGATGACCTCATCCAATCGACTTGGGACATATGAATCCCATATATCAGAGCTTGGGAAGGAAGTAACGCCTCTGGGCTTTATCCTGGACCATGCCCAAGAAGAGGTTCAACATGTGAAGCTTGAACAAAATCACCTAAGGGGGAAGTTCAAGCTGATAGATATCACCACACGGGGAATGTTTTCTGAGCCACCCCAAGATTCTATCACCATAGCACACCTTACACTTAAGTTCTGTGCATGTGTTATAAGGGGCTATGTAACGAGGACTTAGATACTTTTTGTAATCCCTTGGTATAAATAAAATTGTTATTTCTTCATATGGAAAAATTTGTGAATTTTAAATGTCTGGATAAATGTAGGATTAATTAATAGAAGTTTCATATTACTAATGAATTTATGAAAAAAGGGTATTCTAAAATATTTATGTAAACGTTAAATAATTAAAAATGTAAAATGATTTTTAAAAAATGGCCTTCTATAGTTATGACAAGTATGAATTTTAGAGTCTAATAAGATCAACTTAAATTATCGTGAATAGTAAAGAAAGAATAGTAACATACCCGTATGAATAGTAACAAATAGTAGTGAATAGTAAATCATATAAAAAAATAGAAACTTCACCCATGAATGTATAAATACAATTCAGACATCTTAAAAGTGAAAAAAATCATAATATAAGTTTTGGTATTTTGGTATGTCATAATGACTTTATTTACAATTTTATAATAAATTTAATAATTTAAAATGGAAATGTATTTTCATAAAATTTAATCATTAATTTTTACTTTACTGTCTTATGGTTATACGATAATTTTATGGGACCTTGATTATGTTTTCAAGGTGTTACAAAATGAGTTATAGATTTAAACATGTTTATTTGGAATAAATATTGATTTTATTTAAAAAATAAATTAAAAATATTTTGAAAATTATTTTCATAAAATGGAGTTTATCATTTAGTTTGTAGAATCAATATTAGGATAGGGTAAATTTTTTGGATTTTTCTAAAATAGTTGAATTTTGGTGAATAGTAAAAATACTGTTTTAAGTTTCATGTGTTTAATGACATTATTGATGATGTAATCAATATGTAACAAAATCCTCCTCCTCAAAGTTCTAATATTTTTACCTCCCATGGAGTCCTACCAAGGTTCCCTCAATCCCCCCAAGGTCCCAACCATCATGCTTTCGAAGTCACACTTCAATGTAAGGAAACCTTCTACCCAACTCTTTTAGTCATGATTCCCTTTAAGTTTTGTCTTCTAGTTTCTGTCTTCTTATATGGAGGTATGTTCTTATATATTCTTATAACTGTCCATTTCATGTCTAAATTAGGAGATACCCTTTCATCTCTCATTAATTTATTTTCTAAATTTATATGTGACGTCGTTAGGCTACCAAATTTTTCATAAAATAAATCACATCTTCTCTTTTAATTAAATTATCCTTTGCATGTTTTATGTCATTCAAATATCCATACCATGATCTTATTTATTTTTATTCTATACCTATACTATAAATGATTCATTTATTTATGGTAGAACCTTACCCCCTCATTTTATTGTCTTCAAAAACCATATTATATAGTCATTATGCTACAGAATTTTCATCTCAAAAGCACTCTCTTTCTCAAGAAATTCTATTGTTTTATTTATATGAATACCCAAATCTATTTTCATTTCCAAGGTTTTTAATCAAGAAAAAAATTGATCTTTTTGATTTTGTAATAGGTATACATATTGACCTATGATTTTCATTGAAGTCAATCAAAGTTAAAAATTTATATTCTTACTAACTATTATATATGTGGCAAGTAGGGTCGAACCCATATGGAGGGTGATTTTGACCACTAATCTTCTCAAAACATTCTAAAGACCCCACTATTTTCAGTAGTGGGATAGATTTTCTATTTTTTAAAACTGTTATTTTTTTTATTTTGTTTGCTATAATTCACAAATGAAACACCTCAATATTTTTGAGTTACAGTTCTGAATTGTATGAAATAAGAAATAGGCTTAAAAAATTAAGTAACATAGAAATAAAATGCTGATAAGTTTCAATAAAGAGAAATACATCTATGGAAAATATCAGTTCTACTAGTTTTCAAAATATTCTTCCACATGATAGTGACTACAACTAGTACCACAAAAATAAAAGAAGTGATTTATTTCCCTCATTAGGAGATAAGCCACACAAGCTGATCGATTTTAGAGTTCTCCGCTCCAAGATTAATGAACTTGTGAATTCTGGTTTGAAAAGATAATAGAATGAACTCGTGATATGTTCGTGGTTTTTGTTTCAATTTAAATGTTTGAGAAAATTAATCCACAATCAGAGTCACTCAATGATTATGGTGTTCCATGATTATATTCATGTGGTACGTTGAAAATGAATACAATCAGAGATGATCTCGCTGATCAATTCTGATCACATTCTAAATTATAGTGAAAAGGATGAAGAAAGATAACCAGCAGACTGGATTTTAACCATGAACTATAGAAATTATCCTAACATCATCTCTATTACGTAAACTAAAATCATTCAATTGAAAAAAAGAGATTTGGAAAAAAATAGAGGAAGATAACTCCCTCTCCTAGCTCAATTTTCTACAACTCCTGGCTCTTGGGTCTCCAAGGAATGTCTCTCTAAAAATTTCTCCATATTTGACACCCTGGTTCTCGCTTTGATTCAAATTTAATGATTGGACAATCGAATGAATTCCCCTTATTAGGTTATTTCTTTGATTTGGAATCCACTATCATCTAATGCATGTCACCGAATGTTTCCACCAACTTCAGAATTCTCTCACTTGAGCACCGCACATGTGTTTTTTTCATAACTGGCACGTCACACTAACTTCCCCATTTAACTAACTCCCGTTGAGTTTGTTACATGAACCTGTACATTTTTCCGTCTCTTGAATGAACTTGCATAGTTAGATAAGAAATAAAAATAATGATGCAAAGGGAGTAAAATAATTATTTCTTAGTTTAATGTTAAAATAACTAAAGATAATTAATAAAAATCGTAATTGATAATTATTGGAAAAACTTATTGTTATAATTTATAATTTATAACTAAATATTTAAAATTATTAAGTTGTAAAATTATTATTATTAATTAAGTTGCTAGTGTATGTATTATTAATAATCAGATAGTATAACATAATTAGATTAATAAATTAGATTTAAATTAATTACATTATTAATTAAATTATTATATTTATTCAATTAAAATTAAAGTGTTAGAATATCTGTTTTAATTAATAATTTACAAATTATGATTGTTTATATTTAAATTTTATAAATTTTTATTAGTTTGACTTATATTCTAGTTTATAAAAAATATATTTATTAATATTATAAAAGTTATATATAAAAATTATTATGTAGTATATTATATTTATTTGATTAATTTATTATTATATATATTTTCTTTATCTTTTTCTATTATTATTATTTTTCTCTTTATTCCGCAAACAATCCCATGCTAGAGGGGGAGGGTTCCCCATTTCCTTCTCTAGGAAGGAGGTCTACGGATGCTCCATCCCCCATCACCTGTGATGACTCATCCTTCTGGATTGGGCACCAGTCCATGATCTTCCTCACACAGCACCCCATCTGGTGGGGAACAAGTCTCGGGTGGTTGTTTCTCATTTCTATTGTGACATAACTCAGTTCCTCGAATCGACCTCCTTCAAGAAAATCAGCGATAGGCCTCTTCTCATGGCAGCTCGTAGTCCTCCTATAGATTCAAAATGATGGCGACAGTACGACGACACCACTTCTTCATTCAGAACCTATTTCAGAAAACATCAGATTCATCATATCTAGATTTTCTAGTTATTGTGTTTTTGTTCGATATGTGCACAAGGTTGGGATTGAACTTTGTAACGGAATTTGATTTTTTTGGGTCTTGATTCTGATCTGATTCAAGTTTTTTACAATGATTTGTTGTGGTTCAATGGGGAAACAATCATAGGAAGGAGAAATGGTGTTGAATGCAGTGGAAGGAAAACTGGTTGCGGGTTATGTTACGGTGGTTGGAAGCAAAATGGTGTCACTTTGGAGAGTGCGAATGATGGGCTGGAACCAGTGTGAGGATAAAACAGTGCGAGAAATACAATGAGACCATGATGGAAGCGTTATGTAGTTTCAAGGTAGAGGAAGTGAGGAAATGTAAATAATTGATGGTGGCACCGTTAGTTGGGTTATGGTGGCAGAAAAAAGAGTGGAAACTGGTATTGGTGTGTGGTGTTGCGGTGCCACCATGAAATGAAAACAGGGTCGCAGGATAACTGGGAAACTATATGAGGGAGTTACAGTGGAACCATGACTTTGGAATTAAACTGAAAACAACAAATTTTTTAAAAACAATTTAAAAGTAAAATTATAACTAACAAAATAATTAATTTAGAGTAAGAATTAACAAAATCAAAATAGAAATTAAGTAACTCATAAACTTAAATAAAATATACGAAACAAATAAAACATAAATTAAATTATTATTAACTTCAATTAATTAAACATAAATTATAACTTAACTAAAACATAAAATTAAAAAGAATCTAAATTTTAAAATAGAAAATAGATTTAAATTATATAAAAAATTTAAGATAATTAAAATTGTTACTTTAACAAATTAAATTAATTAAGGTAAAAAGTTAGTTATTTTTAATCAAATACATGTGTTAAAAAATGAAATTATATTAAAGAAATTAAACAAGAGTATTAAATTTATTAAATTAAATTAAATTTATAATTAATGAATTATAAAGAGATGGATAATATTTAAATTATGCTACTTTAATTAATTAAAATTAAAAATATGACCTACAAAACTAACATCAAAATTATTTTAGTGAAAAGGAATAATTATTTAATTAACTAATAAATGTTAAATCATTAAATATGAAAACAAAAACATCAAACTAAATTAAAAAAATATCAGACTATAATATTAAAGTAAGTAATAAATTAATTATTTCATGACATAAAATATGAAAAATATTATAAAAATGATTAAATGATATATTTATTTATAAAAATACAAAAGTGTTAATATATAGTAAAAATTTCACAAATAAATAATTAAAATCAATAAAAATTAATTAAAAAGAAGTGACAAAACATATGTTTTTAAGGCCACATAAAATTCCCCCACACTTAAGAATTGTTTTTCCTCAAACAATCCCATGTTTTATTATCATTAAAAAATAGAAAAAAAATGTTTTTATTATATTTCTCAAAATGTAACATGTCCAGAACATTCAACAAAGGACTTTAATACTGTAATTAGGCTTCAGAAAATGAATTTTTTAAATTTAGTCTTTCCCAGAACAATTACGAAGAGGGTAATCAAGATAACTATCAATCATCGAGAAATGACGATGTCATGCCTCATATGTGATACATTATAGTAACTATTTTCAATCAAGGCTTATGTCCAAAGTCTGAGGGTGAAAAGAGGTAAATTGTCAGTGGAATTAAAAACTTAACCAAAAGAACATTGCATTTTTTCCTGTCACTTAGGTTCTAAAAATAAATATATATTTTTTGTGAATCACCATAATGATACATCCTAAATGACTCCCATATAAAGTAATTTACCCCTTCTTTATTCAGAGTTCATCATTCCACTCACCTTAATGAACTCATTTTTGACCGTAGACACTTTATGTTATTTTTCCCAAGCCATGTATCATGTGCCAAGAAATGTGCATATTCACTTATTCAAAGTGTATAGAGGGCTTATAGTAAAGAGAAACACATCCAGCATCTAGGGTCTCATAGATTCACCATGGGATCTCAGGTGCCAAAACTACTCCAATTTTAAACGATTTATATAAAAATAATTTACATTGTCTATCTAAGATAATTACATTGAATAAATAATAAAGAATATTGTCCCTTATGATCAAAATCAAACATCTAGTTCCACGATTTATGACCATAACACCACTAACAGGTTACCCATATCACTCTCAAAAGTGGTACTTAAACTAAATTTCCATTAAATCTCTAAGCTAGGATCACTCACCAATCATCCAACATCATTAATTTAAGATTCAAAATATTTCATAACTACTAGAAAGGCACTATCTTTAGGCAATACCCACCTGAGAATCATTGTACAACCTAAAATTATGGTAGAACATTGAAAACATTTACCCATTATTTTACAAAAAGAATTAAATTGCAGTGGGATTTGATGGAATTATCAAAAAACACTGTTTAGCTCAGTCAAGAATTGACCCCCTCCCCCACACTTAAAACCCATCTTTGCCCCCAAAGTTGACTTCTAAAGTGTAGAAGAACAATTAATCAATTACGTTTAAAAACAGATTTTCAATAGAGTATATTTATGACACGTTAAAAGGGTCGCATTAAATTTCAAAAATATTGTTTTCCACTTTGAATAAATTATCAGCATGTTCACAAGAAAGTACACACATAAACATTCAATCCAGTGACAATGGTTTTCCATTAAGGTAAAAATATGGAATGTAAATTTGAAGTGCACAATGAATATGTTTTAAGGAAATTATGAAAATATATACGATTGAATTAGATATTCAATGAAACATAAATAAAGCATTCCTAACACCCCATAGAAAAGCACATTCAACAAAAAAAACAACCAAAAAGCATGTACCCCCTCACACGTAGATTAATGCACTACGTAGATTTTAAACAATTAATTTCAGTTTTCAATAGTTATGTATATGAAATTATTTTATTTATACAGTGACATAAAGAAAGCATTCATTTCAATACAAACATAATTTTAACACATGAAGAATTTTTAACACCCGTAGAAAAAATTTACAAAGTAAAAGTCATTAACTCACCAATAGTAAGAACTGAGACTTAAGATTGAATTATATTAAAGCCAAAAAAAGATGAAAAAATGAATATAGGTGTTAAGACACTTTCATGAAGAGGTTTGTTTTTAATCATAAACATGGGAATTCCACTCCCTTATTGACACCAGCAACAATATCCTAAAAACACAGAGCATGTAAACCAAGAGAAAGCAACAACCGAAATTAAGAAAAAAATCACAGAAGAATCACTTTATTAAAGGTTATAGATGAATAAAATTAAATACAAAAAGAATCATGGGTCACCTCCCTTTCTACACTGTATTTTATAGTCTTCATCAAGACATTATTCCAGATCAGTTTTCAAGAATAGTGAAGGCATCCAATCTCTTTGGTTGTCCTTCAAAATAAATTTTCACTCTCTACCCATTAACTAACATGGGCTTTTTCTCTTCACATAAAATTTTAATATCTCCATTCCTTAGCACTCTCACTATAGTAAAAGGTCCATACCACTTGCACCTCTGTTTTCTAGGAAAGAGTTTATGTCTAGAGTTAAAGGGAAGGACCTTCTTACCAAGTTTGAATTATTTGGATTGAAAGATAGAATCATGAAAGATTTTAGTAATATCTTTATAAATCCTTGAATTATCATAACTCTCTCTCCTAATCTCATCGAGCTTACTTAGCTCAAGTAATCTTCTCTCACCAGCACTCTTAAAATCAATGTACAAAGCCTTAACTGCCCTATAAGACTTGTGTTGCAACTCCACAGGTAGATGTCAACATATCCCAAACAATAGCCTATAAGAAGACATATCTATTGGGGTCTTTAAAGAAGTTATATATGACCATAAAGATTCATCTAATTAAATAGACTAATCTTCATAAAATTTGAAACAGTTTTCTCAAGTTTTTGTTTGAGTTCCCTGTTTGAGATTTCCACTTTTGAAATGGACTGTGGATGATAAGGGTTACCAGTTTTTTGAACACAACCATATTTATCCATCAAAGAATTAAATTTATAGTTCTTAAAATGTGTTTCATTTTCAGTAATAAAGGATTTGGGAACTCAAAATCTTGTAAAGATGATCTTTTTAACAAACGTTATTACAGAGTTAGCTTGATTGTTGGGTAGTGAAACTTCCTCAACCCATTTTGACACATAATCTACAACAACAAGAATCTACTCATTCCCATGAGATGATAAAAATGGAGCCATCAAATCTAAAATCCAGAAATCCAAAATTTCAACTTCAAGAATTCCATTTTGGGTTAACTCTTTCTTCCTACCAACTTTTCCTAGCCTCTGACATCTATCACGACCAACCACAAATCTTCTAGCATCCTTAAAAAGAGTAGGCCAATAGAAAACACATTTTAAAAAATTCCTGAGCTATCCATTAACCACCATGGTGACCTCCCCACTGTGAGGAGTGACAACACTCTAAGATAGGTGGAATCTATTCCTCATGCAAACACCTCCTATGAATACCATCAGTACATCTCCTAAACAGTAGGGGATCATCCCAAAGGTAGTACATAAGATTAGAAATGAATTTATTCCTTTTGTTATTGGATAGATTCTTGGGAAATATACCCACTAAAGAAATGTTTTAAAAATCTACAAAACAAGAAGTTTTCCTGATTTAAACATTAAGAAGATTTTCATTAGGAAAGGAAGAGTTTATTACCATAAGATATTAAGATTGTGTAAGAGGAAGCCTTGATAGGTGGTCAACAACTAAATTTTCATCTCCTTTCCTATCCCTATTTTCTAAATCAAACTCTTATATCAGGAAAATCCATCTAATCATCCTGGTTTTAGTTTTATTATTTGACAAAATGTACTTTAAAGTAGAATGATCAGTGAAAACAACGACTTTTAAACCAAAAACATATTGTCTAAACTTATATAGAGCAAACATAACATCTAAAAAATCTTTTTAAGTGGTGGTATAATTCATTTTGGCCTCATCTAGGAGTATACTAGAATTATACACCACATTAAACTTCCTATGTTTCCTCATTCCAAGGACAACACCTAAACCTTGTCACTAGCATCACACATAAGATCAAAATGTATTTTCCAATTAGGTGCATTGATAATGGGTGATGTAGTGCGTTTCTGTTTAAGAAGATTAAATGATTTAAATCAGTTTTCATCAAAATTGAAAAGTTCGTTATTGACCAACAGAGAATACAAGGGTTAGTTTTTTTAGAAAATTCTTTTATGAATCTCCAGGAGAATACGGCATGCCCTAAGAAACTTTTAATACCTTTCAAATTTTCATGAGGTGGTAGTTTTTGAGTGACATTAAATTTAGCAGTATCAACCTCAATACCTCTCTTAGTCACCTTATGACTGAGCACTATACCTTATGTGACCATGAATTGAAACTTCTCCTAATTAAGAACAAGATTGGTTTCAATGAATCTCTCAAAAACTAATTCCTGATTTTCAAGACATGTACCAAAAGTACTACCCACTAGGAAAAAGTGATCCATAAAACCTCAATGATTGTCTCAATCATATATAAAAATATAGCCATCATAAACATTTTATTGGTGGTTGGGGCTCTACACTACCCAAAGGGCATCTGCCTATAGGAAAATGTCCGAAAGTGGCATGCGAAAGTAGCCTTTTCCCGATCCTATAGAGCTATAGGAATCTGGTTTTAACCAAAATACCCATCCAAGAAACAAAAAAATTAATTTCCAGAAATCCTATCAAGCATTTGATCCAAGAAAAGCATTGGAAAATTATTCTTACTACTGGCTGTATTAAGCTTACTATAATCTATACAGACTCTAAATTTTGTGGTTTTTTTAACTTGTATTTCTCCATTCTATTCATTTTTTACTATATTGAAACCCCCCTTATTGGGGACAAACTAAACAGAGCTTACCCAAGCGCTATCAGAAATGGGATATATCATTCTAGTGTCCCATAGTTTGATGACTTCCTCTCTCATAACATCTTTCATTTCTGGATTCAATCTTCCATGACACTCTATCCTAGGCTTATGGTCAGGATCCATAGGTATTTTATACATGCATAATGAGGGACTAATACCCTTTATAGCAGCTACAGTCCAACTTATGGAAAATTTAAATTTCTTCAACACACTCGACAATATTTCCACTTGATTCTCATTAAGCTCATTAGAAATTATGATAGGGAAAGTGGAATTCTCACCCAAAATGAATATTTAATATAAATAGGGATTGGTTTTAATTCAATTGTAGGTTTTTCAACACTAAAAGGAAGACTCTAAGGCCTAAGTGGTCCAAGATCTTCAACATATCTCTTTTATGGGGTTTTAAATAATGAAATAGTTTCAATTTCATGTTTAGATTTAGAAATAACAGTGATACCATCCAAACTGGACAACACACTGTCCCGATTTTCCATGTTAGAATTTAATAAGTTAATCATAGTAGAATCAAAAAGTTATCTTATATGATCTCCCTCAAATTCATCAATTTTTTCATCAAGGTTGGACTAATAAAAAAATCCTCAAATTCACTCAAAATTAACCTAACTTTAGAAAGAGTGGACTCTTCTACAGCAGAAACTGGGCAGTTGTCCAGTTGTCCAGTTTTGGAAAATTATCTAGATTTGGTTTTTGAGAAGAATTTTGAATTTCTAAGACACATTCAACTAGATTTTCAGCATCTAAATTATTTTCTTCATCAGGTAATTTATATCCATATTTTTCCATGTTTCCAATTGAGTTCTCATCTCTAAAGACTCTACCATTGAACAGTTCTAAAAAAAAATTGGTCCTTTAACAGTTTTATACACATTGAACTCTTCTTATTGTTCTCCAATTTTGAAAATTAATTGACCATTAGAGAAAACTATAACAGCACCACCTATGGCCAATCAGGGCCTACCCAAGATGATCGGTCCCTTAGGATAACAATCCATATCTATGACTAAAAGGTCTGCAAGTAGAAATAGCTTCCCTAACCAAATTAGAAAATAATCTATCCTACCCACATGATGAGTGAAGGATCGATCAGCTAACTGTTGAATAAATTTGTTGGGTTGAAGGTCACCCAACCTCAACTGTAGAAATAGTGGGTAAGGGAGAAAATTAATACTAGAACCTAAGTCACAAAAACAGTTGATCTGATCAAAATTTCCTAAGGTGTAGGGAATGAAAAAGCTACCTGGGTCTTTCAATTTTGGTTGTCTTTTCTTTTGAAGCACATCACTGCAGTCCTCAGTGAGGCTGTATGTAGCAAATTCTTTAAGGGTCTTTTTGTTAGAAACAATTTTAATAAGATATTTCAAGTAATATTGGATTTTAATTAAGGCTTGGATGAATGTAATTTTTACTTGAAGGTTTGAATGGAGACCATGGAAATAAAGAAGTTCAGCCCTGGTGTTACATTGACGTTTCTACTTCTCAGGGAAAGGGTTGGAGAGGAAATTATTATGAACAATGGTTTTATCCCTCACCAATTCCTCATATTTTTCTTTTCCTTTATTCTATTGATTTTAGATGAGTTTTAAACTTGTTATTCAGGTGAAAAATTCATATTTCCATTTTTTTCATGACTTTTCTGTGAAATTCCAACATGTGAACAAAGCATATTTTTTTTCCAGATTGAAGAATATTTTCATTTTCAGTATTTTCATGGTTTTTTTCCATCAATAGTTTTAGTGTTCATCCCACAACTAGTTACAAAAACCATGGAATTCTCTCCAGGGTTAAGTTCAGTGGTACTAGGAAGTTTACCTTCTTTCTTAGATGAAAAATATATAGCAAGTTATCCAAGTTGTGTTTCCATGTTTTTCATTATAACATGAGTTTTCATTTTATCTGAATCATATTGATTTTTATGTTTGGTTAGTTGAGTCATGCATCATTCCTCTTGACATTTAATTTTATTCAAGATTAGATCAAGTTTAGAATACATTTTATTATCATTGTTTCCTTGTGCATTAGAAGACTCACCCCTCATTGATTTTGAATTTTAGATCTTGGTTGGTTTGATTATTTAGGGGCAGTGGATTTTTTAATTAGTCCATGATCATTCCAGGATAAATTTGTATGGTTCTTATAGTCTTGGTTATAATTATTTGAAAATCGATCTTCTTTAGGAGGCATCATAGGACCATTATTAACAAAGTTTTAGTTATGTTGTTGTTGGGATGGTATATCAATGTTTGGAAAAATGTTTCTAGTATGCCCAAACATACCACTCTGGACACATAGTTCACTTAAATATTGTTTTGTGCTTTGAAATCCATGTTTGTTTATAGTATTCTTTGAGTTCTAGTTCATTAAATATTGATGTTGGTTGGTGATTTTATATAGTTTACCTTGAGTTTTATTCATTGAACCGGTGTTTGAATTAACATTTATGTTGACTCATTTTCTTCTCTAATTCCTATGTTGTGTGTTTAAAAAATGATTAATAAAAAATTGGTTTAAGTATTCATCGGTCTTATCAGTGTAGTTACCCCCAATAGCTTAATCATCTAGATTCTATCTAGAAGATGACAACCCTTCATAGAACATTTCCATAAGAATGTTAGATGGGAGTTGCTGATAGGGAAACTACTAAGAAAGTCCCAAAATCTTTCCTAGGATTCATAAAAATCTTCTCCATACTCTTGATAAAAACTAGTGATTTTTCTTCTAAGTCCACCTTTAGTTCATTAGGGATAAAATTTCAATTTTAAAGAATTGTACACTTGATCTCATTTTTCAAATATGTTATTATCAAGACTCAAAAACAAATTCCATGCATTCCCTTTAAGGAAAAAAGGGATCAACTCTAATTCTTATCTCAATTTATTTGAGTCCTATAAGTTGTAGTTTTTGCATTGTATTATAGAATTCTTCAATTAATTCTAGTGATTCATCATTAGAAAGTCTATTAAATGGTGGAAGTAGTGAAATGTGTGACTGTTTTAGCTCATAATTCATGGTGCTTGGAGATAACCTAATAGAATATGGATTTTTTGAAACATAAGGAAGTTGGAACTCTCTCGTCCTAGGCCATTCATTTTCATCTAAGAGTTCTAGATGATTTTGGATGTTTTTAGGTGTAGTAACTCTCTCATCTAGATTTTCCATATCAAATTTGATTTTTTCTTAGAGAAATTAAATGTTTATCAAATTTAGGGTTCAGTGGCACTAATCTAACTCCATATGTTCTTGTGCTCATCCAAAAAACAATATATAGTATTCAACAGTAATGAAAATAGTAACAATTCAATAAGAAATTTAATAGATTTTTTTTACAGTTTACAATTTTTCAATTTTTTAAGGTATTTTTTAATATGATTTTTTTAGATTTTTTTGGAAGTAATGGATCATTACATCCACAAAAACGGCACTGAAAACATGACCTATGACTGTCATTGAAGTCGATCAATGTATAAAATTTATATTACTACTAAATATTGTATATGTGGAAAGCATGGTTGAAACCACAGGGAAGGTGATTTTTACCACTATTCTTCTAAAAACATTCTAAAGAGCCCATTGTTTTCAGCAATGGGATAGATATTCTATTTTCTAAAAAAATATTCTTTTTTATTTTGTTTGTTATAAGGAACAAATGAAACACCTCATTCTTTTTGAGTTATAGTTCTGAATTGTATGAAATAAGAAATAGGCTAAAAACATTATGTAACTGAGAAATAAAATGCTGATAAGTGTCAATCAAGAGAAATAAATTCGGGGAAAATATCAATTCTATTGGTTTTTAAAATATTACCCCTCACGAGAGTGACTACAATAAGTACCACAAAAGAAAAGAATTTATTTATTTCCCTCAGAAAAAGATAAACCACACAAGCCAATCAATTTTAGAGTTTTCTATTCCTATATTAACCATCATGATAATTCTGGTTTGAAATGATGACAGAATGAACTCACTATACATTCTGAAGTTCTTGTTTAAATTAAAATGTTTAAGAAAATTAATCCACAATCAGACTCACCAAATTATTATGGAGTTCCAAGATTATGTTCATGTGGTATGTTGCAAATGAATACAATCAGAGCTGGTCTCGCTGATCAATTCAAATCACATTTTAAATGATAGTGAAAAGGAAATAGAAATATGACCAGATGATTTTATTTTAACCCCAAACTGTAGAAATTAGCCTTAAATCATGTCTATTACATAATCTAAAATCATTCAATTATAAATAAAGAGATCATAAAAAATAGAGGAAGATAACTCCCTCTCCTAGCTCAATATGTCACGACTCCAGGCTCTTGGGACTCTAAGGAATGGTTCTATGAAAAGTGAGGCAAATTTTTCACCCAGGTTATCACTCTAATTCGAAGTGAATGGTCGGATGATCGAATGAATTCCCCTTATTATGTTATTTATCTACTTTTGTATACTTTTTTATCTGCTTCATGTCACTGAATGTTTCCACCAACTTCAAAATTCTCTCACTTGAGTACCACACACGTGTGTTTTTTCATGAATGGCACGTCATGCTATCTTTCCCCATATAACTAACTCCCACTAAGTTAGTTGCATGATCCGGGACATTTTCCAATCTCTTAAATGAACCTGCATATTTTAAATAGAAAAATAAATAAATACTCAAAAAGAGTAAAACAATTATTTCTTAATTTAATGTTAAAATAACTATAGTTAATTAATAAAAATATTAATTGATAATTATTATAAAAATTTATTTTTATAATTATTTATTTATAACTAAATCTTTAAAATAATTATGTTTTAAATTTATTATTATTAATTAAGTTGCTTGTGTATGTATTATTAATAATTAGATAGTATTACTTAATTGGATGCTTAAATATGATCTAAATTAATTAATTAATTAATTCAATTATTATATTTATTTAATTAAAATTATTGTGTTAAAATATATATTTTAATTAATAATTTTACAAATTATTATTGTTTATATTTAAATTTTATAATTTATTATTATTTGTACTTATATTCTATTTTATAAATTATCTATTTATTAATATTATAAAAGTTATATACAAAAAAATTATAATGTAGTATATTATATTTATTTAATTAATTTATTACTATTATATATTTTTTGTTTATCTTTTATTTTTATCATTTCTTTTCCCTTTATCCCACCCCCAAATTCCATGCTATAGGGGGAGGGTTCCTCAGTTCCTTCTCCAGGAAGGAGGCACGTGACTGCCCTATCCTCTATCACTAGCGACGCCTCATCCTCCCAGCTCGGGCACCGGTCCCTCCTCTTCTTCAGACAAAACCCCCTCTGGCATCGAACATGTCTTAGGTGGCGGTTTCTCATTTCTATAGTGGCACAACTCAGCTCCTCGGATCGACCTCCTTTTGGAAAATCAGCAATAGACCTCTTCTCAGGGAAACTCGTAGTCCTCCTCTAGATTCAAAATGATCGTGACAATTCAGCGACACCACTTCTTCATTCGACACCCATTTTGAAAATCATCAGATTCATTGGATCTAGATTTTCTAGTTATTGTGTTTTTGTTCGATATGTTCATAGGGTTGGGATTGTACTTTGAAATTGAATTTGATTTTGTTTGGGTCTTGATTCTGATCTATTTCTAGTTGTTTTCGATGATGTGTTGTGGTTCAATAGGGAAACAATAAGAGGACAAAGAAGCAGTGTTAAAAATAGTGGAAGGAAAACCAGTTTTAGGTTATGTTATGGTGGCTGGAAGCAAAACAATGTCACTATGGAGAGTGGGAATGACATGGTGGAACTGGTGTGAGGATAAAACGGTGGCAAAAATACAGTGAGACTATGATGGAAATATTATGTGGTGTCAAGGATGATGTAGTGAGAGAGTGAAAATAATTTATGGTGGCACCGTTAGTTGGGTTATGGTGGTAGGAAAAAGAGTGGAAACTGGAAGCAGTGCATGATGTTGATGTTCCACCGTGAAATAGAAATGGTGTGGCAGGATAACTGGGAAATGGTACGAGGGAGTTACGATGGAACCATGACTTTGGAATTAAAATGAAAACAAAAAAGTTATTAAAAACAAATTAAAACTAAAATTAACACTAACAAAATAACTAATTCAAAGTAAGAATTAATTAAATCAAAATAGAAATTAAGTAACTCATAAATTTAAATAAAATATATAAAACAAAAAAAATATTAAATTAAATTATTGTTACCTTCAATTAATTATACTCAAATTGAAACTAAAATAAATCTTAAAATTAAAAAGAAACTAAATTATAAAATAAAAACTGTATTTAAATTATATAACAAAAATTATTTATTTGAAATAGTTACTTTAACAAATTAAATTTATTAAGGTTAAAAGATCGTTATTTTGTTATTGAATACTTATGTTAAAAAATAAAATTAATTTTAAGAAATTAAACAAGAGTAATGAATTTATAAAATTAAATTAAATTTATAATTAATGAATTATAAAAATACAACTAATATAAATTTTATTCTACTTTCATTAATTGAAATTAAAAACCTCAACCGCTAAACTAACATCTATATTATTTTAGTTGAAAATAAAAATTAATTAAGTAACTAATAAATGTTAAATAATTTAATATGAAAACAAAAACATCAAACTAATAAAAAAAATATTAGACTATAAAATTAAATTAAGTGATTATTTATTTATTTTAAGACTTAAAATACACAACTTATTAAAAAATTAAAAAATTATATATTTATTTATAAAAATACAAAATTGATAATATATAGTAAAAATTGGACAAATAATTAATTAAAATCAATAAAAATTAATTAAAAAGATGTGACAAAACATTTTTCTTAAGGCCACGTCACATATAACCCTCACTCCCTTTCCATGGGTTATAAATGACAAAATGATCATGTTTTTTAATAACTTTTAAAACAACACAATTTTGAAATGAAACCCATTACTTTTATTCAATATGGGTTATTTATGAAATGTTTTACTATTATCTGTCTGGATCACATGAAAATAAAGATATATTAAGGGTGTGTCTGGATAGCGCTCCAATGCATTGGGTAAAGAATTAATCTTTAAAGATGACAAGTTTCACAATACCATGGTGAATAACCTTGGTATTTTTTTATGAATCCTTGGGGATGATCCACGTTGATATGTTCATGAACGTCTAAATGAAATGTTGTAGCCACATATTCAAGATATGATTCTTGTTATTTGTATTATAATATACCTCTTTTTTTATTGTTCATGTCTTATGGTTTTCATCAAGTTCTTATTGATATCACATGTAAACTGATTCCCTTGCTTTACTTACTGGTCCTTCAGCTCACCCATTCATTTGATGTATGTCTCTAGGTTTTTAGATACAGTAATTATACATAGGATGAACTTTTCAAGAAGTGTTTCAAGGGGATTTAAAGGAGTGTTTTAATTTTTCATGTTTTGTTGTTCCTGATTTCCCAGACACTAGACTTTAAAGATCCTCTATTTATAAAATGTAATAAAAAGTTATGTAATAAAAAGGAGGGATGACATATTCCTTCTCCAACCCATGGGGATTATGAATTCCATTTGTGATATGTTAGGATTGGATTAGTTATATGGATACTAGGGTACCCAGTCCGGTTCATGACAAAGTGGTATCAAAGTCACAGGTTATGTATATTGTCTTGATGTATGTATGCAGTGTGAGTAATCTTTTTGGGACATTGATGGTAGTTTCAATTGAGTTCATGGAAATCTCCTAATTCAATGAACCATAGGTCACTAAGGGTTTCTATAAAAGTTTCCTTGAGTATTAGTTCTAGTCTTTTCCGTACTTTTGATTTGGATAGATTGAAATTCTAATCATTTTTTCCTATTTAAAGTGATTAATTTTCCCATATTAATCTGTTTGAGTGGTAATATGATGTATTCGATATTGTATACTGATATTTTATAGAATCATGACTTTTAGAATAAATGTGAATCAAAACCAAGGGGAAGCTGCTGATAAACCAAAGTGATCAAATCCTCTTGTGGACCTATGTTTGGTTGAGGTGATTATGTGTACTGTCCAAGCTCTAGGATAGGCACCAACACATATTGTCGTTTAGACTCTAGTTGTGGAACCTTATAGGTATGTTTTCCAAAATCATTCTCAGAATTTCTTTTTCAAAAATCCACCAACATTCAAAGTATCTAATGATCCTCAAGTGTTTTTAAAATGGTTGGGTAGGATAAAGTATTAGTTTGAATTCTTACAGACACCTAATGAATTCATGGTGAATTGTACCTACTTCATACTAGAGGGACCTAGTAGGAGATATTTGGACAAGATTTAGAAAGTGAAAAATCATGAGGGATTAGTGTGTAAATACTTTAAATCGATTTTCAAAAAAAATTATCCATATTTGATGGTGTTGGACAATGCTATTGATTTTTTCAAACACAAGTAGGCTCAAATCCCTTGAAAAATTATTCAAACCATTTTGTTGATCTTGTTTTTTTTTTCACATGAGACATTATCCAATTAGAAGATAAAAAATTTATTGTTAAAGCTAATACTTTGATGTGGTATTCATTCTCATGTTTTCTTGATGAAGGTTTCTTCTCATGATGATCTGTAGGATAGAGCATTGATGGTTAAGATGGACATGTCTCCTATGTCAGGTTTTATAGGAGTTTATTTTTCTCCCAGTGCCAGTTATGAAATTTCCTCTAAAGGAAAGAAAAATGGTAAACATTCTCATGGTTTTTATCAAAATAATGGTTTTTCTAGACCCCCTGTGATGCCTCATAGAGGCCCTTTAATTTATACCAATATGGAAATCTAGGAAAATCAATGAGTGTTTTAACGGAGGAACTGAAGATCAATGGTTCAGGAATATTCTCAGGTCACTTTTAGATATTTTTCCTTATATATTTCAATTCATTTAGTGAAACATTATCCTTAACGCCTACAAAAACTGAAGGGAAATATGATGCTTCCTGAAAAAAGGGGGGTCTGTCCATATGCATCCAGAATGAAACTTCTTCGCACAATGGAAGAGTCTCCAAAGGAAGCAAATACAAGTCCAACGATCATGAGAGGTATTATCACTATAGTAGTGTCATTAGTGGCAAAATTATTTGATTCTGGGGAATCTCATTCATTTATTTCAACTAGTATTATTAATATTTAAAATATTTCTATAGATATTTTTTTTTCTGTGATGGATATTAATATTCTCGTTAGAACAAAAAGAGATTAGGGTCTCTATATTTTAACTTGTGTTTTATCAATATCATATGTTAGTATTGATTGGAGAATTTTGGATATCGACAATAAACCTCTTGAAATCATATTTGGGATAGATTGGTTCATTTAGAAGAAATCCTAGAGTGATTTTTATCTTTGATGGGTCTCCCTCACCACACTGATGGGGTTGGACATAACTTTCTAAGAGAATGGGACCTACAGTTAAATAGATATGGAACTTCTTAACCAGAGATGAAGAAAGTGATATCTATTATTGATTTTGGTCTAGAGGAAGAATCTTTGACGGGTGATCTCCTTCCAGTTGTTATTGAGTTTCCTGATATTTTTTCTTAGGACATATCAGGTTTTCCACCAGAAGGGAGGTATAATTTTCTATCGATTTAGTGCTTGGTACTCAACTAGTATCTATTCATTCTTAATGCATAGGTCTATATAAATATAAATAGTTAAAGGCTTAATTGAATGATCTTTTAGAGAGAGTCTTTATATGCTTGAGTGTGTCACCTTGGGAAGAGCTAGTTTTTTTCTAAGAAATCGGATGGATCACGTCTGCTTTGTGTGGACTACAGAAAACTCAATCGAGTTATGATAAAGAACAAGTATGTGTTGACAATGAATGATGAATTGTTTGACCAGTTGAAGGGGGGAATTGGTTCTGGAAGATTGATATTCGGTCTGGTTACCATCAGTTGATGATAAATGAATCTAACATTTATAAAACCACATTTAGTAGAAGGTATGACCACTTTGAGTACCTTTTCATTCCTTTTTGTATGAACATTGATCCTTCAGTCTTTATGAATCTAATGAATAGGATTTTCCATGAGTATTTTGATGCCTTCATGGTTGTCTTTTTGGATGACATCTTTTTTTACTCTATGTCTGAAGAGGTCATGTGCATTATCTAAGCGAAGTTTTAGAATTGTTGAGAAATCTATGAATTTATTCCATGTTTTCATAATGTTATTTCAAGAATTGGGAATTAATTTTTTTAGAACTAGTGGTGTTGGAACAAATTATTTTAGTTAATCTGAATGGTTAAATGTTTATATAACATGGGAACAACCATATAATGTTATCAAGATTTGTAGATTCTTGGGATTAGTTGGGTATTATTGCTGGCTCATTAAGGACTTCTCAAAGTGGGCTTCTCTAGTGACTGATCCCACTCAAAAGGGAGTAATGTTCACATGGTATGATAAATGTTAAATTTATTTTGTTGAGATGAAAAAAATTTGACTATTGTGAAGTGCATAATAGTTTCATTTTTTGTCAATGATAATTCAATATGTGAATGAAAGGTATTGATGAAGAATTTGGTGAATCCTTGGAGATTTTTTGTTAATAAAAGCATTGAATAACTACACTTGATCAACTCTCCATGGGGATACAAAGGATACCACTCTGGAAATTGTAGAACTGGTCTTAAGTTCTAAGACATGTATCCTGGTGATACATTGTTACAACAATTGAATAATTCCATACAATACTAAATTGCATGAAAAAAGTAGTAAAGATGATCCATCCATTGAGATGAAATGGATGAAGATTAAGATATCATATGATTGATTGAGATAGTCCTCAATGTACAAGATATGTGTTAATAAGGAACACATCCCTCAACAAGAATCCATGCAATACTTTAGTTCATGAGGAATGAATAATTGATCGATGCATCATCTGTGATTGGATCAATGGAACATATTAAAGATGATTGGGATTCATGATCTAAAAAAATGAATAAATGATGGTGGATGAAGAGACATATAAAAGGGAGAGGATTTGACACGTTTTAAGGTAAATGAATAAATGATGGTGGATGAAGAGACATATAAAAGGGAGAGGATTTGACACGTTTTAAGGTGTCCATGAATCTTATTTCGTGTTATCATTTATGATCAACATTTTTATGGTTATTTGCTAAAAAATAGGCTAACCATGGAGGTCATCCAAGGACCTCATCCTCAAGAACATGCGGGACCCAACGGGTCAGCCGCACCTAAGGGAAGCCCTCAAGGAAAGACTCACGTGATGGAGGGTGTGTGCGGGCAATGTATATGCTCGTAGTATGAGCGTATGGTGATCAACCTGTGTAGAAAGGACACATAGTTGGTGCCAGGAGCATGCCAAAAGGAGGAAGAGTGAGAATTAAGAGCACGCCTGCATGGTGAAAATCGTATGGGGTGGTACTAGGGAGGGAGGTGGAGAATTATAAGTTGTGGTTGGGGTATCTTGTATTATAAATGATCCACATTCGTGTCTCTGTTTCGATGTTGGATGGGTTAAACAACACATAAGAAATCCAGGACGCTAATCTGATCTTAGGTGAGATCTCGATCGCACGCTACATCCCGCATCCCACAATCCAATCACCACTGTATGTGATTAATCCAAGCCGATCCAATGGTCGTGGTGTCATCTTTAACCACCAACGGCATGAAGAGCCACCCGACGCCGCTGCTCGCCATAGGCACTACTAAAACACTACGATTGAGCACCCGACCACCATTGATGCACATATTTAGTGCATGGTGATTGTCTTGATGAACTTAACACATGAATTCATTAAACATTTCATGCATGCATAGATATAAAAATAGCATATGTCGGCTGAAGCAAACAGAGTTGTGAGGCCACTCAAAGACTTTGGGTAAATGATTTTCATGTGTTCAAAAACATAAGCACGTGCGGATTATACTCATCGAGAAAGAAGGACACATATTGAAGAGAAATGAATGGAGATATATGTGGGATATCTCATCCATGTTTGATGTTTTCAAACTGATGATCACATGTATTCAATGATTTTAATACCGTAGAATCTCACATGGATTTAAACGCGTAAGAGATCCAAACCATGCCTATAAATAGAGGATCACCACGATGAGATTTTTTTGTTGAAAAAATTTAGATAAAGATGTTGTTTTCGAAAAAAATATCATTGCAAAGAAGTTCCTTACATTTTTGCTATTCGAAGAAGCTTTGTGTATCCCTTTCGCGAAGGAAAACTACCAACCATCTTAGTTCGCGAAAGGAAATGCACCTCTATGTGAAGAAAACCACAGACATGTGATATATTTTTTAAACCCTCTATGCACTTCATACATGAAGAAGAAACCACATGTACACAATCGGTCTCTCACCCTTGTTGTACTCCGTGAAGACAAAACCAAGATCCAAAAACCTTTTTTGGTTCTATGAAGACGGACCACATGTACTCCTTGCGTAAAGAAGAAGACCTCGCGTGCCCTCATATTTGCAGAAATAAAAAAGAATACCCTTATATATATATATATGATTTTTTTGGTTGTAGGGGTTCGTTCCTGATGGAGAAGGAGATCGCAAGATGGTAGGAGCTTGTGTGTGCATGTTTAGAACATAAGTACCCATGTGCTTCATTTAAATAAATCTGAGGCCTCGTGCTTTCACAAAGGAGAAAAGAGAATGAATACATGATGCACATGCATTCATATTAATGAATTGAGGCACCCAAGTGTTTAAGAACAATCCATATATTGAACACACCCATTGGGGTTTGAAAAAGAGCACAAATCAAGAGAGGATTGTATGTGTACATTTTAAGGAGGAAGAAAGAAGAATAACACACACAAGATACTACTACCATTTGGGCTTGAAGACACACAGTCATATTAAATCTAAACTAAAAAGAAAAGGTGTGTGTGTGAGAAGAACAAAAAGGAAAGAAAGGGAAGAGAAGAAGTTGTGTGTGCATGTAAAGTACTATACCCATTGGGGTTTTCATAGTAGAGAGTAAAAGAAATATTGTGTGTAAAATCATGAATTCACATGCACACGTGAAGACAATCAAAAGGAAGAACCAATATTGTTATTGAACATTTGTAAACAGGAAGAAGCAATTCCAATCAACTCATGTATGAAGCATAATCAATTTAAATGATTCCATGTGAGCTTATTCTTAGTGTTTAAACAATCATATAAGAGTATGTGATTCTTTCCAATAAAAAAGGATAAGTTTTAGTGCATTCAATGATTACACAAAAGAAGAAGAAATTTAGATATCCAAATAAAAGAGGTAGTAGAACCCATGCAATCCATGCATGAATTAAATGAGATTTGAGACTGAACCTAGAAAAAGTTATGAATATATTTTATCTGAGTATACATTGTTTGAGGATTCAATAAGGTATATAGAGCTGATATTGTTCAGAATTATTCTAGAATTATTGAAGAGGTTTTGTGCACCATTTATAGACACTTATGTGAGGTCATGTCCTCATCAAAAGAAGGAATAATTACCCGAGAATTGTTGAGACTGAGAACTGATCAACTCAAGTGATTAGAATTATTGAGAAAGGCCAACAGACTATACCAACGTCTATTGAAGATTCTTGAAGAGATACACTAGAATGTGTAATTCAATATTCTTTTTTGGGAAGATTATAAGATCATCTATAGTGCATCAGAGAATAACTTAAAGTGGGAAGATGCTCATGTGACTTGAGAGCTAGAAGACCCCTATGAGATTCAGGGAGGAGAATAAGTCTTCAGTGGGACTCAAAAGAAGGCCAGTTGGACTCTGTAACAACCATTGCAAGTACTAACTGAATTATACTGTAGAATTTGTGTTGGGGAAAATAACCAACACCACAAGGAGAGGGTCTTTAAACTGAACCTTGTAAATCCTTGTGTTTAGAGCCTTTACATTTACAACACCATTCGAGGTAAGGCTGAGAGACATAAGAAGAGTGGATCTAGGATTTAACAAGACATATTAGTTTAATTAAAAAAATTTGTAAAAACATTTAATGGGATCACTTATTCACCAACTCTTCTATCTCAGTGATTCACACTGATCTGGGCACTTAAATTGGTATCAGAGCGTTGGTCACCTCTAAAAGATCCAAGGGAGTATTTATGAATTAAATATTGGAGGATATGAGTGAACAACCTTGAATGGAGATATATTCTAATAATCAGAAGAGTTGAAATAAGAAACAGTAAAGGAAGATGAAGAATAAGATTACTGCTAATGAGGAGACACCTTCTACTGAAGGTAATCTAAAGGGTACAATGTGTGATAAATCCTTTTATTATTATGACTCTTATGATGAAGCCAAATAAATTTGTGATGATGATTGATCAATTAGTGATCTTTAGACTTCACTCAAAGTTCATGTTAAGAAAGTTCCTATAGAAGTGGAATGACACATTGTTGCAAGAATTAGTGCTCTTCAAGATGAAAAATTATAGCTGGATGATGAATCCAATTACCTAGAAGAAGCATTGGAAAAAACGGTTGTCATATCCAACACTCCCCCAAAACTAGTGAAGGAAAAGGAAGAAAAAATTTCAATTTTCAATGAATGACATGCTCAAGTTAATTAATAATTATAGGGAATTATTTGTGTGAAACAATTCATTATAATGGTATTTTTTGAATTTCCATGCATTTGAAAAGTTTTACAAAGTATTCATGGTTGTCGAAGATGCTCAACTAGAATACAGATCCAACAAGTTAAAGGATCTTCACATCCATTTGAAACAATTAAAAAATATAAATTAAGAAGAAATTATAATGCTATAGGTGAATTGGTAAATAAAGTTGATATCAGTCGAGGATGAGAAGAACTCCCTCAACATGATGTGTTTAGAGCTGGAAGTGAAATTGAAAAATCAGTAATCACTCTAAGCTGGAACTTCCCAAACAACTAAAAAAAGAGATGATGCCACTCATGATTTCATTGAGGAATATTATTCCAAAAGGAACATCATATAATCCTCTAATCTAATGGAAACATCCTCTAAGAATATGGTATCCTATAATCGAGTTATTTTTATTTCTACTAATGTAGTCGCATCCACAAGTATAGGTTGAAAGCGAAAATCTAGGAAGATGTGGATTGAGAAAAATGTTAATTCAACCATAAAAACTTCAAGGATAGATACTAGGATTCTTAATAAGAACAACTCTCAAATGGATGCTCCAAATAAAGAATGAAAATTCTCAAAACAATAATGCTCTAAATCTAGCCATGCTGATACTACAAGTAAAAGAAGGAGATTTTTTTGCAACTGTTGGTGTTGTTGGAAGTTTGGACATCATGATAATGATTGTTGGATTAATATGTTATAATATGAAAATTTTGTAAGATCTACATTCATGGGAAGTAGATGTGAATAAATGAAGCAACCTACAATGATATTTGAGAAAACACAGATGAAGAAGAATATATCTATCAAAAATAGATTTGAGTATCTATAAGACATGTATTATAATTGTAACAGAAGAGTTCATAGTTATGATGAGTGCTGGTTTAGTCCTACCATGACACATGCATGTGTTGATAAGAATAATAGACCACAACAAATGAAGGAGAATGAAAAATGATCCAAAAAGTGTTCCACTATTAATATGCAAAACAATGAAGACAAGAAAATAGTGAAAGTAATTATTCCTAAGAAGATGTTCAATATGGATTCCAATAATATCATATCAACCAAGAAAAGATGTTTCTACTATGGAAATAAAGGTTATACCATGGATCACTACAAACAAGCCATGGAAATGAATGGAAGCAAGCTGAAACTAAAAGAATAATCAATCTAGAAGAATATGGGATTGAATAAAGACATTACTAAAGATAATATTAATAATTTGACTAATAAAGGTAACATGAAGACAATGAAGAACACATGTGGAAGCACCAAATCATAAAATGATAATAATAAGTGTTTAATTATCTAGCCTAATCAATTGGAAATTGATAGAGAAATGCAAAGAGCAGAAGATGAAGTACTAGCTAAAGAAAAGGAAAAATGGAAACAGGTCATTACACATGAATAAAAATTTGAATTTTAGAAAAGTTTGTTAAAAAATGATAACCCAAGTGTCTCAAAACAAATGTGTGGAAGGTTCATGAAAGTTGTAAATCATTCAAACAAATGTATAAATATTTTACCATGCCAAATGGAGATGCTACAAATTGAAAAACCTACACCAGTGGAAGCTACTGCACTACTAACAGATGTGACAAAAAATAATCTACACAAGTTAAAGGATAATGGATGTAAAGGTTCCATGCTGGAAAATAAAGATCAAAATTTCAAATTTAGAAGAAACACTATCATGAAGAGTACCAAACACTTCGGTGATTTATTGAAAGGAATTCTTTGCTTGAGATAAAATTCATAGCCCCATTCCTTCTATTAAGAATCTCACAAGTGTTCCATATTATTCTCTTATATATTTTGTATATGGGTTCTTACATTCCAGAGGATTTGAAGATGAATGTCATTCTCAAAATGAGAATTTGATGAAAAAAGTGGAGAACTGCAAGTTGGACCCATTATTCCTAATTTGATAATTAATTTAAGTGTTCCATAGTTGAAGATTGTCAATATGAATATCTTGAAAATCATATGATGATTATTTTCCACCAAGGAAAACCAAGGGGAATTCACCCCTTGATGGGTAGAGAAAATGAAAGAGTTGATATCAAGGATTACCTCAAGACAAATCTTGAAATTTAAATCATCTCCAGAAGTTGATGTTGAGGTATTCCAATCACACTTTCATCTCTTATTCATAATTGTATTTATCATGTTAATTAACGGGGATTGCTTGATTGACAAAAATATGGGATGAAAGGGGGATCTTTATCTATGAACATGAACTTTTTAATATGTTTGGTGAAGTATGTGCGAGATTTAGCATTTCATAGATAAACTAATTATTTCGAACCCCTTGATTAAGAATTAAAACATTTTGAGCATGATTTCACATGTATGATTGTTTATGGATAACATTGAAATCCTTGGTCATATATCTCTTATTTTCTACATCGGGTTAGCCGATGTAGACTTAGGGGTGATTTACTAAAGGATCTTTTCTACGTGAACCATGTAAAATCATACCTCTCTTAGAAATACTCAAGAAGATAATATTCAAAGGTAGGAGAACTTGTTTTTGAAGAGGACTCCACATAAAATTTGCATTTGGTTTCCAGTAAGGGGGAGAAAAGATTGGCAACCATATTGACCCATACCAAGTGTGCTTAGGTGATATTGAAAACAAAATACAAAGGGGAGATTGAAGTGCATACAATTTTCATTTTTGTCAATGATAATTCAATATGTTAATGAAAGGTATTGATGAAGAATTTGGTGAAGCTTTAGAGAATTTTTGTTGATTCAAAGCATTGAATGACTACAATTGATCAATTCTCCAAGAGGATACAAAGGATACAACTCTGACGATTGTAGAACTAGTCATAAATTTCAAGACTTGTATCAAGGTGATACATTGTTACAACAATAGAAGAAGTCCATGAAAAACTCAATTTTCTTGAGAAAATGAGTATAGGTGATCCATCCATTGAGTCTAAATTGATGAAGTTTAAGATATCATATGATTGTTTGAGCTAGTCCTCAAATTCATAGATATGTGTTAATGAAGAAAACATCCCTCAACAAGAATCCATGCAATAATTTAGTGCAATATTAATGATGAATTGATCCATGCATCATCCATGATTGCATCAAAGGAATGTATTGAAGATGTTTCGGATTCATGATCTAAAATTAAAGGAATGAATGATGGTGGATGAGGAAAAATAGAAGAGGGAGAGGCCTTCACAGTTTTGAAGGTGTTCATGCATCTTATTTCATGTAAGAATCTATGTTTAAAATTTTTAGGATCCTTTTATAAAAAATAGGCCAACCATGGAGGCTAGCCAATAACCAAATCCTCAAGCACATGCATGACTCGATGGGTCAACTGCACCTGAGGGAAGCCCTCAAGGACAACTCTGCATGAGGGAGGGTGTGGACATGCCATGTATAAGCACACTGTGTGCGTGCATGGTGATCAAACCATGTGGAAAGAACGCATAGTGGGCACCAAGAGCACACCTGGATGAGGAAAAGTGGGTGATAAGAGCACCCGCGCATGGTGAACAAGGTACGAGGTAGTACCATGGAGGTAGGAGGATAATTTTTATTTGTGGTTAGGACAACTTTTAGTATAAATGAGTTGTATCTGTGTCTCCATTTCTATGTGGGATGGGTTAAAAAATGCAGAGGAAATCAGGACCTCTCACCTGATATCATATGAGATCTCAACCACACACTCCATCCTGCATCCCACAATCTAATCACCGTTGTCCATGATTAATCCAATATTATCCAACAGTCATGGCGTCTTCTTAAACCACTGACTACATAGAGAGTCACCTGACACCACTGCTCTCCATCACCACTGCCGAACCACGGATATCGAGCTCCCATCCACAGTTGAAGCTCAAATTTAGTGCATGGTGATCTCCCGGACAAACTGAACACATGAATGCATTAAAATTTCATGCATGCATGGATATAAAAAGATCATATTTCAGCCAAAGAAAACTATGTTTCTAGGCCACTCAAAGCCTTTCCGGAAATGATTTTCATGCATTCGAAAACACATGCACATGAGGATTATACAAACTGAGAAAGATGTACCCGCATTGAAGAGAAAAGAACGGAGGTATATACACAATATCTCATCCACGTTTAAAGTATTAAAATTGAAGATCATAGGTATTCAATTCTTTAACTTCCAAAAAATGTCACACGGAATTGAATGCACAAGAGATCCAAACCTCAACTATATATAGAGGATCACCAAGATGATAATTTTTTTTTGTTTTCAACATTGAGAAAAGATATTGTTTTTGAAAAACAGAACATTGAAATGAAGTTCCGCACAATCTATATTTGCAAAGAAGATCCGTATATCCCTTGCACAAAAAACAATCGTGAACCATATTGGTTTGCAAAAAGAACTGGACCTCTATGAGAATAAAGCCACAGACACACGATAGGTTTTCTTGACCCACGATGTACTTCGTGCATGAAGAAGAAACAATGTGTAAACAATCGGTCTTTCATCCTTGTTGTACTCTTTGAAGATAGAACAAAGATCCATGAACCTTTTGTGGTTCTGTGAAGACAGACCGCTTGCACTCCTTGCATGAAGAAGAAGATCCTACATGCCCTTTTATATGCATGAAGAAGAAGAACAAAATTCTGTTAATGTATTTATATATATGTGTGTGTGTGTGTTGTTTTTGGTTACAAGGGTTCTTTCATGAAGTATAAGGAGATCAAATGATTGCAAGATCTTGGGTGTGCATGTTTTGAACATAAGCACCCATGTGCTTCACTTACTATAATCTAGGGCCTCATGCTTTCACAAAGGAGAGAGAATAATTCAAGAATAATTCATATTCATGAATATGCATGAGTTGAGACACCCAAGTGTGAAATAACAATCCATACATTGAAAACACCCGTTTGAGTTTTAAAAAGAGCACAGATCAAGAGAGAATTGTGTGTGCACCTTTGAAGGATGAAGAATGAAGAATAACTGACACAAGAGACTACACCCATTCGGGTATGAAAAATCATATTCTTATTGAACCTAAACTAAAAAGAAATGGTGTGTGTGTGAAAAGAACCAAAAGGAAAGAAATGGAAGAGAAAAAGTTCTATGTGAATGAAAAGTACTATACCCATGGGGGTTTTCACACTAGAGAGAAAACTAAAATTTGTGCATGCATCCATGCATGAACATGCACTTGTGAAGACACTGAAAAGAAAGAATCGAGATTTTTAGTTAACATTTGTAAAAAAGAAGAAGCAATTCCTTACAACTCATGCATGAATCATAATCAATTCAGATGATTCCAAGTGAGCTGATCCGTAGTGCTGGAATAATCACATAATTGTATATGATTCTTTCCAAGAAAACAAGGAGAATTCTTTGTACATTAATTTATTGCACTAAAGAAGAAGAAATTGAGATTTCCAAATACAAGAGGTATTGGATCCAATGAAACCCCCACATGAAAAAAATGATATTTGAGGCTGAAGCTAGAAAAAATTAAAGAATTTCTTTTATCTGAGTATACAGTGTTTGAGAATCCATGAAGGAATCCTGTGCTAATATTGTTCTGAATTATTCTTGGATTCTTGAAGAGGTTGTGTGCACCATTTTCACACACATAGGTGAGGTCATGTCTTTATTAGATGAATATATAATTTCCCAAGCACTGTTGATACTGAGAACTGGTCAACTCAAGTGATCCTAATTATTGATCAACTCCAACAAACGTTGCCAAAGGATATTGAATATTCTTGAAGAGATGCATAAGAAAGTGTTATTCAGTAAGACTATGTGGGAACATTAGAAGATAATCTAAATTGAATACAAGAAGAAAATAAACAAGTAAGCTGTTCAAGTGACTCTAGAGCTAGAAGAACCATGTGAGATTTAGGGAGGAGAAGAAGTCTTCAGTGGGAATCTGAAGAAGGCCAGTGGGACTCTGGTAACACTATGAGAAGTAGTATATAGAAACTCCTATGGGACACAATAGAGATAGAGTGGGACTCTATATCATCCATTTTAATTAATAACTGAATTATATTTGAGAATCTATGTTGGGGAGAATAACCAACATAGCATGGAGTAGGTCTTTGAACTGAATCTTGTAAATCATTGTGTTTAGAGCCTTTACATTTACCGCATCATTTGAGGTAAGGCTAAGAGACACAAGAAGAGTGGATTGAGGCATTAATCATCCATAGAGGTTTAATTAAAAATAATCAATTAGTAAAAAGATTTAAAGGGATCACTGATTCACCCCCTCCCCCTCTTAGTGATTAACACTAATCTGAACACTTCATACTATATTGGTGTTGAATATTCCAAATGCCAGGAAAGGCAATGTGGTCTTCTATAATGCATCAGGTTCATGTTTGGGATGTGTTCTTCTGAAGGGTTATCATGTTATTTCTTATATATCTCTTCATCTTAGGACACATGAGAAGAGTAATCTTACCCATGACATTGAACATGAAGTTATGATGCACCCACATAAGACATGGGTGTGTTACCTTTTCGAAGAAAGGTTGTCCATATTTTCCCACCAAAAAATCTTGAGTTATATATTCTCAAAAAAATATTTCAATATTCTATAGAGGTTTTGGGTGGAGTACCAAACATATTTTTATTTCAACGTAGCATATACCCTAGGTAAAAATAATTCCATTAAGGATTATTGAAGAAGGAAACTTCTGACCCAGGATATGAAAGAATCATTAGAAGAGTGGAACATGATGGATCTTTTTGTACAGTAGTACATTGGAGACTAGGAACCAGGGTATGAGGTTTCGTTGGTCAGTGTTCAGATGTTATCTTCTCTACTCAGGATGATTCTCCAGGAACAATATCTTGATGATGAATTCCATATAATTAGAGACTCACTTTACGGTAGGGAGACTATACCTAACATGTCATTCTCCAGTGAGGGAATTCTATAATATTAGAATCATTTTGTGGTACCATTATTAGTCATAAAATCAGTGATGGGGGATTGACATAATTCTAAGTGGGAAATGCACCCAGGAACCACAAAGAAGTTCTATAATATGTGGCACAGATTTATGTAGGAAATTATGTGATGTGGGATTTCTGATACATGACAATCGATCAAGATCAAGCACCACAAAACTTTTAGATTTCTATTCCTACCTCCATTCTCGACTTGAATGTGGGATGATATCTCAATGGACTATGTGGTTGTGTTTCCATATACCTAGAGAAAGAAGAATGTGATATGGGTTGTGATCGATAGGATGACCAAATCATCTCGCTATATACTAATTCATGATAAAACAAAAGCTTAGGAGTTGGAAAAAATATATGTGAAAGATATTGTTAGATTTCATGCAGTTCCATCTGTTATATTCTTTGATAGAGATCCCTCTTTACTTATCACTTTTGGAGAGTACTTTAAGAGGCACTGTGATATCATGTCTGTTTGAGTATGACATATCATTCATAGTAGGATAGAAAAGCATAAATAACTATATAGGTTCTTGGGAATATTCTTCACACTTGTGTTCTCAACATTGGTGGGAATGGGATGACCATATTGGGCTTGTTATGTTTTCTTATAAAATCAATTACTAGTCTATGATCATAATGGATCCACTTGAGGCCTTGTATGGAGACCCTTACAGATCTCTGTTGTGTTTGTTTGAGATCGCTGAATGTTCCTCGGTTGGACCGAGCTTCGTTAAATAGATGACCAAAAATATTCAATTGATTAATTAGATAATATTGACAGCACCTTATTGGTATAAGTCCTATGATGATCATCATCATATACCATTGTAATTTGTAGTTGCTGATTAGGTGTTATGGAAATTTTCACCTCAGTTGGGTCTTCGATGGATTGGGAGGAAAGGGAAACGTTCTTCTTATTTTTAGGACCGTTTGAAGTTTTTGATAAGGTGGAATAAGTTTATTAATCTTTATAACTTCCTCCACATTTGGTTTTTGATACATTACATGTTCTACGTAACGTATTTTCAAAAGTATCTATCTAATCTATCTAATGTTCTGTGCTTGTGTGAACTCGTTGTCGAGCCTAATTTATATATCAGTGAACATCAAGTTAAGATAATTGATTCAAAAACCAAGGAAATTTTTGGGAATATGATACCATTGGATTGAGTGTTGTGGTAGCATATTTCAGATTCTCATGATATGTGGGAGAGGGAGGCACTGGTGAGAGAGTAGTGGCCTCATCTTTTTTACATGCATGTTTTTTAGTAGGAATTCTAGGGACAAAAAGATTCTATGGTTGGAAGATTTTAACAACATGTTATTCTATACAGGTATTCCTAAACTTCTATATTGACCATTATTTGGTGGGGTTTCATTTATGGTTGTTTCAGGTGAAAATTTGGGAAATTTTTAACATTTCATGGTTGTGCATGGTTGGCGCACTGTTTGCCCAAACTGTGCACCCTCTCAATGGAAAACCTGAAAGCCCAAATAGAGGGAGTTTTCATGGATACCAAATAGTTTAAAAAATTGGGCACCCACCTAGGAAAAACCGTGAAACCCCATTAAAAAGGGCTCACATCCAGGGTGAGTGGTTTTTCCAACCATGTGGCCCTACCCAGGAAACCATTCATATGTGTTTTAATTAATTCTAAAATAATTTTTTAAACACTAAACCCTCATTTTAAGTGCCCTGTGGGACTATACGAACCTAAGATGTTTAATTATCCCTTTCATCCTCCCAATATGTGACTTTGGCTCCTCTACAGCACTCCATAAGTGAATAGAAGCTAGGTGAATGATGTTTGATCTCATCCAAGAAATATTCCTATTCTAGTTCTCTTTCTCATGTTATCTCCTCTTTCTTCCTTAGTTTCTCATAGATCTCATTGTTTTTTGGAGGATCTAATCCCCACTATTTCAGATCTTTAATCTAGGATTGATTTTCAAGTCCTTTTTTATGTTCTTCATTGGTGTCTCCCCATTATGTCGTTATGTTTTGAGATTAAATGATCTTCGGGTAGGTGGTTTCATTTAGAATGACCAATTTGATTAACCATATTTATTTTGATTTAAGTTATATTTATGTATTTAAATTAAATTACTTGATTTCAATGAAATTTATTTAATTGGGTTTATTAAAAATCCCAATTCCATTGAATTGTGGATTTGAAATTTGATTTGGCATGATATTGGGAAAACCCACCAATTCCATTGAATTGTGGTGTGTTATGAAATTGGATGGAAATTTTACAAATTAAATTGTGGAATTTTATTTTGTAATTGGGATTGTGAAATAGATTTGAAAAAATTTATTTCAAATCGGTTTATAAAAAAATGGATAAAAATGGTTTTGATATATACCCATTTGTTTTATCTTGTAAAAAGTAAGGTTTTGATTAAAACCCAATGTTTTGGTTTTTAAATGGAAATTAGAATATCTGAAATGGTAAATGGGATTAATTTTATTTTAAATTGTTTTGAAATAACTTTCCCATTATTTATTGTTGTTTTAGAACATTCAAGCCTATATAGTTAGTGATTTATTAGGTAGAAACACGCTGGGATGGAAATTACCTAAGAATTTATTGATTCTTGATAACTATAACATAAAATTATTTGAATATCTTATCCTCAATAGGTTGTTGTTTAGTCCTCTTTGACCAATTCTAAAGGGATTTGTGTTCACATTTCCATTTTCATTATATAAGTGTGTGAGGATTCTATAAACCAGAACTATCGTACCTCTTTGCATATGACCATGTTACTCATTGAAAATTCTCTGTTATATATTCCATTTCATGTAAACTATTTGAAAAATTCCTTGAGAATTTATAAAATAAAAATTATATGAAATGTTTATTAGGAAATTTGTTTTAAGTATTAACATCAATTGAAATGTGAAACATTATATGTTTTTAATATGATTTTAATAGTCCTTGCCTATTTTTTAAAAATTGAGAGCTTTATTTGGTCAATTAATTGTGGAATCCTGTTATGGAATTCTTAGTGAGATGATACTAGGATTTTTTCTCACATCCAACTTATGCCTTTAGGTGTTTTTAGATTATCTTCTTCTAGATTTGTGAAAAGGTAAAGCACCACTTGGAGGTTGTTCTAGTTGTTGATCCTTGGCCTTGGAGAGTTGTTTCAACTAAGACATGGGTTTTAATTCTGATTTCTAGTACATGTGATTATACATTGGGATATTTATTTCTATTTTACTTTTGGTATAGTTCTCCCTATAGAGTTTTTATTATATACATACTAACTCATTTATATTGATTCTATTGTGTTTGTGAAAAAATAATCCCAAATTTCATATTTTGTGATGTCATGTTCTTATCACCAACCCATGGGGATAGGTAATGATCCTTAGAATATGTCAGGATTAGCTTAGTTATCGGGTTACCAGGGTACCCGAGTGGATTCATGACAATAACTTTATATGAAAAAATAAAAATATCAAGATGAAAATCAATGAATTCAAAAAGAATTAAATTTAAATAATGAAATCTAAATATGATGATTATAAATTATTGACTTACAAGGATTAAAACTTCATGATCATGAATATAGATCATTATTTAGATTGATTCTACTAGAAAATGAAGCTAGTGCTAAACAAATATCCATACCGCAATCCTAATGCACTCATCTAGATGAAATTTAGATTGGGATTATTAAAATGAATTTAAATGTACATATTTTTTTGTAGTTTGGAATATAGTAAGTAAATGTCTTTTGTATGATCTGATGGAATACTTAATCATGAATTAAAATAAATTATAATTGATGAATTAAATCAAGATCATTTTGACCAATTTAAAAATGAACAAAAATCATACTGTAAATGAGTATGGAAATTCTGAAATTCCATTATAGGAACTATAATTCATTATATTATTCTAATATTGTAAATATATATCTCTACATGTGTGTGTGTCAAAAATGGGGGGGTTATTAAGGATACATTGTGGGGAATGGGTTTCTGTGATCTCGATACATAATATTATCATGGAAAATATAAAATTTTGAAGTTAAGATCCATTTATAAAGAAGGAGACCTTGTGTTCTCAAGTGTTAAATAATTTAAGAAGAACCAGGTAATATAAGGCTTGGGGTGAGAGTTTTTTACTGATTTTTCAAATCATAATTATTTTATCTCAAAGGAATTAAAGATATTAAACCCAAGAAGACTGGTTAAACTCGTTTCTCATGGAGGGAGATCAATATCAAAAAGTGTTCGAGATACCTAGTTCAGAATGAGATCTTACCTTTATTAGATCATATATTTTTATGTGTATAGTGGGATGTAATATACTCAAGTAATACATTGGATCGATAATATAGATGTAATCTATGTTGATATGTACTGGGATGGTGCTTATTATAACCACTTGCATATATAGTAGAGAATCCATATTTGGGGGGATTAAAAATGATAAAAAGAAGTAGTCTTCTATGATCAGAAATTTAAAACCTTTTGTTCTTAAATGTATTTATTTCAATTTAAAATGTTTTGTGGTTGATTCAATTTATGATTGAGAAGATCAAGTAATTAACTAGTCCAAGAGGATATATAAAAAAATAATTTTTAAATAATTTTTACAATTGATTAACCCCATAATCACAATAGAACTATTGTAGAACTGGACTCAATACAACCATACTAGGTTCTATTAAAATTACATGATAGAGATCTATCATTTCAATATAAAATGGAATAAATCATATTTCCATCAATGACAAAAATTATGTATAAAAAAATGTAACATCATTCAAGGAATAAAAGTTATGTTAATCAAGGTTGGAACACACTCAACCATTATTTATCTATTTAATCATCGATTAACATTATTTACTTGTTAGATTATTCAATTCATAATGAACTTATTTAAACCAAAAATAAATCTTGAAACAATAACTAATAAGATCTATATTTATCCATACAAATTCTCATGATACACTTAATAATGATAAAAAAAATTATAGGATCAAATATTGAATGAATAACTTGTTCATTATCAACCTTAACTTAAAATCAATACACTGTTTAATTAATTTAAATCAAGTTAATATTAAATATTGGAATAGTTTATCAAAAAAATTATTTTTTGTATTATAAGATAATTTACATGATTAATTATTAATAATAATATCTCAAAAACATATGGATCATCACCATAATCCCATCAATTCACTAATTCCATATTATTATATTTATAAAGCTTAATCCCAAAATTTTATTCATAGAATAATAATCCAGATAATTCTACATTGACCTAACAAATAAATGGCAGTCTTCTAATAACATAATATTATTTGAATCATGAACTTTCTATGAATAAGAATGTTATGAGGAAAAAGGGAACCCATCCAATCCATATTTTTTGTATTTTCTTCTGACACTTTTAAGGGGTAAGTGTGGACCTTAAGAAAAAATAGTAGAAACAACCCATCATGATAATTATAGCATATAGAACATTAAATAAAAAATCAAACACACTATAGACAAACCCTAATCCAAGACCACCATTACTGCCTTCCAAAAATCCACCATGTTCAAATTTCAAAATTCATCACCCATCCTGACATGCAACTACCCCATTACAACCATCATACCAACCATCCTGCAACCAAATAACCCTAATTGTACATCAAAATAATTGTCATCATCCATCAATGCTAACATCACTGACACCATTGTCTTCATTTTCGTCACCACTCGACACCGCCATTACCCATCATTGTTGGCATCGACCAAAGAACCATACCCGAAAGTAATCATCAGAAAAAATGATTGTTGACCACATAATCAGGGATGAATCCACCATAAAACACTAGGTAGACCATGAACTAGGGAAACACAAAAATCGAAAAATGAATATGAAAAAATCGAACCTTAGATCAAGCCTCCTCGAGTAGCACATGATAATGCGGCCACAAGCATCATTTATGGTAAACAAACACCGGTGACAACCCGAATGTTTCAAAAACCTCCAGAACCCTAAAAAACAACTTGAGATAATGATCCCAAAATTGGGAATGTCACCATGAAAAACCAATGAGCCTTCGAATAATCTGGTCAAGGAATAGAAGACCAGAAACCATCAAGTTGTCGCACAACCTTTATCATTTCCATCCATGGATATGCACTGAATTTTCTATTTTCCATTGCAACACCACCGGAAGAAGCAAAGAGCCTCACCTGAACATAAGAAACATCAACTGGTATCCCCCTCCACATTGCACCACACACCCAAAACCTCATGGGATTCAGTGCACCGAACCAACCTGGAAGGATATAGAGAGATCAAAGGATAGAGAGACTTCCAGTAGAAGGTCATCCCTATAAATCCACTATGTATAGCAACTAACACTCCTAGAAAACAACACGATGAACGAAAAAAACAGAAACAAAAGGATTTGCAGAAAGAGACACCAAAAACGGATAAAACCCTAGAAAGGAACCAGGGACTGAAACCCAAAAATGAAGAATAATTGAGTTTTTAAAAAACCCTCTGCCACCAAACTGCGTAACCCAGAACCTCAAATTATCAATCTCTCCATATATGACCTGTCTAGGAGCATTGTAATGTGATTTAATAGTGTAATATAAGAATACGAGGAAAAAACACAACACCATCATTGAGAAAAAGATAGGGAAGAAAGAACATAAGGGAGTGGAGCAGAGGATCCAATGCCACTAGGGCGAGAGAAAAACCCTATGAAGGTGAAGATGAGCCAAGAACCTAAGATCACCCCCAATGAATGATGTTCCATTGGTGTAAAAGGAAAACCAACAACAACCCTCATATTGGAGCCATGACTAATAAAGACATAATTCGAATAATAATTATCCATTAAATATTAATAAGAAACCTATAAAACCTAGAGGTCCAAGCTCCTAGACCATGCAAAGAATTATTTATATGGGAATAATAAGCATAAGGATATAAATATAGTTACTTTTCTTCAATGATAATTGACAAAAAGAAAATTATTATAAATTTACCACATATGGCTATGCTCATCCAAAACAAATCAAATTTGTCTAATGTTCGATTAAAGATGGATAAAATCTGAGGAATTCAAGAGACACCTAAAATTTATGGTCAGGACTATTGAACATAGTGTCATGACTTTATAGGAATCCATCACACCATGATTTAATAGTTTTAAATATTACAAAGAAAATTCCCTATATGAATCCCCCATTATTATTGTGAATAACCATTTATTCAATGAAAATAAGGAAGATCATGGTATGAATAAATGTGTCACATAAATACATTAAAAATTATTAGAATCAATGTGTATTAACAAAAATTAATCATTATTTTGATCATCCCTAAAAACACCAAAATGTGGAACAAATTCCTTAGGTCAAAGACCTCCAATGTTGGAAAACTAAGGAATTAAACATATAGGATGTCAGGGAATAAGAACATCCTTCGTGTAGTTATTAGGAAAATGGAAATTTAAATATTTTAATTTTTTAAACCATATATATGGTTTGTCTGCAATTCATGTTTTTTCACTAAAATCCCTATAAATTCCTTATTTAATCATCAAATATAGTTTAATTATGACTGGAAATCCAAAATAAAATTGAGTGTACCCTATATACTATGAATCATAATAACTAGTCTATGACACCCCATCACATAATCACATATAATATAAATGAAAACCCATATCATGGCATATAACATCTTTTCCTGACACAACTTTTTGATAAGAAATCATATCTTCAACATATGCTTCGTTCCCTCAACCCCATGTATATCACAAATAACTCTCAATACTCCAAAAACACCAAAGAAAAATTGAAGGAATGGGTTGGAAAAACATTTTCCATTAGATAAGATTTGTCTCAAATAATTTCCAATCTATATAATAAAAACAAAACACATCATGGAAACCAAACATGGCCATGAAAGACAACCCTGTGAGATACCATTCAATGATATCCCTATAATAATAACACAACCAACTCATCTTAAGAGAAGAGTATATTATCATATCAAATAATCCATAATATCATAAATCACTAAGTTTATATATATCAACCCCGTGAAATGAATCCTAATGTAATTCATGATATTGAGCATGAATTTTCAACTCAAACTATGATATATAGTCTTATAATAAACTATGTAACTATAAGAAAAAAATCCAAATGAATAGAACAATTTCAAAACACATTCACCTAATATTATTGAATATAAATGGGTCATTACCCATAATTTGATCCATCATTAACATCAATATCACTACCTTAAATGACATAGGAATCATCACGAAGACATATATGATGTTTTGATACATAGAAATTGTTATATATTTGACTCATATATGGAGATATAACTAAACAATACATAATTTCACTGATATGATTCAATTCCTTGAAAGGTCAAATAAATTATAGAGAATATTTTCTCCCATGAAAAAAACATTACTACCCATAAAAATGATATACCATTAAGAACAATAGATTCCTTATATTGAACTCCAAAGACCTCTTCCTATGATAAATAAAGTAGTTATGATGATATTGATGTTCATTCATCCACTCATGAATCACTTACTCTTATATTATTCTCTATACTGAATCAGATTTGAGAACTACTAACTCTACAAATTCGGTATGACAGAACCAAAATAATTTAATGTATAATAACAAAAAAAATTAAATTTTTCCATATAAAATGTAGAATGATAATTTTTTTTATAAAAAACATTACTAAGGGTACCTACTTCCCCAAAAAATTATCAAAACCCATAATGTGAGCATGGAAAATTTCATCCTATATTGGAATTGTCTGCTATATATAACCATTATTTAAAAAATTAAAGCTAGTAATGAGACATATCATAGAGCCAAAATTATATTGGAGACCCCTCTATACATAGGAGGAAAATTTGGATCATGATCAGAGATGGTTATACCTAAAACCCCATAGTGTCTCAAAATATTCTCCAAATAATATCTTTAAATAACATCCATAATTCTCAAAAACATAAAAACCATACGGTGATATAAATTTTCTAAATGGAATATAAATTCCAAAATAACCTCATAGCCACCCTATGATTGAAATAAACCAGGGATAAAATCCTATGATATTTTCTCCCATATCCACTAGGGAACATCCAAGGGATGATTTAACCAACTTGGAACACAATGCACTTAATTCTCTTTTAATAAGAAGAAAATAATAATATAAAAAATATACAATAGATATATTCATTAGTGAACACCAAACATTACTTTATAATGCATGGTATATCTTAGACAGACTAGGAGACATTGATATAGAAGAGGTATGAAACTCAACGACAAGAACCTCTGGCATCACCAGGGGAATGAAGATCCTCTACTAGAACAATACCACCTAATGATCATCCTTAGACTATCCCCCATGGGAATCACCATAGAAAAAATGATCTCCCCAAATATCCACCTCAAAATTCTCCAATGACGATTCCATAACCTGCTACACCAAATATGAATACACAATAATTTCAAAGAGACACAATATAACATTATCATCCATTATATCAAGGTAAATCTCCTCTAGAACCTACCCCACTCTATAGGAATCCTAAGAATCACAAAACAAATCATTAAAAAACTTTTTTCTCAATTTATTAACTAAAACATTTCCTTTAAAATGTTTATATAAATCCTAAAATTCTAAATCATTTAAAATTTCCATCCAATTCCATTTTAAAATGTTTAAATCATATTTCTAGAAGGTATATCTGAAAAAAATAAATTTATCAATACAGACAAAATAATTGTCACTGATGATATAGTATCGCCACACCTTCCTAGAAAAATTAATTTTGACATGATAAATTCATATTAATAAAGAGTAAACATAACTAATTATATTAGAAAATTGAGAACAAGAGAACAATCCATAATCACATATTGATAATAAAAAAAATCCTAACCTCACTCAATCTGTACAAACAATTGATGCTTCCTTTTGAAGACTTTAAAAAGTGTCATGGGTATAGAAAAATTAGGCACATGCCTCCAATAATATCTTTTAATAACAAGGAAACTCTAAAACTACTTAACATTCTTGTGGGTTATCCAAGAAAAAACCACCTTTATATTCAAAGGATCCAAAACTACTCCTTGTTGGGACACAATATATCCCAAGAAATAATCATCATAGAAAAGACCATACACTTTTATAGTTTCCCTAATAGCTGATGATACTGAATAAAAATTAAAATAAATCTTAAATGCTCTAGATAATCTTCTATATACTCACAATACACTAGGATATATATAATGAAATCCACTATGAATTGATCTGAATGACTAGTTTATCAAACTCATGAACATATCATGGGAATTCAAGAAACCAAATGGAATCACTATGAACTTTCATCTCCCATAGCAATATTTTAAAGTATTTTTTTAATATATTCATCCATTAGTTATATATGATGATATACTAATCACAAATAAATCTTCAATAACTTTCTAGACCTATTTATTAGATAAAATAAATCATCAATCCATGGTTGATGGTAAATATCTTTTTCTTTCACATGGTTCATGTGCTGAAAATAAATACACCATTAAAGATTCCATATATCTTTTTTATGAACAAGATAAGAGCTTCGTAAAGCTGCAAAATAAGCTGAATAAAACCCCACTAAAAAATATTATCAATCCAAATCTATTGTTACTGAAAAACATAAGGGGACATTTTATATAAATTGAAATCAAAGAAACACCTAAAGATAACTCTATACTAAGAACAATCTCATATTTAGGGGGGGTAGAGTCACAAACTCTTCCAGAAATAAATTTGGTTATGTTTATAAAAGAATGGGAGATATTACTAAATGAACCTATACTAAACTGAACATATATTAATCCATCATAGAAGATAAGGTATCTATTTGACTCTAACCCATCAAATGATGGAACTCACTGATGGAAATAGCATGATGACCATAAATATCATGGAATATTAATATCCTCATGTTGATATAAAAAAATATCCTACCCTAAATATAACATCTTTATTCTAAATATGACCTTGTATGGATATATTCTCAAACATAGTAAACCACTCAATGATCAATGTTTTCCAAACATGTTCACACAATCTCTTTATACACCATACTAGAAAGCTCAACCTCCAACATGAATAGTTAATTCTAAGTGCACTGGAAGCCTCTTCGCCTTATGATTAAAGAATGTACTAGGATGTTTAAAATTAAATAGTGTATAGATCATGAATCTAAAAAAGAATACATCCATTTGAATAATAATAGATAATACCTCATATAATTTAAATATCTCTTAATGATTGAAACTATAATGCTTGTATTTTATTATTACCTTCTCTATAGCCTGTATTTAGAAAATTGGAACCACAAGAATAATTATACACTTCTCCATACCCATTGGGATGATGGGATTCTTGGTTATTTCCAATACTATTTCCAACTCCTCTCAAAATATCGTGGTCTTGAGCACCCTTCTACTACTTTTTATATAGTGGAAAATGCCATAGTAGTTGTACCAATATCATCCCTCCATGTCTATACTAATTTTTATGATGTATTAGACACTTGAGCTTCTGATGGCCACAACTCTATTTAAAAATCAAAAATATATCTTAAAAATGACTAGGAATTGTGATCATTATAAAATTTTGTTTAATAAAAATATATATAGCTTTTTGTTATCTGAATCATTTATTGACTAGGATACTAGAAACCACACTCTATAGTTATACTAATTGATAAATAGTACCAACCTATATCACATTATTATTTGATTCTAGAAAATTTCATCTCAACAAACAATATATCCCCCCAAAACCTCATTATATTTCAATAACATTAATGAGGTGACATGATGCTATAAAATTGGTTTTTAATGATTCCCCAAAATTCCTCTCTCTATTTTATCCATTTAGTAGGAGGTCTAAAGAATTAAAGAAGATTATTGATTATAACACCAACTCTTGCATAATTAAACTCTACTCGAGGAGGGAATTTATCTTCTATTAATAAGAAACATTCATGGTTGATAAAATAATATTATCCTGAAAATGATCTTGGACCATATAACATGAAACTACTAACTACACAAGATTCACAAGTAAATGAACCCCCATTTGAAGAAACACTACAATGAACACTAATACACAATAGAATCTGGAGCTCCCATTGAGCATAGACAGGACAAAAAGAAATATTTAAATCCTCTTTACATGAACTAGTATTATAATTTAATATATATACCTCATAGGTTTTTAGGATCTGGAACTTTATTGTTCAAATATTTTTTCATTAAGTCTTGAATTTATCAACTTTAAGTCTGCAGTGATCTAATGATGCATCTTATTGATTATCATTAGTAAAAAGGTGACATAAATGTTGATCTACAGACATTTAATAAAATTAAAATTTAAAAGGACTTCCTAAACCCATAGTATGGTATCATTAAGATCATTTAATTAATATTTATCTGTATTATAATTATCATACAAATTCCATCTCATGCACAAAAAATTAATGAAACATGATCCGTATATAGGTATCCAACTTGTAATAAGTTTAATTTATGATGAATATTTCAACAAACATAAGTTACTTGTGTTGGGTTATAAAATGACCTAAAATATTATTTCATATCTCCCATAATTACATCATGTACTATGTTAAACAGATATTTTTTCCCAACCAACATATAAAATCATCAACAATTTATATACCCAATATTCATCACATATCTCAACAAAATGTTTTAATACCACTCTATCATGAACTCACCCTATATTAGCTCCCCTCATAGCCTAGATGTGATGTTGGGAGTGACCCTCAAAGCTTTTATATAATAGAACATGGATTGGATACTATCACCAAGTGTACAAAATGAAAAAATATGGAAGGAATTGAACTTCATATAATTAGAATATTAATGAAACCACCAATATAATACATAATAATAAATAATCAAACCCAATGCATGATATTTAATATAATGTAATTTCAGAAATTAAAATATATTATAGTTACTATTACGAATATGAGGAAAAAACTATTTACCTTTTAAATACCTTTACGGTCTTATAAACCAACTCATGTGGACTCAATATATATATATATACATGTGGGGGTGAGATTAAAAGTATACATAGTAAGATCCTTCCTATAAACTCTCAAGAAAATGTGGAGGATCTATACTAAAGCCTATTAAATAAAAAGTGGAAATTAACTTATCACACAAATTGGGTAAACTATACACCCATCTTCATAAAGCTTCACTCACTAAGTAGTGGACTAAAATAAGAAACTGAATAATTAAGAATGTATATAAGAAAGGTACCCCACTACCATATTACAATTGAAAAATTCACCCTAAACGCCAACATCATTTTTCTTACTACTTATATCCTCTCAAAAAATTATATAACAAAGTTGTTCTAACACATCACAGCCATATCAACATCATAGTTATATTGCACATTTTTTAAAAATTACCACAACCACGTCGTTATTAAATTACCACAATCATATATTAAGATTGAGAACCATTACATGCCGTGTAATCATACAATATACCTAAATATGTTATATCCCAAATATAAATACACATATAATAATCATAAGCCATTATAGCTTGGATACATTTATATTGTTAAAAAATAATCCCACAAAACCACATATACATGCATGTCAGAATTTTGAGCCACTAAAACCATCTATCACATACCTTATGACCATGATCCACCATATGCCAAATATACCTATTTACAATAGTATGTTTAGAATAGAGAGTAGGGTGGGGGGAGGAGTCGGATATTTGAATCCTCACCAAATTAGATGTTGGTAAGAACACATATAACTTGAGGAAAAATATGGCCATTGTCGTCCCCAACCGAATCTAGTGGTGGAGCGTCACAAATAAATAATAATAATCATAGTATAAAACATAATGAGTCTGAAGGTAAATACCTTAACTTATACATTAGCTATTTCTAACACCCCACATGATACTGATATGGAATCATTGGGACTATAAATGTATAACTCATCTATGTATGAATGTATTAAATTTCATCATTATTAAGTATTTATATTTATTTATTTATTGATCAATTAATAATAATCCATCAAAAATTCTTGTTTAATAATTATATTACCATCAATCCGGCGATCTTTTATACTCAACACTTTCATTTCCGTATTTCATTACCCTGATGCGATAATAATTTATGAAAACTAATTCAGGGTTTCTATTTGATATATCACATCATCGCTAACTACCACTTCTAAAAGTTCATTCCTAATTGATTAACATTCCCTTATTTATGGTATTCTTGGACTCATGCAGACACATCACAATGAAGAGATACACCTATAAGAAAATATGAAATAAAAAACTAGTTGAAAATAAGAACTGTTTTTAATAATTTTGAAAATAAAAAAAATAAGACTCTCTACCATTGTAGTATAATCCCAAACCCCATTTCTAATCATTTATACCATCTCATAATTAATGATATCTTTCCACCCCCATAACATTTTTAAAATATTCAAAACCTCTAAAAATATTCCAATGATACCAAGTTCTATTTAAAATCACAAAAAAGGATCAATCTTTTTAATATATAAATAAAATTATTCAAATTTATAGCAATAATAAATATCAATGGGAAATAAATGCTACATTATTTAAGGAATTTATGTGTTTGAGAAACATAGTGTGAAGTAATTTTACCAATAGTTTTTTAACTCCATAATTTATTTACATTATTCTTCACCTATATTAATATATAAATTATGATCATATTTTTAAAAATAATAAATCTATAAATAGTAAAAAATAAAAGCTATATTAATCCATTAAACATGACCCATAAAAATGAATTATGCTAAATAATTTTAATGGATAAATATAAAATTGAATGAATGCTTCATCCATTATGTTTCTTGTATTACCATATTTACATTTTTTAATCAATTTAATGCATTTTAATATGAAATTTGATTATAATTAAACACAACATCAAACATTCACATTATCTAGAAAACCACATGAATCGATATCAAGAATAATAGAAGATGAACATGAGAAAAAGCACCACAATCCCATCAAATATTATTTTCTATATTCATATATTTATTAAGGTTATTCATTAATATATACCCATTAAAACCTAAAAATTATAAAACCATATATAAAAATAAAATAATGGTGATTCTTTGAATCTCATGCCTCAATATGAATAATTAGTGTTCTCAGAAACATAATTAGATGAGGCCATGGAACTCAAATAGAAAACCTTAAATAAAGGAAATGATTCCTTATGATATCATTCCATATAGAATTATATACCAATCACTAATAGGAAACTCAAAAAATTGATAGTGTATAACCTCTATGTCTAGGAAATAAGTAACGATAGGGGAACAATAATAAAATCAACAGGGAAATTAGTTTGAGATCGTTGAAAAATAAAATACTTAAAAATTATCCACAAAGTTTTAGGATCATAAAAAATAACCCTATATATAGTGATCACGAAAAAAATTATCAAATAAGAGTAATTTCATAGTTATATTGAATTTATAATCAGTTTGAGAAAACAAAGTTCCAAGACATTAAAGGGATTCATTGTTCCATGAGAGCCTCGATAAAAATATTACAATGTGATTTCCCCAAATGACTCCCCGAATTCGATTGTTAAAATACTATTTATTTGATAAAAATAAATAATCTTATGTAATGACCAAGAGTTTTATATTGAAACCATTAAATAAATAAGAATAATAGTTCATTTCTCATCAATCCTCTTCATATGTATTGGTCCTAGACAAAAATAATTACATTGTAAGGATCCAAACTTTTCAAATGATAATTGTTTCTTATAAATGTGAGTTATATTATTTTATACACAACAAAACTATATCTCTTTAATAATGAAGTGAGTATAATTTGAAATGTAACCATTTGGTTTCGACTATTATATAGACATTTGTCAATTATGACTGTTGGTCAATATAACCATCAGAAACAACACTCATAATAATAATTTTCATGTTATAATTATTTTTTATTAGTGTAAATGACAATGGAAAAGTTATACAAAAAGAAGAGACGGTGACCTCATCAAGTGGAGTCAGGTCACACAAATCCATTTTTTAAAATGTGAAAGGGACTATAATCAGTGGGATTTCTTCTTAACAAAATCCAATATGAGCATTAACAAGTGAGGTTTGAATGAAATCACTTAGAGGATAAGTTCACGTTAGTGGAAATTACTACTATGGTGATTTTAGCTGAGCAACCCATGAGTCCATCACCATCGGACACCTCACACTTATGTCATGTGAAGGTTTTATAAGGGGTTATGTTTTCAGGCCTTAGTTACATAATTTATAATACCTTGGTATAAATAAATTTTTTATTCCTTGATTTCCATTTTAAGAATAGTTTTTCTTAACATAAAAAAATAAACAATTTGATAAATTGATTATTCAGAAAGAAATTGTACATTTTAGAAAAGATATAATTATCATAAGAAAATAATGTATTATTAATAATTTTTATCTTAATGGAATATTATGATTAAAACACTCTTATTTAATAAGAAGTGATAAAATAATTTTATTTGTTTTCAAGTGTTCGAAATTTTACTATACATTTTCAATCTGATATTTGTTTTAAAAACTAAGGATTTAAATATTCAAAAGTTAAAATTATATTATTTAGATATTTATTATGATAAATAAATATCATTTTTTAAATCATAACATAGAAATTTTGTTAGTGTTAATTTATGGTAATTTTCTAAAATACATTATTTTTTATGAATAGTAAAAATATTTTTTGAGTTTTTCTGGATGAATAATGACATCATAATTACGTAATAATGATGTAATAACTAATAAATAACAATAAACAACTCAAATAATGTTATTTTATTAATATATTATATTTTCATATATTTTAATCAATTTCAAAATCTAAAATTTACTTTCCCAAATATGAAATTTAAACATTAAATTTAAAAATGTTATTTTGTGGAAACATTGATTTCCATTAGAAAATTAATTATTATAAAATTTTAATCAATTATTATAGGATATAATAACATAAAATATGATCCTATATCCCAATAACATAGAAAAATACCTTGGTGAATCTCATGGTTATTCATTTACCACTACCTAGGTGTCCAAATCCATTATTTAAAAATTAATAAAAAAGTACCCCACTTTTGCTATGTCTTTACACCCATTTATTCATTTCCATTCAGTAAAAAATCATACTACACTAAGTTATGATATTATTATCTCCCAAAGAGTCCTCCCATGGTTTCTTAAATCCCTCAAGGTCCCAATCAATGAGTTTTAGGAGATACTGTTCATGGTTAGGGAAATCTCAAGTTCTCTTTTTCTTTCAAGTTCCCTTTTTATGTGGTATGAATTACAAATTTCCAAAATATGTTGTTATATAAATTTTAATATATATATTTTCAATATTATTATTATTTTATTAATGGGATTCATTTGTCTCCTCTATTTTTACGAATTTTTAAAATCACAATTTTTACCTGTTATGTTGTCGTTTTAATTCTCAAATTTTCTCTCTTCTCCTCAAGAGATTGAAATTTATTTTCTTTTTGTGAATACCCAAAACACTTTATTTCTATGTTTTGTTAAATGAGATCTAAAAATGATTTATTTTATTCTGTTGTTGACATACATAAATCATGCATTCCCTTTTCGTGGGTTATAAATGACATAGAGATCTTGTCTTTAATCACTTTTTAAAAACACCATCATTTTTATATGAAGCCCATTTCTTTTATTCTCCATGGGTTATTTATGAAATGTTTTTTAATAATAAACTTGTATAATAATTATTAATTTGTATTAATGGTTCTACTTAATATCTCTCTAATTTATTGGGTAATGAAATTCATCTCAAAAGATGACATGTTTTACCATATATTGATGAATAACCATGGTGATTTTTATGACACCAGGGTAATAAAACTTGGTTATATTCTTATGAATTCACAAATTAAATGTTATAGACACATTTATAAGTTATAATTAATGTTCCAATTATTATTATATTCCTTTTTCGCATTCCTTTATGATATTTATCAAGTTTGTATTGATATTTCTCTAGATCAAATGGAAATTGTTTCCATTGCTTTCCCTTATTAAGAATTATGCTCACCCATTCATTTGATGTATGTCCCTAGTTTATGATATGTATTAAATATACATAATATGAACCTATAATTAATAATTAGAAGTAGATTAGAATTATTTTTTATGTTTTCATGTAATATGTATCTTTTTTCCAAGAAACTAAACAATAAAAGATCCTATGTTTGTACATTGTAAATGAAAAGTTTTGTATTAAAAAGGTGGGATTACATAGTTGAAATCAAAGGATGGTTTGGTTATTTGTGGAAATTAATATATTAAAACTTATGTAAGAACCCTAGAGAAAGGTTAAATATATGAAAACATCCTGTTATTTTGTTGAAATATTATGATTAGTGCTTTCTCAGTAAATAAATCCTTGATTGGATATGAAAAAGTGGATGTGGTTCTAGAACAGATGTACCTAGGAGGAATAACTCAGAAAAGGTGCATTGGGCCTAACTCAGTGTAACCTAGTACACGATAATTGGCATTTCTACACACCTACTTTGACACTCCTGGGGGATATTTTTGGTTAATCACAATATTTTTTTGACCTATTATGAAGGATGTATAGAAAAATTTAATTGTTATGACATATTTATGCATGATGTTTTAGGAAATGAAATTAATTTAGATTTATAAGATTCTTAAAAAAACACATTTCTCACTAAGGTTTTCTTATTTTAGAAAATGGAGGGAAATAGGAGGAACAATGTGAATGGTTAGTTCAATGGACTAGCCACTGATAACCCTCCGATGGATGTTGGAAAGGAAAACATCATGAGAATGATTAATAATCTGACTTGAGTTATGAATTATTACATGAATTAATCTATGATACCAGATTCACCTCTAAGGTAATAACTTCCTACTAAGTACTTCATGCATCAAATACCACCTTATTTCAGTGGATCAACTGACCCATTGATTTATAAATAATGAATAATCTCTATAAAAATATATTTTATATACGACATTATTTGGAAAAATAGAAATTCACCATGAATGTATATCTATTATAGGGAGAAGTTGGTCGGTGGTGGACACTAGTTAAAAACATGAATCCAAGAGGATATATTGACACTATGGAGTGGGAAGAGTTAATGGGAACCATTTTCAAAAAATATTCCCCTCTTTAATCAGAATGAAAATAGAGAAGCAATTCATAGAGATTAAGAAAAAAGAGAATTAATTTTCGGGAAGATATGAGATGAGGTTCATAGGAATGTCTCATTACACATCTATATTTTTCACGGATCATAATTGGAAAGTTGATAGATTGTTCAGGGGATTAAGACCCAATCTTTGGATGAACCTAGCCAATCTAGAATATGAAAGATACGAGGAGATAGTGAAAAGATCTATAAAGGTTGAACTAGATTTCAACAAGACACTCTGGTCTCAAAAATTGAATGAAAATAAGAGATAAATAGAGCCAAAATTAGATAGTAACTTTATTCTTGAAAGAGGAGGGAAAACGTGATTCTTTTTACATGAAACAAATGTCAGAAGATGTATTTGGGTAACTGCTTTATCATGAGCGGGAAATGTTAAAATTGTGAAATAGATGGAAATATTTCTCTAAATTATTGTAGTGAGGAGAATCTTAAACTTCTCAACACTAACGATAAAGGGAGGATGGTGAAATCCCTATATGAAGTCAAATAATTCATTTGTGGACAGCTTAGGCACTTCTCCCATCATTATCTGAATCTAAAGCTAATAGAGGAGAATCACCAACAACCTCAACATAGACCAAGAGATAATGGTCAGGATTTTTCTATCTCAACACTTGAAGTTGAAGCTCCAAATGGTGTGGCTGCATGTACTCTCCCTATTCTCTAAAATATATCAAGTACTTTGTTTTATTATAGTTCTACACATTCTTTTATTTCCTCCAATTTTTCAATGTATAATAAATTAATCAATAAAATTATAGAAGTAAGGTTATTAAAAAATACTCTTGGAGGGATTATCCAAGCATAAAAAGTGTATAGAGACTCTAGTATTCACATTGGTGAGTATAATATCATCGCGAATCTGGCAGTCATTTCCATGTTGGAATTCAAAAATTTATTAGGGATGGACTAGCTCTCAAATTATAATTCTAAAATCAACTGCATAAGAAATGATATCTCAATATTATTGAATGTAATCAATAAGGAATATGGTAATACATGATGAAGGTATTCATATGCTATTACGTGGTAAAAAGGATCTATATTATGTTTACCTTCCTTATAAATGTTAGACTATGAGTTTGGATAGAAGTATTTTGGATAGTTCTAGTTTGGATTATTTTGGATTTCCATAAAAGGACAACCCGGAGGTCGGGCGGCAACCCGTCGCGTCCGGCAAGGCTGCGAGACTTGAACCCGCAACCGAAGGGCGACAAGGGTGTATCACCTACCACTGTCCCACGAGATGTCCTAGATTAAATAATGTAGTTTTTATTAAAAGATCTTGTAGATGAATCATAAATTCGTTTATTTTGGAACCCTATACGAATAGTGTAAATAGAAATTTTTACATTCTATTATCTTTTAGAGTGAAAGATGAGTTTGTGGTAGAAATTTATTAATGGATAAAACTCTAATTATAAAGTAAGTATATCTCCTTCTGATCTTAGCCAATCTCATAAATAAATTCCTCAACATTAAGAAAAGCAACTTTGAACAAAAATGTTGTCCTAGATGGTACCTTAAATCATCACTAATTTATGGCTATGGGATTGTTGGCCTTTTCATAGCCATGTTCTCTACCACTCTCCATCAGATAATTGATGGTTAGATTTCTCTTCCATATCCATATTTTCTTACATGAAACCCTAGTATGTGTTATTTTCGGTAATCTTCATACTTTCCACTCTTTGTTTTAAATAGAGGCCTCATTAATTCATTTTTCGATGTGGGATGTCAACTAAGATATTTTGAAACGTCAAAATGTGTTATCCCAATACCCTATGTGTTGTTGAACAGATGGTATTTCAAATCATCATAGATTGATGAGTTTATGGACCTCAATTTTATACTTGTTTGTGATTGATGACCTCAATCACTACCTATAAATATTTACATTTTTCCTCCAATTATATGTCTCTAATTGCCACCAATGTTCTCTTAATCGAGATCCACCCCTTCATTTCTCATTTCCTCATATTAAGACTAAATTTTAGTAACCAAATTTCCGATGTGGGTTTTCCCACAAAGATATTTTTTATTTTCAACCTTTATTTTCGAAGAACAATTTCAAATTGCAAGGACGCAATTTATTGAAAGAGAGGAGAATGTAACACCCCAAGATTTCATAGTGTGTTATTCCTTTAAAATAATACAATAACTTGCACTACACGCAACACCGAGTTCAATCACACCATGACTTACAAAAAAAAGCCATTCAAAAGAGGTTATGAATAGTATTATCTAAATTTTAAACTTTATATAATACTTATAATTTTAGAATCCATATTATGAGTTTCTTAGATATAATGCAACAACAAATTCATTTTCAGTATTGCACTTTTATCAACTTTTAATAGTGAACCCTTTTTAAATAAAATATTTTAAACTTTTTGACTAAATGGGGACATCAAAAATTTAAAATGAAACATCCCAAGCTTCCACGGTACGCTTTAGTTGAATAATACAGTAGTGTGTATTGTACGCAACTTCGAGTTCTAACACACACCACAACCAATCAAACTAGCCGTTATGAATAGTAATACCTACTTTTTGAAATTATATATATTTTATATTTCAAAATGGACTTCATTTTTGGATTCGGAATATCGAAATTAGCCTAAGGTGAAATTTTGGTACAATTCGGATAACTTTCATATTTTGATGAATAGTGAAAATTACTAAATTTTAATTAAAAACAAATTTTTTAATCAAAATAATTAATATTGATAAATTATGAATTTGAGTGGTTTTAAAGTATATTTAGAATATATTTTTACCATTTAATATAATGTTTGTCATTGGACATAATTTTACAATTAAACCGAACATAAACAAGTGTCAATCTTTTGATAGTTATTATCTCTTAAAAACACGCTTTTTGTTTTGACAGCGGGAATTAATTTTAAATTAATTTCTGCCACTTCTGTGTTTTTAATTTAGGAAAATGGATTCCATATTTGGAATCATGATTTTCAAATTGTGTAAATAGGTAATGTTTATTTTTAGACATTTTGAATAATTACTGCGGTAAATATTTTATTTACCATGGTTAAGGGTAAATCCGGTAAATAAGGGTTAAAAAATAATATTATAATACTAAATTACCCTAAAACGTGTCTTAACCCTATTGGTTGATACATGGTCGACCATGGGAATCATTGGGTTGATTTTGGGACCCCATGGATCCACTTGTAAGTGATAATGACACTTTATTTTAATTAAGTTAAAATGAATACAAAAATGACACAAGCATATATCTTTTAGAAAAACAATTGTTACATAGGGTTATATATGTTGGATTTTAGATTATAAATATTCATTAGAAAGATAAAAATATTTCCTACATAATTATATTTTATCTATAATTTTTAGACATTAAATAAGTTATTTTATTTATGACACAATGATGATGCAGTAATTACTATAATAGTGAAAAATTAAAATAATTGATATTATAAATACCCAAATAAATATAATATGAAACTTTTAATGAATTAAACTAATTTTCTAAGATAATATGATATATTAGGATTTATTTAATTGACTTTTTTAGAAGTAATAAATATTTTATGAGTTTCAAAAAAATCAACTATTGAATAGTGTCAAAATTGACATAAAAGAGTTCTTAAAACAAATATTATATTATTAATTGATATTAAATTCCTAAAAATATAAGGATCAGCCAAGAGACTTATATCATGATAGGAGTATCATTAATGGACCACTTGGGGGTCGCTTGTATGTATATGGTAAGTTTATTAACAATATAATATAAAAATACAAAGAGACATTGTAAAAGTGAAACTAATTAACTTAGAGTTAATACTTAAAGATAAGGTTAATATAAGTACCCAAACCTGTCTAAATTCTATTCTTTGAGTTGTTTTCGACCCATCCCCACCTTAACCTTTGAATAGTCAACTTTGGAGCCATTATAAACCGAATATGAATTTATTATAAATTAATATTTCTAGCTTTTCCAAAGGTGCCCCTCACCCCTCTTATAAAAGGGCACTCCTCCTTATCATTTCTTCACACCTTCAAAGCCTTTTGGTTCGACCAAACTCTGCCCAAATACTCTCCCAACATCCCTCACTACAACCTAGACGCATTAGTTTGATCAGAAAGCCAACATAAGGAGCCCTTTTGATCAAATCAAAAGGAAGAACCCAAAGAAGAGGTAATGTTTTCACCACCCCTTTTCAAGTTCCTTTCTTCTTCCACTTCTTCTTTCTTTGTTCTTACCATTCTAAAATAATAACTCCAGTATCTCACATATACTGTGATGTTATTATAAATATGGTACAACCATATTCAGTATTCTATCCACCCTTTTAATAACATTTCACCATACGTGTGTACGTACGGCTTACCGTCTCCACGTCGTAGTGTAATTGTTATTCAATATAATATTATTTGGATGGGTATAATAATGATGTGTAACTCATGTAAATAATAAATATAACATGTTAATTATTCTGTATATATGATATACCATCCACTTATATATTATTTTAATATCAAAAGAATGATATTGTCGCTCGTGCGTACGTACGGACTACCGTCTCCACGAACGCGATGAGATTCATTCTCCATCGTATCCATTCAAGTATAATTATCATTTGATGATTTAAAAATGATGTTTAAGGACTTTATATCATTCTGGATATGAATAAGATACAACAAACATGGCTTATGTAACAAAACATATAAAAGAAAATGAGTAAGTTAACACCCGAAACGACGATAATTCTAAGATATTATTAAAAAATCAATGTTAAAAGATCATATATGATATCATATTAATATATATGATACTTTTATAATTTAATAAAAATTATTTCACCATTATACAGGAGGTTAACCTATCCCAACCAAGGAAAAGTACAAGGTAAGGGATTTTCTTATCTCACATTCAATTCCGTGAGATTTCCATTATTTGCCACTAAATTATTGAAAGTGGTGTATTGTGTACTGGCATTTGATATATATTATCATGATTATCTTTATATTCATGTTATTCTGTAAATAATTTGGTGGTTATTAACTTTTGCCCATACGACTCAGTTGATTAACGGGGTAAGGGGTTTTCATCTCACTCCTTATTCCCGTGAGATTCATGCCATATTGCCACCATCGCCTTTTGTGTGGTGTGTGTACTGCCCATAATTATATTCTTTGTGTAATACACCTTAATTTATTTGTATTTACATATTCATTGTATGATACCTCTTTCATTGGTTGTATGTTTCATAAGTTACCAAATTGGTAAGGATTTATTTCGCAATCTCTTCATTATCCGAGATTGTTTATACATAATTATCTACTGGGATCTTGTTATCATCCACGTCCATGTTTCTTCAAAATGTATTTCAAAACATTTCTAATATTTAAAAGAATATGGGTTAAATTCATTTATACCCTTGTTTGACTTTTTATAAGAGGTTTATAAGGGAATCTTTCCGTCGTTTTCCAAACAAGGTGCTTTTTAACCTTTTCGACAGAATTAAGGTAAGAATGTTTTTTTAACTTATAGGGCGGGTGCGGTTATTTTCCGCCGTTATAAAATCTTCTAAGTTTCCCTTACAAGCTTATAAGAATATTTTAAAAGAAAATGTTTTATTTTATAAATATATGACTCTTAAATGATTTCAAAATAAAAATAGATATTTCTCTAAAAGAGTTTTGATTTCATCTATGTCAACATCCTTTGTTGGATTTTAAGCTTATTTGAAGTTGATTTATTATGATATAAAACTTCCATATTGTAATGAAGTTTTGTGATATGTTTGACTGTAGATGTGTCATTTATATAGAATTTATGGTTTATGAGTAAAGTATTGACATTTCGTATGCTAGTTCCAATAAGAATGTTTATGTTATATTTCAACCTTTACATCATATGAATGTGTTGGACAAGTATGTTCCAGGTTGCGGACTTGTTAAAGTAAGCCCTCCAGGTTGGGGACTGGTAAAAGTAAGCCCTATAGGTTAGGGACTGGTAAAAGTAAGCCCTCCGGTTTGGTCTCCGGTTCTTAGAGGGACTCCGGGTTGGTGTCCGGTTATTAGAGGCACTCCGGGTTGGTGTCCGGTTATTAGAGGCACTCCGGGTTGGGTTCCGGTTACAGTTAGCCCCAAGGTCTTGGGATGAGGCCTAGAAAAAGAAATTAAAGTTCAGCATTATGCATTCCAACATTATGAAAGTGGTTATTGATTTTTTCATGTGATTATTAGATTAGTAGAATATCCATGTGAATAAGTAAATGGCATTATTTCATTTTACTTTTGCCATACTATGTTGAAGTTCAAGTTTAAAAGGCTTTTGTTTTAGTAATTCATTGCCTTAAATGTTTATTCTTATTTATGAAAAGTTTCCGCTATATTGTTATCCTTACTGGGCATTTGAGATCACCCCTTTTCTATGTTTTATTTTCCCCAGGATGTGAAGAAGTAAGTTATGAATGACCTGCATGGATATTATGAGGGGATAATAGTGTGGACTGTGGAGACATTATGTTGTTGTAGTAGTTTTTCATTTTATGATTTAATGTAAAACTTATGAATATATCTAGTGTTTCCAAGGCTACAAAACCAATCAGTCTTTCGAGATTTGATCTTTCTTGTGATCATGCCAATGTTATGTAATAATGCACCGACTCTGGGTAACTAGGGTCGGGGCATTACAGTTGGTATCAGAGGAAGTTTAGTACAAACCTTGGAAGCTATATTTAGATAAACTCTGATTAGAGAACGTAGACCTAAGATGAACTTTGAGGATTAGTGTAGAAAAACTTCCTAGAATTTTTGGTATTGTAGAGATTTTGTGAGTTTTCCGAGCAATACATCCCTGTCTGGATACGAGCAGGTAGAGGCGGCTCTGGCACAGATGTACCTAGGTGTAAAACCCGAAAACACCGCTTTGAGCTAGACTCGAACGGGAACTGGTGCACGACAACGGGCCTTGCTGCACTCTTGGTTACGACACTCCCGGAGGATATGCTTAGGATAATTCTCATTTTCATTACAAACCATTATGAAGGGTTTATAAGTATATACATCCTCAAAGGAGACATTTTTATGATTATGGATTATATCCATAAATAGTTCAATTTATGTTAAGTGTTTCATAAGTATGGGATTATGTATTTGATTCATAAACTGATCTAGTGTATGCCATTGTTTAGAAATGGTGCCCAGTAGAAGGAATGAGAACTCCAGAAATGCACATGATCCAAAGAGAAGGAAGGATCATATCTTTCATGGTCTTAAGCTAGAATTTTTAAGAGAAATAGTCTCCCATGTATTATCATCATATGAAGAAATAATATCATGTGTTGATAAGATAAGTAAAGAGTTTACTGAGTCCTATGGCTTTGAAGGGAAGCAAGAGAAGAAAAGGATGGAAGAGAGAAAGATGGATAAAGGGAAGAGGGAGAAGAAGAATTTTCCCATATGTGGTAACTGTGAAAAGAAACACCCTGGAACTTGCCTGAAAGGAATGTGAGTTTGTTATAAGTATGGAGGAAAAGGGCACAAAGTACGTGACTGCAAGGGTAAGAAAATGGTTTCAAATGTACAATGATTCATTTTCAAGGAGTTTGGACACTACGCGAACCTATGTCCCAGTCATCAGACTATGCCGCAAATGATGTTATTGGATAATAATCAAGTTATGATACTACCACAGATGAAGAGGAATGATTAGAGTTCTTATGTTGATTATGTCAATTGAGTGTTGTATCAACAATGTACTTGTTATAATAATTATAGAGTATATAAGGATTGTACTGCAGTACTATTTCATTAAGGATTTGACATTGTGTGGAACAAAGAAAAGTGACTCAATAGCAGGATAAATTTTTGGAAAATTTATGGTTGAGAGAATGATAGATCATAATATAGTTCTGATACTGAGGTAGTGATTTTGGAATAATATGTGATTGTTTTGGATAAATTATATTGAATATTCTTGACTACCTTGGAACTGATTAATGATTTGTATATTCCATCATTGTTGGGGTTTAAAACATTTTTGGATTAATGAAGTATATCCAGCATTCTATATGGAATAAGGGAGCATGAATGTAATCAATAAGGAATATGGTAATACATGATGAAGGTATTCATATGCTATTACGGGGTAAAAAGGATCTATATTATGTTTACCTTCCTTATAAATGTTAGACTATGAGTTTGGACAGAAGTATTTTGGATAGTTCTAGTTTGGATTATTTTGGATTTCCATAAAAGGACAACCCGGAGGTCGGGCGACAACCCGTCGCGTCCGGCAAGGCTGCGAGACTTGAACCCGCAACCGAAGGGCGACAAGGGTGTATCACCTACCACTGTCCCACGAGATGTCCTAGATTAAATAATGTAGTTTTTATTAAAAGATCTTGTAGATGAATTATAAATTCGTTTATTTTGGAACCCTATACAAATAGTGTAAATAGAAATTTTTACATTCTATTACCTTTTAGAGTGAAAGATGAGTTTGTGGTAGAAATTTATTAATGGATAAAACTCTAATTATAAAGTAAGTATATCTCCTTCTGATCTCAGCCAATCTCATAAATAAATTCCTCAACATTAAGAAAATCAACTTAGAACAAAAATGTTGTCCTAGATGGTACCTTAAATCATCACTAATTTATGGCTATGGGATTGTTGGCCTTTTCATAGCCATGTTCTCTACCACTCTCCATCAGATAATTGATGGTTAGATTTATCTTCCATATCCATATTTTCCTACATGAAACCCTAGTATGTGTTATTTTCTGTAATCTTCATACTTTCCACTCTTTGTTTTAAATAGAGGCCTCATTAATTCATTTTTCGATGTGGGATTTCAACTAGGATATTTTGAAACGTCAAAAATGTGTTATCCCAATACCCTATGTGTTGTTGAACAGATGGTATTTCAAATCATCATAGATTAATGAGTTTATGGACCTCAATTTTATACTTGTTTGTGATTGATGACCTCAATCACTACCTATAAATATTTACGTTTTTCCTCCAATTATATGTCTCTAATTTCCACCAATGTTCTCTTAATCGAGATCATAATTTGGTAGTGACCCCTTCATTTCTCATTTCCTAATATTAAGACTAAATTTTAGTAACCAAATTTCCGATGTGGGTTTTCCAACAAAGATATTTTTTATTTTCAACCTTTTATTTTCGAAGAACAATTTCAAATTGCGAGGATGCAATTTATTGAAGGAGGGGAGAATGTAACACCCCAAGATTTCATAGTGTGTTATTTCTTTAAAATAATACAATAACTTGCACTACACGCAACACCGAGTTCAATCACACCATGACTTACAAAAAAAGCCATTAAAAATGGGTTATGAATAGTATTATCTAAATTTTAAACTTTATATAATCCTTATAATTTTAGAATCCATATTATGAGTTTCTTAGATATAATGCAAGAACAAATTCATTTTCAGTATTGCACTTTTATCAACTTTTAATAGTGAAGCCTTTTTAAATACAATATTTTAAACTTTTTAAATAAATGGGGACATCAAAAATTTAAAATGAAACATCCCAAGCTTCCATGGTACGCTTTCTTTGAATAATACAGTAGTGTGTGTTGTACGCAACTTCGAGTTCTAACACACACCACAACCAATCAAACTAGCCGTTATGAATAGTAATACCTCCTTTTTGAAATTATATATATTTTATATTTCAAAATGGACTTCATTTTTGGATTCAGAATATCGAAATTAGCCTAAGGTGAAATTTTGGTACATTTCGGATAACTTTCATATTTTGATGAATAGTGAAAATTACTAAATTTTAATTAAAAACAACTTTTTTAATCAAAATAATTAATATTGATAAATTATTAATTTGAGTGGTTTTAAAGTATATTTAGAATATATTTTTACCATTTAATATAATTTTTGTCATTGGACATAATTTTACAATTAAACCGAACATAAACAACTATCAATCTTTTGATAGTTATTATCTCTTAAAAACACGCTTTTTGTTTTGACAGCGGGAATTAATTTTAAATTAATTTCTGCCACTTATGTGTTTTGAATTTAGAAAAATGGATTCCATATTTGGAATCAGGATGTTAAAATTGTGTAAATAGGTAACTTTTATTTTTAGACATTTTGAATAATTACTGCGGTAAATATTTTATTTACCATGGTTAAGGGTAAATCCGGTAAATAAGGGTTAAAAAATAATATTATAATACTAAATTACCCTAAAACGTGTCTTAACACTATTGGTTGATACATGGTCGACCATGGGAATCTTTGGGTCGATTTTGGGACCCCATGGATCCACTTGTAAGTGATAATGACACTTTATTTTAATTAAGTTAAAATGAATACAAAAATGACACAAGCATATATCTTTTAGAAAAACAATTGTTACATAGGGTTATATATGTTGGATTTTAGATTATAAATATTAATTAGAAATATAAAAAGATTTCCTACATAATGATATTTTATTTATAATTTTTAGACATTAAATAATTTATTTTATTTATGACAAAATGATGATGCAGTAATTACTATAATAGTGAAAAATTAAAATAATTGATATTATAAATACCCAAATAAATATAATATGAAACTTTTAATGAATTAAACTAATTTTCTAAGATAATATGATATATTAGGATTGATTTAAGTGACTTTGTTAGAAGTAATAAATCTTTTATGAGTTTCACAAAAATCAACTATTGAATAGTGTCAAAATTGACATAAAAGAGTTCTTAAAACAAATATTATATTATTAATTGATATTAAATTCCTAAAAATCTAAGGTTCGGCCAAGAGACTTATATAATGATAGGTGTATCATTAATGGACCACTTGGGGGGTCTCTTTTATGTATATGGTATGTTTATTAACAATATAATATAAAAATACAAAGAGACATTGTAAAAGTGAAACTAATTAACTTAGAGTTAATACTTAAAGATAAGGTTAATATAAGTACCCAAACCTGTATAAATTCTATTGGTTGAGTTGTTTTCGACCCATCCCCACCTTAAACTTTGAATAGTCAACTTTGGAGCCATTAGAAACCGAATATGAATTTATTATAAATTAATATTTCTAGCTTTTCCAAAGGTGCCCCTCACCCCTCTTATAAAAGGGCACTCCTCCTTCTCATTTCTTCACACCTTAAAAGCCTTTTGGTTCGGCCAAACTCTGCCCAAATACTCTCCCAACATCCCTCACTAAAACCTAGAGGCCTTAGTGTGATCAGAAAGCCAACCTAAGGAGCCCTTTTGATCAAATCAAAAGGAAGAACCCGAAGAAGAGGTAATGTTTTCACCACCCCTTTTCAAGTTCCTTTCTTCTTCCACTTCTTCTTTCTTTGTTCTTACCATTCTAAAATAATAACTCCAGTATCTCACATATACTGTGATGTTATTATAAATATGGTATAACCATATTCAGTATTCTATCCACCCTTTGAATAACATGTCACCATACGTGCGTACGTACGGCTTACCGTCTCCATGTCATGGTGTAATTGTTATTCAATATAATATTATTTGGATGGGTATAATAATGATGTGTAACTCATGTAAATAATAAATATAACATGTTAATGATTCTGTATATATGATATACCATCCACTTATATATTATTTTAATATCAAAATAATGATATTGTCGCTCGTGCGTACGTAAGGACTACCGTCTCCACAAACGCGATGAGATTCATTCTCCATCGTATCCATTCAAGTATAATTATCATTTGATGATTTAAAAATGATGTCTAAGGACTTGATATCATTCTGGATATGAATAAGATACAACAAACATGGCTTATGTAACAAAACATATAAAAGAAAATGAGTAAGTTAACACCCGAAACGACGATAATTCTAAGATATTATTAAAAAATCAATGTTAAAAGATCATATATGATATCATATTAATATATATGATTCTTTTATAATTTAATAACAATTATTTCACCATTATACAGGAGGTTAACCTACCCCAACCAAGGAAAAGTACAAGGTAAGGGATTTTTTATCTCACATTCAATTCCGTGAGATTTCCATTATTCGCCACTAAATTATTGAAAGTGGTGTATTGTGTACTGGAATTTGATATATATTGTCATGATTATCTTTATATTCATGTTATTCTGTAAATAATTTGGTGGTTATTAACTTTTGTCCATACGACTCAGTTGATTAACGGGGTAAGGGGTTTTCATCTCACTCCTTATTCCCGTGAGATTCATGCCATATTGCCACCATAACCTTTTGTGTGGTGTGTGTACTGCCCATAATTATATTCTTTGTGTAATACACCTTAATTTATGTGTATTTACATATTCATTGTATAATACCTCTTTCGTTGGTTGTATGTTTCATAAGTTACCAAATTGGTAAGGATTTATTTCGCAATCTCTTCAATATCCGAGATTGTTTATACATAATTATCTACTGGGATCTTGTTATCATCCACGTCGATGTTTCTTCAAAATGTATTTCAAAACATTTCTAATATTTAAAAGAATATGGGTTAAAGTCATTTATACCCTTGTTTGACTTTTTATAAGAGGTTTATAAGGGAATCTTTCCGTCGTTTTCCAAACAAGGTGCTTTTTAACCTTTTCGACAGAATTAAGGTAAGAATGTTTTTTTTAACTTATACGGCGGGTGCGGTTATTTTCCGCCGTTATAAAATCTTCTAAGTTTCCCTTACAAGCTTATAAGAATATTTTCAAAGAAAATGTTTTATTTTATAAATATATGACTCTTAAATGATTTCAAAATAAAAATAGATATTTCTCTAAAAGAGTTTTGATTTCATCTATGTCAACATCCTTTGTTGGATTTTACTCTTATTTGAAGTTGATTTATTATGATATAAAACTTCCATATTGTAATGAAGTTTTGTGATATGTTTGACTGTAGATGTGTCATTTATATAGAATTTATGGTTTATGAGTAAAGTATTGACATTTTGTATGCTAGTTCCAATAAGAATGTTTATGTTATATTTCAACCTTTACTTCATATGAATGTGTTGGACAAGTATGTTCCAGGTTGAGGACTGGTTAATGTAAGCCCTCCAGGTTGGGGACTGGTAAAAGTAAGCCCTCCAGGTTAGGGACTGGTAAAAGTAAGCCCTCCGGTTTGGTCTCCGGTTATTAGAGGGACTCCGGGTTGGTGTCCGGTTATTAGAGGCACTCCGGGTTGGTGTCCGGTTATTAGAGGCACTCCGGGTTGGGTTCCGGTTACAGTTAGCCCCAAGGTCTTGGGATGAGGCCTTGACAAAGAAATTAAAGTTCAGCATTATGCATTCCAACATTATGAAAGTGGTTATTGATTTTTTCATGTGATTATTCGATTAGTATAATATCCATGTGAATAAGTAAATGGCATTATTTCATTTTACTTTTGCCATACTATGTTGAAGTTCAAGTTTTAAAGGCTTTTGTTTTAGTAATTCATTGCCTTAAATGTTTATGCTTATTTATGAAAAGTTTCCGCTATATTGTTATCCTTACTGGGCATTTGAGCTCACCCCTTTTCTATGTTTTATTTTCCCCAGGACGTGAAGAAGTAAGTTATGAATGACCTGGAGGGATATTATGAGGGGATAATAGTGTGGACTGTGGAGACATTATGTTGTTGTAGTAGTTTTTCATTTTATGATGTAATGTAAAACTTATGAATATATCTAGTGTTTCCAAGGCTACTAAACCAATCGGTCTTTCAAGATTTGATCTTTCTTGTGATTATGCCAATGTTATGTAATAATGCACCGACTCTGGGTAACTAGGGTCGGGGCATTACAAAAACCCTATATGAAGGGTAGGTATAGTAAGATTTCTAAATGTCCATGAAACATACAACATATATTGGGTCTCCCTGAAGTACCACTTGTATCTGTCTCACCGATGAATCTATCAAATATTTTGATCATTCAAAAAAGACACGACAAGTGTGGGAAAATCCCATGTAGGGGTGATTAAAACAATACTCAGTAGGGACCCCAACCATAAAAGTAAACAAAAAATCAAGACACAAGGAAGACTACCAAATAGGTACATGAAGTGTAGCCTCTAAGAAGTACTATCAATAGAGTTACTACATTTAGTTCACACTAAGATACATATAATAAGAAATTAAAGGCATATCCAAATCCATCGAGACATATGGTCTCCGCATGAGACCTACTTCGCACCCTCGCAAGAGACCAACTTTGTGTCTTCGAATGAGACGAAATCCGCACCCTCATAGGAGACTAACCTTTCAACCTCACTGGAGACAATCTTTATGCCCTCATAGGAGACCAAATCCATGTCTTTGCAAGAGAAAAACTCCACACCATCGTAGAATAACAACTTTGTGTCATCACAACATACAAACTCTGCGCCCTTGCAGGAGACCAACTCAGCATCTTCGCCACAGCCAGTCTCATGATTCCATCCTTAGCATGCTCACAATGAGAGCACTAACTCCTCAATCCAATAGGCCATTCTACAACCTTCAATAATACATGTTTTGAGTATCTCAAAAGGAAAACTTTATCGTATGGGTCCCAAAGCAGAAAATAGTTCGTCAAACAGACTTACAGTTTAGAATTTATGGCCATTTAAGTAAAAAGGGGTTGGTTGGGTCAATGACTAGTATGAACCAGTTATGCCGACCCACCCTGGGTCCCACCTTACTCTATAGGCCAAGCCCAACCCAACAAGAACCATCGAGCCCGACCCTACACGAACCATGAGGCCTAGCCCGACCTGACCCACCGGGTCTAACCTGGCTTGCTCGAGTGGGCCGAATCATCCACCTGGGACATGGAAGGAACTAAATGGCCCACCCCAAAATGATTTCCATGGGGTAACTCCATTGTCCCACATGACCACGACACTCTGCCATGTCACATGGCCCCCTGTCGCATTTGGGCGAGGCTCACCGATGGCCCTGTCTGCCACCCGCGTCCATCGTGTCATAGGTTCCTCCTATCAGGTGCTCACAATGCCGTACACCACCATGAACCAGTGGTGGAATCCCCTCTTTTATAGGACACCACAATCGCCATGGTGGTCTATTCTTCAAAATCAGAGCATTTTTTTGAACCTCTGATCGTTACAATCACTACCATGGGCTCAAGATCATCTTTTCATCTCTTTTGGGGTTTGGTTATGTTTGGAACCTTCCGGAAAAACCGGATGTGACCACATGGTTCTGTCCGAAAATTATGAAAGAATGGGGGAGAGAAAGAGCACAAGAACACCCTTAGAATGAACCATCACTCTATTCCTATTGGTGTCTTTCTGTTCATGTTAGGGAAATTATGAAAGAGAAACAATAGACTATTTAACAAGATCCATTCCCTTTAATCTTGCATTTTTTACCATCCCACAAGAATGGTCAAACCGCAGATCAACCTATTCATTGGTTGGCCTATATTCATTATTGGAAATAAGAATCGGAAAAGGAATCACAAAAAAAATAAACCCCCTACCTGGAAAGAGGATTTTTTAAAGGATAGAAACATCCGTTGATTGTGATATTTCCATAAACATCCTTGATATTTCGTTCTTCATAATTCATCGTCGTTAGTGAGAGAGATTCATTCTCCTTAATTCCAGGAAACTTTAGGGCTCTAGGGAATGTTCTCTAGCATTATGAATTCTAACATTAGTCTCTACCCCTGTTTAATGAAGGAAACATGTTAACGAATTTCAGTATTTCCACGATGCTGCATTGTAGCCTTGCTGAGTCACTGAATCATAGTTCTGTTAAGGAATTTCATAACATTAAAGAAATAAATTAAATTAAATTTTAAAATATATTTTATTTTACTCTTAAAAAATCCATAAATTAACTTTTTCAGCTGACCTGCACCCACCGATGTTAGGTCCCGCCTAAGGTAAACTCATTGTTCTGAGCTCAACGATGCCCTCTGATTTCTCATCCGGACACCATTTTAGAAGTTCCTAAAACCTCCCATGCCTGTTATTTTTAATAAACTAAAAAATAGTTCAAACATTTATTCTATGCATCCTGGGCCTTTGAATCATGTGCAGTATCAGCGTCTGGTCTCGAAATAATTCTATTTAATGTTCAAAAAAATTACATGGAAATTCCGAGATAATAAATTTATACACAACATAACTATATAACTTTAATAATGAAGTCAGTATACTTCAAAATATGACTATAAGGTTTCAACCTTTATATGACGATTGGTCAATTTTCACCACTGGTCAACATGATCATTGGAAGCAATACTCTTTATAATAAATTTAATGTTTTCATTATTGTTTATAAGTAGAAATGACAAATGAAAATTAATTACTGAAGAATATTTGATAGCCTCATCTAGTAGAGTCTTGTCATACAAAACCCATTTGTTAGAACATGGGAGGTAGGTAGTGTCACTAGGCTTTACTCATGACCAAGCGAAAGCTGAGCTTCCCCAAGTGAGGATTGAATGAAATCTCTTATGAATTATGTTCAAGTTTGTAGAAATTACCACTCAGGTGATGTTAGATGAGCCTCCCCATTAGTCTATCACCATCGCAAACCTCACACTTAGGTTGTATGTGGGTGTTATAAGGGGTTATGTATCAATTAATTATTTAATTAATTTATAAAACCTCTTTATAAATTTTTTTTATTCCATCAATTTCTTTTTAAGAAATAAATTTCTTAATATAAAAATATAAATAATTTGATAAATTGATTTTTTGAAAGGAAATTGTACTTTTCAAAAAAGATATAATCATTATAAGAAACTGAGGTATTATTAATAATGATTATTTTTTTGAATAAGTTTGATTAAGGAAATCTTATTTATGAATAAAAGATAAAATAATTTTTTTTCAAGTTTCTAAAATTTTACAATGCATTTTCAATCTACTATTATTTTTAAAAAATAATGATTTTAATATATAAAAGTTAAAATTGTCATAATGAGATAATTATTGTGATAAAATAAATATAATTTTTTAAATTGAGACATTGAAATAAGTTTATCAGGAATTTATGATAATTTTCTAATATACTTCATTTTCTGTGAATTATAAAAATACAGTTTGAGATTTTGTACAATTAATCACATCATAATTATGTAATAACTAATTAAAAAAATAAAATACTAAAATAATTTCATTTTATTAATATGATATATTTAAATAAATTTTAATCAACTCAAAAATCTATAATTTACTTTCCCAATTATAAAGTTTAAACTTTAACATTAAAAATGAAATTTTAGGGAAACTTTGCTTTTCATTGAAAATATAATTAATATAAAATTATGATCAACTTTTTTGGTATAAAATTAAATAAAATATTATCCAATTTTTCAATACCATGATCAAATACAATGTTAAATCCCTTGGTTTTTCATTTACCACAGCCTAGGTGTCTGAAGCCTTTATTAAGAAATTAATAAACAAATCCCCCACCTTTTCTATAAATACTCACCCATTTCTTCATTTAAATTCACTCCCATTTTATCCTCCAAAAATATAAGATGGATTAACCTCCAAATATTTCATCCCATGGTTTCCTCAATCTTCCTAAGTTCACAATCTTCATGTTTTAGGAGTTACACTTCATGGTATGGGAAATCTCAACTTCTCTTTTCCTTTCAAGTTGCCTTTTTTGTGGTTTGTCTTCATAATTTCTAAACTATGTTCTTATGTATATTTTATATAATCCATTTACCTTAATAAAATTATTTTATTTATGGGTGACCCTTTTTTCTTATCTTTTCACCATTTTCTAAAACCACATTTTATATCTGTTATGCTGCCAATTTTACTTCTCAAATTTTCTCTCTTCTCCTCAAGATATTCATTTTTATTTTCTTTTTGTAAATACCCAAACCTCTATATTTTATAGGTATATTCACTAATATATAAACATTATTTATTTTATTATTTTATTTACATGTATAAAACCTCCTTTTGGGTTATAAATGACATAATGATCTTGTCTTTAAGATCTTTTTAAAAACATCATGACTTTTATATGAAACCTTTTTCTTTTATTCTCAATGGGATATTTAGGATATATAATTTTATGATATATGTGGATCTAATTAATTATTTTATATTAAGGTTTCACAATGATATCACTCCAATTCATTGGATGAAAAATTTATTCTCTAGAGATGACATGTTTTACGATAGATTTGTGGAAGACCCTGGTAAATTTTAGGACACCTCGGTGACACACCATGGTGATATGCTTAGGAATGTCAAAATTAAATGTTGTAGACACATTTACATGTTATTCGTCACGTTATTATTATTATTATTATTATTATTATTATTATTATATTTCTCCTTCTTAATCCTTTATGATATTCCCAAAGTTCTTATTGATATTCCTCAAGATCACAAGTAAATTGTTTCCATTTCATTCCCTTATTAGCCTTATGTTCAATCTTTAATTTTTTGTATATACCCAAGTTATGAGATACAATAAATTTATATAGTATGAAAATGTGATGAAAAATTTCAAGTGAATTAGAATAAATTTTTATATTTTCATGTATTATGTACATTTTTTCTGAGAAACTTAACCTCAAAATATCCTCTATTTATACCATGTAAATTAAATGTGATGTATTAAATAGGTGAGATCCAATATACATGGGCATGTCCAGGGTGAAATTATTGAAACTATAGTAAAACCAATTAACTCATACTCTAGGCCATTATAGTATGAAAAATATCATTTCTACCAAGACTAGGAAATAAAAAAATGAAATAAATTCTATTTTTAATCCATCTGTAATTATACCCTGTATTGTATGAGGTTTTCCACATTACCAAAATCCTAAAAAAACAACACACTAGGATAAACTATTGTAACCCCATGATAGTATTTCAAACATAAAATAACATTATGATTAAAAACCTTGTGTTCTACCCTCAGGTAGTAACACTCTATTATGTTGCAATGATTTTCCCAATGAAAAACTGAGATCCAGTGAAAACCATCATATGGTAGCATGGATCTTTGAACATAAATATCAATTATGGTATCTATTTACTTACATAAACATAAATTACACCACTAATCACACCTATTACTCCCTCAATACTCATGAAATTACAATGGAGGGATTTAAGAAAATCTTAGTAATGACTACGTGATTCTTCTCGAGGATGAGAAGTCATATGGTAATGATTTTATAATGAATCCTAGATTCTTAAGAGAGTTTTAATTTTTTTATTTATTTTAATTTTATCTAATATATATTTAAATGAAATTTGGGTGTGATGTAAGAAGAGGAGGTAAATTAAGATTATTATAAGTGAATTGATCTTTGAAGGGGCTTCTCAGTCAAACTGTGAACTCTGTTGATATTATTGGGAGTTTTTTGGTCCATTTAGTGGAATTATATGATTATAAACACCACCAATAAGTCAGTGATGATCCCTAGGGATCCCAGTGATATAATGGTAACTTAGTATCCTAATGAGGTATCCTTACTCCATTTTTGTGGGTGTATTTTGGCCATTTTTCAATTAGTATAATGATATTATACCCATAATTTGGATATAATATGAAGAATAATATTGACATATTATTTACTAAATTATATCTAATTTTTTCCATAAATTAATGATAAATCCTTCTTACATTTTCAAAATTTTTATTTTTTGAGTTTGTTGAACTCAGCATAGTTCACAGATTAAATAAATAAATTAATTTTTATATAAATTTTTTATTTCCTTGTATATAATATCTTTAATATTATTAGGTAAAATCCTTCATCATTGTTTATTAAGTAAGTATTTAGCTTTTGATCCTCTAAAAAAAATATTAAAATATCACTATATAGGTGATCTCGACTGTATCTTTACTTATATTTTAATATTATTTATGTATTTTGACAATGTTATGTTTTTTGTATTTGACTAAAGGTGATATAATGGCCTGAAATATAAGTATAAATGATGAAAAAATTGAATAAAGTTTTTAATGGGATTAAATTTATTTTATTTCATGTGATTTTGTACTATAATTCTTTATTTAAATATTTCGGTGTTGAGAAAACATTGTGAAAAAAATAAAGTAGTGGGAGGTTAATATTTTAGAATAAAAAAAATATTAATGGATGAATTGATGAGATTAACTTTCAAATATGATTATTGAATTATGATTCTAATATAAAATTTTTTAATGAAAAACTATATTGATTTATGCTATTCTATGATGATTTTAAACTATTTAAGTGATATATAAATAAAATTTTACATTAGAAATTATTTTAAATGTGTTAGAAATTTATGATAAAATACAATCTAGAAAAATATCAAACCATTATTAGTTTATAATGGTCATATGTGTATATTAATAAATTTTTTATTCATGTATATGTGATTTTAAATGAGGAAAATTGTTTTTTCTATTGGAAATGGTATAATTTTTTATTAATTTAATGTTAATTTATTTCATGATTTCTAAATAATATATGATTATTGGAAATTGTTATGTGAGTAAATAAGGAGGGGTTTTGAAATGTGATATATACAAAAAATGCATGAAAAATAATAAGTAAATAAGAATATATTCTGAAATAATTATTATAAATTCTAATGTTGTTAATTGTTAATAAATATTGATTAAATTCATGTGTCTATATTGTGATTGTTGATAGAAATAATTGTTGTGATATTATAATAGTGCATTGTATTTGGGTTGTTTTTTGTTGACCGTCTCTTTGGTTGTGTTTTAGGGAAAACCATGAGTTAGGATGTGATATGACCAAAATTTTGGTCATGATTTTGGATAAGGCTTATGATAGGGTGACACATGATTATGACATATATTTAGATAAACCTGGTTTTAGTTTGTAGTGAGATAAGATGATGAGTTTTCTAAGTTTTACTATACCAAAAATTCTAAATGTGTTTAGATATGTGATGATTTTTTATATGAGTTATACACCATGCATTCTCTATGACTTGTATCTTACCATATTCATGATTTACTACTTCTGTTTAATAGGATATATGTTTTACCATGATATTTCTCGACCCCTGTTATGGTTTTTTGACAGAGACACCAGGTTTTCTACAAGAATTATATAAGAGAAATATACTATCAAGGATACTTGGTAGGAACATGATTATGATTCATATGCACTAGTTGTTTAGTTTAAATTTTTGTAATCACATTTCCTAAAAAAACATGAGCAAAATAAGTCCTAAGATCATTTTTGGATATTTATTGACATCTTATAGGGATGTATTTCTCACACCATATATGATCAAAAAAATTTAATTCATTAAATATACATTTTTAAATTAAATAAATTTCATGGAAAATATAGAATTGGACAATGTTTTCCAAAACCATTCTAATTTTATTCGAATAAGATGGAAACAAGGGGGACTTATTGTTGTATCCATTTTTATTTTTTCAGATTTACTGTGATAGGACGCTTATAAATGAGTTATGAATTGTAATTATTTTAATTTTTTTGATACATGATCATTATTTGAATTTATTTAAAGGACTTATTATATATTTATGGTATTAATATTCATTATTTATGTTTATTATTAGGATTATGTTAATTTTATTATGATCCTCTATTACTGGATCAATCCATGCTAAAATGATACTGTATACCCTTGGTGCAATTCTCCAGCCTATAGTGATCAAGGAGAACACTTAAGGACATATTGAATTCCATGTCAATAGAATGGTCATCCCATAATGGGACATGACGAAAAAATTATAATATATTTTAAATTTATTTAAACCATGGTCTCATCAAACACAACAACTTTTGTTATAGTATAAAAAAAATTATATTAATTTTCTAAAACTTATATCTAATCTTCCAACACAATTTTTTAGTATAATATTTCTTAAAGTAATTCACTAAAATGAACATTATATATTTTTAATTTTTTTTAAAATATTTATTTTAAAAATTATAAACAATTAATAATTAAAATATTACTCTATGAACCCTTTTTACATATATTTAAAATAAATTGTTTTTAATATTTAATCATTTTATAAATTATAAATTAAAATGATAAATGAAAATAAAATATATAATTTAAAACTATTATATAATATACAATGATATACACTATATATGAACTTGTAATATAGATAAATCTATATCACTAGGGAATAATTCTTAATGATATTAGAAATGGGTATGTCATCATATCACTCTATGTAGTATACTAAAATCCTATATTTGATTTATATCATGGATTTCGATATCATGGTATCATCTCTAGGAACATTCCAAAACAAGGGTTTTGAATTGTATCATTTCCAATGTTCTTATATCTTAAAAAATAAAAATTTCAATTGAAAAAATTACCTATTATTTCATGTTTTAATGAAAGTATGATTATTGGAAAACAAAAAAATCATTCTTTTTATGAAATGTATTTAATAATTAAATAATGTATTAATAATTTTGAAATTTTTTTAAATCATCATCTTCTTCTTCGATGTTTATCTATTTTTCACTGAATTGTTAGAGTCAAATTTTATTTTCATTATTTTTTCACATAACTAATATCTCTAGGTGATTAATTTCTATTTCCATATTTTAAAAACTATTTTTATCTAAATATTACATCACATCATCTTCATTTTCTTAAGTAGATTGTTTAATTTTTTAATATTATTCAGTGCCTTGTTTTCCTTTTATAATTTTATAATATGAGAAACATTATCCATTAATTACATTTTTTATACACGCCATTTGAGTCTCTTTATATTCATTATCACTTCACAACATCATTTCTATACATTATTCTTAATGACTAAGGCAAATCGCATGAAGTAATAGCTCATTTTGTAATATATGATACAATGATAAATGAACTATATGAGAACATGACATTCTACTGATTATGATATTTGTATATCATTTCCTGCAATATCCCTTTTCTCTATGTTTTTATATTTCTCATAAAAAATTAATTTTATCAAGTCATATTGTATCTACAATTGATACCATTTTTAGAATTTAACAAACATCAATATTTTCCTATGAAATCAAAAGAAGCACTGCAAACTATTATTGTAATATCTAACCATGAGATACATGGAAAAATGAAATTGAAATTATGATTTTATTTTGAATATCGAGCAAAATATTATTCTATTGTGTATTTTATGAGGCTATCATATCACAAAAAAGACTCATTCCTTTGAGGATATCTGTTATATGTATAAATATTAAAACACATTGAAATGAATTATCTAAACTCTAGGACATAATAGTATATTGAATTAAAGGAGTGATATAAAATTGAGTCTCACTCATTCGAGTATAAAATTTTCCGGATCACAAGTATATAATCATTTTTCATTTCATCCCCTATATATAGATATCCAAGGATTCTCCAAGGATTTAGTGAGGATCAATGATATTTTAGAAACACTCCTCATGTAAAAGCTATTGTGACATAAATTTCGTGATTCAAATCAAACAAACCATGATTATTCAATGTTTAGATATTTAGTATGAGACATTATAACTCCCTTAAACACCCTATAATGATGTTAAAAAACATGATAAAATATATGTAAATGATGTATCAGTTATATGTAATACAACATATTATTGGTCACCACATGTATATCACTCCAGGTAATATACATATTTAACTCTATATCTCATGTAACAATGTGATTGAAATAACATTATACTATATATAAATTAATGCACACAAATGTTTTACCTAGTACATTGTATATTGGATACTTAACTCATGACTTTCATTATGGATTATTTAATCAACCAATCCAGTAAATACATTAAATAACAATTACCATTTTATATGAGTAGTATATCATCCATATACAGCTCCAAAAAAAAATTTAATCCACTTACACATCCTCTTATGTACTGCAATATCATATCCATTTTTTTGATAAAATAAAATTCATTTATTAGTTACCAAAAATAGATATTCCAAATATAATATTCTATCATCAGTCCTTAAATATATTATTTTAATATTCATACCTTAGTAACGTTATTTCAATCATAAAAACATATTTTTTATATCATATTCACATCCATAAATAGATTTTTATTTTGTAAATAATTTTAATTTATTTATAGTTGGTTTTATAAACATAATAATTTGGAATGGTAAAAAACAAATAAATGATATTTTCATAGATAATGGTGAGAAGGATTATTCGTATTCAATACCATGAATTTTCATAAAACAATTCAAAACCAAGAGATATTTCGTGTTATAAATTCTCATATCCATGTCAGTTTTCTTTTAGAAAGCTGTATTATACACTATGGGTTTTAACTACTAAGTTGAATTACCATTGTTTGAAAATTTATTCACATACATAGGATGCATTTAAATTTTCATAGACTCTACCCATTTCTCCGAATTGGAACTCTTGATATCTTCTTGGTAAAAAGTTAGTTATTAGTGTACAAACTCAAATTTAATATCATTTTTTATAATAAATCCATATCTCATAAACACCTACTAAATACGATCTTATCATCAAGGTTATTTTTACATAATATTCAACAGGGATTCAATAAATTCTTATGGTAACATATTATATTTCATATCACTATTTTTTTATTGCTTCATGAATTCGTTTTCTGTTTTTGTTCTCTTTAGTTATTTCAATATAATTTTGAGTTTTTATTCATAGATAGCATGTAATTATGGGAGGTGAAGGAACCCATGATATGTATGTTAAAATTATTAAATATATTAAATCATATATGGAAATCATTAAGTAAATAAGAGTTTTCCAATTGAACAGAGGCTCAGATAGAACAATTGAGACCACTTTTGGATTATAAAAAAAAGGTGATCCCTAGGAATGATGTAATTTCTATTCATAAGATTTACTATAGATATTAATCACCATATTTAGATATTATATGAATTAAATTAATCTATTTAATTTAATTTTCTAATTAGACTTTCTGAAAAATTAAAAACCTATATAATATTCGCTATGATAATTATATAGGGTTATCCACATAACCCTATAGATTGATAGAGATCCATAATTGATAGAATTTTATATGAATGTACACATGAGGATCATAGATAACTGGGTTAAATCAATATAATTTATCATTGATACTATCGTGGAACTATTCTTCATTAGTGATTAATACAAAAATAGTGTTTTGTTTTCTTATTTGTGGATTCTTGACATGGTACTCGATTATAAGAATGGATTGATAATATACATATTATTTATACCATTAATATCTTATCCCATTAATTTTTGGCATGGTCAATGATATATTGATACATGTGGCACTATAATTGTTTCACTACACTATTTATATTCCTTAAAATAAATTTTAATAATAACAATCAATGGTAGGGATCTTCATGGAAACCATTAAACTTAATATGGTTTATCATACCCTTCTCCCTTAACTAAATAATTAAAGGCAATCCCCTCATATAGTGAATATTTTATGATGGTATTATTATGATTACATATATATTTTTATTTCTAGACACCCATGGTTAGAAATCAATGTTTGGAGAAGTTTCCTTCGGGATTGGGGCATTGGATGGAGCTTTAGGTTACATTGATGGTGAAATTGATGAGTGTATAATGATTGTATAGGGGTTTTTGATCTATGAAATTTTCAACAACACTTCCTCCATTTCTAATGAATAGATGCATTGTAGTCCACTTTTTTCATTGGCTTGGGTTTCTAGCCAGGTTAAATATCACACAGTGGTGTTGGGGGACCAAATTTCACATGACTATACCCAAACAGTTCAATGTGTATAGGGGATACATAACTTAGACCTTTATCTGTCCCGCATGTTGTATTCTATGTTAAACATGTCATGTATATTAATATTTACATACTGAGTGGACTAGCATGACAAAACCAGACCTGGACATGGGAGGTGACCTAGTTGACACCAGGGGACTTGCATTATAATTTAAATTGAATCTTTTACCTTCTATATATTATTATTCAAGTTATAGAATTAGATTCATTAATATTCCATATAGATTTGAATTCCATATATTACATCATGATGACATTTGTCTTGTGTAAGTGATATGATTCAAGGTGGCATAATCAAATATCACCTTCTGACATGGTTGGATGATTTTGAGACTCAAGTTTAATTTATAAAGCTATATCAATGTTTGAAAACTCTCTTAATTCATGTATATGTTAGCCTGTCAGTCCCCCACATCATTGATATATATTTGGTCACCCCCCCCCCCCAATACCTACTAGGTCTGGGGGTATCCTATCTTCTGTGATAGTACCCATTCATTTGAGCTCCATTATTGTGTGGGTCCATCAATGGGTTTGGTAACCCCCTCAACCCTTATGTGACTTCATAAAAGAATGGGTCCCATATTATAGATGTATTGAGGTTGTGTTGGACTACTGGAAGGAGGACAACACTAAATCTTGGAGTTATAGATAAATTAATCATCAATACCTATTTTTGATGATCGAGATATTTTTTATCTCATCGTTTGGTTTCTTCATAGAGAATATCAATTGTTCAATCACATTACAAATCTAAACATTATCAGTTGAGAATTCCATTCCCTCTTTTGTCTCTAGGGTGTAAAACTGGGTAGTATATATTCAACCATCTATTGTCTTTACCCAGATGTGATGGGCCTTATTAAAATGATAGGTAGTTATATAATGAACTTGAAGGATGTAGTAATCGTGATTCTTAGTGGTATCACGTGATGATGAGCTTAGATGGTGTATGGTTTTAACTTGATTAGCCAAAAATTTCCTCCTCATGAAATTCTAGTTTTGGACTCCCTTTGTTTATAGTTGGGTGTGATTTGTTTCTTTAATACTTTTGATGTATTTGTATGATATACTTTTTTTTTCTATATTTTGACTCATGATCATTATTCCACATGGGTTAATATAATTTTATTTATCTATAATAGTTATTATGTACGTATCGGTGTGTGTTTGTATAGGTTTATTTTTTCATGGCCTCCCATATAGTTAATATGCTAATTTAGAACTAGTCTCTACCCTCTAGACCAATGGATGTGGTCTTGGTGGGTCACACTCGACATATTACCAGTCCATGTGGGGTCCAATTGGTTAGGTTATGATAGAGTGGTTTTATTGATGGTATAGACTAGGGATTGTATTTTAAATAATATGAATTGGTATTATTTGTTTTGAATAATAGATAAATAATGATAAGTGATCTCAAGTTTTTCACTAATGTGAGACAACCTCAAGGCGGTGTGACAACTGATGTATTCCTACTCTATGACTCTGATAACCTAATTTTTAAATAATTTTTCCGATTTTCATGTTTTAGGGAAACCCATTGTACATGAATCATATTTTAATGAATTATTGACATATAATTCCTTTTTGAGTAAACTCTAAAGATATACCAATGTAATTGAGGTAATTTTTATTAAATTTTTATATTCCACTATGATGATAGGAAGACAAGATTAAAGGATATGGTCATAAATTGATTGGTTGAGTGATAAAAAATTAGTTTAGGGTCATTTTCATTAGTTTTTTCCTATAATATAGTAGAGAGAAATAATTCCACCCATTGAGTGATGTATGGAACTACTACCATCATTTTAAGATGATGTTCATATTCACATGTAGTGGCCAATTTTTTTATAAAAGTAGAATGAAGTTGTTCACATGATGATTAAACTAGGAATGTTACAATAGTAGATATAGCAATAGATTTATGGTGATCTAGAAAATTAGGTAGAAAATGATTTTCTTCTGTTATTGTTTTGAGTTTTTTGGCTCATACAAACCCTGAATGATTGGATGGTTATGCTAATGACTTGTACTATTTGAATTGTAGTAGATCACTAGTGGGTTCTAGTCAACCATTAAAAATATGATATGACTCTAACATTGAAAATGTTTTAAAACTTGTTTTATGATGCGGTATATCCTTCAATAATTTTATCTATTTGAATCAAAGAGCTTTGGAGTTTTAGTAGGGTGATATTACTATTATGTAGTATGCATCATGGTTCACTGAACTGATGTGGTACTCTCTCAATATGGTCTGATATGGATACATTTTTTTGTGTATGTTTTATCAATTCCTCTATATAAAAATTTTATATAGGATGGTCCCTACATGAATTACTATATATGTTGAGGTGATAGAGTTAGACTTGGTGATAGAAATGTTCATGGATGATTATCACTGGTTATCTAGAGCCAAAAATGGACATCATGAAGTAGAGTCATCTTCTTTAACCATTATATTTCATAATTTAGTTCAGTATAATATGAGGTCTTCACATATGAACTCTATATATTCAGAATCCACAATGCATCATTAGGGATCCAATTAGTGTAAGGATAGACAGTGTTATTCTTGTGACAAGGGGGTAGGTGGCTCAAAATTTTCCAACATAATGTGAAAAAGATAGTTAAAATACAATAAACAAACCTCTATATAAGAGGTATCATCTCAATTAGAGATCTCCCAATGGTGGTCAAAATAAACTCAAGGGTGGTTATTTTGATAGGGGAGATGGTGGACTCCTAGAAGGAGGAGTTGTAGGAATATTATTGTGCTATGATAAACTACCACCACCACCCAAAGGTGGTCCATTAGAGGCTCAGTAGGATGGTGGATGAGGGTGTGGTGAGTTACATGCTATGGAAGGATATGATCAGGCTATACAAGAGATATCTTTGACTATGATTTAATCCTTCTCTACTCCATCACCAGTACTTTTAGATAGAGTAATGGCTCACTCTTTCATTATTATATCCCATTTTTGAGAGCATGAGATTCAAGTGGACCCTTTACCCTATCATTTGTTCTTAGAGAAATATACTAGAAGTGATTCAACAATCTCATATATATTCAAGTTTTGTGACTTGATATTCGATGGGGAAAAATTCATATGGATCCTCCTGGAAGTTTCGTTGAATCTATATGAAATTATTTTGAGTATAGACTGACTATCACTATTATAGGGAAAAATAGACTATCATCATAGTAGATTTAGCTGACTATGAGTAGAAGAGATGATATTATCCTTTAATGGAATATAGTAACTAGAAAAGGAGTGATTTGGACTCATGAGAAAGTTGTTGCAAACTAACCCACATCAATTGGTGAGTATGGTCTGTGGTTTAGTGGGCTCCTCTGACACTTGAACATAGTAGTTGTGTTGCAACATATGGATATATTCCCTAGGGATTTTCCAAGTCTACCTAAATATTAGGATTTCTACTTCTGTATTGACTTACACCCCCAAGACATTCCAGATAACTTTCATCACATATATGATAGCCCATACTGAGCTCCAAGAGATGAGGGACAAACTATAAGAGAAGGGTCTCATCAAACCTATTGTATAACCTTGATAATCTTGGTTTTATTTTCTAATAATTTGTATGGTATACTGAAGATATTTTTTAGTTTTCATAAAAGTAATGATTAGGAATAATTACCCTCTTCTAGGGTTATATGACCTCTTTGACTAGCTGAAATGTGAGTGATAGTTCTCAATGTTTAATCTCAGATCCAACTATAACATGTTTTTTGTAGGGAGGATAAAAAAGAATCGCATCTTAATGTCACTATAAGAATTACGAGTTCCTATTAATTAAATTTCTAATGATGAAATCCCTTACTATATATATGGGAATTATGAACTAAATATTTCAGACTTCTTTGTATTGGTTTATGATTGTCTTTTTCAATGACATTTTCATTTACTCAGTGTTAGAGTATAAGTAAATTGAGTATTTTAGAATGTTTTTAGACTTACTCCAATAAAACCAATTATATGGTAATAACACTAATTATTATTTATAAATTAATTATGTTGACTTTATAGGGTATTTTATCTATAAACATGTTTTAGACGTGGATCTAAAAATTATAGAGACAGTGCTAGAATGGGATCCTCCTAATATAATGTTAAGGTTTCACATTTTTCTTAATTTGGATGGGTATTTTTAAATGATTATGGTTGATTTTTCCAAGATTGTGTCCCCCTTGAATTTATTGATATGAAAAGGATATCCATTTTATTTAAATGAGAAGTGATAAAATTCCTTTCAAGGAGATGAGACAAATGATTACTAGTAATCCTATTTTGTGTTTTTTAGAGGAAGTTATTAAGTACATAGTATTATATGATGACTCTGATGCTTGGATTTCATGCATGTTGAGGACAAGAAAGACTACGATTACATATTTTTCTAGATATTGGAGACTTAATTAGAAAAACTTCCATCCCATGACATAGAATATACACCAGTAGTTTTCACAATGAAAATATAGAGGAATTATCTCCTTGGTGGTAGTTTATTGTTTAGAAAGATCACTATTGTTTAAATTATATCATTGCCTAGTGATACCTCTACATGAGAAAAATATTTTATATTGTTTTACAATACCACTATGACTTTGAGATATTATATACTCTTGGGAAGGAAACGTGTAAGAATGTACCTCAATAGGAAATACTCTTCTTATATAGATGAAGATGCATCATAACAATTTTCCTCTTTATAACAGTCCATGGTGGATGGGAGAGTGTAATATTATCTATAATAAATGGTAATTGACCATAAAATTCATAAAGCCTTGATATATGATCAATTTATGACATGTATTGAGAATTTACATTTGACTAAATATCTTTTGGTGATGAACTAGATGGATTTTTCAAGGTTGGAGAGAAAATCAACAATTTGAATGTATAGAATATAGTTTTGGATGAGTTGTGTTATGAGGTAGTGAGAGAGTTTCATACCACCCACTTGAAAGTACATCATGGATTGATAATGATGTACCATGACCTTTAGAGGTAGCTTTATTGGGCAGTCATTGGTGGAGTGATGCTGATTCTATTTCTTGATACCTCACGTATTAATAGGTAATGGTATAGAATCCATTTATAGTAGTTTTGAATCATCATATTTTGATCCTAGAGTCTAAGTGGGTTGGAATATCAATGGTTTTTGTAAAATATACTTTACCGATAACAAGATACGTGATGTTATCTTGCTGATTACTGATCAAATTGCAATGTTTGTTCCCATTATTTTAAATTATTTGTAGATTTTTTGGAAATTGTATGGTGATGAGATCTCATGACTTCATGAGGAACCCTATATAATTTTCCCCAAACAAGATAATATGTAAAAATCATGGTCATATATGGGTTTACAGGATATTTTTTAGACAAATTTATATATGATCATGGTGTTACACCACCAAGATGATGGTCTTCTTGAAATAACCATAATGGTTTTGTAGGATTCATGGAGAGCATTTATGTTGTACATATGTCGGAGTTAGAAAGACCACCATCCTTTAGTGGATTTATTATACAATAATAACTATCATTATAATATTAGTATGGTACCATTTGTAACACCCCAAGATTTTATAGTACATTATCTCTTTAAATTATTTTAATAGTTTATATTGCACACAACACAGACTTGTCTTGCGTTATATGCAAGATTGAATTTTTGTGAAACAAAACATTAATTATTTAAACGACATACTTATTTATCAATTAAATATTTTAATATGAATATTAACAAACAAATTTTAAATGTCATTTATAATGTTTTCACATAAATAAAACTTATTTATAATTAAATGTATAAGTTTTGTTAAAATAGTTATATATTTAGAAAAACTATTTTTTTCGAAATCAATTTTTAGGATTTTCTTAAAGATGTACTTTTTATGTCATTTTGTGAAAAATAATAAAATCAATTTTAGAAAATCCTAAAAATTGATTTCGATAAATAGACTTCATTTTTGAATTCGAAATATCAAAATTATCTTAGGGTGAATTTTTTGTATTTTCTTGAAAACATTCAATTTTTTATAAATAGTGAAAAATACTGCATAGTACCTAAAAACTGACCTTTTCATTTAAATAATTATTTTTAATTAAAAATGTATGTTAAAGTAAAAATAGATACATAATACATATATTATTCAAATGTAGTTCATTTTATTCACTTTATAATAAGATTAGAAGTATGAAATTTTATTGAACTTTATAACGTCTTTTACCAACCTTCTAGGCACATTTGAAAATCTCCATAAAATATAATTTTACCCCTTCTGTGAATTGAATTTTAAAAATCCAACAGAAAAAATATTATTAGTAAGTAAAATTTGGTTCAATGTGATAAAAATAATTTGTGTTCAATAGTAACTTCAATGATTATTTTTATTTACCATGGTTAAAGGGTAAATCAGGTAAATAAGGGTAACAAAAATTCTATTATAATACTATAAAACATCCCTAACATGTGTCCTAATCATATTTGATGAGATCTATTCTACCACAAGCATCCATAAGCTAAAATTTTGGAATTTAGGGACCACTTTTGTGTGATAATGACAAGTTATAAAAATTAATTTAATGTAAAGATAATAATAACATAAACATATATCTTGTACTAAATAGATTTTAATATAGGATATATTATTTATCTCTATATCTATAAATAGTAATTAGAAATGTAAAAATATTTCCCAAATCATGGTAATTTATTTATAATTTTTAGAAATTAGATAAATATATATAATTATGAAATAATGACAATGCAGTAATTACCATATTATGGAATGATTAAAATAATTGATATTATTAATATTAAAATAAATGTAAATTGAAAATTTTATGCCATAAAAGAATTTTTTTGGTGAATATGATATATTAGGGTGGATTCAATGTATCATTTTAGAATTAATAATGTTTTTAGTACTTTTAAAAAAACAGATACTAAATAGTGTCAAAATTGACTTGAATGTGTTTTTAAAACAAATACTATTTTATTATATGATATAATATTCTTAAAAATATATTATTTGGAGAAAGGTCAAAGATAATTTTTTATATGTAATTAATGAACTAATTGAGGTTATATTGGCATTTTTCAGTAACTATATTAACCATGTAGTATAAAAATATAAGAAGACATGGTAAATAATACACTATTAAACTAAGTGTAAAATCTAAAAGATAAGGTTAATATGGTGACCAAAACCTGTGTAAACCCAATTGGTTGAGAGTATTTATACCCATAACCTCATTATCCTATAATTAAATACATTTATAGATATTAGAAACCAAAAATAATTTTATAATAAATTAATATTTCACGATTTCCCTAAAGTGCCCCTCACCTATCTTATAAAATGGTAGTTCCCCATCTCTTAAATTCAGACCTCCAAACCAATTTGGATCATCCAAATCATGGTACAATACCCTCAATTATATCTAGAGACCTTACTTTGATTAGAAAGATATTCTAAGGATCTATTTTGTTCAAATAAAAAGGAAGAACCTGATGAAGAGGTAATTATTTTAATCAACTCTTTCAAAGTTCATTTCGTCTTCTACTTCCTCTTTATATGCTGCTTCCATACTAAAAAAATCAACTAACTTCTACTTTATAAGAGGTTATTATATATATTGTGATACCATATTCATTATTCTACCCATCCTATGAATGACAACGTTATCATGTGTGCATACATAAGGCTTACAATCTCAACGTCATGGTGTAGTTTGTTATTCAACACTTATTATTTGGATGGGTATAAAAATGAGTATAATTAATATAAATAATGAATTTAACATGGTAATGAATCTTTATATAGATTATAACATCCAATTAAACACTTTTTTACCATCAATACAATGATATTGTCACTCGTGCGTACGTACGGATTACCATCTCTAGGATGTGATGAGATTGATCTTCAACGATCACCATTAAAGAATTTTTTGGAAAATATATCTATTGAAAAAGTATGAGATATATAAAATATTATTTATAATAGAATAATATATATTTATGTAGATAAATATATTACATTTACTTTCATCCATACAATACAATAATAAAACTGAAACAACATTCATTCATACGTACGGACTACCGTCTCCATGAATGGAAATTCCTTTTCATATATTTGTCTATTATAAATATTTATATTCTAAATATATTTAATATTTAAATACTTTTTTTATATTCTATAATTATTTAAATCATGATCTATGTGATTCAATCAATAATAAAAAGTTAAAACTCGTACGATAAATGAAGCGATTATTACCAAAAATGTTACTTTAACAAGGAAATTATTATTAAATGGGATGTATGAAGTCATAAATGATTCATATATGATATCATAAATATGAATATGGTTCTGGTATAATTTAAAAACATACTATGGTCATTATACAAGTGGTTAAATGTACCCTCAACTAAAGGAAATTACAAAGTAAGGGTTAATTCCTCAATCTCATTAGTATCAGAGATTGTTTATGTGTAAGTATTTATTGGGACATATTTACCATCCATGTCCATGTTTCATATAAATGTTTTCAAAATGAATCTTATAAGTTTTTTTGGAAGTTTACCTTTACCTATATCACCATTTTAAATGTTTTAAAAATTTATTTTCTAAATCTATATAATTAATGTCCATACATTCAAAATGATTTGAAGTATTTATTTATATGGACAAGATTGTTTTAAAATGTTAATTCCTTTAAAATGATTCAAAGTGTCATGGGAAACATTAATTAAAAAATCTCATTTAAATGAATTACTTTGTATATTTTGTTACTTTTAAATTATTTCATGAAAATGGATATTTCTCTCAAAGAGTTTTACGGTTCATTTTCAACTATGTCAAGATCCTTCACTGAATATTATTCTTGATTGAGTTTGAGTTATTATATTACAATATTCCATATTGTATTGAATGAGTTATGATATTTTTGACTATGGATGTGATATTTTTATACCATTAATTGTTTATGGCTAAGGTATTTACATTTATTATGCTAGTTTTAACACGAATTATTATGTTATGTTTCTCAATTTTCATATGAAGAATGCATTGGACATAGTAAGTGATGGGAAAGGCCCTCTATAGACCCTCGATTCCTCAGTAGGTCTCATGAGAAAAATTAGTGTATTGAAAGAAGGTTGTGACAAAATTTATATATAGGGTCTTGGTACGAGGCCTGGAATTTTTTGTTATGATGCCCGACATTATGCATTCCATCATTATGAGATTAGTTATTGATGTGACATGTGTTTATTCGACTAGTAGAATATCCCTGTTAATAATTAAATGGAATTATTTAATTTATCTTTTCTATATTATGCAGATGTTTATGTTTAAAGGGCATGTGTTTCAATTTTATACCTTTCCATAAAAGTTTATGATTATTTATGATAGCTTCCGCTATATTGTTTATCATTACTGAGAATCTAGGCTCACCACTTTCAAATGTTTTATTTTCTTAGGATTCCAAGAAGTGAATAATGACTGATATGAAAGGTTGAGATAGGAGAATCATTTCATCCCCAAATGATCATCTATGTTATATATTATGTTAGAAATTGTAATGTTAAGTTATTGTATGTAATAAATTTTCCAAGACTGCTAAAGTGATCAGTCCTTCAGGACATGGTTCCTTGTAATCATAAAAATGTATTAAAATAATTCATCGTCTCTAGGTAACTGGGGTTAGGTTGTTACATCATTCAATGATCTATATAGAAAACCCTAGAGGTCACTCTTATTCTCAAATATGATGGGTGAGTCATCTTTTATAGGACTAGAGAATGTGTATGAAACAACTGAGAGAGGTTTAAGAGTTATGAGAAATAATATATAACACTTATATATAATAGACATATTATATAGAAGAACTTATTAAGACATCATATTTCAAGAATGTATAACATGTGTTCATGAGATTGACTACCCAATAATGATTGTGATGGTTTTCTCCGGGTAGCAAGATAACCCTTGGATTCATCAAGTCATTACATATACTTTATATGGTTGGACTGGTTTCATATATCTTGTTTCTACTCTCACAGTTATAATGATTGAATCATATCATCCATATATTATATAAAATGAGATACATACATGTACTATTACACGATATTGACTCGGGAATGTTGTATATCAAAGATGAGACCACATTTTTAGAGTACCCATTTGTGATCAAGGATAAATATGAGAGGATACTTATTCAGCGAGATATTCTACTTCATGGAGTTCTATGGTTGTATGATAACATCTAGGAATGTTTTGGGGAGCATGAGAGCTAGATGTGGTCTCAATAAACTCACATTGTTAGTAGTTTTTTTATTTTTAGGTAAAATGTCCTAAAGGTGGAGAGAATGTAATGACTGGTATTAATTTTTTTAAAATTTAGATATTTCAATATATTTATTTGGTTTTATTAAAATTTTCTTGGTGCTATCGGTATAGAGGTTCCCTGGAATCTGTATATTAATAATATTAAATATATTAAAGAATTCCCACAAGTATTTTTTAAAATAATTGAAATTCCTCGTGAATGGAGGATTATAAAGGGAAATTGAAACCTCTATTGGATTTAAAATTAGGGATTAATACTATGAATGATGTAAATAACATTTACATAAAAACATGTATTAGTCATCATAATGGGAAGATATTAGATAAATTAAATTAATTAAATTAGTTTGACTATCAAAATATTTTTTTTGACATAGTAGTAGACTATATAACCTCTGATATGACTATTCTATAGGGTTATCCTCATAAAACGCAATATTAATAGAGATAAATCATTGATATGATATTTTATGAATGAACATAGGTGTATCATATATAATTGATCTTAAGAATTAGAAATCATTATTTCCCTCAACATAGAATAATTATTCATCAGCGATTGATCCAACAATGAGGTTGATATTTTTTTATTTATGGATTATTTCCATTTTATTTTATTTGAGCCATGTATTTATAATATACCTCTGATTTCTTCTTTGAATCCTATATACCTTTCCTTTTTTATGGATAATTATATATTATTTCCCACATACCTATAATGTATTCATTGCAATCTATTGAATCATATTCCTTAGATTTTTTTGATAATGATTCATGGTTGAGATTATTTTAGACATAGATGATCATATGTATTATATCAATCCTTTCTCCCCCATTATACCAATGTTCTTAATTAGACAATGTTAGGCCATCAATTCAATTATCATTCGGAATTTTCACATAGACAGAACTAGATTCATATTATCTTTCATGATTGATGTTGGAGATGATGATTTACGAAGGTGATGATGTACATTGGTGGATTTTCGATAAAATAAAAAGGTTCAAATCCTTATGTGGTGATACAAACGTTATTTTTTAATTGGTCATTAAAAATTAGTATTTATAGCCACAAAATTTTAATAATTTATGGTTTTAGATTTTATATTGAGTTAGGGGCCTTATATAGAGCTTCAAGATACATTATTATTGAAATTGGTGGTTTTATGATGATTTGGTAATAATTCATTTATGTTTTATGAAATTTCCTACAACATGCCATGCATTCCAAAAGAATAAACATTGTGTAGTATACTTTATATGATGTATAGGGTTTATAACTGAGTTATATTCCACACATCCATGTAGATGTCCCCCACATAGTGTGACTCTACTGAGGAATTTATGCATGTACTCGGGGTATATGACAAGGACACCGAGGGATTCCACATGTACTATTCTTCATCAAACATGTATTGTATAGGAATATCCACACATCGAGTGGATTATAATAATATATCTAGGTATGCACATGGTAGTACACCCCTTGCACACCAAGGGGCATGAAATTTACTTTTAATAGATTTTTATACCTTCTATATCACTTTCATGAGGACCCATAATTATACACTTGAATAGTTCTTCATGAGTATAATTTCACCAAGGATGTAATGGTGAATTTTGTTTTGATGTTATTAGTATTATGCGTGGTGGGGTGATAAGATCTCTCCTTCATTAATGGTTCAATTGTGTTGACACTTGAGTGTGATCTCTAAAGTTGCATTGGGGTCATAAACACCCTTAAAAACATGTGTATGTACGAGAGTGGGTCCCATATATCCTATGTAATGATAAATTAGATACCAAACAGTCCTAATAAAGGTGTGGGTGTCTTATTTTCAGAGCTAGTACCCCCTTCATCCAATCGTTTATGAGTTGTGGGTCCCCCACTAGGGTCCATACTCCCTTGACCATGGCTTGTTTTTAGTTAGGTGTGGGTCCCATAATACTAATCTTTCAAGGTTCTATTCGGATACTTGTATCATAATGATTATAAATCATTGAGGTTTTAACAAAATCATAATATATATGTATATTTAAATAATGTTATCTTCATCTCTCTCTTAATTTGGTTTATTCTTCAAACATATTTATTATTGAGTTTCCTTCATTATTTTGCCCTTTTGTGTTTGGATAACTATTTATTTCTATTTCTCACATCTTTTTTTCGGTGTCCTACAAGGTATGCATATACCCTCATCTATATAAGAATTTCTAACATGTTCCATGTCATATGAAAATAATAGGTAATTAGCTGGTGATCATGGTGGTTCTAATTTTGATTGATCATAATGGTACCTTGTGATAGTGACCTCAAGAAGTGGTTGGATTTAGTGTTCCTGAGTAGGAAATTCCTCAAATCCATTAACAGGTTGACACTCCCTTTGTTTTTTGTTGGGAATGTATTTTTCCCCTTCATACATTGAATGTATTTATATTTTTTCACCTTGGTAATTCAAGAGGTTATTTCAAGAATGATTTTTCTCTTAGGTTATTACAATTTTATTTTTCCTATATAGTATTAATGTACATAGACGTGTGCATGTGTACAAGTATATCTAGATAATGCCTCCAATATGCCTGATTTTACAACTCTACACTAGTTTCCAACACATGTCCAATTTGAGGTGATTTTTTGTGTAACTCTCAGTTACATCCAATCAATATAGGCCCTTAGTAGGCCAGATCATGACATGTTGGTCTTCAACTTCACTGAATTTAATTTTGACCCTACCAATTTCATGAGAAATAGATTCCCTCTATATAAGTAATACTATCATGTTAAAAATAATTGAAAATTGATAAATTTGGATAAATAATATTTCTATTTTTTTAATAATATGTTAAAAATATAAATTTATTATATTTAAGGCCATTTTTATCTTAAACATAATATATTACAAATCATTGAACTCAAAATGTTTTGGAAATATATTTTTATATTTTTTCCAGTACATATCAAGAATATTTTTTTTATGACTACCTTAGATGATATGATGTTATATAGAACATAAAAATAATCAAGTGAATTATCTCATAATTTAATATGAAGGTCACATTTACTCTAGATTTATTAATCTATGTTTAACAATGTATGATCCCTTCATTAAGATACCCCATTCCATTATAATGTATATAGAGGGGTGACATTCAATGAAATCTTACAATCTCCCAGATTATTGATAAAATCATTCATTATGTATTATCCTACAGTAATAAGGTTTAAATATCAAAAAACATCTTCCATGCTGATTTTTTATCATTTTTAAATACATTCACAATTTTATTGGTTTAAAACATGTGTTTTATAAGAAATACATAACCATATTGACTGATTATTTTAATAAATGTCAAAAGTAATGGTAACCCATACATTTATATAGATATCCATATATTCCCTATACGTTTTCACAATATAATTATTCAACATATTCATGTTAGTCATTTCAAAAAATTAACCTATTTTAGTATTGTTAATATTTAACTCTTATACCACTAATAATTTTTGTAGCACTTCCATGATGAACCTTTATTATAATATTAATTATATATACATAAAAATAACAAGCCTAAGGTAAACCAAATTTCCTCCTACAAATAGATAAAAATGATATTATATTAAATCATTACTCAAGATATCACATGGCGAGTCTGGTAGCAAAGCCTAAAATTTCTCAAACAGGGCCTATGATCTTGGGAAAATGTGAATTATAACCCAAAGTCTTTGATCAAAATATAATTAACAAAAAGGAATATCAAAATTCATATTTTTTTAACTTTTTATATGAAATAATAATTATATTAAATTTTATTATTATTCGAATCTTATAAGACAAATAATCTTTTAAGGATGAATTAAATTAAATATTAAAATAATTATTTTTTGAAACTTATTAGATATATTAAAATTTTTTTATATGATGATATTTGATAAATTTATATTACTTAATATATTTATTTATAATAATAAATTGATATTTTATAATATTTAATGAGGTAATTGGTTAAATAAAATTAAAAAATCACATATTTATTAATAAATACATTAGTTAACATTATATCATAGAGAATTATATCCCATATAACTATTCATGATATATAATAATTTTAGAATACTTTTCAAATCCACCCCATCATATTATAATATTCCATTATCATATAGTATTAGTTGTAATATTATAGGCTACCATATCACATATCGCTAGCCCAGATAAAAAATTAATGTTATTGGTTCTTATCTTTTATATAAAACTGGAGACAAATCATATCATAAGTAGTGATATCTTCATATCACTTCACAAGATAAGTGAAAACCCATATTTTAAACTATAAAATACACAATGATACCTTTGTACTGTTAAATCAACACAATATTCTCGTGTGTGATGGTTGGATTAGAATTAAAAAAAATAATGATATCTAATACGATTTTCAAGGATATCATGATAAAAGAAAAAAATTCTTCCTTAATTGAAAAAAAAATTATATAAAAATTAATATCATTATACTAGTAAAATAATTTTATACTTTTATTACTGATTAATATTTTTCCTAAAATTATTGATTCTCAAAATTTTCACTAGATATGAATCTGATACCACATATAAATATTAACTAAATTAAACATCTCTAAAATTTTCAATTGTAAAAAGGAAATATTAAATTCATGAATAATATAAAAGAATATCTTTGGTCCAACAGATATTAAATCCATTATTTTTGTGATCATATCTTAACAATAATTAATAATTTATTTACTTTAAATAGTAAGATATCAAATGTGAAATCTTTAAAAAAGGAAGGATATTTCTTATATCCTATGATTTAATAATATCTCCTCATTTCTTAAGAAAAATTAAGAATATGAGACTCAAAATCTTAATACATTACTATTATCTGATATAATGTATTCATCGATGAATCAATGTATACTCCTATATTGTACAATTTTATCAATCTGGTGGAATCATGGGGTTTGAACATTTCCTGAAAATGTAATATGTTATATCATTACCCAATAGTTAATAAATGTCCATTTAATGCTTAAATGATTAAAATTACATTTAATTATCTTAATTTCAAAATATAATGATATATATGATGAAGAAGATGATAGATACTGTGAAAATAAATTAAAAAAACACCCATGATATATCCATATATTGGGAATAAACTAATTCATATGAAGTATTTCACCGAAAATGTTATTACCTATGTCACACATTGATATATGGGTTTTTTACATAACATATTTTAGTTTCTATAAAAAATAATATATTATAATACATCTTGATCCTTTGAATCTAATTAATAATTTTTAATAACATAAAAATGTTACAATGAATTTGGATATGAATTAATTTGAAAAATGTGTATCATGAATTCACATACTATTATTGTTCAAAAAATGAGCTCAAATCAAGAAATGAATATTTTTCATACAAATATATAAAATAAAAAAGTGTACCACACAAAAAAAATTAAATAAATTATTTTAATTTTTGAAAATCTACAATCATAATGATCACAATATAATTAAACCTAAAATGAATTAAATTATTCCAAGGTTATAATATATTAAATAACAATTAACCTCTAATTAATTTGTTAATCATTAAGATTATGGATTCATGATAAAATAAAAAATATATATATAGAGTATTTTGTGATAATAATTTAGAATAATGATGAAATAATAATCAAATGTTTTGTTGTTTCTAAAATTAAATGATATTTGGGAGAGTTATGAAATGGATATCATTAAGGAGTTACTAAAAAATATAAGTTTATTTATTTCAAATAATTAATTTTGTAAAATATAATTCTTTGGATTATTATTAATTGGAAATTTTATTATCCTTTATACATTAAATTTTTTTAACATAATCTTGAATATTTTAGTTACTATTGTATACTGATGATCTATAATTTATTTATAGAATATGGGATATATAAAATAAATTTAATTACCATGTGCATGAAAAATAATTAATTAATTATATTTTCTAATAAGAATAATATATTTTACACACCCCAAAGTTCAACATATATCATTTAAAACAAATTAAACATAACAAGATATAGTGATACAATAAAAAATATATTTCCATCAAAATAGAAAATGTTTTCATGATCAAATTATTCCTAAGAAAAAGGAAAATTATGAATATGTACCATTTTCCATGTGAATAGATCCCATATAATTATATTTAAATATTAGTATTCTATAGAGAGGTATATGTTTCTTGAATGGGTTTTTGTCTTCATGAAAATTCTACTTACAAGGTTATGGAGCTTCAAAACCTCTAATTTGTTGAAATTATCCCTAATTATCTACAATATAATATTAATTTATCTCCATTTATAATTTACCCAATTATTTTATCTTGATGTAAATTTTATGGTTGATGAGGTGGATGATTTTTCACATAGATTACCTAATGCAAAATTGACATGGGGTTTTGGAAATTATATTAGTATTTTATCACCATGAATAAACTATAATTTTTTTACATACCTATTACATTTCAATTCAAAAAATTTAGAATCAACTAGAGGTATAAATAATGTTATATGGCCATAATATTGAAACATAATCATGATTATTGGAAGTTTCACTTTTCAATAAACAGTCATGTTTTGGGCCATTAAATTAAAAATAATTGATTATGAATTTTAATGAAAGTTATATAATATGGTACAAATGTCCCAATAAACAAATTATAATAACCTTGGGAATATAAATCTCCCAAAATGTGGATTTTAATGAACATTTTGGTTTGGGATTTTACAAGTATTTTCTTGTTTTTCTCTAATTATTTTTTAAATTTCAATACAATATCATCGTACCATGAAAATATTAAAAAAATAAAACTAATTCATTTTATCATTTTTTAAATATTATATATATATTATTATATGTATTATAGTATCTTATGTTAGTATAATTTAAATCAATTTTTAAATTTTTTTGATAATGATAGAAAATAATTGAAAATCATAATGTGATCACCTATGTAATTAAAAGAAGTGTTACACATGAAAACTAGAGTTTAAATTTCAATCTGTGGATGTGATTAAAAATTAAAGAACATTGAAAAATTTATCAAAGTAAACGTAATAAATAATTCCTTGAGAGTAATTTGGATTATGTTAGTAGAGCTCCTTAACTAGATGTTTTTGAAGGATGTTATATTATTTCATAGGTTATTATCAGTTATTTGTAATAATACTCATAGTTTTATTATTCTATGTCTTTATAACACCAAAAAAATTAATTTCAATGATTGTGTACTGGACACAACTATTAAAATGAACCTCACAATTGGGTTAATTTAGCCCCATGTTATGTACTATTACAATCCCACTAATATGAAATTAATATTTAGGGTTAATAATGTAACACCCCGAGATTTTATGATAAGTATTATTTTTAATTTATTTGATGTCATGTGTTTTATTCTACACCAAGATTATCTTCTGCTATACGCAACACCGTATTAGCTTGTAGTATACGCAACACAATTCTTGGATCGTGTTACACACAATTTCAAGTTCATTTGATAGAAGTTATTCTACGCAACATTAAGTGTATATATATATTCAATGTATAAATGAAATATGTTTGTATGTTGTTATATGAAACAACAATAGAGTCTTGCACTACACGCAACCATAACTTGGCTTGCATTACACGCAATCGTGACCTTCCTCGATAGCGTGTGTTGTACGCAATACCGAGTTTTACTAAACAACTATATATTATTATAATATTTTTATGAACTAGCTATTATGAATAGTATTAACTAAATTATGAATTTTATAACATTATTATTCAACTTACACATTTTCTAGAACATGGGATAAGAAAAAAATAATTTTTTCGGGTAAAATAAGTATTTTTAAAAAAATGCAGTTTTTCCGCCTTTTGATGGCGCACCTACTTTAAATCTAGTTTTTTACATGTTTCTAAGTTCAATTTGACAAAATAAAATTCTTCTATTGAATCTGGATATAAAAATTTACATTGGATAATGTTTTGATATTTTTTTTATAACTTTCATATTTTAATGAATAGTAAAAACACACTATATTTTAATTAAAAACAACTTTTTTGATCATAATAATTTATGTAGTTAAATTATAATATTTAATGGTTTTAAAGTATAAATAGAATATATTTTTACCATTTAATATAATTTATGTCATTAGCATTGATTTTACCTTGAATTCGTAGGTTAAATTAATTCAATCTTTTGAAATGTTTTAAACAAAAACCTGTTTTCTTTCGACAACAAGATTAATTTTAATTTAATTCCTGAAACTATTTTGTATTTAATTTGGAAAAATAGATTCCATATTTGGAATCAGTGGGTCCAAATTATGTTAATAAGATACTTTTTATTTTTGGGCATTTTGAATAGTAACTACGGTAATTTTTATTTACTACAGTTAAAGGTAAATAGGGTAATTTAAGGTTAAAAGAATATTATAATAATTCCAAATTACCTTTAAACTTGTCCTAACCTTATTGGATTAGTAGTGCCCTACCATGGAAATCCTTGGGCTGATTTTGGGACCCCAACGAGCCACTTGGTAGTGAAAATGACAATTTGGATTAATTAATTTAATGTAAAGACAAAATTGACTTTATCATAAAATATTTTAGTAATTAATTTTTATAAGGGGTTATATAAGTTATATTTTAGACTATAAATATTCTTTGGAAGGATACAAATATTCCCTACATGATGGTATTTGTTTCATAATTTTTAGACATCAGATGAATTAATGTATTTATGACACAATAATGATGTAGTGTTTACATAATTAAGAAATGATTTAAATAAATAAGATTATAATGATTAAAATATCATCCAAAACCTGTAAAATTCCAATTTTATGATTTTATTTCAAATATGAGTCTTATTTTATTCAAAATTAATGTGTTTTGGACCTCTTTAAACCGAATATTAGTTTATAATAAAATAAGGTTTTCACACTTTCCTAAAGAGCCCCTCTGCTCCCTTATAAAAGGAGACCACTTTGATGCAATTCATCAGACCTCTCAAGCCTTTTGCCTCGTCCAAACTCTACCCAGATAATCTCCCTACATCCCTCTACTCCCCATTTAATCCTTACATTAGGAAAAAAACTCTCCAAGAGGTCTTTTTGGTTCAAACCAAAGGAAGTTACCAAAATTAAAGGTAACAGTTTCTATTAAGTTGTTTTCTTTTATTCTTCTACTCCAACCCCTAAAAACTTTTTAATCCTTTCTGTTGTAACAAAACCAATATCCTGAATATACTAGGATGTTTTTATGAGATTTATTCAAACTACACTTACACACACCTCCATCTAATGGATGAAGAACATAATGTTTCTGTGATGGAAAACAAACGCCTCACGAAACGATGGTTGTTCGATTTTCTCCTACCTCCTCTCATGGTGTCCATTATGTTGGAACTATATTTATATATAATATATATTCTGTTTATGATTTCCTTATTCTTCTTTACTTCCCAATTATATCAAGCCTTTACGGTTTCCATAGTCGGTAAATACGATAATCTCATTTGAGGAAGTGCGGACTACCGCCCCCTCAGATTGATGTGATTTGTTAATACCTTATATGGGATGTATAAAGGATGTGGTTAATGATATTATATATGATATTATACTGGAATTATAATATAGATATTTATAATTAATTTTTAATTCCATTAAAATAAGAAATAGAAATGAAAGTAGTGTTCAAGCGTACGTACGGCTTACCGTCTCCATGAACGGTGCGTTTCATTTCATACCTCCTTAAGTTATGTACTATTATAAATTCTTGTATATTCTGGATATATAATGAATTTCTATGATATGTAAATCATGATTTACATTTTGGAAGTAATTAAATCATGATATAAGTAATAATAACATCAATAACAACAAGTCCAAACACGTACGATAAATAAGATGATTTTACCCAAAACGCTACTTTAACGTTAATTTACAAAATAATGGGTAATATAAAGTCATAAGTAAAACATATATGATATCATAAAAATGAATATGATTCTGTAATAAGTCAATAAAGTTATTTAAATCATTATATAGGAGGTTCAGATACATACGAATCATATCAGACGTACGGTAAGGGATAACTTTTCCAATCTCATTTTTATCCGAGATTGTTTATTCGTATGTATTTACTGGGGTTATTTCTATCATCCATGTCCATGTTTTATAAAAGTGTTTTCATGTATTTTTAATGTCATTTTTATCCATTTATTAATTTTACTACATGGTATGTAAGGAATCTTTCTTTTGTTTACGTTAAGAGGTATTTTTTTGATTTTTCCGACAGAAGTACTGGGAAAATGTTATTTTTAACTTATACAGCGTGAAAGAATTTTTAAGGTTTTATAAAGCCTTATTTTCATGAATCTTACTCCAAAATATTTCATGATTATTTAAAAAAAAACCCTTTCTTGTAAAATTTCATGACATTTTGTGAAAAGAAAATGATTTTGAATAAAAAAGGATATTTTCCTCAAGAATTCATTTCAAGTGTTTTATGAAAACCATTTTCATTTAAGATGAAATTATTTCACATATGTATGTTTCAATTGTCATGTCTCTATGATTTATATGGTTTCACTTTTCTTATTATGAAATGATATCGATTTCTTTTATATGGATTATGTGATGATGAGATGATGTCTATGAAACCCATTTTATTTATTGGGTTATTTTGAATGATGTATGTTTATTTTGTGGCACAAGTAAAAATGATTTCATTATGAGATGGGTGGGACCTATATCTCCCTCCAATGCATTGGGTAATGATTTATATCTCATGATATAGACATGTATGGAATGGAAGGTTCAACCGGTTCAGTAATATAGGACTGGAATGTGGAGTGAACTCGATTCAGAAAGGGACTTTGTCCACTCAGATTGTCTTGGAAGAAATGCCTTGGTTACTATGGAAATAATTACATGTGATTAATTGTTTCCACAATTACAAGTTTTATTACCATGATATTTTATCAGGATTAATGTTTCTTTATTATTTATGCCTTACATATTGCCATGTTTTATTTCATTTCTCAAGATCTTGATGTTTAAACATTGTGTTCATGTTTTTAAGTTCAAATTTATATGGTTTGTTTTATTTTATACATGCCTAGCCTTACTGAGAATTTTAGATCACCCTTTATATGTTTTCTTTTCCCCATGATATAAAGAAAGGTTGTAGGTAAGAAAACATAAGGGCAAGATCTTTATGGCAGTTGTTGAAGATCTTTCACCACGATGAGAAGAATACGTTCTGAGTTTCCAAAGACACTAAACTATTAAGGTCCATGAGTTTTGAATTTTTTTATATTTTAAATATTCCGAAAAAGTAATGTGTTGTACATGTACGTCAAGCTTCGGGTCTCTATAAATAATATTATGAATTTACTATTTTATCACATTATTAGCTTAATACACTTTATATTAATTTTGTTGAATTTATTTTAACTCATCCAACAAAAATTTACCGTAAACTCATGCACATGTGAGAACATCATTATATAATTTGAAATTTCATTATATCTAGTTATCTATAATAACAAGGATTATAAACCCCTTTTTCATTCTTGGATGAAGATTACTTATCCATTCTTTATTCTATTGTATTTGGCGAATACAGGTTTTAGAATTCCATTGTTTTAGTTTGGTTGATAATTTTCATCATCCATTATTCATAGTAACATAGTCTTATTTGATATTAAAACTATTACTATATACTTTAGTCTAGATGAAATAGAACTTTTAGGGTCTGGGTTTTTTGATAATTATTGATAATTATATAATTCTATAAACACGATTCTATAGTAGAATAAAATTTCCCTGACCTGTCTTATGTCTCCATAACAATTTCTATTGCACATTCATTGCCATCTTGAATTAAATGCATTTTATTTTTTTTTTCTAGTGGGATGATGAAACATAAAAATTCTAGTCCTTGAAATTGTGATTTAATTGTGTGACCCAAACGATAGTTTGTATTTATCAATGAATTTCTAGTAAATATTTTACCCATATTTTCATTATTTATATTTATTTTTAAAAAAAATATTTAATTCAATGATCCAAAAATAGTATCTTATTTTAGTTATGTGGGGATCTGTTAGGGTTTGTGTGATTGACATTCCCATGGATTTTCAATTATAAAAAATATGTTTGTTTCTAGATTGTTTCTAGTTTTCTAGTTCCAAATCCTACTTTCATGAATTGATCATTAGATGTGGGGAAACCATATTTCTGATCCTTTGTTAGCATTCCCCTTATATATTTTTTTCATCAAAACAAATGAACCTTATCTCCAAAACAGTATTCCTTTAATGGTATTAGAATCCAAATTCAATAGAATATACTTCCCTTAGATATAGTTTCGTCCTCCTAAGTGACACTAACTATTATTGTGATCAAGTTTTATGTTTGGATATTCAATGTTTAGGCATTATACCACTATTTGGTCTTGATATATAGCCTCCTTTCTATTAATCTAGGCCAACATTTACTAGTTGTGTTTTTGGGTTTGGTACTACCCAAAAGTCTTTATTTATAAAAAATAATAAAGGATTAAATAGTAAGCTTATAAAATCAAATCTAATATAATACTCCAATATTTTATCAAATTTTAGTGTTTTTAAATAATAAATTCTCTATTATATATTCATTTTTATTGTTTAATTTAATTTTTTAGAGGATTAAATAGTTTATTCACTAATTCCTAATGTTCTTTCACTAAAGTTTCATTATAACAAAAAATTTATATCTACATATTTCCCAGTTAATTTATATTTTTTCATAATTAAATTGAATTTTAATTTCCGTACAAATAAGTACATTCATAAAAAATAATTATATTAAAAATAAATATCTACGAATATATAAAAAATTAAAATATTTTATTAAAAAAGTATTACTCATGTATATACATTCATTAAAAATAGTAATAGTATGGATACCCAAAAAAATATAAAAAAATATCATGATTATAGGATATAAATATATTTCACCATTTTCCTGGGTATACATTATTGTTATATATATCGTGGTTAAAATAAAAAATAACAATCTCCATGGAATAGACAATATGTTAGAAATGTTAAATTTTATGAATAAAATTGATATAATTTTTAACAATATAAATGGGTTATATTGAAAATACATGATCACTAAAATTGAATATTCTTATAATTAGAAAAGTAATTTGGCAATTTAAATGACTATTTATGTTCTTTGAATAACTCCAAGGATTCCCAAAATAGTTTATTTAATGTATTTAATTATTATATAAATTTATCATCTTTATTAATTGATTTTAATAAAGATAATGAAAATTTTTGAATCAATATTTGGATGTTAGGAAATAGTTAAATTTTTAATGTTTTGTGGAAATAAGAAAATTTAACATCTAATATTAAAATATTTTATGCATATGAGTTATATTTTATGAGTTTATTATAATTTAAAAACTGATGTAATAATCAACATTATGTATTTTAAGACTTATATTATTCCTAGTTATTAAAAGAATATTATTAAATATTATATTAAACAACCCAATTATAATTCACTTTTTAAAATAATAAATCAAATTTTAATCTATTAAAATTATATTTTTGATTCATTCTCATGTATAGTGTTTTCAAGGTTGTGAATTTAACTTTTAAAGGGTTTGGGGTAATTAAATCGTGTTATATTAATTAATTTCTATGGGGTGATAATAGAAATTATTGGGTGCATATAATTTTTAGATAACTTAAATGTAACTATTGTATAACCTTTATTCCCCGAGCTAAACAATGAATAATTAAAATATTTTCCAAATTTTCTTATAAATAACTTCTTTTCAGTTTATTTATTTTCACTCTAAATCTATTGTATAGAGTTATCCAATCATTTTTCTATCACATAACTCTTTAGAAGGCTCTAAGGATTTTATAGATATCATAATTAAATGAAAAGAAATGATATGTAATAGTTTCATCCCATTAACTATATATATTTTATTCATTTTCCATTATGACATGAGAGATTTTTATAATTTTTAACTCTTTTTAAAGATTATAAATTTTTTTATTCAACAATTATTTTTTTATTAGATGAAATGACTAGTTCTATTTTTATTCTTCTTATTCTATTTGGAAATAATGAAAATCCAAAAATGATCAACAACAGATATTTAAAATGATTCTCTATACAATGTGAGTGAATTAATTGTTGCAATGGCCTATAATAATCAATGACTTTAACATCCCAAAATTACTAACTCGTTTAATTACGTGGGATGAGATTTGGAGGAATTAGGAGGAATTTAGAGGATAAATCATATCGATTAGAATTGAAAATTTAGATTGGAATCAGAGGCCATGACATGATCATTTGGTACATGGTGTTATGGGGTTAGTATTAGTAGATATGTACTTCTATAGTAATTGGTCATTATAGGTACGGTAATTTCACAAAAAAAAAGATTTAATATAGAATTTGGAAAATAAAATGACTTTTACATAGGTGATGACTCTTGTGAGGACTTAGACCCACACACCTAGATGCGACACTCATAAAAAGTACATTACATACATTCTTTAACATTATTTAGAAAGTTCTAGATATAACCATCCATAATTAAAAAATCAATAATGATTATTGAATCTATTACACATGAAATATATTTCAAATCTTAGAGATCTATAGAATTAGAACAAAAGATAATTCATAATTCCCATTCTCTTTGTATCAAATGAACAATTTTACCAATATATATGAAACTACTTATTTCATGAAAAGTTTTCAATGTCTTTAAAAAATTTATTCATACATGTTATCCTTTCAAACATGTCATGTGTTCTAGTTTTCTCAATAACCAGGATAAATGGAATCATAATAAAGAGAGATCTCAAAATATCTGTAAGGTAAATATATAAATGCATTATTCATTGTTTAAAAATGGGAAATACAATATGGGAGAAACAAGTAAATGACATGAATCTGTAATCATTGTGGAGCTAATAGAATACTATATCTATGAAGCTAAATAAAAACATATATATCAATAGTATTGATCTCATATTTAGGTAATTTATAATGTCCGACAACAAAACACTCATATCAAGGTTCCTTAAAAGGACACATTACTTTTATTTAAGACCAAAGTCAATACATCTTATGATATTGGGAATACACTCACCAAATACCCAAACCATTTTTGTCTCACGAGATCAGTCAATGCATCGATGGGATACATAATGTTGGAAAAAAATCCCTCAAGGTAATATTGCAGTATTTTTGGTTTGATTGTGTTTGTTGACAATGCAGGTTTCCATGGAGAATTGTCGAGTTCCCGAGAATTTTTTGACAATCAATGTTGACAATGAACGATGATAAAGGAAAGGACGATCTGGAGGTGGTACCAAAGCGCAGTACAAGGTGGTGCCATTTCCCAGTGTTTCCCAAATTTTTGGGGTCCAACATTTGTAAGTTAAATAAGCATCACGAAAAGTGTATTTCCATGAAGATCATAATTAAATATGGAAAAGGAATGAATTTCGCGAAGTTAATCTTCATGGATTAGATTTCATGAATACCATAAGAATAGAGGCGGTGATTCTTCGCGATTACGACAAGCTTCGCGAACGACCGAGGTTGAAGAGCATCGCGGCGGTGAAGGTCTTTGCAAGGGAGCTTTGCGGTGATGAGGGGATTTCTGAGGGAGATTTTCAGAGAAGGTGTGAAATAATGTTGACGATGATGATCCGTGATTACAACGAGCTCCACAATCCGAAAATTGCTGAGGTGCTTCGCGATTTGGACAGAATTCCGACGGAAACTTCGGAGCTTTGTGATTGGTGATGACATGGCGTTGACTTCGCACGGAAGGGTCGAGGGTTAGTGGAATCACCTATAAATAGAGGCTGACCCCCTCGAGAGAAAGAGAGAGAATTTTCAGAGAAGATCTTTTACTCTCAGATTACGAAGGTAGTTCGCGTAGCCTGTGTACTTCACGAAAGAGGAGCTTAGCAGCGACTATTGTAGCTCTGGAAAAGTTGAGCGCTCCACGTTGGCTCAGTGAGCTTCGCGATGGAAGTTGCTCTTCAACGTCTTGAGCTTCACGGGTGTTCATCGCGAGAGTGATTCACGAGAGAGCTTCATGAAAAGGTAATAGCTTCATGAAGGCTTGTTTGAGCTTCGTGAAATTGGAAGCCTCGTGAAGTAGGGTACTTTGCGAAGGTACTTTCCAAAGGTAGTTGCCCAGTGGTCAGAGGCAAAGTGGTATTCATCAGTGGATGAAAGTTGGACTTCAACAGAGCATCTATCAAAAGTTGAAGATTATTTATATCATGCAAATGAAGAGACCTAAAGGTCTATAAACTGTGAGTGAATCCCTTCACAGAGCAGTGAGCTTAGGAAGAGGAAGAAGGTGATCCTCTCCACTGGCAGGGAGCCAGAGAGAGAGAAATAGGGAGTGACACTTGGGAAAGCAGTAATCTGATCCTAAACCTTGTAAAGGCAGTGAGCCTGGGCATAGAAGTGATCTAGCCCGAACCTTGTGAACATTATTGTCAATGAGCCTTATTGGATTTGGTACAATGGCACATCACCGTTGTATGCTCCTTGGACGTAGCATAGTGCGGGTGAACCAAGTAAAAATCAATGTGTCTGCCTAGTCGCTTCCCTACATTGCATTCAAAGAATCATCATCAGAAAAACCAAAAAAGAACTGATCATAATATTCGCACAAGAGCAAACAAAGTGACCATTGTAATAAATTGGTCAAGATCCATTGGGGCAGGAAGAACTTTGAAAAGAATATCCATACCCTGATTCACCCCCCCTCTCAGGGTATATAGGGCCCTATTGGCCCTAACAATTGGTATCAGAGGGATAGGTTGCTGTTATCAGATTTGTTTTCTCCGACTTGGTGTAGTCGATCTGTGTGGTTAAAGAATCTTTCTAATCTTATCTCGGTGTTCCATGGCAAAGGGAAAAACATCAAAGAAGAATCAGAAGTCAGGTGGTATCCCTTAGTGTGGAAGTGTGTATGGAAAAATTGTGATTCAATTAAAATTATCAAACAACTTACTGAAAGAAGGCCTGGATTAATCTGATAGGGAAAATATTGATTCACTCAATCATGATGTAGGGATGAGTGAAGTACATGAACTTCAAAGTGATGTTGAAACAACAGATGATGAAGTTTCAAGAAGGAGTCCACCAGTAGATGTTGTAAACATGACAATGGAAGTGGACCGGAAGTTGGATGAAGAAGTCAAATCTAAAGATATCCGGATCAAAGTATTAGAAATTGAGGTCAATAAGATAAGAGGCTTAAATCAAAGGCTTATTGATATAGTTACTGACCTAACAGAGAAGAATGATTCACATACTGAATAACTACAGAAGTTGGCTAAAATGAATGGAAAACAAAAGGTTGATGATTATGAAGAGAATCATAATTCAGATGATGTTCGGAATCTGAAAGCTAGAAATGATGATCTAGCAACACAGTTGTCTGAAGAAGTTCAAACGAATCAAAGGCTACAACAAGAGAATGAATCTGTCTCTGAATATGTTGTTCATGAAAAATTGAAGTTGAAGGAGAAAAGTGATATTGTGGAAAATCTCACACGGGAACTTGAAGATGAGTTGATTAGCCATACGAATCTCAGAAAAGAACTTAATGCTCAACTTGGGTCAAGAGATAAAAAGATTCAGTAACTGGAGGAAGAAATATAATTGTTCAAGAAAGAAATGGAGAAATCTAAATCCGAAGATAATCCCAAGTTGAAGGATGCACTGCACTTATTATTTGATTATCCTTCAGGAAGTGATGATACAATGAAAGCCAAATATGCTACATCAGAGGAGAAGCATGAAAGGATTGTATCGTCCCAAAGGCCATCCAGTTTGGGAAAATCTAGAATTGGATATGATGATCCCACTACTATGTGTCATAAAAAAATGCAGTGAAAATATCCAGAAGTAAGGAAAATATTGTAGGTGCTGGAGATAGGACTAAGAGGAAATTTTCAAGAAGAAGTGATGACATGTTCTATTTCTATGGGATTCATGGTCACACATCAAGTTTTTGTTCAGAGGCTCAGGAATATGTTTTGTATTGTGAAAATAGAAAATGTACAAAATCTGAGAATAAGATGAAGCGTTATGAGAAATCAGAAAGAAGAGTCTCTCAGAGGAAAGCATTTATTAGATGCTATTACTGTGGAATAATGGGACACACCATGAGTATTTGTCAGGAAGCTCAAGAGCTCAATGTCAGAGGAAGAACTCAATATGCATCAACATCTCGAAAAAGAATTGATAAAAATGAGGTATGAATTTGGTGGAACATGTTTTATATGTCCTGGTTATGGGCGTTTGGCAAGACAATGCAGCAAAAAGAAAGCAGGAAAGGAAAAAGAACCTAAAAAGAGATCTCTACCACAGGAAGTGTACAATAAAGAAGCCAATACTGTGAGACAAAGTGGTAAGGAGAAGAAAAGGCTTAGAGCCTCAGGGAAGTCACATGAAGTTGAACAAAAGGTGTATTAGTCACCCCCTCTATCATACTCCCAACAGCTCTCAAGGAGAGAATATGAACAAACATGGATGATTAAGGGGAGATCTACTCCAACTGTGATAAAGAAGAATGGATGTTCAATGGAGGACTCACCACCAGGGAAAAAGAGTATGGTGACTCAGACATCTGATAAAAGAAATATCAACAAATAATGTATCGAAAAAAATTCATGTCGTGTTCCACATCGAAAGGTGGAGGATGGTTCAAGATCCTTGCAATGGTGGATGAAGTAAGGGAAGATGACAAGAAAAGAGATTCATGCTTAGAGAAATAATAAAGGAAAATGGAATTTTTGAAGAACATCAAAGAAGGAAATGTGTACTATTAGGTCTATACCCCAAGTGGTGAGAAAGTTTGGGCCTACAGAATCTACATATCAGGAAAAGGCTCATCATGTGGGTAATGAATGCTTAGTCATATGGCTAGAGTAGTTGAATTTGGATAGGCAGCTAGAAGAAGAAAATAAAGAGTGTGATTCTTTGCAAGAAATAATCAAATGGTTGACCTCTCAAGATCAACCACAATCCTCATCTTGAGATGTTCAGAAGGAACCCCCTCTCCCTATGAATATAAATTCAATTAACTAATGATTAATGTGTTTCAGGTTTTAGGGAGATACAATCCAAGGGGAAGTGGCATCTAAAGATGCAAACTGGATAAGTGATGTGTTCCAGCATTTTAATTGGCTCAAATCAGGTACAACAGTTGAAGAAGAAAGGGAGAAACAAAGAACAATAGGAAGTGATTGTGTTATTAACTTTATCTCTTGTTTCCTACACCATGTTTCAACTCAGTAGGCTAGGATATTTTGTTAATGGCTCAACTCTAAGTGGAAAATGAGAATAGATGGTGCAAGAGAAGAAGAATTTTTATGGGCCTAACCCCATGAAATGTTTTATATCATAAGGGGAGCATTTAATAACAACATTAGATGCCAGATCCATCAAGGAAATAATTGGATGACATAGCTCAGGTGTTGTTTGTCGAGAGAATACATACTGTTGGAGAAGCAGCAATGATCAAGCATTTCATGCTTATTTATTTTGATCTAACATTGTGGTATCAGCTGACTGTTTTCAGGATACCAAGAAGCTATAAGAAGTAGTTGAAAGGAATGATTCCACTGATCAATGAAACAGTGAGAAATTTCCTGATAAACGTGATGAGGAGGAAAGCATCAAAGGGGGAGCATAAGTGACTAATTCTGATTTAGAAAAGAAAAATCATCATCTGCACAATAGTCAAAGCATTGAGCTGAAATTTACATGCAGAATATCATTGGTGATTACTCAGCTCTAGCTCAGACAAGGAGAATGGAATCACTGCAGAAAACATCCTTTATATCCCAGGTTGAGCTGAAATTCTTTGTTGATGTAGTTGAAGATGAAAACTGGGTTCATGCCATGAATGAAGAGCTTGATCAAATCGAGAAGAACTAGACATGGGAGGTTGTTTTGAGGCCAGCAGATAAGAATGTCATCGGGACTAAATGGGTCTATCGCAACAAGATGAATGAAGATGGCACAGTGATTCAGAACAAAGCACGACTAGTGTGCAAGGGGTACTCCCAGATAGAAGGAATATATGTAGATGAGAAATTTTCACCGGTTACAAGGCTAGATACAATCAGATTATTTTCGTCCATAGCAGTGCAAAGAAAGTTCAAATTGTTTCAGATGGATGTCAAATCTACATTCTTAAATGAAGTTCTGGAAGAGGAGGTGTATATTGAGCAGCCAGATGGTTTTCTCATTCATGAGGATGAGAACAAAGTTTGAAGGCTGAAGAAGGCATTGTATGGGCTGAAACAAGAACCAAGGGCATGGCAGTCACGACTTGATCAGTACTTGAAGAAGCTTGGTTTCCAGCATGGGGGAGTTTATTACAATCTTTATTTCAACAACAATAATAATCAAAGGATGATGGTGATGGTCTATGTCGATGACATAATATTTGGTGCATCAGATGAAGCTCAATGCAGACATTTTTCAGAATTCAAGAAAAATGAGTTTGAAATGTCAATGATTGGAGAACTATCATTTTTCCTTGGTCTACAGGTGACACAAGGAAGGAATAGAACATTCATTTCTCAATCCAAATATGCCAAGTAGGTGTTAAGAAGGTTTGGCATGGAAAATTTCAAGGAGATGAAAACTCCAATTGCTACCCAGATGAAATTATCAAAAGATGAGGATGGAAAGGCAGTTTATATCACAGAATACAGGAAAATTATTGGAAGTCTGTTGTACTTAACTGCAACAAGTCCTGATATTGTTTTTGCCACATGCCAAGCAGTGAGATATCAGAGTAATCCCAAGGAGAGCCACATGCTTTCAGTGAAAAGAATACTTCGGTATATCCAGGGCATAGTGGATTTCGGCTTGACATATACTGATAAATCTCAGATAGAGTTATTGGGATATACTGTTGCAGACTGGGCCGGTTCCGCAGATGATAGAAAATCAACGTCAGATGGTGCATTCAATCTTGGTGGATTGTGTATTTCATGTCTTAGCAAGAAGCAAGATTGCATTTCATTGAGTACCATAGAAGCTGAGTATATTGCGACCACTCAAGAATGCACACAATTATTGTGGATGAAGCAGCAGCTTGAAGATAGGGGAGTCAAAGTGAAGTCTCAGATCGGAATCCAGTGTGATAACTCAAGTGCTATAAATCTCAGCAAAAATCCCATCCATCACTCAAGGACAAAGAACATTGAGATAAAGTATTATTTTATCAAGGAGAAGTTTGAGCAGGGAATCATGAAGTTTGAGTATGTCCCTACAGAGCTACAAGTTGCAGACATTCTGACAAAGGCCTTACCCAAGGAAGCATTTGAAAGGCATCGACTGGCTTTGAGAGTTCAGTCGATTCCCCTAACCCGACAAAGTGTGGATGTGGGACCCCCCCCTCTCCCCGAGGTATGATGTGTTTTTACCTGTTGTGATGATATGTGTTCTCTACTCTGTTACAGCCTACAAAGGAGTGACCTTTGGGTTCATTGACAAAGGGGGAGAAAATAGTGATTGTTCAAGGGGGAGATAGTGTGGAGATTTGAGAAATCATGAATGATATGGGGAGAATCTGAAAGGTGGAGAAGCCAGATAGGGGGAGTGCAAGCAGAAAGGGGGAGAGCATTAAATATGACGATGCTAGAAGTGATCGATCAAAGCATAGATATCACGACAGCTGAGGATCGTGATAAAAGCAGAATAGTGATGTTGGAATGGTGTGAAAAGGTGTCCAGCTATAACCAATTGGGATCAGTGTGGTTCAACAATTGGTATCAGGTTTGAATCGACAATTCGTGTTTGACATGATGTGATTCATTGATGATCTTTTCATACTACTCTTGTTTCTCACGCCGAGCATTGCTCATGTGGGATTAGAGTACGTGTTAAGTGAATCCTTGAATGCTATCAGAATTGCAAGAGGCGAATGGTTATAGTGGCTGGAAGAAGACTAAGTGAGGTATCAATATGAAGAAAATCATTCTGAGAAGAGTTATGAAGAATTGTCAACAAACACAAAGGGGGAGATTGTTGGGAAAAAATCCTTCAAGGTAACATTGCAGTATTTTTGGTTTGATTGTGTTTATTGACAAAGCATGTTTCCATGGAGAATTGTCGAGTTCCCGAGAATTTATTAACAATCAATGTTGACAAAGAACGATGACAAAGGAAAGGAAAATCTGGAGGCGGTAAAAAAGAGCAGTACTAGGTGGCGCTGTTTCCCAATGTTTGCCAAATTTTTGGGGTCCAACATTTGGAAGTTAAATGAGAATCGTGAAAAGTGGATTTCCATGAAGATCATAATTAAATATGGAAAAGGCATGAATTTCGTGAAGTGAAGCTTTATGGAGTGAATTTTGCAAAGACCAGAAGACTGGAGGCGGTGATTCTTCGCGATTACGACAAGCTTCGCGAATGACAGAGGCTGAAGAGCATCACAGCGGTGAAGGGATTTACAAGGGAGCTCCGCGATGATGAGGGGCTTTGTGAGGGAGCTTTTAGGCGAAGGTGTGAAATAATGTTGATGGTGATGCTCCCTGATTACGACGAGCTCCGCAATCTGAAAATTTTTGAGGTGCTTCGCGATTTGGATAGAATTCCGGCAGAAACTTCGGAGCTTCGCGATTGGCGATGACGTGGCGTTGACTTTACGCGGAAGGGTTGAGGGTCGGTGGAATTGCCTATAATTAGAGGCTGACCCCCTTGAGAGAAGCAGAGAGAATTTTTAGAGAAGATATTTTCCTCTCGTATTGCGAAGGTAGTCCGCGTAGCCTATGTGGTTCACGAAATAAGAGCTTCGCGGCGATTATTGTAGCTCCGCAAATGTTGCGCACTCCGCGTTGGCTTAGTGAGCTTCGTGATGGAAGTTTCTCTGCAACGTATTGAGATTCACGGGAGTGCTTCGCGAGAGTGATTCGCGAGAGAGCTTCGCGAAAAGGTAGAAGCTTTATGAAGGCTTGCTTGAGCTTTGCGAAATTGGAAGCCTCGCGAAGTAGGGTACTTTGCGAAGGTACTTTCCAAAGGTAGTTTCCCAGTGGTCAGAGGCAAAGTGGTATTCATCAGTGGATGAAAGATAGACTTCAATAGGGCATCTATCAACAGTTGAAAATGCATTATTTCATGCAAATGAAGATACCTAGAGGTCTATAAACTGTGAGTGAATCCCTTCATAGTGACGTGAGATTAGGAAGAGGAAGAAGGTGATCCTCTCCATCGGTAGTGAGCCAGAGAGAGAGAAATAGGGAGTGACCCTTGGGAAAGTAGTGAGCATACCCTAATCCTTGTAAAGGCAGTGAGCCTGGGCATAGAAGTGATCTAGCCTGAACCTTGTGAACATTATTGGCAGTGAGCCTTAGTGGATTTGGTACAATGGCACACCATCATTGGATACTCCTTGGATGTAGCCCAGTGCGGGTGAACCAAGTAAAAATCTCTGTGTCTGCCTAGTCGCTTCCCTGCATTGCATTCAAAGAATCATCATCAGACAAACCAGAAAAGAACTGATCATAATAATCGCACAAGAGAAAACAAAGTGACCATTGTAATAAATTGGTTAAGATCCAGTGGGGCGGGAAGAACTTTGAAATGAATATCCATACCCTGATTCACCCCCCCTCTCCGGTATATAGGCCCCCATTGGCCCTAACATTTTATTCCAAGCCCCACCTACCACATGTTTAATTATAATTTATTTACTGTAAATGTAATCAAGATCAATCATAACATTCCCTAAGAAACCTCTTACGGAATTAAAAGATGGCTATTCATATAATGAAAAATATGGAATCTAAATACATTTTTTTATAATAAAAAATATTTGAAGATCGAAATCCATCTAGAAAAAAAAGTTGTATTTTATAAAAATACATAATAATATTTTTTATAATCATTTATATTAGAATAAAAATACTTATCCCAAAATCAATAAAATGTATTACATGATCGTAATGTATCCAGGGGAAGAAGGAGGATGGTTAAACAATAAAAATTCTACATACCAATAATCATCTATATTGGAATGATAGTACTTTTACCCACTACAATAGAATAACAAGTTTTCTTAGATTACATCATACAATATGTGTGACATAGAATTTTCTGTTCATACCTTATAGATAAATGGATATACGAAAAAGATAATATAGGAATAACATGATCGTAAGCTATCATAATAATTAAAGTGGATAGTTTAAATATGTCACATGTAGAGAGAAATATTTTTTAAAGGGATTATGTAGGGGGAAGGTATATATATAAAAAAAATTGATATTATAACATATAATAATATCAAAAGGCATAATGTACCAATAAACATGAAAACAATTTCATTAAATGACCACAACTCCATTAGAAAAAATTGGGTGACAAAAAACTCTCATTGTTGGGTAAATAAATGAATAAATATATACATGATTAAGAGAAACTATTTTTTCTAGTAAATAACATGAAATACATGGTCTAGGTTAAAAATATATTAATTTTTAGTGAATACACCATTCAAATAAATAATGGTATAGAAATTGAGTTGTATCTTAAAGAATTAGAATTGAGAACAAGAAAAAACATATGAATTTAGAAAAGATAAAATAAAAACTCATTAAAATAGATGTATTGAAATTAAACATCAAATTTAATTAATGAAATATAATTCATGATTTGATATCTCAAATAGGTAATATTTATAGCACATAAATGAAACTCGGTGCGTAAATATAATACATATCTTAATGAATTGAAATTGATATGAAACCCATACATCTTTTTCTCACTTCCATCAATTTAATTTAAAATATTTTATAAAAAAATCGGTTTCCCAATTTATTAATTTATAACCTTGATCATATCTATATTCATTAATAATTTTCATAAATAATTATTCTCGGCATGAACTCTTTTAATTTTGCAGATCAAGTGTTTGTAGTTTTGATCATTAATACTATTTTTAAAATATAGATGTTAATGTTCATACTTATTTCAATGTTCATACATATTGTATCATATATTATAAGGGAATATATTTTAATATATATATTAAAATTATAAAATTTTATTTCATTTCAGTTTTTCATACGAACTATGAAGATGAAATTGGTGACGATCAAGTTTCAGATATTTTTAACAAACAAAATGTCTTTTTATTATTATTCAAATAAATAGTGATATATCCTTAATATAATGAAAATAATATGATATTTTTATATAATAATACAGTACTAAATAATTAATCATAGTCATCCATCATATAAATGTACAGTATTACCCATGTAGGTGGTTAAACAAACCCACATAAGAAATTATCATGATTAATAGAGGATGATAAGGTGGTCTACCAGTAATATCATTATAACATAATCATAATTATCATTTTTAGATTTTATTAGTGTGATATATCCTAATTTTAAATTTGTGGAATGTGAATATTATTTATAAAATGTCATTACTTATAAAAAAGTGAATGTGTTCCTCTTTGTTTTCTCATTTTAAATGATTTAATTCACAATGATCATATGTCTATCATATAAATATTTTACTATAGAAGTTTACTTAGAAATACATTGATTAAATTAGAAAAATAATATTTTTCCATCAATACCATCCTTAGTTCCATACATATAAGTCAGGGAAGGAAAACCAAACATGTTATTTCATGGATGTGGTGGTTCACAAAACACACGAAGAATAATTTTTTTTTCTTAATAGACGGGGTATATGAATAAAAAATGATAATACTCCTAATATAGTATTAATAATGAATAAAAATTATATGAATTATCTTACATTAATGTGGCTATAATAAATATTAAAGAAGATAATTGAGGAGAAAAGATAAAAGGTCACTAATACTCCAGTTCGGGACATGAATTTTTCATGGATTTATCCATGGAAATAAGTACCTTATACTATGTAATGGTGGATAAAATATTTTGAACATGGTATAAATTTATAGGAGGAGAAATTATCCAGATTAAAAAGATGAAAATATAAGGATATGTGTGTCTTGAAGTTAATAAGTTGTTACCATTTTACATGGAAAGAGAATGGTTGTTTTCGGAGTAAACCTCGCATTATCAATAACTTAAGGTAATTATTCATGATTAAATTCAAATAAATGGAATAAATAACAGTGGAAAACGATTTTTGATCTAAACTCACCTCAATGACTCCTTTCTAATCCATAATTGAGGGTTTTAGTTATTTTTTGTTTTAACTTTTTTTCTTTACGCCTAATTTTGTTTTTACTTATAGATTAATTTTTATTATATGTAATTGATTTTATTGAAAAATATTACTTTTAAACATTTAAAATAATTATATACTTATAATTAAAAATTTGAAAATATTGTTTTAAATATTTCTTATGGTATAAAAATATAATTTTAAAACAAATACACTTAATCTCATAAAAACTGTACTTATAGAAATATTTTTTTTAGATTTAGATTTATATATAAGTTAAATTTAACTTGTATAATAATTTTAATGAAATTTAATGAATTATTACAAAAAATAAAGGGTCTAATTATTTCTAGTAAATCCAAATCTGAATCTCCCATGAAAGTACATTATTTAAGGAAAAGTCTAAAAATACTTTTTTATATTAATGTTGAAGGACCCCGGGACACCCTGAGAGAGGAGGGGTGAATCAGGGTGACAACTTTTTCTTTTAATGTGATGGAACTTGTTCCCACGTTGGTAGGAACTTGTTGAACCTGTAAGATGAAAATGATCAGAAATCAAAGATGCACATGCACATAGAAGACACAACCCTTTTTTACTTGGTTCACCACTAAGGGCTACATCCTAAGAGCATATGCCGACAAGTTGTCGGCCGTACCAAAATCCACTATGCCTCACTAGCTGTAGATTACAATTGTTTGGGCACAGTCACTCTATCCCAGGCTCACTGACTTTACAAAGGTTCAGGGATAGCTCACTACTTCCCTCGGGTCACTCCCATTGACTCCCCCTGGCTCGCTGCCGTTGGTGAAGTCACACTCAGTTTATAGACGTGAAGGTCTCTTCAATTGATAGACATGAAGTTCATTGTCTCCTATTCAGCATGAGACTTTTCTTGCATCAGAGTCCTGAGTTAATGCTCTGTTAAAGTCCAAATTCCAACCACTGATGAATACCCCCTTTTCCCTTGTCCACTGGGCAAAAACCCTTTGGAAAAACTAGAATAGCCGCCGCGAAGCTCCTCTTTCGCGAAGCACACTGCCTTCACGAGAGACCTTTGTGAACCGAGGGCAAAGGACTTTCTCTGAAATTCTCTCTACTTCTCTTGAGGGGGTTGACCTGTATTTATAGGCGATTCCACCGACCCTCGACCCTTCCGCGCGAAGTCAGCGCCACATCATCTCAAATCGCGAAGCTCCGAAGTTCCCGCCGATAATCTATCAAAATCGCGAAGCACTATGGCAGTTTTCCGTTCGCGGAGCTCGTCGTAATCACGGAGTATCACCGTCATCATTCCTTCACGCCTTCTCCGCGAAGCTCCCTCGCAAATCCCTTTACCGCCAAAATGCGCTTCAACTCTACCGTTTGCGAAGCTTTGACGTAATCGCGAAGACTCACCGCCTCCATTCTTCTGGTCTTCGCGATTTCTAAACCATGCATCCTCTCTTCGTAAAATTCATTCCTTTTCCATATTTAATTATTATCTTCATGGAAATCCACTTTTCGTGATGCTCAGAAACTTCCAAATTTAGACCCCAAAAATTTGGCAAACAATGGGAAACGACTCCACCTTCAATACTGTTGTCTGCTTGAACCGTATGATCTCTTTACTGGTACACGATCCGAAATTCCCTTGATGGTTGACAACAAACACAAACCATACTCCAAATCATGCATAGAAGAACATGGTTCCAACAAAAGTGACATTTTAATTATTTGTAAAAATGATTCTATAAGTTTTATAAATTCATAAAATATTATAAAATTAGTAATGTTATTATTAAAATTCAAATTTAATTATATATAATTTTGATAGATATCTAGGTCATTTATATATAATAGTGTAGTGAGAAAAAGTATATGTTATTTAAAAACCATAATTTTTAGCTATAACTATCATTTTTATAAAAAGCATAAAAATACATAATAATATAATTTTTATTTGAAGAACTCAAAATTGGTGTTAATTTTAATTAATTTAATATTAAAAAATTCAGTATTTTTTAATAAAATCATATATTATAATTGGAAAACTATTGTAATTGGAAAATGTATTTTTTATATATTAAATATTATTATTCATATTGAATATTATTAAAAAACATAATTTAGGTTATCCAATAATTAATATCAAACTTAATTCATCATTAATCATATAATTGTTCAAATTAAAATTTGTATAAAATAGATATTAATTTTTTTAGAAAAATAGTTTTCTAGAAAATAAATGGCATAATTAATAATTTTTGGTAAATTATTTTAATTTAATTCATATTAAAAGTATCCTTTATTTACTATATACATATAATTCAAAAGTATTTTACTCCTATTTATTCACACTAACACGACGGGCATGTTTTAATGATCATACATAAACATTTATACTTTATCTAAATATATCATGGTTTCTATTTAAGTTATGCATTGCTTATAGGGAAAGAAATCAATCATATAGTATTGTTTATTAATAATAATATATTAAAATATCATGTTGTTACATTTACCCTCTTAAAAATGGTCCCTGATAATTTTGACTAATAATATTAGAGTCATATCTAAATGGATATCTTAATTGACCATAAAATTTTGTATGATCATGGATATATTGAAGATGTAGAATGGGATTTATCTATATGAAAAATCATTATACATTCTTTATAAAGAGAGTTAGCCTGGTACTAATTTCACTAAAAATTATACTATGATCTAGATCCCAATGTAATAACATATCACAAGCACTAAAAATGATTTATATGATAATTATACATCACTGGGTTTTTATTTATAACTCAATTTCAAGTAGTTGGTTGAAACTTAAATGACATTTAACACTAGAAAATATTGAGTAAGAACTCAATTTTTGATTCATTTTTAGTATTTTCAAAGTATTTTCATTTCCAAATGGTTGTTAGTGATTATATCCCTCATTGGACCTTGGATTGGGACATTGATATGTAAAATTACAAACACTATTTAAATTGAAGGAAAAATGTATATCCTTCCTCTTTACCTTACCCTCATGAGTCTGATAACCTTTATCTTAATACTTAGAGAATTTAGTTACTCTTATAATGTAATTTACCTGTTTTTCTTCCCACTTTCTTGATATAAAAGAAATATAATCCTCTTCCCTTAATCAACTTTTCCAATTAATATTTCACAAGGAACCATATTTATATTACTTGGTGTGATTAGGACATTTACAATGTTCAAATTATTATTCATATTTAATGATGGCTAGTTTGGAATAATTACAAGATTTATCACTTTATAACAAAATCATTTTGACCTACAGTTCTTACAACTTCACTTTTGTCAAACACAGTTCAACATATATCACTCTCAATTTAACATATATGATTCTTCGTTCAACCTAGGATACATTGTACTTGTTTCTATCATACATATTAACATAATCATTAAAAATAGAGGTCCCAAATTATCATGAACATTCTTGAAATTTTATAAACCCAAGAATTATTTAAATACATTCAATCAAAATCTAACATATCCATCCTCAAACAACAATATTTATTCCTATAATCGTATACCCAAGTATGGTTAAATAATTATCATATACTCTCAAAAACATAACGTTATTTAAAAAAATTGAATCTCTATGTTATTAAATGAAAAATATATTATATATTCCTATAAAATATAACTTTATCATTAACCACTAAATGGTATTCACAACTAGTTAATAGGGTCACAAGATAGTCACTAAATATAATAATCCCACAAAAATTGTATTCTATAAAAAATAAAATGAAATAATTATTAATTCTAGGGTTACTAATGAATATATAACCTCCTTATTAAATATCAATCAAGGCATTATTTTCGTAACATCATGAGTCTATATATCTTTATAGTTATCCATACCTTAATCATTTGTTCTCAAATAATTATCCCGAAAAATATAAAAAATTCATAAACTCACTTTTCAAGGATATTAACACCATTTATATTATTTCTCCATAAATTTAAATTAAAAATACTGACTAATAATTCTTATATGTTTCACATAATCACCAAAAAAATTATAATATACCATAATATCATTGATAAATATTACTCACTAAAAAAAATATATAAAATGTTCAACAAAATATCAACATCACATCCTTAGGAAAGACTAGGAAACACGGTTTTTTCATCATAATAGGTATATAGTAATATTCTCATCTATTTAAGTATGTTTATTTATTCAGTTATAAGGAATATTGGGTTCCAAGTACATACCTTACTTAGAATCGTTTTATAATGATATTTTTTCAACCAAATTCTAAAAATAAAATATTTATGATAATATTTCAAATATGTGTATGAAAAACATCCATCCAAATTTTTTTTACCTTATGAACCATTTTTTTTTCAAAATATGATACTTTCAGGTCAACCTATGACTCTTTCTGATCAATCCTAGGTTATAAATGCCCATTTTCTATTAGTATCTCTATCAAAATTAGTTAATATTGTTATTAAATCATTTTCAACAGATATTAAAGAGAATTTAATTGACCAATGCATGTCCCTCAAGAGTGGGTCTCTGGATGTTCAGACATAGTCTAACATATCATGAATCATAGTGATGGTTGAGTCAATACTCAAATAACCCTTTTTAAGCGACTACACTGAAGTGCACCCAGGCCATAGCTGTATGAACATTATATTATCTAAATAAGGTTTTATTTCAATGAAAAGACACAAAATATCTATTTTACTTGAACACCATGATGCTATCCAATAGATAAACTTATTTCTAGGGTTTTCACATAAGATTGATTATAAAAATTACAAATAAAATTATCATAATTATCCTTAACATTAAGTAATATAATTATCATAATAGGATATATATCCCTTTTAAATTTTGATAAACATTAAATTATTAATCCATAAACTATCCTCAACAAAAACTATTATCTATAATGTTTTCTAAACCTTTCCATTGATTCAAATTGTGATATCCTAGATCCACTTTGTTGGATCTAGTGCTAATAGACACATACTTTAAATACTTTATTTGGTACAATCATTAAATTCCCTGATATAAAAATATAATTTTAATAAATGGATAATGAAAATTGAATCTATTAATTTTTAATGAAATTTTAAGGTTTAGATATTTAGGGAATTATAAAACAACATAAATTAATCAATCTTTTTTGTATCAAATAGACAATTTTAACACTATATTTGAAACTACATAATTAATTAAAATTATTTAACTTCCCCCACAAATTCTCTCATATAAGCTATCATTCTAAAAAATTCATGTGTACTATATTTCTCTATAATCTAAGGAAATGGAATCATTTTAAAAGGTGATATAAAACACTGATTAAGAGAAACATATAAGCAAAGAAATAATGGTATACACACAACATAAAATTTAATAAAAGAATAGGTTAACATTAGGTATCAATAATCAATATAGACCTATGAACATGATATTTTCATGAAAGTAAATGAAAACATGGATCTCAATAATAATGATCTCATATTTTTTGAATGAATAATACCAGAAAACAAAAACCCTTTATCACGGCCTTAAGTCCCATACCCATTTTGGATGTTCCAAAATATCATTCATTCCTGGAGACTAAATTGACCAATAAGGGTTTCAGTTCTTAATAATAAATCATTCATTACCATACTAAAATCCTTAGAGTATTTGTAAGGGCTTGGTCTAGGATTCCTCACACGATCAGTCACTTGTGACTGCATCTCTCTCGATGGTCCATGGAGTTCCACTGGGGTTGGGAGTTCCATATGTAAATAGTTTGGGTTTCCCTTCCCAGCCTCCTAATTCCATTCCTAAACCGAACAATCTTGGAATAGATATACAACTATCTTGTAGAGTTTCTCTTTCAAGATGAGAAAAACCGCTTCCTCTAGGATATAGCAGAAGCTTGGATCTATGTTGTTCTGGATATCTCATCCCCCATCCATCAACGATACATATTCTTATTGAGGATTATTTGGATTGGAGGCATCCAATACTCTTCCGCATGGAGCCATAATTCAACATGTACTATCACCTAAGCATCCATTCGATGTCAATTTGAAGAATTCACTCTTACATTTACCATTTCAAATATATGGTGAATCATCTATTTAGAGATCTCTATGAGCCTTCTCCATCTATGGATACCCCACTAGAGACCTGTGATATGGCTAGTGTCTCTTTTTCCGCATATCATCATCCTCCCTCCAACCCTTCAACCCTTACCTTATTCTAACCCCTTCCTCCTTATCCAAGCCCCTCACTCAACTCATCACCTTCCTTATCCCCAAATACTTCCCAATACCCCTCTCTCTCCTCATGTAAATCCCTTGTTATCTATGTCCTCAAACTCTGCTCCCACTCAGTCTACACCCCTCCCTTCTTTGTCCCTGATCAAGCAAGTTGGATTTAAAAGGCAAAGGAGATCATTTGTGAAAACCATCCTCAGTCATCCTCCTCTATTTGAGCCTCTCACCTCTCTTTTATCCTTATCTCACTGTCAAAATTCTACAACGCATGTGTGTGAACCTCTTTCCCCTACTATGTCAACCTGGATAAACCCCTTCCCCAGCCTCTAGGCTTTAGAAATGGTGACCCATTCCTCTTTTTCTCTCAGTTCTCCCACCATTAGGACGTGCACAAGGACTGATTCCAACTCTTTTATTACTCCTTAATGGGAGTAATCTAGTAGGACCTATTCTTCTAGGGCTAGATCCAGGTGATCTTTTTCCTAATGTTATCAATTATTTTCTGGAATTATTAGGGAATTAGAGCCTAGGTAATATCGAATGTCATTTCTAATGAGGTGGAAAAACATAAAGTCTCTCTTGTAGTGATTATTGACTTGAAATAAAGCCCTACACTGATCAAGGATTTTTCTAGGATATCTGTGATGCGGTTTTGTATGCATTGTGAGTGGAAAAATCATCAAATATGGATATTATAGAAGCCCTTGATCATGGTTATGAAGCTAGTAGCATTTGATCCGCACTAATCGATTAAGATGGAAGATGGAAACCATTCTTGTTTCATCTCCTTAATCTATGCTAATTTCAATGAGAATCTTCATGAAAAGCATTTCATTCACCACAAATCCTTCAACCCCAGAGTGAAACCATTGATGATGGGGGTGAATTTAACTCTATTTTGTACCAAACTGAGAAAAAGGGTGAGATATCTCTTCCTCACAATGACAAGATACATTATTTATCCTTTGAGATCTAGAAGCGGCTCCATGACCTGTAATTTGTTAGCGACAAGTTCACATGGTGTAATATCTAGAGAGGTAACCAAAGAAATTGGTGTAGATTGGATCACTGTTTTGGGAATCTCCAATCTATTTATAACTTCCCAAACATGGAGGTCATTTAGTTGATTCACATGTTGTCTGAAACTCCCTGCTTCTTGTTCACCTTATGTTTGGCACTCCAAAAGGGAATAATTTCTTCTTCTCCTGAAGATAGAAGTCTCACCCTAACTTCCTTGCTATGGTGAATCTCTCCTATGATGTTTTAAGCCAATGGATGTATGAAATTGGTCTCTAAAATAAATTTTGGTATCTGAAAAATCATATCCAGGCCTAGACAAGCTCTATCCCATCTATTTGGATTACACTAGATGACATCAAGAGAGACATTGAGAGTGTGTAGCTTATCCTTGAAGGTTTTTAAGATGATAATACTATTGTTTAAATAGGTCTCAAGAAGCAATAATTCAATAATTAGTTACTGTACTAAGAGAGTTTCATCTGTGAGTGATCTCAGACCACCAAGCTCAAGGAAGGTGATTGCAACATGACATATTTTCCGACATGTTTGAAAGAGAAGAAACATCACAAGGATCTATATATCTAGCCTGAAGATGGTTCCTAAACCAGTGATATGGATCTCATAGGTGAAATGGATGGTTCCTATTTTAAATCATTAATATGTACTCCTAACTCCCACAGGAAGAATTGCTACCCTCGAGATCAGGCCGACATCTTCAACTTGATTTCAAGGGTTGTCTCATCTCATTTCAATGAACTCCTAGAGTGTGAATTAGAGGAAAAGGAGGGGTGGGACTCTATAACATCCATATATTATGAGAGCACTCTCAACCTTGATGGATTCCTATGGTATTTGTTCATTAGTGCCAGGAGTATCATTAAGGATAAAATTATCTATTCCATATGGAATTTATTATGTTGGAGTGGGATTCCATAGGTTTCTAGAGCCACTATTTTTATCCCTATTTCCAAATTGTGTGAACCCTCCTCAATTGCACTGTACCATTCCATCATCATGTGTAACTTTACACACAAATTGTTGGAAGACATCATCAATATGATGCTTCTTAGTTCATAAATAGATGGGGTTTAAAAGAGAAAAATACATTTATCCAGGGGATACCCGTTCAAATGGAAATGGTAATAGCTCAGAAGATGGTTTGTGAAATCAATAAGAATGTTATGGGGGTGAAATTGTAATCTATGTGTATATGGACAAGTCCTATGATTGGATCGAGTGGTGTTTCATCATCCAAGCCACGAGGTTCATGAGATTATCTGAATGTATCATTGATAAATTGGTCTAGTGTTACATCTCACCTTAGTTCAATGTAGTTTTCATGGGGTGCCAGATTGGTTTCCTGAAACCAGTTAGAGGGACAAGGCAATGTGACCTAATCTCTCCCATCTTCTTTATCATGGTTAGGGATGTATTTAGAAGATATTTTTTCTCCTTTATGAAACATGAACTCATCCCTCTTTAACACTAATAGGTCTATACCCCGTATAGTTTATCACCTTATATTTTCTAATCACCTCATCTGCTTCATTATTGGTTACAGATATTCTATCAGAGGCTTTAATAACACCGTGGATGATTATACCGATTGGAGTGGGAAAATTGTTAACTGGGACAACAGTGGTGTCGGCATTTCTTCCTTCAGGCTAGATAGGTGAAGGGACACCATTGAATTAATCATGAGCATATGGAGGAATATATTTCCCATCGTCTACTTGGGTGGTCCCATTTCCCTTGGTAAGATCCATGTCAGCAATTTTGAAGGTATGCTTAGAAATATCATTAACAATATTAATAACTGGAAAACATGTTCTTATTATTTGGTGGTAGAATCACCCTTGTTAATTGTTTTCTATCCTCAATACCTATGCATATTTTATCTACCCTCATGTTTCCCAAGTCTATTATAAATAAGATTTATTGTACCACGAATGGATTTATTTGGGATACTCAAGGGTAGAGGAAATGTTGGTTGTATTCATGGAGTAAACTTGCAGGGCCTATTGAGCATATGGGAATTAGTGTTAGAGATGTAAGGTAGGACATGTACTACCTATCGAGTAATATTTCATGGGAAGTTATCAAAGGACTCTCTTTGTGGGGCCAGCTTATTAGATGGATGTATGGCTTTGGTTCAATCGAAAATGGAATAACCCCCTTCTTCTTGTGGAATTCTCTACGAAGCTATATTCATGTGCTTAATGACCATTCCCAATGGATCTTAGGTCGGGTTGACATTAATTTTTCGAGATGAAACTGTTGGGAAGTCTTCAAGATTTCCTAGGATTCCCTTCCCTCAACCTATCCTATAAAGAGGCCAACTCTCATCCAATATTCATCTAAGAAATCCTCAACCCCACCCAGAAGGCATTGTTTGATATAATTAGTTTGGATGAGTCCCCTGACAAATTCATCTTCACTACTCAACCAATTTTAGGTTTATGGATACATTCTAAAAATACAAAATTCCCTTATAGCCCACAAGTGACCCTTAGGGAGGTTTTATGTAGTCTAAGGATATACAAACTAAATTAAACAGAATAATGTGGATATTATGACATCATGTGATCCTTACAAAGATGAAGGTTAGATGCAAGTGTTTGCATCTAGCGTCTATGTTCATCTGATTTATATCCACTTAAATGTAATCCACATTGTACCTCTCCTTCCATAGTGGATGGGTGGGCTTGATCTCGGGGGATTTAGGTGAGTTCATGTCTCCATCACCAGAGCTAGACTCCCCTGATGTGTTTTTCTAGAGATGGTTCTATGGATATAATAGAAAAAGTGTGAGGAGAATTCTCAAATGATTCTTCTAGAGGTGGGTTGTTGGTGTATTTGGATAAAACAAAACTAGGCCAAGAATGACTCTTGTATCTCTGGTATGGCTCAAGTGGTGGGGGTTAGGTATCTCATGGAGGATCTAGTAGTCCATCGAAAGTATCAGGAGGAGGCCCCCTCCCTGAATATATATCTCCTAGGAAGCCTCTACTCGAGCCCATCCAAATGCAGAAATATGGGTCATTGGGTTATTGGTCCCCTCTTGCTAATGGTCTCATGCTCAAAATTTATAGTGCATGTAGCCATGGTTTCATGCATAGTAGGGGAGTGGTCGGTGATACTAATGTCTTGGTGCTCTTTTCCTTTAGCACCATTTATGGGACTGGTAAATTTTTAAGGGTGGAGGAAATGATCATTCTTAATTCCCTATCCCTACGCAGATCAAATAACATCATCATGTATACTTTGGAAATAGATTCTAAAATTATTTAGAGCTCCATCATCAATGTCTTAGTCACTCTATGGAAAATCACTTACTTGATATGTGAGTGGAAGGCACTTATCTCTAATGACAAAATGATCCTTCATACATGGCATGAAAAAAATCAATTAGAATATTTATTATAATCCATGGATACCTAAGATTGACCCCTCATGGAGTATGGTACCTTAGGTTTCCTTCCCCCGGATGGGGTGTCCATTACTATCGGGGATGTACTCAAGATTTATTTCTTTAGGCCACATTGATTTTTGGATTTATTTTCTCCAATTGTAATAAAATAAAATATTGAGTTGTTAGGGTAAGATTCATAGAGAGCAATACCAATGCACGATTTAATGGTCCTTGTACCAAAGAAAAATACAAACCCTCTGATTCTTCTAAATCTCAGAGAATTGATGGTGGTTGATTCTTGTTCTGACCATGTTTGGGACTAAACCTTGGTAAATGACCAAAATATCACTTAAACAATTCTTTATCCTCTATTAGATAGAACATCCCACTCTACTTAGAACCCCTAAAGATTGATTCATCATGCCACCCTTCTATAACCTAATCCGGTGAGGCCCCACCATTACTAATGTCTTTTTGACCCTCATAGAGCCACCTATATCGAGGATGCTCCTACACCCCAACTATCGATGGGGCCAGCTTTCGTCTACCTTCATGCCTCCACCTGACTGTCAATTCCCCAAGGAAGCACACTGAAGTCCCACTACCATCATTTTTCGGACCCCCCCCCCCCTCGTCGAGCTGCCTATACAAGGGTTGTTCCCGCGCCCCGATCGCCCACTAACGAGGAACATACCTCATGCCTAGAAGTGCCACTGAATGGCTCCCTCCCCCACATCCTACTTCTTATTACCATGCCCCAACATGATGCCTACCTAGACGTCACACTGACTACAAAATCTCCCCCTCCACTCGCATCTTAAATATGGTGTTTATAGTTTTGACCATTTTTTACAAGTTTAACAATAGTGATGTATGTGTTCATAATTCATTGAAAATCATCATTATTATATTATATAGGATACTAGAGTATTTTTTTCACGATAGTTTTAAAAAATAAAATTTCATCACATGTCATTTCTTGTTATGAACTATGAAGATTAAATTGATGATCATCATGTTTGAGTGATTCTTAATAAAAAAATGTGTTTTCATAATTGATGTGTTAAATGTTGATAAAACATTACCAGAACCAAATTAAAAAATGTATATTCATTTTTATTTTTTATTACACAGGTAAATAAATTTTTATAGTCACTTACCTCATAACTGTATAGTATTTCTCAAGTTGGTGGTCAAATTGACTCAAACATGAACCTACCATGATTAAAGGATAATTATAAAAAGTTTTTGTTTTATTAATTTTATATATTATAATATGAATGAATTTCAATTAAAATAAAATTTAGTCAAATTAATTACTTAGAAAAACAAATTTTTTTCCCATTAGTTAGCTTATGTTAAATGATTAAATATATAATGATTGTTTGTTGATCAAATCATTAATATGTTAATTAATTTTCAATAAAAAATATTAATGATATAATAAACATCATATTTATCCTGTATTACTATAATTATATCCATCCTTTTAAGTAACTAAAGGAAAAAATGCATAGCGTCATGGAGGTGGTAGTGGACACAACACATGAACTATGATTGTTTACTTAATTTATTTTCTATATAAATAAAAAATAGTAATAACCACAATATAGTAACGTTACAGTATATAAATGATAATAATATAATTATGTTAATATGGATATAATAAATTTAAATGAAGATAATTATGAATAAAATCATTGTGGTCAATAATAATCACGTTAGGGACTATAATTTTACTTGGAAGTATCAATAAAAAATAAGGAATTATGATAAAAAAATTGTGGAATGGATTTTTTGAACATGGGAAATGGTTGTAAGTGGTGAATGGTGGTATATTATCAAGAGGAAATTAGAATGATAGTTGTGTAAAGAAGGGAAAAAAGATTTCACCATTTTATAAGTGATGAAAAGGGTTCCTTTAGGACTAACCCATAAATTTTCAACATTGTCATGTTACTATTGACACGTTAAAGGCCAAAAAATGGAAAAAAAATAGGATAGTAAAATTATTTTTGGTAGAAAATCACCTCAACCACTCGTTTTTGTGACAAAATTTTTTATTTTAGGGATTTTAATTTTTACATTTTGTCATTTTCCCTAATTTACATTTACATTGGTAATTATTTTTCAAATCATAATATTTAATTTTACTTACAATGATTAAGATTGAAATTTTTATCTATTTTGATAATTATAATTCCAATGTTGAAAATTATTTTATAAAATAAAATTTCTAATGTTTTAAAATGTCAAAAATTCATATAATTACACTAAACCGTGTAAAAATATTATTTAGAGAAATTATGTTTTTAAACATTAAATTTTTATATAAGGTAAAATTACCTTGGATATTGATTTTAATGAAATAATTTTCTTTATTATAATATAATAAAGTGTTTTAGGCTTTCATGGAATGTCAAAACTTAAACTCTTATGAAATTTTTTTATTTAATGAAAATACTAAAAATAATTTTATATTAAATTAACATTTCAGTTAGTTATAAAATCATCTCTCATAGGTTTTCTAAGTAAAAAAATATTTTAAATTGATTTTTTATTCATAAAATTTATATATGATTATTCAAAAGATTTTATAAATTTATATTCTATTCTCATGTAATATTGAAGTCATGTAAATCAAATATTTTTAGAAAACCATATTTTCGATTAAGACCTAATATTTTCAAAAGTCCCACAAAAATTACAAAACAAAATAATGTGATTAGTTAAAAAATAAATTTAAATTTTATTAACTTAAAATGAAGAACTTCAAAAATCTATTTTTTAATAAAATCATAAAATATATTTTAAAAACTACTTTTATTAGAAAATAGGATTTTAAAATATTTGGTACTATAATTATTATATCATATCATTTAAAATCTAAATTATTCTTAATGAATTACTAATATAAAAATTAATTTATCATCAATCACATGTTTTTTAAAACATTAATTTGTATATCATAAAAGAATTTTTTTTAGAAAAATACCTTTCTAAATAATAAATGATCATAATTTTCATTTTAAGTAAACAAAATTAATTTAATTTATATTTACAAGTAGTATTTATTTTCTATATACATATTATTCTTAAATTGGTTACTCCTATTAATTATTTATAAATACAAATCATTGTATTAATGGCCACACATCACCATTTTTATTTTGTTTCAATTTAACACATTTTCCATTTAAGTTTAGTGTTTCATGTGGAGTAAGCTATCAAAATTTATGTCTTATTTGAAGGAGGTAATTTGTAGAACTTTTAGACTATCACAACTCTTACGTAGGTTTTTTTAAACCAATAATTATTCATTTCATGATTTATCAGTAAAGGTGTAACAATTGATTTTTCTATGTGATGTCTCTTGCTATTGGTGGTGTTTCTCCATTAAATTGTTTTGATGAATGATCATTTTTAATAAAATATAGTGATTGGAGGTTAACGTTCGATGGCCCTAAACAGAGTATCATCATAGAGTAGTGATGTGGTTTTGAGTGAAACCCTTTCCTCAGTCATATTGATTTGGATGTTTTACAATGCCTTGAATGAGGTAGATATATATTGATTCATTATAACAACCTGTATTTCCCATGAATGTCGTCATAAAATTTATTTCATAAATATAAATATAAATCATAAATGATTTTTATAATTTTAATAAACCAATTAATTATACAAATGTTCATCACATATGTTATTATTTTACATAATTTTTATTATATTATAGATATTTATTTAGCAAAAGGGTTTTAGATAAAGGGAAGCATGTAGGTTGATTGATAGCTTGTCATGTTTTGTAAGGCCAAGGGGCTTGAACCTAGGTTCAAATGTGGATAATTTATTATTTATTACCCCCATCCTATGTGTATCCATAATTACATATTCCATGATTTTTTTATATATTAAGAAATCTCTTTTATTATGATATTCATTCTTTTTATATATAAAGATATATTTTACAACTACATTCCTTTTATAAATATTTTTATTTTCACACAATCTTGGTATCTAAGTCACTGTAATTTAATGGATAAAAATGTATGAATTTTTTATTATTATCATAAACATATAAAAAACAACCATTGGAGGTGTGATCATATAAAACATTATGTGAAATTAATGATAAAATAAATTGTTAAATGTAAACAATTAGTTTATATGACTTCATAATTTACATTTTAGTTACATTGATTTCTATTTTTTTATATAATTCTACTTATAAGTTTTATTACTCTAAAATTTTACATTAAAAATGTTATGTAATATGTTATATAATTATTATTAAAAATCTCTGTTTCATTAATTGATATTAAAACATTTACTAATTTATCATATTCAAAAAAATACACAATATTACAACCATTAGATAAATATAAACAAATAAAACAACTATTATATTTATATTCAGGCCATTGTGGTCTCCAATGATTATCACATAGATATAAAACACATTAAAAACCAAACAAAACAATTAAAATCCCATACATATTTTAAGAAATAAGTAATATTGATCATTGAGATGAATTTCAGAAATTGATGTAAAATATTTATTGGATATATGGAATTAATGTGTATTTTGGAATAGTACATGACCATTGAAAAATAGATCATAAATTAAAAACTACCATTTTTTAATAAATATGAATTTTACATTAAAAATGATATTTATCATATTTATAAAATTATCTAAATAATAATAATAATAATATTCATCATATAGTGATTTTTTTCTAAAAAATTGATTTTTTGGGGGAAAATGAAAATACAACTTTTCTTATAATCTATTACATATATGAAATAATAAAATAATGATCATGACTTAAGATTTATGAATCCTATATGTTGATAAAAAATCATTTATAAACTAATATAACTCATTTCAAAACATTATGTAACATTCATAAAGCTATGTTTTATATTTTAAAACTAAGGTTATACCTTTTTCTAAAATCTGTTTTTTTTTCATTATGCATTTAGTATTTTAAAATTAAATATTATCACTTTTAAAATATATTCATGTAAAATTTAATTCATATTTAGAATAAAAATCTCCAAATTAGTTGATAAGTGTAGTAATATTTTTATTTTGAAAAATACATTATTGACTTAATAATTGAGTTATAATTGTAATGGTAAACTAATGTAAAAGGTTAAAATTAAAGAGTGATGGCCAAAATACATTTAAATCACAAGATTAAATAGGAAATTAATTGTTTTTAAAATGTTGGAAAACTTTTTCAACATTAATTGTCAAAAAAAAGTTTAAATTAATTCCACCCGAAACTAGTTATCCTTAATATGAAAACAATCGTTGTTTTATTCCTTAAAACCACTACACCTCAAGTTTAAATACCTACCCCTCTTCTCATCATCACATGAAAAAACTCAATTTTCTATCATTATATCTATCTTAATATGTATATTTCATTTCTACCATTAAATCATTAAGTGTAATGTTGCATCAATGGGTTGGATCAAAGCTATAAAGCTCAAGAGAGTGGTGTTTCCTTAATCCTCATCTTTCCATTTCATGTTAAATATTAATGATATAATTCCTTTTTATGCTCCTTTTTAATATACTTAAAAGTTATTATTTTCATGATATTATATTCTATTAAATATATTTTTAATATATAATTTTTTATTTTTTATCATTATAGTCTTTTCATAATCCACTACTCTACTGAAATAATGATTCTTCACCCCCTGCTTTTCCATTACCTTTGAGATACTTTTAAAATTACTTTTAATTTCAATGGGGAATGTTATTATCAACCATTGTAAAAACTTTCATACTATGTTACCATTGATATATCATTTTTACCTCTCATTATATTCTCTTTATAAGATATTAAAATGATTAAACTTTCCTGTAGCCAAAAATCCTACCTAAATTTGGTAAATAAAAGAGTGTGTGGTTTTCCTAGAAGCAACATTCCTATCATGATCATACAAGTTGATGTTATTTCTAGGACAAATATAACTTTGGGTAGTAACCCCAAAAGGAATGGGTTTGGTATTAACTCGATCTTCACCTAGAGCATTAAAAATAGGCTCATCTATACACCTAGTTTGACACTCCCAAGGGAATTTTTTAGGATAATTCATAGGAACATTATGTTATATAATATAAGATTAGTGTATACAAATTAATATTTACATTCAATTGATATCCTTATTCCATTCATATAACCTCAAATACTTCTTATTTTAATTCCTCTAATTTGGATACTAATAAAACTCATAATTTAATATATTTTACTATGTAATTAAATGTTATAATACCAGAAATTTAAAATTTTATCATATAATTTTTTTTAAAAAATATTTTTGAGTTGAAGTTGTTAATTTTATGAAAAAATATGTTTTTACATTTTAAGTACGTTGTTGTATTTTTATCATAACATATTATATGTGATAAATATTTTTAGTAAATTTTCTATAGATTATACACTAATAAATAAAAAAAATCATTTATATAACGAATTATAGATACAAAATTTGATGGGTTAAGAGGTTTCCATGGTTTCAATGCTAATGTGAATCCAACGTATGGGTCCTACCACAAAAATATGACCATAAATTTATTTTCCTTACTTGAATTTGGTATATCTTGTTTGAAATTTTAGATTGATTTATTGGGATAATTTCATCTTAGTGGATGAAATTTTTGTTGGTATGTTATCCTTATAAAAAACCCAAGTGAAGTCAATGTATGAAAATTCATTGAATCTTCTAGGAAAAAGTTGTTATAATCAATGTTTTTACCATAATACCCATAAAATGTTGTTAAAGAAGATAGAAGATTAATGGTTGATCCATAATAAATTTGGGGAAGAAGTTCAAATAAGAACACATTCTGCCAATATTCTATTAAAATATCCAAAAATTCATGGACATTTGGTACAATAAATCTAGGGAGTGTGTCTAGAAAAAGACTCATTATTGATTAAGCCATAAAATCACCAATACAGAGCCTAGTAAATCGAGACCATGTCTTGATAGTATATATTTTATTAGGTAAAAATATAGGGACTTTCTAATGAATATATTTTGATAAAAAAGTACTCCTCTATCATGCCTATAAATTGAGACATCCCATTCCATTAAAATAAAAAATAAATTGAGTAGTGAGTCCTTTTTATAGACTTTGTGTGTTTTTTTCAGATATAATAGTTCTTATTATTCTATATTTATGTATTGTTTTTAAAATTATCTCCATTTTATATTTATGTCTTCTCTTTTTTGTTTCCACCAACATTCCCATTCATAACTATATTAAATTTGAGAACTAAATTTGTATTTTTTTCAAGTGAATACAAAGGAATCCTTGAGTTTTTTTTCCATTCAAAAAATTATTATTATTGTTTTGTTTTTAGAATTTAAATTATAGTTAAATGAAATTGGGTGTAGGGTTCACCTTTATTTCTCTAATAATAAGTTATTCTTCATATTCATAATCATTCCCCTCATTCCTTATTAGAATTTTTCTTAATTAGGGTCAGTGGAAAATTATGGTGGTAATGTGAGTGATTTTCTCCCACATACAGAGAGTTGGTGAGAAGTAATAACAATTCAAATGGTATGTTGTTGAGTGATAAGTTTTATCTCAACACTAGATAAAATCCTGATAATTTATATTTTTATAACAACAATGATAACATCATCCTGAAATCTTATGTGAAATTATAATATTCTTAATAACATTATTTATTAGTGTTTCATCATTTTACACATCTATATTTTAATTTATAAACACACACACACCTTTATATATATAATAGTGTATAAAATTGGCCATTGTAGAATATTGTAGTAAAATATGATTGTTAGAAGAAACAATTTGTGTGTATGAGTATCCTCTTGTTGAGATATACTCTAGGGTGTGCATTATACTTCATTACTTGTTAAAAAATTATTATAAAATTATCCATGAAAAATATCTCCCATTAGTTACTACACAGGGCATTTTGAACATGCTAAAGTTTCTAACGATTCTTATTAGGATATTCACCTACATAGTTGTATTAATATTTTAAATGGGTTTATTTCACATCCAATTTGTAACCAATGAATATGTTCCCTATCACTCTTCATCACTCTCATGGATTTTACCTTTCTCATTTAGGTTCATGTTTTTATGTACATGTATTATAGTGGAAATGAAATATCTATGATACATCACTACCTTTCTCTTAAATTTTCATAAGCTAAGCATAATATTCCATCCAATGACTCTCCATTTTGGATACACTTGTATGAATCTCTTTATTGAATGGTGTTCGCCTAGATACTCAAACATCGATTAGCTAGGGAATTATGGAGTAAATAGTACAATACTTACCTATATAGTGTAAATACCTTATACTCAATTATCATGATTGATGGGTATTTACATATAAGATTACATAATTTCATTTGTTACTGATTTAATTTATATTGGGCTTATCATTTCATTATTATTGATGGATTTATGTATGTATTTCCTTATATGAAACACCCCAATTAAAACATATGAATGGTGATCCTTGACAACACTCGAATGCACTGACTAAAGAATTAATCACTAGAGATTCCGCATTCATAATACCTTATAAGCATTCCTTAGTAATGTTTTATGATACCTTGTTCAAAATTATTAGTAATATGGTTTACAAAACCTTAGTGATGGGCTATGGTGATATGTTTATTAATTTATTATGTTTATGTTTTAGCCACATTTCCATGTTAAAAATCAAGTGCATATGATCATGTCATTCCATGTTCTCCTATGATAATGTTCTGAGTCTTTTCCTTGTGTTCATGTTCTTATTTTATGCCTCATGTTTTACACATGATGTTTAATTATGACTTTTTTAGATGATTACGCATACAAGGAATTATAGTTCAACCGTTCTTATGTTTCCACTTTTTCGTATGAAGTTCATTAAAGGGATACAAATCAGAGAGTAATATATTTCTTCAGTTTTTGTTTATGAAATTTACTCTGTAATGATATTTAAATCTATAAATTTAAATAGTTAAGAAATACAACAAACTTTATATATTTGACGTTTTTTGTCACTCTGATGATGTACAAAAATGATTTTTTGTTTATCACAATATATATAAGTGTGGGTATGGGTAATCTTGGTTGTTATTAGAGTGGAGTGTGATTTTTTTTGTGAATTATTATTCAAAATAGTTGGGTATAGAGAAATATATAGGAAAATATTTTCTCTATATGGCTTGAATAAACTAGTATGACCCCAAAGGTTTTACATCTTCTAGGTATTTATAATGTATCCTTTATAAAAATAGCATTTAATTGATCATTTTTTAGCAGGTGTTTATCATTAAGTAAAATTTAGAAGATGTAATTTGGTTAATGAGGTATAATGTAAAATCTTAGATTTCAAATTAATTTTATTATATATATTCTTTCATAAATACAAATATAAATGATAAAGGAATTTGTTCCTTTTAATAATCAAACGAATGATACAAATTTTTATCACTTAAGATAAAAATTTAAATATATTTTTTATTATAATGGAAATTTCTGTAAACATCAACCTATCACATAGTGTAAGGCCATGAGACTCGAGCCTATGACTGAAGGGTAGTATGGGAATATCAACTACCACCAACCAATGTTCTACTATACATCTATATTTCACCTTATATATAAAAAATATCTATTTTAATATATTATTTTTTATTTTTAAATATATATTTTTTTGATAACTACATTCGAATTATGAATTTTAAATTTTCACTACATCCTGATAATTATGTCATTAAAATTTAACAATTAATAAAGGGAGACAAAATTTCAAATTATCATATATTTATAACATATAACCACTAGAGGTACTCCCATATACCATTCTATGTGAAAGAGGTGATAAAATAAATGGTGATACGTAAATAATAAATTATTATTCATTTATAATTTACATTATAGTTCATTTAATTATAAATATTTTTTATCTTATTTTGCGTCTATGTTGTATTACACAAAAATATAACTTTTAAAAGGATGATTAAAATTTTTTGTGAAAAATAAATAATGATTTATTACAATAATTTAGAAAAATATATTTACTAAATGACCATATCCAATAAACTAAACACCATTAAAATAGTAGATAGATAGAAATAAAAAAATTTAATATGAAAATTTGGATCATTGTGGTCTCCATGATTATCATGCATAAGAAAAAAACTATAAAAAGAAATAAACACTATTAATAGAATAAAAATTATTTAAAATGAGGAATACTGAAACCTTATTAGAATTGTAGTAAATGATATTGGGTATTTATAGAATAACTATAATTAATGGGGACATTGGAATATTACTTGACCATTGAAGAAAATATCATGTCATAAAAACAAATTTAAAAAAAACAATAAATATTATTTAATTAGAAATTATATTTATCATTTTTATATAATTATTATATATTTTCATAGGGTTATTTTTTTATTTTTTTTTGTAATTATTTTGTGTAATATTGAAATATGTTTTTTCATACAAACTGTAACATATTTGAACTAATAATTATATGATAATAAATCAATATTTATTAAGAATTTATATTGATAAAAAATTAATTTAAAAATAAATATAATTAATTTTAAAATATTAAGTTAAATTTATAAACTTATTTTTGATATTTTGGAACCTAAGCTACTCCATTTCTAAAAAAATTATTCATTATTCATTTATTATTTAATAATTGATTTTCATATCTCTTAGAAATCCATTCAAGTAAAATTGATTTCAAATTTGTAATAAATAATTTCCAAACCTAGTAATAAGGGTAATTATATATTTATCACAAAATAAAGTTATTCAGTTAAGAAGTGTGATACCTTATTAAAGGTAAAATAATGTAAAAGGATAAAATAATAGTGTAAAGACATAAAATGGATTAAAATGAGGTCATTAAATAGTTGAATAAGTTATCTAATGAATTTATCTTATGTTTTCACTCTTAATTATGTACAATATTCTTTGAAATTAAATACACTCAGAATTGGATGGCCATAATAACAAAATAATCAGTATTTAAACCCTTTATTCCACCCCACCTCATATATAAACACCCACCCCTTCTTCTCATTCTCCCACACTATAATTTGATGTTACCTCATAATATACATCTCAAGGAATATTTTACATTACTCCTTCAATATATAATATTTCTTTGGTTCAAATGGTTGCATCTAAGAACTGAAACTCAAGAGAACTAATGTTTTCCTCAATTCCCTTCTTTCCCTTTAAAGAAAAATATTTTTTTTATAAATTATTTTTAAATAATTTTATGAGATACTACTATGTTTTGTATTCCGTGGTATTTTCTTCAATTCGATATATTATTTATTTCTACTCATTATAGATTTTTTCTTGGATGTTACATTATCGAAATAAGGGTTCTTCTCCCCACATTTCACAATACCATTGCAGGGATTATTAAATTAAAATCTATTTAACATAATAATGTTATTATACATAATTGTAAAAAATTACAGACTATTTTATCAATGGTAGATCACTATTCCCTCACGTTATACTACTTGTATACTCCAATATATTGATAACACATTCCTATGGCTATAAAATCATCCAAAATATGATAATGAAAAATGTGCTTGGTTTTCCTAATAGTAGCATCCTGATTCATGTACTATATGTAGTTGTGGTCACTAGAATAGATGTAACTAGGGTTAATAACCCCTAAAATGGTGGATAAAATATCAACTCAAACATAACTTTGTGCACAACAGTGAGGCCTAACCTCACACCTAATTTGACACTCTAGAGGGATTTTCTTTCCATAATTGATAAGAACTTTTTGGGCCATCATACTGGATTAGAATAAATGGATTTATATTTACATTAAATGGATATCCATATTTCATTAATTTCTCCTCCACCACAGTCATTTTTAATTCCTTCATTTGTGATGCTGGACATTGCATTTCGAACATCCTATATTTTCAATATATGGTTGATAAATACTCAACCAGATAGTCATATTAACCTAGTAAAGGTGTTTCCTTCAAACCCCATTTGTAACCAAATAATATATTCACAATCACCCTCCATCATTATCTTTTATTTGACATTTCTACTCGATATGTATGTTCTTATGTTCATTTATTATGGATGAAAATAAATCTCCATGATCCATCAATGCCTTTTTCCACTTATCATCATCTATACATAACATTCATTCCTATACCTCTCCCTTATGGACATCATTTTATTATTATCTTTATTAAATAGTCTTCACTATGAATTTCAGTACATTAATTGAATATAGAAATTATTGACATAACTATGTACCCTTTATATATATGGCCTAAATAATTATACATCATTATCTTGTATTATAGATGTTTACATATAATATTACATAATTTCCTTAGATACACGGTTAATTTCCATTGAGTTTATTATTTATTTTTTATTGATATATTTATGTATGTTTCTCCTTATATAGAACCTATAAATTTATACATATGAAGGGTATTCCCCCATATCACTCCAATGTAGTGGAAAATGAATTAATCCCTAAGTATAAAATGTTCATGATACCTTGGCAGCATGGATTAGTAATATTTATGATAACATGGTCAAAATACTAATTAATATTTTTTGAAACACCTAATTAATGAGATATAGTGATATGTTTTTGAATGTTTATGTTTAATGTTATAGTAACATTTCCATTTTAGGCCTCATGTACTTATGATCATGTTATGCCTCGTGGTCTTATGAACATGCTATGAATCTTGATCGTGTTTTCATATTCTTATAATATGCCTCATATATTATCCATGATGCTCATTTATGACTAAATAGCTTTTATTATCCCATACAAGGATTTTTAACTTCATCTTTCATATTCATCCTCTCTTCCCTAAGAATATTAATTAATGTGATACATATAAAAGAATTACATGTGTGGAGATTTTTTTATAGAGAAAAAGCACTCTGTATCGAGGGTTAAATCTATAAATATATATATTTTCCAAATAAACCATACTTTAGATCTTTATATTTTTATTAAATACTTTTATGTATTAAAAAGTATATATGTTTAACACAACGTCATAGAATTATAGCCTAGTTTTCCTTATTTATTTTCTAGTTTCTAGAGGGTCGGTGGATGTGACCCATCTATATGTTATGAGGGTCTATCATCCTGAAAAAACAATATTTTCAATACTAGGTATAAATTGGTATTCCATTATGTTTTCTTTATTATACATTGAATTATCTCAAACAAAAAATGCGCATAGGTGTTTTTTTGTACACTATTGGGCCCCTATTGGGAGATATTGATCTTTGGCTTCACCGACTAATAATTCCTCCATTTATGGTAGTTATTTCACTTTGATTCATGTTTTCCTTTATATTATTCATCCAGAGAAGGTTTAAGTGTTATTTTACTAAATTTTTTGGTGAACATGGTTCATAACATTGATGGGGTTGAAGTGATCTATTTTTCTAGGCCCCTCTTCATTATTTGGGCCTTGAGAACTTATCTTCACCTAGTTGTTCTTGCACAAATATCACCAATGCACTAGTTTAAATATTTTATTCATGAAATCAATTTATTTTGGTATATAACCTTGAGTTATAATGATATTTTTTATTAGGATGGATGGTATAGATTGTATTAATGAAGAAAATGAACCATACTAGATAAAATCAAGAGAATGGGTTGAATCATATGTGTTTACTTACTTTATTGATATTGATAATGCGGTTGATGCTTGATTTCTTTAGTTTGTAAGAAATTGTTATTTTAATTAAATTTTTCTTCTTTTTATATGATTATATTATAGGATACACTACTCATAAAATAAAAAAAACATAATGTTAGTAAGAAATAATTAGTGTGTGAATAATTTAATTTCATTATTGTTGTCCAGATAAGAGATATTCAACTAATAAAAAAATGTTATTATAGATATGTGGATGTGAATTTTTTATATATTTAATTTTAATTTTAATTTTTTACCTTATACAGGAGTTATGGTTGAAATGGTTTTCATTGTGGATAGTTGTATGGGATGGTATAGGGTGAACATATAGTTGGTTGTGATATTTGAAACAATTTGAGTTGTGAATATTTTTTTAGTTAGCATGAGATACATTATTTGATAGTTCTTAAGTGGTTTATTGATGGTGGTTCAGTTTTTTTATTTCCTAAGGGAATGTGATGAATAGGGTTGAATGTTATAGTTGTTAGTATGTTTTGGATTTTAATTTTAATTTCTTGGTAGTATTGAAATAAATACTTGTAATGGTCAATATAATATTGGTGATTCTAGAATTTAATTAAATCAAAGAATTATATGATTTAGTGATGTATGAAATGAAATGAGTAATGGATGGAATTTATTTTTTATTGGAATGAAGTCACATGCCTTTAAATATTGAATTGGATGACATAATGGACCAAACATGGATTTTATTTTTAAATATAGGAATGAAATATTGGAATGATTAGATATGATGTTTTGAAATAATTCTATTTTATTTCAATAATAGTGGTTCTTGTTTAGAGGTTTAGTAAATGGATGTGGTGGGTTGAATCTTCTAGTATTTTATAGTAAAAATTGGTGAATTTTTAAATTTTTTACAAGCTACGTTGGTATTTTTATAGAAAACATTCTGGGAAAGATATCTATGTGCATTATTATATATTAATTTTCTATGTTTTTTATATATACCCCACTTGAGTTGTTTAATATTACTAATTCCCAAATGTTTTAGATTTTGAGTGTTTTCCCAAAAATTAAATTTAGTAAAATAATAAATAGATGTATACCCACTCTTATTTACAATCCATTCTGTATGTGGTATGATTTTGTATGGTTCAAGGTAGGTATGATCAAACTATCATATTATTGATAGTACTGGTAGAAATTTTGATGTAACGGTATACCAAGATATAGTGGGGATCTTTTATTTTAGGAGGAGAGAATGAGGATGAGTTTATTCCTGAGCCTGATACCCAACATCACTAGATATTTTTTTTGTGGATGAGATGTTATATATGGAAAGGAATATGATAATATCTGGATATTATGGTTTTGGTATGTATTATGGCTAGAGAGATTCTGACAAGAGATGTTGGACCTTGTGTGAGGTTGTGATAGGTAAGTCTATGGTCTAACCCACATAAAGTGTGACATGATTCAAAAGGTGTGCTGAAAAAAACTTCATAATGGTTCCAAAGCACATTACATTTGGATTTAGGGTTTGAGAAAAATAAACAAGTGGGAGAATGTTTATAGGGTACCCGGTTATATATAATTGATATGATTTTATATACTTGGGTGAGATACTTAGTGAGAGATCCTTTGTTAGGATTGTTGGTAGTTAACAAGTTAAAATCTTATTGATTTTTCTATTTTTTCACAAAAGTATTATTAATATCATTCCATGTTTACCAAAGTGGATTTAATTTTTATCCTTGTTCTTATACATATTATGATCACCAAAAATACAAAAAAAATTCATTTTTAACATTTCTTATGAGTGTTTGGAGATCTAGCAGAAAACATATATCCTGAAAATTGGTGCACTAATTTGATCCACATAGTAGTAGTTTTATTGTAATGCCCTGAACCTAGTTACCTTGATTTGGTACATTATTTTAATATATTGGCATTATTACAAGGAATCAAGTCCTGAAGCACCAATCAGTTTATCATACGTGAAAAATAGATTACATATATGAACGTTATAATATAATTTATAAAATAAAATAAAAAATAAATTATCTTTTGAGAACTCCATTCTTCCACTAGCTTAACCCTTCATATCAATCATAACAAACATCTTTGCATCCTACGAAAATAAACCATAAGAAAGGGGTGAGCTCATAATCTCAGTAAGGGAAAATAATTTAGTGAAAGATATAAACATTTAAGGAAAGATCTATAATAAAAAACATACCTTTTAAAAATAAATGTAAAAATAACATGGAGAATATAAATCAAACATTACCTTATAAACATTCACATAGATATTCTACTTTTCGAATAATCAGATGTAATAATAAATATCATAACGAGGGAATTCCTAACACCAGACAACAATAAAACATAGTAAAGGCCTCATGCGAAGACTGCAAAGAATTTTTTTTCAAGGCATTGTGCCAAGATACTAATTAGTCTCATGAGATATATTGATGCATATAGGGGCTATTGGAGGACCCACCCATAACTTCCTAAGTCTACTTCATTCTTTATACGAAAATGTTGAAACAGAAAATAATTATTAATACTAGCATACAAAATGTCAATAATTCAACCATAAACCATGAAGGGTATAAAAATAGCACACCCATAGTCAAACATACCATAACTCATTCAATACAATATGGAATATTTTATTATAATAAATTGACCTTAATCAAGAATAATATCCAGTAAAGGATGTTGACATATTTTAAAATGAATAGTAAAACATTTTGAGAGAAATATGCTTTTGGTGAAATCATTTAAAAGGAAAAAAATTAAAAAGGAAGTCATTTTATAAAGATATTTAAATCAATGTGTCCCATAAAACTTTGAAACATTTCAAAGGAATGAACATTTTAAAATAATCATGTCCATATAAATAAATCCTTAAAACCATTTTGAAAACATGGACGTTAATGAAGAAGATTTTGAAGAATAAATATTTAAAACATTTAAAATGATTTTTTAGTTAAAGATTGACTGAAATGAATCATTTAGAAATGTATTTTATGAAACATGTACGTGGGTAATAAATATTTCCCAGAAAATACTTACACAAAAACAATCTCAGATAATAATGAGATTGAGGAATTAACCCTTATGTTATACTTTCCATTGGCCGAGGGTACATTTAACCTCCTGTATAATGACCAGAGTATTTTATTAAATTATACCAGAACCATATTCATATTTATTATATCATAAATGATTCATTTATGACTTTATAATATCCATTTAATAGTGATTTATATTTTAAATTTACATTTCGGGTAATAATCGCTTTCTTTATCGTACATGTTTTAACTTGTTATTCTTGATCGTATCATTTAGATCATGATTTAAATACTTACAGAATATAAAAAATTATTCATATATCATATATATATTTAGAATATAAATATTTATAATAGATAGATATTTGAAATGGAAAACATTGTTTATGGAGACGGTTGGCCATACGTCTGCATAAATGATGTTTCTATTTTCATACTGTATGGAACAGATGTAAGAAAATAATATAATTATTAGTACACATATACACACATACATATATATCTAGAAGTATTATTATTTCATATATTACATACTTATTAATAACATATATTTTTATAATCATTGTTGAATGGTGAATGTGGAAATAAATCTCATCGTGTCCTGGAGACGATAAGTCGTACGTACACACGAACCATGATATCATTTTATTAATGATTAAAAGGTATGGAATTGGATGGTATATTATATTTATAATGAAATTAACATGTTATTTGTATTATTTATATGAATATTACTCATCATTATATCCATCCAAATAAAATTTTGTCGAATAACAAATTACACCACTGCGTAGAGACGGTAAGCCGTACGTACGCACGCATGGTGGAATTATCATTAATTGGATGGATAGGAAAATTAGTATGGTTGTACCATATTTATAATAACATTAAAGTATGAATATGGTAATGGATTTGTTATTTTGGTATGGAAATAAAAAAGAATGAGAATGTATAAGAAGAAAAGAACTTTGAAAGATGTGATAAAATAATTACCACTTCTTTGGGAGTTTCCTTTTGATTTTAACAAAAGTGATCGATATGTTAGGTATAATTTCAATGTAAGGAAATTAAGATTAAGGGATGGAATTTGGGAGGAGATTTGGTCCAGGGTTGTGTCATGACCCGCCTTCACCAAAAGGAGGGAAGTGTCAGCAGATTTCCTGGCCCTTCCTTCTTTAAGTTGAAGGAGAGATAATGACCCTCAAGACCTGCCTTCAATAGGTATCGGAGTGGCGAATAGCACCAAGGGTATAGAAATTACACACAAATGGAAGGAATTACCCCTTTTTATATTATAAGATCGGTATATAAGATGATAAAACCCAACAACACCAAAACTAAAAGAAAAGTAAATCCAAAAAAATAAACCATTCCCACATAAATGTTCCAAAAGTAAAAGCCACAAAGTACAAAAGTGACTACGATGATAAGTACCAAAGAAAGAAAACAGCAACTACAACTTCCCCAAAGGTCTGAGATAGTATTGTCTTGTGCGATCAACGAATTCCTCCTAGAAGACTGAAAGATGTTTTATATATATAGGGTGAGCATACAAGTACACTCCGTAGGGAAAACCAAAGACTCTCGTGCAGAAGTGGGGGAACTTACTAAAGTCCCATGAGAAAAGGATTAACCCAAACACCTATCAAGTTAAACTATCCACCCAAGCCTCACCAAGGCACACTCCCCAAATAACGCAAGTCAAGTAATATATATAATAAGAGAACATCGATGTTTGGGTACCCCGTGCCACTTTCCCACGGGTTATTGGGAAATCCTACGCATCGAACCAATCCCTCCATTCTCACCATAGTCCCACTGCCACACCCGCCCGCACATACCTGGGCCACAACCACATGCAGTCCCACTGCCGAATCCCGCACGGAAACACCTGGGCCACATCTGTCACACGTAACCATGCCTGCAAACACCTAGGCCAGAACAACCACCACCACGCCCGAAGACTCCTGGGATAGAAGATCCACTACCACGCCCGAAGACACCTGGGTCTCATCCCAAAGATACTTGGGAAACCACCTTCCGCACACACCTGGCCAACCCCCACACTACCCTGCCTGAAGATTCATGGGCTAATAATGGACCTCAGGCCATCACATCCTTCCCGAAGATGCTTGGGCTATCCAGGAAAGGGAGCATAAAAGTAGATAATAACCATCCACTAATAATAGTGTTGGGAAAAACACCCTCCCCCATGAAATGGGGGTGTTCTGCACTAAGTTCTCAACTTGGTTGGGGCACAAATAAGAAAAACAAACCTACAAGTATGTATATATAGGTAACAAGCACTCACCCAAGTTTGGTTTTTCTTCAGCCAGCCTAAAGGACACAAACAACACTCGGGTCTGAGTCACGACTCTCACCAACAAACCCATTGTCCCTTTCTGGTTTTCATGTTCAGTAATAATGTTCAAATAAATTTAAGCACTACTGGGAAACTAACACCATAATCATAACCAAGGGAAAGAAACCAGCCAAACATCAATTAAGTATCCACACCCGGTTCTCTTGAAAAGTCACAACAGCAAAGGAAAAAATGGGATCCCTCGAAGTACTGGAACCAAAGACAACCCCGAGACACTGCCCCGTGTACCCTCCCCTAAAAAGTTTTTTCATCAAAGGAGGATCCCACACCAATTTGTGATATAAACAAGGTAACCACCCGGTCTTAAAACTCACAACCATCGAATCCATAACAACAAGGGATCCCATCTCCAATTTCATAACCACCAAGAGTATAAAAACAGGGGATCCCATCCCCTCCCACATCTCCAGCAATCTTCCCATAAAAGAAAACAACCAAACCACTACCACCAACACAAGAAGGGCCATGCCGGTATTTTCAGATTTATAAGATTTAACAAACTCCATGACTTCAATTATTGTGTGCTTTAACTGGGGTTATCACGGAAAAGGATTCATCCTGGTTCTTCCAATTCATTTATCCGAATATACATAATTAAACAAAATTCATTTACACAGCAAGGGTTATCCACCACAAACATGATCCATTTAAATATCACCAGAGGTAAGGATTCGTTAGGGCACAAACAACGACCACCAATGACCTCGATTTTCAGTAGGCGTAAGCCAAACAATTCAGAAAGAAGATCATAATATAAAACAGTATCAATGATCACAGCCCCCCCCCCCCTTATTTCTTTAAAGAATCCGTTCATTATCTTTATTTAGTTTTGGTTTATCAAATTCTAAGGAATCAAAAGCATGCCCACCCAGCATGATACACAAAAAGAGAGGTAAAGGAGAAATTCCCTACTTGTTGATCGAAGATCGACGCTTAGGTCGGGTGTGGAAGTTTACGCATAACGATGCGGCTCACCCGATGCGCGAAAATCAGCCCGTCTAGACGAAAGTACTCCTCGCCCAGGGTGATTGAGAAAAGAAGAAACCCAGGGCGAACCCTTTAGTTATAAGGGCCGTGAACTGTTGAGATAAGAACGTGAAACCGCATAAGGCGCGGGGTCGTGGCTTGGCCACATGGCCCCACATGTTATTAAAGGGTTCGGGTGGTATAAACTGATGCACACACCAGGTTATTTCATTAATATTTAATTAAAACATTTAGGGCATTACCGGGCTTTTAAAACAACCTTAAAGGGGTCAAAGAGGAGCTTAAAACCCAATTTGCACAAAAAGGAGCGCTACTGGAAGGAACTCGTGAGGGTAGGCCAAAGCCACCAGTAGCTGAGAGCTACTGGTGGTTGACAGCCACCGGTAGACTGAGCTACCGGTAGGCTATATCTATCGTTTGACCGAGCTATCAGTAGGCTAGAGCTACCAGTAGACCGAGCTACTGGTAGGCTGCGGCTACCGGTAGACCGAGCTACCGGTAGGCCTGCTACCGGTAGGCTAAGGCTACCAGTAGGCCTACCGTTATGCCAAACTTTGCTGAGATTCCCAGACCAGAAAACCCAAAATGATATTTTCCCAAAGTAATGGACCCCAAGAACCCAGACCATTACATCAGATACCTCTTAAACGATTCTCATCCTCGAGAATCAAAACAAACCTGAAGGAAAGAGAGGGTATGAACAACCACCTTGAAAGATACCTCTTAGAGTGAACTCGTGCTAACTAAAAACACTTTCTTGTCATGAACCAAGCAACATACCATGTCAAACGCCCAGATATGTGGGTTGGGGAGTCTCCTCCCCCATGTCATGATATTATCCACTTTGGGCGGAACTGACTCGCCCGCACAGGTTTAATCACATCCACCTTAATGCGTCTTGATTAGGGGTCGGGTTCTCTCCTCCCCCATAGCCATGTCTTTTTACACACATTCAATGGAATGAAAACCAGTACATTTTATAGCTAAAAAAGACAAAACGTTCTATCACAATAGGTATGACAAGGAACAAAGCTCGAAACAACTCTGGGTATTGGGTACGCATCTGTGCTTCCCTCTACCATGTACTCTCCTTAAGACCACCATGTCTCCACAACACACAAACCAAGGGAATGGTTCTCCCATGAAGCACCTTCTCCTTGCGATCCTCGCTCATCACTGGTCTCTCCACAAAAGTCACGTCGTCCTCGATGTTCAGCTCACCCCAATCAAGGATGTGTGAAACGTCGTTCAGATACCGACAGAGCTGGGACACATGGTATAAATCATGTATCCTTAGTAGCGCAGTGGTAAATCTAGCTGATAATTTACATCTCTGACTCACCGCATCACTTCGAAGGGTCCGATGAACCTGGGAGAAAGCTTACTCCCCTTGCCAAACCTCTGCTGCTCACGCCGAGGGGAGACCTTCAAGAACACGTGGTCTCCAACCTGAAACTCCAAGGTCCTCCTCCTGGTATCAGCATACGACTTCTGTCGGTCCTGGGATGCTTTCATCCATTCCCGTATGAGCTGAACCTTCTCTGTCATGCTCTGCACCTCTTCCGGGCCAAGGATGCTTGCCTCTCCGACTTCAGTCCAACACACTGGTGAACGGCATGGCCTCTCGTACAAGGATTCAAACGGGGCCATACCAATGGTAGAGTGGTAGCTATTATAGTAGGAAAACTCTACCAGGGGAAAGTATTGCACCCATGATCCCCATGAGTCTAGAACACATTCCGGCAGCATGTCCTCCAACGTCTGGATGGTGCGCTATGTTTGCCCATCTGTCTAGGGTTGGAAAGCAGTGCTAAGGCGTAGCTGGGTGCCAAAAGCATGCTGCAAACCCCTATATAATCATTAGGTAAAACGTTCATGCCTATCTGAGACTATAGACCTTGTAACTCCATGCAACCGCACCACCTCATCCATATACCTTCACGCCAAAGCATCCACTGCACTTGACTCCCTGATCGCCAGAAAGTGAACCGATTTCATCAACCGGTCCACTACCACCAAGATGGCGTCATATCCCCCTTGGACCTTGGGTAGTCTTGTGATGAAATCCATCAAGATTTCTTCCCACTTCTACTCGGGGACATCTAGAGGCTGCAGTAGGTCTCCTGGAACTCGGTGTTCAGCATTCACTTGTTAGCACACTAAGCACTTGGCCACAAACTCTTCCACCGCTCGCTTAACTCTGGGGAACCAAAACTGCCTCTTCAATCCTTGGAATATCTTGAAAACTCTTGGGTGTACCTCTAGAGGTGAGTTGGAGAACTCGCTGAGAATCTTGTCGGGGATCACTTTTAGAAAAAATAAACATCCCTGGAAAAGCATCCGGTTCTGACCATCCTATATCCATCCTTCTGGAGCATTGCCCTGGTTAACTCGGTCATGCATCACCTCGCACTCTAGTTCTCCCCACTGAGATTCCTCCACTTGCTGAAATAGAGAAGACTACACTGTCATTAAATATAGGCAGCCTCTACCGCTATCCATCCTCGCATCCAGGTGTAAGGCAGACAACTCCTCCATCGCCTTCCTGGCGTCCGCCGACTCTTGGACCACATCCTTCTGCATCCTCCTACTCAAGGCATCAGCCACTACATTTCCCTTTCCCTCAGTATAAGAGATCTCAAAGTCATAATCTTGGAGGAACTCCACCCATCTCTGTTGTCGCAAGTTTACATCCCGCTGGGAGAATATATACCTCAATCTTTTGTGATATGTGAAGACCAAAAATCGTTCTCTGATGAGGTAGTCCCGCCATAACTTTAGCCCAAAAAATGACTTCTAGAAGCTCCAGGTCATGGGTGGCATAATTACGCTCGTGAGGGCGTAGCTGCATGGACCCATAAGAGATCACCCCTTGTCGCTGCATCAACACACATCCCAGGCCCTGTGCTGAAGCATCACAGAACACCTCATAGGCCGCCCCTTCATCTCGTAATCTCAGCACTGGGGAACTAACCAACTTCTTCTTCAGATATCTGAAGGCTGACTCGCACTGCTCACTCCACACAAAAACCTAGTCTTTCTTGGTCAGGGCTGACAAAGGGGCTACTACTTGAGAGAAGTTGGGTATGAACCTCCGATAGTAACCTGCCAGCCCGAGGAAGCTACGGACCGCTGGCACATTCTTGGGTGTTGCCCAAGAAACAACTTCCTCAACCTTTGACGGGTCCACCGCTACCCCCTTCTCAGACACCACGTTCCCAAGGAAGTTCACTTCTCATTTCCAGAACTTGCATTATGAAAACTTCTCATAGAGCTGATGATGTCGGAGGACCTTCAAAACCATCCTCAGGTGCTCTGTATGGTCCTCTTCTGACCTCGAATAGATCAGGATATCGTCGATGAACACAACCACGAACCGATCCAAGTACTCCCAGAAGATGGAGTTTATAATCCCCATGAACACAGCTGGGGTGTTTGTAACGCCGAAGGGCATAACTACGATCTCAAAGTGTCCAGATCTGCACCTGAACGCCGTCTTTGGGATGTCACTTTCCTTCACTCCCACGTGGTGATACCCATACCGCAGGTCGATCTTCGAGAACCATATTTCCCCTTTCAGCTGGTCAAAAAGATCGTCTATCCTCGGAAGAGGGTAGTGATTCTTAATCGTCACCTGATTCAGCCTCCTATAGTCTATGCACAACCTGAGACCACCATCTTCCTTTTTTGCGAACAAGACTGGAGCACCCCATGGTGATGCAATCGGCCTAACATAACCCCTCTTCATCAGATCGTCAATTTGGATCTGCAACTCCCGTAGCACTGAAGGTGCCATCCGGTAAGGAGCCATCGAGATTGGATGAGTGTCGGGCTGTAGGTCTATCCCGAACTCGATATCACATTGAGGGGGTAGAGTCGTCACCTCCTCAGGGAAGATGTCCATAAACACACGGATGATCTCTGGAACTTCCACCATCTCAGCATCTACGGGTTCTACTGGCATCTTGGCTAGCAAGGAGAGGATGGGTTCCTCTCGCCTGCTACCCTTCTGACTGCTCCGCTCGCCGGTGAAGGTAACATATCGGCCGCCCAAGTCCGAGAACACAACCCTTCCTCGAAAACATTCAATGATGGAACACACAGAGAATATCCAGTCGATGCGTAGGATGACATCGTATGGCTGTATCTATAGCAGAAGAAGATCCCTAACTGACCGATGTGGCCCTATCATCAGTCTGCATCCCCGACAAACAAACAAAAATTTGGTCTGACCCCCCGACTAGTGTGCTCAAAACCAGGGGTACTAGGAGACTCTCAGCATCTAGACCCAAGGCACGGGCTAGACTGGGTGCAACAAAGGAGTGTGAAGCTCTGGTATCGAACAAGGCAAAATAAACGGTACTAAACAAATTGATCGTACCTCAAACAACCTCCGGCCCAGCTGGAACTGTTGCCTCTGTAGCGTGTAACTGTCCATGCCCAGCTCCTCTACCCCTCGGCTGTCGGCCACCTCCCCGACCACACCCCAGTCGAGGTCCCTGAGGAGCGCCCTGAGGTCGGACCCCTCCACCTACGTCTGCCCTTAGAGGAGCGGTAGCTCGCTATCGCTGTTGTTGCTGCTCAAAAGGACTAGCCAGAAGATGCTGCTGGGGCGGGTGGTGGGGTTGTCCGCCACCGCTGTATTGTACCTGGTCCGGGCACTGACTCCGAAGATTTCCAGGGCTCCCACAAATGAAGCACCGTGGTCCCGGGCCCAAAGGAATAGGGCGAGGACCAGGGGATCGAAACTGAAAATGATGTGGCCTGCCCCCTGCCTGTCAGAACCTAGAGGGTCCTGACGCTGGAGGCCTACTGCTGATGGCGTTCCCCTTCGATTGCCACAGCTGGATCACCTCTCGTGAAACTCCTCCTAGAGAATGCATCCTCTCCACCACTTTGGCCTTCTTCTGGACCTCCAAGTACATCGGAAGGGTAAAGGGGGTAATAGCATACTGGAGGTTGGATCAGAGCTCCTCCTCCAAACATCTTGCCTGAGACTCCTTGTCGGGAAAGTGGTTCGGAGAAAAACATAGGAGTTCCTTGAACTTGATCCCTAGCTCCCTCACTGACATACTCCCCTGTTGGAGAGAGAGTATCTCCTGTCTCTTTTCCGCCTTCGTCGTCGAAGAGAGGAATTCCATCCGGAACTCCCTCTCGAAATCAGCCCATGCGACCTCAGCCTCTATCCTCTCCCCTAGGTAAAGAGTCCACCACTGACGTGCCGCTCCCCGCATCTGGCTGACGGCCAGAAGAACCCACTACTCGGTCGGGGCCCGAATCAGGCTGAAGGCTATCACTAGCTCCTCTAGCCAGCTCTTCGTCTTCATGTCAGAGGTGCTTCCCTCATACTTCTCGAAGGTCTATTTCTGGAAGGCCCGAAGAGTCTTCTGCCACTGGTCATCCTCCTCTTCCATGTCAGCTCTCTGCCAATCGGCCAAGGTAGTCTGCGGGGCCTCAATCGCCTGTACCACAGGCGGTCACCTTCCCGGTGCCATAGCAGCAAGGTAAACAAGGAATGCCTAAGCCCAAGTAGTGCAGAATATTGTGTTTAAAACTTCTTAAACTTTTCGTTTATTCTTAAATCCCAAAACACCCCAAAAACACGAGAACACAAGTCATTATGATGCATGTACCTTTCCTAGGGTCTCTACCCTTCAATCATCATGGCATCACTTGGTTGTTTGGTATGTCTACAGTCCTTGCGTCGGATCATGGGGGGCCCTAAAATCCCGTGTCCTAACCGGTCTTCTCTGGCCTACTTCACTCACTGAGGTCACCCAACACTGTTTCCATACCATCCCATGCAATCCTCACTGTGACTAACTCCAGACTCCATCCTATCTCTCAACCATTAGCTTTCATACCATTCTGTCATGACCTGCCTTCACCAAAAGGAGGGAAGGGTCAGCAGATTTCCAGGCCCTTCCTTCTTTAAGTTTAAGGAGAGATAATGACCCCCGATACCCGCCTTCAATAGGTCCCTGAGTGGCGAATAGCACCAAGGGTATAGAAATTACACACAAATGGAAGGTATTCCCCCTTTTGTATTATTAGATCGGGAGATAAGATAATGAAACCCAACAACACCAAAACTAAAATAAAATTAAATCCAAAAAAATAAACCATTCATACATGCGTGTTCCAAAAGTAAAAGCCACAAAGTATAAAAGTGACAACAAGGGTAAGTACCAAAGAAGGAAAATAGAAACTAAAACTGCCCCAAAGGTCCAATCCAGTATGGTCCTGTGCGATCCTCGAAGTCCTCCTAGAAACATGAAAGCAGTTTTATATACATAGGGTGAGCATACAAGTACACTCAATAGGGAAAACCAAAGACTCTCGTGCACAAGTGGGGGAACGTACTAAAGTCCCGTGAGAAAAGGAGTAAACCAAACACCTATCAAGGTAAACTATCCACCCAAGCCTTGCCAAGGCACACTCCCCAAATAACGCAATTCAAGTAATATATATAATAAGAGCACATCGATGTTTGGGTACCCCTTGCCACTTTCCCACTGGTTATTGGGACATCCTATGCATCGAACCAATCCCGCCATTCTCACCGCAGTCCCACTGCCACACCCACCTGCACACACCTGGGCCACAACCACACACAGTCCCACTACCGAATCATGCCCGCAAACACCTGGGCCTCAACTATCACACGTAACCACGCCTGCAAAAACCTAGGCCAGAACAACCAGCACCACCCCCGAAGACACATGGGCTAGAAGATCCACTGCCACGCCCGAAGACACCTAGGATTCATCCTGAAAATACTTGGGAAACCACCTGCCGCACACACCTGGCCAACCCCCACACTACCCTGACTGAAGATTCTTGGGCTAATAATGGACCTCAGGCCATCACAGCCTACCCGAAGACACTTGGGCTATCTGGGAAAGGGAGCAGAAAATGAGCTAATAACCAGCCACTAATAATAGTGTTGGGAAAAACACCCTCCCCCATGAAATGGGGGTCTTCGGCACTAAGTGCTCAACTTGGATGGAGCGCGAATAAGAAACACAAAACTACAAGTATTTATATATAGGTAACAACCACTCACCCAAGTTAGGTTTTTCTTCAGCCAGCTTAAAGGACACAAACAACACTCAGGTCCGAGTCCCGACTCTCTCCAACAAACCCATTGTCCCTTTCTTGTTTTCATGTTCAGTAATAATGTTCAAATAAGTTTAATCACTACTGGGAAACTGACACCATAATCATAACCAAGGAAAAGAAACCATCCAAACATCAATTAAGTATCCACACCTGGTTCTCTTGTAAAGTCACAACATCAAAGGAAAAAGTGAGTTCCCTCGAAGTACTAGAACCAAAGACAACCCCGAGACACTGCCCCGTGTCCCCTACCCCAAAAAGTTTTTTCATCAACAGAGGATCCCACCCCAATTCGTGATATAAACAAGGTAACCAACCGACCTTAAAACTCACAACCACCGAATCCATAAAAACAGGGGATCCCATCCCCAATTTCATAACCATCGAGAGTATAAAAATAGGGGATCACATCCCCTCCCACATCTCTGGAAATCTGCCCGTAAAAGAAAACAACCAAACCAATACCACCAACACAAGCAGGGTTATGCCGTTATTTTCAGATTTATAAGATTTACCACACTCCATGACTTCAATTATTGTGTGCTTTAACCAGGGTTATCAAGGAAAAGGGTTCATCTTGGTGCTTCCAATTCATTTAGTCGAATATAAGTAATTAAACAAAATTCCTTTACACAACAATGGTTATCCACCACAAACACGATCCATTTAAATATCACCACAGGTAAGGGTTCTTTAGTGCGCAAACAACAACCACCAATGGCCTCGATTTTCAGTAGGCGTAAGCCGCACAATTCAGAAAGAAGTTCATAATATAAAATAGTATCAACGATCACAGCCCCTCCTTCTTTCTTTAAAGAATCTATTCATTATCTTTATTTAGTTCCGGTTTATCCAATTCTAAAGAATCAAAAGAATGCCCACCCCACATGATACGCCAAAGAGAGAGGCAAAGAAGAAATTCCATACTTGTTGATGAATGATCGGCGCTTAGGATGGGCGCGGAAGTTTACGCATAATGATGCGGCTCACACGATGCGCGAAAATCATCCCGTCTGGACGAAAATCAGCCCGTCTGGACAAAAGTACTCCTCTCCCAGGTTGATCGAGAAAAGAAGAAACCCATGGTGAACCCTTTAGTTATAAGGGCCACGGACGGTTGAGATATGAATGTGAAACCACATAAGGCGTGGGGTCGTGGGTTGACCACGCGACCCCACACGTTATTAAATGGGTCAAGTGGTTTAAACCAATGCACATGCCAGGTTATTTCATTAATATTTAATTAAAACATTTAGGGCATTACCGGTCTTTTAAAACGAGCTTAAAGGGGTCAAACAAGAGCTTAAAACCCAATTTTCGCAAAAAAGAGCGCTACTGGAAAGAACCTGTGAGGGTAGGCCAGAGCCACGGGTAGCTGAGAGCTACCGGTCGCCAAGCTACCAATAGGCTGCAGCAACCGGTAGACCGAGCTACCGGTAGGTTGTAGCTACCGGTTGACCAAGCTACCGGTAGGCAGCAGCTACCGGTTGACCGAGCTACCGGTAGGCTGCAGCTACCGGTAGACCGAGCTACAGGTAGACTGAGCTACCGGTAGCTGCAGCTACCCATATACCAAGCTACCGGTAGACAGAGCTACCGTTAGGCTGCGACTACCAGTAGACCAAGCTACCGGTAGGTCTGCTACCGGTAGACTAAGGCTATCGGTAGGCCTACTGTTACGCCAAACTTCGCTGAGATTCTCAGACTAGAAAACCCAAGATGATATTTTCAGAATGTAATGGACCCCAAGAACTCGGGTCATTACAGGTTGGCCTAGCCAAATGGCTATGGACGTGTGATTTTGAGAGAAGGGGAAATACCCTTTTATAAGAGAGGTTAAGGTCACATTAGGAAATGTTTGAAATATTGTTTTATTAGAATATACTTTTCAGTTTCAAATGGCTTAAAATTAATTTATTGCTATGCTACGGTGGGTATGGGTCTAATTACTCTCAGTAAATTGTTTTTAGACAAGTTTAGGTCACCATATTAACCATATCTTCTAGATTTAACTCTTAGTTAAATAGTTTAACTTTTACCATGTCTTATTGTATTGTTATAATAAATGGTTAATTAACATACTATAAAAAGAACAGAGAACCTAAAGTGGTTCTTTTTTGACATATATAATTTTATATAATTCCTTTGGCCGAACCATATAATTTTAGGAGTATTTTATCATTCAATAAAATAGTATTGGTTTAAAAAAACATTTATGTCAATTTTTACACTATTTAGTATTTGGTATTTTGAAAAGTCATAAAAAATTATTATGTCCAAAAAAATTCATCAAATCAACCCTAACATGTCATATTAACCTATAAAATTATTTTAATTCATCAAAAGTCTCAATTTTCATTTATTTCGATATTTATAACAGCAATTAGTTTAATCATTCATTAATAATATAATTACTACATCATCATTATGTCATAAATAAATTTATTAAATTTATTTCTAAGAATTATAAATAAAATACCATGATATAGGAAATTTTTTAGATTTCTAATGAATATTTATAGTGAAATTTATATTATGTATAACTCTATATTAAAAATGGTTTAGTTATTAAACTTTGGATTTTACACTTTTAACTCTTCTTTAAATAAAATAACAATAAATGTCTTAATCCAATTGAAGTGGATCAAAGAGGTTCATATTTTCACCCTAAGGTTGATTTTGGTCGAAAAACACTTATCCAATAGCATTAGGACATGTGTTATGGTAATTATAACATCATTTTTACCTTTGATTATCGTATTTACTTTTAATTGTGGTGAATAAAATTCAAAATTTACTATTCACAAAAAAATTATTTTCACCTTATTGAACCACGTTTTACTTACTGATGTAAATTGTGTCTCTCATTTTTTTGAAATTCAATTCATAGAAGCAGTAAAATTACGTTTTATGCAAATTTATAAATGTGCCTAGAAGGTGGGTAAAAGACGGTAAAAAGATCAATAAAATTTTATATATCTAAACTTATTATAAAATGATTCCAATAAAGTACATTGAACTTATATAGGTATTATGTATTTAGTTTTAAATAAAATAAATTTAACTAAAATAAAAAATTATTTAAAAAAAGTCAGTCTTAAACAAAAATGTAGTGTTTTTCACTATTCCTAAGAAAATGAATGTTTTCAGAAAAATACCAAAAATTCACCCTAATCTAAGGTTGATATTAAGAATCCAAAAATGATGTCTATTTTACCAAATTCAACACATATAAGTTTCATTAATTAATTTTAAATTAATTCTCGTTGTCAAAACCAGAAAGCGGGTTTTTGAGAAATAAAAACTATCAAAAGATTTATATGTGTTTATGTCCAATTGAAAATTAAAATTACATTCAATGAAAAAAATAGGATTAAATGATAAAAATATAGTCTAATTATAAATCAAAACCATTCAAATGTATAATTATACAATATAAATTCATTGAATTAAAAAAAAATTTCAATTAAAATTTTGTATCTTTCATTGTTCATCAAAATATGAAAGTTATCATAAAAACACAAAAAAATATCCAAAATAAATTTTTATGTATTGATTCTCAAGAAGAATTTAATTTCATAAAATTTAATATATAAAAGTGTCAAATGATGGATTTAATAAGGGGTCTACATTAAATGCGGGAAGAATCCATTTTTGAAAAATACTTCTTTTATCTGAAAAATTGAATTTGTCCTTATATTATGTCTAAGAAACACAAAATATGTTTGTTAAAATTATATGGGATATATATATATAATTCAAAATGTGGTTATTAATATTCATAACCACCTTGTAAATGGCTAGTTTGATAGGTCATGGTGCGCTTGAACTCAGTGTTGCGTACATCACACGCTATTGTATTATTCAAAGAGAAACATACCGAGGAAGCTTGAGGTGTTACATTATTCGTTCCTACAATAAATTGCATCCTCAAAATTTGAAATTGTTCTTCAAAAATAATAGGTTAAAAAACACCTTGGTGGAAAACCCACATTAGAAATAAGGTTAATAAAATTTAGACTTAAGAAGAGGGAGACAGAAATGAAAAAGTCACCACCAAATTAAGATTTCGAGTAGGAGAACATGGGTGGAAATCATATTTGAATGAAAAACATAAATATTCATAGGGAGTGATTTATGTCATCAATGAAAAACAAGTGAACAATAAATAAAAAATTGATGGCCTCAATTCCATAAATCTACAAAGACTTAAAATATTATTGGTTCATAAAAACATAAGGTATTACAATAAAAAAAATTTGGGTTTAAGATCCACTCCCAAAATTTAACATATTAATTTCATGATATAATAAGAAAAAAAAAATACTTGAAAAGTAGAGTTCCATCATTTAACTAATTTCTACCACAAACTCATCTTTCACTCCCAAAAGATAACAGAACTCAAAAATATTCTATTTATCGTAATCATGTAGGGTTCTAAAAAATGAATTTATAATTCATCTGTCATGCCTTTTAAAAATACTAAATTATAAAATCCAGGACATTAGGTAGGCCATTGGTAGGTGATACACCCTTGTTTCCATTTGGTTTCAATTTCATGTCTCGCGACCTTGCCGGATGTGATAGGTTGTCACACGACCTCCGGGTTTTCCTTTTTATAAAAAATCCATAAATAATCTTAAGAAATGTTTTAACCATAAAAAATAGTATCCAAAGTAAAAATTAATTCATTCCAACCTTTATAATTATCTAGAATACTTCTGTCTAAACTCACAGTAAAAAATATATAAGGAAGGTATACATAATGAAGATTTGGTTTTTTTACCACATAATAACATGTGAATACCTTCATCATGGATTCTATTAAAACATGATAACACCCAAAATTACAGTAAAACCTTACTGAATACATTAATTCTCCCTTTTCCCTTATAGAATAATAGATATACTCCTTAAATCCAAAAAAAATTGAATACTCCAACAATGATGGAATAAACAAACCATTAATCAGTTTCATGGATATTAATAATACCCAATATACATTATCCAAATTAATTAATTATTATTCCAAAATCACTACCTCGGTATCAGGACCATATTAAGGATTATCTTTCTCTCAAACATATATTTTCCAAAATGGTTAACTTGAAACTGTGTCACATTATGTGGAACAATAAAATATCAAATACATGATGAAAACATACTACAATACAATACTTATATACTTTGTAATTATTATAAATTGTACATAATTAATACAATACTCAAATTACACAATTATTTAATAAAAAAATAAAAACACTAATCATTAATCATCATCTATGGTATTATAATAACATTAATATTACCCAATATCATCATTAACGGTATACTCTGATTATTGGGACATTGATTCCCATAGTGTCCCAACTCCTTACAGATGAAGCATTGTACATTTGAAACCTTTTTCTTACCCTTGAAATAAAAAACATGGTGTCCTTTTTCTCCACACATATAAAAAATTACCATTCATTTCAATCACTTCCTAGGGTGATTCTTTCCACAGTTATCACATATAGTAAAACCCTCCTTTACATTCTTCCCTTTATCTATCTTTCTCTCTATCATCCTCTTCTTCTCTGGATTCCCTTTAAATCCATATGAATCATATAATTATTTACTTATCCTATTAACACATGATACTATTTGTTTATAGGATGATAATAAATGGGATACTATTTCAATTATAAATGTTGGTTTAAGACCATGATATATGTGATCATTCTTACTATTTGGATCATACGTATTGATGGAGTTCTCATTCATTATGCTGGGAACCATTTCTAAACAATGGCATGCACTAGGTTAGTTTATGAATTGCGATGCATAACTCTACACTTGTAAAACACCTAACATAAATTGATCAGTTCATGCATGTTATCCATAATCATAAAAAAATCATTGATTAGGTATTTACACCTTAATACTTAATCATTTTTTGTAAAGAAAATGTGAATTATCATAAGAATATCCCCTGAGAGTGTCATAACCAAGAGTGAAGAAAGGCACATTGTCGTGTACCAGGATACCCCAGGTCAATCCCAAAACTCCTTGTTAGAGTATTCACCACTAGGTACATCTATTCCAGATATGTCTCTACATGATCGTATCTATATAGGAATGCATTTCATGGAAAATACACAAAATCTCAATATTCCCAAAAATCTAGGAAGTTCTTCTATACTTATCCACAAAGTCTATCTTAGGATAATGTTATCTAATATGAGTTTTTCTAAATCTAGTTTCTAAGGTTTTTACTAATCCTCCTTTGATTCCAACTGTAATTCCCTGAACCCAATTACCTAGAGTTGGCATATTATTTTAATACATTGTCATTATTACAAGGAATCATGTCCCGAAGGACCGATCAGTTTAGCATTCTTGGAAAATAGATTAGAAATATGAACGTTACATTAAAATTACAAAATTAAAATAGAACATAAATAATAAATTGAGAATTCCATTATTCCCCTAGCCTAACCCGGCATATATATCATAACACACTTCTTCACATCCTTGGAAAATAAAACATAAGAAAGGGGTGATCTCAGATGCTCAGAAAAGGTAAATAAATTAGCGGAAGCTATTAACATTTAAGGAGTGATGAGTAATAAAAAAACTTCCTTTTTAAACATAAACATGAACATAACATGGAGAAATTAAATAAAAAAATAACTTATAAACATGCATCTAGATATTCTACTAGTCGAATAATCACATGTAACAATTAATTTCATAATGAGGAAATTCATAACGCCGGACATCGTTACAACATATTCAAGACCTCGTGCCAAGACTAAAAATAAATTTTCTATCAAGGACTTCTTTCATGACACTAGTTTGCCTCATGAGACCTATTGATGCATCAAGGGGCTATATCGGACCCTACCCATCACATGCTATGTCCACTGCATTCCTCATATGAAAATGATGAAACACAACATCAACATTCGTATTAAAACTACAATAAAAAATGTCAATAATTCAACCATAAACCATGAAGGGTATAAAAATACAACACCCACAATCAAAAATATCATAACTCATTCAATAAAATATAGAATATTGTATTATAATAAATCAACGTTAATCAAGAATAACATTTAGTAAAGGATGTTGACATAGTTGAAAATGATAAGTAATACTTTTTTAGAGAAATATCCCTTTTTTAAAATATTTTAAAAATCACACATTTATAAAAGAAGTCATTTAATTGATATTTTTGAATCAAATTTTCCCACACCACTTTGAAACTTTTGAACATAATTAACATTTTTAAACAATCATGTCCATATAAATAAATCCTTAAAACCATTTGGAAAATATGGACATTAATGAGAAATATATAGAAGAATAAATATTTATAACATTTAAAATTTTGTTTTAGTTAAAGAGTAACTTAATAAAATCATTTTGAAATTTCTTTTATGAAACATTGACATAGATAATAAATATTTCCCATAAAATACTTACAAATAAACAATCTCGGATAATAATGAGATTGAGGATTTAACCCTTACCTAGAACTTTCCTTTGGTCGAGGGTACGTTTATCTTTATGTATAATGACCACAGTATGTTATTAGACTATACTAGAAGCATATTAATATTTATTATATCATTCATGATTCATTTATGACTTTATATTACCCATTTAAAAATTATTTCCATGTTAAATTAATATTTCTGGTAATAATTTCTTTCTTTATCGTACTTGTTTTAACTTGTTATTCTTGATTGTATCATTTTGATCAAGATTTAAATACTAAGAGAATATAAAAAATTATTTATATATCATATATATTTAGAATATAAATATTTATAATAGATAGATATATGAACTGGATAACACTATTTATGGAGACGGTAGGTCGTACGTATGCAAAAATGTTGTTTCCGTTTTCATATCGTATTGAACAGAATAAGTGAATAACATATATGTAAGTAAATACATAGATATATATACATATATATCCAGTAGAATTATTATGTCATATATAACATAATTATTAATAATATATGTTTTTATAATCATCGTTGAATGGTGAATGTGGAAATGAATGTCATCACGCCGTGGAGACGGTAAGATGTACTTTCACAAAAGCCATGATATCATTTCCTTAATGATTAAAATGTATGGAATTGTTTGGTATATTAAGTATACAAAGAAATTAGAATATTATTTTCATTATTTATATAACTATTACTCATCATTATATCCATCTAGATAATACAGTTTTGAATAACAAATTACACCATGACGTGGAGATGGTAAGTCGTACGTACACACGCATGGTGTAATTATCATTTAAAGGATGGATATAATAATGAGTATGGTTGTAAAATATTTATAAAAACATCAAATTATGTAGAAGGTACTGTATTTATTATTTTTTTATGGAAATAACAATGAAAGAGAAAGTGGAAGAATAAAATAACATTGAAAGAGGTGATAAGATAATTACCTCTTCATTGGGTGTTTTCTTTTGATTTGAATAAAATGACTCCATAGGTGATATTTATTCTCATATTAAGGCTTTTAGGTTAAAGTGATGGAATTGGGGAGGATATTTGGGCTGGGTTTGGCTGAACCAAATGGATGTGGAGGTGTGATTTTGGGAGAAGGTGAAGTAACCTTTTATAAGAGAGGTGAGGGTCACTTTAGGAAGAGTTTGAAATATTATTTTTTATAAAATAATTTTCGGTTTATAATGGATCCAAATTGATTTATTTCTAATATAAGCATGGGATGAGTCTAAATACTCTCAACCAATAGGATTTAGACATGTTTATGTCACCATATTAAACCTATCTTTTAGATTTAACTCTTAGTTAAATAGTTTATCTTTTACCATGTCCTCCTGTATTATTACAATAAATTGTTAATAAACATACTATAAAAAGACAAGAGAACCCCAAGGGGTTTATTATTGACATATATAATATTATCTAAGTTCTTTGGCCAAGACTTATATTTTTAGGGGTATTTTATATTTTAATAAAATTGTATTTGTTTTAAAAACTAATTTATGTCAATTTTGACACTATTTAGTATTTGGTTTTTGTGGGTTAGAAAAACATTAATAATTAGAAAAAAATTCATTTAATAAACCCTAACATTTCATATTAACCTATAATATTCTTTTAATTCATCAAAAGTATCAATTTATATTTATTTAGATATTTATAACATCAATTATTTTAATATTTCATTAATAAATTAATTGCGGCATCATCATTGTGTCATAAATAAATTTAATTATATAATGTATAAAAATTATAAATAAAATACCATGATATAGAAAACATTTTTAGGTTAATAACGAATATTTATTGTCAAATTTATATTTTATATAACCTTATATTAAAAATGGTGTATTTATTAAACTTTGAATTTTTACTTTTACCACTTCTTTAAATAAAATAATAATAAATGTCCTAATCTAATTCAAGTTGATCAAATAGGTTCATATTTTACTCCTAAGGTTGATATTGGCCAATAAATATTTATCTAATTGAATTAGGACATGTTTTATGGTAATTATAAAATCATTTTTAACATTAATTACCCTATTTTCTTTTTACCGTGGTAAATAAAATTCAAAAGTTACTATTCGCAAAAAATAATATTTTCAACTTATTGAACCACACATTAATTACTGATGTCAACCATGTCTCTCTAATTTTTGAAATTCAATTCACAGAAATGGTAATATTATGTTTTAGGCAAATTTATAAATGTGCCTAGAAGGTCGGTAAAAGACGGTAAAAAGTTTAATAAAATTTTATATATCTAAACTTATTATAAAATGACTTCAATGAATTAAATTGAACTTATATAGGTTTTATGTATCTATTTTTACTTAAAATAAATTTAAATAATGTAAATAATTATTTGAATAAAAAGTCGATTTTAAACAATAACGTAGTGTTTTTCACTATTCATCAAAAAATGAATGTTTTCCGAGAAATACCAAAAATTAACCCTAAGATAATTATGAAATTCTAAATAAAAAAAAATGATGTCTATTTTACCAAATTTGAAACATTGAAGTTCCATTAATTAATTTAAAATTAATTTCCATTGTCAAAACCAGAAAGCAGGTTTTTGAAAAGTAAAAACTATCAAAACATTGATATGTGTTTATGTCCAATTGAAAAGTGAAATTACTTCCAATTACCGACATTGGATTAAATAATGAAAATATAATATAATTATACTTCAAAACCATTCAAATTTATAATTTAACACTATAAATTATTTGAATTAAAAATTTCATTTTCAATTAAATTTTTGTATCTTTCACTATTGACCAAAATATGGATGTAATTAGAAAAACACCATAAATTTATCCAAACAAAATTTTTATTTCTTAATTCTAAAAAAGAATTTAATTTCGTCAAATTGAATATATAAAAGTGTCAAATATTGGATTTAAAGAGGCTTCTCCATGGCAGAAAAACTAAAATTTTTAAAAATACTTCTTTTATCTAAAAAATTGAATTTGTCATTATATTATGTATAAGAAACACAAAATATGAATGTTAATATTATATGGTATATATATAAAATTAAAAATGTGGTTAATAATATTCATAACCCTTTTTAAACGGCTAGTTTGATAGGTCGTGGTGTGCTAGAACATGGTGTTATGTACATCAAACGCTATTGTATTATTCAAAGAGAAATGTACCATGGAAGCTTGGGGTGTTACATTTATATGGTATTTTTTTAAGAGACATTATTTTCATACATTATTCCTGAATTATGGGATAATTTTGGATCTTGTTTGAAATATATCATTATTTTATTATTGGTTTTATTTTTTCAAATGTGGGTAATTTGTGCCATTTTAATTGTATATACCATCATTATTATTTGCTAAACTGAGTTATATTGATGGCAGGCCTCAATTTTCACTCATATTCAATATAGTCTTATTAGAGGTTACCCATGGGATTAGCCTATAGAAAATAGTATCAATTATTTTTGTTAAGAGTAAGGGTGGTGTAAAGAACCGGATTTTTCCATGGATTTTTTTAAATTATATGAAAATTTTAAAATTTTGCAAAAATTGACGGTGCTTGATTTCAAGCCCCAGAGTGCCCGGAAATAATTTATGAACTTTTTTAGGTATGTTTAGTAAACACACGAGGGTGTTTTGTAACTTTTGAACCAATGGTCGAAATTGAAATCCAAGGACACTGTTGAACTCGCAGCAATGATATTTTCTTTTGGAGACCTTCATGTCGACCGCTATAGGTCGAGGATGAAAGTTAGTTTTTTGGATTTTTGTGGGAGAGTTAAAAGAAAAATAATAAAAATTAAATAATTACTTTTATTTTTATTTGAAAACTCCTTTTGAATCTTATTGGTGGGGACCACCTGGACACCTCTCTTAATGGGAGGAAACTATTAGTTTTCCCCCAATTTTCTGATCCAACTTTAATTGTTTAATTAATAAACATAATTTATTAAGTTGCTTCCTCTCCTTTCTTGAGGTTGGGGGAAATCATTGGCCAATGAGAGCTTCGGGGAAATATCCTCCAAATGAAGAACCGCTCCAACCATGAACATTCTCCCGTTCAAGAATGTGGAACTGACCTTGGAGCGAGTTGTGGGATAAATGGGCACTGACGTCTTCATCATCATCATCTTCCTCCTCACAAAACCTCCAACGGACAATTGAGGTAGGGGTGTGTTTATGTTATTCTGTGTGGTTTGATGTTAAAATTATCTCCCTGAAGTTGTATTCTATCTGTCTAACGTGGAGGCTGTGGACCAAATAGACAAGGTTGATCCCTCCTCATCTTTAACGTTGAAATGTTCTTTGCGGTCCTTGAGGATGGTGGTGGCAATACTGCGCCACCGAAGCAGACTGTGGCCCGTCAGCCACGGTGGTGGAAGGACAGTAACCGTCATGTCGGTTGGTTGCATGGAGGGAGGGTGACACACATCTGTGTTGATGATTGAGCAGGAGGCCACGACCCGTCAATCGCAGCAGAGCAGGGGGAGTCTGACACACCGGTCGGCCACGTGATCAAGTGGGGGCGCACGTCCGCACAGCTAGACGTGGAGACCGTAGTTGCCCGACTACAGCAGAGGTCGAACAGCTTCCAACATCCAGTCGGCCATGGTGTAGCAGCGGTGTGCATCCCCACCATTAGAGGGAGGGCCGACCATTTTTTGTTTGCCACGACACGTCGATCGGGACCACTCCAGCGGGTCCCACATGCTAGCTAGTGGCGCCACATGGCGCCACCTATTTGACCAAAACCGAACAGCCAATGGGTTGTTCGAGTGACCTAGGGGGAGTGCCTCCCCTCCTGGGTGGAGGCTACAGTGTACCCCACCACAAGGGGCCACCCCATCTGTGGGATGGGATGGGCTCCCACCTTCATGGGCCAGGTCGGGCCCAGACCGGGTTGGTTCGGTCCGATAGGGTCGAACCGGACCCAGGCGAATCAAGACCCAGATACGCCTTTTTGGTCAAATCATTATAATCAGTCATTCGTTTGACGAACCTTCTGTAGTAGTAAATTACTAGGATCAAGACTGTCCTTTTGATACACTCCCCATGAATTTTGGATAAAGTTAGAGTACATCCAGGTTGTATCGAACACGAATCCAACCAGGCCCTCAAAACGGAAACGCTAATAACATACAGACCACACGTCTGATTGACGCACTATCTGTCACGTTGAGTTCCTTTGAACGTGATAGAACTTGGTGATACTTCTTCATGGGACTCCATGGAAGTTCAAGTATTTACCAATGTATTGAGGAGAGGAACCTTCGAGAATCAAGCACGCTTAGTGCGGGAACCCTGTGGATGGTTATACTTGAGGAGACTTCAGATCCTATGTGGGTCATCTTAAGATTCGGTGTGGGTCAGCATCTTAAGATCTTGTGTGGGTCATCTCAAAATTCTATGTGGGTCATCTCCAGATCCTGTGTGGGTCATCATCAGATCCCATGTGGGTCATCTTTGATCATGTGTGGGTCAATAATAGATCTTCTCGATGAAGTAAGATGATATAGCAATACTGCTAATCATCTATACTTATATACTTAAGTTATACTTGTTGTGAGTTGTGTCCTTAACTTTTTGATATTCTACTGTGTGGTGTTACCTTTGGGGTACTTACCTTTTTTCTACACTTCTGTGTGGTGATACCTTTCCAGTATTCTAAAAATTGGCATTACCTTTGTGGTACTTACCTTTATGGTACACTTTTGTGTGGTGATACCATTGTGGTATTATACTATGTGGTGTTACCTCTACGGTACTTACCTTTGTGGTACAATTTTGTGTGGTGATACCTTTGGGGTATTATTCTATGTGGTGTAAACATTTTGGTACTTACCTTTGTGGTGAAACCATCATTGTAATCTTTCCTTTGTGGTACAGTTGTAATTTTTTCTAAAGATTTGGACATTGTGTTTCCTCAAGAACGAGATGGTTATACTTGGTAAATTAGGTATATGTTTGGTAATAAACCTAAGTAGGGTTGATTGTTTCTTTGTGATTTGTAATTGTGATCTTATTTTGTGGTTTATCCTTTGTGGATTCTGAGAGTCCTATGTGTGTATCGGGGTCCCTACTGAGTGTTTTTATACTCACCCATGCACGGGTTGTGCCCTAAACTTGTTGTGTCTTGTGTAGATAAAATACAACATTGATCTAGGATGAGGGTTCCATAATTGGAGGAATATCAGAGGTGGACATTAGACGAGACGATCCGCAGAGATGGTCATTCTAGAGTTGTACCTACCCTTCCGGTTGGATCCATAGCGGGTGTTCAAAGGATCTGTTCTCAGTTTTACATGTACATTCCAGTAGGGCTTGTATTCTAGACACTTTACTAACTGTACACACTCTTTTTACTATACATTTTACTTTGTGCTCGTATCTTGCTGTTTTCTTGGTTGTGTGAGTTTACAGGTTATAAAGGTAATGCATTCCTGGTTTTAGAGACATACCTTTCTGGTGAAAGTCGTTAGCCCCAGGCCTAGGGAAGGCGGGCTTGGGGTAGTCACAGCACGGGCCCCGGGGGATGGGTCGTGATAGGTGGAGACTATATTTAGGCACTAGTGAGGATTGTATGGGTTTGTTGGGTAATGATACCAATTGATACTAGTTCTCATCTAAGGATACTGGCTAGGAAATAGGATTTTAAGGCCCCTAAAGATGTAATGTGAGGACACTGAGTTTAAAAAAATCACTAAGTGAAATGTTTTCACAGTCATGGTAGATACCAAAGTTGGGTAAATACATAATGATTTTTTGTGACTTTTTTAAAATAAGTATTTTTTTAAAATTAAATAAGTTGAATCTACTTAAATTAATTAAATAGATTATAAGCTATTGGGATTAAGAGTTTACCTCCATGTTTTCATATATGCCTACTAGTCATCATTCATGAGTGGTTTAATTTGGTGATGTTTAAAATACATACACAACTGAACATCAATGAGTTTATCTAGATGAGGACGATGAGTTTTATAGGAAAATATTATGCCAGATTTAGTATTGGGGATTAATGTATTATTAGGGTAGAATATCTAATTTAGGGATAGAGTATTGGTTGTTGGATCTATTGATATCCTTTAAAATAATCCAATTTATAAATGTGTATCAAGTTTCATTGGTTATTAGTCCTACATAGAGAGAAATTTTAGAGATGTAGATCTTATATCTTGGGGAGTTAAAGGAGGAAAAAATTGTTTGATGATTTATATAGGCAGAAGATTCCCACTCTTCCATAGTGGAACCTTTGTGTTTGAGAGTTTAAGATCGGATTTACGGGCTTTCTTTTCTTGGATCCAAATCATTCTCTGGATGAGGGTATAGGGATCGGTATTTAGAGAAATCTCTACATCCCATTAAACAATATTTAGTCAGCCCATACACATTCCCTTTATATTTAGATGTACATAAGATGTATGAGGTCATTGAGATGATTCATAGATAGCAGGGTCCATCTAGATACGTAAGATAATAGAGATACCTATGGGGAATAGATTTATTGGTTGTATTAAACATTTTTTGGTAGTCTAGGTTTCATCCCATTTGGCATTTGATTCATTGGTATTCTTCCTCTAACTTATTTGGGAATAATAGTTTTGATGAACCATTAGGAAGTCTATTCCAATTCTATTGTTTTGTGATGTCAATCTTAATAAGGGATCATAAAACTCAATATAGTATGGATGGTCAGATACCATATCATCACTATAAATAGATGCTTCCTCTAAGGTCATATAAATAGAAATGGTACCCTAATTTTGTTCCTCCATGTATAGATGAATCTAGAATAAATCAACCTCATGAAAACCTTTTACCTTAGGGATATTAGGATATGATCAACCATGGAGGATGTCTATAGTAGTGAGGTAGATAATCCAGATTATGCAACCTTCATGTTAATGAAATTCAACTTTCAAATAGGCGAAATACTATTTGATGTACCATCTATCTATCTTCCACCATGGTTTATGCTCTACTTGATATTGAAGCAACATACATATTTATATCAAACACCATAATTCATGTCTTAGGCCTCAAGGTAGAGAGGTTTTTGATTCTCATGTTATAGACTACTAAAGTAAGAGTTTAGGTGTTTCTTCTTAATGTGTTCCAAATTTGTGAGGTGATAATGGGAGAATGACAATAATTTTTTCATTTATTTTTGATTTGGATATATGCATTAAGAATTATTCGTCGAATCTACTAGTTAAACTCTTTATTGTATATTAATGATTCATTATAAGGAGGTTTGTGTTCTATAATTTGTTGGAACAACATGTCATGCTCATTGGTGAGTGAGATCATTGAATGATTCGTAGATATATAGATCTGTTACCATCTTAGCTAGCAACCCAATCCATGAATTAAGTAGGTGGTTTGTGGTTAAGTTTCCTAGAGTCATGGAATAATTTCTATAGGTTTTTATTGAGGATTTTATATCCTTAAACCATGAACATGACATCAATTTTTTGATAGATTTTTATGCCTAGTGCTTCTTTGATTTTGTGGGCTCCTTACTGGATGTAAACTTTTAATAATTTAGTTTTATAGATTTGATTGATAATATGATATAGAAGTGATTTATAATTCCCAATGAGTCCCCATTAGTTTATCTTTTTTTATCTTAAAATAATAATATTTATGGTTTGGGGTTGTGGTTAAACAACCTGTAGTTGAAAAAGGTGATGGTCAAGAACCATTAACCTCTTCTATGGGTTAATGATTTGGTTGACCAGTTGAAATGAACCACCTAGATTTCAATGATTTATTTATGATATGGATACCATGATATGATAGTGAAGGAGGATGATATAATAAAGACTATTTTGGTGTCGATATGATCACATTGATTTTGGGATCATGGGATTCTGGATAATGAATGTCCAAGTTATTTTTTTGGGACTCAAGAACATTACAACTCAAGAGTTCTTAATAATTTTATTGTTGTGTTCATAGATGATGTCCTTGTATAATCATTTTCATAGGAGTATCATTATAATAACCATAGGGATGTTTTAAAAGTCCTCATACACCCTCAAATTTATTAGAGTATTTTTAACTATAAGTTTTGGACATATGAGGTACAGTTCCTTCAGAATGTGGTGCCTCATCAGGATGTGTTAGTTGATCCTTTGAAGATATACATATTAGTTTATTAGGTGTTAATTAAGAGTGTTATGTAATTTCATTGTTTTAATGGTATCATGGGATATTATTGGTGGTTCTTATTGAACTTATCTCTGGTAATAGATCCATTTATAGATTTTATCAATGAGGATCATGATTTCATTTGGAAATATAAGTCTTAGATAACATTCAACTACCTCAAGGATAAGTTGACTAGTTTTCTCATCCTTTGGATTCCTAGGTAGGGGTTAATTTTTAAAGTGTTATTTAACACTTCCAATCTCTATTTTGTATTTCAATTGATTTATAAAAGTGCAATGATATTATATGGGTCTATGAAGTTATATCCCTACAATCGTAACTACACCACCCATGAACTCGATTTTTTTATACTGGTTTTTTGTTCCAATGTAGTGACGACATTACTGGATTGGTGATAACAATGTGGTCTTCATAAATTAATATTGATTGATGTATTTTTTCCACGATAGGACATGAATCTTCGACATAGGTGGGGGATGATGTTTATACATGACTATCAATGTGAGATCTACTGTATCCCTAAAAAGGGGAATCTGTTTTCTGATGTGTTATGTAAGAATTCATGGGTAGGTGTTGTTTGAGAGTTTGGAGATTGTTTTAGGAATATACTAGATCCCAAATGATGCATCTATATATGAAGGAGGTTAGTGGTAGATATGTGTAGTTTCATGTGACATTAAAATCATCTTTGATGCAATAAGTGAAGGATTCATGGTGGGGAGACACAGAGGTAAAGTTGATAAGGGATAATGTTATTCATGGTGACTCATTATAGGTATTTTCATAGGATGATCGAAATTAGTTAACATATCATGTGAGGTTTTTTTTACCTCTATGATTTGCAGTAAGGTTATCAATGAGCTCCACAGATCGGTAGTTCTAGTGAATCTTTTTATAGATGAGATGTTCACACCTTGATGGGTCAACTTTATTGTCCTAGGATGAACTAATTAGTGGCATAGTTTTTTTTGAAATGATTGGTCTTACCTCTAGGAAATGTAGAGAATGATGTTCTAGGAGGATTTATGTAACTTTTATATGTCCCCAAGTATAAATTGTATGGACGATTGATTGATTTTGTGACTATTTTACCATGATATTAGTGAGGATGTAATGGTATTTGGGAGGCAATGGAGCTATTGAAAAATTTTAGACAACACATATCCATGAAGGGTTTAGGTTTTATTGAGGTTATAGAGAATAAATATGTGTATGTGGTAGTGTGGCTACAAATGGCACTGGGGATAACCATTTATGATAAGAACCCTCATTTAACCTTATTTTTCTATGGAGGTCTCTAGAATTATTTTTGTCTCATATATTCCTTAGTAAATAAATACATCCATAGAAAGGTATATGTAGAGTAGACTACTCATATATTGGATGACATATTATTGGATTTTATTATAAATATTAGAAAATAATGGGTGAAGCATTTTCCTCTGGATGAGTTTTCTTATAATAACATATATCACTCTCAACTGTAATGGATCTATTCAAGGAATGATATTAGTGTCCTTATCATTATTCATTATGTTTGATTTAGTTTAGGGAGTAATTATTTATTAGGATTTTTTCAATTATCTATGGGGATGATTAAGATGATCTTGGAGTGGATGAAGGTGGTAAAGAAGAATCAAAAGTCATATTTTAATCAGAGGAGGGAGTTTTTGGAATTAAAGATTGGTGACCATATGTTTCTGTGTGGTTCCCCTAATCATGGAATATTTTTTCAAATTTTAATTTATGTCCCTAGTTTATCATAGCTTTTAAGGTGTTTTAGTGTGTTGGATAATTGATGTGTTATTTAACACTTACTTTATAGCTGGACTGAATCCATGATGTCTTTCATTTTTCATAATTTCATCAATATTTACATGATAAATCCAATATTATTTATTCAATGTATATTTATTTCAAGTGGTGTGTAATGTTCATGGAGAGGATGATCAAGATTTAATATCATTATAAGAAGCTATTTCCTTACCACATTGTTGATCTATTTTGTGTCTTGTTGAGTCATAGTTTCCTAGAGGAATTCACTTTGGAGTTTGATTTATAGATATTTTATGAGTATCCCAAGAGGTTTTTAATTTTTTACTTTATAAGTGGTTTTTTATTTTATTTTATTTTATAATTTTTTAGGTTGGTTGTTTATGTATGATTGATGGAGTTTTTTTACCTAGTGTCGCTAAATATTTTTTTAGTCGTGTTTTATCTGTTAATAGGTATCTTATAGGGGTACATGGTCTTATAATATATGGTATTCCTTTGGAGTTATTTTTTATATCTCTAAATTACTATCTCTTTTTTATTGTTATTTGAAATGAAATCCCATACGTTTTTTATTTTTTCCTTTGTGAGATTATCATATTTGAGGAGTAAGGATGAATTTGGAGGATTTTTGGGCAATATCAATACTAAAATTTCAAGAAGAAATAATAGGATATGGAATGAAAAATATATTAAACATGTGACAGGGATAAAAAAATTATATTTGTGGTTATGTATTTCATGGTCAAGGAATGATGAATCATGTCACAAAATAGTGCATTCGATGGGAAATTTTTTCTTAGGGGTGAGTGGACTCACATGAAGGTTTAATTTAAACTTAAAATATTCATTTTGTAATTTCCTGATTTCTAATTAATGTATGAGTTTTTATAATGAAATTTATTTATATTTGTGATGTTTTTTACTAAATATCATTGCAAAATGGTCATGCATATCATGGTTTTAAGCTTGGATTTTGAGGTTCCGTGGTTTTTTCTGAAGTATGATCATGACATAGAAATGTTTTTCATAGTGAGAATATTTAAATAGTAATATGAAATTAAATGTTTAACCAAATATCTATTTAATAAGATATAATATTATTTATAGAATAAATTATAAAGGTTCGGTGAACTCTATCCATCATAGATTAAAGAGGTTCTCTCGTACCATTAGGATTTTAGTTTCCATCACAAGTATAAATAAGAATCCACATATATTTCTCATCTTTTAAATAAAATTTCCTAAAATCACCTATATTATAGTTTCTTTTCAAGAAAACACGTACCTCCTTTAGAATATTTTGATCCTTGTAATCATAGAAAAAGTATTCCTCCATCCATAGTTAGTTAATTATATTTTCTTTTGGGTTTACATTCATCCCTTATTCTATAGAATGATTTAGTGGTTGTTTAGTGTTGATTTTGGTTATTTCGAGACCAAATTTTGGTGATTCTAGAATTTTATATATTAATAAGGTTTAGTTTCAATATTTGGGAATTCATTCAATCTATTCTCATAAATTTGGTTTCACAATGGTCATCAAAGAATTAGTCGTGGTAGGTGATTTATGAACACTATTTATTTTTGTGTATAATATGGAATTGAAATTATTTTTCTTTTATTTAGTGGATTATATAGAATTTATTAATGATAATAATGAACAATAATAAATTAAATGTGGTGAATGGTGTTAAATTCAAGTTTTTACTAGAATCTATGACATTCCTCATGAGGTTAATTCATGTTCAATACTATTTCTAAAAATTGGTTGTTTTTGTAAAATTTGCTTGATAATGAGGTGATATTTCCTCTAAAGAAATCACTCATACAATGATATGTATTTGATGTTTTTATTAAAATCATTATTCATGAAATATATAATTTCAATACTAATTACCTTGTAAGAAGTTTTTGGCTAATGTGACTCTATTGTAAAAGAAATATGTGGATGAATATAAATGATATATATGGGGATGATATCAGTGTTATATTTTGAATGGGCTTTATGAGTATTTTGGGTTTGGTTGTGGATAGACTTGGGAGATGATATTGGATGAACATGTTGTTTGTTTTTGGTTTTAACATGTTTTGAGAAGTGTGGTTGTGATTAGTTAATATGGCACGTGTTGTGGGGTGATTTTTTGGTGGTTGGTTGATGGGGTCTAGTTGTTGTGGTGTGTAAAGGAATGTTATTTGGTTCACTATATGTTGTGTATGTTTTTGTGTTGTGGGTTTTTTTTATTTTCCTATCATTATAAGAATAAAAATATGTAATGAACCACCATGAATTCTTGTGGATGGAATTTAAATAAATCATAGCTATAATCAAGGTAATTATGCATGAAATAAAATGGATAATCGATTGATATATTGTGGGTATTGGGTGGAAGTGTTTTTTCATTAAATATATAAATGAATGGTATAATGAACCTAACCTTTATTATAATAGTAAATATATAAATGGAATAATGGAATGATTAGTTAATCTTTTTCGAATTCTTTTTTGACAATTCTTCATGTGGAATGGTGTTGGATTGTTAATTTAGTAAACATGAGTAGTGGTTGGTGTGTATAAGTTACTAGTGGATATTGCTGAATTGTGGTGATGTTTTAGGGAATTGGAAGTAGGGATTTAGAAAAACCATATATGTCATTATTTTTGTCTTATTATATTTTAATTATATTTTATTTCTTTATACTCCCCAACTAAGTTTAATTAGATTCCCAAGGCAGAAAATTACTTTCATGTATTTTCAAAATAATCTAGGTTGGGGGGGGGAATATATGTATTACTAATGCATCTTCCCTACTCTCCTTTTTTGTGGGGTATGATCTATGATTTATGAAGGTAGTTACAGTCATACAGAAATATTATGTGGGGAACTATAAGACCATATAGGGTATTTTTATAAGTATATATGGTAAGGTTCGTTCATTGAAGGATTAGTTCATGAGGTTGATGTCATTCAAGTTCAAGATACCCTATCACATTGGATATTTTATATGTGGTTAATACATGATATTTGTTCATGAGTATGGGATTATGTCGATGATATGATTTTGGTTGGTTGTGTGGCTGGACTGATGAAAACATGAGATGTTAGACCGTTTGGAAGGTTAAGATAGGTATGGCAAATTACCAAACCTCACCTAATGTGATGGGATAAGTATGGTGTGATACAATAGGGTTTTTGAAGGGATTGGGAGCACAAGACATTTAATTTTGGGGAATGATAAGGAAAAACTATTGGTAAATCATGTATATGGTACCCTTTTTGATATTTTCGTAACATTATTTTATTATACATAGTTGTAATACATAGTGAAAAATCCTTGGTGAGGATGTGTTGTAGATGAACTATTAGGTTCTTGTTGGTTCTCATATTTGTTCATTAAATCACAATTATGCTCCTTACATATTTTCTTAAAGTTTTCAAGTATGATCCTAATGCATATACGTGTTATAGTCAAAATAGTATATATAAATGGTTTCTATGATTTCCATGTTTAATTTAGAGATTAGGTTAGACAATTCTATCTCAATTCGTGAAGAAATATTTAGGGGGTATACATTGGAGTTTTAAATGGTGTTTTAGTAGGTTACATTTTTTATAAATTATTCATTAATTTTCAGAATATTTTCTATCATGGTAACTCCTCTATTTCTATGTATTTAACCCTATTTTCAAGTCACATGCATAGGGAATATTAGAGGTATTCCTTGGGGTCCACTATTGTCTGTACTATAGGCCAAGGTGGGTTTCTAGAGGTAGAGGGTCTGGAAAATGACATCATTATTCACTAGAATAATCTTGTGAATACAAAAAGATATAGAATATTATATATTAAAGAAACATTATATCTACACCAGATTTAATGAGTACTGCCACACATATACATTAAGATAAAAAATAATTTTATTAAATAAAATAATTGTGGGACTTTTTTGAATCACTAGATTTTATATAATAATGATTAATAGAGTTAGAACTCTATATTTAATTATGTCAAATATTATTATTTTTCAAGATTTGATAGATTATTAAAATAATAAATTTTAAAATTTCATAAGAATTATACGTAATAAGAAGACACACACACTTGTATAACCATATTTATGAGCCATATTTAAAATAAATAAACTATTAATATATTTTGAAAACATTTAGACACTTAAAATAAAAATACTTTAAACCCTTTTGTATTTCAATAATTTGTTATACGTATTTAATCATCAATCTATATTATGAAAAGTTAGAAATTAAATCAATAATTTTCTTTAATGAATTCCTTTTCAATTTATAATTCTATTTATTTCTCCTATATTCCATTATATTTATTCACACACAACCCCTTTTGAATATAATTTTTTATATTTTTATGCAGTTTACCTCCTTATTTTTTAATTTTAATTTCATAAATGATAAAATACCTTAAATTTCCATCAAATAACCTATGACTGTTTTCTTTCACATTCATAAAATCATTTAAAACACCTATATAAGTATATGGGTGTTCTTATTATTCATTTTTATTGAAAATACATTGATATTATTAGGAAATATCATCATAGGGAAAAATTTGACATTTATTTAAGAAACCCACTAGATTAGTACTATACACCACAAGAAATATGTTGGTTATCAATTGTTTGAATCTAACATACGTTTATTCATAGAAATAATCTTTTAATGATCCATTTTAACCCTTGTTTTATGTTATGATATGTTTTATTTTCAATATTGGACACCAAAACTTATGACTAATGTGACCAAGAAAACATTAAATGGAAATATATATTCTATAAATAAACATGGGAATTATAAATATTTTTCCACACCAATAAATCATTAATGATTTGTATAAAATATTTTATGAAAATTATATATTTTTATTCTAATATAAAAATTTAAATTTTTCTTTCATTCCCAATTCCATTAATCGGCATAGTATAATTAACACACAAACAATATTCTCAACATCAATGTGATATATGGATGATACCAAAAGGAAATGATAAGATTATGTACCAAAAAATAAAATAATACATGTATTAAAATAATCTACCTTTAATGTAAAAATATTTAATCATCATGAATATCTTATCAAAATAATTTTACACATTTTCAATAATCTGTCCCTTTGGATTATATTAGTAATCATCTACTTCAAATAAATCTACCTCATTAAAATGACTCTCTATAAAAATAATGATACCAATTATGGATAACCTTTCAATGTTATCTTCAGAAACTAATAATAGAAATAATTAATCTCTTGACACCAATTCATTACACTTTTAACTCTTAATCAATTTAAAGCCTCTATGAGGGAACTCGATATAGAAAATATGGGTAATTAATGATAAATTTTAATTTTTAGAACTCCTCATTTATGTCACAGTCATATAGAGATCATATATTTATAAGTCTTATATATTTATCATTTCTTTATTTGATGAAGAAATATTCCAATATATATGGTTAAAATGTCTCCTGTACATAAATCAATAATGATATCGATGTTTTCTATAAAAATCAATACACATGTGAAAAATTCCTAGATTTCCCATTTTATGTTTCTTACTTTAATTAATTTCCAATCATTTAAAAAAAAATTAATTGGATTTATTCCATTACACCCCTATTTAAAATAATAATAATAAATCAAATGGAATATAAAATATCCTACATACCTTTATCTTAATATGAATGAGGTTAAACATCCATCATCAACCTCAAATTTTGTAACTAGATATCCCATTTCTAAAAGAAAATCTGTATTAAAAACCACTATGTTATTGTATATTTAATGATGTATCAGTTAGTATATATATATATTATAATATAGAAAATAAACCAAATAATTTTAGTGATTTATTATTCTTTGATTTTCAAAACCCATGATAAATGAAAACAACACGTTAGGAATAAAATTTTAATTTGAGTCTTAAGCCACATAATTTTTATTTTTTATTGAGTTATATGAAAATATTATATTTTATTATTATATAACATTACAATATTATTCTTCCTTAAGTTTATTTTTATAGACTAATATACTAAAGAAAATACACCCAAATGTTACTTTTAAACATAAACATTTTCGTCCAAATGAATTTTTATATATCCAAACAATTTTATCTTTCCTTTTTAATAAATGAACTAATCATAACTAATAGTTTCTTTGACCTACCATCAAATACAATTGTATATAAAAAATTGATATATGTTGTAGACACTTCATAAAAATATAAATTATATTTGATCATTGTATTTTCAAGTATTGGAGATATATAATTTTTATTATAATATATATTTTATTGACATATATTATCGTATTATTTTTATAAAATTAGATCCTAATGTTATTATTGTAAAAATAATATTCAAATAATCTCTAGTATAATTCCTATAAAACAATTAAACATACTTATCATAAGATAATAAAATATGTTATTTTACTTGGATAATTTAAAGACCCAAAAAAATACATCATTTCCTTATGAATATATATAAATATAAAATAAATCCATGGTTTTAATATAAAACCCCTTGAAAAAAATTTACATTACCTAAAAAGATTATATCATCCATATATATAGTGAAAATAAGGCAATTCATTCATGCTAACTTGATATAAATGATATCTTATTGAAATTTGTAAATAAAAATATATATTTGACTTGGAATAATAAATAATATGGTGTTTATTAAAGTCATTAAAATCCTTTTTTGAACATTTATACCCTTATTATATATTTATCAGGTATAAAACCATTAGGTTAATATATATACCCCTCTTCTACACACACACTATTAAGGAATTTATATTTCACATCCATTTGAAAAAATTTATACTTACTTTGAGATTAAATAAAATAAAATATTATTATCATTTCAATATTTATCACTTGTTAAAATATTAACTAGATATATCCTCTTATACTTGGTGGCCCATAAATATTCCATAGTTCAATTTGAGTAAAAAATGAAGTGGGAGTTCTTGTATGGTGTGATATCCTTGTATGAACAGCATAATCATGATTTATAATAATATTTTGATAATTGATATTATTGAAAAAAATTGATGAAATTAATTGGGTTGTTATTCATAAATGGATATAGTGGGATCAATATAATAAACCTTCTCAAAAATTAAATATTCATGATTTGGATAAATTAACTTTTTCGATCAAAAACATTGTTTACCATCACGAGTAGTTTTTATATTTTTTTAACTAATGTATCCATGTTTAAAATTGAAATGTAAATTCTATTCACACATCCTTAAGTGAAATTAATTTTATAATTTACACAAATAAGTAATATTCAATCCTATTCATTGGATATTAGTTAACACTTGACCATAAGTCAACCAACATACAAGGAATTAATTTTTTTTAGAAAATTCATTCATTTACATTATCACAATGTTTTATCATACTTATAATATTATTCCATAAGTTATTCATGAACAACATAGTCATTGATTTAAATCTATTATGACCAATTTTAGTTGAAACAATTTATATTTCGATTATATTTTAATGTGAAAATCATTATTTAAATTTTTTAAATACTTTTAGAATCATTAAATCTACTAACATTTAGAATTAACCACCACTATAAAAAATCCTTATACATTATTTATCTTATGTGTTCAATGAAACTTCCATAACAATGGAAACTTATTTCCCTCTTATTTTCCATTAAAAAAGATAGGTATTCTTATTTATGACCAAATTACTAGGTAATATATTAAAGGAACCACAAAACACATAACTCATTTAGTCACAACATTTAGACCAATAAATTGAAAAATAAATAATTTTCTTAATCTCTAGATAAGGTTTTAAGATTTTTATTAAAATAATGTATATCTTAATGAGTTTTTACCCATAAAATTATATAGACATTATATTATAAATTACTATAAGATGTTCAATTGAACAATAATCACCCTCTTATATTTTTAAATCCTTTAAAATACTAAAACACACATAAAATATAATTTTTTCAAAACCTTCTTTTTTTCTAGATTGTTATAGCTTAATGATTTGAAAATTTTAAGAAAATATATTGTTTTATAAATAATAATTTATAGTTTAGTATTATATTTTAGAATATTAATTAATACGATTATTTCTATCAAATTGTTCAACTAAACACACTATGTGGTGGCTAATTATGGATCATTAAAATTTTATCTTTTCTTTAGAACAAATTTGATCGTGTCTTCACAATGGAAGAGAATAATTAAATTAGTTTCATAATAAAAACTGGATATAAAATTGAATAGAGATTTATAAGATAATATTTACATGGTTAACACATAAAATTATTCATCTAAGGATCACATATCAATGTTTTATTAATATCAAAGTTATTAACTAATTCAATAGTTTGTGATTTGAAGTATCAAGAAGAGCAAACAACTCAACCAACATCATCAACCTTCACATGTGTTCCAGAAACTAATTTAAATAGGGGTATATATATAAATGTCATATAGGTTCATCATACACTATTTCAATAAAAAAATCACACCTAAGTGCAAGGGGGTTTTCCCTGATACTTTTTCATTCTAATTATAGATCTTCAATAATTCAAATAGTTAACTTGGCCTTTACGTCTTGATTAGTAATGAAACTTTTAACCACAAACATATGTTCAGATTTATAGGCATTCAATAATCTTATACTTCTAAACCTCCTTTATCCCTAATATTATTATTCTCTTCATAATTTTTATTATTTTTATTATATTAAATATATTTTTCTTTATATCTAGAGAATTTTTGACATTCAAACATCAACTGAGTTCCTATTCAAATCCATCCCATAAATTTATTTCTATATAATATCCATCAATAAAGATAAAATGGGTCCTAATTATTTGTTTAACTACCAAACCCCACAATACATATTGTGATAAACGTTTTTTTAATTTTTCAAATATTGGAATTATGGTGTGACATGCTACTTTGTGGTATGATGAGTTAGTTTCTTCTTAACTTTCCCCATATATTTGAATGATCACATCAAAACATATTCCTTCATAGTATTTATACTATGGAATTTAATTTTTCATGGACCAATAGTATCTATATGGAAGAATATCATGACATGTATACTTAACTAGGAATGGCTTGACATACCTTCTTTAACATTAGCACTTCAGCACCAGAATCCCCAAAGATACATGATGTATCATCATAATGAGACTATATATATTGAGATGAAGGATTTTACATTCCCAAAAAATATAAATTCTTTTTGAAAACATTGCAGGGGTAACTCAACAGTTATATCATATATCATGGAACTCTAGAAACTTTTAATTCCACTAGACCATTTTTTCAAGGTGACTTATTAAGTAACAGTGTGTGTGAATCTTCTGAAGTATCTATTGATGACATGATTCATACAGTCATTGGCTGACTTGGGTAACATATATTAACCCTTTCTATTTATCTTACATAAAATATAAGGCACATTATATTCCTTCTAACTAGCTTCCAATAAATAAAAATTCTAATAGTACACTTGAACAATAAATTTATTGAAAAAAATATGTGGTTGGATAAAACTCCCCCAATTTATTTTTTGTCAACCATCATCAAAAACTCAAACATAACATCTACCTATATAAAATCTAATTAACCTTTACATATTATTCCCTTCTTATATAAAATATTTCTTTCTATTCTCTCCATATAGGTTCTACTTCTCCAAAAAATAGTACCACGGTGCTTGTCATTAATAATTAATATTTCTCCCCTACTACATACTCAGAATTTAGTAATAAAATTAAAGGGTTATCCAAATTTAGATTAAACCAAGATCCTAAATATATTATATTTATCAATATTAATAATCTTATAAAATATAACTAAATTAATATTTAATCAAACATGAGTGAAAGATGATATATGAAACAGGATATGTTATAAAATGAAAAAAATTTGTCCCATAAAAACTAACCAAACCATTACTTTTTCCATATCCCCATTATTACTATACCCACATTATTATTTCATCCAATAATAGATATGTAATTATAATAAAAAAATATTACTAAACATGGAATTAAGTTCTACATGGATAAGGTAATTTGATCCATTTTATTTTGAGGATATTAAGTGAATTCCAATATTTAACTTATACCACTCAAATGTATTTTTTTACAATGGTTTGGAAAAAATATTCTCCAATAGATCATGAGTTTCAAAAAATTACATTTCCAAAACATCATTCCCCATCATATTTTTTTTTAAAATGATTCAAGTTTTCAATATGAATGTTTGTGAATACTGTTCTAGATTCATATTCAAAAAAATAAAACTTTTTTTTCATATTTAATCATAATTATCTTGTGCACTATCTCACAAATGAATTCTAAGTACCATTTCATCTAGATAAGTTGTTTGAAAACATTTTTTTCTGATATATAATATACCTATACTATAATTAATGAAATAAAATCTTATTTCATTCTTATTGATCCTACAAAATTTATTCCAATGTAAAATTATCCACTTTAGTGACAAATGTTTTACTAGAATTTATTTATATCACTTTAAAAAATAAAAAATTACATTATATAATATTCTCACATAACCTAATAATAAAAAGTTTTTTTTTGTATTTGGAACTAGATAGATGGAAAAAATCATAAACTTGTAAAAATTTCTCCCAAATACATACTTAAAAAACTATTCTAGATATTCATAAGATTTACTCAGCTTCATAACCTAGAGAAGGGAAAACATAAAAAATTGTGCCCAATTAATCAAAAATAGAATCTTTAATGTATAAAATGATGTTGATAAAAAAATATTTTAGGAGTCATAACATGATATCATAATGATAATGATCTTAAAAACGAAATGATGACATTAAAAAATGAAATCATAAGGTCATATAACTATAAACATGTTGCTAGGAAATAATGAAATAATTTATAAGTGTATATAAATGATTACTTCCAATACAACAGAGTAGAATCTCACCACTATCATAATCATTTTATTATCTAGTTAACCACCATCATAACATAGTGTTATATGGCTATCCTGCCATGAATTATTCCGTAGTATGCTTCTATTAACCAACACATTCTCCATTACTTGAATATCAGAAGATTTAACATTACTCAATTCATTGGGAGGGCTATAATGGAACAACCAATGACAACATAGGCTAATTGCCTTCATTATAAAAACATTCATATGTGTTCCACGTCAATTATCATATCATAAAAAATACATGGATAGAAAATATATTTCATATAATCTTTAAATTAAATACATTCATGGATCAAAAAATAAAATGATAAACACATTAAAGAAGATAGGTTTTCAATGAAATTAAGTATCTTTATAGTTAAATAAAATTCCATAAAGATGATAAAGCTTATATAATTTACACTGTATTGATAAATAGTATATAGTTATGTTAACAATTTCCATGATCAATCAATGTAGGAAATATATGTGAAAACCCTTCAATAAATGGAAGGAAATAATGGGTTTTCACTATGTAAAGGCATTGGAAGAAAAACCATTTTTTAAACATTGGATTTTTGGAAAGTCAAATAGTGTTGGAGGAATGTTAGAGAGATCACTTTGGAAAATAAGAAATACCCTTATTATTTTGTAAACATTTAAGTACAAATTTTTTAACTATAGGTCAAAAATAATTTTTTTAGTATCCATTAACGTTTTCAGAATATGTTTTCTAGAAAATTACAAATCTTGAGGATTAATAAGTTCACAGTGTAACCTGTAATCTGATTATTTCTATCGAAAAATACATGCATGCAAGAAATTGCCTTTTTTGTATTTAAAAACACTTTTACTAAAAAACCCATGTCATTTAAAAAGATTTTAAATCATCGTTTTAAGCTAAATGTTGAGCGAAATGTGAAATAACCAGGTATAATGAAAGGAGAATAAAATGATGGTGTTCTCATATGAGTTCCCCTAATGGTTTATCATCATTGAAAAAACTAGATTTTTTTAATGTATGTTTGGAAATTATACTCTTATTATGATAACACATATTTTAAAACAAATTAATTTATGATTTATTAGTTAATGATACACATAATAAAATCCTAGAGGATCATTATTCCTGGTGTCATTGATAAATTAGGCACATATCTCAATTACATGAAATATAATAAAACTAATATAAATTTAAAAAACTCTGAAGCATTCCATTAAAATTACATTTCTCTTTTAAAAAAGTATTGGAAAACCTGGGGATGTATATAAGGAAAGGGTGTGATATAATGCCCAGTTTAGGAATAATCAATGAATTTAAAATTTTAAATTAGTACATATAAAGACCCCAAACCTAGTAGCCTATAGTCAGTGGTAACATTATTACACTGGTGTTAGATATAAGTGATCGCATCCAAAAGGCGGGAGTATTTTATTAGTATTGTAAAACTAGATACATATTTTAATTTCACATTACAATTGAAAAAATATACTTTTTTTAGAAAACCATTATTCTTTTAATCATATACTTACATATTAGTCATAATACTCTTACTCACATCATAGGGGAAGGATGCATATGAAAGGGGTGAGCTTATATGCTCTGAAAGGGTATGTGTACAATGAAAGATGTCATTAATAAATAAGTAATAATCAATATAGAAAGGTTAATAACTACAAACACACTCTATTTGATCAAAAACTTGATCTTAAGGAATAATATTGGTGGAATAAATTAAAACTAAATAATTCCACATAACTAATCATATGATCATAAAACTATTCCATGGATATAGTAACTAATCAAATAATCACCTAGACATAAATAACTAATTTTATATTGAGGTAATGCATAATTATAGACATCATAACCAAACCATGAAGGCCTATTTCTAATACATATTATATAAATGGGTAAAACCTCTATTAAATACCCAAGAAAGTTTGTCTCATTAGACCTATGATGCATCCAGTGGCTATAGAAAGTGCCACCCATCAAATACTATGTCTAATAAATTCCTCATATAAAAGTGGATAAAAAATAAATGAATTAATTTTTATTTAAAAACTATAATAATAATTTTTAATAATTTCCCCAATCAATAAACATAATTAATATAAACATTCATATTGGAAAACAAGAATATGAATGTCAATACATCCATAATCAATTAAAATAATCCTAAATTATTTACAGTATAATAGAGAATAGTATGAAAATATTACATCCCCATAAAACTAATCATAAAACATTAAAATAAATAATAAGGATTGTATCATTACAATATATTCCAATTGGAGTATAGTTTCAAATGAGATAGGTGGGGTGGTAACTGAGCAATTAACACACAACATAATCCTGCTTAAGAACCATGAAGAAATCCTGGTTGAGGGATAAGTTATAGTTACTATAGAATATATATGTTAAGTTAAATGTGGTACTGTAATAGTAAGAACTATTCATACAATTTTTTCTTTTGGGCCACCGATTTGGCCCTATGGACCATAGAGCCTCTAGGACAACTTTGGATTTTGATCCACATGGCCTTTGATCCACCTCCAAAATCCCAAACATGGAATTTTGGGCCAAAAGTATCATTTGGTATTCTATGAAATACCATAGAGGGGAAATCCCTATAATAGGATTCAGAGAAAATGGTTTCTATAAGAGATGAGCTAAATAGAATTGAAGAACAAGAAGGTATGACAATTACCATTGGTTCCAAGAACTATACATCTCTGCATGGGTAAATTCTTGAAGATGCACTATGAATGGTGGGGATCTAAGTGCCTTAAATGATATAGATAGATTTGAGTTAAGTTCTAGTGTAGTTGGTTCATTGGTTAGTTGGGTCATATATTTGGCCTTGTGCCCTTGGAAGTTAAGGTCATATACATGGCCGTGTGTTGTATGGCCTATAGGTCATATAAGGTTTTCCTCCCAACTAATCTAAAAAAGCATGATTACGTAAAAAATAAAATCTAAAAGTTATTCATGCCAGGATAACTATAATATAAAATATGGTCTCTTGTTAATGAATAGAAGAAACCTAAAATGATGCTAAATTGTTTTTAGAAAAATATCATTTTCACTATGAAATTTACTTTCAAAAAATAAAAAAAAATCCATAATATTAGGAAAAATACTATCAATGAAAATAACTATGTAAAATTAAAAAGTAATATTTTATTCAATTATTCTACAATATAGAAGGTAAATCTATACATTCTGTATAAGTTAAAAAACAATCCTTTTATACTATTGTAAAATGGTTAAAAATTACATCATTCAAAAAATTATTAGTATATTCATTTAAAACCATTTGGTAAAAATTAAAACATTTTTAAAATGTTTATTAATAATTTATTTGAAAAATTATAATAACAATGTTGAAAATATTTAAAAAACATTGATATAGAAGACAAATAATTTTTGACTGAAGAGAGAAATAAAGTCATATTTTCTTAAAATAATTATCAATAATTTTAAGTCACAAAGAGAGTAAAATAACAATATCACAAGAAATTTTAATTACTAATAATAGGATAATAAAGTTAATGTGTTTCTTGAGAAATAGATAATAATATTTCATCATCATAAACTTAATCATATAAAATCATAATAAACTATAAGATTGTAATCGTAAAATCATTATCACATTGGTAACATTTTAATCATAACCCCCATGAAATAAAAAAAACAAAATATAAATAATATAAAGTGAATATTAATATGAAAAATCATTGTGTAAGTATATATACCACAGAAAAGAAATAATTGGTGAATATAGAATATGTCTCGAATACGTAAATGTGAGACCGGAAACCCATAAATAATGTAAAAATTTCTCCATATGTTTCAGAATTATTTATATAATAAATATATATTTTTTATACATCAATTAAATATACATATTTATATTTATCATAACTTATATAATATAAATATTTTCTTTTTTTAACATTTTTTAAACAATTCTATGTTAATATCATTATTTCTCACAATAACTACTTCATTTTTCATGTATGTTTTAGTTAGGTAGTTTCAGTCCATGTATATTGATCATGGTTCCATCATCTAGTTAATTTTAAATACGATATAAAAATAATATATATTAATTGTATAATTATTTATAATATTCCATAAAATTTATAAATTAAAATTAATTGCACCATTCATGGAGATGGTAGGTCGTACATAGACTTGAATGTTGTTTCCATTTTTTAACAGATTAAATGAATGAAAGGTAAATATTATTTTACAAATAAAATAAATTTTTTATATCATATACATAATATATTTTCATTTAATAAATCCTTATTACAATACATTTTAAAATAAAATGAAAAATGAATCACATCATTTGGTGGAAGCAGTAAGCCACATGTATGCAACAGTGACATTATCATTTTCCAATTAATTTGAATGTAAAAAGGGAAATTTAATATTATAATAATATGAGTATTATTATCTCCAAAATAACTTATATATATATATATATATTAAATCCATTATTATATCCATTCATTAGAGGTAGTGATGGAAAAATAATTACATCGATTTGTGAGGTGGTAGTCCACCAGACACATGATTGATGGTTTCATTTACCATTTAATGGAATACGATATGGATATAGGTTAATATAATAGAATAATAATATTTAATTATATGTTAAATAATGTTTATATTATTTTGGAATATTTAATACATGTGTGATGGTGGTAAGAGAAGTAGTAAAAACGAAAGAGCTCAATGATGAAAATTATAATCATTTATAAAAACCACCTTTAGATATCTTATTATGTACAAAAGTGTTGGTATTTTTTTGAATAATTTAAGATATATAAAAAGAAAAATTATTTTTGTGATTTTTTTGTATTTTTTCGATCTAAATGGATTAAAGGGTGTGAATATGTGAAGGGAGAAAGTTCTATTTTATAATAAAGGAGGAGTGGTATTTTTTTTTAAATACCCACATATATTTAATAATGGGAATCCAATATCACGACCTACTTTTGAAAGATGAGGGAAGGGACAAAAAAGTGACACACCCTTCCTTCCTCAAGTTTAAAGAGATATAATGACCCTAATTCCTACCTATAATAGGCCATAAAGTGAAAAATAACACTAAGGGTATAGAATCTAACATAGTATGAAAGTCATTACAGATTTTATAGAACAATATCGAGAGATATGATAGTAAGTCTCAAGAAACTCCATTACTAAAAGTAAATGTAATGCCAAAATTAATTCCCACATGCATGTTCAAAATTCAAGCTGATGCAATGTACAAATAAGTCTCCAAAAATAAGGTACCAAAAAGATAGAAACTAAGAAGAAACGTCAACTAATCTCGATCCTGAGCTAGTAATGTCCCACACTATCTCAAAGTCCTCCTTGAAACATGAAAACAATTTATATATGTAGGGTGAGCATACAAGTATACCAAGTAATAAAACTAAATCCCGCCATGCACAGTTGAGGGAACATAATAATGTCCCTATGAGAAAATAGTTGAACCTCAAAGCACCTACTAAGGAATCCTAACCAACTCAGCCTCACTATGGCACAATCACTAAATAACACAAGTCAAGTAAAGTAGTAGTATAAGAATATCAATATTTGGGTACCACACACCACATTACCACCAGTGAACTGCTCATCCCTACTGGCTATCATCTTGATGCTACCAGTCTTCTCATATATATCCCCATAGCCACAACCCACCAACACACATCATGGCCACAAACCACACACAATCCCACTCCCATACACCTTGGCCACAACAACCATGCCTCCCACCTGAAGACACTTGTTCCTCATCCTGAAGATACTTGGCAAAACAATAATGGCCCACAAACACCAGGGAATATCATCCACAAAAAAAACCATTCCCAAAGGATCTTGGGCGACGGTAAGATTTATGCCATTATACCCTACCTAGATATGCTCGAGTGGTAAGAAACCAGAAGAGGGGGCGAGGAATAAAGTCAATAATCAGCCATCCATCCTCCCACTGGGATACTGGTAAAAACACCCTCCCCCGTGATTGTGGGTGTTCGTCACATGGTGCTCAATAAAGGTGGTGTGCGTATATAAATCATAAGGAATTTCAATTTATATATATAGGTAAGAAAACACTCATCCCAACCTATGGGTTTCCAAACAACAACCATCCCACTCAGAAACACTTTAACGACTACCCCTATATGCACAACCACACAAACAAAACCCCTTTTCATTTAACCACATGCCACTTATTTACTTAAGGGATTCATAGTAATTTTTCCAACTCAACCAGGAATCTACCAACCACAACCACACCATAACAACAAGAAAGAAAAAATTGTAGTCCCACTGCACAACCCCCAATCTTCCTAGACACATGTTCAGCTATTTCTGACAATCAGTTTTCAAAATTATAGAATAAAAAACTTCTCTCACAACCCAGCCACACTTTCACACTACCTAAAAATTCCCAGAAGTAGTCCCACTACATAGAAGTTCAAAGCCACAATATAGTCCCATTGCATAATTTCATTCGATGACTACGCCACAAACAAAGGTAGTTCAACAACCTACATGACCATCCATTACACAATCAGTCAATATCTAGAACTGGGATACCAACTCAAACCCTATAATTCCCCCAAACACAAACCCTATAACAGTTACTATTAACCCACAACTCTGATAAATGCACATGCCACACCCTTCTCACCGAACCAACTCCTCCGTCCAACCTGGTACCCACAACTATACTCCCAACAGTAGCACCACAAAACTCGAAAAAGTTACAAAACTCAGTGGAACACAACACTCACCCAAACCTATCAACAGGCTGGTTATATATATATATATAAATATTCAGATTTTGTAAACAATTTTCATTATTCCAATTTATAAATAATGGTGATTATACACGTGTTTTCATTCTAGATAATCCATTTCAATTAACTAGGAGTACGTGTTTAAAACTATTTTGATGTTAAGGCCGATTATAGAACAAACGGAACACCACTGGTGTATAAGAAAAGACCAAAAATGGCTATTATTTTTAGAAGCTTTTACTTCCAAAACAAATCATAATATCAACTTTGATAAAAAAATAAATGACCAAACATTAATCCACTCCTAGCATGTTATTTTATTACCCCTATTATCTTTTGATCACATTACCTTCTTATTTACTTATCATTTTAAGAAAATTATTCATCTGTTCATTACAAAGTATCCATAGTACACCCACCCTACAAGATTCACAATTTAAGAGAGATAGATGAAATCCCTATTGGATGATTAGAGGATTGAAGTTCCTCATAACGCCAAGAATAGAGAATTGCACAAGTACAATGAGACTCTATGAAAATTAATCAGGAGGGGCTCTAGAACAACCACATGAATCATTTGAGGAGGAAGGCTCTAGGAGTAAAAAGGGGAAACAAAAAACAAAGTAGGAAGTTAAGATACCGACTTTGAAGTGTCGTATCCTATTTTAAAGGAATAACGGTTTCCAAAAGTCATTAACATGGGATTGTGGTAAAGATTATGCAGTTTGAGTATATCAAATTTCCCAGGCCATTAGGATATTTTAATATATAATCATTTACCATTTAAACACCCTTAAAATGATAAAACAAGACTTTAAACTTGGTTTACGTCAAATAATACATAAGAGTTCCGAAACTGGAAAACTATGAAAAACTGGGAAAAATTTTAAATGAGACACAAATGGGTGATTCATTAATGTTGAGTCACTGATGGGTGATCTACCAATGTGACCTACTAGAGATAAACAACTAATGTCAACCTACTGATAAGATGACCTACCGATGCCCTGGCCTACCAACGCTAAGCCACAGACGCCGACCTACCGATGCCCTGACTCGTAGACACCAACACCCTAGACTCACCAACACCAACACTCCAAACTCAGGGATGTTGACTCCGCTGACTCACTAATGCACTGACATGCCATCACACTAACATGTCAATGTACTTACATGTCAATGAACTAACAAGCCAATGCACTGACAAGCTGGTGCATTGACATGCTGACACACTGATTCACTGATGGATAAACATGAAAAAATAGAAAATGAAAAACTATTGAAATGAGCCACCATTTCCTCCCAAAATAACTTAAGCACTGGTTGTTCACAAAGTAATGGCCCCAAGAAATCAGGTTTATTACTTCAGATACCTCTCAAATTATTTTTCATCCACAAAAATTCAAAACTAACCCAAAAGAAAAGAGGTTCATGCAACCATATCTTAAGATACCACTCAGGAACAAACCTCCTTGTGTTACTTTTAAAAATGGAGTGAAAACCTCGACATCTAAGGACACATCCTTAACATATATCTCATGAACCACTGTGAAAACACTAAGGCCCCACAACCCCAAACAACCTCACAACCACCAAGGGTCACGGTGTCTAGAAACATTGATTATAGAGCTCATTACTACATACTAAGATACTATCTACTTTGGGTGGAACTGCCTCACCCACACAGGTTTAATCGCATCTTCATTAAAGCTTCTTGATTAGGGATCATGTTATTCTCTCCCCATAGACATGAATTTTTACAAAAAATCAGAGAATATGGAAAAAATCATCATATAGCAAGCGAGGTAAGACATTACATCATAAAATTAAGAAAAAAAGTAAAACACAAAAACCAAACATAGAATATGTTTGGGAACTGGGAATACATCTGTGATTCTCGCTCCCAAGTAATATCCTCGAGGCCACCATGACTCTATAACACACGAACCAAAGGAACGGTCCATCCACGCAACACCTTATCCCCATGATCATTGATTCTTATTAGTTTCCCCATGAACATCATACCATCCTTGATATCTAACTCTCCTCAATCAAGGATGTGGGAGTCATCATGTAGGTACCGACAGAGCTGAGATACATGAAAGTCATAGTGGATTATGTCCAACCGTGGTGGAAACGCTAGCTAATATGCGACGTCTCCAACTCATCACAACACCTAAAAAGGCCTAATAAACCTGGGATAAATATTAATTCCACTTATAAAACTCTACTATCCACACTTAGGGGATACCTTTAGGAACATATGGTCCCCAACCTCAAACTCCAAGGGCCTTCTCCTATGATCAGTATGTGACTTTTGTCAATCCATAGCAGCCTCCATCCTCTCATTCACAAGATGAACCTTCTCTATTGTGTTATTCACTACCTATGGTCCAAGAAGGGATAATTCACCTACCTATGTACTATATATCGGTGAACGAAACGGTCTTCCAAAAAAATCATCAAATGGTTCCATTCCAATGGGAGAGTTATAGTTATAATTGTAGGAAATTTATACTGCGGGCAATTGTTGTACCCATGATCCTTCAAATTCCAAGACACATGCCCACAATATATCCTACAATGTCGGGATGGTTATCTCTATTTTCCCATCCATATGAGAGTAGAAATACATGAAAAATCATAATTAGGTTCCAAATCCATACTTAAATCCACTCTAGACTTGCGATGTAAAATGTGTGTCACAAACTAAGACAATGGATCTTGGAACTCTATACAGCTGCACCACCTCATCCACATAACTCTACGCTAAGGAATCCACTGCGTTTGACTCCTTGATTGCTAAGAAGTCAGAAGATTTCATCAATTAATCCACCATTACCCAAAGAGAATGTCATCCTCCCTGAGCCTTGGGAAATCCTATGATAAAATCCATCGAGATGTAATCCCATTTCCACTCGGGAACATATAAGGGCTGCAATAGATCACCGGTAACATAATAGTCAACCATCACTTGCGGACACACTATGAATTTTTCAAAAAATTCCACCACTTCCTGCTTCATCCTGGGGCACTGAAATTGTTCTCTCAAGCTTTGGTACATCATAAGAAACTTCTGGATGCACTTCCTGGGGTGAACTATGGATCTCACAGAGAACACCCTCATGCATTTCCACTAGAACAAATGGAATCCCATAGAACAGTATCTGATTTTGGATATCCTTTGACCATCCCTCCAAAGCATCACCCTAGAAAACATAATCACACATTACTTCAGCCTATGATTCTCCCCCTGAGACTCCTCCACCTGTCGCACCAAAGAGGATTGCACTATCTTCTGAAATAGTAATCCTCTTTCATCATCCACTAACGCATCCATATGCAAAGAGGCCAACTCCTCCAATGCCTTCCAAACTTTCATTAATTCCTGAACTACCTCTTTTTTCGATCTCTTACTCAAGGCATGGGAGACCACATTTCAATTTTCTAGGGTGCAGGAGATATCAAAGTCGTAGTCCTGGAGAAACTCCATCCACTTCCACTTTCACAAGTTCAGGTCTCACTCAAAAAAGATATACTTCAAGCTCTTGTGATCTGTGAAGACCACAAAGTTCCCCCTGATGATGTAATGACACCGCAAATTCAGTGTGAACCTAATCACTTTAAGCTCTAGATCATGGGTGGCATAATTACATTCATGAGGACACAACTACCTAGACCCATAAGAGATTAATCCTTACTTTTTCATCCACAAACATCCCAAGACTTGGATAGAAGAATTAGAGAACACCTAAAACATAACCCCTTCCTCTAGAAATCTGACTACCAGGTTACTGACCAGCTTCCCCTTTAGATAGCTAAAAGCTGGTTGACACAGATCACCCCACATGAGGGCCTGGTCCTTCCTGGTCAAAGTTATTAAAGGATCCTCAACATGAGAAAAGTAAGGCCTGAATATACGGTAATATCTATCCAGACATAGGAAACTATGAACCTATGCCACATTCTTGGGTGTTGTCTATGAAATAACTGATTTGACCTTTCATGTGTCCACTGATATCCCTTGTTGAGACACCATGTGTCCAAGGAAGTGCACCTCTCACATCCAGAACATTCACTTGGAAAACTTTTAGTAGACCGGGTGGTGTCAGAGGACCTCTAAGAAAGGCCTCAGATTCACGTATTGCTTCTCCTATGACCTTGAGTATATCAAAATGTTGTTAATAAACATGACGATGAAATGATCAAGGTACTCATAGAAAGTAGAGTTTATGAGACCCATTAACACGACTAGTTCATTCATAACACCGAAGGCCATGACCATGAAATAGAAGTGCCCATACCTACACCTGAAAGTAGTCTTTAGGATGCCTCCCTCTTTCACCCTCAGCTGGTGATATCTAGATAGTAGATCGACCTTCGAGAAACAACCTGTCACTTTAATTGGTCAAATATATCCTCGATCCTCAGAAGGGGGTAACAGTTCTTGACCATAACCTAATTCAGTCTCTGATAGTCTATACGTAGTCTTAGACCACCATATTCCTTCTACATGAACAAGACTGGAGCACCCCACGGAGACACACTTTCCCAGATAAAACCCTTCTTCATCCTTTTACCAACCTTAATTCACAACTCCCGTAACTCATAAGGCTCCATCTGATAGAGAGCCATCGAAATCAAATTGGCATTGGGTTGCACGTCTATCCTGAACTCAACATCACTTCAAGGTGGTGGAGTCACAAAATCCTCAAGAAATAAATCTAGGAACTCACTGAAAACCCCAGAACATCCACCATGTATGTGTCTTTAGATTCTACTGATAGATCAACTCACAAAGAAAATAAAAGGCATTATATGCTGACTTCCCTCCTAAAAACTCTATTCACCAACAAAAACTATGTGATGGATGCCCATATGTGAGAATACGACTCTTCTACATAAACATTCGATAATAAAATGCTTAAAAACAACCATTTTATTCCAAGGATGACATTGTATGGTTGTATTTGTTTTAAAAGAATATCCCCACTAGACTGATGCAGCCCCATCATCAGTCTACACCCCCGGAAAGCATCAAACAAACTCGTATGACCTCCAACAAGAGTACTCAACACTAGGGGGATAAGAATTCTTTCAATTTATATACCCACACCAAGGTATATACATGGTTCCACAAAGGAGTGATAATCTCCAGAATCAAAAAAATCACGGACAAGGGTACTAAAAAGACTGATCATACCTCAAACAACCTTTGGACTTGCTAGAACTTCTACCCCTACAGTGTGCATAATCCCATTCCTAGCTTCTCTTCTCCTCTATTTTCAAAAACCTCCCAAACACTACCTAGTTGAGGCCCCTGAGAAGTACCCTAGGGTCGGCCTCCTTTGGCACCGTCTAACCTCTATGGAGTAGGAGATCACTGCCCCGACTGCAGGAAGAGCATGACTGGATGCTGCTGCTACTGATGTGGGTATTGAGCCTACCCACCCCCACTATTTGGTTCTCTAGCTAGAAAAGTGTTCCAAATATTTCCATGACCTTTATAGACAAATCACCTTAGTCCCAAGACTATAGGGAATGGGCGAAAACCAGGAGATCGAAACTGAAACTATTGGGGTCTACTTTCCACTTGTCGAAACCGGGATGGACCTGACGCTGGAGACCTACTATTGACGACTATCCCCTTTGAAGAACTCAGCTGGCTCCCATCTCGTGGCACACCTCCTAGTGAGTGCATCCTCTCCACTACCTTGACCTTCTTCTGAACATCTATGTATGTCTTTATAGTTAAAGGAGTAACAACATACTAAAGAGAAGTTCCAAGTGCCTCCTCTATGAATCTTGCTCGAGACTCTTCATCTAGAAAGAGATCTTGTGTGAATCACAGAAGATATTTGAATATGATCCCTAGTTCTCTTACCAACATAATCCCATACTAGAGGGACAATGGCTCCTACCTCTTCATATCCTTCATCATGGAAGAAAGGAACTCCTCCCAGAACTCTTTCCCAAAGTTAGACCATAAAACCTATGTTTCCTTCCACTCCAAGTGGTAAATCCTCCACCACTAATGTGATACTCCTCACATATGGCTCACTTATAGAGGAACCTAGTACTCTGTCAAATCCTAGATGAATCTAAAAGTGATCACCATCTGCTCGAGCAAACATTCGATCTCTAGGTTTGAGAAGTTGTCCTCGTACTTCCCCATAGTCTTATCCTAGAAGTCACAAAGCGTCTTCTTCCACTTTTCATATTCCTCCTCTCAATCGTCCCTCCAATTATCTATAAGGTCAACCTTCTAGTTATCAACTAGTCGTACCACATGTGGGTGATGTCCAAATTCCATAGTTGAAAAGTAAACAAGGAACTCCTAAGCTCCGGTAGTTCAAGAATTTTCTTTTAAATTCATTTTAACTCATTATTTATTTAAATTTATGAAACTCCCAACTCAGATAAGAACAAAGGTGAATATGATGCATGTAACTTTCCTAGGGTCTCTACCCTACAATCATTTTATCCTCACTTGGTCGTTCAATAGGCCTAGAGTCCTTTCATAGAGTCACATGGTCCCTAAAATATCATGTTTTAACTGGTCTCCCCGGGATTATTTCACGTACCAAGATTTACTACCACCATTTCCCTACCATCCCAAGAAATCGTCACTATTCATAACTCCAAACCCCATCTTAAATTCCCCTCTGATATAATTTTATCACGAACTACATTCATTAAGATGAAGGAAGGGATAGAAAAGTTCTATACCCATCCTTCCTCAAGTTGAAGGATAGAAAATGACCCTCGAGTCACACATTAGATAGGCCGCGGAGTGGCGACTGGCACCAAGGATATAGAATATCATATAGTATGGAAGGCATTACACTTTTTATAGAACAATATTGGGAGATAAGATAGAAAATCCCAAGAAACTTCATTACTAAAAGTAAAAGTAAATCCAATACCCATTACCACTTACATGTTAAAATGTAAAGTTGATACAAGGTACAAAAAATTATCCAAAAGTAAGGTACCAAAAGAAAAAAGACTAAGAAACAACAACAACTAATCATGATGCCCAATCTAGTAAAGTCCATCTTAGTCCTCTAATTCCTCTTGGAAACATGAAAACAATTTTTATACATAGGGTGAGCATACAAGTATACCCAGTAGGAAAACTATATCCCCCCATGAAAAAATGAGGGGACATACTAACATAGCTATTTGGAAATTGTCAAATCGCAAAGAACCTACTAAGGAATACTAACCAACCCAGCCTCAATAAGGCACACTTTCCAAATAATGCAAGTCATGTAAAGTAGTAGTATAAGAACATAAATATTTGGGTACCCCATGCCCCATTCCAACTGGTTAACTATTCTTCCCAAACTGATTACTTCTTTCTTTTACCACTCTTCCCATACATAGTCCCACTACCACAACCCACCCTCACACACCTGGGTCTCAAGCCACAGATAATCCCACCAGCAGACACCAGGGCCTCAACAACCAAACCTCTAACCCGAAGACACTTGGGCCTCATCCTAAATATACTTGGGAAAACAATCCTGTACTGCAAACTCCTATGCCTCTCATCCACAAAAAAAAACTTGGATGAAGGATCTTGGGCTATGGTAAGCCTCAATCCATTATAGCCTTCCCGGATATGCTCAAGTAGTAAGAAACCTGAACATAGTGCGAGGAAGAAAGTTAGTAACTAGTAATCTATCCTCCCATCACGATGTTTGGAAAAACACCCTCCACCATGAATGGGGGTGTTCGGAACATGGTACTCAACAAGGCTCGTGTTCATATATAAATCACAAGGAACTACAATTTATACATATAGGTAATAAAAAACTCAACCCAACCTATGGGTTTCTGAAGAAACAACCATCCCACTCAGAACCACACAAACCAAACCCATTTTCATTTAACCACATGAAATTTATTTACTTGAGGGATTAAATTTAATTTATTACAACACTATTGTGCAACTAACAACCACATACACAAAAAAACAATAAGCAAAACCAAACAGCAGTTCCACTGCACAACCCTAACCTTCCAAGACACATGTTCAGCTATTGTCGACAATCATGCTTCAAAATGATACCAAAAAAACCTTATATAACAACCCATCCCCACATCCCCACCTCTTAACAATTCCCAGTTGTAGTCTCACTACATACAGTTTCATAACAACATTACAGTCACATTTCCAAATGTTGTTCGATGACCAAGACACAAATCAAGGTATTTCAGCTGCCAACAAGTCCTTCCATTCCACAATCAAACAGTATCTCAAAAAAGGATACCAAAATACTTCCTATAATTCCCCACACACAAATCCTATAACAATTTCTATTATCCCACATCCCCTCTATATGTAGATACCACACCCTTCTCATGGAACCAAATCCTCTGTCCAACATTGTACCCACAACCATGATCCCAAAAATAGCCTTGCAAAACTCGCACAAGTTACAATACTCAAAAGAACATAAAACTCAACAAAACCTATCAATATAATGTGTACATGTATATTTAGATTTGGTAAGCATTGTTCCTCATTCCAATTGATTAACAGTGTTGATTATAAAAGGGTTTTCATCCTAGGGAATCCGTTTCAATAAACGAAGTGTACATGTTTAAAGTAGTTTTCATGTTAAGGTCGATTATAAATCAAATGGGACACCACAAGTATACACCCAAATACCACCAGTGGCCATGATTTTCAGAAGGATATACTCCCATAACAGGTCAAAATATAAAAAAGTATAAAAAAATAAAATAGAATATCAAACATCAATCCACTCCCAGCTCGTTATTTCATTACCCTATTTTCTTTTGATCACATTACATTCATATTTTTTTATTGTTTTAAGAAAATTATTCAGATATTATTCACAAAGTATCATTATTACACCCACACCGCATGATGCACAATTTAAGAGAGACAAAATAAATCCCCACCGGATGATCATAGGATCGAAGTTCCTCCTTTTTCCAAGAACAGAGGATCACATGAGCAGCATGGGACTACAAGATAACTGAGTAAGAGGGGATCTAGTATAAGATAATGACTCATCTGTAGAGTAAGGATCTAGGTACACGAAGGGGAAATAGAAAAAACACCATAAAGGAAAGATCCTAGCTTTGAAGAGCTAGATCCTATTTTAAAGGAAGACTGGTTTCCAAAAGTCATTAACGTGGGATCATGGTTAAGATTATGCGGTTTGAGTATCTCAAATTTCCATGGATGTTAGTATATTTTAAGATATAATTAATACCCTTTTAAACCCCCTAAAAACACTCAAACAAGGATTTAAACGTTGTTTAACTCAAAAAATATGTAAAAGGGGTGAAACTAGAAAACCGGGAAAAGCTAGAAAAAATTGTAGATGTGTCACTAGTGGGTGAGTCACCGATGTGGAGTTGTTGATAGGTGAACTACCAACCCTTCCTATCGACGCTGAGACACCAACGTTTACCTACCGATAGAATAAACTAGAGATGCCCTGACCTACTGATCTTGAGCCACCAATGTTTACCTACTGATGCAACGACCTACTGACCCCCAAACCTATCGACACCCTAACCTACCAATGCCCAGACTCACTAACACTGACGCCCTTGACTCATTGACATCGACGCTCTTGACTCATTGATGTCGATGCCCTTGACTCACCAGTACCCTAACATGCCAATGTAGTAACATGATGACGCACTGATATGATGATGCGCTGTCATGTCGATGCAATGACATGCCAATGAACTGAGTCACTAATGGAAAAAGTGGAGATACTAGAAATTGAAAAACACTTGAAATGAGCCACTATTGACTCCCAGAACACCCAAAGCACTATTTTTTCACAAAGGAAAGGCTCGGGGAAATCCATGTTATTACATCGACACTCAACCCTGGTGTCTAAAAAATTGATTGATAACGGATTATAGGGATTATATGGTCTATACATTATAACACTACAAAAAATAATTTTTTTTAACTTTTTCCCCTTATCCTCTTGGTTTACTTACTTTTACCATTTTATTTTTCACTATAGTAACTAATTTTTGATTTATTTTCATAAGAAATGTATCCATTTAAACTATTAATAAATTATAATTTTTATATAATTTGGACGAAATGGTTCTAAATATGAAAAAAAATCTATCGAATAAAAGTATTATGTTTTCGTAAAATTAATTTTAACATTTGTACATGGAACACGCAAAACCCCATTTTAACCTTAAATGGAGTAATATATTTTTATTACCTTTACAATTTATTATGATAAGAAATTATTTTGACATTATTACCTCATATTAATTATTATGATTCGAAATAGGGAATATTTTTTTCAAATTTAAAATCACATAATTGATAGGATTTAATTTAAAATTAAACCTATTGGCTTTAAAAAAATGAGTTTTCAAAAAAGAAATTATGTTCAAAATGTTTTTATGTAAAATTTCAATTTTAAAATGATTCCTATGGCCATAATTAAGTTTAAAATAATATCATGTAACTAATTTTACTTGTAAAAAATAATAATAAAATATATCTTTTCAAATTCATTAAAAAAAAGATAGTTTCAATAAAAATTTAATATTTTTTAGTATTCATAAAAAAAAGTGTTATCATAAATTTTTTAAAAATAAATTTTAATATAATTTTAAAATTTATTATTTAAAAATGTAATCTAATTTTTTCATTTATTTTATCTACAATTGGAAACATTTAATTTAAAATAAGTTCCCAAAACATGATGAACCCACTTTAAAATCCATTTTTTAGAAAAAAAAATATCTATATTTCAAATGATTTTATTTATAATTTCTAATTAATTGGTAAAAATAAATTTAATTATTCAAGTTTGAACCATATTATTATAATAAATTAGATATTTTTATTCATAACTGGAAATTTTATAACTACTTTATGAAGGAAATATTTAAATAATATATTTTTTGGGTTGTCTAAGCTTGGTGTTTCATGTCGTATACACTATCAAACATCATGTTATTATTCTAAAATCTCTGGGTGTAAAATTTTCCCCAAAGTAGCTAAATTTAATCATAGAAATTTTAACTTTCACTATGAAATCATTAGTTTGAATTTTGATTTTTTTTTAAACCCCCATTGTAAAAAGGGTTAATAAAACAACATCTTGATAATAGAGAAAGGTCAGTAAGAAGGTTATCTAGAATAAAACATAGCAAGGTTTCCAGATAGAAAAATATTTTTTAGAAGTGAAAATGTTGACATAAAATAAAATCATAAATAATTATAGAGAGTGATAGAGATCATTTATTATAATAAATTGAGTGATTAAGTGAATGTTATTGACTACAAAAAAATAAACTGATGAGGTTTGAAAGCGACCATTTGACTCTTCCAAAACAAAGGTAAATGTGTAACATTTATTATTTGAAGAATGTTTTCATAAATATTATAGATTATTTTACTATGAAGATAGATAACGTGAGAAAAAATATTTATTTCATTTATTTATTTCATAATAACAATTTCATCCTTTGGTTGGGATTTCTTCTACTTCCACTTCAATGCATACTCAATGAAATGAATATCTAAGATAAATCTATTATACTTGAAGCATTAAATTTAACTTTTAAAAAATCACATAATCTAAAAGAGGGTAAAAAGATATTTATAAGGTATTTACTAAATTTTTTTTATTAAAAAATAAGAACATACCCAAAATGAATAATCATATATATGTATGAATAATAAATTAATATCCAAAATTCAATAATAAAACTAATGATTTGACATAGTTAATTACATAAATAAGTAACCCAACATACCAGTTAACTTCAATAATCTCAACAATAATTAATGTTTCATCCTTAGTGGATATCTCAAACCCTTTATCTTACACCTCCAAATACATAAAAACATTCTTCCCAAATAAATATTTATGTTAAAACTAATGAATATGTATACCTCAACACAAAAAATCGTATTCCATATTATCATTAATCACATAAATATCCAAAATATTTGATCATATAATATGTTTCCCAAAATAAACCTAATATATATTAGTTAAACCATTTGAGTAAAAACAATAACATATTAACTTGTACATCACGTAAGAAATTGGTAGGGGTCGTGACCTTATCTCTCTTGCTGGCAGGTTTAAGCCTTACGACATTATCAAATTCCATGGGTTGTCACATGGAATATAGGTTGTCCTTTTTATAAAAAAATAATAATATAATTTCTATAACATTAAAAAAATGATAAACATATTCAAAAATAACATTAATCATTTATTTTCTTTTTTAAAAAAATTTATTTTATAAACCTTATTTTTTATACAACACTAGATAATCTTATTTAACTATTATTACCTTAATATCAATGATCATATTAACCCTAATGGTTTTCCAAAGTTATCAAATTATTTCAAAAAAATGTAAATTTGCTCTTCCTCAAGTAACTTTTTCACTAAAACACATACTAATCCCAAGGGTTATATAACCTTAAATGCCTTCTAAAATACTTTAACCTTCTTGGACATCCATCACCTAAAATATCAATAGGAGTGAATAAAACGTAGAAAATATGATTAACCTTAAACTCATTAATCCATGATTGTATCCATAAATCTTATGATAACCACAGATGAAGAGATATATTGCTCCAATAATTTCCATAATCCTTAGATGGTTCATTATTCTTATAACCAAAATAATTTTGATAAAAAACTTCTACATAATAATTTTTAAATCCTATTATATTAATACTTAAACCCTTTCACATAAGGTATTGATAAAACATATGTCTTTCTTTGGTCTATGATTTAACACATAAAAAAATAGTTCACTCAGATAGTTCATCGGTTACCCATATTTAAGATAATGAACTTTAAAGGCATTTTTAGGATGAATTTTTTTATCTCCATTGAAACATTCACTTCTCCTTATCAATTAATTATTATAAACTGTTAGTTTCCTTGAATATAAATTTTTTTGATTCAATTATGTCATTATATTAGGCTTATATTTCTATATTTCTTACAAGATAAAAATTGACCATTGTTTCCCACATCGATTCCACCACTTGAGATCTTAAAAGACTTTATCCTTCTATTATTTGGCGTGTAAAATTATAGGTTATAGTGAATGTTGATAATTAGATATTATGATAACTGATTAGAAATAATCCTAATCTAATTATATCTGATCATCATACAATTTTTTATCTCATAATCACTACATTTCCCATCGCATTTAGTGCTAACATGATTTCTCTTAACTCCGACCATTTATTAAAACAAAAAAACATAGTATGACTAATAATAATCATTATGGGAAACCAAAAAATCTTTTTATGATTTCTAAATCCTAACACCTAATTTTAAGTCTAAGCTACTTTATGTTTAAATAGGGTCAATCATTGTCATAATATATTCAAATCATTCATCATGGTTTGAAAATAAAATGTTAAATAATCCATGAGTATCCCTTGTTGGACGGAGTGGATACTCAAGAGGGGGGTGAATTGAGTTCCAATTAGAATTCCTGTTAAAAAATATTTCTCTTAAAATACCCTATTTAAAAACAAGCTAAACTGTAGTGAATTTATACAAATTGTGAGTGTTCAATTAGTTTCTTAAAGATTGATTAAGTTTTAGTTAATTTAATCAGAAGATTAAATTAAGGTTTGAAACTATCTTACTGATTCACAAAAAAATTAAACACTTGCTAATTTAACTATCAGAGTATCTTTAAACAAAAATTGTATTTCAATGTAATTAGCAGCGGAATGTGAAATATATATAGTATACTTTTAAACTTAAACAAATATGCACAGCATATGTAACTAAGAGGTTCAGCATCAAGCTGAGACTTAGTCCTCTCAAGAAAGTTATATAAATTTGATCCACACCATGGATCGGGGTAAACAACAGTGAAAACACTATCCAGGTACAAAGACCTATACCACAGTTCAATGTGGGAAAACAGAAAATAGCTCACAGGCTGTCCAGGTCTTACTTGGCCTCTACCGCTATCCATGGTGGGGTACAAGGAAGTTAGAGAGTTTGAATATGGATTTATAAATCCTCCAGCTTGGCAAATGAGACAGTGTGTATATATAGAATATACAGAGTACACACACTGCTCGAAATGTAAATAAAAGAATCACTAAAAGAGTAGATAAGAGTTTAGAATTCTCTAGTGATGTGAAGTGTAGCTCTGGACTCTTTTGGTTAATCACAAATGCTTTTGAGTCCTTCTCTGGTTTTTGTCTGAAAAACAGAGTGTCGTTTTCTTCCTTGATTTTCAGGTTCAGCTTTATCAGCTTGAGTTCATGATGATTTTTTTGTAGTTCTTCACTCAATATGGAGCTTGTGTTCTCCTCTAGAATAAATGGCTTCATGTATGTCCAGTTCCCTTACAGTATGAATGTAGCTTTTTCCTTTTGTGTGAATGCACCACGTTTTCAATGCTGTTCAGCCTTTGCTTTTTACACCCTTCTCGTGCCTTATTAGTTCTTGAATCGTCTCTTTCTGCCCAGTCTTTTTCTTTCCTTTTATAGCTGTGAGCTCTGGTAAAAAGAATGATTATCTTTTTCATGGGTACTAGGTAAGGCTCCCTGACATGTCAACAATTATCATTAAATATCATTAATTGCATTAAAACATCATATATGACCATTGCATAATAAATAAATAGTACTTAGAGTTATAGAGTTTGACTAGTCAAGATTTTGTCAGTAGATTATTTTGGTAGTAGTTTACTTATGTAGCAGTTACCTATCAGTATCTCTTTGATCATGTATCTGTAGCTCCTGGTATCGGTAGTTGTTTGATCTTATATCAGTAGCTCTTGGTATCGGTAACATCATCTATTGGTAGACTTTGCTTCTATCAGTAGATCGTTTTGTATTGGTGGCTTCAGGGCGGTAGACTTGTTCATATTGGAAGACTTACTCTATCGATAACTCTGGTGTAACAGTAGTTTGTATCAGTAGACTTTTAGTCTGTGCATATCGGTAGATCCGTTTGATCCCAGTGAAGTATATATATCGATAGATGTGTTCTATGGGTAGAATTGTTCTATCAGAGACATGTGCATACCGGTGGACTTATACATATCGGTAGCTCTGAGTATCGGTGACCTTTGCCTATCGGTGACTATGTCTATCGATAGACTAAGTCTATCAGTAGCTATAGGCATATCAGTGACTTAACACTTCTATTTTATGCAGAACACATCCGATTGAGTTTAGAATTATTTCAAAAGACATATAAACATAGAAAACCATTTATTAACATATTTCAAATATTATTTTAATATAATTATCATCTTGATCATAGATTAAAAGAATTATTATATAGATACATATTATTTGGGATTATCAAAGTATGTGAAATCATAATTGGGATTATCAAAACAGGTGAGGTCAACAATATCCCCCTTTTTTATAATCACAACTTATGATACTATAACATCAAAATAATCAGTAGTGAATCAGAGGATATATCATTAAATCCAATTGTATCAGAGAAAACAATATAATATGTGAAATATTCAATGTATCAGAGGTCGAAGTAAATGAAATGGTATCAAAAGTACAAAGCATAGTAGCTCTCCCTATGATAATATTTATCCTCCTTTGGCATAAAAGTTATTATTACAATATATAATTTTTCTCCCCTCTCCCCTTATAATAATATTTCTCACCCTTTGTGATAATCAAAAAGTGGAAAACAACAAAGAGAAAAGGAACAAAATGAGAAAGAAAAGAAATCCATTTGTATTTCATGTTGCAAAAAGGTACATGGAAAGAAAGAAAAATACAAAGGATTCCTATCAAATATATTAGCCACAGAGTCAATCCACGTCTGCAATGTGAGATTTTCCCTTGGGATCATAAGAGGATTCAGGTTGTGTGGATGCAGGTGAAGGCTTAGGAATTATAGAAATGATCACAGGAGGCTGAGACACTGAAACTGTTCCCGACCTGTACTAAGTAGTTCATTGAGTGATCATAGGAGTAAGGTTTAGAATGGATTGGGCTGGAGTCATCTGAATAGGTGAAGTAGTAGAGGTAGAGGCAGGCAAAGATAGAGGTATAATCACTGGTCTAGCATTGACATTCAAGAAAGGAAACAAAAGATATCTGAAATCCATAATTATTATTCCTCCTCTCTTTATAGAATAAATGAAATCATCCTTGTTCTCCAGGAATTTGTCCAAGGCTGGAGTCAATTCCCTTAGCTTGCTGACTTTCTCTCTGAAGGCTTGATTAAGAGAATCTAACTTCAGGTTTTCTCACAGAAGTTTAAAGTGGTTGTTGAGTTGATTATTGGTATAAATTTGTTGGAAATAATAGTCTACCTTGTCTTTCACTTATTTTTGAGAGGAAAAACCATCTCTCATATAGTCCTAAACTATCTTCATTATCTCTCTAGCTGTATCTCTAGTAGAAATTACCACTTTGGTCAGATCTGATGTGTCCACAGAGCCACTGGTTGATGCTAAACCAAGCTCCTCCTTCATCACAGCTCTAATCTGATCAAAATCCACTGAAGGTCTGGAGGCAAGACAACTAACAAAGAAATTTACTATTTCCTTGAAATTTTTGGTCAACCCACTGATAATATTTTCGACTTGGGAATTTTGGGTGCTAACATGATATTTCATGGAGGTTTTAAATCATTCAAACACTGATTCCATCTGGATCACAACACCTTTGAAATAAGCTAAATCTTTATCTACTTGGGATTTAGAACTCATATAAGATTATATAGAGATAACATATTTTTTTAGATATTTAACATCCTCTTATAGTCTAGACAACTAATTCTGGCAAGCTATAACTCCATCCACTATTTCATCCACAAAGGTTGACATATTAAAACCGAGAGAGAGTTCAAAAGACTTTTCTAAATTGCTCATCTCTTCAACAAAGCAGTGCTTTAACTCGGTAATAGAGGCACTAAAAGATTCTTTCATCTCATTCTTAAAGGATTAAAGATCACCCCTGATGATTATATCAACAGGTGAAACCACAACAGGTGCTATTTCAGATGCTATACTGGCAACTAAGTCATTCATAATCGATTGAATTGATGCTACCAGTGAAGCTTCCATTTTCTTTATTTCTTCGGAAAAACTGATTCTAAGATCAGACATTAGCTTATCCAGATCATGCATTCTAAACACATCTTCAGGCAACAATTTAGTCTGAACATCATAATTGATTTTTGGTCTATTTAGGGATATCGTATTATCAGAATTGGGATAATCCAAACCATAATTCACAAAACCTGGGTCTTCTGCCTAGTCCTCAATTTCAACTGCCACTGAAACACCACCAAATTAGGTTTGATGCTCCCCCCCAATTGATGCATTCTCTTATACAACAAGAAAATTCTTAGTAGGTCTTTCTTCCACAGAAGAATCTTCTACTATCAACTCCATCTCTATAATAGGTGCAACAGAAGGAGGCTTCTCTTGATTAGGCACATGTCCTTCCATCTCACCCACTACTTCCTTAATAGGCACAACTGAGCTTCCAGTCAATGAACTCAGACTTAAGCAAGATGAATAAGAGGCTTCAGATTCGTTCTCCTATTCTTCTTCATTCTCAGGGACTGGCTGTTATTTCACATCAGCAAGTGTTTCTTCTTCTAATAAAGTTCCCTTTCATGAAGATACAAATTTAGCAGCAGGACTTGGTTGGAAAGTCTGGATCCCTTCCGTCTTCAATGGAAGTCTCTTCTTCTTCAGTCTCATTATTGTACTCAGGTTCTTCTTTATCAGGTCCTAGACCTGGATCCCTCACATCCTTTGGTCTTGAAAGATGATTCACATGATTTAATTTATCATAAAACTTCTCGTCAGCATTAACCCATTCTCCTCTCTATGGTTTCCAGTTTATCTTCATATATTTGAAAACTATTTTTGTGATACAAAAACGTTTCCTTACTACCACTGTCACATCTTGAGAATCAGCTACTCCTTTCACTTTGAACATCACTGAGATCAATTTAGAAAAGAATAGGGGTTTAGTATTTGATTTTGGATTGGTCATATCCTCTTTTTGAAACATTAGAAATCTATAAAGATTCACTTTAACACAATCTCTAAAAAGATGTAGGAGATAGATATCATGATATCTTAAATTTGAAAAGTCCCCTATCCTTGGTATTTAGACATGCTGAACAAATTTGAACAACAATATGTTCTATCCATCCATTTCAGCAGCCACCACTTAGCTTTGATTTCCACTATCGGTGAGCTCTTCCAATGCAGTCTCATTATTAAATATATCACTTGAGGGTGGTATTTCTTTTGAGACAAATCCAGAAACACCTTCATGTAGAACCTTCATGAATTCATCCCACTCAACAGATGAAAATGATATCTCCTTTCCATACACAAATGAAATCACTCGATTCTCATCTTCTAATTTATCAAAACACGCATACTCATAAAATTGTTTCACTAGCTTCGGATAGTAGGGACCATTGTTGTTAGAAAATAAATATACCCATTTCTGATCTTCTAGTACCTCGAGTACTAATGGATTTCTAGCCAACAACCATTCCACGCACAACTCTGTTTCAATCACAATAAATATATTTTCAAAGGAGGGTTCACTAGTCGCCTCCCCGACCTTGTTCTACCAACACTACCACTTGCTTTTGGATTGGACTTCTACTTCTTTGCATTGGGCTCATAAATGTCATCTCTGATGGTAGGGAGTTTGGTTTTTTCCATCTTTGGTTCGAGGTACTTAGATTTTTCAAGAAATTCAAGAGCTAAGGCTTGAGGGTAAAGGGTTTAAGGTTCAGTGGATCGAGAAGTAACGAGGAATTTGTTTTATCATTTAGGAATCAAAAAATAAGTAATTAAAATATAAGTATAAACAATTCAGATTCTAGCAGACAGAAGTTTAAAACAGCACATACTCATCGGTAGGATTTATCTGTGATAATTCCTATCAGTGAGTTCTGTCAGCAAGGTCTTACATCAGTGATGTTTTTACATCGGTGAGGTTTTTACATCAGTGAGGTTTTTACATCAGTGAAGTTTTTACATCGGTGAGGTTTTTTACAGATTAAGGTTAATCATTCCTAACTCATGTCTAATGTAACTTAACCTATCAGAACATAATGGTTTGGTGAAGATGTCAGCTAATTGATGTTCAGTACCTATAAATTCAAGAATAATATAACCTTTTTGTAATGATCTCTCTAAAAGTGGTGTCTTGCATCAATTTGTTTGTTCCTAGAGTGAGATACAAGGTTCTTTGAAATATTTATTACACTAGTGTTATCATAGTTAATTTAAACTTTCTTAAAATCATATCCATATTCCAAAAAAGTGTGTTTCATCCACAGAATTTGTGCACAACAACTACAAGCAGCTATATACACTGCTTCGGCAGTAGACAAAGCTACATAATTCGGATTTTTTACTACACCAACATAATAAGGACTTACCTAGAAAATGACATGTTCTAGATGTGCTTTTTCTATCCAGCTTGCAACCAAAAAAGTCAGTATCCGAATAACTCATTAAGTCAAAAGAAAGTACTTTTGGGTAAAACAAACCTAAATTTACAGTATGTTTAAGATACTTAAAAATTCTTTTAACAGCAAGTAAGTGAGATTATTTTGGATTATCTTGAAATATTGCACACATAAACACACTAAACAAATATCTGGTCGACTAGCATTAAGGTAAAGTTAGCTTCCAATCTTACCTCTGTAATTAGTTTGATCCACTGGTTTCCTAGTTTCATCTACATCCAATTGAAAAATAGTACTCATAGGAGTATCATTTTCATTAATACAATCCAAACCAAAATGTTTTAAAATATCCTTTATATATTTATTTTGATTCAAAATAAAAAAAATTTCATTTTGAAAATCTTTAAAACCAAGGAAGTATTTGAGTTCTCCCATTAAACTCATTTCAAATTCATTTTTCATACTCTTTGAAAATTGAGTACATAAAGAATGTTTAGAAGATCCAAAAATAATGTCATCAACATAGATTTGTACTATCAAAACATCATTAGAAATTATATTAGTAAAAAGGGTTGGATTAGCAATCCCTTTAGTAAAACTTTTTGAAATAATAAAAATGATAAGTCTATCATACAAAGCTCTTAGAGATTGTTTCAAACCATATAAATCTTTAGATAGCTTAAAAATTTTATTTGGAAAAAGAGTATTAGTAAATCCTGGTGGTTGTTCAACAAAAACTTCTTCAATTATAAAACCATTTAGAAAAGCTCTTTTGACATCCATTTGATATAACATGAAATTCAGATTAGCAGCATATGCAAGTAGGATCCTAATGGATTGTAATCTAGCTACTATTGCAAAGGTTTAACACATTATATACCTTCCTATTGAAAATATCCTTGTGTAACTAACCTAGCTTTGTTTCTTACTATATTTCCAGACTCATCAACTTTGTTTCTAAAACCCCATTTAGTGCCTATTGTCAAAGTGTCCTTAGGTATCTCAACCAATTCCCAGACTTTATTTCTTTCAAATTGATTTAACTCTTCTTTCATATCCATTACCCAAAATTCATCATTGATTTCATCATTGACATATTTAGGTTCTATATGTGAAATAAAGGTTTGATGTTCAACCTGGTTTCTTAGAGAAGCTCTAGTCTTTATCCCTCTATCAAGATTACCAACAACAACATCCAAAGGATGATTATTTAGAATCCTAGTTGATCTAGTAAAGGTAGGACTAGAAATTTTAAGATCTTCTCTGAGTTCGTGTTCTATGGATGAAGATTCTAGAATATGTCCATAATATGATGTTTTTATAGCAGGTTCTTTTGTTTTATCATTAATGTCCAGAATAGTCAAATATTCTTCAAGATTTTCAAGAGAAGACTTAGGTTCATGTGGATCAGTTTCATCAAATTTGATGTCAACAGATTCTTCCACACATTTGGTTCTTCTGTTAAAGACTTTATAGGATTTTCTAGTTAAATAATATCCTAGAAAAATTACTTCATAACTTTTTGAATCAAACTTGTCAAGATTATCCTTGGTATTAAGGATAAAGACTTTGTAGTCAAAGACTCTGAAATAAATAACTTTGGGTTTACAATTGTTCCATAGTTCATAAGGAGTCTTCTTAAGAATGGGTCTAATCAATACTCTATTGATAATATAACAAGATGTATACATAGCTTCAGCCCAAAAATAAATAGGTATGTTGTACTCATTAAGCATAGTTTTTTCAATTTATTACAGGGTTTGATTTCTTCTTTCTACTACACCATTCTGCTGAGGTGTTCTAGGAGCAGAAAAGTTATGATAATAGCCATTATTTGAGTAGTAAGATTCAAACTCATGATTTTCAAACTCATGGCCATGATCACTTCTTAGGGTTTTAATCTTAAGTCCACTATGATTTTCTACAGACATGGAGTATTTTGTAAATTATGAACAAGCCTCACTTTTGTAATCTAAGAAGTATACCTATGTATATCTTGAAAATTCATCTACTAAGACATATACATAGTGCTTCCCTTTTAAACTAGAAACTATAGAAGGTACAAAAAAGTCCATGTGAACTAACTCGAGAGGTTGAGAAGTTGAAACTTCTTTCTTTGATTTAAAAGAAAATTTATGTTTCTTTCCCTTTTGACAGGGATTACAAACCTTGTATGATGGGAATTCAAGATTAGGTAGGTCTCTAACTAAGTTCTTCCTAGTCAGTTTTCTAAGTGAATGAATGTTGTAGTGTCCTAATCTTATGTACCACAACCAAGATTCTTTATGAAAATAATTTAAACAAGTAACATTTTTCGTGGTTAAAGAATTCAAATCAACAGCATAAACATTTTCATTTCTTAAGGCAGAAAATACTAAATCATTTTTAGTATTAAAAACAATACAAGAATCATTTTCAAACATAACATTGAAACCATCATCACATAACTGAGAAATACTTAACAGATTATATTTAAGTCCATCAACAAATAAAACATTAGAAATTAAAACTGAATTAATGTTACCAATCTGGCCTAGGCCAATGATCTCTCTATTAGAGTTATCACCAAAGGTGACATGGCCTCCATCAACCTTTATTAAGATTTTTAAGCATGAATAATCCCCAGAAATGGGCCTGGAATATCCATTATCCAAGCACCATATCTTCTTGTGTGAACTCTTTAAATACGTTTCCTCAGATGTGTTTGTCATAAAACACATGTTAGCTTTATGTGAATCTTCATCCTTAGCAGAATCAGAATCACTTGAAGTGTCCTCTAAAGCACTCCAAGTTCCATTCATTGCTTTCATATTCTTTTTTTCCTTATAGTCATGTTTCTTCTTGAACTTCAACTTTGGATAGTATGCTTTCACATTTCCTTTCCGTTTTCATTCATAGTAGATAATTTCTTCACTCTTATCAGCTTTCTTTTAGTCCTTTTTCCATTGACCTTTATTGTCATATTTTCCTTTGTAAGTTGATTTTCTGAAGAATTTATTCTTCCTATATAATTTCTTAAACTTTATGGCTATTTGAGCCATCTCAGCATCACTATCAGATTCTGAACTTTCGCTTGTTGAGCTTTCATTTTGTATGTGCACTTGCTCCTTATCCTTTCTCTTTGAGGTAGTAGACTAAAATGTCAATGAATTACTTTTAGGTTCATCATCTTCGTCATTATTTACCTTCAGTTCTTCCACATACATCATTATCTTACCAATAAATTATTTAATAGGTAGTTTGATGATGTCTCATGATTATCTAATGGAAATAGATGTGCCTCTCCATCATTCTGGAAGACATCATAATATCCTCATAATTTGTTCCTTTACTGGAATAGCCTTACCAAGAGAGCTCATGGTGTTGAAAATCTCATTGAACCAGAGATACATATCAGAAATAGGTTCATCAGACATAATTTTAAAATTATCATATTTAATAGTATAGGTATTCCGCCTCATTTCTTTTACATTGGTTGTTACCTCATGGGAAATAACCAAAGTGTCCCAAATTTCATAAGAAATTTTACAGGCTGATAATCTATTAAACTCTTCATCTTTAAAAGCACAATACAGGGCATTCATAGATTTACAATTATTATTGTAAGATGTTTTAGTAGGTTCATCCCAAGTAGTTCTATCAGTTTCTGGAATTTTATATTGAGTTTCTATAGCAGTCCAGATATCAAATCCCATACTATCTAAGTGAATTTTCATCTTACGTTTCAACTGATCATAATTTGTACCATTAATTAAAGGTGGCATGTTGGTAGCAGCACCTTCTAACCAATTATCCATAGATAGATTTTAGAAAGGGAATTTAATGAGATACAATTTAGAACTAATAGAAATTTAAGATCTTTAAAGATGCAACTAAAATCATAGTTTAAAAATAGTGTTTTGAAATCATATATTAATAAAAACTATTCTTTAATACCAAATGTTGGTTGGAGTGGATTCTCAAGAGGGGCGGTGAATTGAGTTCCAATTAAAATTTCTGTTAAAAATTATTTCTCTTAAAATCTCTCTATTTAAAAACAAGTTAAACTTTAGTGAATTTATACAGATTGTGAGTGTTCAATTAGTTTCTCAAAGATTGGTTAAGTCTCAGTTAATTTAATCAGAAGATTAAATTAACTTTTGAAACTAACTTACTGATTCATAATAAATATAAACACTTTCTAATTTAACTATCAAAGTAACTTTAAAAATAAATTGTATTTCAAAGTAATTAATAGCAGAATATGAAATATATATATATTATACTTTTAAACAAAAACAATGATTCACAGAAGATGTAACTAAGAGGTTCAGTCTCAAGCCGAGACTTAGTCATCTCAAACATGTCATATAAATTTGATCCACACCCTGGATCAGGGTAAACAATAGTGAAACCACTGTCCAGGTACAAAGACCTCTACCACATTTCTATGTGGGAAAATATACAACAGCTCACAGGCTGTTCAGGTCTCACTTGACCTCTATCACTATCAATAGTGGGGTACAACGAAGTTAGAGAGTTTGAATGAGGATTTAGAAATCCTCCATCTTGGCACAAGAGACAGTGTGTATATATAAAATATACAGAGTATACACACTACTGAAAATGTAAATAAAAGAATCACTAAAAGAGTATATAAGAGTTTAGAATTATCTAGTGATATGAAGTGTAGCTCTGGACTCTTTTGATTAATCAGAAATTCTTCTAAGTCCTTCTCTTGTTTTTTTTCTGAAAAACATAGTGTCGTTTTCTTCTTTGATTTTTAGGTTCATCTTTATCAGCTTGAGTGCATGAAGAGTTCGTTGTCGTTCTTCACTCAAGATGTAGCTTGTGTTCTCCTCTAGAATTAATGGCTTCGTGTATGTCCAGTGCTCTTCTAGTATGAATGTAGATTTTTCCTTTTGTATGAATGCACCACATTTTCAATGATGTTCAGACTTTTATTTTTACACCCTTCTCGTGCCTTCTTAGTTCTTGATTCGTCTCTTTCTCCCGGTCATTTTTCCTTCCTTTTATAGCTGTCAACTCTGGTAAAAAGAATGATTATCTTTTTCATGGGTACTGGGTACGGTTCCCTGACATGCCAACAACTATCATGAAATATCATTAACGGCATTAAAAACATCATATATGACTATTGAAAAAATAAATGAATAGTATTGAGAGTTATAGATCTTGACTGGTAAAGATTTTTTCAGTAGCTTCTGTTGGTAGCAGTTGACTTATGTAGCAGTGACCTATCGGTAACTCTTTGATCATGTATCGATAACTCTTGGTATTGGTAGATGTTTGATCTTGTATCGATAGCTCTTGGTATCAGTAACTTAATCTATCGGTATAATTTGCTTATATCGGTATCTCATTTTGTATTGGTGGCTTCATAGAGGTAGACTTGTTCATATCACCAGACTTACTCTGTCGGTAACTATGGTGTAATAGTAGTCGGTATCAGTAGACTTTTAGTCTATGCATATCGGTAGCTCCGTTTGATTCCAATGAACTATATATATCGGTAGACGTGTTCTATTGGTAGACTTGTTATATTGGAGACCTGTGCATATCGGTGGACTTATACATATCGGTAGCTCTGCGTATCAGTGACCTTTGCCTATCTGTGACTATGTCTATCGGTAGCTATAGGCATATCAGTGACTTAACACTTCTGTTTTATGCATAAGACATCTGATTGAGTTTAGAATTATTTCAAAAGTCATATAAATATAGATAAACATTGATTAACATACTTCAAAGATTATTTTAATATAATTATCAACTTGATCATAGATTGAAAGAATTAATATATAGATACACATTATCTGGGATTATCAAAGTAGGTGAAAGCATAATTGGGATTATCAAAATAGGTGAGGTCAACAATTGTCATAATATATTCAAATCATTCATCGTGGTTTGTAAATAAAATGTTAAATAATCCATGAGTATGCCTTGATAGTGTCAAACCAGGTGTGCTGAACGGCCCATTATCATGCACTAGCTGACCATCAAGTCAATTCCCAAATCACCATTTTCAGAGTTATTACCACTTGGTATAACTATTATATATACACATACACTTTTAATATCTTGACACATATTTATTTTTAGGAAAATCAAATAATATAAACCTTAAAAAAAATTTGGATGTTATCTTATACATAGACATATCATTAAATTCAGACATAGGGTTATGTTATATAATCTATTTTTCAAAATATAGTTACCAAGGTTTATACTAATGTTTCTCTAATTCCCAATATAAATACCTCAAACCTAATACCCTAGAGTTGGTGGTTACATTACTAAATTAGTATTAGATACAAGCAATCACATTCCAAATGTCCAAATATTTTATTAGAATTGGAAATCATGATACATACTTAATTTTCACATTACATTTGAAATTTTAAAATAAAAAATAGTATTTTTTTATGAAAACACCATTACTACCTTTATAATATCCCTATATATTAGTCATAATAAACACATAGAAATATTGGGTAAAGGAGATATAAGAAAGGGGTGAGATCATATACTCAATAAGGTTGTCTATACAAAGAAGTATATCATGAATAAACAATGTATAATGAATATGGAAAGGTAAATAACTAAAAACATTTACCATTTAATCAATTAAATGATAAGGAGGAATAATATTATTGGAATCACTGATGATAAAATAATTCCATATAAATAATTACATGATATTTAAAATTTTCTATGGATATCAAAACTAATAAAATAATCATATGGATATCAATAACTAATATAATAGTGAGGCAATTCATAATTACATAAATCACAACTACAAAATCAAGACCTCATTCCATGACATCATACATAAATGGATCTAGCCTCATCCAAATACCTAGGAGAGTCTATCTCATGAGACCTATAGATTTATTGAGGGGTTATAGTAGGCCCCTCCCATTACATACTTTGTCCAATTCATTTCACCTTAAAAAGAGAAGAAATATAATATATGTAAATATTCATATTAAAACACTAGAACAAAAAATGTTAAAAATTTCCCAAATCAGCAAACATAATCCACATAATCATTATTATTATAAAAAAGCATATTAATCTTAATACTTTCTCCAACAAAAAACATAATCATAAACCATCAAGAGTAATATGGTAATTGGTATTAAAATAGTACATCCTCATAAAATGGTTCATAAACCATCTAGATAAATAATAAGGATAATATAATTAAAATATAATTCCTATGGATAGTATTTTAAAATGAGGTCTATTTTCATTGATGAATATAAATACCATAAAAATTACAATAAAACACTCTTCAAGAAAATATCTTTTTCATTTTGAAAATCAATTTCATGAACTAAAAAATTATATATTACGAAAAAAATTCTATAAAATTAACCTTAAAAACATGTAATGAAATATTTGAAGTAATTATCAGTTTTGATGATGTGTAATTCAATATATTCCATATAAGTTAAAAAACATTATTTTTAAACAATTGTAAAAAATATAAAAAGTAACTTGTTCATAAAATGATAATAAGATTAAATTAAGGTAATTTTTTAACAATTAAACTATCAATAATAAATTCAGTAATTTTTTATGGATAACATGAAAAAAAAATTGAAAATATTTTTAAGAAACATCAATTTAGAAGATAATATATTTTCAACTGAATAAAGAAGTAAAGTCATATTTTCTTTAAATAAAAGTTCTCAATAATTTTAAGTACATAAAAAGGAAAAATTTATTTATTAATTTAAGAGTTCATGAATAACTATAGTATAATAATAATATTTATTTTATTGAGAGATATATCATTATATTCCATCATAAATAAATTAATCCTAAATAATCATGATAAACTATATAATGATAATCATAAATCCCTTACATCTTTTATAAAATTTGAATCACAACCCCAATGAAATAAATAACATAAAATGAATCATAAAATATCTTAAAGGTATATATATTCATTATATAAAATATCAAATGGGGATTATATAGACAAAATAAAATAAATAAGTGGTGAATATGAAAAAGGCCTCAAAAAATTAAAAGTGAGATGAGAAACATTTACCTATGGATTGATTTAATTTATATGTGAACAAAACTCTTGTATAATAAATATAGATTTATTATAAATATATTAAATAACCATAATCATTTTTATCACACATTATATGATTTACTTATTGTATTTTATAACCCGTTTATTAATAATTCTCTATTAAAAACCCTAATTAAATAAATATGTACTTCATCTTTCAGGTTTGTTTTGGTTTTGTACTTTCAATCCTTGTACTTTGATCTTGGTTCCATAAAATATGTAATTTTAAATATTAAATAAATATAATTTATATTTATTATAAAATTATTTATAATATCCCATTAAATTTAGATAGAAAATTGAATTACAGCGTGCATGGATACGATAGGTCGTACATAAAAATGAATGATGTTTTAATTTTTTAGCGAATATAATCAAATAAATGTAAATAAAATTTAAACAACAAGAAAAATTAATATATCATATGAATCATTATTTTTCATAAAGTCAATCCTTATAAAAATACATCCCAAAAAAATGAAAAAAAATCACATCGCTTCATTGAGGTGGTAGTCCAAACGAATGCACGAGAAACGTTTTTATTTTCCAACATACTGGAATATAGAAAGGTATATTTTATATTATAATTTAAATAATATAATTATTTACTAAAGATAATATATATAAGTTAAATCCCACAATATATCCATTTGTGAATGTTGGTGATGGAAAATGAAATACATATGTTTGTGAGGTGGTAGTTCTCCATACAAATGATCAGTGATTTCATTTTTCGTTTAACAGAAGAGGAGAGGGATATATTTTAATCCAAAAAACATAATAAAATCATATTATATGGATTTTTTTTATTATCTTATCATTATTAAGAAATTAGTGAATGAGGTAAGATATGGAGAAAAAAATGAACTTATTGTAGAAAATTTTCTTCTCTTTGAAAAACCTCATTTAGATCTCAAATTAAGTTACTTAGGGTTAGTCCTATGTGAATAAAAAAAGAAATAAAATATCTATAAATATTTTTGGGATATATATTGGATGGTCTTTATTGATCCAAATATCATAATATGATTGAATAAGTAAGGGGAAGATGTAATATTTTATAACGGAGGAGAAGTGACACTTTTGTAAATACCCAAAACTACTCAATAATGTAAAATCACTCTCAACCCAACTGCCTCCAAAACTGATAAATAATGGATTTAATTCAACAAATTGTACATAAAAACCTCTAGAAATTTTTTAAAAATGTTATTTGTTAACCTCTATGTTTACTTATATTTATAATTTTAGTTTTCACTATTGTAATTAGTTTTTATTTATTTTCTTACCTTGGTAATTTATCATTTAATCAAAAGAATAAATGAGATTTATTAGATAAATTGGACATAATTATCCTATATATAAAAACCATATTTTCAAATAAAATAATTCTTTGTGTGGTAAAATAATTTTAGCATAGGCATATATAATATGAAATTCCTAATTTTATCCTTAACCACAATATTTAATTTTAAAATTCATTCAAATTAATTTTGAAAAAAATTATGTTAAAAATAATAAAAAAGATTAATTATTCTGATTGAAAATATGTTATAAATTTTTTCAAATTCAAATCACATATGTGGTAGAATTTTATTTCCAATTAATTCAGAAAGTGTGTGAAAAATGATATTCCAAATAAAAATATTCTTAAATACAAAATATTTTTAAATCCGAATTCAAAATTAATTAGATTAAAATGAAAAATAAATTTTTAATAATAATATAATAAAAAAATTAATTTTATTTAAAATTTTTAAAAAAAATGTAAATTTTTTAATTATTTTACTAAAATAATGTTTTCATTAAAAAGAAGTATTTCCCACCATTCGTAAAAAATGATATCATCAAAAAATTATAAAAAATTATTTATATGATAATAATGATATGATTATTTCAAAAATTAAGTTATTTTTTTAAAATAATTATTTTTATATGTGATAAAAATTAAGGTAAAATAAGTATACAAATTGAGACAAAACCATTTTTAGAAAAAAATAGTTATTAGATAAACATTTTTTTCTTTGAATAGTTTTTTATTTTTATATCTAATAAATTAATAAACATTGAATTTATTTATTCATGTGTAAACCAAATAAATTTGATAATTTATTTAGTACTATTAATAACCTCTAATTCAACGACAAGTTTATAATGGCCATATTTAATAATACATTTCATAGTTTTTTAAGCTCGATGTTTTGCATTGTATACACTATCAAAAATATGATCTTATTATAAAATATTGGGGAATTATATTACATGTGAGTCAATAGGAATACAAATTTTACAAAAGATGGGTGATATTTAAAAACTTGAACATCGTGGCATGATATAATATGATAACATAATGTAAACATAAGAATGTGGTAACCAAATAATACGTGACATTATAATCCATAGTCAAGCATAACCACAAAGACATCATAACATAGTGGGATTTGGATAACCTCTCATTAATTATAAAATGAATATCGTGAGATAAAAACATTACCCAATACATTGGAGGGATATATAAATTCTATCCCACCCCTCATATTAATATCATGTACATATATAAGTGTTCCAACAAGATCATACAATATAAGGATTTATTTCATAACTTTTAATCCTATGATTAATGTGTGTGGGTTAAATACATGAAATTCTCAAATAAATTTAAGAATTGTACATCTTTTTGTCTATTATAGATTGGAAATGGGGATTGTTATTCACTAAACAAATTTTGGGATAGGAAAATTGAAAGATAATTTTGGCATAAAAATAGGTATACATAAATATTAATTAAAGGGTTTAATGAGAGTTAAAGGGGTATATCATCACTTGTAAATCATAAGGAAAAAATATTGAAGTGTAAAAAATAATACAACAAGATCAATTGGAAATAAAATGAAATAATATAGATAAATATCTTGAATAAAGTGGCGATATAGATGATCCCTAACCTTGAGAGGGAACTAATAAAATATTGGGAGGATATTCTTATGGGAATGGGGAAACTTGGGGAACTTTAGAGGGAATTGAATTGTAACATCATGATCTACAGGTTTTGGGTGAATGTGATTGGGTTGTTGTTTGGGTTGTTGTAGAAATAGTGAGAGGAATTATTCATTAGTTTCTAAACTTAGTTTTTGGACTCTTTAAACTAATATTATAAAAGACACAAACCTTCCCATGGTTTTTCTTCTTGTTTATTCCCAAGAAGAGTAGTTTTAAATATTTTATAGGGATAATAAGTAAAGTAATTAAAATAATACACTTAGTGAGGTAGAAGTGAGTCAGGTTCATAAAGAATAAATTTTAAAAACATAAAATATAATATAGGTTTCGGAGGATTTAACAAGGGTTTATAAATTTATCAAATTACCTCAGAAATATATTTTTTAAATTTGAAAACATAATTATTTTTCATGGATACTCTTTAAAGTACTTATTTATTCACATTTAATATTTTATGATCTCATAATTGATAACATATATTTATACCATATTTATTTTCTACTCAAAAATTTGACTGCCTCATAAAATAATAAAAAATCACTATTCCTATTTTTGATGTGATGATTTCTAAAATAATATTTTTTCACACTAATTTTATAAATATTAAATTTTTCTCTTCTAAATAAAAAATTTTAATTTATTGGATAATAAGGGTTACTATGGAGATACAATTTTACTTAGCCTTATAAAAATTATATTTCTCTTGATAAAATAATATTACCTAATATATTTAAATTAATATTATTTAGTAACAATATTTTGATATTTTTTTTAAAAAAAATAATGCTTTAATTAATCAAAAATAATGTCTTGAATGACACTACATATTTCCCAAAAATATAATTTTTGTTTCATCTTATCAAAATCTGACTTCTATCATACTCTTTATTTTAAAATTTATAATATAAAAATATAATTAATTAATATAGTCATTATTTTATTAAAAAACATTCAAATTAATATTTTTACACTCTAGATACATAACACCATATTTCACTAGCATACACCATAAGGGTAAGGTGTGGAATGGTGACACTTTCTTCGGGTGGTTTAGTGAACATGTTTTGGGTCGTGGTCTCGATAAGATTGATCATATCTTATAAAAAGTTTCAATTTTTTATTTAGTTTTTAAATATCGACTTGGTCTTGTTAAGGGAAAATACGTTTGATATTGACTCCCTTGGATGGTTCGATAAATTGGTTCCATGGCATACGATCCAACTGGTTGAGGCCATAAATTCTTATTTTTGTGTTAATGGGATTTATCATAACCCTTTTAATATAAAAATAATAATGACAGTTATATAATAACTATATTTTAAATAGTTATGATGGTCAAGGTATTTTAAATACGATAGTATATAAGTTAAAAAGGTCCAAAATACCCAAAGTAGTGCATGTGTTTTCTATATCTTATAATTTAATTTTTAAATATTTGAGCCATCATATTCATAACCCTTAAAAAATGTAACTAAAATTCAATTTTATACACTAAAACTAATATTGTAACTTCTATTTGATAACCACTTTTGGTTCCCATATTTCCAGCTCAATCCTATGATTCTACCACGTCACATTTGTAACACCCCTAGATTTTATGAGATATATTATTTTTAATTCCGTTGAGGTCTTCTATTGTACACTACACAAAGATTAGCTTGTACTATATGCAACACCGTATTAGCTTGAAGTATACGCAACACTATTCTTGCCTAGTGTTACACACAATTTCAAGTTTGTTTTGTGGAAATTATTCTATGCAACATTCAGTATAGATTTTTTTTAATGTATAAATCAAATAAGTTTTTATTATTTTATACGCAACACCAAAGGGAGCTTGCACTACATACAACCTTGACTTGGCTTTTATTACACGCAATCATGGCCTTCCTCGATAGGGTGTGTAGTACGCAATATCGGGTTTCACTAGACAACGATATGTTATTAAAATATTATATAAACTACCCCTTATGAATAGTAATACCCACTTTTTGAAATTTTATAAATTTTACCTTTAAAAATGGACTTAATTTTTGGATTCGGAATATCGAAATTATCCTAGGCTGAATTTTGGGTATTTTTCTGAAAACATTCATTTTTTGATGAATAGTGGAAACACTGAGTTATTGGTTAAAACCAACTTTTTATTTAAATAATAATTTATTTTAATAAAATTTATATTAGGTAAAAATAGATACATAATACCTATATAAGATTAATTTAATTAAATGGTGTCATTTTATAATAATTTTAGATATATAAAAATTTAATTGAACTTTTTACCGTCTTTTACCCACCTCCTAGGAGCATTTGCAAATTTACATAAAAAATAATTTTTACAGCATCTATGAGTGGAATTTCAAAAACCTGAGAGTCACGGTTGATATTAGTAAGTAAAATGTGGTTCAATGAGATAAAAATAATATTTGGTGAATTGTAACTTTTTACTTTTATTTACCACGGGTAAAAGTAAATTGGGTACTTAAGGGTACAAATCATATTATTATTACCCTAACACATGTACTAATTCTATTGGATATGTGTAATTAGACAAAAACAACCTTAGGAAAAAAATATTACCCTTTAGGTCCACTTGGATTAGATTATGACCTTTATTATTTTTTTATTTAAAGAAGAGTTAAAATAGTTAAAATCAATATTTAATAACAAAATGTTTTTTTATATATGGTTATACATAAGATAAATTATACTATAAATATTCATTAGAAAGATAAAAATATTTCTTAAATAATGGTATTTTATTTATATTTATTTAGATAATATATAATTTAATTTATTTATGACACAATGATGATGGAGTAATTACCTTATTAATGAAATATTAACATAATTGATATTATAAATACCCAAATAAATGTAATTTGAGACTTTTTATGAATTAAAATAATTTTATAGGTTAATATATCATATTATGGTTGTTTAGATGAATTTTTTTGATGTAATAATGCTGTTATGAATTTAGAAAAAAACAAAATACCAAATAGTGTCAAAATTGACATAAAAGAGTTTTTAAAAGAAATATTATATTATTAATTGATATAATGGTCCGAAAAATGTAAGTATCGGCCTAAGAACTTATATAATAATATATATGACATTATGGAACCAATTGGGGTTCGATTGGAAGTTTATAGTAACTTTATTAACCATATAGTGTAAGAATACAAGAAGACATGGTAAAAGTTAAATTATTTAACATAGAGTTAAATATAAATGATAAGGTTAAAATGGTATCCTAAACTTGTCTAAAACCAATTTCTGAGAGGATTTAGACCCATCCCTACCCTATCCTCTAAATAAGACACTTTTGAGCCATTATAAACCTAATATAAATATATTATAAAATAATATTTTACGTTTTTTCTAAGGTTCCCCTCACCCCTCTTATAAAAGGGCACCCCCCTTCTCTCTAATTCACACCTCCAAATCCATTTGGCTCAGCCAAACCCTACCCAAATACCCTCTCAAATGTACTAACTTCATCCAAGAGGCCTTCCTTTAGTCATAAGTCGATCTTAAGGATCCCTTTGGATCAAATCAAACGGAAGAACCAGAAGAAGAGGTAAATATCTCACCACCTATTTCAAGTTCCTTTCTTCTTCCACTTCCTCATTCATTATTGTTTCCATTCTAAAATAATAAATCCAGTATCTTATATATAATTTTATGTTATTATAAAAATTTTACAACCATATTTGTTATTTTATCCATCCTATTAATGAAAATGTCACTACACGTGCGTACGTACGGCTTACCGTCTCCACGTCGTGGTGTAGTTTGTTATTCAAACATTTCATCATTTAAAGGGGTATAATAATGAGTATAAAATAAATAAATAATAAATATAATATTATTATGATTATTTATATATGATATACCATCCAATTATATATGATTTTAATATCATAATAATGATATTGTCACTCGTGCATACGTACGGACTACCGTCTCCACGAATGCGATGAGATTCATTTTCCAGGATTAACCATTCAAGTAAGGTTATAAGGTATATATAATAAATAATCATGAAAGATATTATGTAATAATGATACTGGATTTATTTAAATATATGTTTCATTTACTTAATTCCATTCAATTCAATAAGGAAACGAAAGCAGTGTTCAGGCGTACGTACGGCCTACCGTCTCCATGAATGGTGTATTTCATACCATTTATCGATCTATCATATATATTTATATGCTGAATATATATCATATATAAATCATTTTTTACATTCTCAAATGATTTAAATCAGGATATAATAAATAATATCATGAAGAACAAGTCAAAACACGTATGATAAATGAAATTATTTTACCCAATACATTGATTTAACATGGAATTTACAAAAGAACGGGTAATATAAAGCCATATGTAAATCATATATGATATCATAAATATTATTATGGTTATGTTACAAGTTAATAATTTGTTTAAACCCACTATATAGGAGTCTCATACACATACGGAAGAAATTGGACATAAGGTAAGGGATAATTTTGCAAATCTTAATTTTTTCCCGAGATTTCTTATACGTAAGTATTTACTGGGGTTATATTTTCATACATTTACATAAAAAATTGTCATAAAGTGTTTAATATTATTCCATGTATTTTTAATGTCATTTTTACCCCTATTTCACTTTTTCATTGTTTTATGGAAGGAATCTTTCTTTTTTTACCATACGTGGTACTTTTTGACTTTTCTGTTAAAAGTACGAGGAGAATGTTTTTTTAACTTATACGGCATGAATGGATTTTTACGGTTTCATAACGCCTTATTTTCATGAAGCTTACTCTACATGATTTGATGGTTTTTTTAACAAAATCCTTTTCTTTTAAAATTTCATGGAATTTTGTGAAAATAAAATGATTTTTAAGAAGAAAGGATATTTCCTCAAGAATTCATTTCAAGTGTTTATTGAAAACTATTTTCTATCTAAGATTACATTGTTTAATATGGTTATGTTTCAAGAATAATGTAATGATTATTTACATGGTTTGATTTTATTTATCATGAAATGATATCCATTGTTTTATATGGATTATGTTATGATGGGATGATGTTTATGAAACCCATTTTATTCATTGGGTTATAATGAATGATTTATGTTTATTTTGTGGAACACGAAAGAATGATTTTAGTATGAGATGGGTGGGACCTATATCTACCTCCAATGCATTGGGTAAATATTTATATCTCATGAGATAGACATGGCTGGAATGACAAGTGAATCTGGTTCAGTAATACAGGGTTGGAATGGAAAGTAAACCCGGTTCAGTAATGGACATTATCCACTTTGATGGTCTTGGAAGCAATGCCATGGCTACTATGGAAATCATAATGTGTGCTTAATGGTTTTCCAAATTTCATGTTTTATTACCATGATATTTTACCATGATTAATTTTCCTTCGTGATCTATGCCTTACATACTGCCAGGATGTATTTCATAACTCAATACCTTGATGTTTAAACTTTATGTGCATGTTTTTTTAAGTTCAAATGTATGTGATTTGTTTTATTTTCTCCATGATTACCCTTACTGATCATTTGAGCTCACCTTTATACGTTTTCTTTTCCCCAGTATTTAAATAAAGGTTTTAGGTAAGAAAAAAAGTTGTAGATCTTTATGGGAGATGTTGGACATATTTCACCATGATTGAAAGATTATGTTCTGATTTTCCAAAGACACTAAACTATTGCAGTCCCTGGGTGTCTATTTTTGTTATGTATTAAGTATTCCACAAAAGTAATATAATGTCCATGTACGTCAAGTATGGGTCTCTACAGTTGGTATCATAGGAAAGGTTTATTTAACCTTTGGAAACAAGGATCCGAAAAACTTTGGTGAGATCCCTAGAGATATTTCAAAGGTATGTCTAGGGATGTCCCTAAGTTTAAGTATAAGTATAGGTTACAATCCTATAAATATGATAATGATCAGGAATAACCTAGGATTAAACCTATGAAGTTAGAGATTGAATGTACTCCCCTTGATTATATTTTTTCCTAGAATTATTTTTTCCTCTCACACTATTCTTTTTGGGTTTTAGAAAATGTATGGAAACCGGAAGATTCATGTTAATGGAGAATATGATAAACAATGGAATAATATTCTTCATGATCAAGAAAATGAAATGGGATTTGGAAGGTGAAACATCATTATTATGACTAATAATCATTCTCATAATATGATCAATAATATCAACTATGGTAAGTTTCCTGACTCAGTTAATAAGATAAAGAAGGAGTTTTATGATGATCATAGAGGAAATAAAGTTCAATTTTACTGATGTAAATCATGTGGGAAGAGACATCAAGGGGAATGTTTCAAATGAACTAGAAGATGCTTTGGGTGTGGAAAAAAAGGACACAAAGCCACTAATTACAAAGGAAAAGGTTCATTTAACACCATAGATAATGATAATGGTATTGTTAAGACATCAACAATGGTTTATTGTTTTAAATGTGGAATTTACAAGAATTATGAAAACCAATTCCCTAAGGTAATGTCTCATGAAGTGAATCATCATGGTCATATGGGTAGTATTTATTTGGATGATGATAAAGAGACTACAAATGATATGTGAGATGAAATAATTGTTGAAGCTTAGTCAATGGTTTATGAAGGTAGTGGAATGATTATATTTTTATCAAGAGTAATGTTTTATAGGTAATTTAATGGTACTATAGAATAAAGAAACATTGAAGGATTGTTACACTATTGTTTTTCCTTGTGTATTTGAAAGTATACATTGAATTGTACATGTATCCATGAAAGGTTATTCATATATTTTTGGAAAGCATATGATATGCGCATAATGAAGAGATAAGGAGAAAATAATATGTTGGATATTATTATGGAGCTCATGAATCATATAAGGACAAAATGATATCATGGATTGAGTATATAGTATTTTTGGGATTTTGGTATGTGGAAAGAGTTAATTTTTTATAGAATTCATGTTTTCACTATGTTTCTATGGTAACTCGTGTTTCAAGAGAATACATGATTAAGGAATTTAAATTTTTGGAATGTGACCAACAAGATATATCTTATGATATATGGTGGATAAAGGATGGTATTCACATGCTTGGTAGATGACCTTTCTAGTAGTCATTTTTTGTATACTATGAGATTGAACAAAAGTATTTATGATAAGCCTAAAGGTTGGAATGGATTAAGTTGAGCATCAGATAGTATTGTTTAAGGCTAGAATTGTTTTTTATATTTTTTTCTGTAATTTTATAATAGTATAGTTTAAGAAAAGGGACAACCTACAGAACGGGCAACAACCCATCGTGTCGGACATGGATGCGGGAATCAAACCCACAACCAAAGTTCGACAGGCCTTTATCACCTACCACTGGCCTACAAAAAGTCCCTGGTTAGTTGAAATTCATTTTATTTTATTAAGTGGTGTGATAGTTGGTGTTTAAGTCCATTTTTTGAATCATATAAAATTAACCTCCGCATAGATGGACATATGTATATTTAATAACTTTTGCCAACATTTTTTTGAGACAGATGGAATGACCTATCATTCTATCGCATGATCTGCTAACATTTCAAAAAGGACAAATTCAACATCATTTATTTAAATAAGAGATGAAGTAGAAATGGTTCATGGAATGACCAACGATGATATTACACTAAAATCAATTAAGTATTTATCCTTGTGAAAAAATTTATCAACATTATGGAAATGATCATGAAAACCAAAAACGTTGTCCCAGTACCCTCATATTCGATAAATCAGATGGTACCATATATCATCACAAATTTATTGCATTGTGATTGTTGTATTTTTCATAGCCATGTTCTCTACCACCCTCCATCAGAACTTGACGGTTAGATTTCTCTTCTATATCCATATTTTCACCTATGTTCTCCTATGTGGAAACCCAATGGTGAGTTAATTTGGGTAACGGTTATGTTTCATACTTCACTTTTTAAAATTAAGTTTTAGTATTCCTTTATATGATGTGGGTTTCTATAAATAAAACTTTCAAGTAGTAAACGATTTATAACCCTGACGAATTTCGAGGGGGAAATTCATTTTAAGGGGGGTAGAATGTAAAATCATGAGATTTTATGAGATATATTCTTTTTAATTTTTTTGATGTCTTCTATTGTACACTACACTGAGATTAGATTGTACTATACGCAACACCATATTATCTTGCAGTATATGCAACACTATTCTTGGATCATGTTACACACAATTTCAACATCGTTTTGTGGAAATTATTCTATGCAACATTAAGTATAGAAGTTGTTTAATGTATAAACGAAATATGTTTTGATTATGTTATACTCAACACCAAAGGGAGCTTGTACTACACGCAGCCATGACTTGGCTTGCATTACACGCAATCACGACCTTTATAGATAGCGTGTGTAGTACGCAACATCGAGTTTCACTAAACAAAGATAAGTTATTAAAATATTATATAAACTAGCTATTATGAATAGTAATTCCCACTTTTTGAAATTTTATAATTTTTATCATCTAAATGGACTTCATTTTTGGATTCGGAATATCAAAATTAGCCTCAGATGAATTTTCGGTATTTTTCTGAAAACGTTCAATTTTTTATGAATAGTGAAAACACTGAGTTATTGGTTAAAACCGACTTTTAATTTAAATAATAATTTATTTTATTTAAATTTATTTTAGGTAATAATAGATACATAATATCTATATAAGTTAAATGTAATTGTTTGGATTCATTTTATAATAATTTTAGATATATAATAATTTTATTGAACTTTTTACCGTCTTTTACCCACCTCCTATGAGCATTTGCAAATTTACATAAAACTTAATTTTTACCGCTTCTGTGAGTGGAATTTTAAAAATCCGCAAGACATAGTTGATATCAGTTAGTAAAATGTGGTTCAATATGATAAAAATAATTTTTGGTGAATAGTAACTTTTTACTTTTATTTACCACGGTTAAAAGTAAATCAGGTAATTAAGGGTAAAAATGATATTATTATTATTACCCTAACAAATTTCCTAATTCTATTGGATAAGTTTAATTCGACCAAAAAAATCTTAGTAATAAAATATTACCCTTTAGGTCCACATGGATTAGATTTGGACATTTATTATTATTTTATTTAATGAAGTGTTAAAATAGTTAAAATCAAAGTTTATTAACTAAAACATTTTAATATAGGGTTATAAATAATATAAATTCGACTCTAAATATTCATTAGAAATTTAAAAATATTTCCTAAATAATGGTATTTTATTTATATTTTTTTATACATTAAATAATTTAATTTATTTATAATACAATGATGATGCAGTAATTACCTTATTAATGAAATATTAACATAATTGATATTATAAATACCCAAATAAATGTAATTTGAGACTTTTTATGAATTAAACTAATTTTCTAGGATAATATAACATATTAGGGTTGGTTAGATGAATTCTCTTTGAAGTAATAAGGCTGTTATGAATTTAGAAAAAAACAAAATACTAAATAGTGTCAAAATTAACATTAAAGAGATTTTAAAAACAATATTATATTATTAATTTATATAATGGTCCTAAAAATATAAAATTCGTCCAAATAACAAATATAATAATATAAATGACATTAATGAACTAATTGTGGTTTTATTGTTAGTTTATAGTAAGTTTATCAACAATATAGTGTAAGAATACAACAAGACACGGTAAAAGTTAAATTATTTAACATAGTGTTAAATCTAAATGATAAGGATAAAATGGTAACCTAGCCTTGTATAAAATCTATTGGTTGAGAGAATTTCGATACATCCCCACCCTATCCTCGATATAAAACCCTTTGTAGCCATTATAAACCGAATATAAATTTATTATAAAATAATATTTTATGTTTTTTCTAAGGTGCCCCTCACCCCTCTTATAAAAGGGCACTTCCCCTTCTCTCTAATTCACACATCCAAATCCATTTGGATCAGCCAAAACCTGACCAAATACCCTCTAAACAGTACTTCCTTCATCCTAGAGGCCTTCCTTTAGTCATAAAGACAACCTATGGATCCCTTTTGATCAAATCAAAAGGAAGAAACCGAAGAAGAGGTAAATATCTCACCACCTTTTTCAAGTTCCTTTCTTCTTCCACTTACTCATTATATGTTGTTTCCATTCTAAAATAATAACTCCAGTATATTTTATATACTGTTATGTTATTATAAAAATTTTACAACCATATTAGTTATTCTATCCATCTTATGAATGAAAAAGTCACCGCATGTGCGTACATACGGCTTACCGTCTCCACGTCGTGGTGCACTTTGTTATTCAAACATTTCATCATTTGGATGGGTATAATAATGAGTATAAATGATATAAATAATAAATATAACATTATTATGATTATTTATATATGATATATCATCAAATTATATACAATTTTAATATCATAATAATGATATTGTCGCTCGTATGTACGTACGGACTATCGTCTCCACGAACGCGATGCGATTCATTTTCCATGATTAACCATTAAAGAATGGTTATAGATTATAATTATAAATAATCATGAATGATATTACATAATAATTATACTGGATTTATGTACATATATGTTTCATTTACTTAATTCAATTCAATTCAATAAGAAAACAAAAATAGCGTTCATACGTACGTACGGCCTACCGTCTCCATAAACGGTGTATTTCATTCCATTTATCGATCTATAAAATATATTTATATGATGAATATATATTATATATAAATATTTTTTTTAAATTCTTGAATTATTTAAATCAGGATATAAGTAATAATATCAAGGACAACAAGTCGAAACACATATGATAAATGAAACAATTTTACACAAAACGCTGCTTTAAAATGGAATTTACAAAATAACCGGTAATATAAAGTCATAAGTAAATCATATATAATATCATAAATATTATTATGGTTATGTTACAAGTTAAAAATATTTTTGAACCCACTATACAGGAGTCTTGGACACATACAGAAGAAATTGGACCTAAGGTAAGGGATAATTTTTCAAATCTCATTTTTTTTCCGAGATTGCTTATACGTAAGTATTTACTAGGGTTATATTTTTAATCCATGTCCATAAAAATTATTTTCATAAAGTGTTTAATATTATTCCATGTATTTTTAAGGCCATGTTTACCCTTATTTTACTTTTACTTTATTTTATGGAAGTAATCTTTTTTTTTATCATACATGGTACTTTTTGACTTTTCCATTAAAAGTACGACGATAATGTTTTATTAACTTATATGGAATGAACATATTTTTATGGATTCATAACGCCTTATTTTCATGAATATTACCCTAAAATATTTCTTGATTATTTTCAACAAAATCTTTTTCTTTTAAAATTTTGTGGAATTTGGTGAAAAGAAAATGATTTTGAAGAAGAAATGATATTTTCCTCAAGAATTCATTTCAAGTGTTTATTCAAAACTATTTTCTATATAATATTACATTCTTAAATATGGTTATGTTTCAAGTATAATGTTCTGATTATTTACATGGTTTTATTTTTTATATGATGAAATGATATCCATTGTTTTATATTGATTATGTTATGATGGGATGATGTTTATGAAACCCATTTTATTCATTGGGTTATGATGAATGATTTATGTTTATTTTGTGGAACACCAAAAAATGATTTCATTATGAGATGGGTGGGACCTATATCTACCTCTAGTGAATTGGGTAAAGATTTATTTCTCATGTGATATACATGGCTGGAACGGAAATTGAATATAGTTTAGCAATATAGGGCTAGAAGAGAAAGTAATCCCGATTCAGTAATGGACATTGTCCACTATAATGGTCTTCACAGCAATGCCTTGGAAAATATGGAAATCATAACATGTGCTTAATGGTTTCCACAATTACATGTTTTATTCCCATGCTATTTTATAATGACTAATGTTCCCTTATGATCTATTCCTTATGTACTACCTAGCACTACTGGAAAATAAGGTTATACCAATGGTTTCAAACCATTGGTATAGGCCGGAAAACCGTTGGTATAGGCTATACCAACGGTTTTCCAAACCATAGGCTACTAAGCAGTGAGGAAAGCCTTATACCAATAGTTTGATCTGAACCATTGGTATATCCCACTATATTTATTTATATACCAACGGTTGCAAGAGAACCGTTGGTATAACATTTTTACCAATAGTTTTCAGAAACCGTTGGTATATATTGCTTTTTAAATTTATCTCAATATATACCAACGGTTTATAACATTGGTATTGTATTTTTCAAGAATTATTATACCAACGGTTGAAAACCGTTGGTATTGTGTTTTACCATAACTCCTATTCCAACGGTTATAAACCGTTGGTATTGTTTTTTTTCATAATTCAAGAACTCTTATACCAACAGTTTAAAACCATTGGTATTGAGTTTTTCCAGAACTGCTGCACAGAAACCCTCCAGTAGCCCCTCTACTATACATCTACATAAAAAATATCAGAAAATCCACATATAGACTTCGAACAGTATAAAAACACCTAAAATATCCCAAAAAACACATAAAACCATCATACTCTTCCAACAATGTCATGTACTACAACTCCCTATTTCAATATTCATATCACAACAATCATCCGGTAATAATTCACCTCACCCATGCACAACCCCCAACCAGCACAGCCCCCCCACCTCCCAATCAAATTCTAATAGGCAGAATAGTTTGAGAAATACCTATTAGAGTTTAATAAGAGTTTGAAATTGGCTCAAATCCCATTTTTTTGTGATCCTAGATTTGGGTGTGTAATTATTTGTGATAAATTTTGCATTTAACTTGTATTTTTTATAATATATGGTGAAAATTTATTTTCTTATGAGACTCATCACTTATGACCCCATGGGTGAAACTACCCAACTCATGAAAAAGAGTTTGCAACTATCATTGATGAGTGTAAATTTTAGTTGTATTCACTTAAAATGATGTCCTTTTGAAACAAAAGAAAGACTTTGAGTGGTGACAGCCACACCATGCCTCATATTGAGGTGGGGTTGACTCATACACGTCAAAAATGACCCATGTATACATGTCCTAAAGTATCAACAGAATTCGAATGCGTTTGGTCCGTTTTCCGTATGTCAGTAATTGTTTTAACTTAAACTATTGTCCATTTCAAAGAAAAGTGAGACACTTTGAGTTGTGTCGGCCACACCGTGCCTCGGATTGAGGTGGGGTGGACTCGTACACGTCAAAAATGACCCATGGATCGTTTTTATAAAGTATCAAAACAAACCGAATGTGTTTGGTCGGTTTTCCGTATTTCGTTTTTTACTTAAAAGCGCATCCATTTTAAACAAAATAAAGACACTTTGAGTGGTACCGGCCACTCACTATGTCAAGGAAACACATAATATGGATTCTAAAATACTTATTTTATCTAAAAAATTATATTTTTTTAGTAAATTATGTCTAAGAAACTAATAATATGGATTGTAAAATTATAAGGACTATATAAAGTTTAAAATTCAGTTAATACTATTCATAACTGCCATTGAACAACTTGTTTGGTAAGTCATGGTGCGCTAGAACTCGATGTTGAATGTAGTGAAAGTTATTTAATTACTATGAATAAATAACGTACTATGAAATCTTGAGGTTTTACATTCTTCCCTCCTTCAATAAATTGCATCCTCGTAATTTGAAATAATTTTTAGAAAATAAAAGGTTGAAAATATAAAATACCTTTGGGAAAAACCACATCAGATATTAGGTTAATAAAATATATTCCTAATAAGAGGAAAATGGAAATTAAAGGGTCACCAAAAAATTATGATCTTGATTAAGAGAACATTGGTGGAAATAAGAGACTTATAATTGGGGAAAAAACATAGATATTTATAGGTAGTGATTGAGGTCATCAATCAGAAACAAGTGTAAAATTGAGGGCCTTAAATTCATCAATCTATGATGATTTAAAATACCATCGGTTCAACAAAACATATGGTATTAGGATAACACATTTTTTATTTTAATATTCCTTCACTAAAGTATAAGAATTAATTTCTTCATTGAATAAGAGAGGAAGAAAAATATATACTTGACAGGTAGAGTCTCATACTTAAACTAAGTTCTACCACAAAATCATCTTTCACTCTAAAAGATAATAGAACATAAAAATAAAATTCTATTTATCCTATTCGTATAGGGTTCAAAAATAAAATGAATTTATAATTAATCTATAAGAACAATTAAAAAACTACATTATTCAATCCAGGACATCACGTGGGTCTATGGTAGGTGATACACCCATGTCGCCCTTCAGTTGTGGGTTCAAGTCTCGTGGCCATGCCGGACGCGACAGATTGATGCCCGACCTCCAGGTTGTCCTTTTTTTCATTCCAAAAATAATCTCAAACTATAATTATCTAAAATACTTCTGTCCAAACTCACAGTCCAAAATTTATAAGGTAAATACAATGAAAATCCTTTTTGTCGCGTAATAACATATGAACACTATATAGACCCGAAGCTTGACGTACATAGATATTACATTACTTTTTCGGAATACATAATACATAACAGAAACAGACACACAAGGACCATAATAGTTTAGTTTCTTTGGAAACTTGGAACGTAATATTCTAATTGTGGTAAAAGATCTTCAACATCTCCCATAATGATCTTCCACTTTGTGTTTCGTTACCTAAAACCTTTCTTTTAATATTGGGGGAAAATAAAACATAAAAAGGGTGAGATCAAATTCTCAGTAAGGGTAAACATGGATAAAATAAAACATACCATATACATTTGAACTTAAAAACATGAACATAGTGTTTAATCATCAAAATATTGAGCAACGACATAAAATATGGAAGTACATAAGGCATAGATCATAATGGAACATAAACCATGATAAAATAGCATGGGAATGAAACATGTAATTGTGGAATCCATTAAGCACATGTAATGATTTCCATAGTAGCCAAGGCATTGCTGCCAAGACCATGTTAGTGGACAATGTCCCTTTCTGAATCGAGTTCACTCCTCGTTTCAGTCCTGTAACACTAAACCGGATTAACTTACTCTTCCAGACATCTCTATCTCATGAGATATAAAATCCTTACCCAATGCATTGGAGGGAGATATAGGTCCCACCCATCTCATAATGAAACCATTCTTACTTGTGCCACCAAATAAACTTAAAACATTCATCATAACCCAAAGAATAAAATGGTTTTCATAAACATCAGCCCATCATTTCATAATACATATTAAACAAATGTACGTTTCATCATAAGAAAAGTGAACCATGTAAATCATAGAGACATTAAACTTAAAACATACACATATGAAATAATTTCATCTTAGATGGAAAATGGTTTTGATAAAACATTTGAAATGAATTCTTGAGGAAAATGTCATTTCTTCGTCAAAATCATATTATTTTCAAAAAAATGCTATGCACTTTTAAAATAAAAGTATTTTGTTGAAAATAGTCATAAAATCATGTAGAGTAATCTTCCTAAAAATGAGGCATTATTAACACTTAAAAATCTGTTGTCGCCGTATATGTTAAAAAAACATTCTTCTCGTACTTTTCTCAGCAAAGTCAAAAAAAGTACCTCGTAACGTAAACAAAAGAAAGATTCCTTACATACCATGTAGTAAAAGTAAAAAATGGGAAAAAAGGACTTTAAACATACATGAAAAAACTTTTATAAAACATTGACTTGGATGATAGAAATAACCCAAGTAAATACATACGAATAAGCAATCTCGGATAAAAATGAGATTTGCAAAATTATCCCTTACCTTAGGTCTGATATGCTTCGTATGTAGCCGAACCTCCTGTATAATGATTTAAATAATGTTATTTACTTATTACAGAATCAAATTCATTGTTATGATATCATATATATTTCACTTATGACTTTATATTACCTGTTCTTTTGTAAATTCCATGTTAAAGCAGTGTTTTGGGTAAAATCATTTTATTTATCATGTGTGTTTCGACTTGTCGTTCTTGATATTATTACTTATATCCTGATTTACATAATTTCAGAATGTAAAAAATGATTTATATATAATATATATTCATCATATACATATATATTATAGATCGATAAAAGGAATGAAATGCACCGTTCATGAAGACGGTAGGTCGTACGTATGCATGAACGCTATTTTCGTTTCCCTTTTGAATTGAATGGAATTAAGTAAATGACAAACATATATATATATATATATATATATATATAAATCCAGTATAATTATTATGTCATATATTTCATTATTATTCATTATATATACTTTATAATCATTCATGAATGGTTAACATGGAGAGTGAATCTCATCGTGTCGTGGAGACGGTAGTCCGTACGTACGCACGAGCGATGATATCATTCCCAAGATCATGGAATTGTATTAAAGTGTATGTATAATTCTAAAGAATCAATATCACTTTACAATAATCATATATATTCATTACTTTAACCATTATACCCATCCATGTAAGGTGGTGGTGGAAAATAGATTACACCACGGCGTGGAGACGGTATTCCGTACGTACGCACGCGCGGTGATTTCGTTTTCCGTTGGATGGATAGATGGTGAAATATGGTTGTTTAATACTTATAATAAAATATCAGTATATTATTGATACTTATGTTATTACCTCATAATGACACAAACTAAAAAAAGAAGAAGTGGATGAAGAAATAAAGTTGAAAGAATCGGTAATGGACATTACCTCTTCTTTGAAGCGCCTCTTTGAGACCTCCTCCTAGGGCACTAAAATTGGTCTTTGAAGAAGACCAGGACCTCTAGGATGTTTCTATGGAAGTTGAGAAGATAATTTGGCAGGGTTTGGCCGAGCTTGAAGGCTCAAAGTGGTGTGAGGAAGAGAGGGAGGAGGTACCCTTTTATAAGGGAGGAGAGGGGCACCTTTGGAATAACTACACTTATTATTTTATTATAAAGTAAAATTCGGTTTTTAATATCTCCAAAATGATATATTTATAAGATAAGGTGGGTATGGGTCTAAATCCTCTCATCCAATTGAATTTGGACAATTTTAGGTCATTATATTAACCTTGTCATTTAGTTTTAACTCTTAGTTAATTAGATTGACATTTACCATGTCACTTTGTATTTTTATATTATATAGTTAATAAACATACCATATACATCCAAGCGACCCCCCAAGTGGTCCATTAATGATAAACCTATCATTATATAATTATATTGGCCGAACCTTATATTTTTAGGAATATAATAACAATTAATAATATAATATTTGTTTTAAAAACTATTTTATGTCAATTTTGACACTATTTGGTAATTTATTTTTGTGAAAATCCTAACAGAATGATTAGTTAGAACAAAATTAATTAAATCAATAATAACATGTCATATTAACATATAAAATTATTGGAATTCATAAAAAGTCTGAAATTACATTTATTTGGGTATTTATAACATCAATTAGGTCAATATTTATTAATAGGATAATTACTGCATCATCATTGTATCATAAATAAATTAAATTATTTTAAGTCTAAAAATTACAAATAAAATACCATTATGTTGGAAATAGTTTTATATTTCTAATTAATATTTATAGTCTAATTTATCTTATGTATCCCCCTATATTAAAAATGATTTAGTTATTATGCTTTGATTTTAACTATTTTAACCCTTCTTTAAATAAATTGATAATAAATGTCCTAATCTAATCAAAGTGGGCCTAAATGGTCATATTTTATTCCTATGGTTGTTTTTGGTCGAATTACACTTATCCAACAGAAATAGGTCATGGGTTAGGGTAATAATAATAACACTTTTACCCTTAATTATCCTATTTACTTTTAACCGTGGTAAAAAAAGTAAAAAGTTACTATTCACCAAAAATTATTTTCATCTCATTAAACCACATTTTACTACTTGATATTAACTGTGTCTCCCAGAGTTTCACTACAGGAAATATAGGCATTTGCGACGGGTCATTTGCGACGGGATCCCGTCGCAAATAGCCTTTTGCGACGGGGCTCCGTCGCAAATCGCCCGTTGCGGAAAACGCCGTCGCAACAAAATTTTTTTGCGACGGGCCCGTCGCAAAAACACTTATTTGCGACGGGAAAAGGGCCCGTCGCAAATAGTTTTGTGGTTTTATTTAAAAAAACTTTTGCGACGGGCCCGTCGCAAATAAGTTTTTGCGACGGGCCTTTTCCCGTCGCAAATAGTTGTCTCGAATCAACTATTTGCGACGGGCCCGTCGCAAATAATAAAAAAAAATTAAAAAAAATTTAAAAAAATTAAAAAAATTAAAAAAATATTTATTAATATATAAATTAATAAACGTATTTATATTGATATAAATATAATATTTATTTTATAAATACGATTTAGAAAGGATCTATGGAAATATAACATTAATTTATAAGATGTTTAGTAAAAGAGGGTTATAAAATAAATTAAAAAATATTTGTAATTAATAATTACCTAATTTTTATCAATTAATAGTCATTTAATAACTCTTTGAATATAAAAAAATTAAAAAAATTAATGAAAGATGGAAAATAAGAAGAAAATGAAACCCAAACTTCAAATGGCCATAACTTTTGATCCGGGACTCCGTTTGAGCTCTACAGCATATCAAATCGAAGCTTGCGAAGAGCTCTACAGCCCTATGGACAGGTGCAACCCGTCCAAGGTTTTTTCGAGGCCCAAAAAGGCCCCGAAGGCCTCCAAAACTGAGTTTTTAGTCGGGGCACCCCGGTTTTTCACCGTTTAAACAGCTATAACTTCTGATCCCGATGTCCGATAAACCTCTACCATATATCATGTCGAAGATATTTTAATGTTCTTCGATTTGACTGATTGTGGAGCTGAAACGGACTCCTGGATTAGAAGTTATGGTCCTTTTAACATTCAAACGACTATAACTTCCGATCCGTTGGACTGTACTGCATATCATATCGAAGATCGCTTCATGTTCTTCGATTTGACTGGTTGTGGAGTTGAAACGGACTTACGGATTAGAAGTTATAGTCGTTTTAACATTCTCAGAGGATTTTCACCCCCTCATTTCTATGTATTCATTCATAACTATACATATATATATATATATATGTGTGTGTGTGTGTGTATGTGTATGTGTGTGTGTCTGTATTGTATATATGTATTTATTTATTTATTTATTTATAAATACACATAAAAACACATATTTTATAAATTTATTTAAAACTAAGCTTATGAATATATATTAATTAATATACAAATAAATATACGAATAAAAACTTATAACTACATATATATATATATATATAAATAGAATAAATATATATTAATATACGAATAAATATATATATTAATATATGAATAAATATATATATATATATATATATTTATTCATATAACCAAATATATTTATATTAATATAAATCTATATTAATATACGAATAAATATAACTATAAATATATATAACTATATATATATATAACTATAATTATTACTAATTATTACTAATTATTATTAATTATTCCTAATCATTATTAATTATTTCTAATTATTATTAATTACACCTAATTACCATTAACTATGAATACTAATAACTTAAATTTATTAAATAACAAAACAATATAAACATAATTAAATTACAACTAATTAAAACTAATTAAAAATAATTAAAACTAATAAAAAAATTAAAATAAATATTAAATTAAAAATTACATAAGTACCTTTAAAATGGATTTGAAGTTGATCTCCGATAATTGTTGAAGACTTCAATATCAATTCTGCAAAAAAAAAATTAAACTTAATAAACTGTAAACAGTTTTGACAGAAGTTGAGAATGAATGAAAAAAAAACGGATGGGGGTATTTATAGGTTAGCTTATTTGCGACGGGACTATTTGCGACGGGTATACCCGTCGCAAATAATATTATTTGCGACGGGACCCGTCGCAAATACTTTAACCCGCATTTATCACGGTCAACGGTTAAATAGTTATTTGCGACGGGTCCCGTCGCAAATAACAACCTGCCGACACACTATTTGCGACGGGGGTATATTCCCGTCGCAAATAGTTTTTACCGCCGCCGGCTATTTGCGACGGGTGGTAACCACCCGTCGCAAATACCTTTCCCGCGGTTTGGCGCGCTATTGGCGCGCTATGCGCGCCAAGCCTTTTGCGACGGGTGAGATTTTCCCGTCGCAAATAACTAGTTATTTGCGACGGGAAAATGCCCCCGTCGCAAATAAGTTTCTAATTGGACTATTTGCGACGGGATTTATTCCCGTCGCAAATAACCCGTCGCAAAAAGCCATTTTTCCTGTAGTGTTTCAAAATTCCATTCACAAAAGCGGTAAAATTAAGTTTTATGAAAAATTCAGTTTTTTTAAATACCACTTAGTGGTTTCACTATTCATCAAAAATTGAAGTTTTTCTGAATAATACCAAAATTTCACCCTAAGCTATAATTGATATTCCGAATTCATAAATGATGTATATTTTACAAAATTCCAAACATATGAGTTGCATTAATTAATTTTATAATTAATTCCCGTTGTTACAACAAATAGCGTGTTTGTAAGAAATAATATATATCAAAAGATTCACAATTGTTTATGTCCAATTTCAAAGTGTAATTATGTAAAATGACCAACATTGTATTAAATGGTAAAAATATATTCTAAATATACCTTAAAACCACTCAAATTCATAATTTATCAAAATAAATTATTTTTATTAAAAAAGTTGTTATTAATTAAAATTTACTAATTTTCACTATTCATCAAAATATAAATGTTATCCGAAAAGTTTCAAAATTTCACCCTAAGCTAATTTCAATATTCCAAATCCAAAAATGAAGTCCATTTTAAAATATAAAATTTATAAAATTTCAAAAAGTGGGTATTACTGTTCATAACGGCTAGTTCATAATAATATTATAATAATATCTCCTTTAGTGAAACTCGGTATTGCGTACTACACACGCTATCGAGGAAGGTTGTGACTGCGTGTAATGCAAGGCAAGTCAAGGATGCGTGTTTTACAATATCCTTTTGGTGTAGCATACAACACAAGACATCAATAAAATTAAAAAGATTGTTTTTCATAAAATCTCTGGGTGTTACAAACACCTTCATCATGTATTCTTTTAAAACACTACAACATCCTGAATTACCACAAAACCTTATTGGTTACATTCATGATCCCTTATTCCTTAAAAAATGTTGGATGTACTCCTTTTATCCAAAAATATTATAAACTCCAACAATGATGGAATATACTAATCATTGATCAGTTTCAAGGTAATCAAGAATATCCAATATAATTTACCCAACTCTACCATATCTTATTCCAAAATTAGTACCTCGATATTAGTACCATATTAAGGTTTATCTTTCCTTCAACCATGTAATTTCTAAAAAAATTAACTTTATATAGAGTCGCTTTTTTTAGTACTATAAAATCTAAAATCCTCAATGAAATAGACTACAGTACAATCCTTATTTATTTCCAGTACATCATTGATACAACACATTAATAAAATAATTGGAAAATAACAACATAAGAACACTAGTCATACCTCTTCATTTGTGGTAGTATCATAACTTGATTATTATCCAATAGCATCATTTGTGGCATAGTCTGATGACTGGGACATTCGTTCCAGTAGTCTCCAAACTCCTTGGAAATGAAGAATTGTACATTTGAAACCATTTTCTTACCCTTGTAGTCACGTACTTGGTGTCCTTTTTCTCCACACTTATGACATACTCCCATTCACTTCAAGAATTTTCCAAGGTGATTCATTCCACATTTATCACATATGGGGAATCCTTATTTACCTTCTTCCCTTTATCTTTCCTTCTCTCTACCATCCTTTCCTTCTCTGGCTTCCCTTCAAAGCCATAGGACTCTGAGAATTCTTTACTTATCTTATCAACACATGATATTATTGCTTTATATGATGATAATACATGGGAGACTACTTCCCATCTAAATTGTGGATTAAGACCATGAAAGATATGATCTTTCTTACTCTATAGATCATGCGTATTGTTGGAGTTCTAATTCCTTATACTGGGTGCCATTTCTAAACAACAGTATACACTAGATTAGTTTATAAATAGCAATAACTAATCCCAAACTTGTAAAACACATAACATAAATTGAGAAGTTTATAGATATAATCCATAATCATAAAAATGTTTTCTTTGAGGAAGTATATACTCCTAAACCATTTATAATGGTTTGTAAAGAAAATGAGAATTATCCTAAGAATATCCCTCAGGAGTTTCGTAACCAAGACTGCAGCAAGGCCCATTTTCGTGCACCAGTTCAGGTTCGAGTCTTGCTCAAAGCAGTGTTTTTTGGGTTTTACCCCTAGGTACATCTGTGCCAGAGCATCCTCTACCTGCTCGTATCCAGACATGGCTGTATTGCTCAGAAAACTGACAAAATATTTACAATACCAAAATTCTTGGAAGTTCTTCTATACTTATCCTTAATGTTCATCTTAGGTCTATGTGCTCTAATCAGAGTTTATCTAAACCTAGCTTCCAAGGCTTCTACTAAACCTCCCTATGATACCAACTATAATGCCCCGACCCCAGTTACACAGAGTTGGTGCATTATTACATATCATTGGCAAGATCACAAAAGATCGAGTCTCAAAATACCGATTAGTTTAGTATCCTTGGAATCACTAGACACATTCATAAAGTTTACATTACATCATAAAGTGAAAAACTACAACAACATATTTTCTTCATATCCCCTCATACTATCCATGTATGTCATTCATAAAATACTTCATCACATCCTGGGAAAATAAAACATTGCAAGGGGTGTGCTCAGATGCTCAGTAAGGATAACAATATTGCGGAAACTTTCATAAATAAGCATAAATATTTAATGCAATGTATAAATAAACCAAAATCCTTTTAAACTTGAACTTTAGCATAATATGTAAAAGATAAAATGAAATAATTATATTTACTTATTCACATGGATATTCTACTAGTTGAATAATCACATGAAATATCAATAAACACTTTCATAACGATGGAATGCATAATGCCAGACTAACATAACCACGTAGCCAAGGCCTCGTGCCAAGACTAAAAATAAGATTTTCTTAAGGCCTCGAGAAACTAGTTTGTCTCATGAGAACTACCGATGCATCGAGGAGCCATAGCGGGCTCCACCCGTCACATACTAAGTCCAATGCATTCCTCATATGAACAGGTTTAAACATAACATAAACATTCGTATTAAAACTAGCATACGAAATGTAAATACTTTCTCCATAAACCATGAATGGTATAAAAATAACACATCCACATTCAAAAATAACACAAAACCTTCAATACAATATAGAAGTTTTTTATCATAATAAATCAACTTCAAATAAGCTTAAAATCCATCAAAGTATATTGACATAGATGAAATCAAAACTATTTGAGAGAAATATCTCTTTTTTTTAAATCATTTTAAACTCACATAATTATAAAACAAAAAATTTACTTTGAAAATATCCTTATAATATTATAAGGGAAGCTTCAAAGATTTTATAATAGCCGAAAATAGCCACACTCATCATATATGTTACAAAAGACATTCTTACCTTAATTTTGTCGAAAAGGTTAAAAAGGGCCTTGTTTGCAAAACGAAGGAAAGATTCCTTTCAACCCATTTTATAAAAATTATAACAAGGGTATAAATGTATTTAAAACATTTTCTAGCAAAATAGTAAAAATGTTTTGAAATACATTTTTATGAAACATGGATGTGGATGATAAAGAAGTCTCGGTAGATAAATGCGTATAAACAGTCTCAGATAATGAAGAGATTGTGAAATAAACCCTTACCTTGTACTTTTACTTGGTTGAGGGTATATTAACTTAATTTATAATGGTGAAATAATTGTTTTTAAATTACTCGAGAATCATATACATTAATATGATATCATATATGATCTTTTAACATTGATTTGTTAATAATATTTTAGTATTATCATCGTTTAGTGTGTTAACTTACTTGTTTTCTTTTATTTATTTTTTTACATAAGCCGTGTTTGTTATGGATAGGTTTTATATTATTCATATCCAAAATGATATAAAGTCCTTAAACATTATTTTTAATCATCAAATGAGAATTATAATTGCATGGATACGATGGGGAATGAATCTCATTGCGTTCGTGGAGACGGTAGTCTGTACGTACGCACGAGCGACAATATCATTATTATGATATTAAAATAATATATAATTAGATGGTATATCATATATAAAGAATCATTATAATGTTATATTTATTATTTACATCAATTACATATCATTATCATACCAATCCAAATAATAATTTTTTTGAATAACAATTACACCACGACGTGGAGACGGTAAGTCGTACGTACGCACGTATAGTGAAATGTCATTCAAAGGATGGATAGAATATGAATACGGTTGTACCATATTTATAATAACATCACAGTATATAGAATATACTGGATTTATTATTTTATAATGGAAATAACAGAGAAAGAAGAAGTTGAAGAAGAATGGAACGTGAAAGAGGGTGGTGAAAACATTATCTCTTCTTTGGGTTATTCCTTTTGATTTGATCAAAAGTGATCCCTAGGTTGACTTTATGACTAATGAAAGGACTCTAGGATTAAGGTAGGATAGTTTATAGGGTATTTCTCTAGAGTTTGGCCGAACCAAAAGGCTTTCATGGTATGAATACTAGGTTAGAAGTGGTGTCCTTTTATAAGTGGGAGGAGGGGCTCTTTAAGAGAAACTTAATCTATTTATTTATAATAAATTCATATTCGGTTTCTAATGGCTTGAAAGTAAATTATTCAAATTATAAGGTGGGTATTGGTTTAAATTCTTTCATCCAATATATTTGAGACAGGATTGGGTCACTATATTAACATTATCTTTTAGTTTTAACTCTTAGTTAATTAGTTTGACATTTACCAGGTCAGTTTGTATTTTTATATTCTATGGTTTAAAAACTCAGTATATACTTCCAAGAGACCCCAAATTGGTCCATTAATGATACACCTATCATTATATAAGTCCTTTGTCCGAACCATATATTTTTAGGAATAGAATATCAATTAATAATATAATATTTATTTTAAAAACTCATTTATGTCAATTTGACACTATTCAATAATTTATTTTTGTTAAAGTCCTAAAATTTTTAATATTTCAAAATAAATTCATTTAATCAGTCCTAAAATGTCATATTAACCAATAAATTTTTTTATGGCATCAAAACATTAAAATTATATTTATTTTAACATTTATATTACCAATTATTTGATTCTTTTATTAATAAGTAAAATACTGCATCATTATTGTGTCATAAATAAATTTAATTATTAAATGTCTATAAATTAAAAAGAAAATACCATAATTTAGGAAATATTTTTATATTTCTAATGAAAATTTATAGTCTAAAATATAACATGTATAACCCTATGTTAAATTTTTTTTTCTAAAAGATATATGCTTATATCATTTATGTATTTACTTTAACTTAATTAATATAAAGTGTCCATATCACCTACAAGTGGCTTCATGGGGTCCCAAAATCGACCAAAAGATGACCATGGTCATAAATATATCAACCAATAGGGTTTAGACACATATTATGGTAATTTATTATTATTGTAATATTATTGTTTTAACCTTATTTACCAGATTTACCCTTTAACCACGATAAATAAAATATTTACCGAAGTAATTATTAAAAATGTCTAAAAATAAAAGATACCTATTTATATAATTTATAAATCCTGATTCCAAATATGGAAACCATTTTTCCAAATTTAAAACATAGAAGTGGCAGAAATTAATATAAAATTAATTTCTGCTATCAGAACAAAAAACGTGTTTTTTATAAATAATAACTACCAAAAGATTGACACCTGTTTATGTCCGGTTTAAATGTGAAATTATGTACAACAAACAAAATTGTATTAAATGATAAAAATATATTCTAAATATACTTTAAAACCACTCAAATTCATAATTAATCACTATTAATTATTTCTATTAAAAAAGTTCTCTTTAATCCAAATTTAGTAATTTTCACTATTCATAAAAAATTGAAAGTTTTCTAAAAAACACCAAAAATTTATTGAAAAAAAAATATTATGTCCGAATTCTAATGATGCTGTTTATTTTTTGAAATTTAATATATAAAAGTTTCAAATATTGGATTTAAAAAGGCTTCACCATTAAAAGGCGGTAAAATTGCATTTTTTGAAAAATACTTTTTTTTATCTGAAAAAAATGTATTTGTTCTTACATTTTGTCTACGAAACTCATAATATGGATTCTAAAATTATAAGGATTATATAAAGTTTAAAATTCAGTTAATAATATTCATAACTGCTTTTGAACGACTTCTTTGGTAAGTCATGGTGCACTAGAACTCGGTGTTGCGTGTAGTGAAAGTTATTGAATTACTTTGAAGAAATAATGTACTATGAAAACTTGGGGTCTTATAATCGGAGGAGGGAATATGGTATGTAGTCTACTGGGATGCATTAGGGACCGGACTCAGATGTGTCCTAAAGCAATAGTGAGCAGTGATCATATATGGTTCTCGACAGTTGAGGCACCATGAGCAGAACTATACTACCCATGACCTGGAGTTAGTAGCAGTGGTCATTGCCTTGAAGATGTGGCGACACTATCTGATTGGTGAATGTTTTACATTGTACTCTGATCAAAAGATTCTCAGGTATATCTTCTCTCAAAATGACTCGAACCTGAGACAATGAACTTGGATTTAGTTCTTCTAGGACCATGACTTCGAGATATTCTATACTCATGGGAATGGAAATTTTGTAGCAGATGCACTCAGCAGAAGATCTGCTATACAGTTGCTAGGCAAGGCAACGAAGCAGCTGGCTGCTTTGCAGATATCCTTTGTGGATAGAGATGGAGAAGCATTTCTTCAGTCTCTTACAGTCACTCCCCCACTTCTTCAATGAGCCAGGGAGGAAAAACATGAGGATGCTGACTATGAGACACGACGTGCACAAATATCCATAGGATAGACACCTGATGTATTTTATGAAGTTGGGGAGAATGTCATCTTCTTTAGAGCACGTATCATGGAACCATTGTCACATTAGGAGGAATTGTTGAGGGAGTTCCACAGATCCCCTCTAGTGGTACATCCAGGAGTGGTGAAGATGTACCAGGATCTCCGACGACGACACTAATGGCCAGGAATAAAGAAACTAGTTTGAGAGTTTGTCTCTTGGTGCCTTACTTATCAAAAAGTGAAGGTAGAGCATCATGTACCAGCAGGCTTTGTTTAGCCTTTGGAGGTCCCAGAGAGGAAGTGGGGTTGGATATCCATGTAATTCGTGACAAGACTTCCATGTATGTCCAGAGGTCATGACTCGAACAGGGTGATCATCCACTAACTCTCCAATTCGGTCCACTTCCTACCAATCAGAGAGTAGAGTTCAGTAGAAAGCTTGGCACACCTCTAATTGCAGGAGATTGTGCAGCTACAAGGAGTACCCTTGATTATTGTCTTTGATCGTGATGCACATTTTACATCCTAGCTATGGAAGGGGTTGTAGGACACTTTTGGGATGCAAATTCATTTGAGAACCACCTTACATCCTCAGAAGAATGGCTAGACTGAGCAGACCATTCAGACTCTCAAGGACATGTTTCATCCTTGAGTCCTCAACATCGGTTGCAGCTAGGAGGATCACTTTCCTTTGGTGGAATTTTCATACAACAACAACTATCACTCCACTAATGGGATGACACCTCTCGAGGTGTTGTACAGGAGACCTTCCAGATCAACTTTCTGTAGGACTGACCTAGTGGAGTCAGCACTAGTGGGACCATAAATTGTATGGGATACCATAGAGAAAGTTTAGATCATCTAGGATGGGATGAATACTGCACAGAGTAGGCAAAAGTCTTATGACGACAGGATATGGGGACCTCTAGAGTTCAAGGATGGTGACCACCTCTTTCTAAGAGTCTCACCTTGATGAGGTTTGTAGAGATTTGGACAGAGCATAAAGTTACCTCCGAGGTTCATTGAAACTTTTCAGGTCCTCAATAGAGTTGGCGAGGTGGAATGCTGCTTGGCTCTTCCACCTTAGTTGCACCAGGTGCAAGACATCTTCCACGTATCCCAGTTGAGGAGATACGTGCACAACCCTTCCCACATCATTGTCTATGGAAAGCTTGACATCAAGGATGGGGTGACTTTTATAGAGAGTTCAGTGGAGATTGAGGATCAACAGGAGCAGGTCCTTCGTGGGTGGTTGATACCTCTAGTGTGTGTACGTTGGCAGCACGGGAACCCCTAGGAGAAAACATGGGAGCAGGAGTCTCAGATTCGTTCTTAGTACCCCCACTTGTTCCCTTAGTTTGAGTTGTGTCTTACAGGGGAATATGACCCTAAGGTGCAGAAAATGTAAAGACCTGGAATTTCCATTTTAATTTTTTTTATATGATAATTTTATGAGTCCGCTAAAATTGACAGCGCGTGATTCTGAGGCCCGGAGTGCCCGGAATTAATTTATGAACATTTTTTGGTACGTTCAGTAAACATACGAGTGGTTTTTTGTAACTTTTGAACCGGTGCTCGGAATTGAAATCCAAGGGCACTGTTGAACTCGCAGTGCTAGTATTCGCTTAAGGATAATTTCACCTTGATCGCAGTTGGTCGAGAGTGAAAGATAATTTTTGGGTTTTCATGAGAGAATAAAATAAAATAAAAGTTGTGTAACATTTTATTTTACTTTTCTCTAGGATCTCCCATGTGGATGTTGAGAGGTGGAAACCACCGGAACTAAAACCTCTCAACATAGGTTATTGTAGTGGGGACCAATAGAGCCTAACCTCCCATGTGGGTTATGGTGGTGGGTACCACCCAAGAGTTAAACCACTTGAACTCCCCTCCTAAGTGTGGGAAACCTCTTGAGCTCCCCCACTTAATTTTGCCATCCCACCACTTAATTAATTAATCCAACCCATCAAATAATTAATTAAGCTAATTTAATTTATACCAATAACTTAATATATAGAACAATCTATTATTTTGGCTATCTCCTGATTTTAGTGGGATTGGGAGGAAGGAGCCCTAGGACCAAATCTCACCAACGAAGAACACCAACTAAGAATGCTGACTTTGACTTAGACTTCTTCGGGACATTCGTTGACAATGAACGTCTTCAATGTCAACAAACGAAGGATCAAGGGAACGTCAACATCATAGATGTCCGCCTATACCCAACAACTTCATCTCCTTCCTCATGACCTCCGTTTAAGAATCAAATGAGGTGTGGGGTTATTATTGAATTCTTGAATTATATTGATTAATTTCCTCATTCTTGGAAAGCATGGGGAATGTGGATCAACCAAAATGAGTTGATCGATGAATCGTATTAAATTGTAGAGTTTTTCATTCTTGACTTCTTATTTTGTTGACCCGCTTGGTACCACTATATTGTAGAGGGTGCGGGCTAAACAAACATGGCCCGACCCCTTGTCTTTCTTTTTCATTGGTGTCTTCTTCATAATGTAAGAAGGCTGTGACCGGTGTCTGCGGTTGGCACCAGTGGAACTCAAGAGCCGCGATGAAGGCAATGAAGGAGAAAAAGGCAACGGTGCTGTCCCGCAACCACTATCATCTGGGGCTGCCACCGCCCGTGTCTCCATTGTCTGTAGCCAACGCCGCCACCCGCGGCCTCCCCACCCTGCAGCGTTCTGCTGCATGTGGCCTGCTGCACCACCACATGGACTAGCCACTCCGCCCCGTGGCCTGTCTTGCTCCCCCTTGGCCTAGCCTCCCATCGCTCTATGAGCCGCTGCGTGGCCTCGCACCGCGTGTGGCCTCCCGTGGCCCCCCTAATGGGTCCGTGACCCCCACGCCTCCCTCAGAGTTCCACAGCCTGGCACCGATCGCGGCCTCCGCTGCCCCGCAGGCCATTGCCCAGGCTGGGCTGGACTCAATAGGCTGGGATGCCCAACGCAGGCCGGACCGGACCTAGCAGGCCGAGCCGGACTTATCGGGTCAGACCAGGTCAGCCTAGGCCGGGTCGGGCCGGACCCTAACGCACTATTACCCATTTGTGCTCATTTGGCCATAACATTGGCACCAGCCGTCCATTTGATGAACCATCAGCGGCACTGGAAACCTTGGATCGAGATGGTTCCTTTGAGTATACCCCACAAAATAATTGGATTAAGATGGGTACGGTCAGGTTGGATCGAGCACGAATCAAACCGGGCCCCTGAAACTAAAAGGGTAATAACTCACAGACCAGGCGCCCGATTGATGCACCGTCTATTGCGTTGAGACCCCTATGATGTGGCGGTCCATTGAGATACTTCATCATGATACTTCGTGGCAGTTTAAGTATCTACGAGTGGCTTGTGGAGCGGACCCTCCCAGAGACAAGTGAGCATAGTGTGGGAACCTTATTGCCGGCTGTGACGTGAAGAATGAAAAGTGATCCTGTTTGGGTTAGCACTGAGCGATCATGTCTGAGTCAGCACCTAGCGATCCTATGTGGGTCATCACCAAGTGATCCCTTGTGGCTCAGCACCTAGCAATCATTTGTGTGTCAGCACCGAGCGATCATGTGTGGGTCTACCTCTTAACAGAGTAAGATGATTCAGTAGATATATCTAATCATCTCTACAACTATACCTATGTTATACCTAGTGTGCGCTGATTTCATACCTGTGTGGTACTTTCCTTCATGGTAATACCTTGGTTGTATTCTTCTATGTGGTGTACCTGTGTGTTACTTGCCTTTTTATTTTTCTTTCCTTTGTGGAACAGTGGAGCTTTGGGCTTTTTGGTTGGACAATGTGTTTCCTCGTGATTGAGATGGGTATACTTGATAACTTAGGTATATGTATGGGTATATAGATAAGAAGGGTTGAAAATTGAGTTCATGATTTTAGGTTTATCCTTTGTGGTTTTTGTGAGACCTTGAGGGTCTCGGGGTCCCTACTGAGTATCATTATACTCACCCCTGCATGGGCTATGCCGGCACCATGTTGTGTTTGGTGGAGACGACGGACAACGTTATTTGAGACTGAGGGTACCAGGACTAGACGGTGCCTAGAGGTGGACCTTACGACAAGTCAGTACAGGGATGAGGCAGACGGACATGGAGTGATAAGGAGGAGAACTGTACCTACCCTTCAGGTAAGAACCTCAAAGGATGACCCAACAGCTATCTTTGTTATTTCTCCATTTTAATTTTACTTTCAGCTTCTTGTACTTTCCATTTGGTCTTGTATTTTGGCCCCTTTAACTTACTGAACTCACTCTGTTTACTATTTAGTTTACTTGGGTTCGTATCATGCGGTGTGCTTGGTTGCATGTGAGTACAGGTTTTAAAGTAAATGCTTTCCTGGTTTTAGGGATTATTGCATTCGATGCTATTCGCCAGCCCCTTACATATAGAAGGAGGTCTTGGGGTAGTCACGGCACTGGCCCCGGGGGACGAGTCGTGACAATTCTACCATTTTCACCATCACTTCCATTATTCACATAAAATGATCACATTATGATATCTATTTGACTTATAAGATATTAATTCCTCATATAAAACTATATCAATACTCCATCATGTGATTAGTTTGAGCTTAAACATTAGTTTGATCCATTTCATCATATCTGATAACAAGATACAGATGATCGTACATGATCACATCATCATTAAAGGATTACATGATTAGTTTCATTTCCACAATATTTTAGGCATAAAAACTCTTCAATCAATGGTAAATGAAATAAAATGTTATTATATTTTTAACATTATAAATTGGATTTCTTCTTCACAAACATCAATTTCCTGATGTATCAACCAATGAGGTTATACTATAATAAGATTGACAAAAAAATAAGATCATATTTCTAGAAAAAATCATCTTATAGCTAATAGAAAAAACATTATTTATTAATATATATTATAGGACTCATTAATATATATTTTATATTCTTCTAGAATGTTATTATTTATTTACATAAGTGTTTTGGAAATGGAGAGTGAAAACTGAATTGGGGAAAACTCATTTAGGTAGTTTTTCCTTTTAATGATCGGAGATATTATATTAAATACATGTCATCTAACTTAATAACATTACCATAACCATATAATAATGACTATAAAATTATAAAATTTTAATAATATCATTATTTTGTTTCCAATAGTCATTCATGGTCATATACTAAAGCATCATTCTTATAGGCGGCTAAACTGTCCAAAAAATGAACTTTCTTTATCTCAATGGGAGAGTATAGTCACGTAAGTGTTTTGTTTGACATAATATTATTATATAAAATATATAATGATATTATTTTTATGTATTTATCATGGTATAACTAATTATAATTTTTGTAGAAAATTTATGAAAATCCTGAATAAAAAAGGAAAGTTGTTTCATCGATGAGGTAGTAGTCCACATGTGTGTCTTATTAGAGTTCACATCTATCAATGCGTGATAAGGGGTAAAGGTAATAATTAATTGAAATATTAATATAATAATTATATGATATATATAATATTTAATCATCATTTATACCATTATGACTTTCCATGAATAATGATAATAAAAAAAACAGATGACAACACATTATGGATGCAGTTGTCTATACCTATATAGTCACGAAATTCTTTTGTAATTCATAATGGGTTAAGGAAAAAATTAAATTTTTACTAGTATTATAACAACATATCAGTATATTAATTATAGTGATGTTATTTTATAAAAATGATTATAGGGGGTGTAGGGGGAAAGAGTTATGGAATAAGGATAATGACCATGTGATGTTCAATTTGAGACCTTGAACATTCTCTTGAAATCCTATTTGGAAATGTAAATCATGGAATAATTAATGGAGTGTAGGGGATTAACAACGTCTGAGGAAATTATATGAGAGTATGTCTGTTCATATTTGTAAGGAAATTTTGTATAGGATGTATATCTTTGGATGGGTAAAAGTGGTCCCCTTATATAAGAGAGGAAAAGACAGTTTTAGAAACACCCATTATATTTTAATAATCCCATGACATAATTAGAAGGAAAATGACACAAAAATGCTAAATAAATACTGTTGGTGTATTTTGGTCTAAAAAAGACTCAATAAATGCTCTCCACACTTGTTTTAAACATGCTATAGTGTTTTCTGTTATGTATTTAGATTTTACACTGTCACTTTTAAACTAGGTTACTTGTACTTAATTATGTGATTTAGTGATTCATTAAAAATATAAAATCATCTATAAAATAAAATATGGGTTTTTTGAAACTACATTTAATTTTTTTTAAAATTTTATAAAATTACCTTTTAAAATTAAATAGATAATGTGTATTAAAAATATTTTTATTGATAAATGGTGGTTTGACAATGGGGGATTCTTAATCTCAGTTAGTATTGATCAAAAATTAATTGAGTGTTAATATATTAATTAAATTTTATAAATAATATTTTATTCAATTTTTAAAGGATTATAATTTATTTTTTTCAAAAAACAATTTCATGATAATAATAAAATAATAAATTTAAAATAATTGTATCAGAATTAACATGGTAATTAGAATTAAACATAAAAATATAAATTTTATACCTAAAATGAAATTTTCTATATTAAATAATATTAAAACTATTATATTAAATAAAATAATCATTTAATAAAATTAACTATCTATGTATAGGGAAAATCATCTTAAAATTACCGCATCTCACATGTAAAAACACTTTTTTAACAAAATTTTATTTTTAGGAATATAGTTTTAGTATAAAAAAAATACCTTTTTATTAATTTTAGTGATCTTAAAAACAATATTATTTACCTTAAAAATGTTGTTTTATAGCGAAAAAAACCATGTAACCTAATTTCCCCATGTTCAAACTAAGTTGATGAAACATGTGAAAAAATATTTTTCAAAAAAATTACTAAATTTTATAAAATGTGATACATTTATTTTTCAAATTAAACATTTAAATTAAAAATTATTCATTTTATAATATATATTTTTTATAGTTAAATGGTTTAAATTTTTTTTGATATTTTGAAAAATCGGTATGTTTCATAATTCAACTAAAATAATTTATTTTAGAAAAGAACCTAAAAATTATACTAAGATATTTTTTATAATATAAATTATTATATTTTCTTTTATCTGATTTTATTTTAAAATGGTATATATTTTAATTTTATAATAAAATAAAAAAATATTTAAATATACAGTTCTCTTACTCAAAAATAGAATTTTTAAAATGTTATGTGTTTTTAATATTATTTCCTAAAAATATTTTCTTATTGAAAAAGTACTAATAATATAGTTCATATGTGAATTTATTATGTTTTATCATCATTATATTTTAATATTTTTTTAAATAATAAAGAATCAATATTTTTTTATTTTCTTGTTATGAGCATTTAATGTTATAAAATTTAGTGTTTCATTAAAGGAAATTTTATATTAAATTATTTATTCATTACGTTATACCACCCTAAAATAAATTATTTCCTTACAAATTTAGTAATATTTTTTATGAAAAATTGTTGCGGGTAATCTTTACTTATTCATAATTCTAGATTTATCTACTAATATAACATATACTTTGCACTCTTATGCTAGTTCAATATACCTCTATTTCCTCAAAAAATATTGAAAAAATATTATACGTATGTATCTATATTCTCAAATCATAATTCTCCCAAATATATCTCTTGCTAATTCATCTTATTTTCCATGGAATAAAACCACAAAAAATCAATCCAATGTTTAATCATTAAACAAAATATGACATTAGGCTTTATATAGTATAATCCCAAGATGTGATAAATTTATTTACAATATAAATCTATTATCAATCCCAACGATATCAATATAATAGAATTTACTTCTTCAAAAATGATTTATCACTTAATTTATTGAACAAAAATAATATATTGATCATTTGTTATATCCATCTTTAATCATCAGTTATTAAACAGATATCTATAAAAATATATGTTATTCCTTAATGAACTATTCATAGTAATGATTCCATTAAAAAAATTATTCCCAACCATTAAATAACAACTACTGAAGAACTATCCTTATATTCTTTATATAATTAAATAAAATTTAGAATAGAAAAAAAATCCATTGGTAAATATCACTTCACAAACATAAATATAAAAAACTAATTACATTTGTCATATCAAACTCACATCATTAGAAAATACTGTGTAACTCACTTTTTCATAAAAAAATTTAATATGCTAAGATACAAACATTTAGGTACTCTTCATAGAGGCTTCTAGATACAAAACTTTCTCGATATCATTTTCATGATCCTATTTTAGCCAAAACATATAACCAGTATAGATATTATAACATCCAAAATATGAATTTGAAAAATTCAATAAAATTATATCTTCTACAATTAAACATTCATTTTAAAATGTGATAAAATTGGATAAAACCATAAATCAGTATAGGTTTTCCATGTAAATTTTGTTACTATATTTTCTACCTATACAAGTTAATTTTATCCTTAAATACTTAATAATTGTTAGTTAAATATAATGTTTATTAGCTAAATAATATCCCCCGTGAGTGTCTTTATATGTGGGTAGTAATATACTATTCTACATGCACCAGAATGATGACTGAGGTATACTCAACCTACACTTTTTGGTCTTCTTTCCTCAAAATGAGCCTATTCCAAAACCACATTGTAACAACTAGATCCCAGTGACAACACAAACACCCTGCCTTAATATGGTCTCTGGGTCCTGGCCCACCAGGTACCACCAGTTTCCCTGCAGACACATGGTCCCCACCTTGGGGCCCACCCACCTGCCCGAATATGTCATCTAACTAATGAATGTACCCATAGCCCAACACATGTCCTTTCTAGTATGCTTTTTCCTCACTCACACACACCCTGGGAAACTTCCTAGAAGGTCAGCCATCCTGATCACTACTCCAAGCCAAGCATTCTTAACTATGGAGTTCTAAATAGGTAGACTCCAGAAAAGGAAAGTGTACCTTTTTGACATGAGTCATATCATTTAGTTATATAATCCTTTATCGTTTGGGGGTGTTACACACATCCTCAAGATATTATACAGAGAAGGATATAATTTATAGGGAAAATGAAAAATCCCAACTTTACCAAAACATAAGTATTTTCTCCTAAATATAAATTATCCATATGGTTTTCACTAGGGTTCTTCTTAACCTAAACCCAAGGTATTTAATATAATATTTAAATGTAACTAAACCCTAATCGGAAACCAACTATAAATAATAAATCTTGACTATGACCTATGTATATTATTTTAAAAAACAATTAAATAATGTTCTCAAAAATTCATATAACAAAAATGTTTAGTCTCTGTGTAGACTAGAAATATATGCATATAATTTACACCCTTGTTAAAATTTATCCACAATCCATCCTTAATAAAACTATTATATATATCTCATAATCAATACACAATTACATATCTCATGTATGGGAAAACATAAGAATGTTTCAACTCAAATGCTCAGTAAGGGAATATTCCAAGTATATCATAATGGAGAGATAATAAATATAATTCCCTAGGCATAACATAATATCATGATGAAAATTATTTTAAGCATAGACTTGTGAAATAATGATAAATTTTCATATAATCATGGAATCATAAAAATGTGGTAATGACATAATGAATAACATTATAAACATACTTTAATGATAAATTGCCAGACCACATATCATAGGCTTACTTCCATTATTATCCTGGTATACTTTGGTAAACTTCCATGTTATCATATTGAACTATAGTTAATTTACCTTACACCAATCCATAGTATCCTTAGGCTCAACCACCCTTGATCAATTCATAGCATCTTGTGACAAATTTACATTAACCAATGCATTAGAGGGATATGATGGACACACCTAACACAACATTGGAAGGGTAACATCATAATATGTACAGGAATATATGTTCCACATCAATCATAATATCATAAAGAACCAATAGATTGAATATGGGATTCAAATAATCATTAAATTAAACTCATTCATGAATTGTACTATAATGTGATAATCTCGTGAATAAAAAATTATTATTCAATGAAATTATGTAACTTTTCAGGTAAATACCATAAGGTTAAGATGATAAAGCTTATTTTTTTCACACCTTATAGGTAAAGGTTATATAGTTAAGTAAATAATTTAAATAAGAATAATTAAATTGAATCTAGGTGAACATCCTTCAGTCATAGTAAGGAAATATTTAGTGTTTACTGTGGAAAACATTGTAAGAAAAATTATGTTTTTAAAAATTTGATTTGTGAGAAGTAAAAAAATAGTGATGTAGGAACATTAGGGAGATCGATTTGGAAAAAAAAATGTCCTTGGTCATATGAAAATATAAATAAGATATTTTTTTAATTTTATGTCATAAATAATTTCCCTTAAAACCATGAAATTATAGAGAAAATGTTTGAAAGAAAACGAAAAATTATACTGAAAGATATGTTAATAATGTAATGTGTAATGAGATTCATTCTCTAAAAAATGATGCATTCAAGAAAGATTAACTTAATATTTTTTTAAAACATTTTAAAATGAGTTTAATGAATTTTAAAATTAAATTATTTAAATTTTAAGGTATATATGGGTTTAATCCAAAAAATGTGATGTGGTAGGAAAAAATTAAGAACTTTTCAAAAAACCACTTTTTTTATTTTTAATAAAAAAATTGTTCAAAAAACTACATATTTTAAAAAGAACATAAGACATTTTTTTAAATAATGGTGAAGATAAATTGATTCACACCCATGATATCCTATGTAGAATAAAATACTAGTGGTTTTATATGAATTCCCCTCATCATTATAATTATTTATATAACTATTATTTTTTTAATTCTATTGACAATTGATCTCTTATGTCTTGGGTGGATAATGAATAATAAAGGGATATGGGAGGATCATGAAAAGAATTTTGAAAAAACATATGAAAATAAATAAAATATTGTAAAAGTAATTTTATAGGTTATGGTGTGTTAAACATATTGACCTAAATCATCAGGTCCAATTTGAAATCCAACACGACCTCAAGTGTGTGTCCCAATACACTACAAGCTGCCAACTGGAAGTGCGGGTATAATGTGGAACCATGGAGAGACAATACTATCATTCAGAGTACCCAATAAAAATATATAACCAAACATATAACAATATAAAATTGGATCAGGAGAAAACCAATAACATACAAACTATATTAATGAATATGGAAAAAAATGACCCAGACGATCATACTAGAATACATGAACACTAATTTCTCATCGGGTCGATAAAATATATAAATAAATAAATTTATACGGAGGCCCTACTGATCCCAAATATATATCATCCTTGTCTCCAGACTCGTATCAACCTATCCTATTAGACAATCAAACCCAGGCTCTAAGAAAACCAACTCCTATAAGAAGTGTGGGTTGCTCAGATACCCATGTGTTATGGACGCTCAGGTAGGGTGTAAGTACTTTTCAATGTGATACCACAAATAGAAGTAAACAAGAAATACATAATTTTTTAAACTTTGAATATAATCATGAGTGATAAAAATTTTAAAAAGACAATATGTCGATCAAGCATGTGCTTACAAAGCCTTGGCAAACCCCTAATTGTTCCTTCTTCATCTTGAAGATGATATGGATGTGTATGTGGGTTTCAATAGTTGTCTCCATGTGTCACAAGACATGTCACAATTCCTAGTGTTGGTTGGAGTCATATAGATGTTTGTTGAAGCTCCACCTTTATTGAAACACCACACGCCCTACCACAAAGGTGTTCATTATTAGGAACACCACAGGATCCACTATTATAGTGTTTATTATTAGGGACTTTTCACACCCAATCCTGATGGTGGTCATTATCATTGAATGAAAAAAACTCACACCAAACATTCATGACGTAGTTGGATAATCACATCACACTTACATGTAATCCTCCCAATTTGGCCTATAGCCAATAGATTCTCAATGTAAAGATAGATTACTTCCGCATCTGTAATGTATCCATGATCTGACCCAAACCATCAAATGAGCCATAGTCTATAGCCATTCTTAGGTCATCTCACTCCACCTCCATATAACACCTCGATATTTTTTTTATAAAATGAATTTTTAAATAATTTAATTTATTTAACATCTTGAATAGCATGCTACACCATGTTAAGTTTGTGCTAACCACAACAATGGTGTATCTTGTGTAACAGGCAACACTGAGTTTCTACGAAACAACATTTTTTTATTGTAATTATTTAAACAAGAAATTTATAACCTAGACATTAGAAAATATGGTATTAATGGGATTAAATAACTTATAAAATTATGGTTTAAACATGTATATATAAATATTTTACCAATTACTTATAAATCAATTTAAAACTTTTTAAAAAAATTAAAGGAAATGATTTTCTAAAAAACAATTTAAATTTGCACAAGATTATTTTATATCAATAAATAAAAAATAACTCTTTTTGGGTTATATTAATGAAGTATATATATATATAATCTAATCTCATTTTTAACATTCATAATATTTGTTTTCTAAAGATGATATAAAAAACCCAATTTTACGCATAATAAAGTATTTTTCTAAAAGTGAAATTTTGTCCCCTTTTGATAACACACATTTTAAAAATATATTTTTCGAGAATTTTATAGATTTTACATTAAAAAATAAACTTATTATTTGGAATCAAGGTATCTAAATTTACATTACATGAAATTCTGGTATTTTATGAAAATTTTTGTGTTTTGATTAATAGTGAATACACTGATTTTTATTTAGAATTGAATTTTATTTTAACAGATTTAAAATTTAAAAATATGTTTTGGATTAGTTTAAAATTTTAATTAGTTTATTATGATTTAAAAATAATTCTATTATATTTTTTAATGGAATTTATAAATGAATTTATTTTAAAAACATTTTATGTTTTAATGGGGCATTTTTTAGGAAAACTATTTTTCTTGGAAGTTTACTAGTTTTATTTTAAATTATATTATAAAATTTTTGTATTGTGAATTTTTTAAAATATATTAAAAATTTTGATTCATATGTCCAAATTTAGTTAATAGGCCCCTTTTTTCCAATATTAATTGAAACCTTGGTAAATTTTGTTACCACTATGAAGGATAAATTGAGTAATTTAGCATAAAAATATAATTATAAAGACTATAAAATGATTCTAACACATGTATAACTATAACTCATAATGATATAAGTTAAATTATTAAGGTAAAATTGTCCATTAAATTTACTTATATAATATTTAAATCCAAGAAGGTCACAAAATTTCACTTTCTTTATTTTTCATATCCCTTATTTGTCCACATGGGGAGAAAGTTTCATTATGAATGAATCTACCAGTAAATGTTTAACATAATAAACATATTTTAATGATATAAATTTATTTTTTAATATTTTGTTCACTTCGATAAAATTATGGTATATATAATATTTTATTTAATAAAAATTTAAAGATGTCACATTCATGTTTTAAATATTATGCCATCTTTTATATATGATTAAACAAAAAATATATACAACTATAAATATTATTTTTAAATAAATAATATTTCTATACATTGTGATTTTTTATTTTTTATTTTAGAGGAAAAAAAATTATATATTAAATAATTACACAACATTGATATATTAATTATTCTGTTAATGGAAATATCAAATAAATATTAATAAAAATATTAAAATAAATATAATTTGATATAATTAATGTGATTAGTTAATTTTTATGATGAATTTGACCTATTAGGGATATAATGAAATATTTGGTTCGAATTTAACTTGTTATCTTGATGTTTTTAAAAGTCCATGTAATGAATAGTGTCAGAAATTGACACAAATGATATTTTATCAAAATAATATTTTCTTAAATTATTTAAAAACCATAAAAAATATTTAAAAATAAAAAAAATATGGTCTAAAATTTTCTAAAATTTTAATTTATGATTTAATTTATATATAATTTGTAAAACTTATGACCTTTTAATATTGAAAAATTGGATACCTTGGTTAAAAAAATGTTATCCAAGGATTAATCAAAATGATATGGTTTAAAATAATACCAAAACATGTCTAAAATATATTATATGATTATATTAAAACTTTATAGCATATTATAATTGAATACATACTCTTTTAGAGGTATTTGGAATGATATTGATTTTATTATAAATTAATATTTTTAGAAATTTCAAAAGTTCCCCTAACCTTAATTATATAAGGGGATATCCTCCCTCACTTATTACTATCACTTTAAACCTTATAGATCGACCAAGATCAGAAAAAGTCACGACTCTACTTCCCTATCCACATTCTAGAGGATTTGGTCTTCCCAAAAGTCCAAATCTAGAGTACTTTAGAGAAGATCTAAAGGAGCTGTTTTGAAGAAGAGGTAATCACTCTAACATATCACACTCTATTTATACTCTTCTATAACTCCTATAAATATATGATATATATCATAAAATAATAAATTCAGCATACTCAATATGATTCAATGTTATTATGATTATGACCAAACAATTATACCTCCCCATTCCCATCAAATAAGAAATGAAAGTATCTCTCTTATTTACGTACGACTTATCGACTCCACACATCAATACAATTCATTTTCCAACACCATCTGTTATTAATGGGAATTATAATGGCTTTAAAATTTATATATGATATTTATTACATAATTATACTTTTGTAATGATAATCTCATATCTTCATTTTTACTGAATAATCTTTTGGTAAATTATAACATCACTCAAGCGTAAATATGGCTCACCATCTCCATGATGCGTTGTGATTTGTTTTTTCAATTATATTTCACATAGATGGTAACAAGGATGAATTTTAAGAATATATATGATATAAAATATAGAAAATAGACTATGAACCAGTGTAATCCTTCCCCAAGAAATTATTAAATAAAAATAGATAGACTCAAGCATAAAAGGGGTAGTTACAAAAATGAGTGTCCATCACACCACATATATCTACATCCACCATTGGGCCTTAGTAGTCAGGGACCATGAAAGGCCAAATCATATCAAGTTCAATGAATGTTCTTGTCTCCACGGAATATTCCAGCTTATTGGCCTCTTGATAGACATATGAAAAAACCTTATGAATTTGAGTGAGCTTATTGAGGCAGTCAACCCACCGAGATATCACATGCCAATGAAAATAATGTGTCCTTATTCTCAAAGAATATAACACAATCAGTGAATTAGATTCAATCCATATCCATTTCTAATTAAACTGGAAAGCATACCTGATAGTATGGAACATTTACTTGATTTCAGCTTCGAAGGCATTGTTAACTCCAATGAAGTGATAGAAATATCCCTTTACATACCCAAGGTAGCTGTAGAACACTCCCCCCGTAGCCTAACGAACCTCATGCACTCGACATATCTCCATCAACATTCACCATGAGAAAAGACACAATAGGTTGGATCCATTAAATATTCTTAATCATTTGAGGTTTTCATGGCCGACCTGAAACTCTAATCATTATGAGATTTTGTAAATCATAAATAGTATTAGACATAGCCCCATCTTGGAAATGTGAAGCAGAAAACACTTATCTATGAATGGAAACCATTCCTTACCTAGAAATGTTTTTCACACCACCCAACAGAGTAGCATTTATTGCTTCCCAAAGGGTTGTAATGACTGAAGAGATAGAAACAAGTAATTTTTTGTTGACTCTGCTTACTTTAGTAAGCATCAGATAGCCCGAATAGCAGGTCAATAAGCGGGGTGCATGTGTCAAAAACCATCCCGAATAGAGAGCCCATATTAGAACAGAGCCGATTTTCTTAGTCACATTACAATATTACATGCTCTATGGAATCCTGAGAAGACCTGCATAGGGAACAAATAAAATCCCTAGGAATGACGGCTCATTTGGGTTGATAAAATTTGGGAATTTTGTTTTTCCAGATTCTCCAGATCAAAAATAATCTCAATGGCCTGATATAGCTGGCTCTAAAATTCTTGATCCAAGCAGGTGGGTGAATAAGTCCCCCACATAGAATCCTATAAAATTATCTATAATTAAACTATCCAGTTCTGTAATTGAGACAAACCAAAGTGTCATTGTCCATAAACGTATAGCTATTAATTTTAGTCACCACATGAGTATGAATGATAGTGTTCGGTGAGTGCATCATTGATAGAAATCCCAAAATGGATAGAGGGGCTACATCAGGTGGAACATTCAGATCATAAAGGGGTTGTTTGAGCCATTTTTGTTCTCCAACAATTAGGAGTGTAGTCCATATATACAAACCATTTTGACTCATGCATGATCCTCATATAGGCATGTTTGTGAGATGCACAAACCAATGAGTCAAGGTAGTATTTGTAACCATTGATTATCCATTTTTTAAATTTGTTCGAAAGGAATTCATCATCAGCTTCATTTGAAATCAAAGTCCATATGAATTTCCCAATCAAACCATCATTGAAGTTAGGGAGATCATTGATTTCTTGGCCCCCCATCTCTATATTCTTGATGCATTCTTTCCATGAAACTGTAATAAACATTATTTCATTTTTTGACCCTATCAATATGAAGTTCTACACCATTCTGTGAAGCTCCTTGATAATTCCTCTCCGCTATCTATAGAGGGAGAAGGAACATAGAAACTTAGACGTGATCACTGAGTTTATGAGTCAAACCCTCCCAGCCAGGGACAAAACCTTCGCTTTCTAGATAGAAAGTTAATGAATGATACTAGCATATATACCCTCCAAATAATGTCTTTTCACCTTTCCCCAGAATAGTGGGACCCCACGATATTGAAAAGGAAAGGATCTCCTCCTTACCCCAAGATACCTAATGATCATGTTCCTTTTACAAACTAATATTCCATTCCAAAAGACAATTAAATATTATTCCCAACTAATGTCCTAGATAGCCACCTCCTCATAATGATTTAATAGGTATTTAATGTAGGATATTGTTCTCCTTGAATATTGACCAAGAAATAAAATATCATTAGTGTAAAAAAGGTGAGATTGGGCATGACCATTCACAAAAACCCTAATCTATTTGTAATGTCCCATATAAGTAAGGTCATTGATGCATCTACTTAGGTTTTCCTCTGAAATGGAAAATAATATCCCAAATAGTGGATCAATTTGTTGTACTCCCCTGGTGAAAAGAATGAATCCTATCAGGGTTTTATTAAAAATAATTGAAAGCCATTAAGATCCAATTATAGTGCTAATAAAATTCAAAAACCCATTAGAGAAACCATATCTTTGAAGAAAATAAAGGATAAGGATCTAATTAAGAGTATCAAAAGCCTTGGAAATATCAATTTTAGGGGAAAAGTTCCCTTATTTTGTCCTCCTTCTCATTAGATTGACACTCTCTAAGGCCATGAAAAGACACTTCTGAATGATTCTCCTAGGGAAAAATCAAAATTAGTTTGTAGTGATCATGACATAAACCATTCCACCCATCCTTCGTATGAGAATCTTACTGATTAATTTGGGTATTGTCTTCCCAAGTGCAACTGGCATGAAATCCTTAATGTTAAGAGAATTAATTTTCATTCGAATGAGAGAAATGAAGTAGCAGTTCATTACAAACAACATGTATGAGTGACAGAAAAATTCCATAATGTCCTGATCAATGTCATCCTTTTCTCTACACCATTCTCTTACTTTCATCCAAGGGAAAGACATCGTGATAGTATCCCCTTCCAATTGAAGTAATCTTACAATCATCAAAACCCCACAACTCTGCAATCCTCTTCATCATCTCATTGAATTTACATATTCTATCTCCTTTGCGAATGAGTACCCAAGCACTGATCAAATATCGACAAGGATTCACTCACTCCTATACTGCCTCTTGGTTATATGAGACATGGGAGACCCTCCCCTTCTTTATCACACATCTAGGAAGCAAAGAATCAAAATCATAGAGTGATGGCCCAACTTCATTCCTTACCACATGTGAGAAATTATTTCATGAGCCATAATGTCCATGTAGGATCGAAATAATGATGTAGATGCTCAATATATAGGGGGGGGTGAAATGTATACTTTAAAAAAATTACATTGGAACTTTTAAATAAGGTAATGTTTAACAAAGTTAATCAAGGTAAATTCACAAGACCTCTTATTTCAATTGAATTTCTTGATTCTGGAAATATGGTTCTAGAAATGAAACATAAGAAAAGTTTATAATTACAAAGACTCTACCTCAAAGAATATATAATCTTACTAATCAGAGCACAAGTATAAGAAATTATAAAATAGTTATACTTTCCTTAACAACCAAAATATAGCGGAAAACATTAAACAATACAAGTGACAAGTAGTAAATTTTTTAACCCAAAGAGTAGGTTATCCAACAACCTTGGATAAAGGTCCCTTGATTTATACTTTCATGAAATTTTGTCTTACCCACACTAGGGTAAGACATCGATATGAATATCAGAGTTTGTCTTGATATCCACGTAAGCTCTCGAACTTCAAGGTAGTTGGAACCTCTTTCTTCCTATCCTCAGAAGCCCTTGAATGTACTCAGCAACATTCGGAATCAAACGAAGAAATCTGAACAAGATGTTCAGTATGCACAAAGCAAGTAAGTCTCTCTCTAGAAATCACATCAGCATGTAATCTCTAGAGTTTTAGAACAGATGTTGTGAGCTCATTCAAATGAGATCCTATTTATAGGCACATATTCAATGGTCTGCTCCCACCACTAACTGTCATATTTTTCCTTGAATCTCATAGGGACCTGTATGTGTGTCACTCAAAAAAACGGTTAGTTAGTAACAGAATGCATGACATAATTTTATAACTCAAATGATAGTAAGTAAAAAAGGGTTTCACAACCAAATTCAAAATTTCAGAGACTAAGGTGAAATTGAATTATGGGTCTAAGCGAGTAAACCTTCGGAATCTATATTACAAGAATATATGAATTATATTTTTCAAGGAATTCAAAGTATGAATTATGAGGAATTCGGAGTCTAAATTCGGAGGATTTTGAACCTGAATTCTAAGGAATTCGGAGTCTGAATTCTATGAAATTTAGAACCTGAATTATAAGGAATTATTAGTCTGAATTATAAGGAATTTAAAACCTGAATTCTAAGGAATTCAGAGTCTGAATTATGAAGAATTTGGGACCTAAATTCTAATACATTCTGGGTCTGAATTCAAATAATCCGGAGTCTTAATTTCATATAATTCGAAGTCTGGATTTTAGAGAATTTAGAGTCTGAATTTCAGAGAATTCAGAGTCTTAATTTCAGAGAATTCAGAGTCTGAATTTTATTGAATTCAGAGTCTCAATTTAAGAAAATTCAGAGTCTGAATTTCATAGAATTTGAAATATGAATTTGGATCCTAAAAAAATAATCTCTATCTAATTATTTATTGAATTTTGAGGTTTTGTATGTGAAACCAAATTTATCACTTATGAATCAAAAGAGTTAGATTTAGAGAGACTAAACTATGAATAATGAAAAACATGGTAATGATAAATTTCCATGGGGAAGGAAAATTTTCCTTATCAATATAAAACTTATGGAAAATTAAATTTGCCTTAAGATAGGGTGTCTGAGATTTTTAGAACAAGAAGGAATAGAAAAGTCATATGGAATCTTTATTGAATCAACAATCATTCCATTTTGGAAAGAAAAAATATCCTTACGAAAAAGAATATAAAGAGTTAGAAAATTTTATGGGCTTATAAATAAAAAACTCACCTCCCTTTACTTATCGATCAAAGTGAATATGAATAACTTCCCCTTAGACTTTGGACCCACTAAGGATTGTATTATAAATTTTCTGAATGAGATTTTTCATTTTCTGGCATATTAAAATGATCATGATGAAAACTCCCCTAAGATGAACTCCCCCTTTCATAGATAAATTTCTTATTTACTAAGTATTCTTTTTTGACATTCCTTTCTCCCCCTTTCTGATTTTCAAAAATAAATAAAGGGAATGGAAAGGAAATTTGGTACCAGAAATATTAGTACTAAACAACCAAAAAATATGAAGAGCAATAATAATTACATTAGTATTGAAATAATTTGTACAACTGGAAAATACAACAAAAGATCGTATTTGGAAAAGATTATCCTTATTTATCCTTTAACATTTGCTTCTTCACTATGGTTTTTAACTTCTTGAGAACCTTTTGATCCTCTTCTTCACGCTTGAGAAACTAATCATGATCTTATATTTTCTTCTCCATGGATTTAATTTTCTCTTCCTGAGCCTTAATAGATTCTGTCTGGGCCTTCAGATATTCTTCTTTCTTAGAAAGATTCTCTTCAATCTCAAGGATAAGATCCCTTTCCCTTTTCCAACTCTGAGAAACTGAGTTCAATTTCCCATTCAGAACATTCACTTCTTGCTTCCAAGAAGTTTGTTCCAGAGTATGCTTATCCTCAAAACTATTAGTGAGATCCTTGATCTTCACATCTTCAGTGTCAAAAGAATCCTGGACACTTTCATAAAAATAATAAAAGATTCTCATTTCTTCTATTGTCTTCCTTAACCAGCATGTCAAATTGTTTCACAATATTCTATGAGCCTCGTAGCTAATAAGAAAATTCTTGATGTCTTCCTCGAGTTTGACATAGATATCCATTATTATAGATTCTGAATCCGATTATTGATTTAATAAATGCTGAAGAGTCTGGAATCTCGAGTCTATACTGGGAAATATTGGAATACTCCCTACCAATTTCTTCAAAGACTGGACAACAAAGTCGTGTCCAAGTGAAGATGATTTTGAAAATGAGACTTTGGTTGGTGGGGATTCTTTTTCTAATTCAACAGCCTCCCTCTTCAATGAACAACAAAATTATTTGTTCTTTACCATAACATTGCTTGGTGTTTCCACAACCACCTGTTTTAACTTATCATCCTTTATAATGACTTTTTCTTTATCAGGAGATTCATGTTCACTATCTGATAGGTGAATTTTTTTTTCTTCATCAACTTCTTCCTTCTCATCTTCTGCCTCATCATCCTATAAGGAAATGAAATCACTATTTATGCTTTCTTCCCCAGATAGTTTATTTACATCATCTTCACCCTTCTATTCATCATTCCTAGGAGTATAAATCATTGATGATTCATCTTGAGAGGTTCAGAATGATAATTTCTCGAATGTACTCTCATTCTCATGATAATCATACACTTATTAAGGATATCTTCAGTATCACCATTTCCTTCTTCTTCTTCTTCTACTTCTTCTTCTTCAACTACTTTTTGTGGATGTTTCTACCGAATTACAAACTTCTTTCTTAGAGTCTCAAGAAGTTATTATTGTAGAAATGATTCTAGTACATGAACTTGTTCAGAACCTTTCTTGGCTTCCTTGAGAAGGGATTAGACTATCTCAACTTCTAACATCTTCTTCTTATGGTTCATCTCTTTCTGTTTCATCTCAATATCTTCAGCAACCTTTTCTTTCAAAGCCTTTGCCTCAACAAGATCCAACAAAAATCTTAGATCCCCTACTTATTTTTTCATCTTATCTTCTCTCCACTTAGCCACTACTTCATCAAGATATGATTTTTTTCTTCTTTGTCCTTGGAGGTGCGGATTGAGTTTCCTTAGCCACTGGTGTTTTTGCTTTCCCTTCTTGTTCATTCACCTTCCTCTTTCTTCCACCCTTCTTAGATGTATCAGCAGCTTCCTCTTTCTTTGTTAAGGCTTCATATTATTTTTTTGATAGATCATCAAATTATTTTTATTGACTATTAAATCCAATATTCATCCTCCTAAGAGTATCATCGCTTATCAGCATCACCTTGGAGTTCCACGTCTTGGAACTACATGCAATCTTGAAAGACTGAAGACAAAAAACAATAATCTTTGAAAGAATGTCTGGATACATGATAATCTGAGACTTCAAATTCCCATTATTGGTATTTTAAATCATAACCAAGATATACTTGACTTGGTTAATCTTTCCGAGGTTCACCAAGAATTCCAATATATACATACCACTCTAAGGCCTTTTCCCAGTATGATAAACCCTTGAACCCACAATTCAAGAATCCAAAGGTTTGTAGACAAATATACTATATTCAGAGTCATCACCTTTGAATGTCCAAGGTACTTTAAGGCCTTTTCCTTATCAAAGTACCTTGATACATCGGGTAGTTTGTGAGTACAGAAATCATCTTCCCCTTTATAAGGAATACTAATCATACTGGATACCTTTCTATATAAAAGAGAATATGTCTTCCCATACACTAAAAAGAAAACTTGTTTATGCCTTCTTCATTGAAAAAGATTATTGACTCATAGTACTCAACCAACAGGTCTGAATACAATAGATCATATTCTTTTGGTTTCAATATGCAAACACTCTCCCACACATTCATCTTGATATACTTATATATAATAGAATCATACATAGCAAAGAAATTCAAATGAACCAACCTTTCTCTACAAATCTAACATTCAAAGATTGGATTTACAGTCAACATTTCTTTCTGGGAAGAGACTTCGGCAGACATTTGGAAGTAAGGAAGATCTAAGACGTTTAGAACAAGATTATGTAGGAAAGGCAGAGCTTTAGCATGAAAGATCATGGAGTTTGATGTGGTACAAGCATTTTGAGGCCTTTATATAGTCAATTGAAGCAACGGTTTAGCAGTGGAAAGTGCTACTGAGTGCTGATTTTTGCACGACCAAGAAACTAATGAATCTCCTAAGAAATGAAAAGTTCTAGATGTACTTTTTCTATCCTTTCTACATCCACAAAAGTCAGTATCCGAAAAACTTCTTAAAAAATCATTTCCATAGGTATAAAAGAGTCTTAGATCCATGGTTCCCTTTAAGTACTGAAAAATTATTTTCACTCCCTTTAAATGATATTCCTTAGGATTAGACTGATGTCTTTCACATAATCATACTGAAAAAATTAAGTATGGATGACTAGCTGTCAAGTAAAGTAGATTTCCTATCATACCTATAAAAGATGTTTGATCTATTTGTTTCCCAGCTTCATCAAGATCAAGTGAATTTGATATACAAATGGTTGTAATTATACTCTTAGTGTTGTCAATCTATGTTAGATATCTATCTACTCTGGGATGTCCCAATATCCCCAACATTCACTTGTTCTTTCATTTACATACCTTTCACAATATTCATTTCATTATGATTTGGGGTTTAATTTCTATTATCATCATCTAATGGGTCCCAAAATCATCCTGAAAGACTCTCAAAAAATGTGATAGTAACAAAGAATTATAGTCACAGATCGTCATTGAGGGTACCACTTGAAGAATAATGTTAAATCCTATATTAAACTACCCAAAGATATCAACTAAAAAGTTTTTCCCTATTTAATTAAATTATGCTAACTTATTAAGTTAGTCAACAATAACTAATATATCATCACAAACAATCACTATATATGGATTATGCATCACAATATCAAGAGATATTTAATCCCATTGTCACTCTATGATCTTAAGAGGCTACATCAAGACTGCTGACACATGATGATCAACATTAACTTGATAACGTTTGATACATCAATATATAAACATGATGACAACCCACTTTATGGAATCCCTCCAAAACTATAGTTGGAGATTCATGCACATATTTTACATTGACCGATGTATATCAATAGAGGAAATGTGAAACCTCATCCTCACCTCCTCTTTCAATATGACTAGAACAACCATCTGTCACTGATAATGGATGAAAACCTTAAATCCACCATAAAATCCATATATTGCATCTCATGATGATATATTTTCACAGAGAACCCCAATAGTTGATTTATCCAAACTAAGTCAATCATACACATAGAAGAAGTGGAGGAATAAATCTTATCATTTTACGAAAAACTTCACCCATATCCTCCACCAGGGTCAGTTACAACAAATAAAACTATATATATTCTTCCCATACTATAAGAGAATATGAATTCTTAATCGAGGTGTTTTCCACTCTATTTCCCTTCCTATGAGTATATACTATCTCATTTTCATATACCTATAGGATCTTCATAAAATGCTTTTATCATAGGAAAATATTTCTCAACATAATGTTGTTCCTGAGAATATAATGGTCTACACACAAAAAATATGATCACCCATAATATAATATCTATATATCATCATAGTTAAGACTACCACTACCAACACTTGTTCTTTAGTCATGTAATTCTTCTTATGGGATCACAACATCCTCAACCAATAAGAAATCACTAGTTACCTCTGCATTAACACTAAACACACCATTGCTATATTGGATTCACAAAATAATAAATATTGAAATCCATTCTATGGTAGTATCAACATGGGAGGGATGGATAACCTCTATCTCAGATACATTAAGTCTCCCTAACACTGCTTTGTCCAATTAAATGACTACATTATCCATATAATTGTATTTAAAGGAGATAATAACATGGATAATAATACATTGAACATTCTATAGTACCCTGATAAACAAAAAAATCATTAAACGTCTATTGAAATCTTAGGTGGATCACAATCATACACCTCGTAAATCATTTCTGGTTCCATAGAAAAAACATGTTCATATATTACATGCCCCTAATAGAAACCTCAAAAACCCAAAAAATTAACATTGAGATATTACCATATACTAGTTCTCATGTATTATATAAAGAAACATCCTCAAATAAATCTTACCTATGCAAATTGGAGAAGTTAATGATCTGAATTCAAAGAAACCATGTGGAAAAAATCTGATGGAGGTGGGGTGGCCATGTTGGAGGATAAAGATCTCGGAGAGGTGTGGTGGCCACATCGAAGGAGGAATGAGGAAGGTGGTGTAGCTGCATCAAATCAGTATAGAGCGACCGTGAGCCATGGTGGAGGAGGAGGGTATAAATGAGTTGGGGGTCATTGGAGATGTATAGACAAGGAGGTGGGGAGGCCTCATAAGAGAGGAGTTGGCATGTGTGCACTAGAGTTGTGTTAGTGGGGATGTGGGGAGGTCGTATCAAATAAGGGGAGAAAGGGAGGAGGAATCATGGGGGTGGGATCATGGGGGAATAAATAAATGTGAGGAATCATGATAAAGGGCGAGGGATGGGTCGGGGTAAGTATGATGGGTGTGGGGTATAGCCACGACCATCCTTAGGGTCGTGGATTTCGGTTAGATATAGCCATAGTTTTTATAAACTGTGGTTATAAATCCATGGCTATTGCCTATATTTTCAGTAGTGTATCATTATGTTTATGGATATCATGATCTTCTAATGATTCAGGAATGAAAAATTCACCTTTATTTCATGGAATCAAAGATGAAGTAGAAATTTATCATATCACAAAGAAATTATGATATTGTTCTTATGAAATGTAATCAAATCAAGTAAGTTTTTTATTCACATAAAAATTATTCAACTATATGGAAAGGATCTTGAAACCAAACAATTTATCCTTTTACCTTATTTTATAATGAATCAAATGGTCCCTTAAATCAACATAGATTTATGGCTTTGTGATTGTTAACTTTCCCCTAACCATTCTCTCTATCACTCTCCATCAAAAAATGAGTGTTAGATTTCTCTTTCATGTTCATGTTTTCACATTCCACCTATGTTATCCTATGTGGAAAACTAATTTTGAGTTACTTTTTGTAATCATTATGTTTTCAACTTTCCCTTTTTAAAATGAATTTTTAGTATTCATTTTTATTATGTGTGTTTCTATGAAAAAACCTTTCATGTATTAAACCTTTGATAACCCAGAACCATTTCAGGGTCGAAATTCATTTTAAGGGGTGTAGAATATAACACCCTGATATTTTTTTTATTAAATATATTTCTAAATAATATGATTTCATTAATATATTTCATAGCATGATACACCATATTAATCTTAAGCTACATGCACCACTAACTTAGCTTGTGTTATGTGAAACATTGAGTTTCCAGGAAACATCATTTTATTATTTTAATTATTTAGTTAAAAATAATATAACATAGATATTATAGTGGAGAGGATGAATAGGATTAACTGAATTATGAAATTATTTTTTACACATGTATATATAATTATTTGAAAAAATAATTATAAATTAATGTAAATTTTTTTTATGAAGAAATGATTTTCTAAAATACTATTTAAATGAGCAAAAAAAATTTATACCAATAAATCAACAAAAAAATATTAATGGATTATATTAATGAAATATATATAAAGTATTTTATATTATTTTTATCACCCATTTTATGTGTTTTCTGGACAATATATAAGAACAAATCCAATTTTACACGTAATAAAATTATTTTTCTAAAAGGTAGTTTTCCCGCCATTTGATGGTGCACTTGTTAAAAATTTAGTTTTTCACATTTTTATATTTTATATTATAAATAATAAACTTCTTATTTGGAATATTTATATCAAATTTTACTTTGGGTGAACTTTTTAAATTTTCTTGAGAAGTTTTATATTTTGATGAATAATGAAAATAGTTATTTTTATTGAAAGTTTTATTTTCTTCTAAATCCTTTACATGGTCAGATTATTTTTTGGATTAGATTTAAATTTTAATTAGTTAATTTTTATTTAAAATAATCCAATTATGTTTTTTAAATGAAATTTATATACAAATTTATTATAAAAACATTTCATGTTTTAATATTGTATTTTTATGAAAATCTATTTTTCATCATAGTTTATAAGTTTTATTTAAAATTAAATACTAAAACTTCATTATTCTGAAATTATAAAATTATAATAAATATTTTCATTCATAATGTCCAAATTTAGTGAATATTTCCCTTTTATTTTCATCCAATATAAATAGTAACATTGGTAAATGTTTTTACCCCGATAAAGGATAACTTCAGTGATTTAGAAAAAAAGAAAATTATAAAAACAATAAAATGTTTCTAAGACATGGAAAAAAATTATTGGTTGAATAAAATCATACCATTAACACATTATTATCCAGATTAATTTTTTTTAATGAAGTCTTGTCCATGAAAATGAATTATATAATATTTAAATCAACAAAAGTCACAAAATGTCACTTTTATTGTCTCTAATATCCCTTATGTGTCCACATGGGAAAAAATTTCTTTTATATAATAACATAACAATAAGTTATTAAATTTATAACCATATTTTCATGATATAATTATTTTTGACTTTTTTGGTCACTTAAGAGAAATTATGGTATTTATAAAATTTTATTTAATAAAAATTTTAAGATGTGACATTCATGTTTTAAATACTATAATTTTTTATATAGATTTACAAAAAAAATATTAGACTATAAATATTCTTATGAAATATATAATACTAATATTCATCATGTGATTTTATTTGAAATATTTAGTAAAAAATATTTATATTAAATAATTACACAATAATGATGTAGTAATTATTTTATTAAAGGAAACACTGAATAAATGTTAATAAAATAATTAAAATAAATAAAATTTGATCTAATTAATATGATAAAATAATTTTATATATTAAATTTACCTCTTAGGTGTATAATAAAATACTTTTTTAAGTTGTCTTATTATCTTGGAATTTTTTAAAGTCAATGTAGTGAATAGTGTCAAAATTGTTACTAATAATATTTTATCAAAATAATATTCTTTTAAATTATTCAAAAACAATAAAACATATTTAAAAATACAAAAAATATATATAATATGATATAAAATGTTATAAATTGTACATTTATGATTTAATTTACATCACATAAGTAAAATTTACAACCTTTTGATATTGAAAAAGTTTTTACCTTAGTTAAAATTAAAATAGGTTAACTGAGGGTTAATGTAGATGATATGTTTTTAAATAATATTAAACCTGGTTTGAAATCTATTGGTTTATTATAGTACAACTTTTTCTAATATTATCTTTGAATCAATATCCTCTTGGAGGTATTTAGATTGATATTGAATTTATTATAAATTAATATTTTTAGAAATTCATAAAGCGCCACTAAACACAATTTTAAAAGGGAACCTCCTCCCTCACTTAATAATTTTAATTTTACCCATGTATATTGAAAAAAAACTACCAAAGTATCTTCTAAAATTCCCTATAAATATTATATGGGTTCTGGTTTTCCAAAAATACCAACTCTAGAGTCCTTTAGGGATGATCTAAAGGAGTTGTTTCGAAGAAGAGGTAATCACTCTAACAGATCTATTTCTTTTATACTCTTATATACCTCATATAAATATATGATATATATAATAAAATAATAAATTCACAATCCTAACTATGCTTAAATTTTATTATGATTATTAACGCATCACTATACATCCCCTTTCCCATCAAACAAGAAATGAAAATATCACTCGTGCGTACATATGGATTACCATCTCCACATAGGGATAAAATTAATTTTCAAACACCATATTTTATTGATGGAAATTATGATGGGTTTAATATTTATATATAATATTTATGAAATAATTATACTTATGTAATGATAATATCGTATTTACCTTTTTACCAACTAATCTTTTGGGAAACAATAACATCGGTCGTGCGTACGTATGGCTTACCATCTCCACAATGTGATGTGATTCATTTTTCATCTATATTTCACATATATAGTAATAAGGATTAATTTTATAAATATATATGATATATATAACCTAAAAATTATTCCAAAATTATAATATATCATAAATGTTTCTTTCTTTTAATTTGAAAATAAAATTAAAACAACGTTCATGTGTACGTATGGCCTACTGTCTCCATGAATGATGTGTTCCATTTATATATTTTATAAATTATTATAAATACATATATAATTTATATATAAAACTTTTATATCATTTTTAAAAAAATTATACGATTAAATCATGATATAAGTGAGAGGACTAGAAATATAACCAATTAAAACTCCTGCTAAAAACAAAGTGGTTATTATCTGAAATATAACATTAACATGAAATTATTAATAAGAGTGTAATATAAAGTCCTAAGTAAACTATATATGGTATTATATATAATAATGTTGTTATTTGACATAAGTATAAAAAACTTATTTTTATTATACAAGAGTTTTTCAAGAGTATGATGAGATTCAAGACATAAGGTAATGGATTTATGTCTCACTTTTATTTTTGTGGGACACATGACTTATACACTTCTTGTTTATTATACGTGGTGTATATACTACCTATTAATGTCTTTTATTAGAATTACCCATAACATTATTGTGTCTTCATATATATATATATATATATATATATATATATATAATTTTCTTTCTTTTATTGGTAATACTATTCTACTGATTATAAAGTGATGAGTATTTATTTCACAATCTCATCAATATTTGGGATTGTTTTGTTTTAAGTATATATTGGGAATATTTATCTTCCATATCAATGTTTTCTTAAAAAATGTTATCAAAAAATGTTTTTATTACTCTCCTATGGATTTTTAAATTCATCATTACCCCTTTTTTACCTTTTACTACATGGTTTGAATTGAATCATTTTTTTATTTTCAAAATGTGGTACTTTTTGACTTTTCTAAAAAACTATGAAAGAAATGGTTTTCTAACATATTATGTAAGAATTGATTTTTTTCATCATGATTAATTAATTATTTGAAGTATCCTTTACAGGATTCTAGTTTTATATTTAATTAAAATGTTTTATTTTAAAATTTTGTATAAATTTATTAAAAGAAAATGTTTTCAAAGCAAAAATGCTATTTTCCTCAAGAATTATTTTCAAGTGATATCTCAGGGTTATTTTTCCATTTACAATAACATTATTTGTCATTACATAGGTTTTAATGGGGATATTTATCATGGATAATATCCCTATTATTCCTATAGTTGTTTTATGTTTTTATGGAATGATATTTATGAAACCCATTTCTTTCCATGGGTTATGTTATGCTCAATTTATATTTGTGAAACCTATTTTTTGATGGGTTCTTATATAATGAATGATTTATCTTCTTATGGAAGACATATGTATGATTTTAATTATATGATATCTGGGTCCTATAACTCCCTTAAATTCATTGGTTAAGGATTTATATCTGATGAAATTGTCAGGACTAGAACTGGAAGCAAACTCAGTACGGTAATACAGGATTGCAACATAAGAAAACTTGGTTCAATAATTCATGGACAGAATAGGGAGTGAACTCAGTTCAGTAAATGAATTTGAACACTATGATAGTCTTGAAAATGATCCTTTAATAATATGGAAATTATTTTCTATTCTTATATGTATTCCATAATATTATGTATTATGTTAGGTTCTAATAAAATATGTTCTTTGATTCTTTATGAACTTTTATGATTTTTTCGATGTCATGAAATCAAGATCTTTGACATATAAGATATAATTTTTAAAAGTTATATTCATGTTATTATGCCCTTAATCTTATTTTATTTCCCTTGATTCACCCTTACTGAGAATCTAAGATCACCCTTTTCTTATGTTTCCTCTCCCAGGGTAATAAAGAAATTTTTTCAGTAGGAGTACTAAAGAGGAAGATCTTTATGGGAGATGTTGAAGACCATTTTCCAAATTAGAATAATGTATTCCAAGTTTCCACATGACCTAAACTATTATGGTACTCAGTCATTAATTTGTGTACCATAATTAATATTCTTCTAAAAATATTTAATATCCATGTACTTTAATCTTGGGTCATTATACTTCAAGTGGATATCAATATAAAACTTAGCAACCTGATCATCACGAAACATTAATCATGATTCCATAGAAAATGAAATATCACAAAAAATACATGTCATAGAATGGAAAAATAATCCATATCAAGATTAATTCTAATGATACCACATGAACACACACATGTTCTCACTATCATGCATGGCGAAAAAAGCTATGCCAAAGAAGTATCACATCAAGGTTACACGGGTATACAAATAAGAAGAGCATAGAATATCATCACAATAATTGTAGTGAAAATCATGTAAATGTGGTTGTCATAAAACATAGAAACAATCTAAAAAGTCATACTTATTTCAAAAAGCATCATAAATAATCTCATAGACTACATGGTCATACACATGTGGTCAAACCATAATACATGGTCTTATGAGCTCTAGGTATCATATATCAAAACCATACATCAAAGAGTGTCCATATAATCTAAAGAAAAGATTAGTGATCAACCTAATTCCATTAATGGCCAACATAAACCCAACATGGACTCTGTAATTTGGCTTAAGACCTTAAAAAATTGTTTTAGAGCATATTAAATCCTATTATTCCAATTTTTGGAAGTCTTTAGGTAGGATATAAAGGGATATTTTTGGGCCTATGATGAAACTGGATTGGGTTCAATGTGAACACCTATATCATAGGAAGTCTAGGTTACCAAAGTATGGGATTGATGATCATGTTTTGTGATATAATAATTGTAGAGACTCGTATCCTGACGTACATGGACATTACATTACATTTGCAGAATACTTAGTACATAACAAAAAACACACACACAAGGATCGTAATAGTTTAGTGTCTTTGGAAACTCGAAACATAATCTTCTAATCGTGGTGAAAGATCTTCAATATCTCCCATAAAGATCTTCCCTTTTTTTTACCTAAATCACTTTTTTTATATCCTGGGGAAAAGAAAACATAAAAGGGTGAGCTCAAATGCTCAGTAAGGGTAGACAAAAGAGAAATCAATCACATCATATTCATAAGAACATAACTTTTGGAAATCTTATCCTGCAAAAGAGAGCATAATTTCATAACATGGGATAAATCATAGTAGTGAAATGAAATCCCAATAATCATAACATAAAACATTAAACTTTGTGGCATACACACATAATCATAGAGAATCATTTCTTGTTAGTCAAGACTTATTGCCAAGACTATCTTAGTGGACAAAGTCCCTTTCTGAATCGAGTAACCCTCGTTTCAGTCCTGTTTCACTGAACCGGTATAACCTACCATTCCAGCCATTTCTATCTCATGAGATATAAAATCTTTACCAAATGCATTGGAGGGAGATATAGGTCCCACCCATCTCATAATGATACCATTCTTATGTGTGCCACAAAATTATAAATCATACATCATTGCATAACCCATGTAATAAAAATGGGATTCTTAAACAACATGACATCATAAAACCATTCATATAAGATAAAGGAATTAATAAACATAATTCCATCACAACATAGTCAAATCAATGTAAAAATATGGATCGAAATAGAACCCTTTATTATCTTATAAGGAAAATAATTTTGATAAAACACTTGAAATGAATTCTTGAGGAAAATATCCTTTCTTCTTCAAAAACATTTTTCCTTTATTAAAATGTCATATGAGTTTAAAATAAAAGAAGTTGATTAAAAATAAACTTGAAAACTTGTAAAATAATTTTTTAAAAATCCATTCATGCCGTATAAGTTAAAAAAACATTCTTCTCGTACTTTTGTCGGAAAAGTCAAAAAAGTACCTCGTATGAAAAACGACAAAAGATTCCTTTCATGTCCTTTACTAAAAATTTACCGAAGGGTAAAATTGGATTTAAACTATTGTAAGTGGATGGAAACAATATTAAATATTGAGGGAACACGGATGTGGATGATAAAATACACCCCAGTAAATACTTACGAATAAACAATCTCGGATAAAAATGAGATTGTGATATTTCCCTTACCTTAGGTCCGATTTGCTTCGTAAGTGTCCGAACCTCCTGTATAATGATTTAAATAATGTCATTGACTTATTCCATAATCATACTAATTGTTATGATATCATATATGGTTCACTTATGACTTTATTTTACCCGTTCTTTTGTAAATTCCATTTTAAAGAGCGTTTTGGGTAAAATTGTTTCATTTATCGTAGGTGTTTTGACTTGTTGTTGTTGACATTATTATTACTTATATCATGATTTAATTACTTCCAGAATATAAAATATTATTTATATATCATATATATTCAGTATATATATATAATAGATAGATAAATGAAATGAAAAACACCGTTCATGGAGACGGTAGTCCGTACGTACGCATGAACGCTGTTTTCCTTTCCTTATTATCTTGAATGGAAGTAAGTAGATGACATACATATATATATATACATAAATCCAGTAGCTTTATAATGTCATATATTTCATTATTATTTCTTATATATACTTTATAATCATTCTTAAATGGTTAACATGGAGAATGAATCTCATCGCGTCGTGGAGACGGTAGTCCGTACGTACGCACGAGCGATGATATCATTTCCATAATTATTGAATTTAATTGGAGTGGATGATACAATATATCAGAATAATTATGATGTTATAATAACTATGTATAGTTATTCCTTAAACCATAATACCCATCCATGTAAGGTGTTGGTGGAAAAACAGATTACACCACAGCGTGGAGACGGTATTCCGTACGTACGCACGCGCGGTGATTTCGTTTTCCGTAGGATGGATAGATGGTGAATTAGGATTGTTTAATACTTATAATAACATATCAGTATATTAGTGATAATGATGTTATTACTTCATAATGAAACAACCTAAGAATAAGAAGTGGAAGAAGAAATAAAGTTGAAAGAATTGGTAACAGAAATTACCTCTTCTTTGAAGCGCCTCTTTGAGACCTCCTCTTAGGGCACTAAAATTGGTCATTGAGAAAGACCAGAACCTCTAGGATTATTCTAGGGAAGTGTAGAAGGGATTTTGGAAGTGGTTGGGCAAGCTTGAGTGCTCAAATTGGTGTGAGGAGGAGGGGGAGGAGGTGTCCTTTTATAAGGGAGGAGAGGGGCACCTTAGGAATATCTCAAAATATTATTTTATATTAAAGTCAAAATCGGTTTATAATGGTTCCAAAGGGTCTTATTTCGAAGCTAAAGTGGGGATGGGTCGAAATCCTATCAACCAATAGGATTTAGACAAGTTTAGGGTATTATCTTAACCTTATCAATTAGATTTAACTCTAAGTTAAATAATTTACCTTTTACCTTGTCTTTTTGTTTTCTTTCACTATATAGTTAATACACTTACTATAACATGCCAAACGAACCCAAAATTGTTTATTATTAATATATATATCCTTATCTAAGTCATTTGGCCGAACCGTAGATTTTTAGGAATAAAATAACAATTAATAATATAATATTTGATTTAAAAACTATTTTGTGTCAATTTTGACACTATTTGATATATGATTTTTGTGAAAGTCATAAGAGAATTATATGTTCGAACCAAATTGATTAAATCAACACTAATATATCATAGTAACCTAGAAAATTAGTGGAATTCATAAAAAGTCTCAAATTACATTCATTTGAGCATTTATAACATCAATTATGTTAATATTTTCTTAAAAAGGGTAATTACTGCATCATCGTTGTGTCATAAATAAATTAATTTATTTAAAGTCTAAAAATTATAAATAAAATATAATTATGTAGGAAATATTTTTAGCTTTCTAATTAATATTTATAGCCGAATTTATCTTATGTATAACCCCATATTAAAAATGTTTTAGTTATTAAACTTTGATTTTAACTATTTTAACTATTCATTAAATAAAATAATATTAAATGTCATAATAAAATCCAAGTGGACCTAAATGGTCATATTATATTCATAAGGTTGTTTTTGGTCGAATTACACTTATCCAATAGAATTAGGACATGTGTTAGGGTAATAGTAATATCATATTTACCCTTAGTTACCCTATTTACTATTAACCGTGGTAAAAAAAAGTAAAAAGTTACTATCCACCAAAAATTATTTTCATCTCATTGAACCACATTTTAGTCCTTGATATTAACCGTGTCTGTAGGATTTTCGAAATTCCATTTACATAAGCGGTAAAATTAAGTTTTATGCAAAATTTAGTTTTTAACCTACCACTTAGTGGTTTCACTATTCATCAAAAATTGAAAGTTTTCAGAAAAATGCCAAAATTTCATCCTAAGCTATATTTCATATTCCGAATTCAAAAATGAAGTATATTTTACCAAATTCATATCATAGAAATTGAATTAATTAATTTTATAATTAAATCCCGCTGTTAAAACAAATAGCGTGTTTTTAAGAAACAATATCTATCAAAAGATTGACACTTGATTATGTCTGGTTTAAATGTAAAATTACATCCAACGACCAACATTGTATTAAATTGTAAAAATATATTCTAAATATACTTTAAAACCACTCAAATTAATGATTTATCACTATTAATTATTTTTATTAAAAAAGTTGTTTTTAATTATAATTTAGTAATTTTCACTATTCATCAGAATATGAAAGTTATCCGAAAAGTACCAAAATTTCAACTTAGGCTAAATTCGATACTCCTAATCCAAAAATGAAGTCCATTTTGAGAGCTAAAATTTCTAATATTTAAAAAGTGGTCATTACTATTCATAACGGCTAGTTTTAATAATATTTTAATAGCATATCGTCGTTTCGTGAAACTCTGTATTGCGTACTACACACGCTATCGAGGAAGGTTGCGATTGCGTGTAATGCAAGGAAAGTCAAGGATGTGTGTTGTGCAAGATCCTTTTTATGTTGCGTACAACACAAGACATTAATAAAATTAAAAAGAATATTTTTCATACAATCTCGGGCTGTTGCATTCTACCCCCCTTAAAATGAATTTCGCCCTCAAAATTCATCGGGGTTATAAATGGTTTACAATTCGAAAGTTTCTTTAATACAAACCCACATCGTAAAAAGGAATACCAAAACCAATATTTTAAAACAAAAGTATGAAACTTAACGATTACCCAAATAAACTAATCACTGGGTTTCCACATAGGTGAAAGTATGGATATGGAAGAGAAATCTAACCATCATGTTCTGATGGAGAGTGGTAGAGAACATGGCTATGGAAAAGCTAGAAATCACAAAGCCATAAATTTGTGATGATCTAGGGTACCATATGATTCATCGGATATAAGGGCACTAGGACAACATTTTTGGTTTTCAAGATCATTTCCCTAAAGTTGAAAATTTGAATTAGAATAAATACTTACTTTATTTTGGTACAATCTCACTGTTGTTCGTGCCTTGAACAATTTCCACATCATCTCTTAAATAAATGAAGTTGAATTTGTTATTCGTGAAGTGTAGCAGATCATGTGATAGAATGACGGGTCATTCCATCTGTCTCAAACAAAAGGTTAGCGAAAATTATATACATAAGTCGATCTATAGTGAGATTAATCATATATTGTTCCTAAAATGGACTTATACTTCATATATCATACTGCTTAATATAATAAAACTAGTTTCTACTAAACAGGGACTTCCTGTAGGCCAGTGGTAGGCGATAAGGGCCAGTCGCACTTCGGTTGTGGGTTCGATTTCCACAGCCTTGTCCGACGCGATGGGCTGTCACCCGTCCTACAGGTTGTCCTTTTTCTAAAAATACATTACTATAGCATCCCATCAATAATATCGAAAAAACTTATATCCTTAAATAATACTAACTTATGTCCAACATAGTCCATTCCAATCTTTATGCTTATCCAAAATACTGTAGTCCACTCTCATAATATAGTGAAAACGATTACCAGAGATTTGACACCATCGTCGATCCCCATATATCATAAGATATTTTTTGTTGGTCACATTCCAAACATTCAAAGGCCTTAATAATGTATTCTCTTGAATACCCATTGAACCCTAGTGAAAACATGAATGCAGTTAAAAGTTAACTCTTTCCACATACCAAAATCCAAAAACTCTGTATACTCAAACCATGATATAACCTTCTCCTTATATCAGTCATGAGCTCATGAATAAAATCAAACACCTCATTATCTTATTATTCCTTCATTATGCGCATATCATCTAAATTCTAAAAATATATGAATAACCTTTCATGGATAGTGGTACCATTAATCATACACTTTCATAACTCAAGGAAAGACAACAGTGTAACAATCCTTAGATGTCTCTTTATTCCATAGTACCATGAGATTTCTTATACAACATTACACATGATAAACATGTAATCATTCCACTACACTCTTAAACCATTGACCGAGCTTCAACAATTCTTTCATCTCACATATCATTTGTAGTCTCTTCATCATCATCAACATAAATACTTCCCATACGACCATACTGATTATCTTCATGAGACTTTCCCTTAGGGCATTGGTTTTCATAATGCCCGTACATTCCACATTTAAAACATTTAACCATTGTTGATGTCATAGCAATACCATTATCCTCATCCATGGTGTTAACTGAACCTTTTCCTTTGCACTTACTTGCTTTGTGTCCTTCTTTTCCACACCCAAAGCATCTTCCAGTTCCTTTGAAACATTCTCCTTGATTCCTCTTCCCACATGATATACATAGGGGAAATTGAACTTTCTTTCCTCTATGATCATCATGAAACTCCATCTTTCTCTTATTAGCCGAGTCAGGAAACTTACCAAATTTTACTTTATTGATCATATTATGAGATTGCTGATTCGGCATAATAATGATGTTTGGACTTCCAAATCCCATTTCATTATGAATAATATCATTCTATTGTCCATCATATCCTCCATTATTGTGAATCATCTTGTTTCCAGCCATTTTCTAAAACCCAAAAAAAAAATAGTGTGAGAGGCAAAAATCATGCTAGGGAAAACAACATTATAATGGTGGAGTATCCTCAATATCTAACATCTTAGGTTAAATTCTATGATCGTTACCGTAGTTCTAGGACTGTATCCTATATGTATACTTATCCTTAGGGACATCCCTAGACATACCTTATAAATATCTCTAGGGATCTCACTAAAGTTCTCGCATCCTAGTTTCCAAAGGTTGACTAAACATTTCCTCTGATACCAACTGTAGAGACCTATATCCTGACGTACATGGACATTACATTACATTTGCGGAATACTTAGTACATAACAAAAAACACACACACAAGGATCGTAATAGTTTAGTGTCTTTGGAAACTCGGAACATAATCTTCTAATCGTGGTGAAAGATCTTCAATATCTCCCATAAAGATCTTCCCTTTTTTTACCTAAAACCATTTTTTATATCCTAGGGAAAAGAAAACATAAAAGGGTGAGCTCAAATGCTCAGTAAGGGTAAACAAAAGAAAAATCAATCACATCATATTCATAAGAACATAAATTTTGGAAATCTTCTCTTGCAAAAGAGAGCATAATTTCACAACATGGGATAAATCATAGTAGTGAAATGAAATCCCATTAATCATAAATTAAAACATGAAACTTTGTGGCATACACACATAATCATAGAGAATCATTTCTTGTTAGTCAAGACTCATTTCCAAGACTATCTTAGTGGACAAAGTCCCTTTCTGAATCTAGTAACCCTCGTTTCAGTCCTGTTTCACTGAACCAGTATAACCTACCATTCCAGCCATGTCTATCTCATGAGATATAAAATCTTTACCCAATGCATTGGAGGGAGATATAGGTCCCACCCATCTCATAATGATACCATTCTTATGTGTGCCACAAAATTATAAATCATACATCATTGCATAACCCATGTAATAAAAATGGGATTCTTAAACAACATGACATCATAAAACCATTCATATAAGATAAAGGAATTCATAAACATAATTCCATCACAACATAGTCAAATAAATTTAAAAATATGGATAGAAACATAACCCTTTATTATCTTATATGGAAAATAATTTTTATAAAACACTTGAAATGAATTCTTGAGGAAAATATCCTTTCTTCTTCAAAAACATTTTTCCTTTATTAAAATGTCATATGAGTTTAAAATAAAAGAATTTGATTAAAAATAAACTTGAAAACTTGTAAAATAATTTTTTAAAAATCCCTTCATGCCGTATAAGTTAGAAAAACATTCATCTCGTACTTTTGTCGGAAAAGTCAAAAAAGTACCTCGTACGAAAAATGACAAAAGATTCCTTTCATATCCTTTACTAAAAATTTACCGAAGGGTAAAATTGGATTTAAACTATTGTAAGTGGATGGAAACAATATTACATATTGAGGGAACATGGATGTGGATGATAAAATACACCCTAGTAAATACTTACGAATAAACAATCTCGGATAAAAATGAGATTGTGATATTTCCCTTACCTTAGGTCCGATTTGCTTCGTAAGTGTCCGAACCTCCTGTATAATGATTTAAATAATGTCATTGACTTATTCCAGAATCATACTAATTGTTATGATATCATATATGGTTCACTTATGACTTTATTTTACCCATTTTTTTGTAAATTCCATGTTAAAGAGCGTTTTGGGTAAAATCGTTTCATTTATCATAGGTGTTTTGACTTTTTGTTCTTGACATTATTATTACTTATATCATGATTTACTTAATTCCATAATATAAAATATGATTTATATATCATATATATTCAGTATATATATATAATAGATAGATAAATGAAATGAAAAACACCGTTCATGGAGACGGTAGTCCGTACGTACGCATGAACGCTGTTTTCCTTTCAATATTGTCTTGAATGGAAGTAAGTGAATGACATACATATATATATATATAAATAAATCCAGTAGCTTTATAATGTCATATATTTCATTATTATTTCTTATATATACTTTATAATCATTCTTAAATGGTTAACATGGAGAATGAATCTCATCGCGTCGTGGAGACGGTAGTCTGTACGTACGCACGAGCGATGATATCATTTCCATAATTATTGAATTGAATTGGAGTGGATGATACAATATATCAGAATCATTATGATGTTATAATAACTATGTATAGTTATTCTTTACACCATAATACCCATCCATGTAAGGTGTTGGTGGAAAAACAGATTACACCACAGCGTGGAGACGGTATTCCGTACGTACGCACGCGTGGTGATTTCGTTTTCCGTAGGATGGATAGATGGTGAATTAGGATTGTTTCATACTTATAATAACATATCATTATATTAGTGATACTGATGTTATTACTTCATAATGAAACAACCTAAGACGAAGAAGTGGAAGAAGAAATAAAGTTGAAAGAATTGGTAACGGAAATTACCTCTTCTTTGAAGCGCCTCTTTGAGACCTCCTCTTAGGGCACTAATATTGGTCTTTGAGGAAGACCAGAACCTCTAGGATTATTCTAGGGAAGTGGATAAGGGATTTTGGCAGGGTTTGGCCGAGCTTGAGTGCTCAAATTGGTGTGAGGAGGAGGGGGAGGAGGTGTCCTTTTATAAGGGAGGAGAGGGGCACCTTAGGAATATCTCAAAATATTATTTTCTATTAAAGTCAAAATCGGTTTATAGTGGTTCCAAAGGGTCTTATTTCGAAGATAAAGTAGGGATGGGTCGAAATCCTATCAACCAATAGGATTTAGACAAGTTTAGGGTATTATTTTAACCTTATCAATTAGATTTAACTCTAAGTTAAATAATTTAACTTTTACCGTGTCTTTTTGTTTTCTTTCACTATATGGTTAATACACTTACTATAACATGCCAAAAGAACCCCAAATTGTTTATTATTAATATATATATCCTTATCTAAGTCATTTTGAGAACCTTAGATTTTTAGGAATAAAATAACAATTAATAATATAATATTTGATTTAAAAACTATTTTGTGTCAATTTTGACACTATTTGATATATGATTTTTGTGAAAGTCATAAAAGAATTATATGTTAGAACAAAGTTGATTAAATAAACACTAATATATCATAGTAACCTATAAAATTAGTGGAATTCATAAAAAGTCTAAAATTACATTCATTTGAGCATTTATAACATCAATTATGTTAATATTTCCTTAAAAAGGGTAATTACTGCATCATCGTTGTGTCATAAATAAATTAATTTATTTAAAGTCTAAATATTATAAATAAAATATAATTATGTAGGAAATATTTTTATCTTTATAATTAATATTTATAGTCGAATTTATCTTATGTATAACCCCATATTAAAAATGTTTTAGTTATTAAACTTTGATTTTAACTATTTTAACTATTCATTAAATAAAATAATATTAAATGTCATAATCTAATCCAAGTGGACCTAAATGGTCATATTATATTCATAAGGTTGTTTTTGGTCGAATTACACTTATCCAATAGAATTAGGACATGTGTTAGGGTAATAGTAATATCATATTTACCCTTAGTTACCCTATTTACTATTAACCGTGGTAAAAAAAAGTAAAAAGTTACTATTCAACAAAAATTATTTTCATCTCATTGAACCACATTTAAGCCCTTGATATTAACCGTGTCTGTCGGATTTTCGAAATTCCATTCACAGAAGCGGTAAAAATAAGTTTTATGCAAAATTCAGTTTTTAACCTACCACTGAGTGGTTTCACTATTCATCAAAAATTGAAAGTTTTTAGAAAAATGCCAAAATTTCATCCTAAGCTATATTTCATATTCTGAATTCAAAAATGAAGTCTATTTTACCAAATTCATAACCTATAAATTTCATTAATTAATTTTATAATTAAATCCCGCTGTTAAAACAAATAGCGTGTTTTTAAGAAACAATATCTATCAAAAGATTGACACTTGATTATGTCTGGTTTAAATGTGAAATTACATCCAATGACCAACATTGTATTAAATTGTAAAAATATATTCTAAATATACTTTAAAACCACTCAAATTAATGATTTATCACTATTAATTATTTCGATTAAAAAAGTTGTTTTTAATTATAATTTAGTAATTTTCACTATTCATCAGAATATGAAAGTTATCCGAAAAGTACCAAAATTTCACCTTAGGCTAAATTCGATACTCCGAATCCAAAAATGAAGTCCATTTTGAGAGCTAAAATTTCTAAAATTTAAAAAGTGGTTATTACTATTCATAACGGCTAGTTTTAATAATATTTTAACAGCATATCGTTGTTTCGTGAAACTCAGTATTGCGTATTACACACGCTATCGAGGAAGGTTGCGATTGCGTGTAATGCAAGGAAAGTCAAGGATGCGTGTTGTGCAAGCTCCTTTTTGTGTTGCATACAACACTAGACATTAATAAAATTAAAAAGAATATTTTTCATAAAATCTTGGGCTGTTACAATAATTATATTTTTCACCAAATTTTATGCACATGAATTTAAAGGTTTTAATTTTATATTTATTTTAATCGTTTATGTATGGATAATTATTTTTAAATTCATTAAATTTGGCATCTAGGAAATTCCTGACCAATATGATTCTTGTATGTAATTTTACTTATTATGAAGGACTCATATTCTTTGTTTCAATAACTTGTACTAGGTTTTCATATATAAATTATTGATGAAATTATAAATGGTTGAACTATATGATTTTGTATTATAAGAAAATGTCTTGTGATACCATATTGAGGTATGTATAGGCAATAACAATGGTAATGGAGATGACAATGAAGATATAATCCTTCTATGAACAGGTGTTGAAATTATCTTATTAGGTCATTATCAAGAATTAATTTCCATATTAAATAATCTTGGGTGACTATACATTAGATAGGTCAGGTTAATTGTGGTTTTAAATGTATCATATGTGATGTTTTCCACATAGGACCATATAAAATTAATTTTAATAGAACAAGGAATATTTTCCCATGACTTGGTTAGTCTGAAGATGAGGTCATCAATAAATGTTTTTAGGGATGCTCTAAGATGGCTTTATGTGGGTTGTAACCCTTTCTAAAACCATCATCATGTTCTATGTAATACCTTGTGTCCTTAGACATGTTATTCTAGTTACTAGTGAACCGATATCTCATACTGCAAGAAGGAAGCCTTTATGGAAATATTCGTCATTAATGGATAATTTAGGTAAAATCATTAGGGGTAGTTTTCATTCATAAAAATTATTATGTGCTTAAGATTAAACTTTATAAGTATTAAAGTATGACCTTTCAAGTTTCCTTAAAACTTCATGTATATCGACTACCTCGAGTGGTATTACTCATGAAACAAGGTCCAATTTAGTATAGCTTTGAAGATTATGTGAGTGAGGGTGGGAGTAAGAGTTACCTAAATTATAAGTTCTTATTGAAATACTTTTTTGGTTATTCATAAGAAATCCTAGGTGGTCGGACTAAGGGGGGTGGGAGTGTGTGTGAATTATCAGTGTCATGACCTAAAGAAAATGTTTTGGGTGGTGCGCTATAAATCTCGATAATATAAAAGATGAATTTTCAATAAGGTGAACTGAGGGTGATCAGTTTTGGTGGATTTGGTGGCTTTTTCTTTAGATAATTGAATGGTATATTGGACTTGGGTCAGAGGCACGTTACTACTGGTGAATCACTCTATTAGACTAAAGTGTGGAATTTTGAAGCCTTACTAGGAAATCTATTATGTGTGAGTATTTATGGATATGAAAATGAGTAGGGAAATTTGAATTAGTGGAGTTGGGTGGTGAGTTCACCCTTTCGAATTTTCTAGTTCGGTAGATGATACCAGAGGAGGTAGTGATAGTTTTTCACTATGAAATTTGGTTCTAAGTCACCCTTCCAGAATGTAACAAACACATTTTTTGTAATGTTTGTAGGGATTTGTAGTCTAAGATATATAGTGTAGGGATATCTCCATGGAAGAATATGAAATTGAAAATTGATCTAGGAACCATTGTGTGGTCAACCCAATTTTACTCTCTAGTAAAAATGTAAAGGTTCATTGTAGCGTCTTATATGAGAAGATGATACCAATCTGTGTAGGAAGTCAAAAGGACACCAAAACTACTGGAATACTTTATGCACATTAGGAAATGATTTATGGATTATGTGGAATATTCTTTTAGAAATAAAGTTACATAAAATTTGTGTGGGTTTTCTCCAAAATTGCATGAAATGTCAGTCACACATAGTCAATTTGTTTGTTAAAGATTGGTTGGGGGCCCGGTATACTAATGTAAGAATTTCAAGGTGAATATATTGATACTATTATAGTTGTGATTATCAACCAATATCATGTGAAATAACCTCTCTATACATAGGGTTAATGGACTATGAAAGACTTTTTATAGGATGATCATGGTGACTATAGAAGACTAATGTATGGTGGACCAGAGAGTTTCTAGTTCCATCCCAAATTTCTGATGTTGAATTTGTTGTAGTGAAATATAGAGAGAATATGTGGGATTTATACTTGGATGAAAAATATGTTTTATCTAAGATGGATTCAAATCTTCAAATCATTGAAATAAAGTTGAGAACATTAGGGCTGTTTTATATGGCTGGTGGACCAACTGGTAAAACTCATTTGTATTCAGTTTGGACATCAGTAAGGATGTAAGAAAAATTTAAAGATTGCTTTTAGGCTTAAGTAATTATTATGGTTAGATTCAAGGGTTGTTGGAATTTTTGGTTGACATGTTATAGGTGTTGAATCCTATATTCATTTCATGGTTCAGGGGGTTAATCATTAGACTAAATGTTTCGTCGCATGGTTCAGGGGTGAATCAAGTGAAAATAATTAGTGAATGTGTATTTAGTAGCATAAATTCTTATAATGTATAGGGTATTAGATTTTATGGATCACATATCATTGGGTCACAATGTATGGATTTCTAGTGGAAATTATGTATTGTGGGAATAGATTTATTTTAAGGATGCACTGATAGTGAGACAAAGTATTTTTGGAAAATTAGGCTAGAGGAGTTTCAGATAAAATAACTACTTAAGGTTGAACATGATAATAGGGAAAAAGTGTCAGGATCATAGAGAAGGATGTGGTCAGTGGGATCACGGACCACTGGTGTTATGATCATACACCAGTTTATTTAGAGGCATAAATTCTTATAATGTATATGGTATTAGATTTTATGGATCACATATGATTGGGTCACAATGTATGGATTTCTAGTGGAAATTACGTATGGGGTATAAGATTTTATGCATCCTTAAAATAAATCTATTCCCACAATACATAATTTCTACTAGAAATTCATACATTGTGACCCAATCACATGTGATCCATAAAATCTAATACCCTATACATTATAAGCATTTATGCCGCTAAATACACATTCACTAATTATTTTCACTTGATTCACCCCTGAACCATGCGATGAAACATTTAGTCTAATGATTAACCCTCTGAACCATGAAATGAATATAGGATTCAACACCTACAACATGTCAACCAAAAATTCCAAAAACCCATGAAGCTACCCATAATAATTACTTAATCCTCAAAGAAATCTTTAAAATTTTCTTATATCCTTACTGATGTCCAAACTAAATAAAAATGAGTTTTACTAGTTGGTCCACCAGCCACATAAAATAGCCCCAAGGTTCTCAACTTTTTTTCAATGAATTGAATATTTTAATCCCTCTTAGATAAAACATATTTTTCATCCATGTATAAATCCCACATATTCTCTCTATATTTCACTACAACAAATTCAACATCAGGAATTTGGGATGGAACTAGAAACTCTCTGGTTCATCATACATTAGTCTTCCATAGTCACCATGATCATCCTATAAAAAGTCTTTCATAGTCCATAAACCCTATGTATAGAGAGGTTATTTCACATGATATTGGTTGATACTCACAACCATAATAGTATTAATATATTCACCTTTAAATGATTTCATTAGTATACTCGGCCCCCAACCAATCTTTAACAAACAAATTGACTATGTGTGACTGACCTTTCAAGAAATTTTGGAGAAAACCAACACAAATTATATATACCTTGATTTATAAAAGAATATTCCACATAATCCATAAATCATTTCCTAATGTTCATAAAGTATTCCAGTATTTTTGGTGTCCTTTTGACTTCCTACACAGATTGGTATCATCTTCTCATATAAGACGCTACAATGAACCTTGAAATTTTTACTAGATAGTAAAATTGGGTTGACCACACAATGGTTCCCAGATCAATTTTCAATGTCATATTCTTCCATGGACATATCCCTACACTATATCTCTTAGACTACCAATACCTACAAACATTACACAAAATGTGTCGGTTACATTCTGCAAGGGTGACATCGAACCAAAATTCATAGTGAAAAACCATCGCTACCTCCTCTCGTATCATCCATCGAACTAGAAAATTCAAAAGGGTGAACTCACCACCCAACTCCACTAATTAAAATTTCCCTACTCATTTTCATATCCATAAATACTCAAAACATAATAGATTTCATAGTAAGGATTCAAAATTCCACACTTTAGTCTAAAAAAGTAATTCACCAGTAGTCACATACCTCTGACCCAAGTCAAATATACCATACAATTATCTAAAGAACAAGCCACCAAATCCACCAAAACTGATCACCCACAGTTTACCTTATTGAAAATTAATCTTTTATATTAGCAAGATTTATAGCGCACCACCCAAAACATTTTCTTTAGGTCATGACACTGAGAATTCACACACACTCCCATCCCCCTTAGTCCGACCACCTAGGATTTCTTATCAATAACCAAAAAATTATTTCAATAAGAACTTATAAGTTAGGTAACTCCTAATCCCACCCTCACTCACATAAGCTTCAAAGTTATTCTAAATTGGAACTTGTTTCATGTGTAATACCACTCGAAGTAGTCGATATACATGAAGTTTTAAGGAAACTTGAAAGGTCATACTTTAATCCTTATAAATTTTAATCTCAAGCACATAATAATTTTTATAAATGAAAACTACCCCTAATGATTTTACCTAAATTATCCATTAATGAAGAATATTTCCATAAAGGCTTCCTTCTTCCTGTATGAGACACCAGTTCACTAGTAACTAGAATAACATGTCTAAGGACACAAGGTATTACATAGAACATGATGATTTTTTTAGAAAGGGTTACAACCCACATAAAGCCTTCTTAGAGCATCCCTAAAAACATTTATTGATGACCTCGTCTTTAGACTGACCAAGTCATGGGAAAATATTCATTGTTCTATTAAAATTAATTTTATATGGTCCTATGTGGAAAACATCACATATGATACATTTAGAACCACAATTAACCTGACCTATTTAATGTATAGTCACCCAAGATTCTTTAATATGGAAATTAATTCTTGATAATGACGTAACAAGATAATTGCAACACCTGTTCACAGAAGGACTATATCTTCATTGTCATCTCCATTACCATTGTTATTACTTATACATACCTCAATATGGTATCACAATACATTTTCTTATAATACAAAATCATATAGTTCAACCATTTATAATTTCACCAATAATTCATATATGAAAACCTTGTACAAGTTATTGACACAAATAATATGAGTCCTTCATCATAAGTAAAATTACATACAAGAATCATATTGGTCAGGAAGAGCCTACATGCCAAATTTAATGCATTCACAAACAATTATCCATACATAAAAGATTCAAATAAATATAAAATTAAAACCGTTAAATTCATGTGCATTAAATTTGGTGAAAAATATAATTATAATATCACAAACCATGAACATAAATCCCATACTTTGGTAACCTAGACTTCCTATGATATAGGTGTTCACATTGCACCCAATCTTGTTTCATTATAGGCCCAAAATTATTCCTATATATCCTACTTAAAAACTTCCCAAAATTGGAATAATAGGATTTCATATTCTCTAACACAATTTTCAAAGGTCTTAAGCCAAATTACAGGGTCCATGTTGGAATGCCACATGACCATAGGTTTGCATCCTTATACACCAGAGGCTTCTTACTAGAAATTAGTGTCTAAGGTGAAACCATGGTGAGAGTATATCATCTATCAGACTACACAATAATAATAAATAACTAAACATATAATAATATGTGATAACATTAGTTGGAAACCAATAACATACCAATTATATGAATGAATATATAAACAACAGGCCCAAATGGTCATTCTTAAAAAAACACTGATCACAACATGGATAATAACTTATAAAAACATAGAAGAGGAAAAAGTATAAGAAGGCCCTTCTACTCACATCCAGATGACATCCATGTCTCTAGAATCACAAAAATGTATCCTGATAGATGATCAAACTTGGGCTTTAGCCTAACGTATTCCTTCAGCATGTGATTATTTCTTAGGTACCCAAGTTCTACGGCTACCTGAGAAGGGTGTGGCTGTATCGCAATAGGACACCACCAATATGGTCTCGTACCCAACTCGTAATATTTAGTGTATGTTATTTTGATAATCTCAACCAAAATTAATCTTTCAAAACATAATTGTGTAAATATAGTATATAATCACCAAAGCACAAATGACAAACAAAACCATATACCAAGAGTAAATGCTCTTACCATGCCACCAGTAACCCTCATCCATACCTTATTCATCTCTATGTCGGTACCGATGTGTATATGGAAATAAATATTTGTTACCACTTGTCATGATATGTTTTATAATTTTGAACATTGGTTTACACCCTACACCAGTCAGTCCAAGTTCCACCATTAAGTGAACACAACATGACCCATCCTAAAGGAGGTAATTATCAAGAGAACCATATTCCCTACCATGATACTGGTTGTTATCAAGGACTCTAAAATCCTGAACCGAATGGTGCTTATTATCCTCTAATTATGGAAATTCCCACCCAATATTCTTGAAAAAAAAGGGATAATTAAAACACACCTATATGGAATTATCTAAATTTTCTCTATAACTGATGGATCATTTACCCACACATGGTCTAATCCCATTTCAAAACCATGTTTATGTTTTGAACCATACCATGAATCAAATCATATTCTTTATCTATCATCATTTCATCATTCATTCTAACCATGGGGTCATTTATGAAAAACTGAGCCACCTGATCTTCTTAATAACTGAATCAATATTCCACAAGATAGGTAATACAAATTTCAATATGAATCATAGAAATTAACAATACGGAATATCAAAAATCATTCTCATGAGGATACACACAAACCCATATGAGATCACTATCATGCATAGTCAAACAAGCTATTGAATAAAAGTATCATACCCTGGTAACAAGGGTATAAAAATAAGTAGAGCATAGAATATTATCCAAAAAATAGTATCAAGAATCAAGTAAATATTATCATCATTGAAAATGGAAACAAACTACATAAGTATACTCATGTAAGAAATCATCATAAAGGGTTTCATGCGATACAAAAACATACACACATGTAGTCCAAACATCAAACATGATCTCACAAACTCTAGGCATCATAGAGAAAAACAAAACATCTATGAGGTTTCATCAAATATATGTCAAAAATTAGTGATAAATCCATAGACATTGGCGGATGACATTGAGACAGTGAAAAAATCCATTGTGGCCCTTCTCACTATGACTAATAATATAATATTTGGTTCATTCAATTAATTAAGGAATAATGATTAATAATTAATTAATAATTGATATTTATTCAAAAAAATTATGAAATTATGGTAATTATAACAATTTGTAAAACCTCATATATCATTCCTAAAACCATTAAAAACAAAAGGATACATTATGTGGGACAATGTACCATAAAAGGAGTTAACTCACAATCCAAGAAAAGCAAGGCTTAATTGTCTAAGTCATCCAAGTGCATTCATCCTCCATCGATTTCCATGAACTTCTATATCATGACAATGTATTATAATAAATTAATTCAAAATTACTTATAATTAATTAAATTTTTACAAGGAAACACATATTCATTAGGGAAAATTATATATAGAAAAATATGTATCAGATAACATCTCATATCCAGAACCTTGAATAACCACCTATGAATGGTTTGTAAAACCCATCCTAACATTATATTTAAAATCACCAAAACCACTCCATGATACAATTGACCTATCAAATCACATTGATTAAAAACCATAGAAGATATCACAATGGGGTATACCTTCAACCAAATACCCATAAACGACATGTGTTCATCATCATTTTATATCCTCTTTTGATGCTTAACAAAAGACTAATTATCCTTGAACATTTTGTTCAAGATTTGGTGGAATTTTCATGAACATCATCTAATTATAATCAATCCATGATCAATAGTAACTCAAATAGAAATATAAAATTAAGGGATTTTCTAGGTTAATACTTACTAAGAGTAATCCATCACAACTTAAGATGCTTTGATCGATGAAGAAACGATGATAGCGGATCTTTTTGAGGACAAGACCTTCCATTCTTAAACAAACATATGTTTAGAATCTGGTGGAATAAAATAGTGTATTTTCATAATAAAATATCACTTCAAATATGTTAAATACTTTCTAGGAGAGGTTTATGTAATTAATCATGGTTTCATGTCGTGAGAATTTGAGACATAATCTCCATGAATCCAATCCATTATATTTAATGTTGTGACATAATATTTTTTCCCATGAACCTATTATTATAATTTTAATGATGCAGGAACCCTTCAAAATTCCTTAGAACATGCTCTTAGATCACCAAATAGGTCCAACCGTTATTAAAAATATCCCTCAGAAGCATTCAATCCCTTAGATTACAGACCCAACCTCCAATTTGATAAATAAGCATCCACTAAATAGATGAAAATATATTATACAAAATAATTTAAAATGCATAATGATGTTTTCCATAATAGTATACAACACTCTAAACTAAAAAAAGTTGTTACATGGGTATGTGTCTCAGTAGAAGTAAATTGTGATGATAAAACCTTAAAACATTAGTTGAAAATAAATCAATGGATCAAAAATGAGATATTTTGTAATGAGATTTTAATTAACATTATTATGGGTTTTTTTGTGATATAATATAATGAAAATTTAGTTACACAATAACAAGAACATTAGGTGCAATAGAAATCATCATGCCTCGATGAAAGGAAATTGAGAAAAAAAAATACTTTGTATAATTTAGAAATATTTTAAAATAAATTTTTTAATGAAGATATCATGAAATAGATATTAAAATATAATTAAAATCACTTAAATGTTTATAATAAGAGTAAATTTTGAAGAAATTATGCAATATAAAATAAAATTTGGGGCACTATGGGAAATATGTTCCTTGGAGTAAAAACATTAGACCATATACCCTTACCATATTTACTTTCATAGTTGATCACAATCTAACTTCCTATAAATAAGAAATAACAAAATTAATTTAATATTTTAGAATGTTACTAATAAATATTTCATTTTTTATCCGTTTTCATAATTATTTAGAATGGTTATAGTAGTTAGTTATAGAGTATTTTGACTATCGGGTGTTATTAACTCTAACTACTTTGTCTATTTTAGATATTGTTGACATAACTACCCATTATTTGATACTAATTTAATTATTAATATATAATTTGTGATTATTTAATATATAATTTTTTTATTTAAAATTCTCTAATTTAATTCTATATGTTTATTGGAGACATAGTGTGAAAACTGAATTGATATCAACTTATTTTGGTAGTTTTTATTTTTAATGATCGATAATGATATATTAAATATGATTTATGAACCATATATAAAATTAAAATAACCATATAATAATTATTATTGGATTATAAACATATAATAATATATTAATTTTTTCTCATTATCACTAATGATCAAATTTTAAGTCATTATTCATGTAGGTGTTTAAACCATAAAAAACCTAAAAAAGATTATCTCAATAGCTGAGAATAGACATGTAGCAATTTGGATTGAAATAATATTAATATTTAATATATGTATTGGTATTATTTTTAGGTGTTATCCGGGTTATAAAAATTTTATTATGTTTAAGTAATGTACAAAAATCTAGATGAAAAATGGAAAAAAGTTTTATCAGGGAAGCGGTAGTCTATACATATCCACGATTATCTGTCCCATTTTTTCAAAGTGTAAGAGGGGCTAAATATGGATATGAAACTGAAATATCATAATCATACATATATGATATATAAATAATATTTATTCATCATTAACTCCATTATTATTAATAATGAAATGTGGTAATTAAAACAAGTCAACATCTCTACAAGGAGGTGATAGTTTGCGTATACATAGTAAAAATGATATTTTGTTTCTATTAATGAGTGGTAATGAACATATTATTGTTTTAATACTAATAAAAAAACATATCAGTATAATAATGATATATATGGAATTTTATAACAATGGTTAGGGTTGGTTTAAAAGATAGAGATTTAATAAAAAATCATGTGGATTAAGTTATACTCAAATTGTTACCTTGAACATTCTCTTGAAATTATATTTTGAAATTAAGATATTAAAATATATAAGGTAATATATGGTATTAATAATGAGTGAGGTAATTCTAGTATAGGATACCTCATAAGAGTGTAAAGAAAATATCAAATGGTAGATGTATGTTTGAAAGAGTGCAAGTGATCCCCTTTTTTAATATAGGAAACTGACACTTTTTGAAACTCCCATTATATTTTACTACTTCTATGAAAATATTAAAATTTCAATGTCTTCAGTGTATCAAAATAAATTAGTGTAGTTTTTTAGCAGTATGTTTTCATATTTTACACTCTTACTATTAAAATAGGTAGCTAACTATGTGAAAATTTATTTTCTTAAAAAAATAAAATGTCCCATATAACAATATTTGTGTATGAAGGAAAAAAATTGAATATATTTCATCCAATTTAATTTCTTTATATAATAAAACAACCTTTAAAATTAAAATAGATAATGTGTAGAAAAATAGTTAGTATAAAAATGAATTTTTTTACTATTATGTATTCTTAATCATATTTTTTGATTATTATAAATTAAACGAGTGTTAATATACTTATTTCTATATTAATACATCATATTGGATTCATTATTGAATTTATTTTAATTTAATTTATTTGATGTCGATTACATTATATGAATAAAAAAATAATTTTAAAATAATTGTTTCATCGTTATCATGATAATTTCAATTAATCCAAATAATATAAATTTTATCTTAAAATGAAATTAAAAAAGTTAAATGATACTAATAATATATTTATCTATAATATAATAATCATTTTATCAAATAAAAATTCTATTTGTTATTAAATCAATCATAACATTAGCTCATGAAACATGTAAAAACTCATTTTTATAAAAAGAGTATTTTTAAGAATCATGATTTTGTATAGGAAAAAACTATTATTTTTATTGATTATAAGATTTTAAAAATAAATTTATTTATAAATTAATTGTCATTTTCTTTGAAAAACCACTTAACCTAATTTTCCCACGTTCCAAATTAATTAAATAATGAAAAAATAGTTTTCATAAAATATTCCTTAATTTTCATCAATTTTAAACATTGAATTTAAAATTTCAATATAGAATTTTAAAATTATTAATTTTAAAATATTTATTTTTATAAAAGAATGTTTTTAAAAAAATTAGTGTTTGAAAAAATACTTATGTTCCATTATTTTCCAAAAAACATTTTATTATTTGAAAAAATCCTGAAAATTTACGCTAAGAGAATTTTGATATTATAAATACAAAAAATGATTTTTATAATATATAATTTAATATATAGAAGTTATATATTTTTATATTAAATGAAAATGAAAATTATATAATGATATATTTATTTTTTTCTAAAATACATTTTAAAACATTAAGTGTTTTAAATATAATTTATTATATTTTTTTCTAATTAAAATGTAGATAATATTTCAGTTCATATATTGATTTATTATGTGTTATAATAATAATATTTTAATTTTCATTATCATTATCATTATTTTTATTATAGTTCTTTGTTGGGAGAGATAATAGTTATAGAACATAGTGTTTAACTAAATGAAATTATAGTATAAAATATTAAGTTAGTAAAACCACCACTTTTGGATTTTTGATCTATAATGTCACCAGCCCAATAAAAATCTAGATATGCTAACAATTACCTATATTTTTTATCCTTGAACACTATAATATAATTATGTGTTCCTTTTATATACTACATTATTCTCATCACTGCATTAAGGTGACTTTTTTCAGGCAACTCTAGAAACGTGCTAAAACTCCCTTAGCATAAAAGATATTTTTAAATGTCATAGTAATATAAAGTAAAATAAAAATGATTTTTTTTACAAAAAAAATATTCTAGACACTCTTCATCCTCTGAAATACCAAATTTTGTTCTAACTTATATTTACGCTGAAACAGCCTTTCACCCGTCCATCTTAAATTTCTTCAACACTTACCATTAAAACTTCACCTATTAGATAAATGAATTGTGTTCTTCTTGAGGAATTAATATCCAAATAATGTTTTTCAATTCATCAAAAATAAAATATCTAATTACAAAACCGTTAATTAAGAAATATTATCTATTGAATTATAATTTTCTCCTCTTAAAATAATGTCATCAACATACACCATTACCATAAAATGATGTTGTATTGAAATATTTACATAGAGATTCTGATCAGCACTTCATATGATGAAGTCTATCTCCCATAGAAAACTATTCATCCATGTATAAAAAGATAATGGTGCTTTTTTTGGTGATATAAATCATTTTTCAACATCTATACTTCTAGGACATGAATTATGATAGAAAATACAACTATTTACTCAATATATGCCTCTTCATTCAAGAATCCATTTAATAATGTTTTGATCATATTTTGTTAGAAAAAAATAATTTTTTAATAAAAAAATAAAAAAAATAGTATAATAGATTCCATTCATTCTACTAATGAAAATTCCTCTTCGATGTCAATGTATTAAACCTAATAATATTCCTTACAAACAAACCTTACTTTATTTTAGATTATGATAAATGTTTAATCCATCTTGTTTATAAAGACCAAAACTATAATAATCACATAATAATTTTTTGTTCTATTGAAAAAATCCAAATTAATGTTTTTTATCAACCTAACCCAATTTTTCATTCTTGGATTTTGAAAATTATTTTTACTTTACATCGTCTTTTAAAAAAGTGTGGTCTATCTTAGATAATAATGTAGATTTATCTATTATTTTATACCTTTATGTTTCTGTTGGAAAATATTTTCACTATTGATATTATGTAATTTAATATTAACCCTTTTGCTTCTTCACTAACTTATAGGTTGACTCACTTCATTACACTATTGTTATATAGATTCAGTTATTGAAAAATTATCGTTTAATAAATTCAGAGAATCTCCAGATTTAATATTAATTTCTACTTCATCATGAAATACATATTGTAAAATATAAATTATAGAATTTATTTTGGATTCATTATCTTATAATTTTACTTAACTAGAATCAAAAATAATGTTTACTATTTTGTTGAAACACTTATAGGCCTTACACTTTGTTGATTAACCTAGGAAAATACCTTCATCTATTGCATAACCATATTTTCCTTGATATACTTATTTATATTAGATGAAACATTTTATTCTAAATGAAATTATATGTTTTAAATATGGTTTTATTATATTACACATTTTTTATAGCATCTTCTTAATTCATGGACTGAGTAATACTCTATTTTGAGTTTAGAAACCCTCCTAGACAACTTCATTCAAATATTCACATGATATTCCACTGTCAATCATCAAATTATTTTCTATGTTTTCAAATATGTAAATTCTTCTTTCCAAGACCACATTATACAAGTGAGTTTTCACTAAAAATACTTCATGATAAATTCTATAACTAAAAGGTAATTATAAACTTGATTGGATTTGTACCCTTTTCCATTATCTGATCTCTTAGTTTTTATTATTCTTCACTTTTAATTTTTTGAAATCATTTAAAACCTCTTGATGAAATCATAAACATTCTTTATTAGTTTTATAAATATATAATACCTCATTATATTATATTCATTGACCAATAATATGAAACACCTCTCACTATAAGTTCCATCCAAACCAATTAGACCAAGAACATTAGTGTGAAAAAATTTCATTAAAACCCAATAACCTATTATTTTTTAGAGGATAAAAATTTAGAACCATATTTAATGATATTAGAGAATTAAAAAAATCTATTTTTGAGGACACCTAGAAATAAGAATATGATATAAAGATCTAAATTTATATAAGTTACCTATATGTTTTAAATTGATATGCCTTATCCTATGGTGTGATATTATGTTTTATTCTTCCAAAACTAGAAGAAAATTATTTTAAATTTTATCGATTTGACAAGTATTTCTTTTATTCTCTCTAAAAATTCACCAATGAATTCCTAGGAATCCTTTAATAATAAAATAATTTTTAATTAATTTGAATTCTAAACCTAAGTTATAAAGTTTAAATTCATTTATAAATCACAACAAAGACCACAAATAAAAGGAATATTAGTATTATGAAAATAGACACCTATAAGGTGTGTCATCCCACTTAATATAAAATTCAAATAGCTATAATTTACGAATATCAATATTACATTAACTCTTCACTTTAAAATATTGAACAGATTCATGTTACCTATTATATGAAATGAAAAATAACTATCCAGAATCTAATTTTCGCTATTACATGAAGATTTCAATGAAATTTCTATTAAATTTTCTTTCTTGGTATTAATTAATCTCTTCCCATAAATTCATTAATGATTTAATTCTTTTGTTTACCTATACTCATTATTTTCAACACAAGAAATTATATCTTATTCTAATTATTTAAGTGTATAAGACATTTTCTTTAAAAGAATTGTATTAGGTTATCTTGCATCATTTTTAATTCTACGTCCATATAAGGATCTATAACTTCTCATTCTAAAATATTTTACATTTTTTCAAAAAAATTAATTAAAATAGTAAACATTTGCAGAAATTTCATTTTAAGAAGAATAATTCCTTCTTGATATTAATTTTAGTCTTCAAATAAATTCTCATCTTTGATAACTTTATGCGTCACCACAATAAGATATAATGTGTCTAAGAAAGACAATAAATTGGAAATTCATCAGAAAAAATATCTTATGGTTGTCACATATCCATTTATCTTCATCTATTTTATAAATCAATGGCTATGGATATATTCATAATTATTGTTAACTTTCACCTTTCAAATTATTCATTATGATATACATATTTAATGACTTTGGATTTGATGTTTTCTATCATAATAAATGGTAGATTTACCCAAGAAATAGTCTTTATGAAGTAAACATTTATTTAAATGTCTTTATACGTCATTTTATCCTCTATATCAAGGCTTTATTTACGAATTTTCTAAACTAAATATTTTTTAGGATATATTAGTTTAGTCTCAAAATAAGATTCATTCATAATGGTTAAATTTTAACAACAAGATTTTAAACCATCTTCACTTTTTCAATCATATATATACCAAGATCATTAATGATCCTAATATATTCCAAAACAATTAATATGAAATTCACCTCTTCATTATATTTCACATGATTCTTCTCACAATCTATGAAAATCATTGAAAAATAATCAAATTCAGATTAAATATCATTATCATAACTTTAATGTTCCTTTAAAAATCTTTCAATTTTATAGTTCATATTTATCTATAAATTTAAATTCTAATGATACCCGTATAATTATAATTTTGAGATATAAAAATCTTTATGTTTGGCCCTCTTTATCAACTGCATGTTTTTATTTTTCCTTATATTTCAGCATAGAATCTTCCACATGTGAGATATATTCAATATTTATACATTTAAATGAATCTTATTCTACAAATTATTTCTCTTTACTAACCAGAACCTTCCTCTGAAATTTCATTCCTCATAAATTTTAGAAAATTAAATTCCATTAAGGTGGAAATTGTTTCTTATATTTTCATGAGTATTCAAACTCATTATTCTTTTCATAAAAACTTCATTAGAAATCTCTCTATGTTTTATTCAATATTTCCATTCCTAAAGATAGATGAAGGTAACTTATATTAAAATATTTCTTTTCTGCTTTTAAACGTCCTTTCTATTAATGATAAGAAATAAAAAAGTCATAATTTTCAATTTTTGTATCCTAAAACTCTTGCTTAGAAAATTATTTGAATGTTACATATTTATATTAATGATATAAAGAGATATATAACTACAAAAATATTTCATATACAACTAGATTAATATATAGTTGATCAATAGAAAAAAACCTAGATTTATATCCTTAGGTGTTGACACCTATGGGTTATAATATAGAAGAAACATTATGCTAATTTTATTTACAATATATGAATATTTAGTCTCTTGTCTGAGTAAATATATTTCACAAATAGAAACAGAGATATGATTAATTAATCCACATATATTTTCAATTGGATTCATTTTCAAAACAGCAAACTTATTTTGGAAGGTGTATTATTTTTCTTATTCCACATTTCTATCACCTTAATTTATGTTTGAAACATTATCACATTATAAGTGTAATATGTGAAAACCTATTACCTTTATATTAATCTAATTTAATAATGCTCCTATTAATTAATTATAACTCCTTTCATAATCATTAAACTTATTTTTTTCTACTTCTTTCGAAATTATTTTAGTTGAATCACTTACATGTATAAGATATACTACTATAGGGTAAACATCCTTCCTAATTGAACTAATATTTAATATAATCATTTTCTTCCAAATATAGTAATCTCTCCCATCAAATAAGGTTAATCCCATGTAATTAATAGTGTTCTCCATGATAAAAAATTTCTTCTAGTATATTGAAAAATAAATCATTCATTGATACCAAAATTTACACCCATTTCATACTACTAAAGACCCTGATTGGGGATGGGGTTGATTAGGGTCTCTTAAAATTTCTTCTTTTCATTATAATAATCAAACCTTATCCTAATATTTTTAAAAAACTATTAATGTATTTTGTATGCAAATTTTGATGTAAAAGTGTAAATTGTGTGAACAGAAGACATTTACTTTTTTAACCATAAAAGGCTATGTCAAAGTAGAATTTATCAATTATGTTATGATATTCAAAGTAACCACCACTTAACTAGTATGGGATTACAATCCTTATGAAGAGGTCCATACTAATCAAAGGTCCATTAACACTTCCTCACATCTACACACTACTTATGAGGGGTGAATAATGATCTAAACGACATATAGAACAATCTTAATAAATATCAATGAAAAGCACCAGAAATAATGTCTTTCCTCTACGATTATTAATTTTTTTAATTCGACATATTCAATAACATGCAAAAAAACAATTTTTTATAGTCCTCGTATTCATTGAATTTCAACCCTACATACATATCTTCAGAATTAATAGTATTTAATAATCTTTTACTTTTGGTCCTATATTAATTTTTACACATTTCATTAATTTTTCAGGTGTTTTATTATTATTTTTAATAATATATTTTTCATATATCAATCAAATTTTTGAATTTAAAAATTTGAAATTCAATCATCATTAAACCCCCCATTCAAAAATTGACATTTTATTGATTCTAAAATTATCTCCATAATTGTGATTAAAATGAGTCGTTATTAGTTATTTAATAAAAAATAAAATTTCAAAAATACATTCACATGATCACAATTTTTTTAATTATATAAAAAACAAGAATCACGGTGTGATATGATACTTCAAAGCAAAATAATACGAATTGTTCTTGTATTTCATTAACAAATAGAATGATTGTGGTGTGACCTATGAATATACAAAATGTATACATTAAGATTAAATATTTCCCATCAATGTAGTATTTACATAGTAGGATATCATGGATAATATCATTCACTTATCATCATCTGATATACCCTCCACAACATGGTCATTTCAGCTCTAGAATCATCAAATCATCTCAAAATATCTTCATGACATGACCATCCATGTCTCAACTCATCCAATTAATTTTTAGGAACATTTAAATTATTTTATAAATATTCATGCCATGGACTCTATATTTTCATGTTGTAGCATCAAACTCATGAATCTCTCAATTTGGATCAACTGTTCTTCATGATTTGACAAAAATTTTAGTGACGCGTATGACTTTTATGAAGTCTCCATTGGAGGTGTGATGCAAAGAGTCATGATGTATCCACATCTATTTCTGATAACTCTCTCCAATGATATTCCAAAAACTTCTAGTAAAATCATTAATCTTACAAATAACATTAAATAATGAATAAAATCTATTAAAAACATTGATAAAAATTAAAACCAAAAACTGTTTGCGGTTGGAACACCAAGTTATAAAAATATTTTAATCAAAATGGAAATTTTTTTAGGAATTCAATTACTAAAAACCCAATTTATAAGTAATAAACATCACTTATTAATCTTTTACATAATTTTATCATTTTTAATAAAATAATCCAAGACATTATTTACACGTATGTTATGGTTTTTTATACTTTATATACTCATCAAATCATTTCAACAAATTAATTGTTTTTAAATTTTTATTTCAACCTCCTATAACATCATGAACAAACATTTAAAAATTTAACATATAAAATTTCATAATAATGTCAAAATCCAACATATTTTATTGTTTGATTTCAATTTTATTCTCCTTGGATAAATACTTATCTTTAAACACTTCATTAGTATTCTTCAAATCATCTAGTGAATTCATCAATTTTTCCGTTTCCTTTTCCAATGGAAGATAATATCATCATTATTTGACATTTTTGTTGACTTCATAAGATTATTTTCATAAGTATACAACATTCATACCCTAAAAATGAATTCCTTTAAATTATTTTTTTATTAATAACATAATTTATAATTAATTATCATCTCTATTTATACAAAAATTATCATAACATAAAAAATAAAAAAATTTCATCTCATTAATGGGTATTTTCTCATCTTATTTACTTAAAATATCACTATTACTACCTCTATCATAACATTAGTAGTACTCTAAGTTAAATAGTAAATTTATTTTCTTTTATATAAAATATATCTTCCTTTTTATCATCAAGGATTCATTGAATTCTTAAAAATATTTGACTTACTACTTGAAAATATTATTAACAAATCACCCTCATTACTATTTCTCACTTTATTCAACTTAGGAAAAGTTATTAGAATGTTTCAAATTAATTCCTAGCCAAAACACTTTAATTTAAATATTTCCCAATATTTATCCTTTCCCTTTCTTAAATTTCCTGAGATAAATAAAACAAATTTCAAAGATAACATCAGTATATATATACTCATATGAATATAAGTAATCATTCATTTTAACTTATTTTTTCAATATTAAGAGTTTTTATAGATTTAAAACATAGTATTTATTTAATTTACATTTTTATTTTACACCATGGTACATTTTTTAAATTCATATTCTATCAAAAAATATAAAAATCATATAATGGTAACTTATCTAGGCTATGATATTAAAGTGTTGATACCTTTTCATAAATCCTATCTCATTAAATTAAGAGTAACATCATGAAAATAATCTTTTCTCCAATTTTATCTCAAACCCCTTTAATATATCTTTTTATATCATAATCCCTTGTGAACAAATTATCCACTATTTGATCTTCAATTATTATAACATTGTAATGGAACCTAAAAATAATGACAACATTAAGTGTCATGATTTTAAAAATTATTCATCAAATATTATATAGTAGTACTTGAATTACCCATTATGTTTTATTTAAAAAATAGTAATAATATTAATAATTAATATCATGATTATTTCAGGTGATCTTAATATATAAATCTCATTCATGGTTTATCATTGCGTGTAGAATCCAAAAAAGTACCTTCCCTCCTCAAAATCTCTATATATACTTTAAATAAATTGATTTATTGACCTTCATCATTCATTAGATTTTATATAATAAATAAGAAATATTTGAAATTTTTATGACTACAATAATACAGTGAATGTGATTAAAGTATGTCATATTGAATTTATGTTATCCATATCTAATTTTTCATTATCTCTAACTTGATAGAATTATATAGTGGAGAAAGAAATTCAGAAAACTAGAATGTGAAATAATATCTGGGCTTAAAATTTTATGTTTTAGATGTTATAATGTTTGAAAATAGAGTGTAAATAAATCATAAAAAAATTCATGCCACAAAATCATTCAATGCATTTATAATAAATAAAATAAATAAATAATTTATTCTTTTTCTCTATATATCATATTCTTCTAAACAAGATTACATAAACCTGGTAGGAATTTTAGTTAAACTTCTAATATACTCCTTCCTCCTAGTGTATCCATATGATATGTAAATGTCCCAATTATTGGGAAGGATTCTATTCATTTCATGATCTTCCAAAACCACTATATAATTTCTTAATCAAAATAGGATTGATATGGATTTCGCATGAGGAATATTCTCAACATGAAACTTATATTTTAATCAAACTAAAAATAAAAAAATATGAGACATTATACATATCCATTCCAGGGGACTCCTTAGATTAAAAGCAATTCGTAGATAGTCATCTATGAAAAGAAAAATATTTTATAAGGTTTTCATGTGTCACAAATCATTGTATCATATATCTCCATATTGTGATCGATTTTTTAAAATTTGAAAAATTTATTTTCATATTTAAACTACTCAAATAATTATTATATTATGGAAACCCCATATATGATAAATTATGCAAGGAGAACGACACATTATCATATAGCATATAAAATTCGATGTACTAAACCATGATGTACTAACCTTCACTATGTCATAGTATTAACTAGATCAAACCATGACATTGTATGTAAAAACAAATCATGGTTTAGTCTTTATTACATATAGATAATACTATCATATTTACACTAAATCCATAATGACTTTGTGAATGTTCACCTTAAATAATATATAATATCTTGTTGTGATGTATCTAAAATTAATTTTTTTATCTCTTCAAAAACTCCTTTAACAAAAAAACTCCCTTGATTTATACCATATGTTTTATCATATTTAAAAACTTTTGAAAACATATTTGTAAACAAACATTAAAAAAATTGGGGATCTTTAAATGTTTGTATAATTATTGTGTGATGAAATAAAATTATCATTTACATAACTAATAATATTGACAACATTGTTCTTTATAAAATAGATAACAATTATGAATTTCCTCAAAATATATTTTTATGATAAGAGATGAAATCATAAAACCATCAAGGGTAATCTAGCTATAAATATATTTGATGTGATCTCTATTAGAAAAAATGTATCTCCATTCATGTACTCACCACATGTATCCTATAAAGGTATATATAATCATATATTCTATTTTCCTAGGATATCAAGTGGTTAAGGGACATGGTGTTTTTCAATCATGTGTAATTCACTAGTGATAAAAAATCTAATACTCAAAATCAGGAATTCTCATGTCACATGCCACAATAAATAGAGATTTATAGGCAGACCTTCTATAGTCGTTGTTAGTTTTGGTTTTGAGAAACCAGCTTACACACTATGAGTATTACCAATTAATGTGTATTTATAGTGTTTCAAACTAATTTTTTATTAATGGATCACATTTAAAATTTATTATACATTATCTATTTATAAAAATTAGAACTCTCAATAGCTTATTGATAAGATATTAGTCATTCCTGTATGAACTAAACTTTATCACTATTTTATACAATAATTATATATCTTAAACCAATTTATAAATTCCTCTATGTATTGTATTACTAGTGAAAATATGGTTTTAATTAATATTTATCATATATTCCTATATTTATTTGCAAGAATTATTCAATTTTTTTTGGAATTTAAAATTATTAAGTTGAATTTTCTTCCCATTGATTCCATGATAAATATATTTTATCTTAATAAGTACTCTCTCGAAGGGTCCAACATACTGGGAGTGAATCAATGCCCTTAATTTTTAAGAACTATTTTGTACCTTCATCCTTATTCAATACACCAAAAAAAAGTTTATCACTAATGAAAATATTAATCAGAACCATCATATTTATTAACAAGGTTTACCTCTTTTTTAGGGTAACCACATCTTCAATATGTTATGGTTAGTATCTCTCACACATTTATACATTACTATTATTAAAAGGGATATTATAAATGGAGTGATTTTAATCTCACTATTATAGCTTACTTCTACTAGTTACAATCTCACACTTATAGAATATAATGAAGTTCCTTCTCTAATGAATATTTGATCCACTGCATAGACCCCAAAGATGGTCTTATTCTTTTTATCATCTTAGTAGTCTTCTGTGACTATCCTAAAAACTCAGTAAATTCTGGAAATTTTTAATCTCTAATCCATTTATCATTTTTATAACATTATATTAAAATGTTATTTAAAAGAATAATATTCCCCCTTTGAACATGGAAAACTCATGTTTATTTTTCCACAGTGAAAACCACTCATTCAAAAATAATTTGAATCTTGTAAATTTCCCTTTTTTATATTCCTAAATACATAGAATTACCGACTTCATGAAATATTTAAATTATAATGGTCTTAATCATCCCAAAAATATTATTGTAGATATTTCATTAAAAATTTATATGCACATGTAAATGGGTTTATGCATTGTAATTTGGAACTTGGGTTTGTGGCATGAAATTCATCTCAACATCAAAACATACTCCTTGAATTATCATTTATTTATCTTAGATTGAATAGTGATCTATGTGTTTGTTTATGATGTTTAGTCTATGATGAATAGAGCAATTTCATCATCTTTATTAATATATAATTTCATATAATTTTCATTTTGAAAATTCTTAGAATATATGAATTTTGGATTTCAAAATTTGTAGAATATTCATACATATAGAGTAATTTTTATGATTATCCTTAAATATCAACATTGACCTAGTATAGTTCTCACACAAGTCTTGAACCATATAGGAAATCATGCTTTTGTGCAGTTGTGAATATATAGGGCTCCACCATTCTAGTATTTCATCCTTGTGAGGATTAGCTCAAATTTATGGGAATGGAGAATGATGAAAACTTGTGATAATGGAATAAACCTTATAGTGATCACCCATATTTTATTTCATCATTGTGTTATTTCATGGAATATTTGTGTAAATTGAACGTAACTTATCCACAACCTCCAAACTCATCTCAAACCCAGAAAAGACATCTTCAATATCTTTTAACATCTTCTAAAACAACTCAAATGAACATCAATAATTATCCACATGATATTTTTCGAAGGATAGTCATGCTATGTTCTTTAATAGCTATATAATAATGGATTATATCGATGGTCGATTACACTATTAACATAAATCTTCTATATTTCATCAATTATTGAATAAAGTAATTTTGTATAGTCAGTACTAGTCTTATAATTTTATAATAAACAAATCAATTTTCATATCAAAATAATTATTATTGTAAAATACCAAATTATAACTATGGTTTGAAAATTTTATCCTTCTTCCTCTACCTTAAGTAAATTTTGTTGAGGAGTTATGTTTCTATATTTTTAAACATTATGAAATATAGTAAGAATATAACGGAACTCTGAAATGGAAGATATTGTGATAGTGTGTCCCTATTTCTACTTGAGAACTTGGGTAGGATTTTGGGCTTCAATTGTCTTTACCTAATGAGTTGGTTCTATTCAAAAATAACTTGACAAAAAAATATCTTTTTTAATCTTTAATAATTTCACCTGAGTTACCATAAACATTCATAAACCCATAACAACATCTAAAAATGATACATTGATTTAGACTGCCACTCTGTTATACAATTTAATCATTTATCCATTTAATTTTATTTCAAAAGTTTAGATTTATACTATTCCATCTAGTATTATATTGGGTTTTCCTCTTTAATGCAGACATCATATTCACAAGATAATACCATATATATTTGTTTGGACTACCCTAAAATAATTATTAAATCAATATGTTCCATGGATGAATGTGAGAAAATAAAAACATCAATCTATTAACCAATGGATTTTAAAATATAATCTATGAAAAGATTAAAAATATCACAATGGAATAACATAAAATAGTTTCTATGCCCAACAATTCACCTTTACCCTCAATCCTAACGATGAACTGACACAAATATTTTCAAAAAACTAACTAATACCCTCAAATATGAGTAACCAATGAATGAAATATTTATCCTCAACATTTATATCGGTATTGGTTGTTCCCTAATAAAAATCATATATATACTATGTAGGATATTTAATGTAATCCTTTACAGTCAAATGGGGTTTATTGACTTCAATAGTAGGGAACCATAGAACAATAATTGATCTCTACTATACATGATCAGATAAAAAATAAATCATAACTATCCCACCCCACTAAAAACTAATCCTACTTTATAGTAATGTGGTAGGGGTTGTCTCTATGGGGTGACGTTAATAATTTACAAGGTAAGTATTGTAAATTTTTATAGAGAGTCATTGGATGTGTATTTATTTGATTTAGGGATAATAAAATGGTGCGTACATGTTCATTTACATACCAAACTATTCAAAAACATCATTTTACTACTTTAAATACATTATCTATGGAGTAATGGAATATAATATAACTATGAACTGAACTTGTGTGGTGTGGAAAAGAGTCGGAGTGGAAGAAGATACGGGTGATGACTTAAGTTTTAGAGGTGAAACAAGCCTCCCATCATGTTCATCCTAAAACATGAAATGTAATGGATTCAGTAGGAATATATATGATTTTTATTGATTTTGTGTTTAATATTTTTCTCCTAAAATTTCTGAACTCATGCATTATGTGATAAATTTGAAACAATAAATGAATGTTATAGATGTGTTCTCCCTTTGATCACCTATTTTCAGAGTAAATATTCAATAGAAATGTATAAAAGTAAGATTTAATATTCAGAGTAATGCACTATAGAAAATGGTAAATTATTAGGTAACAAGTATTGAACATAAAATTATGGTGAGATCTAGTCCAAGATTATTCATATATAGGTTTCATAAAACAAAAAACATTTTAGTATAGAATACATCCTTGCGAGAGTATGATTCTATGAGTCCTCCAAATCTAGTGGTAATGAGTCCAAATATAGAAGAAAAAATATAGGTGAATGTAAGGAGTGATTCATATAGTGATTGTAGAGGATGCACAATACACCTGTCTTGTTGTACTACTGTATCGATAATAAAAAATGACAAGGAGGTGATTTTACAAAAGATTTATCAATTTCTTCCTCTAGTTGGAGTGATGATGGACATATAAGACTTTGGGGGTTCCATTTTGGATATGTTACCAAGGTTGTATATCATAACAATGAGGTTTTTTCATAACACGCCCAATAGATGTATTATTTCTCTAAACATGGTTCAGATTCCTATCATATTTGAACAATGTTAAGTAAACTACCACTATTCAAGAAGAAGAAAGCTTTATTTTTTGTTTTTTGAACTATAATGAATCTACCAAATAAAAGAATGTGATTTTTATTATTTTAATTAGAGCTAACACAAATATTAATCCATTCATGTAAAGAGTATACCATAAAAATTTGTTGAACGAAGATGAATTTTTATTTAGAATGAAAAATAAATAAGTTATTGAAAAAAATTATTCTATTCATATAATAGAGTAATAAAATTTTATAATGAAGGGATATAACAAGGTTGTTACTTCCCAGCCTGGGGAATGACATAAATAAACCAACAAGTATAGAATTCTGGTGAACCCACTCCTACCAATGTTTATTAATAGAGTTATAGGTCCATGTCATTACAATGGGGGTTTACAAAGGTGAGTATGAAATTTACCACATGAATATTTCTAAAAAGGATGTCAGTGGATGTCTGGTGCAATAAAGAATCATATTGAGAATGTATCTACAATGTCTCTCAATGAAAAAGAAACAACAACCAGGTTAGCTTCCATGTAAACATGTGTCACTTCAATCGAATAATGGTTGAAAAAGTTTAAGACATTAAATCCAAGGTGACAACATTTTCCACGGGACATTCATGGCCCTGTTATTTGAAATATCAACTTCTATAGCCATATTGGATTACATCCAATCTCAGAAGCATATTTTATAGCCTTAATCATGGCCCATAATTTATCTTTAATGGAATATCCATTTCCAATGAAGTGGTAGAAGAAGCCTTTTATGAATCCCTGATGGGCATGGAATACACCACCACAAACTGAGGGTCCATGTGCAACTGATTCTGCCCCATTAACATTAATTTTGTGCGAAGAATTGTTGGAGGGGATCCACCTGATCAGTTTCATTACTAAGGGTTTTACGATCCTACTCGGAATACCAAGGTTTCCTAAAATAATTATTTCAATTATGTCATCCCCCATACAATCTTGTTGATTTTTTTAGGTAGTGGACACGACCTTCTAAATATACCTTATCTATGAATGAAAATTGGATGATTTATTTTATAAAATTAAATAATTTTTTCCTTTTATACATACTAAAAAGTAGTAGTGACTGCCACATAAACCATTCCCTAGACCTGCTCAGTACTTCTAGTAGTATTTATATATTTCATGATCCCTTTATAACAATTTGTGTGAAACCTACATCCCATTCTTCTTTGTAGGTAATTACGAATCCTTCAACTGAAAGTGCATGTCACAAAGATATGCTCTATGATCTCATCGGTCTTTATATAGAAATAAAAAGCTGAAGAAAGATACAATACTATTTTTTATAGCGTTTTGTGAGTGGTAGGTCTCCTCATCTATATTCTCCAAATAATCATGAAATAATGAGGATGAATTAAATAATTCCTAAGGCTCATCAACCATAGAGGGGTAGGGTTACTTCCATCAAACCTTTCCTATACCACTCCTAAGAACTGATATGACCAGTGGAGTTTGGTTCCCAAATGTGAGTATCGCTGTTAATGAAATCATACCTTTGTGTTCCATCCAAAACATGATAGGAAATAAATCCATAATACTCACTCCAAGATGTTTGGATATCCGTAATGGACACATGCTTCATATGTTGGAGAACATCCATAACCTCATGAAGAGGCATAGTCATCCAAGGTGTTCTCCGAGCATTCATAATAAAAATCCTAAAAACCATCCATTTTGATCATGGTATAATCTAGTTATAATATAATTTGATGGAAGTCCAAATAGAAGAGGATAAGTGAAATGAATAACTATAATGTAACTTGGAAGTGAATATGTTTGAAAGAAACTCTACTAAACTATCGCCAATTTTGACAAGATTCCTAGTGATGTTTCTGAGAAGGACTTTATTAAAATGTTACAAATATTTAAAAACTAATGCTCCCATGTAAATGTATTTATACACTCACTCTAGGTAATGGTAACATGATTTTTCACATAAATGGATCCAGTTTATATAAAATTTATGATTAGACCTTTGAGATCTTTGATGAGTGCCTTATGGAATCTATATATAGAGAAGACATATAGAGACATGGAGGTGATAGTAAGGGTGCAAGGAAGATTCTTCCTACTTGCTACATGTATTTCCCCTTTTACGATTCTATCTAACAAATGATTCGGAAATATGTAATTTCTAGGTAACACAATTTAACTTTCTCCCAAATAAGTGTCACTGCCATGTAGAGGGATGATAACCCCATAACACCCAAAGAGATTAGGAAATTATATTTTTCTTGTTGATGGGAACACCATCCCAAAGATCACAAAGGATTTTTCCGGCTAATAAATTACCCCAGAACTTTTTAATAAAGTTGAAATATGTTTTTTATAGAATAAATATCCATTATCATATTTCCCAAATATGAGGATTACATAGTCATATAAGATGTGTGACAACACATAATGTCTTCTTGCAACCTTTATTAACTTATATAATTTATCCTGGATGAGATCCATAAGACATTAACTCAAATAATCTTCAGTCATGGAAAAGAGGAGGAAAAATATAAGATCCCCATTCCGAACACCCCTAGATCATTGAAAAAAATACCCTTGGAGATTAATTAATGAGGATGGATAACCTAGAACATTTAAAAATGGTGTGAATTAATTTGATGAAAGTATTGGAGAATTCGTGATTTTTAAGGATCATGAGGAGAAATATCTATTTTAATGTGTCAGAGGTTTTGGATATGTCAACATTCAGGGAAATATTTACATCCCCACCTTCTTATTCATTACAACGATGCATTATGATGTAATGATTACAAAATCATAAATATTTTATCTAGGAACAAAACCAAACTAGTTGGGGTTTATTATTTCCCTTAAGATATTTCCCATCCTTGTGGAAATAATTGTGCTGATAAATATTTGTATGGTGTTTCCAACTACAATAGGTCTGATATCCCATATTTCTATAGAATTTTTCTTTTTTGGGATGTGCACAATGAAACTATAATTGAATCTATATGGATTTTATGGATGAAATAAAAATTCCCTCACTAGATTGATGAAATAATCCTACATAATTTCCCAGTTAAACATGAAGAACTTATTGGTAAAACCAACTGGCCCTACCACACTATCAATGTTTAATGAGAATAGGTCATACTTGATCTACTTTATTTTGGGAGTCTCAAAAAGATTTTTTTCTGATCATCAACTATGGGAGAAATTTTTTCATCTAGAATGTGAGTATTTTCACCTCCCCTATCTGAATACATGTCTTCAAAATATCTGACTACAACATTGAAAATATCATTTTTAGAATTGAACAAGAAACCATTAATGTTGATAGAAGTGACCCCTCTTTTAATCTAATTTTCTCTATATTGGAGATTAACGTACTTTGAGTTTATATCCCCTTCCATTATCCATATTACATTGAAATGGGATGTAAACAATTTTTACTTTTACTTCAACAGATAATCAAATTTAACAGGAGCCTGTATTTCATCCAAAGAGTGGATGTATTGAAATTGATTACTTTTTTGGTAGTGAAGTGGATTTTTTTCAATAGGCTTGAGGTCATCATCAATCTTAGTGAAGGAGGATTTTATCTATTCCTTTAAAATCCTTTTTTTGGTATTCAGTATAGAGGCAAAGATTTGAAGGGGATTGTAAAAGAACTCAATTTTCCAAGAATCTGGGATAGTCTCTCTACATACAAGAATAACCAACTAAGCATTATTGAATTTCAAAGGTAGAGGATCTGACCTTTTTTCACTAGATAGAAGATCAATCTGCATCGGTTTATACTCAAAGTGAGTTTTGGGAAGAACGAGGCAAGATTCATTGAGGATGAAATATCTATCATCAACTTCCACAAAACACCTGTCTAGCTTGCTATCTCACATTTCATTTAGGGTATATCTACCCTATGTGAAATCAGATCCAATATTGGGTACTTCAATCAGACTACAATGTGACATAAATATGTTTAAACTATAATTAGTAAATTTACTCCTATAAAACCACATTTTGGTAAATTGAGAATATTACCAAGTTTAGTTTTTGTGGTTGTGGTAAATAAACCCATATTTTAATAAATCAATTGAAAAATATTATTTAATAATTTAGGGTAGGTGTTTGAAAGAAAGTATTTACTATTTTTGGTTGAGTTCATAGATTCAAATGGCATGATAATAAATGGAATAGTTATTTGGAATATTTCACTTGATTGGAAAAAGGATTAAGTGTTTCTATATACTATTTGTGTAGCTGGATGAGGTCTTCTCACTAATTTACCTCATAACATTTATATAATTGGGGGATATATAGATTAAATTGTTTTCATGTAATGGTGAAGGTTGAAAAAAAATAAAATTCTTAAATTATATGTTCTTTGAATGAATATTTAGATTTGAAATCATATTTTGAAAACAAGATGTTGTTTATATTTTGTTCTTATATTTACCCTATGAGAAGTATCTTTTTAGAGAGGGAAATTTTCTTCCATAATTTTTACATAAGTAGGAATATCATAATGAAACATGGATAATGATCTAGTATAGATGTGGGTATGATGAAAAAGATACAATTTACTGCCATATCCAAGCACTTATAGCACTAATAAAGTAATAAAATCAAAAGTATGATGTTTTTGGTATGGTGGAAAAGTATTTTAACATGGAATGTAATAAAAAAATAAATTCTTTACAAATAAATTCCAATTCTTGAGAAAAATATTCATGGATTTTCTATTTTTTAAGATATTCATGGTGTTTGAAATAAAAAAAATGTTTTCTATAATATATTTGGGTGGTAATAAATTTATTATAGGTTAGAATAAATATCACTAAAATGGTTCTTATGGAGGTAAAAGGTAAAGGGTTAGTGATGAACAACATATTCAGTCTAGTTTTCTATATTTTCACCTTGATTAAAAGGTGATTTTTCCAGGTGCAGGGTACCTAGAAATGAAATCAAACTCCAAAGTGATGACAAGATGATCTATGAGTGTTGTGGATAATTATAAAATAATAGTTGATCACTAGATTTTGTTTAAGATAAAGAATATTGAGTCCTTGAATAAGCTATATTCACTTTCTGGTTGGATGAAAAGTCAACTGAATTTTTTTGTTAGAGATAAAATTTTATAGCAATAAGTTGACTGAGTCATACACTAAACTAATAAGGGTGGAATCTACTAAGAGGATTCATTATCCCAACTACATGTTCACTTCCAACTAATTCCTACAAATGTAAATGGGCTTCAATCCATCTTGTTCATAATTATGTGAAATTTATCCCTAAGAGGGGACCTATAATTTAGATTCTAGTCCTTAAGGACACTATGTTTTTTTCATGTAGGTGTAAATAAAATGAATTTGGTGGGACTAACCATATATGGTTAAAATAATAAATATCATGGAAAGTATAGTAAATTCAATTGGCATATTGTTGGCCAGGTTTTTGGGAGGTTTGGGGGATAATAAATTTCACTCTAGTAGTTTGGTTTATGAATGTGGTTTTATTTCATTCTTTTAAAAGTAGATTTTCTGGAGGAATATGCATTGGTCATAGGGTAAAAATTTCATAGGGTGTCCTTTCTATTCCTTATTATTATTTTATCATCTTCACATTCCTATGATTCATCTACCATAATCCAAAAACACTTTTATCATCATATTCTTATAATTTATTTACTCAAGAAGCTATGATGCTATCATTTTTTTCATAGAAGATCAACTTTTAATAACTTCAATTAATGTCATCTTGATCAATCAGATTCAAAATCATCTTAACTTTTAATCAAAAGACTATTGAAATTCCTTATTCTGGTGCTTTTACTTCACTACATGGGGAAAAATCCTGATTATCTCTAACAAATTCTTGTAAATTAATCCACTCAAATCAAGAATCTACCTTAAACCCCAAACATATCACTTTTCTGAATTCCGCCTTACTATGTGAGTGAGCTTCTTTCCTTTCACAGTTTATTTCTATTTATATTTCTATGTAACAATGTTCAATGAATCTGTGGTTAAATAAAATTTATCTTCAGTCACTTAATTCATCCCCATCTTTATAGATTCTTTTAATCTTACATTTTCTCCTACAAATTTTATTTACCCATGTATATTGGCAATCTTTATCTTACATTAAACTATATCCCACCGATTTATTCTTGTACACAAAAATATTTTTTTTCTTATTCATTTTAATGATTTACAAAATTAATCATTCTCATTCCTTTTAATATATATTTAATTATTATTTATCCCAGTGCTTTGTAGATATTACACACCACTCGTAATGTGTAATAACAAAGCTTTTGTGAAAAAATAAATGTTTTCACATCATAATAAATTTGAAAAAAAAAGTTTTACCGCCATTATTTGAGAAAAAAATATTAATAAGTCCAATTAATATCAAAATTCCATGCCATATTTTCACAAAACATAGAAAGTATACATCTACATTATGAATTTTAAATCAAAATTATATTTTAAATATAAACAAATAATGTGCATAAATATTTCTACAAAAAAATGTATAAAATTAATGCATAAATTATTTATCTACAAAAAATGCTAAAAATGTAAAAAAAATGTTATATACCAAGTATTTTATGTTAGTTGAGAGGAGTAATTTCAAAAAAATTAAAATAAAAAATTTACCAAAAAACACAAGCTATATCTCCCCCGCTACAAATTTTTACAATATCTAAAAATAATAATAAGTCACCCCAATTACACACTAAAGGTCAAAAATTAGGAAACCTCAAATAATTTATTAAAAACCCATAATTTGTTTGTATGAGGTATGTTACCTTTTTTAATCATCTCTTACACTCAAATTAACTCCACCTCATTCATCCATTAATGCTCACATTGAAACCTATATTAAAAGTATTTTTTCCACTCTCCTATCTTGTGTGATTGGTTTAGAATTTTATACTCATATCAATTACATGAATTCTAGATCATATTCTTGATGAAATTATCACCTATTCACAAAATAAACAAATAAGATACCCTAATAATGAATATTTAAAAAATTTTTAATGAAAGATGAGTGTAAATGGATATGAAATTAAAAGAAAATCATAAAATCTAAAGGTTTTCATTAGTAATACAATGAATTATTATTTTAGAATTATGATGAAATGGACCTCAATCAACACCACTTAAAAAATTCATCATAATCTCACTTTTTGAATTTTGTTCGGGATTTAAAAAATGGATCCAATGATAATTTGTAAACCCTTACTCTCCATTTTTTTCCTTTTTTGTTTCTTTTATTATATAATTTTTTTTATATTTTATATTTTTATTTTTATGGAAAATATGATACCAATAGTGATACAAGGAATTTTGACTCTATATTATTTGTATTTATAATCCCATCAAGGGTTTCACAGCATTCACTTTTTTTCAATAATATAATGCATCTCGATGTACATAGATAGGGTCCCTTCCCCCACTCATATCATTGATATAACCATGAAAATTAAGGTTCAGTAAGGATTTAATGTATTATAATTTTGTGTAAACCTATAATAAAATTTAATTAATTACTACAATTAACTAGTATCAATGGAAAGGTAGTTCTCAATTGATTCAATGGAATACCAAAAATTCTACCCAATCATGTTAGAACACCCCTTTGTACTCAAAAAACATTTAAAGGTAGAAAAATCATGTTATAATTGATATAACATGACTCAAGATCACCCATGAAAAATGGATTCTTAGAAAACCAATGTCAAAATAGTTTTTAGAGTACCTAAATGGATAGTGGAAAATAATTATGAATATAACTAATGATAATGGATTTCCAAAAAATTATAAAAACATGTATTTTTTTGATATTTAATGTCAATTATAAAATAATATATCAAAAAACATTTAGAATTATTTTTAAAAAATATAATATATCCCTCAATGTTTAGTATATTAAAAAATGACTTAGATTATTTATTTCATCATAAGATAGAAAAAATTATGAAAACTAAAAAATAAAAACATAGTGAACCAAATTACATTCACGGGAAGCCTCCCCTACACTTATTTCATTCATTTCCCCTTATTTGAATTATAAACCTAATTTTCAAATTAGCTGTAAATAATTTTAATATAATAATAGATTGTATAGTAAATAAATACTATCTATATTTATTAAGAAGAAAATAAAAATAATATCCTATTTGATTGATATTTTTGGTCTAAACAACTACATAATTCATCATATTATTCATTAAAACAAATAAAAAATTATAAATATTGAATATAGTTAATAAAAAAACTGATATCTTTGTTTTAGACATGGGAAACATCATGTTATTGATTTACTAATTGTTTAATGTTTATTTAAAACCACGATTACTGAAAGTAAGAACCCAAAAACAATATTATTAAATAGATAAATACTAAAGTAAATAAAATATAATAAAAAGGGAGTTAATTTCTCAGTAAACCCACCCACATGTTCTATAGTAAGGCTATTTATAGCTTGATAGTTTCATTTGGTCAACACCAATCAGTTGGTCATTGTGATTTTAAGAGTAGGAACCACCAAATCCTGTAACGTTGGGTTTGGTTTCCTAATAAATGATTAATTTTCACTATGTTTTTTCTTACTTATTAAATTAATTCTTCTACACCCTCATTTTTGTGAAAAAAAATTCTTGTAGATAGGGACGAATGAAGATATTGGTCTACCTGATTAAACTCTTCTTGGGAGATTGTTCTTTCCCTTTTGTATCATCTATAATACTTAGAAGGTTAATTTTTATTATTGGGTTGGGTAAGAAATTATTTTATTTTTACCATAATATTATTACCCTCCATCTTTGACTTAATGGGTTTCACTACATGATCTTAAGGTTTTGTTTCACTATCCTAGTCTTTAGGTATCACTTAAATGTAATTTGTTTCTTAATAAACCAGTAAAACCGTGAATAATGGTTTTTCTTCCATGTTTCCAAGCAATGTTAAAATAGTGAAAATTTTGGTTTAAAATGATTTAAAAATATACAAGTGAAAGAATGAGTTTTATGCCTCAATTTTCATTGTTGGTAGCTCATATTTCCTATGAGGATCCATTGAAAAACTAAACATATTGGGAAACATGTCATCAATACATTTATTTAAACTAATTTCTGAAAATTAATTCTCATCTACACCATTGGAGAAAGTAAAATAGGTGTTGGTTCTATATTATATGTGAATATAGAGTCATTTTACAATTTATTTTATGAGATATTGATTGAAATAAAATCAAGAGCTGAGTTGACATCTTCTAATGTATTTTTAACACCACGTGATTCAGAAATATTAATTTTTTGGTTGATGATCTATATGACACAAAACATTGAGATTATATTAGAATATAACACCCCAAGATAACACGATATACTTATTTTTAAATAAATTTAATCTCCTCAATAGTTTTTGGTACATGAAACCCTAATATTTTTACATTCGATATCATAAACAACACACAACACCGAGTTTAAAAAAATGTAAAAAATTATTAAAACATTATTGTTTAATATACTAGTTAATTCCCAGATATTGTAAAGGTGGGTATTAATAGGATTAACTAACTTATAAAAATATATATTTTACACACATTTATTAATTTTATATTTATTATTTATTTAATGCGGATCATTTAATGAAAAAAAATATTTTCTGAAAAACACTATTTTTCTAAAAATAAAATTATTCCTACTTTGTGAAAATAATTTAATATTAATATTTAAAAAAAATGAAAATTATTCTGAAAAAAATGAACTTTATTTTTTAAATCATAATACAAAAATTATATTAGGGAGAAATGTTTTTATTTTTCAGAAAATATTGACTTTTCAATGAATAGTGAAAAATATCGATTTTATATAAAGTATTTCATTTTTTATAAATGAAGTCATTTTAGAGTACCAATTTTTTTTAATATTTATTAAATTAACCTAAGTAATATTTAGTAATATTTAATCTAGTTAAATAATTTTGAATCAACATTATATTGGTTTTTTTATAAGTTTATTTTTGCGATTAGAAATGAGTTTTTCTAAAACCAATTTTTAAATAAATATTGTTTAAACTTTTTAATTAATTAAAATAATACCAAATTGGGAATTTTTTATCTGAAATTTATAGATTACATATTATTAAATATTAATTTAGTTTTATACAATTATTATTATTAGTCCTAGTGTAAATATAGATTTATCTTCTTTAAAAAAACTCTTCTTAAAAACAAACTATCTTGCTGCTTCTACAAGATTAATATTAAATTAAATTTTATCAATTATATGAGTTGAATTTTGAAAAATAAATTCCATATTTTTAATCCAAATGAAAAAAATTCAACTTTATTTTTGAAAAATGTGATTAGTGATTACAATTATAATTAATTACAATGATTAAGGTAAAAAAGAGTTTACTTAGTTGTTAAACAAATAATATAAGGTTTAAAATGGACCAAAACGTTTCCAACACCCATGATATGGAATAGTTTCTACCTTATACATTCTAAGATTAGTAATGGACCATTATTGGGGTTTATTGGCCTAAAAAACCATGGGTCGAATTCACTCTTTCAAAAATTTACTATTGTGCCACTCACCAAACTTATTTAAGGACACACATTCTCCTTCTATATTAACACTTTAAAACTAATTTGGTTTGGAAAATACCTACCCAAATAATTTTCCAAATTCACTACCCTCATCCTCGAAGCCTTATTTTGGGCATAAATCTAACCAAGGAAGGCATTTTTCAAACAAATGCAAGATACTCGAAGAAGTGGTAACGTTCTTCAATGAGCATTTTTATTTTATTTCTTTCTTTATATATTTTAATTATTATTATAACATTATTATATAATAAATTTAATGTCTTATATATAATTAAAATTTTTTATGTTATGTTTTCAACCAAAAACCACACACACTTCCATCAAAAGGTTTACAAAATCATCATTTGTGTGTACGGTGGACTACCACCTCATGAACTAAAGTCATTAATTATTCCATTACCTCCAATAAATATTAGTAATAATGATGTAAATAATATTTATATATTAAATTTAGGATATTTATTATATTATTATTCTTTTTTAATTTTTATATCACACTTACCTTCACAATTTCAATTTTTTGGGAATACGATAATGTTATTTGTGTGTATGGAAGAATACTACCTCGTGAAGTGATGTGTTTAGTTCACACTTTACATTGAATTTATTAAGGATTATTTTAATAATTATATGTTATATACAATAAATAATTATTATATTCATGACAAATTTATCATTCTGAAAATATAATATATCATTTTGTTTTTTTACACTGAAAAGATGATAACATTGTTCATGTATGTATAGACTACAGCCTTCATGAAGTGATGTGAATCTCATTTCATGACCACACCCAATTGATGATATATATAAGTATTTTTAAAATAAATAATATTTTATATATAATATTATGATAATTATTTAAATATTAAGTAATACTTATCTACTTTTCATACTTATTATTATAAAAATGGACATGTTACTCATGTGTATGTACGACATACCATCTCCATGGTCATAACGTACATCATTTTTCAAAACCATAATTCATGAGTTGTTTAAAAATTAATATTTATGTATAAATTTATAATTATGTCATTATTATTATTTTTTAGATAATTTAAATATATTATATTCACAAAAACTGGGACTTTCATAATAAATATTGAATGAGAAATCAACGTGATTAACACCCAAAACAATGAAAATAATTAATGATTATTAACAAAAGGATGAAAATATGTTATTGAAGGATAATATGTGATATTAAAATTATTAATATTATTCTACAATAAATTAATAAAATTTTTAAAACCACTATAATGGTAGATAAATAATTTTCATCTAAAAGGAAGTGTGTGGTATGGTTTTTCTCACCTCACTTTGTTTTTGTGAGATGTATTCCATATTAATCAATTAGTTTTTTATGTGGTGGTTATACATCCCATGAATTTATTTTATGACTATTATTATACTTCAAATTATTATGATTTTGAGAACCATTTTATGATGATTCTTTCATGGGTCTTACAGTTTCAAACTTAATACATGGATAAGGGATTTAATCTCAATTTCATTTCATTTAGGAAAATTGAAAATTTATGCTCCTAATTTAATTTATTTGGTGTATATATTTACCCTTTTATATGTAATATCATCAATAATTCATTATTCATGGTATTTTTAGTTTTGATTTGAATTATTTCGTCCAAGGGGATTTGAATTAAGAGTTACAAATTGGTAAAGAATTTTAGGACTCAATTTATTTTCATTGGGTTATATTACTTCTTTAATGTCGTTTATATTATTTTATTATGTGTATAATGAATATTTATTTTCATATATTGTATTTAAACTTGTTTTATGATGACTATAGTTTATGCACATGATCTATTCAATGGTTAATTTTCACTTCAATGTTTTAGTCTTTGCAAGGGTTTACTTCACAATATAATTTTAATCGGGGTTATTTACAATTTAATTTCCATTGGACAAATTTATTTGAAAATTTAATTTTATTATCCTATAGTTATTCATTACCTTTTTAAAGTAATATTATTTTTTTACACTCTTTGGTACTAAAAACATTTTAGATTTTTTTTAGAAAATCTGATTTCATTTCTCTCTTTTGTTGGAAATATATTTTCTTCCAAAATGATGTTTTCTAAAAATATTTGTAATATTTTAAATGTGATTTATTAAATTAATTTTTTTTTAAATAAATTTAATTTTTATTACATTTTCAATACAATACCCTTTTTTGATTTTTCGGAAAAAGTGGAAGGGATATTTGATTTAACTTATACAACGTGTATGGATTTACAGCCTTCATTTCTTTGAATATTCCTTTTCAAGTTTACAATTATATTTTTAAGTACAATTATTTATAAAATATTTTTAAAATTATTAGTTTTTAACGTTTTATTTTCAAATAAAATAATTTTCAAAATGTTATACGTTTTCAAAAGTGTATTCAAAAATGAGAATGATATTTACCTCATGAATGTTTTTATGATATTTTAATAATTTTTCTTATAAGATCCTAACCTTTTATAAAGATGTATATTTCTTTATTATTGGTAATAATTTACCTCATTTTGTTAAATTCTTGGTTTGGTTTTACTTTAGGGATTTTTCTAGATAAATTAAAGAGTTTTGAAACAAAAAGAGGTTGTGCACGATTGGCAGAAAGTTTTCCCCAACAGTGCTTCTACCCCAACAGACCACAGAATCCTAAAAAAAGGGAAATTTTTAGTTATTGCAAGGTTTTTCAAAATTTTTACCCTCTTAGGAGAAATATTTTTCCCTTAATGAGAGGCGCGTGGTTAAGGAAAACTTTTTGGGAAAATGATGTTCCCCATCCCAGAAAATTGTGCGTGAGGTTTTTAATCCACTAAAAATGTAATTAAAATTAATAAACCCCCAATCATTAACCCTATTCACAAAAATTTGATAATGACGTGTTAAGAATTCTAAGATGTTTGTTTTAAAATATATATATATACCTATATGATAACGCTTATTGATAGGATGGTGGGAGGACCTGGATGGGAATGTGCCTCTTGTACTAGAACTATAGGCTCTAATAGTTCTAGGTGAAAAATATAGAGAGTAGATCAGGGAGAACATTTCTCAATTTATGTAGGTTATAGGGAGATACCCAGGTTAGGTTTTTTCGAACATTTATGACATGACATGAGTGTTACAATTGTACCACCCTTCAGCATTTACTGTTGATGGTAGACCTGAGCGAGTTGAGTTCAAAATTGAGTCCATCCATACTATGCTTGATCATCCAGAGAATCCTTTTGAGAAGGGAGTCGAGATGTTTGATTACATGTTACGTGGAAAAGAGAAGCATTGGTGGGTTATTCAGACTTTTGGTTGAAAACTATAGAAGAATCTATAAAAATAATTTTAGGATATGTTTTTGAAGCACCTTTCCCTTAGATTCTTAGGCCAGAGAGGGCAGTTGAGTTTATGAGGTTGAACTGGGGATGTATGACCATGATAGAAAATATTGGTAACTTCATAGGTTTATAGCACTTTTTTCCATCGTTGGTAGGGTAATAGGCTACTAATGTGATGCATTTTCATGATGGTCTTAAATGTGAGATTAATTCCTAGGTTAAAATATTTTATGTGAATAATTTCTCTTAATTAGTGAATCTAGATATAATATCTAGGGCTATCTAATAGAGTATTCTATTGAAGGAAATGTGGTTTCTATTAGAGTACATTGAGGTATGTCTTATGATAGTAGGAAGCATCGCTTTGAAAATTTTAACTAGATTAGGGGAAAGAAGAGTGTCCAGGGGGAATGGTCAGTTATTTAGGACAAGACTCGAGAGCTCTTCCACCAGTGAAGTAGGTTGGGTCACTATGGTAGATATTACCCCCATCCACTAGTGGGGTGTCATGATTATGAAAGTATTGGTCATCTAAAACGGTTCTGTAGGAACCCATGATAGATTGGTAATTATCGAGGATTCAAGTAGAGTCAGTGTACTAGAAGGGGTTCTTCTACCCTATATCAATCTTGTGGTTGTAGTTCTTATTTTCATGATGGATGAGGAAATGCATGTGGTATGTCAGTGAAAGAGTTCTCATACTAGCAGAGTAGTGAATCTTAAGGGGCTCAAATTATATCACAGGGAAGAGGTGCATGATAGTTGTATGCGGTTCATCTTACACATATAGATAGATAGATTGGTCCATTGATCATTATAATTACTATTCTTGAAGATTTTCAAATTTTTAGTGCCTTATTTTATACTAGAGCATCTCGTTATTTTATATATACACAAATTTTAAATGGTTTAATTCTAATAGTAGAGGTTTTGAGTGGGGTTATGATGACCGGCACATCGTTGGAAGTGTGGTTGAGAAACCTATATTTATGCTAGGGGTGTTCTCTCATGTTTGGGGAGTATCATTTTTTGGGATCTTTATATACTTGATTTTTCAGGTTTTGATTTCATTTTGGGTATAAACTGGTTTGTTTCATACTGATAACATATTGATTTTTAACACATGATTGTAATATTGATGTCTCGTGAGGGTAACATTTATGTTCCTTATAGATAGTGGGATATCCAGGAAGGCCATGTAGGGATATTTCATTAGAAACTAGGGGAGATCACCACCCAAGTTTCAAGTGTGTTACTTGATGACGGGGGTGTGAAGCATGATACCATGTCGCTTATAGTGGAATGGTTTCAAGACATGTTTCTAAAGACTTCTCTATGATGACATCTAAAAGGGATTTGAGTTTATAATTGAGATTTTTCATAGTTATGAGACAATTTCAATTCGAACTTATAGAATGGAACCAATAGATCTTCATGATTTTAAGACTCAGTTAGAGGAATTCATCAATATGGGATTTATCTGTCCAATTACATCACCTTGGGCTTCTCCAATTATATTTTCTAATAAGGTTGATGGAATGTTGCATTTATGAGTTTATTAATGGAGGTTGAACATGATGAGAGTGAAGAACTAGTATCCTCTACCTATCGATGATGTTTTCTACCAGCTAAGGAGGATTGTGTTTTCTCTAAGATTCAATGGATATTGAGGTATCATTAGTGGAGAGTTAGACCTTATAATATAACAAATACCACATGTAAAATTAGGTATGGCCTATATGAATTCATTGTGATACAATTTGGGATGATGATTACTCATGTTGTGTTTCTGGCCTTGATGAACTGAATATTCCACCCATGCATAGATCAGTTTTTTGTTATTTAGTTGATAATATCTTAGTGTACTCCAAGACTCATGATGATCATGACCAACATCTTGAAATCATCCTAAGTACCCTAAGAGAGAATTATACATATTCCATGTTATATATGTTTTTATTATAGATTGATAGGGTACATTTATTGGGTCACATAATATTATAGGAAGGTGTGTCAGTGGACCCAGAGAATATTCAAGTAGTGGTTTCTTTGTAGAATCCTAAGGATGATTTTGATGTCTTAATTTTTCTAGGGTTGGTGGGATATTATTAGAGGTTCATCTATGACTTTTCCCATATTGTATATGCCATGTCAGGATTTACCAACAGTGGAATTAATTTTTATTGGTCTAAATATTGTGATAATTATTTCTATAATTTGATGAACCATTTGACTACTACATAGATCTTGATACTACCCATACCAGTGGATGTGTACATAGTATTTTTTGATGCATATAAGATTGGAATTGGAGTAGTTTTGATTCAGATGGGTCAAATTGTAGAATATGGGTCATGTGCGTTGAGGCCACATGAATGGAGCAACCATATGCATGACCTCAAGTTAGCTTCATTGGTTTATGACTTGAAGTATTATAGTCATTATCTTTTGGGAGAAAATTATATGATTTATACAGACCACAATAGATTAATTTAAATATTTTCACAATGATATTTTCATATCTAATAGAAGAGATGGGTTGATTATATGTACTCATTTGATTTTGAGATAACATATAAGGGAAATATTTGTGTTGATTCTTTGAGTGGGAAAGTAAAGACTCAAGTCGTTCAGTAGTATAGTTATGAGTGGAAGACGGTGTTATTATAGTATGATGTGAATGTTGTGGTTCAAGAGGGTTGGGAGAAGATATCCCACATATTAGTATCAATTAAAAAATTATTCCAAATATTGAATTGCCTTAGATTAAAAATCCTAACTTTGACCATTCCATAATGTAAACTCTATTCATAGTATGTAAAACATTCATTCTCGGAACAAATTCATGGAATCTTACCTATAATGGTTTCACATCATGTGAACCATTAATGATGTGAAAATTTCCTGCTTTTAGTAAATAGTCCATATTCTGAAGACAATCCTATTATTATTTTTGATTTATTTATAAATAGAATCTATTAATTTAAAAAATCATACATTCTCGATCATTAGTTAATTTTCCCCATCAATGGATATCCATAGGCGGGTTCCCCAAAACCCATACAAATAAATAGGGAAATGAATAAAAAGAATAGAAATACCTTAAAATGGGTAACATGAGGTTGAAACTATTTTTTCAATTTCTTTGAGTTCTCATACCTTTATTAGTTGGTATTATAACAATTAGTTTCTTCTCTAGAATATTTGTGATGTTTGAAACAAGATAATCTATTAATATAGCCTTAGTATTCCTAAGTTATTTTATAAATTAGATATGAGGTTTAAAAGAATCTAATTAAATAATTTCAAGTCTATTGTCTTATTCATGTCCACTCTCACATTCACATCATTATTTATGTGATTTGGTTATTTTGGAACCCTTATTCTTCGATTTCATCCTCCTATGAAGGATCGTCTTCTGAACCATATTCATTTATGTTTTAGTTTCTCATTTTTATGAATCTTAGTTAATCTAATATTTATCAATTATGGAAGAAATATTTTCCATATAACAATTAATATTATCAACAACAACTCATTAAGACTAATTGAGTAAGGGATTTCGGTGTTCCAATGGTTATTATTGAAAATTTAGGATAATATTATCAAAATAATGATTCTCTAAATAACTCATCCATGAACTGTAAAAATAATTTTGAGAATCCATCATTATATATGTAAGAAACAAAATTAAAATGAAACGAGAAAAGTGTGAAGTGATCACTATGAATGAAACATGCATTCCTGGAAATAGTGACAAAAAGTGATGATTGATGACATTTTTGAATGGATTCTAATATAGTATAGAAAATTTTAAAATACATATGGCATTAAAAATGGGTGAAATTATAAAAATTAATTTTTCATGAAAATTAAATAGGTTTATGATTTTTTTGGAAATATGGGTTTTTCAAGCACTAATTCCTTTGGTACTCTCAGAACATTATTTTAAAAAATAATTTCTTTTTTTTTATTTCATTATATATATATATATATATATATTACAAAAATTAAAAATATAAATTAAAAATTTTGTTTTTAAAAAATTTTTAATCATTTTGGTTTATGTATATATATATATATATATATATTAAAAAATAATTAAATGCTATTTTTTATTTGAAATTACAAACATTAAATTGAAACCAAAATATAACTAAAACCCCCACCCACGACTTTCATTTATTGCGAAAGGGACCTTAGAATCCTTAATGTGGTTTCAATGTTGGATTCAGTTTCCCTTTTTTCACATTACAAAAATATATATTGATATTAATAATTCCTAAATAACAAAAAACAATTAAAAATAAAAAAAATAAAATAAAGTATCCATAATATAAGTAATAATTAATATTATAAATAATAAAACAATGATAATATAATTTAAAACATCATATTTAAAAAAACTCTGATTTATAAAAATGTTTTCATTTTCTTATATTTTTATAATCTTTTCATTTTAGATTATTTTAGAATTATGAAAAACATTTTAAAACAAAATTTACATTTCAATGTAGTGTACATTTGATTCATAAAGCACTTTCTTATCTTTAAACTCTTGTTAAATATATGACACATTTTTCTTCTTTTAAGATATATCACCATTGAACTTCAATAATCACCACACACCCTTAAGTCCTGTAAAAGACATTTCAAAACATGGGATAAGAAAAATAAATCTAGGTAAGCTACATTAAGGGAAAAATAAAACCCGTTATGAAAAAATTATTTTAAAACCTTTGAAAAGGTTTTTTCATTAAATAAAGAACATTGATCTTTTATAAAACAAACATTAAAAAATGAAGATAATATTCTGTTCTAAAAATTATTTATAAGATAATATTTTAATAAAAAATAAATAATAAATGTTACTTTCAAAAACAACATTGAAAAAATATCATAATTTAATAATATGAACAATTAATTCCAACATAGTAGCATAATGGAATAACAAAATCATTTATTTTGAAAATAAACTAGAAATTAAATAAATTAAAGAGTTAATTCAAACATAATATTCTAATGGAATAACTTAAAAGGTTAACTCTAAGATTATATCTCCTTGATGATAAATAATTAACTATTTAATTATAGGTATATAGTAGACCCACCCATCATTATATATAATTTCCAGGAACCATAAGTTTAATAAAATTCATATGATATTTTTCATTTATCACAAAAGTTATAAAATTGGAATTTTAGCCTATAATAATAATCATAGTAATTTATATCATAAAAATATAAATAAATATCTATTTATTTTGAAAAAATTGGAAAACAATTCCAAAAATAATTGGTAATAAATTATTATTTGACAAAACATGAAAAAATATAGAAGAAGAATGATAATGAACAGTGGCTAGGAGGGAAAATTTCATGAACCATCACAATGAGGCTCATGCTAGGACTCTCCAAGCTAGCCTCCAATAGGTTTGGGGATGGCCACTAGCATTGACTAGGCATATCACTAACATTGGAGGCCTCAACCTAAGAACCTGTATACACACACATATCCAAGACCATACAATACTAAAATGTAAAATAATAGATAAACCTTGAATGGATATATCTAAATCCCACAACTAGAGTATTACAACCAGAATTGGAATGTAAATCGGTCCAAATACAAGCCCACCATAAAGAGTCTAAAGACAAGTCTATCCTGAAATAATATATGGGGACATCTGTCAGGATAAATGCAAGAACACACATCGGTCTATCCATATCACTAATCCCCACCTAGTCCTAGTCCCACTAGAATTCTGTAAAAAGTTGAATCATCTTCGTAAGGCATGAAACTTGTGGGAATAACCCCGCACATAGGTGAGTATAATAATACCTTATAAGACAACCCAAAATAACTAAGAATAAAATAGTATGAATAATTTTCATCTCTATATAAGTATATTTCTATAGTACATATAATAATAATATCCAGATTTACTCAACAAAGACACACAATCTCAAACCCACAACTATAAGGCCACTCTAGGGATCTTATCGTAGATTCTAAACAACACTCACCCAAGAGAAAAAAGTCCATGATTCAGATTGTACTAATGAAGTTCATCTGAGATATTATTCTTTGAATTTATTTTCATTAGATGTTTATACTAGAAGCCTGAAAATAATGATACACATAAGAAGATCACACTCAATTCCATGTGGTATACCAACAAATCGATATGGAATAAACTGTTGTGTATAGGATTCTCTCTTGCGCAGTATTTGTCATTGAAATACCAAGAAATACACCTAGGAAAAGATAATGATAGAGGATCTCACTCCAAGCCTTGTGTAAGGACACCAAAAACCCTATCTAAGAATTCTCACTAAATAGATCATTATCCTATTAGTAGGATGTGATTATATACTAAACCTCATGGAATTGATATAGATAACATGCCCTAATGAAATATGTCCAATTTTAATAGGAAAAGAGTTCTAATACTTCTTTGATGGAGTACACAATGTGTACTCGAAGTACAAAATATGTACCTTTGACATCAGGATCATCATTTGTGAAAGAAGATGTGTCCTTATCCATGCCAAAGTACATGGCGTGTTTGAGCCCATGTAATCTTGAACTTTTCTAGGTACATGACACTTCCTGTGTACACCTGTCATGGTCGTGTCCATGTCAAAGTACACATCATGTTTATTACTATGTATATCTGGACGTGTCTATGTACCATAAAAGTTACACTGTGAGATTCTGGGTAGAATCACATGTCGTGTGAGAGGAGTCACATGGTGTGTGATGCTTAACTTTCCACAAAATCCCTAGCATGACACTTGTAGTCCCACATGACATGTAGCTCTGCAATAAATTCCTTAACCTTTGCAATTTTCTTGAACCCATTGGTTCTTACTCTATGGAATCATTCATACCTCCAACCGCTGAATCCTACATTAGTCATGACATGAAGCACATATATACTCCATAAAAGATTTTTTATTGCCACTCATTGGATTACAGTCATCTGATTCGCATGGTAATCGACGTTCGTTCATCCTCATCACCATCACACGCACCTATCAAAACCGAATGTCTCAAATATAATATAATTCACTCTCTACTACCATCGTCAAATTATCCACATATCATACTGAGTCTGGATCTACAATATAAAACTTTTTTACTAGGAATCAGGTGCATAATAGCTGATTCCTCTGTATTTGGTCTAATGGTAGGCCAAAATAATTACTGATGAAAAAAAATCATGAACAATGGTATAAATCCAAGGAAACATGAAAACGAAGATGGAACATTGATCTCCTCTAGTTGGACTCAATATGTTTTTGTTAGAATAAATAACAAAGAACAATAAAATCATAAACAAATCCCCCAATAAATCCATGAATATAAACCCATCCCACAGTATTACTATTCCTAGAATCAATATGTTGAGAATATTGATAATTATTCTTTATAAAAATAAATAATAGGGAAAAATCCATGCAAAAAAAGCTTCCCATATTGATTCAAATCAATTGTTGATTAAGAATGAAGTTGTGTCATTTTCACTTGTGAGATCCGTTGATTTTGTTACACACTGGTTCTCAATCTTTGATCTGGTATTCATTCATCAACAGATGTTCCTCTAATGGCTCTCCAATGGATCACATCTATTTTTAGGGTTAGGAAGCTAACCATGAAAATTTTACATAAGAATATACTTATAGAGGAATTAAACTACGTTAGGTAATCAAATAAATTACATTATTAATTTATTTTATTTTAAACATATGACCATGATCATGCCTCAACCCAAACACCCAACATGTTCTAAGGTTATGTTGCTACTTGGGTAAAAACCTTTATCTAAACTCAATGGTGCCCTTGTATTTATGATCAAATCCTAATTTTAGATGTTATTATACATTTTTAGGAAAATTGCGTGCACGGTCATTTAATATATTTAATATATTAGAAAAATTAATTTCAGGCACACCATGCCTTAGAATCATTAACCATATCGATTTATGGTCTTTAATGAATAAATAGATATATTATAAAACTTTACATGGAAAATTGGTATTTTTCATTCTCCCCATCTTAGGGCTTTACATCTTGAAAAAAAATGATAGACAAAGTGATGTGGGTACTGAGCACGCATATAAGCCTCCTGGTCCTAGTTTCTCTCCTGAATATTCCCATTCTTCCACAAAACATGAACTAAAGTAATAAATTATCCATGAAAGATCTTATGCAACTGATCCTCAATCTCTATCAGGTTCTCAGCAAAGGTAGATCCATCCAAAATGTCCATGTCATCCCATATAATAATGTGAGATGGTTTGTGCATGTACCTACTCAATTGTGACACATGGAAGAAATCATGTACCTGATCTAACTTTAGTGGTATAGCTACGAGCTACATCACCTCACCAATTGTACATAGTATCTAGAAAGGCCAACGGATCTTAGAGATAGTTTTCTACCCCGAAAAAATCTTCATAACCCACATTGAGTTGAAACTCATAAGAACACGTGGTATACATAATTGGACTCCAAAGGTCTCCATAATCTATCCTCATAGTACATAGAATAGATTTGATAAGTCCTTATGAGCTCCTAGATGATCTTCACCTTCTCATTAGTAGCTCGCACAAACTGTAGGACCATGAGTGTTGACTCTCCTCAGTCAGTCCAGTAAACTGTTGACCTGCAGTGTCATATGTATACGGCCTAAAATAGTTACATATCAAAAGTGGAATGGTAACTATTATTTTAAAAAAGCACGATTAGTTGTTGGTGATCCTTATAACGATGACCAAAGTACAACATGTAAACTCATAGCATATCCTTGAGAACCTAAATGTTCTACTCAGTCTGGTCAGCCATTTGGGGGTTAAAATCCATTCTCAAACCCAACTAAGTCCCAAAAAGCTCATTCCATCAATTTCATAACCGTTGTGTGAAGAAAGAATCATGGTCATAAATGACCATTGAGGTAACTCCATGGATTCAGACTATCTCCTATCTGTATAGATGTCTCAATCTCTCTAATGAACTATTATCTTAAATAGATCAGAATTGGACAGTCTTGGTGAGTTTTTCTATGATCACCTAGATGGAATCATTTTCCTTGGACATATTTGGTAATACCGTTACAAAGTCCATGGATATCCCATCCCACTTCCACTATGGAATATCAATGGTTTGAGCTAAACCCACTAAAAACTGGTGCTTAGCTTTCACCAACTAACAAGTAAGGAATCAAAAGAAACACTCTTAACTCCATTCTTCAACCTTGGCCAAAAGACTAAATATTGGAGGTTGTGGTACATATTTTTCACAAATGGATGTACCATTAATGGATATGTATGAAACTATATCAGAACCTACTCCGACAACATCACTGGTAAGATCATTTATCCTCTAGAATTAATGGCATGCTTCCCACCTTTTGAAAATTCATCAGGAGCATTTTAGGTGGATATATGATTAAGTAGTGTCTCATAATTGGTATCCCCAATTTGTGCCTCCCAAAATCACTGCAAAATAAGAGGTCCATCAACTGTTGAGTCAATAAGTTCTCTTATGAAATTTCCATTCCTTAATGTTTTGAAAACCACAAACACATTTTCGTATGGAAAATTATTCTTCTATAAGAAATATTTTCTTAAAGAAATTTTAATTTATCTAATTTTTTTTTGGAATTTTCTGTTGGTTTTCATTGTTTTATGAAATTAGACTCTGATTTCTCCTAAAATCAGAATTAGATTTCTCCTGAAATCATACTCTGATTTCTTTTGAAATCAGTCTCTGATTTATTCTCAAATAAAACATGGATTTCTCCTAAAATTTGTCTCTATTTTCTTCAGAAATCAAACATTGATTTCTTTTGAAACTTGGCAATTATTTCTTCTAAAATCCAACTCTGATTTCTTCAGAAATAAGACTCTTATTTCTTCTGAAATCAGACTCTAATTTCATCTGAAATCAGACCCCAATTTCTTCAGAAATCATATACAAAATTAATCATAAATCATATTCCGAATTTCATAGAATTCAGACTCTAATTTTCACTTTCTTAAGAATCTGATTAAATGTTTTTCTTACAGTTACCTCATTTCCTAAAAGTATCATTTCATTTTATCGAATCCTAAACATGTTAATGTTTCTTTAACATTTTAATGTTTCATAAAAATGATATTGTTTCCCATGATTTCTTAAATGAAATGATGTTGGGAAATCTATTTCTAACTAACTGTTGGCTAAGTGACACTTATACAGGTCCCTCCTAGATTTAAGGAAATATATGACTGTTGGAGGAGGTAGCCAACCATTGGAACCTTTTCCTATAAATAATCTATCCATTTGAATATTTTAAAACATGTTCCAAAGTGATGGATGTAATAAATTATTGAGATAGAAGTTATGCTATGAGAGCTTTGATTAACCTTCCTTGTGAGAATTCTATGATCAAATTTTTCAAGATGTGAACAACTTGTTCAGACTAGCTAGTGCGATTTCGATTGTTGTTTATCAATAAAGGGATTATGTTGAAAGGAAGGGAGTTGTTTCTATCACCTTAGATATCAAGGGATTGTGGTGATAGTAAGATAGATTCTAATATTCTTATCGAGGGTTTACCCTGGTGTGGGTAATACAGACTTTCTTTAAAGTATAAATCAAGGGACCTTTATCCAAGTTTATTAGATACCCTACTCTTTAGTTTATAATATTTCCTATACATGATTACTAGTTTTTGTTACAAGTTTTAATTCCACTGCATTTTTGTTAAATAAATTGTGTATAAATTTTTTAATCTTTCTGATACTTGTATACTCCGATAAATAATATTTTATACTCTTTAAGGTAGAATACTTCTCTAAGTATACTTGTCTTAAATTTCTTAATAAGATCCATATTATTAATTTTAAGAATGTTAGTTTCTTAGTTAATAACTAAATAGGGTTTTTGAATCCATCATTCTAAATATAGATTTTTCTTACGGATAAAAATGAAAGTTTTTAAACCTACAATTAACCCCCCCTATAATTGAGAATCTACATCTATATTTCGATCCTAAAACAACAATCAACCAGAGTCATTCCACTCCATCTCCATCCAAAAAGGATAAGTAAAATGAGGCCAATTGCTCTGACTCCTTACTCTGTAACAATAAAAAAGATCTTCTACTGAGAGAATCTTCTACAACTTTCCCCTTCCCAGGAGTACAAAAAATCTAAAAGTTATAATCCTAGAAGAACTCTATCCATCTCCTCTGTCTGAATTTAAGATCATTGTTAGATAAGATATTCTTGAGACACTTGTGGTCAAAATAGATGATAAACCACTCACCCATAAGGTAGTTTCTATACATATTAAGTGTGAAGACTATTGCTGCTAACTTAGGATCATGTGTCACATAGTTCTACTCATGTGGTCTCAACTAATGTGAATCATAGGTAATCACCACCTACCTATACATCAAAACAAAAAAATCTCAATTATTGATGCATCACAAAAACAGTACGTTCCTGAAATCCTCTTATGGAAATCTCCATATTAAAGAACTCGCCAATCTCTACCTCAACTCTTGAAAATCCTAGGGAACCTCTCCGTCGACATAAAATTATACCCCTTTTGGGTCAAATCTATTAGGGGAGCTAATATCCTATAGAAATTAGGTATTATTCTCTAGTAATAGACTTCCGACCCATGAAATATTTGTATCTCCATCACACTATTGGGTGGATTCCAAGCTAACAATGCCTCGACCTTCCTTAAGTCCAATGCCACACAATCTAGTGAGATAACATATCTTAAAAACAAGACCTCAAAAATAAAGAACTAAAACTTCATGAGCTTCTCAAAAATATGGTTCTCTCAGAGTATATCTAGAACCATCCTCAAGTGTCTCACATTCTCCTCCATGGAGGCTATGTACACTAGGATATAATCAATGAAGACTACTAAGAATTGGTCTAAGAAGGGATAAATGACTTGGTTCAAAAGTCCCATGAACACTGTTTGGTATTTATTCATGCCAAAGGGAATCATCAAGTATGAATAGTGACTATAAAAAAATCTGAATTTTTTCTTCAGTATATCCTCATCTGGCACTCCCAACTGGTGAAATCCTGATCTGAGTTCAATCGCAGAGAATGATCGTTCCCCTCTCAACTAATCTAAAAAGTCATTATTTCTCATTAGTGGATACTTTTTCTTTACGGTCACTTAGTTTAGGTGATGGTAGTCGACACATAACCTCAAGTTCCCATATACCTTATTAGAAAACATATCTAGGGTTTTTTAGGGCGACACACTAGGTCTATCCAATCCCTTTCTCTAAAAGTCCTCCAACATCAGCCTCATCTCGCAACGCTTTATGGGATCCATCCAATTTAATGGAGGAGAACTACATGAAAACGGAATATCTGCGACAGGATATTTGTGACGGTATCCTTTCGTAAAAGACCTTTTGCGATGGGGCTCCATTGCAAATCGCCCGTTGCCGAAAATGGCGTCGCAAATAGGTGTTTTTACGACGGTCTCGTCAGAAAAAGAGTATTTGCGACGGTATTTTTCCCCCATCACAAATGGGATTTCATTTATATATAAAAAAGGTATATGCGACGGGTTGTCGCAGATATATTAGCTGCGATGGGTTTCTGACCCGTCGCAAATGGGAAATCTAAAAAATATTTGTGATGAAATTATTTCCAACAGACTGTCGCAGACATTTTTTTACGTTGGGTATTCTTCATGTCAAAAATGTTATAGTAAAAAAAATTACGACAGGACACCCCATCGCAAATATTCCCGTCGCAAATACTAACAAAAATAAAAATAAAATAATTAATAAAAATCGTATAATATTATATAAAAATAATAATAATATTAATAATATAAATAAATTCTATTTTTATAATATAAAAATATATATATAATATAATTATGAAATATTAATATAAAATAATAATAATATGAATATAAATAATATAATATAATATAATAATACAAATATTAATAATATAAAAAATTAATATAATAATATTATTATTAAATTATGTATATAATAATAATATTATTATTAATAATATAAAGAAATTATATTATTATAATATTAATAATTAAAATATATATATAATATAATTATGAAATATTAATATCAAAAAATAATAATAATATGAATATAAATAATATAATATTATATATTATGAAATATTAATATCAAAAAATAATAATAATAGTACTAATATTATTAATATAAAAAATTAATATAATATTATTATTAGTAAAATAAACATACATATTAATGAAAAAATAATATTAATATTATTAATATTAATAAAATTATAAAATTATAAAATTCTTAATATTAATAATAAATATAAAATATTAAAAGTAATATTACTAAAATAAGCAGACATTAAAAATAATAATAATAAGTAATAAAATATTAAAAAAAATAAAAACAAATTAAATCATGCAATATTTATACCAATATGAAAGAGGAATTGTAAATAGAAAATATGACAGTAAAATACAAACTCAAATGTTTATTACATGTAAAAAAAGCACTGGGGGTGGATAATCTGGAGGACCTGGAGGAGGTAGTGGAGGAAAATCCATCCCTAAACATTGAGTCAGACGATGCATATACTCCTTCTGCTCCTGATGTTGCTCCTCATATCGACGCCTCCCCTCATCCTGCTGCTAACGCATCTGCTCCTGCCATCGACGCATTTTCTCATCGTGCTACTGACGCATCTTCTCCTTCCCCTGACACAAATCCTCATAAGCTGACTCTGAGCACGTAGCTACTCCTGGTACTGTGAGGCAGAAGATGATGTCTCTACACGAGCTCCTCTCGAGCTGGACACTGACATTGCAGCAGTACCATAATAAGTTGTATGAGTCAAATGAGAGCTGATACCAACTACTCGGCCCTTTTCAAAGCCATACTGGGTCGCCTGCATCCAAGTCGTCTCATCAAAATGGTGGGCACTAGTCGGATCACCTGTCTCATCTTGACTCTCAGCCTGTGTATGAGAGGTCGCGACCTCATATGACTCCTTAAGTTTCAATTATAAATTAAACTAATGAAAATATTATATGCATTTAGTTTGAAAACTGAAAAGAAAATAATACTGACCATAATCTGACACTAGCGGTCACCTCTAATCTCTCCAGTAGCCGGATCAGTATATATCCTCTGATAAATGTCATACGTCATAATACCGGGCTGCTTGGATTCCTATATGAATATAAAATAAACTGTTTATATTTAAAGTTCTATAAAATATTAAAAAAAGTACTTAACAGATGCTCTCTATGCGCACTGAATGTACGACTACCAACTCAATGTGTCACCTCTTGTCTCCCATGATTTTGTAGACCTAATGCAGATCTCCTCTGAAACCCACCACCCAACTAGTGTGTACATAATCCATCCCAAACGTGAGATGAAATATACTCTGGTTGATGGGCTCTACATGACTCATCAAATTTTGTCACTCCGGCTTTCATCACAGCCGTCTTTCTCAAATTATGCAAAAACTGACGGAAACGGTCACGCATAGACACCACCCATGCCGCGTGGATAGTGGAATGCATGCTCTCATCGATGGGATACCATAAACACTAATATAACGTTATTAATGAATTAAATTTCAAAATAAATAATATTTAATTACATACCAGCCAATGATTGAAAATGGCAGCCTACACATCAGCGGGAATCTGATCCCATGTGAGCCAGGGCTGAGAAAAATAATTGCGCAAGATAGCGCTCCCCTGTCCAATAGCTATATGCGTAAAACTGTGGAAAAAGAACAAATAATCAAACAATTAGAATATAAATAAATTATAATGAAAGATAACTAAAATACACAGGTTATCATACCACCGCGTGTGCGCATCGAATCCAAGAGGTGGACGTCACTCCGAGATAGGATCTGGAATCATCAGTCTTGCAAGACCACGCCCCCTCTGAGTGCTCCCTATAGTTCCAATAGCCTGAGGGTCAGATGACTCAAGAACAACATCATCCATAGGTAGATCAGACTAAAGAAACTGATGAAATGTTTTTGAGTCCATCTAAAACTGGAAATGATTGTTATTAACAAACAGTTGAAAATAACTATTATGTATACATATATATTTGTTATGATTCTAACCAGCATTTTACTATGTCAATGTTCATCTTCATCATCATCTTCATAGTTTTCAATGTAAATATCTTCATCTTCCTCAACAACATCATCAATTTCTATATTAGTTTCACTTTTATCATCTCTTGTCATTTCAAATTCAGTTGTAATATCATTGACAACATTGTCACCATCGAACCTTAACTATGGGGTGTCCTCCCCGATATTCATGTCTCTTTGTGAAAAAGATGTGTTTTGAGGAGTTTCCTAAAAAATTTCATTTTCTTGCACTTCAGTGGAACCACATTCAGTTTGAGTAAAATGATTTTCACAAGATTTAACTTTTATTATACTCCACCAATCATCCAACTCTTTTACAGTAGCACGGTATTTTGCAAAATAAATTTGATGTGCCAGATGAGCTAATAAAAATGGTTCATTTACTGCAACAAGACTTTTATGTTTAATATCAACAATTCCATGTGTCGGATGAATACGCAAGCCTCTCTCAGTATCCAGCCATCGACATTTAAAAATTGTTACATAATTATGTCCCAAATAACAGAGTTCAATAATTTCATCAAGCATGTCGTAAAGGTCATCTTCAATATCTCTATGATGTGATCCCTTCAAACAAACACCACTATTCATTGTTTTCGTTGATTCCCCATATGCACGTGTATGAAAGCGATAACCATTCACCGCATATGCATTATAAGATTTAACCATTTTGGATGGTGGGATACTCAATATACGCAATCGACTATCAATCTTATCAGCATGTACAGATACCTAAAAATTTGTAAAACATTTATCACTATTACAAGTAATAAATTGATTTTATATGTAAAACCGAAAAAGAATGTATGTTACTAGTTTTTGAAACCAGTATGCAATTTTTTTCAGATGTTCTTCTTAGCCAGTTGATGTAATTTGTGGAAATTGTTTCTTGATATGATCATCATATAACCTACAAATACAATATGATTAATTTACTGTAATAGAATCTATAAAATAAGGGATAGGATCACTCACTGTACAATTGGTGACATTTATTCACAGTTGAGTAGAACATATGTATGAGCTCTATAATGTTCATTATCTGAAAGATATCTATCATGAACTCCACCAAAGCCAAGTCTGGGCTGATTGACAACTGAAAGTTGATTTTTCATATCATCATCAACATTCCCCTCGTTCTGTCCCATGTGGTTAAATTTTGAGGGATATTCAGATTCAAAATAATGAGAGCAGAAAAAAGAAATTTTCTCTTGCAAATAAGCTTCAGCAATTGAGCCTTCAACTGAGGATTTTTTGCGTATTTTTTTCTTCAATTTCTGCATGTATCTCTCAAATGGGTAAATCCATCGAAACTGAACAAGACCTCCACATTTTTCTTCATGTGGAAAATGTAATATCAAATGTTCCATTGAGTCAAAGAAAGATGGTGGAAATTTTTTTCCAGTTTTAATATAATTACAACAACAGCTTCTTCCAGTTTTCTTAGTGTATCGTATTCTATTGTCGTCTCACACATGTCTCAGAAAAAATATGATATATCTGTTATCGAATCCCAAATATTATAATTCAACAAACATCTTAATACAACAGGCATAAGTCTTTCCATTATAACATAACAGTAATGATTTTTTTAATCTGGTAATATAACCATTTTTAACACATCTGCCCAAGTTGGAATCATAGCCATCTGGAAGTCTCAAATCTGCAATCCACTAAAAAAATAATAAGAGACTCTCTTTGGTCAGTGTATAAGCTGCTTTTGGCTTCATTAATATCTGTGATCTGACATTTTCAGACAATTCAAGTTCGGGTCACCTGCAAATTTGGGCAAGATCTAATCATGCCATTACATTATCTTTGGTTTTTTCTAGTGTATCCAAAAATGTATTAAATAAATTATTAAAATAGTTCTTCTCAATATACATGACATCCAACATGTGTCGGACCAACAAATCAGACCAATATGGAAGATTCCAAAAAATGCTCTGTTTTGTCCAACTGTGTTCTTTCCCAAAGCCATGAATTTTCTGTCGGTTTATTGTCGGTCCAAAAGTGATGCAAGGTAATGAAAATACAATTGATTGTAACTCTGTACCTGAGATCATTTTTGGAGGTTCATCTCTTTCAATTCCGCCTTTTCTGAAATGAGATGCATTCCTCCGAAAAGGATGATCGATTGGAAGAAATCTTCGATGACAGTGAAAATAGCAAGGTTTTTTTCCATTCACGAGTATAAATGCTTTGTTGTCTCCCATATAGTAAGGACATGATTTTGGACCATGTGTACTCTAGCCAGATAACATGCCATATTCCAGAAAGTCACTAATTTTCCACATCAAAGCAGCTTTCATTACAAAATTCTGTTTCGTAGCAGCATCATATGTACCAACACCATGACTCCACAATAAATTTCACTCATTAATCAATGGTTTCAAATAAACATCAATATTATTTTTCGGATGTCCTAGGATTAATAATGTCAAAAAGATATAAGTCTCTTTCATCAACATCCATGGAGGCAAATTGTACGGAGTTATAAAGACAAGCCAACATGAATACTGACTACCAAAAGATACAAATGGACAAAAACCGTCATTAGAAAGAACTGATCACACTTTCCAGGATTCTAAAGAAAAATACGGATGCATTTAATCCAAATGTTTCCATCAATCACCATTGGATGGATGAATCAATCTTTTACAATTTGAAATATTGGTTTTGTGCCATGACATCATTGTCGTCATGTTCTGAGACATAAATAAATGTTGCAACCTGGGTGTATACAGGGAATATCTCTACTGTTTTACAGGAATCAATCCAGACTTCCATGATTGAGCTTCTTTATACCTCGATTTTCCACATGTGGGAAAACTATCCAACAACTCATTTTCACCAGAATATAAGATGCAATAGTTTGAACATGCATGGATCTTTTGATAACTAAGGCCCAGATTATGAACCAGTCTCTTGCTCTCATATTAATTAGCAGGCATCACATTTCCTTCAGGTAATAGTGCTTTAACCAAAGAAAATATATGATCCAAACTGTTATTTGACATTACATTATCTGATTTAAAAGCCATAAATTTTGCACCTTCTTCTAATTTTCTTATCTTACAACCAGGATATAATGCATCCTCAGTAGACCTGAACAAATCAGCAAATTCAGATGGTGCCAACTCAGGAGGTCAATCAACATCATCCTCGATTTCAGTTTGTTGAACGGATGACCCTGCAACATCATGTACTAAATTGTGAAACCGTGATGGATCTGGAATCAAATTATTAGTATCTTCTCTAGAACTGCATTCACCATGTTGATACCAAAAAATATAATCTGATTGAAAACCATAACGCAAGAGATGTTGTCCAACGATGTCAAATGTATTAAACGTTCTCAGAGCACATTTTTTACAAGGACACTTAATTTTCCCTTCTGAAACAAATTCTGGGTTTGATGATGCAAATGATAAGAAATCTTCAACACCATCAACATATATAGGATTTAAACTAAAACCGTTTGGATTTCTGTGTTGATTTATCCAACCACGATCATCTAATAATGATTGATATCGATTTCCTTGTTCCATATTCATATATATGTTTCTACAAAATTTAAAAACATTACTATTGTTAAATAATTTGATATAAGAAAAACAATATCCTAAAAAAGAGAAGATACATAATTACAGTTATTTCTTAGTAATTTCCAGTAGATTGGCGGCAGCTTATTTGCCTGACAACTCATCTCCTTGCAAAGAGATGAGTGGTCAGGGAAAATAGCCTCTTTTGTCCGACGGCTCATCTCTTTTTAATTTTCTCCCGACTGAAATCAGTATAAAAAACTTTCTCTGACATGTGTTAGAGAAAATTTGTCATACTGATTTTAATGGGAGAAAGTAGCAAAGATATGAGATGAGGAACAAAAGGTAGTCATCAATCCGCTAGAAATTTTGTCAATTTATAACCAAGTACTTGAATTTATTTTATATTTGATTAATTATTACTAATTATTACAAATCTCAATATTTCCAATTGATTTTCCTCTATTCTTAACATGTTCAAATCATAAAGGGTCGCCAATTTTCTAGTCATGCCCAATAAAAATTCTACATCAGCCTTGTCCAATGTAAACTCTATAATTTTCCTTACATGGTTGATCACCTCACAAGTAGTGTTGCAATAGGATGACACAAGTAATGTCGTTCTCATCTTTAAGAATCATTTTGCATGACCCTTTACTTAGATCATTCATCCTTGAAAAATTAAGAGAACTTCGGTATCATTCCCTTAATTTTTCAAGAAAGAATGATCTATGTAAAAAGTCATGTGATATGATTCTTATAGATGAGAAAAACATGACATGGGTTGTCATATTTCATCGCTACTTGCGAGGTGATCAAACAAGCAAGAATAATTATAGAGTTTACAATAGACACGGTTGATGCAATATTTTTATTGGGCATAACCTATAAATTGGTGACCCTTTAAGATTTGAACATGTTAAGAATAGAGCAAAACTTGTTGAAAATATTGATAATTGTTATATTTTATAAATATTTTATAATTTAATAATATTAATATTTTTTTATAAATATTAATCATATAATAATAAAATAATTATATTATTAGTATTATTTAATTATTAATATTAGAGTAATATAATATTTTATATGATATTACTATTTATGTTACTAGTTATATTACTAATTATGTTACTAATTAGTAATGTGAAGATATGCATATAGGTCGGGTGGTTAATCAATCATTGAATAGAAAAACAAACATAATTGACCGCTCATCTACTTCAATTTTTTTTCATTTGTGTGTTGAGGTTGACAGGAAACTTCTACCTCCACATGTAATATTTTCTTTTACTGTCAAAATTATAAACCTCATCACCTCTATACTGGCAAGGAGGTTGATAATTTTAATAGTAAAAGCAAATATTACATGTGGAGGCAGAAGTTTCCTGTCAATCGTCAACAGAAAAATGAAAAGAAAATTGAGGTAGATGAGCGGTCAATCACGCTTTCTAATTTTCCAAATTATTTTATTTTTAATTGTTTCCTAATTATTTTAAATTGTTTCCTAATTATTTTTATTTGTTTCCTATTATTTTTAATTGTTTCCTAATTATTTTTAATTGATTCCTAATTATTTTTAATTGTTTCCTAATTATTTTTAATTGTTTCATAATTATTTTTACTTTTTTCCTAATTATTTTTAATTGTTCCCTAATTATTTTTAATTGTTTCCTAATTATTTTTAATTGTTTCCAAATTATTTTTAATTGTTTTCTAATTATTTTTAATTGTTTACTAATTATATTTAATTGTTTCCTAATTATTTTTAATTGTTTCCTAATTATTTTTAATTGTTTCCTAATTATTTCTAATTGTTTTATAATTATTTTTATTTTTTCATAATTATTTTTAATTGTTTTCTAATTATTTTTAATTGTTTCCTAATTATTTTTAATTATTTCCTACCTAATTATTCCTAATTGTTTTTAATTGCTTATTAATTGTTTTTAATTGTTTCATAATTGTTTTTAATTGTTACCTAATTGTATTTAATTGTTTCCTAATTTTTTTTAATTATTTCTTAATTGTTTTTAATTGTTTCCTAATTGTTTTAAATTGTTTCTTAATTGTTTTTAATGGTTTTCTAATTATTTTTAATTGTTTCCTAATTATTTTTAATTATTTCCTACCTAATTATTCCTAATTGTTTTTAATTTTTTCTTAATTTTTTTAATTTTTTCCTAATTGTTTTTAATTGTTACCTAATTATATTTAATTGTTTCCTATTTTTTTTAATTATTTTTTAATTGTTTTTAATTGTTTCCTAATTGTTTTTAATTGTTTATTAATTGTTTTTAATTGTTTTTTAATTGTTTTTAATTGTTTCCTAATTGTTTTTAATTCTTTTATAATTGTTTTTAATTGTTTCCTAATTATTTTTAATTATTTTTAATTATTTTTAATTGTTTCCTAATTATTTTTAATTGTTTACTAATTATTTTTAATTATTTTCTAATTATTTTAAACTGTTTTCTAATTATTCTTAATTGTTTCCTAATTATATTTATTTGATTCCTAATTATTTTAATTATTTTAATTATTTCTTATATATTAAATCTAATTATTTCCTAATTATTTGATTATTATTTTAATTAAATATAATTATTTCTTAATTATTTAATAATTATATAATTATTCCAAATTAAATATAACTCTTTCTAATTATTTCTAGTTCAATATATTTATTTCTAATTATTACCAAAACATCCTCTGGGAGTGTCGAACCAAGAGTGCAGCAAGGCCTGTTGTCGTGTACCAGGTTACCCCGAGTCAAGCTCAAAACACCTTGTCAGAGTTTTCACTCCTAGGTACATATGTGCCAGAGCCACCTCTACTTGTTCGTATCCAGACAAGGATTATTTGGTACAACCACTTAATCTAATTATACTATATGGCTACTAAACATTCCATTAAAAAAATAAAATTAACAATTAAAAATAAAATTAACAATTAAAAATAATTTAACAATAAAAAAACTATAAATACCTTTGATATTTTGAAGTAGTTTGCACCTCCTAACTCTTTCTCTGCTCTTCTCATAAGAAAAAATTAAAATAAAAAAATTTACAACTTAGAACAGCAAGTTAGAGAGAGAGAGGAAGAAAGAGGAAGAGCGATATGAATGATTTGAAAAAAACGGATGGGGGGTATATATAGGTTAGAATATTTGCGATGGAATTATTAGCGATGGGATTCCATCACTAATACAAGTATTTGCAATGGTATACCATCGCAAATACCTTCGCCCGCATTAATTATGGGTGGCGGTTAAAAGGGTTTTTGTGACGGGCTCATCGCAAAAAGATGCTTGTCGACATACAATTAGCGACGAGCGGATATCCCCATCGCATATTTCAATTTACCGCCGCCGGTATTGGCAACGGACCTCATCGCAAATACCTTCGCCTGCATTTAATATGGGTGGCGATTAAAAGGGTTGTTGCGACAGGCCCGTCGCAAATAACTGTAGGCCGATATACCATTAGCGACGGGCAGATATCCCCATCACAAAATCCTATTTACCACCGCCGGTATTAGCGACGGGACCCATCGCAAATAACACCTTCTGAATATTTTTTTGCGACAAGACAATTACCCATCGCAAATAGTTTTTACCACCGCCAGGTACTTGCTATGGGATGAAGGCCACCATCGCAAATAGGCTTCCCACGTTTTGGCACGCAAACCACGCCATATCTATTGCGACGGGTCCTGTATTCCCATAACAAATAACTGACCATTTGCGACGGGTATATATTCCCATCGCAAATACGCTTTTCATCAGTTTTTTTACGATGGGATTTATTTCCATCGCAAATAACCCATCGCAATAATCGATTTTTCTAGTAGTGGAGATATCATATTAATCCCAAGGTATAGATCATTGAATAATTCTATATCTCAGTAGGGAGGTAATTCTGGAACGTCCTCATGAAATCTGTATCCACACTCCACCACCACTATAGGGAACTGAAAACACATATCATCCACTGTTCAAAAGGCCATTCTAGACAACTAATGAGTAATTAGTTTCACCTTCCTATGCATGAGTTCATCCTACACAATCTGGGTTACCATTTCAACCCCAATGGAAAATCTGGTCCCATTATTATTGACACACCACATCTTCCACTTGAAATTGTCTATCAGGGTATAAACTATTGATAAATAGTCTATACCTAATATGACATCATAAGGCCTCATCTCTTCTATAAATGGATTCCAATATAAAATCTCACCACCATGAGTAAGGAAACACTATTGTCAGAAGTGTGTGATTGTTGATTCACCTCCCGTAAAAGTCTCCAAATGCAAGGGTCGAGCCAACTCCTCAATCAGAATATCTAAGTCTCAAACAAGGTAATTTTGAATAAAATAATGACTTGAACCTAGGTCTATTAGTACTAAAGTTAATATATAAAAGACAAAGATCATAACTCATATCATCTGTGGATCCACAAACACCTGCAACTACCCCCTCCCATGTTCTCCAGCTCCCTGAGCCAAGTGTAGAACACTTGGGGTGGTGGTGGTAATAAGTCAAAGCATTAACCACCTCTAGTTTCTCTCCAAAATCATCTAATACAACCTAAAACCTAAATACCTATCTTCTCCTTCTACAACCTTATCCTCGCCACCCCATCAACTATTACCCTTCCTACCATAAGGCGGGTCAAAAAATATAGGGAATGATTTCCCCTACCGTCACATGAGTAGCACCACCTCTTCCTGGGATGACTAGACCCATACCGTGATCCCTGAATTATAGACCCTTTGTTATGGTTCTTCCTCCTAAAACTTCTCGTATGTCCAAGTCTTTGATTCTGACGTCGTCTCCCAACAGCTGAAGTATCTGCTCCTGTATTCCCACTTTTGGAAACCACTCTCTACATATTCTCAACCATGAAACTCTCAACTGCCAAAGATCGATCTAGCACCCCAACATTTGTAGGAATTCATAGAGTTATAAGGATGGATATGACATATCTATAAATTCCTTGCTCGAAGGTACAAGACCAAAATTATTGATCATGAACCAAATACTTCGAGTACCTAGAGAGGTTGGTGAACCTCAATGAATACTCAACCACTGTCTTACTACACTATGGGAGAATAAAAATTTCATCAATCCATAAATCCCTCTATTTATCTAGAGATATATCCTCTCTAGAAAGGAGTTCTAAGTATGACTATACTAGAGTCACCTCATTGTACGATGGGATTACTAAACCCCACCATAATCATGTATATCCCTAAAGAAGGCTCTATTAAAATACAACCATCTAATCTATCAGCGTCCCGAAAAGATGGAAAAATTGTTTCAACACCTCAAGATAGTTATCATCCAACATTGGATTGGGGTCGCCTCAATACCTGTGGGGATGTTATCACTGAAACTTGTAAAGAGTTATCATCTTGCAAACCTCATCTACTGGTACTACAGGCACCATCTACTACTCAACATGTAGTGGTATAACTAGTGCACCACTTATAGGTAACACATCTAGAACAAGTCCATGTATAGAGGTTTCTTCATTATGTAGATCATCCTCATTATCCTAATTCTAAATCTTTGCTCGCATATATCGCATAGCAATCCTAAAATAGACAAGATAATCCATAGTCATTGATTATATATGGATATCTAACTCAAGAAGGACATGGAAACCCTAATACATTCATATATGATGCATGTATCAATGTTTTCCATGAAACTAGTTTCTACATTTGACAATTAAAAATATAGGTGATCAGAGTCCTAGTGTATGGATACACCAACCATTTCACCATAATTAGAGTCCATAGCCTGAAATACAAACTCCAAACCCATAACATTGTATTCCTAAACTAATATCACACTCTGCTCATATGGTAGAACTGACTCCTTTGGTAACATTCTATCACGAACCATCCCAAAAATACATATTCCCTGACTCCCCAAGGCTTCCTCCAATAGGCCAGGGGCTGGAAAATAGTGTTGAGTATGCATAACAATAAAATTGGAGGTTCTAACCCAAGTACCTTTACACCCACACACATATCAAAATGCATAAAATTATGAAATGTAAAAAAATAGATAAACCATTCATACATACATTTAAATCCAAAAACCATAGTATGAAAATATGCATTGGAAGGAAAATGGGTCCAAATACAATAACACCACAAAGAGTCTAAAAAAAGTCCCACCAGAACATATAAATGGGTACTTCTGTCAAGATAACTGTAGGAACACACCTTGATCTATTTAGCTCACTAAGAACCATCTAGTCCTAGTTCCTCTAGGACTCCATAAAAAGGTTGATTATCTACATAATACAAGACATGTGTAGGAAAATCCCATTTATGGGTGAGTATAAAAATACCCAGTAGGAAACCCTGAAATCACTAAGAAAACAACAACAAGAATAATAGTAATCTATACATAGGAATATTTCTACAACACATATAATAAGAATATCCAGATATGCTCAACGAAGACACACAATCTCAAATTCACACCCATTAATCTAGTATAGGGATAATTCTTATAGATTCCACATAGCACTCATCCATGAGAACACACTCCAAAATTCAAATACCACTGATGAAATACATTCAAGATTTACTGCTCATTGGGTCTCTCCATTAGAATTATACATTAGAAGTATGAATAGAACAATTCAAAAATGAGTATCACACCCAAATCCATGTGGTACAGTAACAACTCAATATGGAATAACCCACTAAGTACAAAATCTGCACCTATATAGTGTTGGTCATGATTTATTACAAGAACTCCAACTAGGGATAGATAATTATAGAGGATGTCACTTTGGTCCTCACAAAAGTTTTCTAAATACTCTATCCATGAATTCCCATTAAAGGAATCAATATCCTATGAGTAGGATGTGATTCCATAGTAACCTTCATAGAAATAGATATAGGTAATTCTCCCAAATAAAACATGACCAAGATGAATAGAAAAATGGAACTAAAACAACTTTCAATGAGTACATGGTGTGTCCCTTCGACACCGGTTTCTGCCTATGTGAAATGACTAGTGTTTGTGTCCATGTCAAAGTACATGACATGTCCAAGACTGTGTACTCTTGATCATTTCCAAGTACATGGATCTTCTTATGTACATCAGTTCAGGTCATGTCCATGTCGATGTAAATGGAATTTCATTGACTATGTACTTATGGTTATGTCTATGTACCCTATGAGGTATAAGTTGAGCTTCTAGGATGAGTCACATGTCGTGTGATACAGAACATTCCACAGAAACCCTAGCGCCACACTTGGGGTCCCATATGGTGTGTAGCTCTGCAATACATTCTGTGTGTTGTGGAATTTTCCAAAACACTCAAGCTCTTCCTCCACGACATCGTTTGATCCTTTCACCCCCGAATCCACTGTGAATCTCACCAAGAAGTGTGGATATACTCTGATTGAGACTTTTCATCATTGCTCATTGGATTTTAGTCATCTGATTTTCATGGAAATTATTTATAGTTCATACTCATCATTATCGCACACATTTTCTAAAACTTTGATATATACAATACAGTCCGATTTTCTTGCCTCTACCTTCATTTTCTGATCCACTCATCGTATTATGTTTAGAACTGTATTATCAAATCTTTTCACTAAGAATTGGGTGTGAAATGGTTGATTCTTTAGTATTTGGTTAAATTGTGGCCCAAAATAATTTAATAGCATGAACAGACGAAGAATGATGATTGAAAAACAAGGAAACATGAAAAATAGGAATTAAAATTAGTCTTGTTTGGTTGCCTTTGATCTATTGTAATTAGATTAGTGAATGAATAACCATAACATCATAAAACAATATCTCAATAAATCCCCATAGATAAACCCATCCAGCAATATGAGCAATCTAAGAATCAATACATTGTTCAATTGATTTGTGTTCAATGTAGAAATAAATTATAAGGAAAGATTCCTAGAAATAAATAATAGGTAAGGATTCCAAAAAAAGAAATTTTCTACCTCAATTAGGATTGATAACTGACAAAGAATGAAGTTTCATCATTATCATTGGCGAGAATCTCTAATTGTGTTTCACAATGGTTGTCGATCATTGATATAGTGTCATTTATCAATGAGTGTTCCTCCAATGGATATCCAATGTATCTCTTTGTTTTTCAAGGTTATCCATCTTAGGGTAAAAAAATTTCCACAATCATATACTTATAGATGAATTAAACTAGGTTAGGTAATCAAATAAATTAATTTATTAATTTATTTTATTTTAATCATTTGCTCGTGATCATGTTACAACTCGAATGCCCAAATCATTCCAATGTTATTTCATTACTATGGTAAAACACATGATTTTAACTCAATGGTTCTATAATATTTTGGATCTGAGACTCCTTTTAGAATTTATTCCATGTTTTTAAAAAAACTACTTGCCCATGCATTTAATATATTTAATATATTTCTAAAATTAATTCTGGGAACACTATGCCTAGGAATTACACACCATATTAGCACCTTGTCTTGAAAACATTGCAAGATATATTCCAATATTTGACATGGAAAAGATTTGGATGCTATAATATAAAAAGGTGATGATGTGTTAAATGTTAAAAAATAACCAATTTCACTTTTTTAAATAGTCAAAAGGGACCCATATTGAACATGTTAAAAATATACCTCTTAAAACCATTATAAATAATGTAAATATTAGTTTCAAATGATGTTTATATTTGTTTTATGTATTAATAAAAACATTCATGGAATATTTTAAAGAACATTCATATTTAATGGGAACATTTTAAAACATTAAAAAACTTTTTAAAGAAAACTCCCTTACTTATTTGGTACATTTTAGATAAAAAGAACATTGAATAAGGGAAAATGAGATGTATTTTAAAACCACTTTAATTAAAGGAAATAATTTTAAAATAGATCATTATGAATTTCTATACAACGCACAATATAAATCATGTGGTAAGAAATTGAAAAGTCTCAGTGAATGGAAATTGAGGTGTATAATCCCTTACCTCAATTCGGGACACATTTTATATGCTTAATAAGAATAGAATAATAAAATTTTAGTAGTAATTTACTTGATTAGTAACCTTTTTCATGTTTATTACATTTAAATTATTCCTTTTATTTCACATATTTTCATGTTCTATTTAGTTACTAAAATGTTTAAGTTTTCATTTGATGTTTTGGGGTCTTTTAGTTTATGAACTCAAAAGTTAACTTTAGTGCATTAACTATGGAAGAAAGGGATCATGGTTACATTATCTCTTGAATCTGAAAAATATTATATCTATCATTTTTATACATTATAAATAATTTTATAATCATTATTGTACGGAAGTAATAGAAAATGTAGCATATCCTTTCAAGGAGATGGTAGTCTGTACATATGCATGAATGAAGTTTTCATTTATCTAATTGATGAATATTAAATAAATTATAAAAGGTTTTACTTTTATAAAATCATAATAATATTTTAAATATCAAATTTATTTATAAAATACATTATTATGAAAAATGAATTACATAGTTTTATTAAGGTGGTATTCCACACATACACACCAATGATGTTTTAATTTTCCAACAGATGGAAAAGAGGAAGAAAATTATATTTTCAATTTTATAATGAAATTATTATTTATTGAATAAAATAATTAAAATATTTTAGTATTTTTGGAATATTTTTTAAACTGGTATCAGCAGAAATAAACATGAAAGACTTTTTTTTACTTATACTTATTCTATGGAAATTATTCTACAAGTAACACATTAAGCCTTCTAGTTTTGGTATTTTAATGAGAAAATGACCTATTTTACATGGGGAGGATATTTTTTTAGTTATTTTCCAAGATATTTTTCATTCTTGAGTTCTCATGTAGTGTGGATAAGTTGTTATATTGGGGGTATCTTTAATAACTTAGAGAAGTGACACACATGTAAATATTATTTATTAATATAAAAGAGGTGTCATTATTAATGAAACTGGCACAAAATTTATAATTATTGTTCTAATGATTAGGTGAGATATTTTAATATCTTATTTACCAATTTAATTATGAATTTTTTTGATATTTTTTAACATTCCCCAAGAATAAACATTTGAGCTCAATCTAGCCTTTACCTTGGTGGGCAGTTTTCATATTAGTAACTTATTATTATGACCAAAAATGAAATTGACATTATAAAATAAATTTGACATGATAATTACATATATGGATTCCATTTTATAACATAAAATATCTATAAGTGGCAGAAATTAATTCTAATATAAGCATAAAAACATGTAAAACACATTTTTAGAAAAAGAACTTATTTTTATGTGTAAAAATGAATCTCCAATTATTTAGGAAAAAGACTTCTGATTTTCTATGATTAAAATTAATTTAATGGATTATTATAAATAAATTAATTTTATTCGACATTATATCCAAGAAAACAATAATTTAACCTTCTAAATACATGATTAAATGCAAAGAAAAAAAATATTTTTTTTATATTTAGAAATAAATTATGTTCCAAAAATTCAAATATATGTTTTAAAATTCAACATAACTATTTTAAATATAAAAAAAATAAACTAAAATTTGTCTAAAAAAAGGCTTCATATATTTTCCATCTATGTGTATATCATAATGATTTCATAAATATAGAGTATTGGTAAAATCGGCACTTTTCACTACTCACCCAAAAAAACAACTATTTTTTAAAAAGCCAAAAAAACACCTGAATATAATTTGATATTATGATAATAAAAATTAATTTCATTTTATAAAATGAAAAATTCGAAAATTTATAAATATAAATTTAAAAAAGTATAAAATATTATAAAAAACTACTTTAAAGAAAAATAACACATTTAATCATTATGTGTTCTTAATCATATGTCATATCAAATAAAAACTAAATAAATCATAATATATTATTTTATAAACTAAATCATTACAGTTTATAGTAATCATATTTTATAAGTTATTAATTTAACTTAGTATAATAAAATAGAGAGCTCAATTAAAAATAATTCTTTGAAAAAAAAATTATTAAATCATGTTAGTTTTGTATCCTTTAAATTTAAGAATTTTTTATTTAATAAAATATTTTTATTTACAATATTTTTTATTAACCTTATTATTTTCATAATAATTATCATATTATTTATTATGAACCATTATATTTCAATTTTTGGGTGTGAAACATGCTATTTTACACACACAAAATTAATATACAAGTACATATTGAAAAATAATGGTGTTAAATTATCCCTCTATTATAGAAACCATGTCCTAGAATTTTTTTAACCCTGATATACCACTATTTCAATACAAATTCATAACAGTTTCTCTCGATCCTTTGTTTTTATTGATTGAGGGGGGTTGCACAATCATTTTTGTCAGGTTTACCATATTAGTATCTAATAAAAAATCCCAACAGTTCCCACACCCATAACTGAGTAAAATCATTCTTTCAAATGGTTGGTAGGCCATCAGTGTTTTAAACACAACAGTGTACAGTAACTCACATTTTACGAGAATATGGGAGGTTGAGCTCCTCACACCATTTTTTGGGGAATTATTTCCAATTATAGGACTTTGTTATAGATTTAATTAGGATCATGAAATAATTCCTATTCCCTAATATGAGATAGGTTACACCTATTCTAATGACTTTATTAAAACCATGTGTTGATGGGAACAATTTTGTGCATCACAGGTTCTCCATATTTCACTTATCCATTTATGATTATTTTAGTTTTTATCCATGTTTGGGCACTCTGGAGTTTATTACAATCTGGGGAGGCAGTTAGTATCTTGGTTATGGGACATAACATCCACTAGGAATCCTATGTATCCTTTGAGAATAGGAATCAAAACCCACATAGTTTCCTTGACATGGCTTATAGTGATAAGGAAGGACTATACCTTGCAGTTTAACATCATTTCATAAGGATGTTTATATAGGTCTCAAGCCTTGATGAAGCATCTTATGTATCCTATTAAAACATGAATTGGCGTCCACATAGTTCATGATACATGCATCTTTAACATAAAATATGTGATAACAGAGGCATTGTGTGGGACGTATCCATTTTAGGGTTCGTTAAGTTGGATCATTGGGAGCATGATCCTTTCAGTGAAGATGAGATGTAATAATACTTACACCCCAATGAAGGGCCCGCACAGGGGTAATCCTCATCATGTTATTGTTATAATCATTATGATTCTATAATCCCACAAGAGTCACACTCACCTTGAGAAATAAGGAATATTAGAATATTGGACACATTGTGTGAGAGAGAATTTTTATGTGTTTTAAACATTAAAGTTTCCCCTTGAGATGTATGATTACAATCCTCATGGAGGATGTGGTATGTAGATTGAACCATTTTATGGTGTCCAACATATCTTGTTTATAATAGGAATTATATTCATTATAGTTTGATAATCCCTAACCCACTGACGGGTTGGATGTAATTGTGTGAATTTTCAGGGATTACACTTTAAGGGATGACTATGTATCATCCCACATCTCATCTTATAATGGATAAGGAAGGATGATATAATAAATAGAATAATTCAGCCTAAGATGTTAAGAATACTTAGGATAACGTGGTAAATATACCAGGGTGGATGCTCGCTAGAGGTCAGTCCCTAGTAAGGTGTCCTTTATATCATGTTTAAAAATTATTTCTGAGTCCATGTAATTTATTGTCCCCGACCAGCTGATGAGTTTGGGTAGGTGGTTACACATGAAAGAATCATTGTTATCCTCAAGGTTTATTAATTATAGGGACTTATACCGAGGTGTAATCCCATGTTGAATATTCATTCTTCATCTTTTAGAAGATAAAGAGGTACGATGATCATAAAAGGTATATTAAATATGCTTAGCATTGACTGCCTAATGTGGCTTGATCATCTGCCTAATATTTATAGAGTGTCAATTTGACATATAAGAAACATCCAATGGTGTCTTCCTAAGATCTCCAAGATGCTACGCATGATCAAATTGTATATTTCTAGCACATTTCACATAATTAAATTAATTTCATGAGATTTCTTTACATGATCAAATCAAATATATTCAGTTCCTTTTACATGATAAAATGACTTGTCCATAATTTCTTATTACGATAAAAGAGACTTTTCTATGAACCATTTCCTGATCAACCTGGCTTTTCTAATATGTCTACACATGATTAACTAACTTTTTGAGACTTCTTCACATGATTGATGTGGCTTATCTAGTATTTCTTTTCATGATCAAAGTGACTTATTTGGGAAAAATTTACATGGCCAAGTTGACTTTTCCATGGATTTTCAAATGATCAACATGGCTTATCCATGACATCTTTGATGATCAAACTGAATTGTACATAGGCTATTACCTGAAAATACTAATAAGTCAATAGAAAATAATATGATAATAATCTAATGTGTAGGGATACATAAGGGTATCATGAGACTAGTTTGGAGTCATGTGATCATGTGATTTTAAGTTAGTCACACAATGGTGTCTCATGAACATATCTAGGATCGTGCACGCATCCATGTGTTGAAGTTACATGTCCAAAGGGGCCATACCTCAAGGCCAAATGGACAATATTTATCATGGTAGGAGGAGTTCATGGACATGGTTTTGTGTCTTGGATTCACCCCATAGGATTTTTCTGGAAACAAAGAATTCATTCCCACATGTTTATATTAATTCCAAGGGGTGTTGTAATTTCTTTCCCAATGACATATAAGGTACCTACATATTAGTGTTACAAGAATGGAAAAAGGTTATCATTACATTGGGGGTGTGTAGTCGAGGGTTTATATCATGGTCATACACCCTAGGTTTTTCATGGAGTATTTTAAGTCTGTGGGTATATTTCTAAAGATATCAACATGGGTGTCCTACACATTAGAGAGATTTCACAGAATGAGCTAACAGATTCATCACAAGACTGAGGGTCTTCCAATTAACTTTCATGGAAATAAGGCACATGTCCAAGCCTTATATGTGCATCACATAAGAGTGGTCTTCATGAGATAATTTCATGATCATAATTTCATCACATGATCTCTAAGGGATCATGTGTGGGGCTCTATGAACATACACTAAGGATATATATTGTTTATGCATGCATGGATGAGGGTTATCATTAATGAGTTATGAAACTAGTAAGGAATCATGTGATCACATCAATACCTCACATGAACCATATTTCTCTTACTAAATTCATATGATATTCAATTCATTACGAATTTATGTGATCTTTAATGGATCACGTGATGGATTTTCATGATCACCTAAAAAAATTATTCCAAAGGTGGAAGCCCATTGTTCCTCATCTTCTTTGCTTCATCACTAGGATCCCCATCTACATTCTTTTTTATTATATTAGCATGTGTGTTTCTAATATGGTAAGGGTTTATATAGACAAAGGGAGTTGAACTTCCTACCACTTTTTAAAGAGAAAATGGCACGAGCACTAACTTGAGGCAATGGATAGCTTCACATAATTAATATCATACCATCACAAGATGGATTCACAAGATGGAATGATTGGAATCTATGAAGTATAAACACAATTGGATCCAATGGCATCTCATGATCACTTTCTATTCATATTATGGATATTTGGACAATTTCCAAGGGCTTCACCATGATGGATTCAAAGGCTTCACATGATCCAATGGCATTCTAGTGAATGACCACATTAAGACTTCTCACAATAGAATAAATGAATAAAATTAAAAAGTTGGATTGAATCCATGATTGGGGAGTTATGTTATTATTTATGGGAATCCACGGGGACATATGAATGGATTCACATGAGCAACACACATTGATCACATGAGCTTCGGAAACCCCTGTGGTGGATTCATGTGGCTCACTTAACCACCTTCATGGGACGCCTCTAATTTCTTTGGAAGATGTCATGCTTATGAAATAAAGATGCTTGCATAGCCCCATGATGATGAATATATCCCTTTTTCTTGGAATAATTGTCAAATAAGGTCATCAGGGTGGTCATCAAGTGATTGGACGATGTCAGGTGTCTTAGGCTTGAACTAGTGGTGTCTAGAGTGTCACAGGCAACATGGAGGTTGAAGACGATGTAGGGGAATGATTGGATGACCTATATTGTATTGATTGGGTGGCTGAGAATTTTTCCATAAGTTTTTTATGGAGGAAAAGTTTTCATAACACTTAGCCTACCCGTATTTATTTCTCACATGGATGGAGTGCAATTAATGAATGATTCATTGGCTGAATTTCCTTTAGTCGATAGTGGGTTTTGCGCCCACAACACATACACCATTCCCCCACCAGCCATACGCTCCCATTGTGTGGCCCACATAGAAACAGCTGCATGAACCCCATGAATGCACCACATGATAAATTCTCACCAACACTCTCACCTCTCAATTGGTTGGCTATATGGCTCTCAGGGTGGGCTTCAGTCGACTCCCACATGTGCTATTAGTCAAGATGATTAGCTGGTTAGCTTGGCTGGCTGTCTCCTAGGGCAAGGTTGAGGTGACTCTCGCATGGTCCCTTAGTAGAGCTAGATAGTTTGTTATCTTGGATTTTCAATATATTTACTGAGGGGTAACCATAAATACATAGAAAAGATAATATAAGAAGAATGGATAAAATAAATTCCATAACCTTATTAAAAATAACCCGTCCACCATCCTACATTAATGACACTTCTCAACCCATGAATATTACACTTCATACATCTCGAATATATAATAGAAAAATGCTTGAGATGAAATTATAGCTGTCAAATTTCACCCCCCCCACATTAAAATAAGATTCATTCAAGACCAAAAGAATCTGATTCTATGGTGATCTTATATAACTCTTCTAAATATATGAACATTTTATGTTATATTATATTGATCCCTTCTAGAGAATTTTGGGAATTTTGATCCTAAAATAAGAATTTTTATAGATTATTTGATGGAAAATGTGACTTTTGGAAATAACTTGCAGGTGGATCCAATATAAGAGGCCTGAATGTCGCTGCACATCCTAAGGAAATGGGAATCATGTCATATATAGTTCTATGATAAACTCCTATGCAAGTAAAGCTCATGAATAGGGATCATAGGTTCACGGATGAAGAACTCTATGATTAATGTAATTACATGGATCTAGATTATACATAAAAAGGGGAGTTTCATCACTTTTTGACAACATCATGGTAAGGGACCAATGTTCTAGTGGTGATGTTACAAAAATATAGATCTCATGACACATTTTAGACCAAAAAAATTAGGCCACTCTTAGTATTTTAAGGTCTTATATAATGGACCAATTCTCATGTATTTTAAAGGCATGAGAAAAGTAAGTACCATTATGTAGGTCCTAATAAAAAAGAAATGGGCTCTAATTTATACCTAGATCAGTGGACCTAGCGAGTATTGATAGATTTTTTCTTGGGATAAATAATAGTCCCATAAATATTTTTATCTCATTTGTCTCAACAATACTATTTTTCTAAGCATCATATGGGGAAATAATAGTTGAGTGGTATTAGATGTTTCTCAGTCCATCCATTATTCAGTTTTCAACCTGAAACGTTTTATGCCTTCTACATTTTATAACTTCTCAATACTGTCTGGATCAACAAAAGTATGTTTCTAGCAACTAGTGACTTAACTTTTTAATAGGATTCCATTTTCAGGTTTTCAACCTGGTGAGCATTGTTTCTATTTCAATTGGATACTAAATGGTCATGTAAACTAGGTCATTGTTGTGTTGTAGCTTGGGGTGTTCCAGCTCAGACCATCTGCAGCTATAGTTTTCGGTCTTCTAACTCGGATCATCTACTACTATTAGTGTATTGTTCATGAAGTAACATTCCATGTGTCATTTACTATCATGTTGTAAGGAGGTAATATCTATAGTTTAATTCCATGTGTTAAGGATGAAAATTTAGGTGTAGTTTGATGTCTTACTACCATGAAATGAGCCACTGTCCGGTTTGGAGTTTTTCTATCAGGTCTTGAGATATTGTGAAATTTAATGACCTGCTACCAATACTTGAGATGTTGTACAATTTAAAGTCTTTCTACCAAGTCTTGAGATGTTGTGAATTTTAAATTTGTGCTTATAATAATTTAGATTTTTTTAATTTAAAGTCTTGCTTCTAGATATATATATTCAGTGAAGTTTAAATTCATAATTATAGGGCTTTAGAAGCCATGTAGTTTAAATTCATTCTTTCAGGACTTTATATTTTTTTAGTTTAAAGTCTTTATTCCTGTACTTGAGATGTTATGCAGTGTAATGTCTTACATCTAAGACTTGAGTTCATGATAAGCTTGTCGAACCCACATAGATAGTTGGAGTTTGGGTTGTGTAATTCATGTGTCAATGAGTTTGAACCAGAGAATGGGGAATGGGGAATACATACCCGAGTTGACCCAAAACACCCTAAGGTGCTATGTTCTTCCATGATGTCATCATGGATCACAAGGATTGCAGTTTCTTACATGAAAGGAATATATTCCACTAGTTGGAAGGTTAAATACCCTTATGCATGGGACCATATGTATTATTTGAATGGTCATGTAAAATGGATCCCCAGTCTTTTCCAAGGTCCATTGGAGTTTTTTTAGGACTCAAACTTCTATATTATGAAGTTAGTTATGGAAAAAAGATCTATCCAAGAAGGGTTCTATCACCCTAGGGAATTTAGCCATTATTTGGGAGGCTTTTTCCCTAAAACCATGTGGTTTTGAGTAATGTGGTGTGGTCCATCAAAATATTTAGGAATTTATTGGAACATTCCTCCATTGAGAAAGGGTACAATAATCATCAATGTAACTTCAAGGATGTTGAATCTTTTTGAATATTCTAGATATGAGAATTGTAAATCATGGTCTAAGAATATCATAATGAAATAGAGGATGGAACCAGTTGGTATAGGTCAACCATTAGTATTGTTGGAAGATTAAAATGTTCTACACATTTGGGAAAATAACTCATATATTTAAGTGGATACTTTCTAGGACCAAAGGGTATTTTTGGAAGAACAATTCCATTTTACCATTTTTCTATAGGGAAGATCCGAGAACAAGGAAGCCCATGGTACATGGGGTTCAAAGAGAAGGTTATCAAATTGAGTAACTTTTTGTGTTATCTTAGACTTTAAATACATGAAGGGGTTTATGAAAATTGGAAGATTAAATAAGGGATTAATCACCCTAATAGTTGGGTCACCACCTAGTGAACATGTTATCAGAGAAATAAGATGCAAAAAATCATTATTATAATTTCTTTATGAACTAGGGGGTCCAGGGATCATGGATTTATTTTCAATAGGGATAAAAAAGTGAGCCCCATGATATTTATGACTTGTTTATTTATTCGTAAAATATTTCCTAAACTCCAGAGATAAAGATTTTAGCAAACGAAGACCTGGATTTTACTCATGATTACCTTTCAGATTTTTATCCTAACAAGTTTGGTGCCTCTTTCACTAGTATTTTTAAGGAATATAGATTTACACAATTGATGTATAAATTTTAAAGTTGTAAAAAATTACCCAAGTGTATACAATTTAAGTTCATGACACACATAAATCCAGTATGAGGGTGATGTTTCACAACAACCTAACTAGGATACCCAAGGTCTATGATACTTCTATATCCTTTATAGAGGTAGAAAAAATTTAAATCATGGGTCAAGGTTTTTGGGTCATGAGTAATGGTATGGGACAATCATGCTGGGGATGACACAGAACACCTTAAGGTGATAAGTTATTCCATAGTAATTTTAGGGTCACAAGGATTACAAATCACTTCATACAAGTCCAAGATATCTCTAGTTAGTAGGCCAAAGACCTTATGCGTCAATAGCATTGTCAAATAGGGATATATCTCTTCATTTTTAGGGGTCATTAAAAGTTTTTGGAAACTTGATGCACTGAATACATGAAGTGTGATTTATGGGTTGATGTGCTTACACGATGATTGAATCACCCCATACTCTGGTTGACTAGGGTCAGGTTCATGTGGTCCTTTGAAGAGGAATTATAATGGGTGATGGAATGAAAAATTTTATCATCATGTAGTGATGATGTATTTGTTATGTAGTTTAACATCATGCAAAAAAGAAAATTTTCCTTGTATTTTAACATCATGTGGTAAGGACATAGGAACTGATTGGGAATTGTGAAAGATGTCCTAAGGGACAATTTTCACTAATTGGGGGTATATAGATTTAGTGAACATATTTTATCCATAAAACTAATTATTAGGGGGTTTACATATTCTAGATCCCTTCTTACATTGATTTATCTCATGCACAATCAATCCATACATAAATCTGACTCGTGCATAGGTAGAGAAAGTTTGTATGACTCAACCCACTTTAAAAAAGGTATATTCAATTCTAATGATTGGAATTACCTTGGATTACCTATGCATATTGTAATGGAATTAATCATTCCTTAATCATCTACTTTAAGAATATCCCTCTGTGTAAATGTTACTCATATGCAGGGGATATGATCGAGAGTGATAGAAGCCAATGGTGGAGTTTGAATTGGATGATTCAGATGTCACTGTGTATCATGTGATGAAAGAAACCAAGTCACATGTAGTTATTGATATCTCCATTCATAGGTATAACCCATATGTTGGAGTGGTTCATTTTTATTATTTATATTTTCATTAGATCCAATATTGGAGATCTAAGAATCACTATATATTCTATGATGATAGTAATCAAGCCACATATAGTTATCAAAGGAGAAACTCTCCATGCAGGTCTACCCTATACATAGAGGGGGGGATTATTCCCATTTTTTCTTTTTGTATAGACCCAGGATTGGAGATCCAGGCATCACTATATATCCTACACTAAGAGGGATCAATCCACACATTGTTGTTTAATGAGAAACTCTCCACATAGGTCTAACACATTTGCAAAGGGGGGAATTATTCCCGTTGATAATTACATATAGACTTGGGATTGGAAATATGGGATTCACTCTCTATACTATAGTAATAGGAATCAAAAAAATATATAGTTATTAAATAAGAAACTCTCCATGCAGGTCATACCCATAGGCCGAGGTGGTATTATTCCCATTAATTGTTGTTTTTGGTCATTGGATTGGAAATATGTGTGTCACTATGTATCCTACATTAATAAGAATGAATCCACAATAATTTATTGAATGGGAAACTCTCCATGAAGTTCTTAACCATACGTATAGGATAAATTGTTCTTGTATATTGTTGTGGCTAGACCTAGGTTGAGATATTTGGTCATCACTACATATCCTGTGATGGAAGGAATCAAGAAACACATAGTTCTTATATGAGAAACTCTCCATGTATGTATGACCCAAATTTAGAGGGGGGGGAATTGTTCACATTCATTATTGTGGATAGACATAGGATTGGATATCCATTCATCACTATATATCTTATAATGATAAGAATGAATCTACATGAATTTCCTGAATGGGAAACTCACCACATTGGCCCAACCCAAATGCATAGGGGGGTTTTTCTCGTTGATTATTGCATCTAGACCCATGATTGGAGATTCAGGTGTCACTACATATCCTATGATGGAAAAAATCAATACACACATAGTTCTTGGATAGAGCTGTATTGAGAAACCAACACGAATGACAGTGGTCTTATTAGGAAAGGCCCATAGTAGTATAGATTTATATCTTACAAGAGACATCAACCATGCACTTTAACATCATGCATTAAGGGAATATGGTGTTCCATTTAATGTATTACATCCATTACCATCATAAACATGATATGAACTAAAATTATTCAATCCTACAAGGAATCCCATACAAAAATTATTAATCCTACATGATCTATGCTCGGTTTGAGAAACAAAGAATGGGAAAGGTTTCATTCATGGAACATAGGTGATTAAAACAAAAGAAAGGGAAATTTTTTATCCTATGGTGTGCAGTCTAATATAAATTATATAAGTGTATATATATATCTCATTAGAAATGGAATAAAGCCTTATTTAGTTCTCGAAAAACCTAACATCAAATGAGAGGAATGTTAACCATGAGCTTTAATGTCATTTGGTATGGATGATGGTTACCTGACATGAAAAATTAATGCATGAATCCCCCATAAATGTTGTTTAGGAATTAAATAAATCATCTCATGAGAGGCATCCTATTTTTTTGATATAAGGTTTCATGATCTCATTTCATAAGGGATCATATTCTTTGTACATAGGGTAAGACTACATTTTAACGTTATGTGTCAAAGACTTTGTTGTGTAGTTTAATTTCTTCTAACTGTTACTAATATATTGTGGCTAGACCAAGGATTTAGGATCATGGTGTTAAAAAATTTCCTATTATGGTATGGATCAAGAAATCCATAATTATTGAGTGGGGAGACTCCTTATGGGGATCTGACTCACATGCAAGGATGGGGTCACTTCATTTTTATTTCACACAAATATTGCTCATGTACAATGAATCTTCCATGAAATGATTTTCTCTATGAAGTTCAACATCTCAAAATATGTATATGAGATTATTATATTTTAGATTCTTGCTTTTATGAAATCATTCAGGAAATTTAACATAATGTTGTAAGGATGTATCTATCATTCAGTTAAAGTCATGCGACCAAGGCATATCTATTGTGAAGTTTATTGTTCTGAGACAAGGTTGTTTTACTTGCAGTTTAGCATTTTTAATATATGACATTTTCCATGTAGTTTAATATCATATTATATGGTCCTATCATGATTTTTTACTTCATGTGACCAATATGTATTGTTCAATTAAATGTAATTTAACCAAGATGTATCATGCAATTTAACATCATACGAATAGAATCTATCATGCAGTTTAATGTCATGTGACTAGGGATTTGTATGTATTTCAGTTTAGAGTCTTTATTCTAGGAAATAGTATGTTGTGTAGTTTAGAGCCTTTATTCAAATAATTTGTATCATAATAGGCGTGAATTCTCATGGATGCCTTCTTGGATCCTTAATGGTCATCGAGTTAGCCTAGGTAAAGTGTATCCACAATGGAGTTCATCCAAGGAATTTTTGTATAATTATAAGTGAACAAATATTAATGTTTCTTTGGAAATGAAATACACAACTCCGGCTCTTCAAGAGGCATGGAGATATTAATATACATAAGATATGGGTCTTTTATCATTATTAGATTCATCTGTGTGATCTCATCTATGGTGGTGGATAAACCATCCCTAAATGTGGGAGGGGAATTATTAAGGACATCCTCTTCATTCTCCACCTTTGATTCTGTGGAGGAATATTTAGACATGGTGGGTAATTTGATGGTATATCTATCACTATAAAGGTAAAAGAGGCCATTAAAAATTGATAATGTCATCCCGAACTTTCAGAGTCATCAAAGAGAGATCCCAAATCCGATTTCTTTATTTTATGAATCCACTGGGGGTAAGAAGAGCATAGAAAATTGGGATTATGTCTATTTCCTCAATCTGGTTTTTGTGTACAACATAATTATTTTGTATCATACTCTAGGTATTCTCAATGGAAGTCCCTAAGCTAGAGTGATCTTCGACAGTTGATCCCATGATTTCCCCTATGGCTATGAAATTATGGGATTCTATATCATGGGATATTTTCTATACTAGGGAAAGGGTAAAGTAAAATGATTCATACTTTCCCCATCATTAGATACACTCATCTGAAGAAATGTTCCCAATCATTTGGAGAGTTGTCATGTTACAGATACAACATGTCGTACGTTCTTGTTATTATAATCTAGTCTTGGGATACAGAGAATGTGACCATTTCTTGAAAAAAGGGGTATATTTACGATCTTGAGGTGACCCTAATATCCTTTATAATAGAGTATTTAATCATTTAGTCTATGATAATTCTTCTATTAATTCAGGAGAATGTAAAGCATGTAATCCATCTCTGACCCATTTGGGATCTCATAATAGGAAGTGGAAATGGATCTGATCACGTTTGGGGGGTTGTTTCCATATAAATATATCTATGTATCCATGTCATCCTCTTATTCATCGGGACTATATTTTTAGACTGGTTCAAACCATAGAGGTTTCCTTTTTGGGTCGCCTACCGACCAAGGTGATGATTTTTATATGGTTGGTGGGGGAACTATATACTGTTATCCCTAGAGATTCAACAACAACTTTATATGAAGGTGTCAATTTTTTTAGGGACTTTCTATATGAGGGTGTCTGGAAAAGGGGAATATTTCCTTATCTGGGAGAGAGATATCATTTTCGGGATGTTGACTATCGCAAATTTTAAGAGTAGAGTCTCTGCAATCCATATAGACAGTACTATGAGAATTATTAAAAAAAGTAGTGATCATCATATGATTTGGTTAATGATTCAAATAACCCTTGTGGTGTTGAAAATATGCATTAAATAGTCTCAATTACATAGACATTGAGCATATTAGGGATATAAGCCTCATTCTACATCATGTCCATAATATTATGACCTACCTTTTGGGGTGGGGTAGGGATTTGAGCCTGTTATATGAAGGATTACAAAAAATGTTGACAATTTTCTGGTGTAATGAGGATATGATCCTATTTCTGCGAAGAATCTAGAGTTTTCTAGGGAGATTCTATATTATCAGTTGGAATATGAGCCTACCAATGGGTTATTTCTATAATATTTCATTCAAATGTAGTTGAAATGGGTATATGATCCCTATTTAAATATGCATTCCCAAGAGAGACGTGCTAATGGACCTCTGTAATGGGAGAGTGGATTTAAACCACTTCTTTTATAGATTATAAAGGATATTGGTACTATATTTTGTATGTGGAAGTAGGGATATGATCGTGGATTTAATGATCTCTTATAATATTCCAAATAGGTTCAATAAAAATAATATTAACTTGTCTCAAGGCATGTTCCACTCTCACATGGTGAGCCTTGGATGGAATAGGGATATGAGCCAGGTCATATGCCTTGGGAATATTCCACTATCCTTTTATTGGTAGGAATATGACTACGTCCCAAGGAATGTGCTTCTATCACTTGGTGAGACCGGTCAGAATGAGGATATAATCCCAGTTCTATGCCTTTGGAGTATTATTATAGACTTTTTTATTAGAATATGATCCTATACTAAGGAATATACCACTCTCAGATAGTGATCCATTTTTATAACGGTGATATGAGGCTAGTATTGTGAAATTGGAATATTCCACCAGACTTTTTCCTATAGGATTATGAGTATTTATCGAGGAATGTGTCTCTCTCACTTTGTGATACTTAGTTGGAATGGGGATATGATCCTAGTCATGTTCCTTGACCTTTACCATAAAATTCCATTAATCATCATGTATGAGAGAATGAATATGTGATTGTTACATAGTAGCAACCAATTCATGTTGACCATGTTGGTGTGTTTCATTACCTATTGGGATAGTAATGTGTACTTATACATACATCATCACTATAATATACCAATGCAGATACTTTTTTAAATATAGTATTGTCTCCTTAATAGGGTGTTTACAGGGATATATTCTTGTAAAATCACTACATCCAGGATATGCTGGTTGATGTCTTTGATTGAAGTGGTGATGTATGCCCACTCTTGTCCCCTTTGTTCATCAAAATATGATGATGTAATTTTTGCATGGGGATGTGTATCTAAATTTCTCCATTCTTGTTTCCCAAATAAGACAGAATAATTTTTTTGTGATACCATAGATATAATCATTGTCCCTCTGGTTCGGATATTTCTACATTAGATAAGGTTTCCATGAAGCCCAGATATGAGTTCCTAGGGAGGTGGATGAAGTGCGGACAATTTTCTCCTATCAACCATTCAAATATATGATTCTCTGCTAATTTATATAGAGGCACTCATGTCGAATCCTCAATGGTGGTATAAATTTTAGAGTCGATTGTTTTTGTTAGTTTTCTTTTAATTGGGGGGTTTGTTTTTGGAGCTTAGATGAAATGATTAATTAATGAATATTGATTTATCAATTTAATAATCATTGAGTGAGTTCATTATTTGTAATTTAAGATTATCATATCATTGAGCTTTAAATTATATTACAATAAATTAATGCCCATTTCACAATATAATTTTTATCAGAATGACGAAGTGTTAAGGTTTAAATCCAAGACATAAAATAAATAGGGTTCTAATATCAATTAAATCTTGTTTATAGTAGTGTATTTATGGTTCCAGTAATCCATGGAAACCACTTGTTAAATAAATCATGTCATTAATCCATAACATTTTAAGTTCAACATACACCATGGTAATTTAATGAATATTCGTTGAGAAAAAATATCAATCACTTTATATATCAAAATTATGAATCGCCCCAATTGGATATTTACTCATAAATTAATATGGTTATTAATCTGGTAATATTTTTTTATGGTGATTAATTATAAATAGAATGAAAATAATGGGATAAGAAAATATTTTTGTATCGAACACACACACAAAAAATGTGATGAGAATAAAAAAGGGACTTTTGATTGAATGATGAAGAAAAATAAGGGAATGGATTTTAACTTTATTTCAAATATTTTAAGAGTATTAATATTTAAGAATAGAGGGTGTATGATTAAAATAGAATATGAAGTAAAAAATACATTAAAATTCAAAAAAAATTGAAAATAACTTACGCAATTACAAATGAAAGGAACACAAAACTAAATTAATACAAAGAGAGGAGGAAGGGTCTCTCAAGTGAAATCATGAGTTTGGAAGGTCCTACCAGACCTTTGGAAAGTCTTTGGTCATTCCAATTTATCTTTCACTCTTCTGAAATTCTAACTCCATGCAAGGAGAATTTGGGGATGCATTTATAGCCCAAGGTGGTGGACTGCATTCATTCCAAATATGCCTTTTCACTTGGATCACAACATTTTCCAACCAAATAGTAGAATATCAAGATTGGAAATTCATACAATTTTTATATATTGTTTTCCTATGTCTAAACTGAAAATTGGGTGGCCATTGGACTTACGTAGTAAAATTTATGACTTTTTTACTGAAAATTTTTCAGTTGTCTATTTTTATCAACACTTTTTCGATGTCTGGAATGTGAATGGATTTTTAAATATGAATATTCCCTCAAATACGAACACTTTCTTTAAAAAAGTCTTCCACCTATATCTTCTATTTCACATTGTAAAATATATTCTCTAATGGATTTCTAGATCAGAAGAACAACAAATAAGGGTGTACTGATTTCAGTTACCAGATAGAATTGTGGGCTATACTTAAAAATTTTTGTTCGGGCCATTTTTCATGAATTTGGGTCTTGAAATTTTTATCTATGTTTAATTTTATTGGACCCCAAATTTTGGTGTAGAATCAAACGGTTTGAACTTCTAGATGGATCCCAAAAATTCAATCTTCATGGCTGGTACAGTTTCTTTACAGATTCATTGGGTCCTCTTGTGTGGATCATATGACCCTTAAAATAGATTAATTGGACAATGATTGCTTCTAATGATATGATTGAAATTGAATAAGTATCCCTACAAAAAATAAGAACGCAATTTGGATCATCAATATTAGAGTTATGATTAAATCATTTAACTAACTTGGATCTAGATCAATTCAAATAATACTCAAAAATTATATTTAATATTAAAATATCAATATATTACACCAATTATGTACATATCATAAAAATCATTAATGGGAGTAAATAAAAGGTTATTAATAACATCAAATATCCCACACTTATTCATGTGCATGTCCTTATGTAAAAAAATATAAAAACATAAAAAACTCATTCTCACTCACCAACCAAATATAAATTTTTTTGTCTTCCCTAATGAAGGGAGGTTTATACCATTTTAGTCATAAATGTTGAATTCCATCACAAATTGTTTCAAAAACAATATTCCAAAAACTATTCATTTTTTCATGATCAAATTACAAATGGAAAAATATGGCAATCAAAACATTATCCTCCCAAGATGATAACAATTTATTTCTAGAGGTTCTTTCATTCACAAACTAGAAGTAAAAAAACATAGAGTTTGAAAGATATTTCATCTTCCATTCCCTATCCTAAAGTGAACAAGAATCTAGAGGTATTTTGAAGGGTTTTTTCTATGGATATGGGATGATAGGAATTTAATATCCAAGAGAGAGAAGAAGAGGGATAAAACATCCTCATGGGTAAAATAATGCACAATTTTTTTGAAATGAAACATGAAAGGAAATGGAAACACATATTTACAAGGTCATTATTGTGTGAAGAAAGGAACATTAGAAAAAATTGAAGGGGATGAAAAGATGACATATTTACAAAAAAAACTTCTCCCAGTAACATAATTGTTCTTTTTTATTTTTTTATTTTTTTTCATGTTTTAAAAAAGTTGAACTTGAAACATATCTCACACTAATCTCCCAAGCCATTTTTGATATCCTCACAACACTAATTGTAATAGTTATAATAAGATCAAGGGTTTCAGAAGAGTGTTTTTTTCTACCAAAGACACGACCCTTTTTTCTTTTTTTCTTGTTTTTTTCATTTTTTTGAACACTTGTCAATAACATTTACCAAATTACCTAAATAAAAGTGCATTCCAAAAAAAATATTGAATGACAACCTCTCCCCAACACTAAAATGGATGTGTGTCCTCATGATTATGAAAACACATTTAAAATCATGTAAATGGAACCCAAAATTAAATCCATTCCATCCACACATAAATTTCAATAAATTATGCAATATAATTCCATGTATATTTTGGGTGGTACAAAGCATTGGTCTGGTAATGTGGCTATCAAATAAAAGGTTTTCATTGGTTCTAAGGGGCTTTCCAAAGAAGGATTAATGTAAGGTAAATGGGATGATATTTGGCTATTTTGATTCTCATGTGTTTCATAAAATGCCTCTATCATATTCAAGAACCCAAAAGTAGGAAATTCAAATCAAAGGTCTACAAACTCAAGACTGAAAATCGAGGGTGAAGAAAGCACAAAATGAATATATGGTCATAGGTGACCATGGCATGAAAGAAAATTTTGTTCCTCGTAGTTGGGGAAGAATCATTTTCTAAATCTTAAACTGAGCATTAAAATTTTTTTGGTCATGACATAAGATTCGTTATCCAAATTCATGATGAAAATATAAAAAATAAATGAAAACATATGTTTTTGACTCCCAAAATGGATGGATAAAATTTCAAAAGTGGATGGTGAGTAAGTATGACTCTTTTGGATTTTTTAGTTTTTATAGTTTTTTAGTGCTTTTAAAATAACACCTACACAAATCGTAAATAGAAAAAGAAATTTTTGATGAAGGAAGTGGTAAAAAATAAAATAGAGAGGAAGAAGAAGAAAGAGGGAGAGAGTGTAAGAGAGGGAGAGTTAAAGGTAAAGAGGTGCCCTATGGTGTAGAATTCGTGGGTTATTGACCACATCCAGTGGTGGGTCTGATGTAGATGTTGTGGATCCGATTGAAACCAATTTGGTTCGAAGGATTTTCACTACTAGAAATTTAGTTTATAGCCATGGTTTGAAACCATGGATATAAGCCCAAAAACCATGGCTATACACACTCTCTAAAGACCCCCTTACACCCCCCTACACACACCCCTGAAGACCCCCTAACACCCCCAGCATCCCCCCTTTTACCCCTATACAGCCCTTACAGTAGCCCTCCCCCTGAAAAGACCCCCCCCCCACTCTCCCTACAGCCCCCTTCCACCATGCAAAGAACCCCTACACTCCCCCTGGACATCCCCCCCCAGACAGACCCCATTCCTTTCTGGACAGACCCCTCTCCACTTCCTTGATAGACCCACCCACTAGATAGACACCCCCCCTGGATAGACACCAACCCCTGCTAAGACAAACCTCAACTGCACACCCCTCTCCCTGCACACCACTACTAGAAATTGGACCTTTCCCAACGCTTCTATACCAACGGTTTTTAAAAACCGTTGGTATAGGTCCCCTTTCCCAACGGGTTGGCCAAACCATTGGGAAAGCCCACTTTGAGGCCACCTTTCCCAATGGTTAGGAAAAACCGTTGGGAAAATTCCACTTTGTGGACACCTTTCCTAACAGTTTGGCCAAACTTTTAGGAAAGGGTATACCTATCACAATAGTTTGCCAAAACCGTTGGGAAAGGTCCCCCATATATCAACCTTCCACCAAAAATAATTATGATAATACATATCTATTTATGTAATTATGTTCACAAAAGTCATGTTAGGAAAGTGGTTAAGTCGTTCAATGATAAACTAGGGGTCCTGGGATCAAATCCCAGTGAATGTTTTTTTTGAAATACATATACCAACGGTTCCATAACCGTTGGTATAGATTTTCATATTACTTATACCAATGGTTTCCAAAAATGTTGGTATAGGTCTATACCAATGGTTTTCCCAAAACCGCTGGTATAGACCTATCACAATGGATTACTTGGCAATGGTTCTCCAAACCATTGGTATAGGTTATTTTTACAGTAGTGCACCCAATCTTCCCTATAAACCCCCCTTTCACCCCCCCCCAGGCACACCCCCTTATAATCCCACATGCATACCCCCTTTCACACCCTCCTTCCTGGAAACCCCCCCCCCCCTCCTAGACAAACCCTCCTCCCTAGACAGATCATCCCCTACCTGGACAGACCCCCCCTACACACCCTCACCCCTCCCACCTGCAGACCCCCCTTACACCCCCTCCACCCTCTCCCACCCATCCATCCGGGAAACCCCCCCCCTCTTTCCATTCACCCCCTCCCCTACTTCTTGGACAGACCCCCCCCCCCCCTCGAACAGACCCCCTCCCCCTCCCTGGATAGGCACCTGACCAACAATTGATATTTAATAGAAATAAGAAGAATTAAGAAGGTAGATAAATGTGATTTAAAATATTCTTGAATTGATGAGGTTATTAGTCAAGACACACTCAGTGCTTGACACTTTTATCAACGATAACTCTAAGTCGCTCCATCAATACTCCAGGAATATACACCTTTGCATATACATAAGGATTCCCTAACCCCTATGTACATGTCTGTGTGGCATTGAATATGCACAAGAGGATCCTTATATATATGCTCAAAAGAAAAATCTTGTTTTCACCCACACAAGTATGGATTTTCCATATATATACATAAGCACACCTAGCCCCTTATATTTAATCGTGCTTCCATGGGTAGATATATATATAACGGGAGAACTTATTACATATTTTCTTACCTATGCATACGTAGTGAGTCACCTTTGACTCCGGTGACTCGAAACCACCTCAAGGATGATCAAAACGCTGTAATAAAATTACCAAGGGAATTAAAAGTACAAAACCCCCAACTATAAACTAAGAGGCATCAAATAAAAAAAGGAAAAACTCTCTTTAGACTACTGGAGGCAAACCAAATCCGGCCAAACAGCTTTTCCTTCAGTGGAAGTTTCCCCAACACATGAATAAATTTTGAGAGACTTCAATAAAATGCTAGTAATCTGGTGAATCGTCATTAACTGAACCTAAAAATTTAAGTGGGAGGAACATGATTTGTGAGAAAGAAAATAATAGAACATGTGATTATAAAGAGTTTTTAAAGTAAATGAAAGAACTACAAATCCTAAGTACATACCATAGGGTTTATATCTAGTCTACATAACTGAACTCATGAATTCTACAAATCCACTATTGTATCATGATATTCCAATAATGACATTCACCTTGTTAGAATTAAAATATACCATGAAACTAATTATTATAGTTAGATCTATGAAAAGTATATAAGAAAAATAACATCCACAAATTGGGTGCATCATTCATGAATCAAGATGTAGTAATATAAGGATTATGTGATTGGATAAACTATTATAATGCTCATATAATCAATCTTCCACCACAACCAAAGAAAATAATTATCCTATTATAAAATTAATAAACTTTTACAGTCAATACTACTCATATATAAGAATAAAATATTGATATTTTCAACCTACAATCCATCAATGTGATTACAATAAAGATAAAAATAAGTCTCAAAGATATATAATTTCACTCTACATGAACCATCCAATAAATATAACCCCACCAACACCCTATCACATAGAATCAATCTCTCTATAGTACATGAGTATCATCAAGTGAAAGAAGTAATATTATATATGAATACCACCCTCCCCCCCCCCCTAACGCACCAGCATCCCCACCCCCCCACCCCCACACCCCCCCTCTCCCCCCCAAACCAGTCCCCCCTCCACTGGCCCCCAACCACACACCCCCTACACGAGCATCCCCCCCCCCCCCCGCACCAGCTTCTTTACAACAAAATAATATATACCTATCTAAAACAAGCTAGGAGCTTCTGAACTATATACCCTGATTTCTAAACCAATTGATAAATCAAAACTTTCTTGCAAAATCTCATTCAAATAATGAAATTTTAAATTTTAAATTCATAGGAAACCCAACTATTTAATCTATTTTTTTAAAATGTTTTATTAATATCATTTTCAAAACAAAAATCAATTTTCCTTTAAATAAAATACAATTCCTCAACCATTTATAATCAGTTTAAAATAAAACTAACACCACAAACTAAGGAAAGGAATAAACACAATAGGAAACAAGATATCAATGGATAAAAAATGGGGAAAAAGTTCATTGAGAGTGATATAGAAAAATAATATGGAGAGTGATATAGAAAAAAAATGGAATTAAAAGCTAGAGTAACAACATGGAGAAGCATATAGAAAACAAATGGGGAAAGAAGTTCATTGAGGCTAAAGCTGAAAATTTCATCTTCTACTTTAGTACCTCAACGAATTCCTTTTTTCAAACAATTAAAAATCATCTTGATTGCTTTTTTTTTCTCCAATAATATTTTTAAATCATAATTATTTAATTTCTATTAAATGATTTTAATCCAAAGATAGATATCTTGTAACTTGTTCAAGGTTTTATAATACTAAAAAATTGTTTTTATGGAAAATAATAGGAATTTTCATAAGAGACTTTAGATGAACAAGAATGCAGACAATATTTGGTATAAAGTAATGGGAATAAGGAAAGAAATTTTCAAATGTATCATTCCAACATTTAAATTTTCCAAAGAAACTTGTTCTGAAATTAGATTCGGAATAATCACTTCCATTTACATTTAAAAAAATGTATTATAAAATGTATTAGATTATGTGAATGGAAAACAATTTTGATTAAATAAAAATGAAAAATAAATATTTTTAAATAACATAAAAAAACTTATTTTCATGATATGGAAAATGAAAATGAAATAAGAGGTCAATAATATTTTATTTTGCTATCTAAAAAATTTTTTAATTAATTTTTCTAATATATATATATATTCCAAATCAAAATGCAGCCTTAAATTTACATGACCATGATGTACAAAATAAAATTGTAGAAAAATAAAATTGAAACCTATATATGATTTCAGATGGGAAGGTCTTCATGAGTAATCATCTTGATCTTGTGGTGAAAAACCTCAATACAGATATTGATCATCATTGTTGTTGTGTTTATTAGGACCCTTGCGAGAAGATGGGGAGTGGTGAGGAGATGAATAAATTGGACATCCACTTTCAACAGAACATATAAATCAGTTGTAACCATGGTTTTTTCTAAATAACCAAAAAAATGGATGAAGTAAAATAATTAATTTACCCATATCTAGAAAAAGAAATCTAACTCAAAAGAGTTCTAGAACCAGGTTATGTGAATCAGTATGAGCACAATTTTGGGGTGGTAGAACCAGTGGTCACCCAATTAATGCTCTTGGAAATTTATTAAAAAAATAAATTGTTGAATTTTCACTCACGAGGTGTAACAAGATTACCCCATCAAGGAAATGAGGGAGTCTAAATTTTTAGTGACATAAATACACATTTAAAATCATAGCTTTCTACATACTCATACTGAAAAATCCTTCAATTTTCTTAAAAGTCATTGAAATCAGAGAAGATAGCTTCTTCATGTGTGAAAAATCCCTTATAATCGTGTATCTGCATCCAACATAAGACACATCACCTAAAAATTGAAGTTCAACAACCAACATGCATGAAAACTCCAAGAAAAAAAATAATTGTGTTAACACCCAAGAACTCAAAAATCAGAAATAAAGGAAACATGGAAGCAAATAAGAGTCATTGTAGCAATGATCTCACCACCTCCATGTATTAAACCAACATATTCATGTTAAAACATTATAGATATCTCAGTATCCAAATAATAAATAAACATAATGAAAAGAAAATGGTTTTCCAGATAAATTCACGAAAAAGATCAGAAAACATTCAGAACTCCCAAAAAATCACAGAACCATAATAAAATTAAAGGTAACAACAGCCTCATGTGAGCTCCAGCAGTATCATAACATCAGAAAATAGATTGTACACTAAAACTCATGTAGACTAGTATCCCATAACTCGCAAAAAATTTTAATTGATATCCAGATCTTGGTAAATATATAAAGAGTTAGAAAAAAGAGACAACAGTGAGACCCGGCCATATGATTTGGTTCGAGCAGCTAAACAAAGATCCATAAATAGACATTTCACATTCATCAGATAAAAATATAAACAAGGCAAACCATAGAACTACATATACACCAGATTACACCTGCTGAGTTTGATCATATAATTCTTATTACGAAACCATCATGTTTTTAACATATATTAAATATATGTAGATGTACTATTTTGATCAATTTACTCATTTACATGAATATATATTAAAACAACATTATTTCTAGTTATCAATCAAAAAATATTAGAATTATAATAAACTACCTTGGAGATCAATATCAATTATAAATGAGAACTTATTATATTGAAAGGATCAATACCTGATGAAAAGTTAATGGTGGAATAATTTATATATTTAGGATACCCATTTTAAACTCCTCAGTGATTGGAAGTATATATTAAAATATATGCATCTTTCACTTGGGTCTTGGACTCTTTATAGTGGGTAATAAAACAATTCTATTTAGGGGTGATTACAAACCTATGGATTATGATGAAAAATCCAATGTGAAGGTTTGACTATAGATTCGTCTGGAATGATATACTCTTTATAACACCCAACTCCTTAAAACACCAGAAATTCCACCCAATATTAAATATTTTCTACCTATTTCAAAAAAATATTGGTGGCCTCCATTGGGGTGTAAGGAAATTGGTATCCTTTCTTTCCATATAGACTAGTCTCTTATAAGTAGAATAAGTATAAAATCATGTTCAATAAACTCGTATAATTACTTCACTTTTCACAAGGACTAAGAAGAACTAAATGATAGATGGTAATTTGAGAGATATGGGAAATACCCCTATGAATCACCACTCATGATCATCTACTGAAAATGGTGTGAATCCTCCTAAACCTTCTAGATTTCTCTAATTCCCATACATACAGCCCTTTCCACTTTCTTAGTGTTGCATCTAGTAAGTTAGGTGTTAGATTTGTTGGGTTATATTCTAGGATCTGAGTCCAATCCTGGTTATAGTATCTACATTTTTATTGGTTAATCCTTAAATGCTCACTTATCAGACTGAAATAAATTTTTTTAACCTTTGATCCTTCAACGCCTAGAAACTCCACATGGACAATATCCCACAGCATACTCATCTCAACTCAAAATTGAAATCCATCTTTGCATCAACTCACCCAATATAGAAAAAGTAGATCCTGGTCCTCTACTAAAATCAAATTGCCATAGATGAGCATCATACACTACAACAAACAACTTCAATAGGTTTTGGGATCACCTGATATTCACACCTAGTATAGAACATTGTAATTTTTCTTGTATTCCAGAGTCATTATGTTTTGTTTATAGGATGTCTTCTTGAAACAAAAATTATGATTTTCAGATTAATGTCTCTATCAACATTATATTGGATAATATAATTCTAGGTCTATACATAGTGAATAAAAAATATTATTACAACTTTAATGGAATGTAGTATGATCGTAATATGTGAATATTCATGCAAAGGAATCAACCATAATGGGCGCACAACCATTGGATATTTTTCATTTCATAAATCATCTTTGGGTGATAGGTTAATCTTCTATAAACACATTAATTACCCAAAAAACTAGTATAGGGGAATATTTTTCCCAAATGATAACCTCATCAATACATCTTAAGAGATATATATCCTACAGTTATGTCATGTAATAACATTCCTAATTAATACCACCTATATTATCAATAATTATTTTATTGTGTATTTAATAGTAAACAAACATAAATCTAGAGTAGTACCCCAATATAATGAAAATATCAATCTAATTCATTATCTGCAATCATATTCTTTCAATGATTTACATCATTGATTGAGATATAAATAAAGGAAGTGATAAATTATTTCAAGAATTATATCCTTTACGGTAAGACACATCCCAACCATAAAGAACTTAAATTAGACTATATATCTAATATAAGGCCTTCCCTCTATTGATGTGAAAAATACATGATATATTTGGGATAAGAAAATCATTTTTATATAGATTTTATTTCTTTATGTCATTTTTGTGACTAAATTAATTTACCCATTCTAACTACCATCTTGGAGCCCCACACTAGAGGCATCCATCAACTTAGAATCATATCCAAAAACCCTATTATGTTGAAATCATTATCCAGTAAAGCTTCATCTAGGACCCCCATTATATAGACTCACAGTTTTATAATAGGTTAAATATACTGGTGTGTTAGATCAATCAACTCTTTTTCCCCTTTATTATTAGCTTCTACCAATGGTAATATATGAAGACATAAATATATTTACAAAAGGAAGATTTTAGAAAATGAATGATCCCATTATTTAGTGTTTCTTGAAATTCTATTTGTAACACATTCTTTAAGAAAACAATATGTCACAGTTATCCCATACGTAATTTTTTTCTTGGTGGATGTCATCATACATGTCACTAAAATTTGGGATTCCACTATCTTTTAAACACTCCAAGGAACCAAACCCAACACTTTATTGTACATGATGGATGACATTTAACTTTGTGAAAGAGTGGATGATCAAATATATAATTCTATCAATATGATTATTGATCATAAATTATGAGGTATAACCACCTCAAAAAACCTATCCACTCTTAGCAGAGGCTCAAAATATCTATAACTATTCTAGAACTATAAATACCTTTTATATTAATCCATAAAGATTTATTTTGTGTTAATAACCCACTACAGACTCAACCCTTTCCTTTGATCAATTATCTTGGATCTAAAAATAAATGATTCACTAGTAATGGATAGGTCATATGTGTAGTTTTTATTTTTTGTCGATAGTAGAGAGTATCGTAGGGTGTATACATATCTATCTTGTTTCTCAAATATTAAAAATATATTAAAATACATTTTCTTATGTATGGTCTGATGAGGACCTGAACTTAAATAGTTATAAATTACAGCTGAAATTAGAGTCCACATATAATTTCATATCCTCTTTCTGAATAAAGGTGTCAAATATTGAGATAAATAATTTTGGATCTATAGTCCAAGAAGAACTGAGAGAGTTAAATGGTTGTTTTAGATTAAGTAGTTTTGGTTGTCTTTCATACCATCAGTCATATAATTCTTTATTGTGGTTTTATTAAATATATTTTTTCCAGAATAATGTAAAATCATTTTCTATGAAAAAAGAAAAAACATGGATCTACCATTAAAATTAGACAAATAAGGGAGAAAATTGAAAAAATTGTTCAAATAATGGAAATTTTTATACATGTACATAACTCAATGTTTCATTTAAGTAAATTTTACATTCATTATAAATTTTAAGTAGTTTGTTACACTTAAGTTTTTCTTGTGTTGGATAAATTGTTTTAGTTTCAAAAAGAACCATCAAGAAGAAGGTTAACTTTTATAAACAGAGGGATTTTTCTTTGTGGATTCAAGAAAGGTATTTTGGTTAACCAATAATCACAAACCCCATTATATAAATGTTAAGAAGTGACCTTTTGAGATCAATTTATATGAACATGTAGAATTACGAATGACGGTCATCCACTTTACCTTAAAATTGAACACTTTTTGAGCCAAAATAATCTATTTATAAACATGGAAATTTATATATATTGAAAAATATATTAACACCCCTATATAAAGATTTAAAATATGTACATTAATTTTCTGGAGAAAATGAGTATATATTTAGAACCTTGCCTTTATATGATGAACAAAAATGCTAAATTATTTTAACCACACAAAAATCCAATGATTAAAGTTCAAGAGTCGCTATTTATATGTTTTTTGTGCTAAATTCTCAAAATATACCATATTTCAATGACCACAAATAAAATTTCATGTTAATTATTATGGAATAATACTATTGTTTTACATGAATTAATTGATAAATTATTGAACATACTTGACTTGATGATATATAGTATGAAGAGTCACTTAATCTCGTGCAAATGCTATATGTATAACTCTAGAAGTAAACTAAATAACATAGGTGAATAACTTAACCAAAATAGTAGGTCACTCTTCTTTTAGTATGCATCATATAATTCTTATAAACGAGACTTGTACTTGAGGCCTCCACATGTAAGTTGAAAATTACAAAAAAAAAACCCAAGATAACTATATACATCAAGAACATATATAAGTTTTTTATAATTAAAAATATATAATATTGAATAGGAAAGGGCAATAAAAAAATCCTTATAAAAAAATTATAGTTTCTTAAGGTGTCCAAACAAACTAATTATTTTGTTAAAGATACTCTCAGGAGAATCTAACTAGTGGACTCAAAGGGGTTGATTGTTAATTATCTAGGGGAATCACTTCAAATTCTCCCAATAAGAAACCTCTCATTATGGTTATATACAACTGAACATCACAATATAATTTTACTATATAAGAAGCCTACATACGAATAGTCATTTTTAATACAAAAAATTATAGAATAATAATTACAGAAGTTAAAAAATGTCGAGAATAAGGGAAAGAATAAAAATGAAAATTTAAAATACAAATGTTAATGGAAAATCACTTTTCATAATAATAACCAACTAGAAGTATTTTCATTTTTTGTAAATGTATAATAACCTAAAAAATATTCATCGTTCTAAATTGTCTAAAGTTGAAATATTTAGTTTAGAAAAACTAATACAAAACGAAAATAATATTAAAGGTATGAGGACTACTATATTAGTGTGTTATTTCCCTACGATTTTCCCAAGTCCTTCTAATGTTCCATACACATGATTCTTCAAATAAAATGAGTAATTAAGAAAATGTAGTAAATTTAACATGAAAAGTAATTCCCAAGACCAAAAGAACATCTCATTATGGTCATATATAACCCAACATCATAGTATAATTTTTCTGCGGGAGAATCATACATAGGAATAGCCATTTTTCATACCAAAAATCATATAATAAGAATTATATAAGTTCAAAAATTAAGATAAAAATAAAAAGAATAAAAAACAATGATAATTATAAATACAATTGATTACAGAAGCTCTCTTTTCATACATGAAACCAAATAAAAGTAGTTTCACTTCATGTAAATGCATAATATCCCAAGAATTTTTCTCCTTACAAGGTTGAGGTTTATTCACAAAAGTATGTTTGAAAGATTATCCCACTTAAACACTATTTTCTACATTCAAAAATGATAATTTAAGTAGTAATTGAGCCCCTCAAAACCACCAAGTTATGTTTAACTTATCACAAGGGAATAATGGAACTTATAATTCCACCAAATGATATTAAAAGACATTACTCAACACCTAATATACCATTATACCCATTATTTATTAATTTTTTAATCTTTACCTATCTAAAATCATCACAATATTGGATATTTATCTTATGCATTTCATATTAACCATTCCCAAACCTGTTCATCGATTTAAGCCTATCCAAACTTAATTCGAACCCTATATAAACATTTTAGGGTAATAATTATTATTCTAAAAATCAAAAAAATCTATTTTTTACCAATTATAATAGTTACCAATAAAATAATCACATAGAAACAATTTAAATCAATAAGCAGTCCATAATTCTAAAATGAACACATACCAAGAACATGAGAAAGTGATAGGTTATCTAAATCAAAGAGGATAAGGAATGATCTTATGGTATAGATCAATAGCTTCTCTAAGATAATAAGGATTTAATAATATGAAAAAATGAAAATATAATTTTAAATATACAATGGTTAAGGCCCCCAAAACATGGAAATTCAAAGCGTGAAGATATCCAAAACAATTACAATCAATGATTTTGGGAAGTTTACAAACACATAATAGAATAATGGAAGCTATAAAATAGAATATTGTAGATTATAATAACGTAGATTTAAATTATAACCCAAATAAACAAATGTAATCACATAATGTAGAGGAAGGGTGTTGGGGTTTGAGGGTGGGCCTTGGTTTGGGTGGAATGTGCACTGGTGGGGGAGGGGGAACAACTAGTAGGTAGGAAGCACCATTAGAAAATATAAATCGGAGGCCCAGAGGAGCTAGGATAGGAGGTGAGAAATGAAATTAGGTGTAGGAGGAGGAAGATGTTTTGGGGTCATGGAGGGTCTGAGAAGTCAGGGGTGGCATTGAGGAGGGCGGCGGTGAGCAAGGCATCGTCATCGGCATCGGAGGTGTTGAGGGTGGTGGGTGGTGAGTCGTTGGGGGCAGCATCATTAGGGCGAGAATTGGGGAGGGAATCAAGGAGTATCATTAAGTAAGGATTGTAGAGAAGAGAGTAAACAACATTGGGGGGTGATGGTATCATGGGGTCGGGGAGGATGGTATCGCAGGGATAATGGGAGGAGGGTCACAGGGAGGAAGGGAGCCGGGAGATGGTATTAAAAAAAATAAACATTATTTCCACAATTTTCATAAAAACATGGTTTAAGAATAAATATATCTATGCCTCTAATAAAAGATTTTCTATAAATAAATATATATATCCAAAAATCTATAAAATTGTGGCTATAGGTCTGTGTCTATAGATCATTATTCTAGTAGTTTGTGTCCTCTCATGGTGATGCTTTAACTGATGACTGTTAAATGTGAATACCATTTTGGAAGTTGGTTCTTGGACTTGATCTACACAAAATGGGTAAACCATAGTAATAATAAAATCCCTTCCCAATGAGAATTAATCTTACCTGGGTGAAGTCTAAATCGATAATTGATTATAATTACCCTTTCACTTTAATGAAATACCTTTCAGAGGATGCGTTTTTCATGGATTACCTTGTCCTTTTCTTTGTAGATATCAGAATTTACATAGGAAACAAGTCAAAGCTCCTCCAATTCATTTAACTTCAACAATCTCTCTTCACCAGATTTTTCATAGTCAAAATTACAATTTTTCACAGACCAAAATGACTTATGTTCAATTTCAACTGTTAAATGACATGATTTACCAAAACTAGCCTAAATGGAGATATCCCAATGGGTGTTTTATAGGAAGTTCGATAAGCCCAAATTACTTCACCATGTCTGTCAAGACATTCTTTTTTTTGTGGGATTTACAATTCTCTCAAGTACTCTTTTCACATCTCTATTAGAAAGTACAGCCATGAATTTTTTTTTGGTGTGATATGCAGTTGAAGTTTTATGCACAACCCCATTATTTTTAAAAAGGTATTCCATGGTCCGATTATATAAATGAGTTCCTAAATCACTTATCAAGGCATGAGGTGTTCAAAATCGATGGAAAATATGGGTTTTTAGGAACTCATTAAAAATATGTGCATCATCTTTCTTAGTGGTTTTTTCCTTGAACCACCTAGAAAAATATTCAATATCCATTATAATATATGAGTGTCCATTGGAAGGTGGAAACGATCTCATAAAATTGATTCCCTAAACATTGAATATCTCACAAAAAATTAGTGGATTTAGGGGAATTTCAATTATTTTTAAATTTTTGCCAATCTTTTGGAAAGTGGGACAATATTTACATAACTCATGTGAGTCCTTGAAGAGTAAATGATATAAGAATCTAGAGTCTAGGAACATTCAGGAGCTCTTTTGGGGTCCAAAGTGGCCACCACCAAGCATTCAGTAACAAAATTTCAAGATGGGGGAATGTTGATCTTCATCAACACATCTCTTAATTACCATGTGAGCCCCAGTTTTCCAAAGATTATTATCTTCCAAAAAAGATAATTTTGAATCAATTTTTAGCATCACTTTTTGATCTTTTGAAACAAAAATCTAGAAAAACACCAGCAACCAAGTAGTTTAAAATTGGAGAATACCATGGTAACTTTGGAGTGATAGATGAGAGGTGCTCAGTTTGAAATTCCAGGTCAATATTTTCATAATGAGAAGAATTAGAAATTATACTCTTGTGTTTAGCCTCAGGATTTTATTTTCCAAGTATATATTTAATCACAATTTCAAACTCTTTGAGCATAAGGATCTATCATATTAGCCTCGGTTTAGAATCACTTTTCTTCAGTGAGAACTTTATTGTAGAATGATATGTGAAGATGATGATTTTGGAACCTAAGAGGTATGACCAAAATTTATCTACGGAAAAAACACTGCTAAAATTTCATTTTCAATCACAGTGTAGTGAGATTGAGTTTCACCCAATGTTTTTGAGTCATTATTGATTACATGATAAATTTTTTCACTTCTTTGACTAAGAACAGGCCGAATGGCCCTATTAGAAGAAACACACATCAATTAAATGGGTAAGGACCAATATGGGGGTTGGATTTTTGGGGTCGTTTTAAGAACAGTTTTTAATTAAATGAAGTATATATTGCAAGACACATCAAAATTTATTTCCACATAATTCTAGATTAGTTGAGTAAGTGAGATGAATTCTACTAAAATTTTGGATGAATCACCGATAAAAACCGACATGAACAAGGAATGAACATATGTGTCAAACTATATTGGGTTCAGGAAGAGATTGGTTCACCTTAATTTTGGTATGATCGACTTGAATTCCATCTTGTGAAATTATATTCCCTATAGAAATCCCATTAGTAACTATGAAGTGAAATTTTTCATAATTCAGCACAATGTAACATTTGACACACTTTTAAAGATCTAGGGAGAGTGAATGAAAGTAGGATTAAAACAAACCACCATAAATGGTAAATTTGTCCATGAATTCCACAATACAATGCTCAATGAATTCAGATAAGATACTCATTATACACCTCTGGAATGTTGCAGGAGCATTGAGAATGAAAAAAAAGGCATTATCTTATATGTATATGTTCCAGAGGGGCATGTGAAAGTACTATTTTCATGGTCCTTGGGTACTATTGGGATTTTTAAGTAGCTGGTGTATCCATCAATAAAGCAATAATGTGACATCCTGGCTAATCATTCTAGAATTATATCATGGAATGGAAGATGGTAGTGATATTTTTGTGTTTTGGCATTCAATTTCGGATAATCGATGCGTACACACCATTTTTTTCACCCGAGTTGTGACTACCTCCCAATATTCATTTATGAAAATAGTTATCCCACACTTATTATCTACCACTTGAATTGGAATAACCCATTCACTATTAGAAATTAGGTAGATAATACCATCTTGGAGAAGATTCGTAATATCTCCCCTAACTACCTCAAGGATGAGTTGATTGAGTCTTCTTTATGGTTGTCTGATTGGTTTGGATGATTCCTCAAGATGGATGTGATGCATGCAAAGGGTGGTATTGATTCCTCATATGTAATCTAGGTTCCAACCTAATACTTTTTTCCCTCTGACATCAGAACAATTTTTAACGCCTTGGTTTCAGTAAGTGTGGTAGAGAAAATGACTGGAAATGAGTGATCATATAAGAGGAATCCATATTTCAGGTGTTTAGGAAGAGGTTTCCTATCATTATCATCATTAATTTTTTGGTATAGACAACTTAGGAGTGGAGGAAGGGATTTTGGATGGTTTTGAGTCATTATCCTTAATATTGTCCACGGTGGAATAGTAGAGATCAGAGTTGATATGGAATTCATAATAGTTTTCATGATCCTTTAGATTGATGGAGTCTATGAATGATAGGCTGACATAAACTTCCCAATTTATTTCTTGGTTAATCGTGGTAAAAATATCACAAGCTCCTATCTCATTTGAACATGATGAATATGATGGAATCGGGTTCAATTGACTCACAGAAGTGTCCTTAGAAGCATGGATTGAGAATTTAGAGTGATCCACTAATGTGTATCACACGGCTTTAATGATATTGAACTTGACCTGTTGGTAACCAAATTTTATATATAATATGCATGCATGGAAATCAATATTTGTTCATATGGTAAGGTGGAATGGTCTTCCATTAATTATGGGAGATCAAGAAGAGGTTATCTCACCTTCCATGTCAAGGACATAGAAATTGGATGGGAGGAAAATATCTTTAACTCGGACAAGGAAATTCTCAATTATTCCCATGGGACAAGATATGCTTTGATTGGCTAGCTATATGAAAACACTCATTGGATGAAAATGACCTAGAATAAGGTTGGAGAAGATGGATTTAGTCAGGAAATTTATCTAGGATCTTATGTATATGAATGCATCATCGAAGTTTCAACAACCTATCTGTAATGGAACTATAAAGGTCTCAGGATCTTTGCACTTCATTATTATGTATTTTTGTGTTGAAACATTCTCAATGGTCCTAAGTTTTATCTTATGAATTCACAATTCTTTAAATAACATGGAATACTTAAAAATGTTTATGATTTAATCTAAGAGGGGAATGTTGACATCAACACATCTAAACACGTTGAGCATTTCAGGATTGGTTTAAAAGGATTTCTTTAGCTTAGAAATGGCTTAAATAAACGGAATTGGGTTCCTTAGAGGGATATAATGAGTTAAGTGAGTTTTTTAGGTTCATTTTCTAGATTTTTTTCTTTTCATTTTCAATATCAACAGCCAAAGGTTCATTGGAGGATCCATCATGAGGATTGAAAATTTGTTTTCCCGATATAAGAGTAATTTCACTATCATTACCCTTCGGGTTAGGTAAAGGTTGAGCTTGGAGTTGGGAATAATTTGATAGTTGATTCTGGATAAGGTGGGATGAATGTTTACAAATTTGGGTTTCAATGTTTTTCAGGCTAGAATGGGTGAAAGAGGCAAGATCTTCCATAGAACTCTCCCATGGTTTCTTGGAAGAATAGTCATGTCCCGCATTGGTATTACCTTAATTTTGGTTCATGGGAATGTGCTTTTTTTTGGTTGGGAATTTAGAAGGATTATTCAGATAGTTGAATCTAGTAGGAGTAAGATGAGGTTTGATCCATTGATATTGATGAAAAATATATAAGGTTTTTTGAATTTACCACCACCTTTAACATATTGTAATTGGTTTGTATTTTGAGGAGGTAACTAATGGGGATGATAAATGGAATTACCATAGCATAATCCTTGGTTAAAGGCAGAAGAGAAGGGATCATGGTTGAGTTGGTTGAATTTTCTAATGAACTAACTAGATTATTGAGGGTTGGAGTTACTCTGAGCATATGATGCATTGAGCTCAATTGGTTGGGTTGAATCAGATGGAACCTCCTGAAGTTTTGGACATGTGTCAGTTGGATAAACTGGTGAGTTATAGATTCCACAATTCTTAATAGGTCCTGGGAAGAGAAATTGTGGAGAAGAGGAGGTTGGGGCTTTGGAATCCACTGCTAGTTGTCTCACAAAACCTATAATTTTTATCATCCACTTAGTCATCTTTTATCTCTCTACAGATTAATTATCTTGGACTTGTTTGAATTAAGAATGTTCTCGAGTATAGAATTGTTGTGTGTTTTCCGCCATATTACTTATGTGATCTCATGCATCTACAAAAGTTTTCTCAATAAGAGCACAATCTCTTTCTGTAATGATGAGTGTTTTATCCATATCCAATAACCCCTCATAGAAGTATTGGATCAAGAGTTGGTTAGGGATTTGGTGGTGTGGGTAGGTTTACACAATATGTTTGAACCTCTACCAATACACATGAAGTGAATAATTAGGGAATTGATGTATACTACTTATTTCCTTTCAGATAGAAGCAGTACAAGAAGCAGGAAAGAATTTCTCTAAGAAGAGTCGATTCATGTCATTCCATGTGTTTATGGAACTAGGCGGGAGGTAGTAGATCCATGACTTGACAGAGTCAGATAGTTAGAAAATGATTTCTCATAGTTTTGTTTATTTTCAAAAATCCCATTGAGGCTTTATGGTAGAGCACACCACATGGAACTCTTTCAGGTAAAGATGAGGATCCTCACCAGATAGCCTATGGAAATGAGGTAAAAGATAAATCAAACCCGGTTTGAGTTAGAAATCAGCCATAATATTTCGATATTGAATACCAAGGGGTTGGTAATTCATATCTGGGGAAGTGAGTTCTTTAATGATTTTTCCCCTAGGATTGGGCATATCTAGAACAATTGGTTGGAAATGATTGGTTTTGGAGTTATTTGACATTGAATTTATAGGTCAAACTAATCTGAAGGATTGGTTGGTAGGATACAGGGAATTCAGGGATGTATGGGAAGGATGAGGAAGATTCTTTTTTGTGTTTTATTCCCTTTATGATTTTTATGAGAAGGGGGGTTTTCTTTGTGTTTTTTTTAGAATTTTTTTGTTTATTTTTTTTCTTTTTTTCAAAAATAAAAAACTATCGACTAAAAATAGTACCATCCCCTACAACGGGGCCATTTTAAGTGCAGTCTATTATCACCTATCAACTGTTCAAAGGTTTAGTTCTCTTATAACGTGTATAAAGGCACTCGGGCCAAATCCTCGGTGATAGTGCAAATATTTGAGTCAATTTTTTTTGTGATTTTCATTTTAATTAGGGGGTTTTTTTGAAAAGCATAGATGAAATGATTGATTAATGAATATTGATTTAAAAAATTAATAATCATATGGGTGAGTTCATTATTGGTGATTTAATCTTATGATATCATTGAGATTTTCTTTGTATTGCATTAAATTAACACCCACTTCACATGATAATTTTAATCGGAATACCCAAGTGTTAAGGTTTTAATCCAAGCCTTAACATAACTAAGGTTATAATATCAATTAAAAATTGTTTATTCTAGTGTATTTATGGTTCCAATAATCCATGTAAACCACTCATTAAACAAGTCATGTCATTAATCCATGACATTTTAAGTTTAACATGCACATAGTTAATTTAAAGAATATTCATTGAGCAAAGAACTCAATCACTTAATATCCACAAATTATGAATCACCTCAATGGGATATTTAGTTATCCATTAATATGGTTTTTAAACTGGTAATATGTGTTTATGGTGATTAATTATAAATATAATGAAAAGAATAGGATAAGAAATGATTTTTGTGTCGAACACACACACACACGAATGGTGATGAGAATTAAAAACAGACATTCGATTAAATGAGGAATAAAAATAAGGGAAGCGGTTTCAACTTGATTTCAAATATTTTAAGAGCATTAATATTTAATAATAGACGTTAGATGATTAAAAAATAATATGAATAAGATACTTCCATTAAAATTCAAACAAAATTGAAAACAACTTACGCAATTACAAATTAATGGAACATAAAATTAAATTAAAACAAAGAGAAGATGAAGGGTATATTCAGTAAAAAAATTGAGTTTTTAAGGTTATATTATGCATTTGTAAAGTATTTTTTCATTCTAATTTATCTTATTCTCTTTTTAAATTCCAACTCCATTCAAAGAGAGGAGGGGGATGCATTTATAGACCAAGGTGGTGGACTGTTTGCCTTCCAAATATTCCTCTCCACTTGGATCACCAATTTGGCCAACCAAATAGCTGAATATCATGATAGGATATTCTCAAAAGATGTAAATATTGATGTTATCTATCTAATCTTAAAATTATTCTAGAATTTTACTTATACATCCAAAGTTATTTATTTTTTACTAAACAATTTGTAGCTATCTATTTTTATTACCACTTTTTCAAAGGATGAAATGTGAATGGATTTTTTAATTGGAATTTGCCTTAAAATATGAAAAATTTCTTCAACAAATTATTCCACCAATATCTTCTCTTTTACAAAAAAAAATATCATCTCTATGGAATTTATAAATCATGAGAAAAATCAATAATGGTGTGTTGATTTCAATTTCCCAGACAGAATGGTGGGCTAGACTTCAAAACATCATTTGGGATCTTTTTTCGTGGATTTGGGCCGTGAAATTTTAATCCATGGTGAATTTTATTGGACCCCAAATTTTGGTGAAGAATAAAATGGTTAAAAATTATAAATTAAGCCCATAAATTCAATCTTTATGGCTGGTATAGTTTCTTTATAGATTCTTTGGGTCTTCTTGTGTGGATCAGATGACCCTTTAAATGGAATATTTTTCCAAATATTCCTTATTATGATATGTTAGAAATTGAATAAGGATCCCTAAGAAACAATAATAACACAATTTAGACCATAAGGATGCTATTTATGGTTAAAAAATTAAACTATATTGAATCTAGATTAATTCAACTAATGCTCAAAAATTATATTTAATATTAAACCATGAATATTTCACACCAATTATGAACTTTTCATAGAAAATAATTAAAGGGAGTAACTAAAAATTTATGAATAAATTAATAACATCAATGTCCTATTGAATAACTCCCTTAGTAGGAAATTTAGAGGTATTCGCTATTTTTTTGATATTTTTTGGATCAAGATTGTACTTGATTATTGGAACTTATAGAAACTATAATTTTCACCAGTTGTTGGTGATATCTTTTAGAGTTTTAGATTTCAAACATTTTACCATCATATTAATAGGACATGTTCTGTGCAGTTTCACATCATGTTGTTGTCAAGTGGATTATTGTCAAGATATTAGGATGTTTTCATCTAGTTTAACATCTTGTGAATAGGACATTATCGTGAAATTTAATATCATGTGACCATGATGTATCATGTTGTTAAAAAAAATTGTCTAGGATGTATCATTCAATTTAACATCATGTGGCTAGGAAATATTATGCCCCAAATTATTATGAGGGAGGATTTTCTGATGGATCTTAGATTAACCATATGCATATTTCATGAGTTTTTTTATCCAATGACTCTATCCATCCTTTATTTACCCACTTATCTACACAATCCTTCAGGAAAATTAAATTTTCTATGGTATTCCTGATACGTTGGTGGTAGGGGTAGTGATTTTCATGACCTATCAATTATTCCTCCCTCAAATTCCTTGTTATTCTTAGTTTTATCAAACCATTGTCCATAGTATAGTCAAAGTACATGTGGAAATATTTTGTTGGAGGTAATAGGATTTGTTGAATCTCATTTTTGAAAGAATTTCGCATATCACTCGGAGGTTTGTGGCTCAGGCTCTGTTGCACAACATTTGTGTTCTTTTTAGAGTTATCACATGACTAGAGTGGGTATTCAGATGTTGGTGGTTATAATATCCCCTTTTTTTATCTACTCCTAAATCCATTCTATAAATATAAATAAACCCTCTATCATATGTCGGAGACACTGGCGGCAGGGGTAGTGATTTACATGGAATAATATCCATGCCAAACTAGACTTCTCCATTTTTGGGAGTTCTATCAAACCATTATCTAAGGAGTAATCAATGTACTTAGGGATATTTTTTTATTGAAATGAATATACTTTTTTGTTCCTATCATTATGTGATGGGAAACCATGCCAATTCTTCAGTGTTCTAAAAATACCTTTGTTGGTGTGGGTATAATGACCCATAGATTACACACATGGTTAATACTTCAAAATTGAAGCATACATATTACAACATATAAAAGAACATGAAAGGACCGTATAGGTATAGTGTCTTTAGAAACTGGGAAACATAAACAACTGGTTCATAAAGCATCTATATTGTCTCCCATTTATTTCATCATATCTATAGTCTCTTTTTGGCATATCTTACTTAATAACCTTCTTCCTGACCTGGGGAAATAAAACATACAAAAGGTTGAGCTCAAATGCTCATTAAGGGTAAACAAAAGAAATATCAATCACATCAAATTTATAAGAACATAACATTTTGGAAATCTTACCCTGCAAAAGAGAACATAATTTCATAACATGGGATAAATCATGGTATTGAAATGTAATCCCAATAATCATAACATAAAACATGAAACTTTGTGTAATACACACATAATCATAGAGAATCATTTCTTATTATTCAAGACTCATATCCAAGATTATCTTAGTGGACAAAGTCCATTTCGGAACCGAGTTCACTCCTCGTTTCAGTCCTATTTCACTGAACCCGTTTAACCTGCCGTTCCATCCATGTCTATCTCATGAGATATAAAATATTTACCCAATTAATTGGAGGGAGATATAGGTCCCACCCATCTTATAATGATACCATTCTTATGTGTGCCACAAAATCATAAACCATACATCATAGCATAACCCATGTAATAAAAATGGGAATCTTAAACATCATGACATCATAAAACAATTCATATAAGATAAATTAATTCATAAAAATATTTCCATCACAACATAATAAAATCAATTTAATAATAGGGATATAAATAGAACCCAATATTATCTTAGATGTAAAATAATTTTGATAAAACACTTGAAATCCATTCTTGAGGAAAGTATCCTTTCTACTTCAAAAACATTTTTCCTTTCTTAACATGTCATACAATTTTAAACTAAAAGAAGTTGATTAAAAATAAACTTGAAAAATTTTAAAGTAAGATTCTTGGAAATAATGTTTTAAAAATCCATTCATGCCGTATAAGTTAAAAAAACATTCTTCTCGTACTTTTGTCGGAAAATTCAAAAGGTACCTCGTACGAAAAACGACAAAAGATTCCTTTCATATCTTTTACTAAAAACTCACTGAAGGGTAAAATTAGATTTAAAAAATTGTAGGTGGATGGAAATAATATTACATATTGAAGAAACATGGATGTGGATGATAAAATACACCCCAGTAAATACCAAAGTATAAACAATCTCGGATAAAAATGAGATTGTGATATTTTCCCTTACTTCAGGTCCGATATGCTTTGTACGTGTTTGAAACTCCTGGATAATGATTTAAATAATGTCATTGACTTATTACATAATCATATTCGTTGTTATTACACCATATATGGTCATATTCTTAGCTTCTTGTTAGTAATATTTCATTACTTCTTGTTATTCGGGTGTTTATTACTTTTTGTTCTTATGCATGTTTTGTCGAATAAATTCTTATTACTCTTTATAGGATATAGATACATCATTTAAATAATGGTATTAGTTTAATATATATCATATTCAATCATTCAATTCATTTATATAATCATTATTCAATGAAGATCATATAGGACGAGTCGCATCACATCGTGGAGACGGTAGGCCGTACGAACGCACGAGCGATGATATCGTTCCCATGATCGTGGAATTGTATTAGAGTGTATGTATACTATTTCAAAATCAATATAACTTTACAATAATCATATATAGTTGTTATTTACACCATTATACCCATCCATGTAAGTTGGTGGTGGAAAATAGATTACACCATGGTGTGGAGACAGTATTCCGTACGTACGCACGCGCGGTGATTTCGTTTTCCGTAGGATGGATAGATGGTGAAATAGGGTTTTCTCATAATTATAATAACATATCAGTATATGAGCGATACTGATGTTATTAATTCATAATGAAACGACTAAAGAAGAAGAAGTGGAAGAAGAATGGAACTTGAAGAAAATGGTAGAAGGTATTACCTCTTTCTCGAAGTGCCTCCTTTAAACTTTCTCTTAAGGCACTAGAGTTGGTCTATTGATAAGACCAGTACCTCTAGTAGGTTTCTAAGGAAGTGAGGAAGTGAAATGGGCAGAGTTTGGCCGAGCATGAAGGCTCAAATTGGTGTGAGGAAGAGAGGGAGGAGGTGCCCTTTTATAAGGGAGGAGAGAGGCACCTTTAGAAAGTGTGGAAATATTATTTTATTATAAACATATATTCGATTTAAAAAGGTCCAAAAATCATTAAAGATGAAGATAAGATTACTCATATTCTAAATAAAATCATCTAATCAGAATTTGACATGTTTTGGAAAATATTTTAATCATTATAATCTTATTTATTTAATCATTTATTAATGATGTAAATACTTCATCATTATTGAGTCATAAATAATTTAATTTATTTGGTGTCTAAAAATAATAATAAAATATCATTATTTAGGAAATATTTTTAGCTTTCCAATGAATATTTATAGTCGAAAATATAATTTATATAACCCCTTATAAAAATTAATTACTAAAAGATTGTTGTTAATGTCAATTGTGTCTATACATTAAATTAATTAATCCAAATTGTCATTGTCACTACCAAGTGGCTCAATGGGATCCAAAAATCGACCAAATGATTCCCATGGTAGGAAAATACTCATCCAATAAGGTTAGGACAAGTGTCAAGAAAATTTTGAATTATTATAATATTCTTTTAACCTTGGATTATCCTATTTACCTTTTTTTTGTACAGAAACCTCACCCACACTATTACAATTCATGATCTTCTCGCTGTAGCGTGTCCCCTCTAGAGGGGTACCAAGCCCCGGGTCTCGAATGCGAATTGCAGCCCGAGTGAGTAAAACTGGCATCCCCATGCTGCCCTGCACTGTCGAGGCGGTAAATTGCATGGCGTGGAATTACCTCGCCCGAAGCCTGCAACCAGCAAGAATCGAACCCCTGACTCCGAGGAACCAAGTGAACGACCCAACCAGCAGAATTACCCTATTTACCTTTAACCGTAGTAATTAAAGATTACCATAGTTACTATTCATAATATCAAAAAAATAAAATTAACCTATTAAAATAATTTGGACCCACTTATTCCAAATATAGAATCCATTTTTCAAAATTCAAAACACATAAGTTGCACTAATTAATTTAAAATTAATCTCGTTGTTAAGAAAACGGGTTTTAAAAGTTAAACATTGCCAAATATTGAAATATTTTTACGTATGAATTCAATGTAAAATTAATGATAATTACATAAATTATATTAAATGGAAAAATTATTTTCTATTTATACTTTAAATACATTAAATATTATAATTTTACTATATAAAGTATTGCGATGAAAAAAATTGTTTTTAATTAAAATATAGTGTGTTTTTACTATTGATTAAAACATGAAAGTTATCATAATAATATGAAAAATTTAGCCAAAGTAAATTTTTATATCTTGATTCGAAAGAAGAATTTTATTTTGTCAAATTTAACTTATAAACTTGTCAAAAACTAGATTTAATGTGGGTGCTCCATCAAAAGGCAGTAAAACTGCATTTTTTGAAAAATACTTCTTTTATCCAAAAAACTGATTTTGTTTTCATACCTCATTATAGAAAATGTATAAGATGAATTAAAATGTTATAAAATTCAACATTCAGTTAATACTATTCATAACGGCTAGTATTATAATATATTGTTGTTTAGTGAAACTCGGTATTGCGTATGACACAAGTTATCGAGGATGGTCGCAGTTGCGTGTAAAGAAAGCCAACATAGTGTTGTGTGTAGTGAAAGAATCCTTTGATGATTTATATAACATAAAAACAAAATATTTCTCATAAAAGTCTCGAGTGTTACAGTGGGAATATAGATGAGTTTGGAATTTGGGAAAACCTCAATGAGGTGGTGGAAAATATGTAAATTCCCCTTGCCCTATGGGATGGGGCTCTTGAAAATATGAAAATTCCCCTAGCCCTATGCGATTAGGTAAGGTGTAAAAATGACTAGATTTAATCTGATTAGGGGATGAAAAAAATGAAAATACCACATCCCTATCTATTAGGAAGCATCACAGAAAAGATATATTCTATAGGAACATCATGGTGTGTCGTTCTAGGGAAGAGATCCTATTAGGATTCACATAATTATTTCTCAAAGGTATTTTTTCTCTCATTTAATTTTGGTGATTTTATATTCCTCAAGAATTACCTCTCCATACTTATATGGTTGACTCGAAGGATCCCTGACAGAACCCATTTCACTATCAGTGTTTGGGTGAGTGGATGATGATCAGAGTCTTAATGTAGACCCTAAAGATTAAATATTATGTTTCAGATTTCCATACGATCCATCAACTTTTCACATGAAAATAATGACATGATCAATAACAACTTATGTAGATTCCTTAAAGATATTTTTGAACATGTCTCTCCCCTTTCTAGAGGCAGAAGGTTGGATGAGCTGTAGTAACTCGAATAAATATAGGTGGGTATGATTATACTTTTCAGGATTTTTCTCATTCGAATCTAATGATGAGTCCTTAAATTCATATAATATCATTTTGATAGAGACATAAGCAATCTAGTTCTCATATTGAATGGAGAATATTTTTGGATGGGTCGGTAACTGAAATTTTGTTTAGTGAGATGGTACTGGCAGTATTATTTGGTGGGTTGGTTCTTGTAGTAACATTTGGTTGGTCGGTTCTCATAGTACTATTTCAGGGTTCAGTGCGTGTAGTACTATTTTTTGGGTTGGTTCCCATTTTAAAGAAGATATTAGGGTAAAATATGATAAGAAAGACTCCACTATTATGGGATGGAGTGACCCCTAGGATTCCACAGTCACCAAGGCAAGTTGTGGTGATGTTAGAGTCTCTTGGCTAGTGACGATCTATTTTTCATGTCCCTCAGAACATGTGTTGTTGTTAGGAATCAATACTTCTGAGTGGTTTCTATTGGATTTATTTATAGAATTGGAAATAGAAAACAGTTCATTATCCATAGGTTTCTGCTTTCAAAATGAAGGAATTTATTAGGTTTGGACTTACGATACTTAAGAACATACATTGGTCGAGATGATGGAAGGTAGGACTAATCACACTTTTTTGGGGGGGATTGTTTCCAAATTTAGGACTCTCTTATAGATTTGAGATATTTTAATGAACCCTTGTTAATTCACAAAGTATTCCACATGTTTCCCGTGTAATTTTAAATCAATTAATAGAATTTGTGAAAGTCAAGAATCATCCATATGTATTCATGGTTCTTCATTAATGGATATATCTGTATGTATTTGAGTATCTTTATCAATGTGTTCCTATTAAATACTATTTGGAGATTATTTTAACCATTGTTACGATAATACTGGTTTTTAAGACACTTAGTGGGTCACTCTAGAATTTATTATCGCCTAATGAGATGAAAGTCTATTTTGATGTTGGGATCATACCCATAAATAGGCTACCTATGTATCCTTGTGAAAGGAATCAGAACCCTCATAGTTTTATGTTTCTTAATGAGACACATCAAACATTTTAAGGTCATGTGGGAAGGACCTAACCGTACAGTTTAATATCATGTGGTGAGGACATATAAGAGAAAGGTGCTTAGTCTAGGCCTGGTGAGGGACTTATGACTAAGAATACCAAGGAACCTGGAAAGGGTCTGAGTTTCCAAGTTGTATTAGACCCTTTTGAAAATTTTTCCTAGAAATGAAAGGGTTGATTTATATTTTTGTGTTTTATCCTCATTGAGGCTTCCTACATATCTCATTTGGATGAGAATCAAATTATATGTAGTTTGAGGAGTCTCGAAGGGGAGTATGATCCTTTTAGAGAAATCGGTAGGGGATTACTCCTAAATAAGATTCTATGGTGATTTGGGAGGTTTAATGTGGGGCTTACTCTTAATTAGGATGCCCATTAATGAATAATATGATTTGTATATCGGTCCTAAGGAAGGATTCCAACCTATCCCTGTCTTGATGGGAATCGGAGTTCTTGTAGTTCATTCATTGAGGTGTTTGTATAAATGTTGTGATCATCACAAATCTCTACGCCCAAGTGATACATCCATGGTGTGAGAAAAAAGATTATGTTAAATTTTTAAAAAAGTCACACACACTTTTCCTCCTCCGCTGGTGGAAGAGGACTGGCCTAGGGTGACAATGGTTGATTAGGGCATGAAAAAATGAACATTTCAATGGGGAATGAAAGGTGGTGATCATTTTATCAAGCCCAAAAGTCTAGGGGATTAATCAAGGAGGGATTCCCAAAAATTATTCCTTGTAGTGAAGGGAGACTTATAATTTTTTCAAAAGGAAAATTATGTAAGAATTGTACCTTTCATACCAAGGACCTAAGGCTCTAGGTTTTATAGACAATAAGGGACGGGCATGGATCGAACCCTAATCCTCCAAACTGATAACTCACAAACACTATTCATGGGAGAAAGGTCTATGTGAATATGAATATAGAAACCTATAGACACTCCGTGAATCATAACCCCCTTATAAAAAAAATGTGTGAAATCTATGACTGAGGATATACAAATCTAAATGGGAGACATGCTGATGTGACCTTCCCGAAGGTTTGGAAAGTCATGTGGTTTTGGTAGTGGTTTTAACCTAATCTCTTTCAAACAAGGGATCCTATAAAAGGGAATCCTTTCCATGAATGAATTTGAAGAATTCTTGATGAATGTATTGTATAGGCTGAAGGGATAGGGTGAATTAAATAGGGGTTTCGAAGTAGGCATATGGCGTATAGGTATAGGCACGGAGGTAGGCTTGGGAGACCTAATGTTTACTTAAGTGATGAAAAACCAAGATGTTATAACATGGGTGAGACTTGACTCAAACCTTAAAAAGTGTCCCTAGGTATTCCCATAAGTGGGGTGCTAAAATTCCTTTGAGATGAATGGGTGGTGCGCAAATGTTATGGATTTTAAACAATAAAGGGAATTATGTTCTACGATCCACCTTTAATTCCTCATCCCTATGTGTTAAAGAACTACCTTGAATATTTTAGAAGACTTGGGAAATGTTCCAGGGAGACCAGAGTAGCAATTTGGATTTAGGAAAATTCAACCATAAAAAATGAAGACACCAAGGGCCTATTTATTGGAAAATAGGTGACCCTAGATGAAGGGTGATTGGGTGGGCAGGTACCTTGCACGCCGATGGTACCTCGTCTTAACTATGACGATTTGAATTTCAAGACTTTTCAAATCTTGATTTTCTTCAAGTATTTTCTCATATTTTATCTAAGGAATTTTCCTTTGTCACTTTTTCATCGATTTATTAAAAAGGAGTGTCAAGAAAATCCCCCCCCCCCCTCATAATTGGATCTGAAAAAAAGTTAAGATTTTTACCCATGAGAGGGTGTTAAACCCTCATGGATGTGGGTGTATTGGGTAAATAATACATGTTAGGATTTTTTGGATATCTTAAAAGGTGTTGGAATTTATGAGCCTTTATGGGTTGGGATAACCTATCTATATAGTTAGAAAAGTTTGTGCCAGATTTGCTGAGCTGATGGATTCTAGTGACTAATTCCTTCCATTTGACACATAAAGAAGTAGGTATCAGTCTATTGGATTTTTACAATATCTCTAGAGTTCCAATACTTTGATACATGTACAATGAATTTATTCCTCCAAAGGTGACATGTAAAGACTCAGAAAAGACACTAGACTTGGTTCTTGAGTTAATGATGTTATTTTATAAACTCAAGAATACAAACAAAAAATGACCCACATGAGAAGGGATATTCTCCAAGAAGAATAGAAGGAAATATTCCTAATAAAGAAGAAGGAGAAAGTTCCCACTTGCACTCATCCAAAACTCTATTCAAAGGTATAAGAAGAGGTACACCCGACACTTTCTGTCCAACATTAGTGTAGGGGGAGTTTGAAAAGTGGGGGTATAAAGTCAACTCTAAAATTCTTATGAAGACATGTCTTTCGGGTTTCCAGGGCATGTGGTTCATTGTATATCTATCGCATGTCCAAGATTTCAAGGGCATTGTAAGGCTTAGCACTTGTGTTATAGTATCCAAGATGGAAGAGAAGAGGATGGCAGGGTTGGCTACCCCTGTTCTAAAGAATATTCATAGGTTCTTGTTGCATATCTATAGAGGGAAGTCTCCTTTCATAATAGCAGGTCCATTCCAATTTTTTTGGGGGTGGATCACCACTCATTTTAGAACTTATGTTGTATAGGGTGGGGTTCAGGTCCTTGGAAGTTCATTTCGACCATCTATTCAATCTTTTTCCCGGTATTTCACCTCTTTCATTGAATGCTGATTAAAATAAGGTCAGGTTAAGTATGTACAAGTAATTTAATCTTTTACCTTATGGGAATCTGCCTACTGTGTGATTTGTTGATGATGGGACTGCCATATTAGATCTAAGGGTCTATATTTTAGCTCGTAGGGATAATGTATTGGGCACCAGGGTTGATGGGGAAATCATATGTGAGACCTATTCTCCTTAGAGATTCTCATTTCAATTAAAATGTCTACAAAAAAATTATCATATCTCCACCAGTGTATGTTAGATTATTAAAACATCTGATGGTAGCCTGATATCAATGGTTGCTAATGGATGTAGAGAAAACTGAGGTAATATTGATCTTATCTATCATTGATGCAAAAAAGAAGATTGAAGATCTGATATGCTAAGAATTGAGTTGAATCATACCTTAATGGGGTGCTAATCCATGTTTTCCCTCAGGTCCTGATAAAGAGAAAAAGTGGAAAGGAACTCTCTCATTTTGAAGGTAATTCCTCATCATTAGAGGCTGATTCATTATAGTTAGAGGGTGGTGGTGATGAAGATCCAATCAAACCAAAGCGACCTCATGCAAGATACAATCCATCTGTCAAAGTCAAGAGAGAGACACCATCAGTACCAAATGATGTTGTACTAAGGCAGTCTATTCACCATCATTTAGAAGAGCTTCAGGTACCATTTTTTCATCCACCATCTATGATGGTAGGAATTGGGAAGAAAATAAAATCTAAAACTATAGGATCAACTTCATTACCCACTGGAATGCACTCTGAATATGTACAACCAGAGGTGGTTCAAAGATGGAAATTATTACATTGTGATGCTGAAAAAACATGGATAGATTTGTGTGAAGCATTGTGTATTCCATGAATATGGGATCTATAAGCCTCTTATGATATTATTTTTAAGAACAGCCCTGATGAAGTAAGAACATATATCAGGGAACTGAAGAATCTCATATACACAACTAATGAATCAATTACAACCACAAAATGAGTGAAAGAGATGATAGATTAGGGTGCCACTGCAGGGATTGACCTTACATTTGATGAATAATGGTGGGATTTTGTTGATCTTAAATATTTATGTTTTCTTTTTCTCACATTCTTTCTGCTTTTCTATTTGAATTTAGTAAAAGCATTATTACTCATAAGAAATACCATTTTAACTTGCATTTGAGTAAGGGAAAATCAACTGATGTTCCATTGCCATAGTATAGCCCTGGTGGTACTTCACATGGAGCTGTTGTATCACCCATGAGTTTGGAGAAATATCTCCAGACCAACAGGCCATGGAGGATGAGATAGTAGGGGTCTTGTGATCTACAATACCTATTTTTGAAGATAATAATGAAATTCCTCCTAATATGGAAAAGAAAACGAGATATAGAAGAAATAAAACTCTGCTTAAACATTTTCACAGAAGTGTTAAGCATTACTAAAAATATGAATTTTAGATTTATTTATAGAAAGTGTTTACACTTCTTGGATTTGTAGGAACTTATTTTGTTTCTTCTCTTAGATAAATCCCTGATGAACCTCGAGGATCCATGGAGGTTTCTTTTGGACAAGCATAAATTCCTTCCAACCAAGTGTCTCCTTTGATTGAAGGGGAATTTAGGCTCGAGGAATCGATATATATTTCTATAACTACTCATGTTCTTGTATCTAAGAGATAGGATACCTATGGTAAATCAAAAGTGCTTCATGAGAAACTATGTATAACAACAACTGACTTTCACTCTGTGATACTTTAGGTTCATCACATACACTAGAAAATCTAGTGACAACTGATGTTGAACCCATAGATGTTACTACGAATGTTGTTTAGGGTCACAATTTGTCAGAGTAGGGTCATGAAACAACCACTCAAATTGCTCACATGGGTGAGAATAACATGGGATTTGGGATATCATTGTATGTTATGATAAATCTGGGCATGTCTTTTGAATAAGTATTAAAACACGTTAATATGCCAAATACATTAGAATATTTTGAAGTTCATTATATATAACCAAATGGACATGAGTTTTTATTGTTCTTCCTATCAATATTTTTATGATTAATTTTCTATCCATGATAATTTGAAATATATAGTTCCATCTAAAGAAACTACTATAGTGATGATTCATGGAGGAAGCGTCAATATCACTATCAATCCCACTATTGAGGAGACATTGGCTTTGGTGAACTTTGAAATAGAAAATATTCCTAAGATTCATTTGAAGAATCATGAGAATGTTAAAGAAATCATTCCCACCAAAAGTCATTAACCAAAACTGCTAATGTTGGGAATATTGGAGAGGATTATTCTAAAGTTGATGACCTATTGTTAGGTAAGGGTTTTTAATATTGTGATTTTCCTCACTCTTGTTATTATTTTGTAACTAACCATAATTTTAATTCACTATATAAGATTATCAGCTTCAATGGATAGGTATATAGGTGATGTTTATACATCAGCTAAGATAGAATTATGAAGTTAAGCAACTACTTTCAAAGAAGGAGTAGAACAAGGAACTTCTTTAAGTGCATTAATCCCAGAATATGTCCCCCTTACAACAACTATTCTGAATCAGATCTGAAGTTTTAGAAGGCTCTTTTCCTTTCATGTCATAAGGAAAGGTATAACATATGGAAGATAAAATCTGAAATTCCCCTTGAGGAACTGTTCTCAAGAATTCCATAGCTTTCATCTCTTTTCAATATGTTAGGATTTGGCGGTTTTGAATACCGTGAAATCCATACTATAGTGAAAGAAATCATCGAAAAAAGGGATAAAGAGAATAAACTTCGACAAGATCTGATAAAATCTAGACTTTTGACCAACAATGATGAATTCTAAGAAGAATTATCCCAAGATGAGGCCAATTATACTGCAAAGTTGACAGGGATCAAGCAGAAAGTTAATGAAAAGATTGTTCAATAGTTGTGTCTTCAAAAAGATTTGGATATTGTTACTAGGGAGCTTGACCAACTTCATGATTCAATAGAAGATTCCCAAAAATATGGTTCAAAAACCATTGTAGATTCCGATGAAGCACTTCGCCAAGATGAAGAGAATGAAAATTTTGGGATAACTGAACTTTAATAGGCAGATCGTGGAGATCAAGATGCCATCAAAAAATGATAAATCATATAGAAAACCTCTTGTGATTTATGAAAGAGAGACTCTATTTTGTGGATGATCCTCTTGGATTTTTTTACTCACAAATAAAACGAATTTGGTTTCTAATAATCTATGTATTCATCCTTGATTCCTTTTAATTTTAATTTTAATCCTGACTTCCTTAATATAATATTTTCAGACTTGATAACCATAATTACAATGATGGGGATTGAATGTGCTCTTTGTTACCTAATCCAATGGGCCTAGTGAGAATAGTTTTATTTTTACTAGGGTTACTCAAAAAACCCACAAAATCAGTATCTTTTTACTTTTTATTTCTCAATATTTCCTAAACCCTACAAAATGAAGGTCTAGCGGACTGAGATTTCGACTTTTGTTCAGAGTTCCCTTTGTGGGGTTTCAATCTGGTTAGTACCCTATCTCTTTTTTTAATGGCGCTTTATAGTCATTCACATTAGACTAATAAGGCTTGTGTTTAAGGTCGAATAGATTTGACCATAAATTTTGAAATTAGATCCCAAACAAGGCTTAATGGCCATGAGTTTCTCTAATATTATTTAGATACATTCAAATGAAATATTTATTCATTATTTTTTTGGTCACGAAATCTTACTAAGAATGAATTTACCATTGCTTGAAAACCTGTTATTGGAGGTTGTATTATATAGGGCCAACTAGGGCATATGTTTCATAGCCAAACAGTGGAATCTTTTGACTGATAGGTGTGTTATGTAGGCGACTTATGCAAGGACACCTAGGGTCATGTACTACGTGGTCCGGAAAAAGATCTCTCAATAAATTGTCATTTTATTGTCGATAGACAAAGGAAATTAAGATTTGGGTGAATCAAGACCACAATGGGTGGTTTTTCCTAGGAAAAAGATCAAAGAATAAAGGGATATCTTTGACGATATAGGTCATTAATGGGGAAACCACTTTTATACAAATTTGATGTGTGAATAATGGTTAGAATTGTTCAAAAAGGGGATTTTTTCCATTGTGTTGTGAGGTTTAGAGTCATGCAGCAAGGACATTGTGTTTTGCTATTTCAATTCATGAAATGAGGATATTGTGCTGTTCAGTTTCAATTCATACTGCAAGGACATTGGAAGAATTTAATTTAAGGTCTTTAGCTTTGACCAAAGGTTTATGAGTCTCCAATTTCCAGATAATTTGTTTATAAACATACTACTGTGTTCAGGTATGGAAAGGAAGGATTGTAAACTATGATTTGATAATTTTTAGATTCAGATTATTTCATGGGAAAATGGTTAAAGTAATTAGAGGAAGTCTTTTCCAAGAACAAAGTTACCATTATTTGACAAACCCATTATGGGGTTGTATTATATAGGGAAAACTGGGGCATGTGTTTCATAGAAAAACAATGGAATCATTTGACTGATTGGCCTGTTATGCAGGTGACCTATTCAAAGCCACCTAGGTGAATGTACTACATAGTTAGGAAAAAAATCTCTAATATATCAAACATTATATTGATAAAAACCGAATAAATTTTGTGAAGAATAATATTTTCCATAGCATAGAGTTTGGTTTATGGAGAAGGTACCAGAATACAGAAGGAGTATTTCAATTCATGATTTCCAAAGAATTAAAGGAATAATATTTCTATGATTTTATGACTAAAATTTAAGAAGTATGATGTCTGTAGTTTCAGGTCATACAACTAGGACCAAAATATAATGGAAATAGTGGATGATATGTGGTTAAATGATCCAAGATTATTTCAATATGATTTGAACTCAAGGAGTGGTAAAATGTGTAAACTATGGTCTTGGAGAATTTTAGATCAAGAGAAAGGTAATGAGACAAATATACATTGATGACCGCATTAATATAAGGATTATTGTATATTTTCATTAAATTTTAAATTGAATAAAATAATATTTTACCAAGAATGAAGTTACCATTATTTAGAAAAACCATTTATAGGGGTTGTATTATGTAGGGGCGACTGGGGAATATGATTCATATCCAAATAGTGGAATATTTTGACTAACAGGACTATTATGTAGGAGACATATACAAGTTTCCTAGGGGAATGTACTGTATAGTCAAAAAAAGAGCACTCAGGTATTAGAAACTCTTCCACATGAAACTGAAGAAAGGTTATAAATATCTGAAAGTATTCAAGATTAAGATTATGAAATATAAAAGGGGGGATAATATATGAATAATAGAAATGTTTAAATCAATATGGAAGATGATTTCGGAGTCCCTTACATAGATCTGACTCATATGTAAAATGGAGATCTTTCTTGTTTCCTTGGTGGGCTCTCTATGGAGAGGACCCAAAATGAAGACTCCCGCATAGATTTTTAATTATATGTTGAAGAGAGATAAAAATAATTATCTCATGGATGGGACTAGGATCTAAGGCCAAGTTTTCACTATGTATCTCAATGGGATGAGAATAAATCCATACGTAGTTCTTTAGGTACTTAGAAGTTTAACGTTGTGCAGCAAGGACAGGAAGTGATTCTAATGTGAAAAGGAATATTGTGGCTGGACCAGAGAATTGACCCCAAGTGTCACTATGTATCTCATATGGGTGAAAATCAAGCCACGCGTATTTCTTGAAAATTTCCTTGTGTAGGTTTGATTCATACACCCAGGGAAGGGTTACTTTTATCATGGATAGGCCCAAGATTGGATATCCTGGCATCTCTACATATCTCATTGAAATTAGAATTAATCCAAATGTAGTTCTTAATAAAATCATTTGTAACCCCAATTGAGTTTTTCGTGAGAGATGGGGACTTTTAACACATTCTGTAAGAATGGTTAAACACACTACACAAGATGGTATGATGATCAGACCACGTATCTTAGAAGAGTACTCTGTATAGATTTAGTTCATATATATAATGAAAAAATGTAAATAAATTTCTTTAGGGTTGCAGTTGGGACCAAGATTGGAGATCTAGGCATCTCTACGTATCCCATTAATATGATAATAAATCCACATGTAGTTCTTGAAATGAATTCTCTATACATATCTGATTCAAACATAGGTAGAAATAGAACTCATGTGCCACTAAGGAGTAGCAATGATGTGAGTAATTATTGATTATGGAAGCTACTCATTTTTTAAGAACCATAAGGAATACCAATTTTTGGTATTTTATGGGATTTCATAATGTCAAATAAAGAATATGTTAACTGTATAGTTTAATGTCTTCTAACTAGGATGTTGTGTTGTTTAGTTTCAAGTCATTCTACGAGGGAATATGATGTCATGCAGCTTAACATCATGTGACAAGGACAAAGATGCTACACATTTTAACATCATGTAGCGTGGACACATATGGTTGTTATGTAGTTTAATTTCATGCAACTAGGACATTGTACTATTCAGTTTCAAGTCATGTAGTGAGGACATTACTCTGTGTGATTACAAAAAGTACTTATTTGAGAATCTTGCATTGGTTGGAGTTGTAATGAATTCTCCATCCATCGGGATTAAGGAATAATCCCCATTACAGTAGACCTTATATAAAGAGTATGTTCCTTCCCACTTTGTCTCAATATTTGGATGCTTCTTTCCTGGTATCATTACAGTCCTAAGGACTAATACCACATCACTTTAAAGAAATGAGAAGAGGTGAAATTTCTTGTTAAAAGCTCATGCTATTCTATTATGATTTAATTGAAAATGACAAAAAATATTCAATATCCTTTCTTCTAATCATTCCAATTCATCAAATTTCTTTTGATATTGTTCATCTATAGATAAATACTCACATATTTCATCTCAGAGTGAATGCAATTAAAATTTCAATAGAAAAACTACTTTTTTTCCGTAGACCAATGAATATAGAGTTTCTTGAGTGGTAGTACGGGTAGTAGTCTGATAAGCCAATAAATCAAGAAAAAATCTTTTGGTCCAAGATTTCTTATATTTATCCACTATTTTTTATATTACATTTTATAGGGTCTTGTTGAAAGCCTTTATCTTTACATCGGTCGCTGCTTGATAGCGAGATGAATGGTTTGATTTGATATTGTTCTCCTGATATAACTTATTTACCTCAACAGAATATAAATTGGTGTTGTTGTCTATCAATATGGTATGAGGGACACTAAATATGGTAATGATATTAGTTTTGAAAAGGCTAAAAATTATTTTGGACCTGACTTCTTTGAAAGGTATTTTGTTAGTCCATTTGGAGAAGAATTCAGTGGCAGTAAGAATATACTTGAACTGCTTAGCCGTAGCTAGAGGATAAGGTCCTACTACATCAATTCTCTATATAGAAAATGGCCATGATTATTTAGTTTTGTGTAGAAAATTCGGGTTTGATGAATGAAGTTGGACTACACATATGAGGGGTGACACATCTTGGTGATATCTTTGCAATTCAACATCATTGAAGGCTAGAAGTATCCTTGCCTTTGGATTTGATTAGAAATCCTATGACCATACCAGTGATCACCATAATCTTATATGTGTACTTATTTCATGAAATATGTAGTTTCTTCTCCATCAATACACTTGAAGAGGGAACCATCAAAACCTTGTCTGTAGAGGTTCTTATGGTGATCTAGGCTATCATAAAGAGTGAAATTGACCAATTGTCACCAGATTTTGTCTTTCCTAGTTCTATCACGTGGAAGAATTTTATTTTTAACGTATTCCATGATAGGTGTCATCCATCCTATAGTATGACCATATGGCTCTGAAATAGATATTATTTCATTAATTTCCTCTATTATAGTTTGAACAAAAGGTGAAACCACAGAAAGATGGGAAATACTGATGATTGTCTCATCTTGATTTGGATCTTCGAGGGTTGTGGATGCATTGTCCAATGCATCAGCTTGGAAATTTTGTGATTGTGGGTCATATGACAGTGTTGGATCTAAGGGAAATTCATCCATTAACCCTCTGACCTTATCATACAAAGGGATTATCTCTTCTTTTATAATATCATAATACCCATTGATCTGTTTGATTACCAATTCCAAATCACCATTCACATTCAGGTGGTTCACTTGTACCTAGAGTGCCAATTTCAAGCTTACAATGACAGGTTGATATTCTACCTCATTGTTGGTACCACCTTATGATAACAGAATAGAATATGAAAACACTTCCTTTTATGTTAGATAAGTATAATTCCTAACCCAACTTTATTGAGTTTAGGGTTTTCCATTCTCTTCCCTATTGGAATTATGTAAGCACCATCAAAGTACATTTCCCATGTTTGGGGATTATATTTAATAAATAATATTTCTTCATAAAAAAGATCAGTATTCAAAGATGTATCTTCTACAGATGGGTGTTCATCAAGGATGTTTTCCAAGGCTTGGCATTTTATTGCTTTCTAAGGAACAAACTAGATATTCAACTATTGAAAAATAATTTCCGGTCATACTAAACATCCTATAAGCATATGAAAAATGAGGATAAACTTGAGTGGGATATTATGAGAAACCAGGTGGACCTCGTGATGTTGGAGGTAGTGTCTCAAATTATGAACTACCAAAATTAATTCCAAGAGGCACTTCTCAATACTTTAATATTGTGCCTCTGTGTCAAGAATGGTTTGAATGAGATAGAAACAACTATTTTCATTCCCAGGATCATTCTTTTATACAAGGAAGGAACCCAGTGGTCACTCTACATCTATCACATAAATAATAAGTGGCTTTCCTTAAATAGGTGGAATTAATACTAATGGACTTAATAGATATTTCCTAAGGGTATCAAATGCCTCTTGGCAGTCTTCGGTCCACTTATATGTAACTCCCTTCTTCATTAATCTAGTGATGGTTAAACACTTAGCTTCCAAATTGATGATAAAGCACCAAATATAGGCCAAGTGTCTTGGAAGTCCTCTTAATTCCTTTAAATTTTTAGGAGGTAACATACCAAGGATATATTTTTTCTTCTCAGTATCAACCTCGATACCATGATGGCATTCAAAAAAACCGTGAAATTTTCCAGAGGTTACCCCCAAAGCATATTTCAAGGGATTCATCTTAAAATTACGTGGTCGAAGCTTACTAAATATGATCTCTAGATCAATCTGGTGATTAAAAAAAATTATGGATATGACCACTAGAACGTCCACATAACATTTGACAAATTTTCCCAGGATGGGTTTGAAGATATAGTGCATGGAAAGTTGATACGTTGCACCAACATTCTTCAAGCCATAGAGAATTAACCGATATAAAAATATGCCTTGAGGGGATCTAAATGCTATAGAATCCTCATCTTCTAGGACCATTCTAATTTGGATATACCCATAGTAACCTTCCATTAAGAACAGATCATTATTTCTAGCTGTTGCATCAATTAAAAGTTTTATGATTGGAATTGGAAAGTCATCCTTGGTACAATGCTTGTTAAGACCTTGGAAATCATTGAAAATTATGATTTTACCAATCTTCTTTCTTGCTGGGAAAATGTTGCCTATCCATTTGCGATATTTTACTCCTCTAAAAATGTTATCTTTGATAAGATTGTCAACTTCAAATTCAATTTTAGAGGTGTGTGTTGGGTGAGTTCTTCTTACAGCCTGCATAAATCATCAATGCTCTTCTAGTAAACCCAAATGATGAGTGGTGCATCGGGATTAAGGTATGGAATTTCTGTATATTTTCTAAGAAAATACATCTTGATGTTTCTTTAGAAATTATGTAGATAACTCTTTCTATTTATAAGTCATGGCCACGCTAATTAGAGTAGTGTGTGAATCTTCTTATGTGCCTAGATTTATTTCTTTGAGCTCATCCATAGTGGTGGAGGAACCTTCCTCAAATTATATAGCGTCATCCTTGAGATCCTCTTCTTCTTCCTCATGTGTCACTTCTTCTATTTCTTCTTAAAGGGTAGGTGATGATGAAAAACATTCAGAGCCAGGGGAGGAGTCAGTATTTGAACACCCTGAAGAAGAGGTAACTATTTCTGACCCTACTGGTGATGAAGGGTCTTCCTGAAGTTTTTGGATAGAGAATGATGGGTTGAGAATCAAAATCCATTTCTTCCTTTATTAATATGAAAACTCCTTCTAGCCTAAATAATGAATAAAATACTTTCTGAAGTTCGGTGGATGAGATGAAGACATATCCATTCAAGATTTCACTATCAACAATTTCTCCCATGCTGTTAGGCTCGATTTCCACAACTGACATTATGGAAGTCACTAGAAGTGTACTTGGATTTGGTTATATCCTTTTAATTTTATTGATAGGAAACACATAATCTATACTCATATGTTTGAGTGGGATAACTGAGATCTTTTCCAAACCATTGATAGCATTGATTCTTGTTACAAATTTTTTCATGGACTTTTTTCCCTTTGTGTCAATATACTTAAATTCACATGTTTAAAATGTAGCCTTATCACCATAAAATGTCTCAATTTGACCATTTAAGAAATAATTTAGTCATTGGTGGAATGAAAAAGTAATAGTCACATGTTGATGTACTCAAGGCCTTCCAAGAAAAATATTAAAGGATGTGTCCTATTGGACAACCTTGAAATATGAATTAGATACAAGATACCCAAACTGAGTTCAGAATGTAATCTCACCTAGAGGTTCTTGTTCATTCATTTCATAAACTTGAAACATCAAAGTGGAAGGAGATAATTCAAATTCAGTGAGACCCAATCGATGAAGTGTACATATGGGTATGAGTTTGACTCCTGAAACATTATCAATAAAGGCTCATCAGATATTTATATCATTAACCCTACCAGATAGATACAAGGGTTTGATGTTTCCATGTACAATATCATCATCATCTTGATCCATGAAACATATAACTATATGAAATTCTATATGACCATTCTTTATACAGTAAACCTCAGTAGAAGAAACTTCAGTTTGAAACTCTTGAGGACTTGAAAAAGCCTAAATAAGTGCAACTAAAAGATCTATTGACATGTTCAAATCATAAATTATTGATAAGATTACCAGTACATGGGCTATTTGTTTCAAAATGTCATACTTTTGATCCAAAGGTATGTATTTTCTAGCATGGAGATGAAGTTTTTCAGGTTCCTTAGAGGTTTATGCTCCTAATGTAAATGTAACATATGTTAGGGAAGAATCTAGAAATACTTCTACTCTTGATAGATTAGACAGAATAGGTCTATCTATTTACTGAAAGAGTTGTGGTATTACCCCTAATCAGTCATCCAATATGATCATTTTGGGGCTGATACTATCATGTGTGGGAAATTTTTCTTGTTCCTGTCGATCCCACTTGAGGGATCTACCACAAGTTTATGTTGCATAAATGGTTAAAGGAGGGTAATAGTTAAAATAGTGGTTTCTAGCATATCCATGTCTTCCCCTGTATCCTTGACATTAACTTTTTCCTCTATTTACCCAATTAGGTATATGGAATTCAACTTCATAACGATAATCATCATTTTTATAGGGGTCTGTTAAATGGATAACATTAACAGACCTGAAGATCAATTCCTCATTTGATGAAGATTCTTCTTGATATGTTGATTCTTCTTATGCCATTTTTCATGGTTGTGCCCATGATTTTGAGATAGTTGGAATGAAATCTTCCAAATTCAAGGACAACATTGGCCTTTACACATGCTTTTCTTTATATAACTTCTCTTTATCTTTCTGATCATGTTGCTTCATTGAGGATTGACCTTTGGAGGATTGATGTTTTGATGAAGATGGATTTGATGTATCAGAAGTGAAGTAGGCACAGTCGGTTTTTTTAACTGTTTTGGTAGAATATAATGAGTTCTGATGATAATTTTCCTAATCATCCAATCATCATAATTTTGGGCATTTTTTCTTTTTTACTTTCTATAATCTCTATTCATCCTCTGGATCGGTAGCAGTAAAACATGCTACTGGAACTGAGGAAATTTATAGTTTTACTTTTCCAAATTCTGCCATTTTTTGTAGGAGTTCTTTGAAAAAAAACACTCTTAAATGGTATTCCCCAATATTTGATGAAAGGGGAAATAATTTCAGAGAACTTCATCTCCTTATTTGTTCAGTTTATTCGGTCTTGGAAACTAAACTAAACTGTTTTCCAAAGATGAAATGATGTAACCGAGAACCCGTTCATTGTGAAATGAATAAAAATTTTTATTTAACTCTTCAAACTGACTCCTCCATTGAACTTTTTGATTATCTTGATGAGGTTTTCATTGCTATTGATGCTTGAGAGGTTGAACCCTTCGGTATGATGAAGGTTTTCAAGTAGAAGTAGGTACATGTGTTTGTTTGAGTGTGACTATAGAAGCCTATTCAAACCCTATTATCCTTCCTAGATCTAATGATATTAAACAATATTTATCTTTGTTTTACAAAATTTATCCCTCAACTTGTTGGGTGATTGAAGCAAGGTCTCAAAACCCTCTTGTGTATTTTATAGGGATTAGTGGTTTGCGTAACTCATCATACAAATTTTCCACATTGATTGGAAGAAACTCTTCTTGATGGAGTGGTAAATTTAATGAATATATTAATCTTTTACATTGAGTAATTAAATATGAAACTCTTTCATTATCCATTTGTTTGAAATTTTTTGAGATCAAAAACTGTTTTCTTCAGTAGTGTTGAGCTGAATTAGAGAAGGACTTTTTGACAGAGGTCTTCCCATCCAATAATTGATCAAGACTGAAAACTTGTATACCAGACAATGGATAGCCCCTGTAATGATTTCAAAAATCATTTGAGCTTTATTGCTTTTAATTTTGTAGGGTTCCCCATCATGGGATCAAAACGAGGAAAAAATGTGTTAAGTATTGTTTCAGATCTCCCAAACCATTAAATATTGGAAATGTGGTATTAAAAAATTTCGGTGTGGGAGGGATCAGATCAACCCATACATGGTAGACATTATTTTTTGGTTGTACTGGTGCATTCAATTATTCCATATCTCTTGATTGAGTTGTCAATTCCTCAATTGTATTCATAAGTATTTGTGGATTATCTAGATGAGTTGGTACAATTATAGGTACAATAGATGGAGCTTTAACTAGCACGATGACTGGATAAAACACAATTTGTGGGTCTTGTCTTGGATAACCCATGAGGATAAGACTATAAGGATGTGTTTTATTTTTTTCATGGCTGTGTACCCAATGTAGGGAATTCATTATACACCTATGTAGTTGTAAGAAACCCTCTTTTATAAGGATCTTATATAATATGTGCAAGCTGAGTATATGTTTGAGGAGTACGTATGGAAGAAATTATACTTCGAAGTAACTCTGCATTGAGTCTTTTAAACTCCATCATCTCCTCCTCTTACTGGGAAACTCTTTCTTCAAGCATAAGTGATTGACCTTATCTAGTGGAAAATTGAGACATGATATGACCTTTACCTTTCTCATTGTTAGATTCCTTTTGAAGAGGGAGGATTTTGTTATTTGATGTAATACCTAGATTTAGGGTAAGACACTGATTTTGGGAATGTAAACCTCATTCATGTTATTCAGTTTGTACCATATTATGATAAAGAACTTCATTCTCTAACTCCCCTAAACTATACTCATGTTATATAGGATCTTCCATTATGGTATTAATGATGTTCACTCATGCATAATGCAATTACATCATTTTGTCAATATCTTTGTAAGATCGTTTCATTCTATGCCCTCCATGAGATTTTGTTCTCTTATATAATGGAATCTTGGAAAATATTTAACGGACAGTAACCTGAAGAGAATAATTGTATATTTTAGTTGTTTGTTCACTCCATGGCTTCTTCCCTAATTGGAAGAAAACAAAAATCTATTGAGTATGGGATTGTAGATTTGAAAAATCCCACATCCCTACAGGGTGATATTTTTCCTTTCCTTCATCTTCAAACCTTCAAACATTGTTTATTGAATTTTAATGTTGAGTTAAAAAATCCCCCAACATTTCAATATGGGGTGGCTCTTGAACTATTATGTCTGATATTAGCATAACTTTTATTCTAATTTTATGAATTCTGGTTCGAACATTGGTTGGATTAATTATCCAAAAACCGCTTAGTTCAACTGTTTTGTAAGACCTTTTTGATATTTTAGGAATTTTCACAATCGGATGGCTGACATCCTCTAAGAAAGAGACCTGATTAAGGTTCTAAGATTCTTGATACAAAATTATCTCTACAACTTCTTATCTTTGAGCCTGAATTTGATAACAGATAGCTAAGGCATGTTCTTGAGCATATTGTTGACTACACAAAAAATATGTTGATTGTAGTCAGCCATAGGCAATAACTTTGCTTGATACCACTTTTGGGGGGATTTTCTGATTTTGTAGCATAGTTAAATGCAATTCTCTGTGTGCACCCTATCCTCTAATATAATCACCATATGGGTTATCATTAATTAACTATGGTGGCCTATTTAGTGATTCGTGGCATGCACGATGAAGGGCTCACTACTGCTTCTCAACCTTTGGATGTTGGGACAATGAGAGAGATGTCAAGACAATTTTGTGTTTCAACCCTTCTGTTAGCTTTACAAGACTTTGATATTTTTCATAAGGTAGTACATTGTATTTCAGATAACAAAGAGTCTTCCATATGTTGAGGCAGATATCATGAATGCAATCTTTTTCCATCAATTTTGGAATATCGTATTGAGAAGATTCCAAAGGACAGAAAATGATTCGTATTTCACCCTTAGAGAGTTGTTTCCTCATATTAAACGTATCCCTTTAATCTTTTGAAATGAGTTTCTCAACTAAGTCCGAATATAGGGGACGCTTCTAAATTCTTTTATAAAAAACTATAGGATCATTTATATTTTTCTATGCCATAATAGAAGGGAAATGGCCCAAGGTAGGTTCAATGAATGATCATTTCCTTGGGCTATATTATGTTTTTGAAATTATTTCACCTGTTAATAACAAGTCATCAGACATGACTAGCCTTATGTTGGAAAGTGGATCGAGATAGTATAGTTTACTCATCACTACATTGTCAATTGGAGAATTATTTTGAAAATGAGAAACACTAATACAGATAGAACTTTCACAGTGAATTCCATCATGGGGAGGACCACCATGGTGGGATATAACAAGGGATAAATCCTCTTGCTCCATGGTATTATTTCCACATGGAGGGTTTTCGTGGCTCTCATCCAGAGATAACTTCTCCTAATTGACCGAATTTTTATAAAGAAATCTATCATGATGAAGTGTTTGATGGGGAACTTCATAATTAATACTTATACTCCCATAATTTGGTAATGGGGGGGGGGGGGTAGGATCTTGAGTTGAAAAAGATAAATTTCTGGGGGCTTCAAGAACTCCAACGTTAATAGGATTCAGATCGCAAATTGACTCTTGATTTTCCAAATGTGTCTGGTGATACTTCTTCTTATATTATCTTTTACAAAAATTTGGGGCCACTTGGTGGGAGAAGTATTTATTATGGGTAGTTGTATGTGTCTACCTTGGAATGTCCATTAGAATAGGATGACTATCTCCAATTGGAAACGGTGAATGTTCTCGATCCAGTTGTCTATATGATATGGGGGAGTATGCCCTATAACCCTCCTAGACTAGAATAGAGGTATGTATCTACTTCAAGATGTCATGATGACGAGTCATCCCAGGTGTGGGGTCATAATTATGTGTATGTTCCCCTAGTACTGCTGAAGTTTAGGTTATGATATTATGGAAGGCTTTTATAATATGGGTAGGAATTTGTGTCTTCCCTTTAACCTTTTCTAAAATGGGTTTGGTGAATTCAATGGCTGAAACGAGAATATAAATCCATTCTTTATCTGGAGTAGGTGTATTTACTTTCACCTGTCCACCCTTTTCTATTAGTATATACTGATAGTACTCATGTATGGGGAAGAGAATTGATTATTCCCTAGATTTTTCATTAGAGATTTCTTGACTGCCTTCTTCGGGTGCTTTCAAGAGAGACTATTGGGAGTCTTGATGAGTGAAATCAAGTGTATGTTCTTACTGGCTATTTTCCACCAAGCATGGTTAATGGAATTATTTCAATGCCGATAGATGATACTGCTAGCTAGATTGTTGATTGCAGGTAGGTGTATATTCCTGTTTACAAGTTTCCACCCTATTTGATTAGTGGGCTTCCTTGAATGTAGCCAGATGAGTATACCGACTAGATGATAATTTCTAAACATGTGTATATGCCTACTCATGGTATAACACCATGTTTAAATGTTGGGAATGGTTGGGTACTTTCAGATGAGTTTGTTGGTTGGCGGAATTAAGTAGGGTGGGTCTGTGCGCACATTCATTGTTTGCCAAAAAGTTAGGTTGATGGGATTTTTTGGAGGGGAAAAAAGTAAGAACCTACTCACTATTAGTCGAATTTTTTCCCTCGAGGTTCGTCTTGTGTGCTCATTTTTTAGGGACCTAGGCCAAAAAACCAATGGAAACACCCCCCATCATGTTGGGGGGTTCACTAACGCACGATTTTGTAGGTGGTGATTGTTGGTGGGATCCCTCAAGAAGGACCCATATGTCTTTGAATTGAATCCATGAGTGACCTCCTGATATTACTCCCTATGGTTTGGGAGGGACTAGTTATTTCATTCTAGATATAAGGACATGAAAATGATGAAGATGATGGTTGGAACTATATGCTTCTTGACCACCGGTCGTCGCTGATCGAACGATCGGGGGTTATTGGTAACTTAGATAGCCTATCAAGAAGCCTTTTTGTTTGAGATAGTACAGTTTTGATTGTATTCCCAAACCAATACATATGATACCTAGAGTTTAAGATGCTAAGTTGGTCATGACATTCTTCTAGCGGATGAGGATCTAGCTTGTGTAGCAGTCGGGGCAGTCACGGATTCAAACTTGAAGGAAACCATTTGGAGTGGAGGGAGTTCTTGAGAAAACATAACAAATACGAACAATGAACACCATTAAATTAGGGACTTTTATATAGAAACATGAATGATTGATTCCTTTTTTAGGCCTTCCATTATCAATTGATAGGGTCCTGACAGATAGGTAATACAATCAACTTGGTTAAGGATTCAAATTGGGTTCACCATTTTTGTTTCACATGTCCATCTAAATGTGTGTTCTAGTTAAAAATTGCAACTTCTGGGTATTTTCCACTGGATTTATATTTGTAACTAGAAGAATCCAATGGTTCTTTATCCAAAGGGACCTACATTCCAAAGGTAGGTGTTCGTTAGGTTTGGACCTATGATACTTAAAAACATACATTTGTCGAGAGGATGGGAGGTTGGACTCATCACACCTTTTTGGGGGGAATTATTTCCTACTCTTGGACTCTCTTATAGATTTGAGATATTTTCATGAACCCTTATTAATTCACCAAATATAACATATGTTTCCTTTGTAATTTTCCATCAATTAAAATCGTGTGTGAAATTTAGAATCATCTGTATGTATTCGAGTTTCTTCATTAATGTATATATATATATGTATTCAAGGTTCTCCATCAATGGTATCCTCTTATATACTATTTAGATATTCTTTTAACCATTGTTATAATAATTATGTTTTTTAATCCACTCATTGGGGCACTCTAGAATTTATTGTCTCCTAGGGAAGCGGAAAGTTTGTTTTGGTGTTGGGATCATACCCCAAAATGGTATACCTACGTATCCTTGTGAAAGGAATCATAACCCTTATAGTTTGGTGCTTCTTAATGGGACACATGATACATTTTAAGGACATCTAATAAGGACATATCCGTATAGTTTTATATTATGTGTTAAGTCCATCTAAGCTAATGGTTCTTAGTTAAGACTTTGTATATGACTTATGCCTAAGAATCCTAAGGAATGTGGAAAGGATATGAGTTTCCTTGTTATATTAGACCCTATTGGGAATGTTGCCTAGAAAGGATAGGTTTGATTTATATTTTTGGGTTTGAACCTCAAGGAGGCTTCCTAGGTATCTCATTTGGATTATAATCAATTCACATGTAGTTTGGGTAGTTTTGTGGGGGTGTATGATCCTCTGAGAGAAATAGGTTGTGGCTTACTCATAAGTAGGATTACTTGGTAAATTGGGGAGGTTAATTTGGGGCTTAATCTTAAGGAGGATTCCCATTTATGGATGAGATGAGATGAAGCTAGGTCCTTATGAAGGCTTCTTACATATCCTAGTTTTGATGAGAATAAGAGTTCTCATAGTTCATACAATGAGGCGTATTTGAAAATATTGTGGTCATCAAAAATATCTAAGCCAACGTGATTCAAGCTTAGTGTGAGCAAAAAGAGGATGTGAAATATTCAAAAAAGTCACACACATGTTTCCTCCTCCACTGGTGGAAGAATATGGGCCTATGGCGGTGACGGTGGATTAGGGTGTGAAGCAAAGAACCTTTCAATGTTGAATGAAAGGTGATGATCATTGGATCCAGCCAAAAAGGATAGGTGATTACTCTAGGAGGGATTCCCTAAAATTGGTCTTGGTAGGGGAGGGAGACTTATCCTTTATTTGAAATTAAAATTAGGTGTGAACCATACCCTTGCTACCAGATACCTGAGGCTCTGTGTTTTAGAGACAATAAGGGAGGGGCATGGATCGAACCCTAGTCCTCCAAACCAGGAAATCCCCAACATTGTTCCTGGGAGAATGGTCCATGTGACTATAGATATAGAAACCCAAATAAACTCCATTAATGTCGACCCCATTATAAAACAAATGTGGGAAACCTCTGAATATGGATATAGAAATCCAAATGGGAGACATGATGATGTGCCTTTCCCAAAGGATTGGTATGTCCGGAGGTTTTGTGAAGATTTCAATATAATCCCTTTCAAATAAGGGAGCATATGAAGAGGAATCATTTCCATGAATTACTTTGAATAAGTCTTGATGAATTAACTGTATAGGCTAAAGGGATAAGTTTAATCAAAGAGGGGTGCCCTAGCAGGCATCTGGCACGTAGGTATAGGCGTGCTGGTAGGCATGGGTGACCTGATGTTTACTTAAGTGATTAATAACCTTGATGTTAAAACATGGTTGAAAATTGACTCAATACTTGAAGAGTATTCATATGAATTCACAAAAGTGGGGTGCTAATGTTCTTTTGATAGGAATAGGTGGTGCGCAAGTGTTTCTGATTTAGGGAGGTTGGGTGCTTTAAGCGCTCAAGTGTTATGGATTTCAAACATTGAAGGGACTTAAATCTTGTAATCCCTCTTTAATTACTCTACCCTAGGTGTTAAAGACCTACCTTGAGGGTTTTAGGAGACTTTAGAAAAGCACTAGGGTGACCAGAGAAGAAATTGGGCTTTAGGGTAATTTGTCCTTACAAATGAAGACCTCGAGGGTCTATTTATAATAAAATAAGTGACCTTGGTCAAATGGTGATTGGGCGCACAAGTGGCTTGCACACTAGAAATGCGGCGTGCAAGTACCTTTCGCACCAATGATTCCTCATCATGACTGGGGAAATCCGAATTTTAATCCTTTTTAAATCTTCATTTTCTTCCTGTATTTTACCCTTTTTTATAAGGCATTTCCCTTTGTTACTTTTTCATCGATGTGATAAAATGAAGTTTCAACATGATCTAAGATTGTTTATGGTCCATTGTCAAGATACAACGATGGCCCTTAGACATATCAATAATAATATTAATATAAGCTTACTCTGGAGTCACATTATTTGGATACCCCTTGAGGTCTCTCCAGTTGGATGTCCTGATTTGGATGTTTTAGGTCGACACAACTTCCTCTCGATATCTATGTGGAATCAATATTACATGTCGATGATGATGACCAAAAATTATTTTAGCCCTCCTATATAGCTTTTGAGTGGTTGAGTTGACATGGTGATTTTCCTCATCCACCTCCCTTAAGTAATGAAGGTATGTGTTATTACACTCTGGGGATATGTTCTCAAAGGATTTTAATGTGGAAACAAGTGTCACTTATACTCATGAGGCCTATCATGGGAAAGACAACCAATGATGAATCATCCTATGAAGTATTTCATGATCTGATTCCAAATTCTAAATAGATCTGTTGATGTGGTACTCCCAAAATTAGATGTTCAACAATTGGAACTGGTTCGGTTTCATTGTTTTTAGCATACATTAGGGCCTCTAGGACAAAGCATCCATGGTGAAAAATGAATATCAGTGGTTCATTAAATGGTTGTTCTCAGTTTCTTGATGGGTTCTGTAGATATTACCATCTTATCCAGTAGTATCCAAATCTATTTTCACATTAGATGATTCCATTTTGTTTTAATTAATCTATGAATTCCTAAATATTAAAAAAAGGAACCATATTATTGTAGCATCATATATAAGAGTATAGGTTTGATCAATTACATTCATCGTTAAAGTATAAATAGTTGGTCACTTCTTTTATGAAATGTTCAGAATAGTTTAAAAAATCATGTCATGTTCACCATTTTGTTTCATGAAAATTGCAGAAGAGAATGTCTTGATAAAAACTGGGAAATCTATCCTTATAAAAATGTGAAGGGGTTAAACAATTAAATAATTTCACATCAGGTTCACCATTTATTTTATAAAAAATTTGGAACAATTTATCATGATGGTCAGTTGTGGGTGATTGAGGGTGGTTGTAGAATCATTTGTTTCAGGTTTACCATATTTGTCTCTAATGGAAACTCCCAACATTTACCACATCAATAACTAAGTATGAACCTGCATTCCAAAGTAAGTCGGTCCTTCAGTGATTCATACCCAATGGAGCTTAGGAACTCACATTAGTCAAGATGATTGGATTTTGGGCTCATCGTTCCCTTTTGGGGAGAATTATTTCCTATTTAAGACTCTCTTATAGATTTAATATATATCTTTGAAATCATTCAGAGGCCCTGATATGAGACTATTTACCCCTATTCCAATGACATGATTAATACAATTTATTGGTGGGAACAACCATGTTCGTCACAATTTATCCATCATTACCTTGCTTATTTATGATGATTTTTGTTTATAACCTTTTTATGGTTCTCTAGAGTATATTTCTATCCAGGGAGGCAGCTAGTGTCTTGGAGATGGGACTGAACCTCTATGAGGAATCCTACACATTCTATGAGAACATGAATCAAAACCCACATGGTACACTTGAAATATGTTAAGTTCATATGACAATACAATACCATTACTTTTACTGATATATGGTAAGTACATTTATATAGGGCTCAGTCCTTGAGGAAGCATCATTCGTATCCTATTAATATAGTAACCAAAGTCCACATAATTCATGTATGGGTGTATGTGTCATAAAAGATATGACCACAAAGGCATTGGGAGGGACTTATGCATGTCAAGCTTCCTTGAATTTCTTTATTAGAAACATGACCCTTTGAGTGAAGATGAGATGTAATTAGACTCACATCCCTATGAAGGGCCATCATTAGGGGAATTCTCATCGTAATATTGGTACAATCAGCACCATCCTCTAATCCCACTTGAGTCATGCTCCGTGTAAGTAATAAGAGATAGCATAACATTAGTCATTTTCATGAGAGATAATTTGTATAAGGCTTAAATGTTGAATTTTAATTTTAAGAGGTATGATTACCAGTCTCATTGAGGATGTTGTCTGGATATTGGGACTTAGTAAGTTGTCCTGTATAACCTATTTATAATAGGAATTAGAGTTAAAGTAGCTGGAAAGTCCCTAACCCGCTGAACAGTTTGTGGTACTTGAAGGAATTGTTAGGGATTACACTTGAATGGATGTACGCGTATCACCCACTTCTCATCTGCAAATGGATGAGGACATATAATATACTCCTTGGAAGAATTCATCACCATGACATAACAATATTTATTATATGGAGGGACTTACACAAGGGTGGATTCCCATTAGATCTCGAGGCTTATGAAGGCATCTTATGTATCATGTTTAAACATGAATCGAATCCCTTGTATTTCATTAACCCCATGACTTGTGGATGGGTTGGGGAAGATGGTTACACTCAAAGGAATTATTATTATCCCTATGTTTTAGTAAATATAGAGATGTATACCACGGTGTAAAACCATGGTTCATATTCATTCTATATATTCTAATAGATGAATTGGGATAATGATCATGAAAGGTTGGTTAAATATTATTAGAAATACATGGAGGAAACATCTTAGAGTATGAAATAAATAGGGTTTCATGAGTCTGTAACCCTAATAAATCGAGGAAGCTCTCCTTATAAAGTGGGTATTTGGCCAATGTTTCCTAACAATGGGTTTACATACTTTATGTTTCAGTGTGTCTCCCAAAATAAGTTGACATGTCATCCCGATATATATTTATGGACTACCCAACATGTCTTGATCGTCTTCTTAACATGTCTAGGGTGTCAGTTTTACATGGAAAACATGCCGATGGGTGTATGCCTAACATGTCCAAGATGATTCACATGATCCAAGCAGACATATCTAGAACCTTTGAAATAATCATGTGACCTATCTGAGACATCATCACTTGATCAATGTGAATATGTCCTAAACCTTTTGAATGATCAATTAACTTGTCTGGAATGTCTTCTCATGAAAAATATAACTCTTCTATGGACTGTGGAATGATCATATGGGCTGGTCTGAGACATCTTCACATGATCAACTAACATGTCCATCATGTCTTCACATGATCTAAGTTACCTATTTGGGACATCACATGACTGATGTGACTTATCCATGATGCCTACATATGATCAAAGTGAGATTTCCATGGACTCTATCATGACCAACCTAGCTTATCCAGTACATCTTCGCATAATCAAACTAAATTGTCCATGCGTTTTCTCATTAAAATGTTGACATGTCAATGGATTATTGCATGAAAATGATTGAATTTATTGGGTTGTATGGGGGAATCATGAAACCAGTGAGGATTCATGTGATCATGTGATTTTATGGGAGTTACACGAAGGTTTCATGGTAACATGTCTAGGATCATTCCCATGTCTATGTGTTAAATATGCATGTCCAAAGGGATCATGGATCAAGGCCACATGGACATAATTTTTCATGGGAGGAGTGTATGAACATGGAATTACACTATAGATGCACCTCTTACAATTTTATTGTAGAATGAGAGTTCATTTACATGGGTTTATATGCATTTTGAGGGATGTTTGCATTTTCTGGAAAACAAATTGTGAGGGAATTACATATTAGTGTTGCTTGCATAGAAAATGGTGTACAGGGTATATGAGGTACATGTCCAAGGTCTCATGTCATGGTCACACACCATTGGATTTACATGAAGGAGTTCATGTTCCTAGGTTTATATCCATAGATATTATCATGGGTGTCCCGCACATCAGAGGGATTGCACCACAAGGTCAAACAGAGGCATCGCAAGACTAAGGGTCTTCCTATTAACTCTATATGGAAAAGAGGCACACGTCTAAGCCTCATAGGTGTGTCTTATAAGAAAGTACCACATGAGAGCCTCAAAATATCATCATGTGATCACATGATATCTAAGGTATCATGTGAGGGGCTCTTTGAGCTTGAGATGGGGATGCATGTTGGTGCCATGTGAATGGACTAGGGATTGCATGGAAGAGTCATAAAACTAGTGAGGAATCACACGATCACATGATACCTCACATGAATTAGAGTTTTCTTGGTGGAATTATATGATATCCAATTCATCATACAATTATATTTAAGGGATCACATGATGGGTTTTTACAATCTCATAAAAAATTCTATCGATGGTGTAACTTGTTGCTCCTCCTCCACATTGCTTCATCACTTTACTCCTCAACTTCTTTCCTTATTATCCCCTTTCATGTGTGTTTTTTAATGGATTAAGGGTTTATATAGGAAAAGGTGGATAAGGTTCCATCCCCTTTGTATGGGGACGATGTCGCCTGCACCATGTTTAGGTGGTGTAGTTCTTTACATGATCAATATCCTGTATTCACAAGATAGACTCACTTGATGGAATGCATGAAAACTACCAAGGCTTCACACAATCAACTTCAATGGTGTTCATGATCACTATATGTTCATGTGATGGTTCTAGGGAAATGTTTGAAGGGATTAATGTGATGTATTCATAGGAATTTCATGATCTTGTGGCATGCCAGTGAATGGACGCTTGAAGTATTATCATAAGAGAATAAATAAAAAACTTAAATAGGTAAAATTTTCTCCTGATAGGGTAGTTTCATTCTTATTTATAAAAGGCTCTATGATTTCTGAATTTCTTCACATGAGTGTCATGTTAGGATAATAAACAATTTTTTAATAAATTAAACAATAATTTTGAGATAGAAATAAAGTGAAAAAGTAAAAAATTAAAAGAACACTGGATGTAATGTGGAAAAACCCCTAAATGAAAGGGGTAAAAACCACAGGCAAATCAAAGGATTTCACTAATGTAAAATTTTGGTAAAAACTCTCTATATCTCTCAATTACAAGTAGAAAACACACACAAAATTCTCTCTTGAAAATATTTAGAAACACCTAAAAAAATAATGCATTAAAGGATGAAGATGCGTTTCTTCTAAATCTAATGATAAAAATAGGTGGAGGAGATCCCCTTTTATAGACTAACTTCACCCTCCTTTGGAATCTCCTCAATTAAATATCTATTACCAATTTAAATGTGGAATTAATGGTAGTGTGTCACTAGTAATTTTCAGAAGGATGTGTCCAAAATAATGTGAGGACCATCATTAATACTTTCTCTCTCTACAATTACTTCCAACATATCTCCCACATGGAGACTTGATTAAGTTCTTACCACATCTCCTCACATCCTTTCTATATGACAAACCTGCTTCTCATGTCTCTACAAGGACTCTCGAGGATCTACACCATCGGAACATGTAATTCCCCAACCCAGATTCCTGGAGCCAGTGCATTATTTTAATACATTGGCATGATTACAAGGAATCACGTCTTAAAGGACTGATCAGTTTAGTAGTCTTGGAAAATAGATTACAAACATTAACGTTAAATTAAACTTTCTAACATAAAACATAACATAAATAATCCTTTGAGAATTCCATTATTCCCCTAGATTAACCCTAAATATCAAACATAATACACTTCTTGGAATCCTGGGAAAATAAAACATAAGAAAGGGTTGATCTGAAATGCTCAGTAAGGGTAAATAATTCAGCAGATGCTACAAAATTTTAAAGAAAGATGTATAATAAAAACAGAAGAATTTTTAAACATAAACTAGAACATAATATGGAAAAAATAAATCCATAATTACAATATAATCATGCACATGGATATTCTACAAGTCGAATAATTACATGTGATAACAAATCTCATAATGAGGGAACACATAATGCCGGGCATCATAACCACTATATCAAGGCCTTGTGCCAAGACTATTCACAAATGTTCTATCAATGCCTTGTTCCAAGACACTAGTTTGTTACATGAGACCTATCAATGCATTGAGGGGATATAGTGGGCCCCACCCATCACTTACTAAGTCAAATTCATTCCTCATATGAAAAGGGTGAAACATAACATAAACATTTGTATTAAAACTAGCATACAACATGTTAATACTTTAACCATAAATAATGAATAGTATAAAAATAGAACATCCATAGTCAAACATATCATAAATCATTCAATAAAATATGTAATATTGTTTTATAATAAATCAACCTCAATTCAAAATAATATCCAATAAAGTATGTTTACTTAGATGAAAATAATCAGTAAAACTCTTTTAGAGAAATATCCCTTTTTTATTGAAATCATTTAAAAGTTACAAAATTTATAAAGGTATTCATTTAAAAGAGGTTTAAGAATCAAACTATCCCATACCACTTTGATGATTTTTAAAGTAATTAACATTTTTAAACAATCATGTCCATATAAATAAATCCTTAAAATCATTTTGAAAACATGGACATTAATTAAAAAGATTTGAAAAAATAAATCTTTAAAGCACATAAAATGATTATATTGTTAAATATTACCTTCCATAAAACCATAAAATATTCTTTTTGTGAAAAAATTTTCATTAAACATGGACATGGATGATAAATACTTCCCAGTAAATACTTACACATAAACAATCTTGGATAATAATGAGATTGAGGAATTAACCCTTACCTTAGGTCTGATACTCTCCGTACGTATACAAAACTCCTTTATAATGTTTTAAACAGATTATTATCTTATATCAGAATAATAATAATATCTTTGATATCATATATGATTCTTTTTTTACTTTATATTACCTGTTTATTAACAACTCCAAGTTAATGCGTCATTTTGAGTAATAGTCGCTTTGTTTATCATACGTGTTTTGACTTGTCATTATTGATAATATTAAATAGATAATGATTTAACTAATTAGAAAATATATAATATGGATTATATATCAGATATAAATATAAATATATATAATAGATAGATATATGAAATGGAATACACTGTTCATGGAGAAGGTAGGATGTATGTACGTGTGAACGTTGTTTCGATTTTCGTATCGTATGGAAGTAAGTGAATAACATATATATATATATCATCCCATTAAGATTATTATGTAATATATTTCATAATTATTAATAATATTTATTCTTATAATCATTTTTGGATAGTGAACATGGAAGATGAGTCTCATCGCGTCGTGGAGATGGTAAGTTGTACGTACGCATGAGTGATGGTATCATTTCCTTAATCGTTAAATGGTATAAAATTGGATGAAATGTGAATTTTGAAGAAAAAATATCATGTTATATTTATTTTTAAAATATATTATATTCATATTTATAACAATATAAATAATATGTACTTGAAAAACAATTTACACCACAACATGGAGACGGTAAGTCGTACGTACGCACACATGTTGATATTATTTTTTGTAGGATGGGTAAAATGAAAAATATGGTTGTACCATAATTATAATAATATATAATAATGTTGGAGGTACTGTATTTATTATTTTGGTATGGAAACAATATAGAAACAGAATATAGAATAAGAAAATAACTTTGAAAGTGCTGATAAAACAATTACCTCTTCTTCAAAAATTTCAATTTGATTTGAACAAAATAGATTCTTAAGATGGATATCTACCCAAATTTAGGCATGTTGGAAAAAGTGAGGTAGTTTGGGAGTATAAAAGGGTATGATTTGGCCAAACCAAAAGGCTTTATAGGTGTGAGTTAAAGAGAAAGGGAGGTTCTCTTTTATAATAGAGGTGAGGGGAACTTTAGGAAAAGCGTGAAATATTAATTTGTTATAAAATTATTTTTAGTTTATAATATAAAAATATTGATTTATTTAGAGGATAAGATGAGTATAAGTCAAAATACTCTCATCACTTTTTTAGATAAGTTTAGTTCATGAAATTAACCTTATCTTTTGGGATTAACCCTTAGTTAAACAGTTTGACTCTTACCGTGTCTTCTTGTATTTTTATACTATATGGTTAATTTAGTTACTATAAAATTTCAATAGAACTTGAAGTGGATAATTAATGAAAATTTAAACATTATATAAGTATGTTTTATGAAATTTATTTTTTTAATATTTTTATATCATTTAATAAAATAGTATTTGTTTTAAAAACATATTTATGTCAATTTTGACACTATTTAGTAATTGATTTTTCTTAAAGTCATAATAACTTTATTACAAAGAAAAAAATGAATTAAATCATCCATAATATGTCAATTTCATACATAAAATTTGTGTGTGTCATAAAAACTTTCAAATTATATTTATTTTATTATTTATAATATCATTTATTTGATTATTTCATTAATAAGGAAATATTGCAGCATTATGTGTCATAAATAAATTTAATTATTTAATATATAAAAATTAAAAATAAAATAACATGATTTAGGAAATATTATTATATTTATAAGGAATATTTATTGTTGAAAATATCACTTATATAACTCGAATTAAACTTGTTTTTCTAAAACAGACATGTTTTTGTTATATTTCTCTTTACTTTAAATTAATTCTTATAACATGTCATTATCACACCCAAGTGGCTCCATGGGGTCCCCAAATCAACCCAAGGATTCCCACAGTAGTAAATATATCATCCAATAGGATTACTACATGTGTTAGTGTAGTTTTATATTATTATTATATTATTTTTCACCCTTATTTACTTGATTTAACCTTTAACCATGGTAAAAATAATAATTATGAAGTTACTATTCATAATGTCCAAAATTAAAAATGTACATATTAACCCAATTTGGACCTTATGATTCTATATATGAAATCCATTTTTCCAAATTCAAAACACATAATTGGTAGAAATTAATTTAAAATTAATTCCCATTGTCCAAACTAGAATGTGGGTTTGTATGAAGTAAAAACTATCAAAAGATTGACATGTTTTAATGTCCTATTTAAATGTTAAAAAAATTATAATGATCTATATTAAATTAAATTATAAAAATATAATATAATTTTACTTTAAAACCACTCAAATTTATCATTTAAAACTATAAATTATTTCGATTAAAAAAAGTTGTTTTCAATTAAGATTTAGTATTTTTCACTATTCGTCAAAATATAAAAGTTATCCGAAAAGTACCAAAAATTTGTCCAAACTAAATTTTTATGTACCAATTCTAAAGAAGAATTTAATTTAATCAATTTGAATATATAAAAGTGTCAAATATTTTATTTAAAAAGGGTTCTCCATTAAAAGTTGGAAAAACTGTAATTTTTGAAAAATACTTTTTTTATATGAGAAGCTGAATTTCTCCTTCTATTATGGCTAATAAACAATAAATATGAATAAAAAATTATAAGGGATACATAAAATTCAAAATATGGTTAATAATATTCATAAATTCTTTTTAAACGACTTGTTTGAAAGGTTGTGGTGCACTTGAACTCATTGTTGTGTACATCAAATTCTATTGAATTATTTAAAATGGAAGTGTATCGTGGAACCTTGGGGTGTTAAAGAACTTATCAGAATCAAGAGCCTTCATCAGGAAATCTGCCATATTTTTTTTAGTGTGAATTCTTTGCATGTCCACACTTCCTTCTTCCACCACATCTCGAACGAAATGATATTGTACGCCAATGTGCTTTGTCCTGGAATGAATAGATGGATTTCTTGCATTGTGAATGGCACAGTGAGAATCAAAAAACAATAAAATATGATCTTTTTTTTCCTAAGATCATCCAACAACCTTTTTATCCAAATCACATCATTGCATTCCTATGCAGCTAACATGTACTTCGTCTCCATCGTGGATATATCCACAATTAACTGTGACTTTGAAATCCAGCTCACAACTCCTCCTGTAAGAGTAAACACATAACCAGTAGTAGATTTTCTCCATTTAGAATCACCTATAAAATCTGAATAAATATAATCTCTGATAGTGAAATATGATCCTCCAAAACATAATGCAACATATGATGTTTCCTTTATGTATCTTAAGATCCTCTTCACCATACTCCAATGCTCCCATATTGGATTCTCTATATACCAACTAACTACTCCCACTCTATGTTCAATGTCTAGTCTAGTAAACAAAATGGAAAACATTAAACTCCCCACTACTAATGTATATGGAACTCGAGACATTTCCATCCTCTTTCCATCACTTTTAGGACTCATCGTGGACGATGACATGGAATTAATGGGAAGAGGGGTCGAAATTGGCTTACAGTATTTCATTTTCAATAATTTAAAATAATTCCTAAAATAATTCTTCTTTGATAGAAAATTATTTCCATTATTTCTATCTCGGTAAATTTTCATCCCATGAATATTGTTTTCATGTCCCAAGTCCTTCATATCAAACTCCCTAGTCAACTATTCCTTTGTCTCCTGAATTTGATCATTATTGGGGCCTACAACCAACATTTCATCCACATACAATAGTATAATGATAAAATCATTACCATATAGACCCTTGAAATAAGCACAAGGATCTAAATTATGTCTGTTGTTTCTAAGGCTCATGATATAGGAATAAAATATCTTGTACAAACATGTCAGTGCCTATTTGATACCATACTGATATTTTTTCAACCTGAAAACCAATTTCTCTTTACCTTATTCGGCAAAAACTTCTTGTTGGAGCATATAGATTTATTCATCAAGATCACCATGGAGAAAAGATGTTTTAACATATAACTACTCTAGATATAGATTTTATGTATCACACATCACTAGAACTACCCGAATAGTCATCAGTTTAACAACAGGGGGAAATTTTTTATTGAAATTGATACCTTCCTTATGAGTATATCCTTTGACCACCAGTCTCACACTATATCATTCCACCTGGTCTATTTCATCTTTCTTGATCTTTTAAAACCATTTGTTCATAATTCACATCCTTCCATGAGGTAATGGAACAAGATCCCAAGTCTTGTTCTTGTTTGGGGCTTCATGTTCTTCTTGCATCGCTTCCTTCTATACAGATATATCTAGACTCTAGGTCACCTCCAAAAGAGATGATGGCTCTCCATTTTATTTACATAATAAGTATGCAGCATTTCCCTTAGTGACATAATCTGAGTGCCATATTGCCACGATTTTCTCTCCATTTGATCATTGTAGTCAAGGATCATAGGGTATTTGATAATTATGCACTGGTAATTCCTCAGAAGAAACTGGTTCTTCCTTTGTTTCTCCCTTCACCTCGACAGTTGTAGTTTCTGAACTCTCATTATCTATGTATTTATCAATTGTTATTTTCACTTTGTCTTCAAAAAATATGAAATTTATACTGATGATAAGTTTTTGGGTAGTGGGATCCCACAAATAATACCCCTTCACACCATTAGAATATCCTAAAAAGATTCTTTCCCTAGATCTTGAGTCCAACTTTGATCTTTTCTGGTCATTAAATAGTGCATATACATGACTTCAAAAAGTAATAAATTGAGAATAATTAGAAGGCTTACCATTCCACATCTCCATCAGCATCTTCAGATCAATTTCCACAGAAGAGGATCAATTGATCAAATAGCAGGTGATATTTACTACTTCTTCCCAGAATGACTTGGTAACTCTTACAGTCTTCAGCATCACCCTTTTTTCAATAAGTTTCTAATCATCTACTCTACCACTGCATTCTGTTGAGGAGTGTATTCCACCGTGAACTACCTATTGATGTTTTCCAATTGACAAAAAGAATCAAAATCTTTTCTTGTATATTCTCCACCATTGTCAGTCCTCAAATACATTATCTTCTTTTCGGGTACAAGCTCATTTTTCACTTTGAATTTTTCAAAGACTTCAGAGACATCCTATTTAGTCTGGATTGGATACCCCAACATCTCCTAAAATATTCATCAATGAAGTATAAAAAATACCTCTCTCCTCCTAGGGACACAATCGGTGATTACCAAATGTCAGAATGAATCAACTCCAAGATCTCTTTTCTCTTCATCGTTGACATTCCAAAATTCAACCTGTGTTTCTTACTCAAAAAAATCATACAAAATGGAAATTATACCTTGGTAAGCCCATGAAAAAATATTTTGATCTGCAAGAATCTAGAGGCCTCATTTGGACATATATCCAAGCTTCGGATTCCATAATTTCATCAACTCTTCGATTAAGGTAGTTGATGTGACATCTATCTCCGCTTCCTTATACATTTCACCCATAAGCACATACATGTTCTTTGAGATATTTTCTACCTTAATCACCACAAGTTCTCCCTTCATAGTCTTCATTATCCATTTCTCATTGTGATTATTGCATCCAATATCATTTAATTGTCCCATGGAAAAAAAAATTTTCTTGAGACCCTCTGCATGGTGGACTCCTTGTATAGTTTGGACTATGTTATCATGCATCATCATTTGGATGGTTATGACTCCAATGATCTTTAATGTATGGTCATTACACATGTATACAGGTCCTTCTAGTATAGTTTTATATTATTCAAATCACTCCCATCAATATTTCATGTTCCATGTTTCTCCTAAGTCAATAATACATGCGTCATCAAGATGTTTTCTTCCTTCGGTAGACATTTTCGTGTCACTAACTAGTATATCTCCATTTCCAGATATACTCACCACATTTCCTTGAGATTTCTTCTCACCACCTTTTATATTCGAATACTCTTTGCTGATAAGTCCCCTTTGATCGTAATTGTAACATTTTACATTTTTCTTCTTGATCCTTGATTTGGACCGGCCATGATTCTGGCTCTCACTGGAACCATGCTCCACCATTCTTCCTCTTTCCATTGATAGAGCTTCCACTTGGTGTGAAGTTTTCTGTATGTCTTCCCTGTTCTTACGCCGACTTTCTTCTTCAATAACTACATCTAAAACATCATTGAATGGAAACATATCCATTAGTATATTATTGGTGAGGTTGATAATAAGTTAATCATATGGATTTGGAAAACATTGGAGTAGAATCTATACACATTCATTATCAACAATTTATAGCCCAATGTTGTAAGCTAAGTAAAATAGGGTATTGAGGGTATTGATGTGTTCAGTCACTGATGATGACTCTTTCATTAAAAGTGTGTATAATTTTATCTACAAAAAAATTATTTTGGAGGGATTTTTCCTCGTGCATCTTTGTCAGAGTATCCCAAATTTATTTTTTTATCTTATTCTCTGAAATTCTTGATAGGACCCCATCATCGAAAACCAAATGGATGTTGAATATAGTATTCCCATCCATGTCACTCCATTTATCCTCTATCACACCCACTAGTTTCTCTTCAATCACCTGTAGGAAATTATCTTTCTGCAACACCACTTTCATCTTCATTTTCCACAATGAAAATTTATTTCCATTTAATTTTTTGATCTTGAATTTCACTGCCATTTGGAAACGTCATTGGTCCAGAATTTCCTCAAGACAAAACCACATTTCTCTAATACCACTTGTTAGGATCTTAAATAATTGGCCAATAAATTCCACATTAATTGTGAGATATAAATAAATTGAAAAGTGTGGAATTAAAAGAATACGAGATAGAGCATGGAAAACCCCCCAAATGAAAAGGGTAAAACCCACTAGCAAATAAATGTATTTCACTATGGTAAAATGTGGGTACAAACTCTCTCTCTCTCAATTACAAAGAGATAATAAACAAGAAATTATCTCTTGAAAATATGGAGAAACACCTCACAAGATACTGCACTCAAGGATAAAGATGTGTTTCTTCAAAATATGATGATAAAACTGGTGGAGGAGATCCCCTTTTATTTCTTGCCTTCACACTCCTTTGACCTCTCCTTTATTAAAATTTTGTTACCAACTTAAATGGGGAATCGATGGTAGGGTGTTACAATGGTGTGTCACCGTGACATGTCCAAATGAATTCAGAAACCATCATTAATATTTTCTCTCTTCATAATGTCTTCCAACATATCACCCCTTGATCACACAAGATTTAGAAACCATTGTGTTATATTTATGCATTTAACATGATCGCCTATATATAATGCCTATAATTTCTTTGAAATAAGTCTTGATTGAGAAAAGAAGTAACATGCATGTCCCTGAGATGTTGACCATATCTCATCCTTCTCGTTTTGATCATCAGAAAAGGATGGAATGGTTGTCGTCGAGTGGTGGGTGGACTTATGTTGTCTTGGGCTTGAGCCAATGGTATCTAGAGTGCAGTAATGGAGTGGGATGTTGAAGAAAATGCGAGTGTGTGATCATACATCCCATATTTGTTTGATCAAATAGATGATCTTTCTTCCATGTTTTTATAGAGAAATAGTGTGAAAATGACTTGGACATCCCACATTAATTTTTATCTCAGATGGAAATGGCATAAAAAATGATTCCACTGCAACATTTCCTTGAACTAGTAGTATTGATGAAACATACAACAGAGTCACCAAGCACTCATCAGTCATTCCCTCCCATTGTGTTTCATACATAGAATCACCTGCATGGACTGCATAAGATATTCTCTCTCACAATCTCACCACTTTCCTAGCTAGCTATTTGGCTCCCAAGTCATGGTTATGGTGACTCCCACATGTTCCCTTAGTTAAGTTGGCCAACATGTTAACTTGGTTGGCCAATGTTTTGGCTAAGGGGGCAGTCATGAATACTTAGAAAAAATAATATAATTACAATGGAAAAAATAAATTCCACTCCCTTATTAAAATGAACCCAAGACCATCCACTATCCTTTAATAATTCAACTTCCTAGACCATATATAAAATGCTTCATACTTCTCAAATATCTAATGAAAAAGGTTTTTAGATGTAATTATGGGTGTTAACAACAACTATATATTATCTCTCAAAATCATATATTTATACACATCACTCATTCAGTTTCTTTTCTATTCATTTATCTCAAAATTGTTATCGTACTTCTTAGTATATACTTCATACAATTTATAAATATAAATCATTTATTAAGTTTCATTAACCTCAATCTAATCATGATTCCGATATTAAACAATGTAAAAAATCATAATTTTTAAATGTCATTTTTAGTTTCATCATCTTCATATATAATATCATATGGTATAAAAAAGAATTATTCATAAAATCTTGATGATCCACTTCTTGATATTTCTTCCATGGAAATATATTTTCAAAATTCCTTATTTCATTATATTTAATACATTTCACATTTTATTTAGAATCTTGATAAGTATTTGGTTCTCCATTATTGGTCTATATGTCACCTATTTCATTGAAATGTCAAGTTATGTGTCCAAATTAACCACACTTACAACACTTAGAAGACCCTATAAGACACTCACATGAATGGTTTTTACTATATTTATGGCATAAAGGTAGTTCAGTTCTCATTCCATTAGATTTTAACTTACAAGAAACTTATACATAATCCAAAATCAGACATTTCTTATCCTCGAGTCCTCATGTTTAATTAGAGTCAATAAAAATCATCTCCACTATCTCCAAACACCAAACAATTTCATGAAAACTTAAAAATTCATCAGTGAAAATGTCATTTGTAAACATTTATTCCAAAAAATTGTAAAATATATCTTTCTTACATTCATGTTTGATAAAAAAATACATTCTCTAACTTTCAATTTCATAAAATTTTCCTCTTAAATAGCCACAGAGGCCTCTTTATTTTTCTTCAATTTCATAAATTATCTTTCTATTATGATTTGGTTCACCTTATAAACATATTTATAAAATTAAATATATTTAATTACCTTCCACTCCATGGTATAAATATCATTCATCTATTTTTCATTATTAATACAAGTCCACCACTAGTGAGCTTGACCTTCCAAAAAATAAATATAAAGAGTTAAATTATGTTTCTCTAAACAATTGAATACATAAAATTTCATCTCCAAAACATTGATCCATGCTTTAGCTACCACTATGTATCAGGTTACGCCAAAATACAGAGGATTTTTCCATACAAAATTCTCCACTATTGAAATGGTATCATATAGAGAATCAATTAATTCTCTTTCATGGGTACCACTTATAGCCTGTCATAACTAATTTAATATAGCTACAATTTTATTGGATCCAACTCCAATTATTTTAGGTAGCAAGTTCGAAATAAAATTATACTCTTATTTCCTTCCCACTTAATTACCTATGTTTCCATCGTAGAAAAGAATTATAAAACATGAATGGATTAGAAGAATCAACAAGGTATCCTATAAATACTATATCATGAAAAAGAAACCATAGATTATCATCCCTAGCATGTCTTTTATTTTCAACATCCTAACCTATAGAGTTATCTAAAACCTTCTCGGATTCCAACTATAGAAGTCTTATCCCATAACCAGGGGCTAGATTTGATACCTTTCAGAGCACTCAATGGGTGAATAGAACTCCAAGGTAGTACTATTACCACTATCCTAAATAGAATCTCATTACTTATAAATACCTTGGGTATAGATTCATGGTTCAATCAATGTTCACAAGCGAGAGTGCCCAAGGATCATATTGGATGATTTTCTCTCGTACAAACTATAACACCTCGTATAATAAAAAATATTGATTTATAATAATGGTTTATATTTCATAAATTTTATGGATATTTTTTATTTAGAGGTTTAGAGAATTTTTAAATACAATTCTTATAAAACTATTCATTTCCACATGGTGTATATTTTTTATAGAAGACATATTATTTTTTTCACTCTTTTTTCATTCATGAAACTTTTTATTCATTTAATAATGTCACTATTGAACTTTATATACTCCCTAAAAAACCTTATATCCATTGATTTTTTTTAAATGTGGGATGGGAAAACTCTAGATTATAAATGGATATAAAAATAAAAAGAAAACTAATTTGGAATTCAAAATATTTAAAAACCAATGAAAATGTATTTTAATTAAACAAAGAACATTTGGATTGTATAAAAGATAAAATAAAGTGTTAAAATCAACTTATTTTTTTACAAAATTTAATAAAACAATATTATAAGTGAGAATAAATCATGCAGGTTGTTTAAAAACACTATATTACTAAAACATGTAATGGAATAACATAACGAGTTAATTTAGAGATAATTTCATAATGGAATAACTTAACTAATGAATTCCAATATAAAATTATAGTGGAATAACATAAAAAGTTAATTAAAACATAAAATCATAGTGGAATAACATACCCAGTTAATTCCAAAATTATATATCATGGAGAATAATTCAATACTCAATTCATTTGAAGGACATAAAATTCCCATCCATTATCTTATGTAATTTCTTTGTACTATAACTATATAACTCCGGAACACACTGAGAGGGTGGGGTGAATCAAGGTGTCAAATTTGTATTTTAATATGACAGATATTGTTCCCATGTTTTTAGGAACTCATTAAACTAGTGTGATGGATTCAATCAGCAATCAAACATTCACATGTAGAAAGGAAACATGGCATTTTTACTTTGTTCACTCCTAAGATCTAGTACAAGGAGCATATGACGAAAGTGCTTCAGTCGTACCTAAATATACTAATCGATGCAGAATAAAGAAGTTTAAACATAGTAACTCTATGCCTAGATCAGTTACTTTACAATATTTTAGGGATAGCACACTATGTCCCTTAGAACACTTCTATTGACTCCCCCTAGCTCACTACTTTGAGAGAAGTCTTACACTTTTTATCGACTTGATGTTTGATTTAATTGATTGAAATTAATGGATTATTTCTTATCTAGAATGAGACTCTTCTTGAATTAATATCTTGAGTTGATTCACTTGAATACACTATTCACATAAACCAAATGTTCTCTATTTTTGTTCGTGAAGCTCCTTCATGAGTCTTGTAATGTCCCGGTTCCAGGTGCCACTCAATGGGTGCCCCGAACCTGGTTCACCACATGACCTCAAGCGCATTTCCCCAAATGCCGGAGGTTGCCGAATAACAGTGAGGGCCCAGGTCTGATAGAGGGGAAACTATGCCCTCATTTGTCAAAGTGTAGCACAGTGGAATAAAATAAAAAGCATACAACAACAATGGAAGCAACAAACCATAAACATTTAAAATAAACAACTGCAATAAAAGATAACCAATAGTTCTATAGATGGTGATGCAACATGTCTCAAATTCTAAGAAAATAGCCAGAACATGTTACACAGCAATACAATACAATACAATACAGAGTACAAAAAAACAAAACAAAACAGCCGGTAGCATTGCGAGCCAAGCTCGGTCCCATTCCCAGTACTTCCCATCAACAATCAAATACCTGTATAGGGGCCCTTTCTCTTATCCACACCTGTAGAAATGTAATCTATTTTGGCCGAAGAGATGACCCAAATAGGGTGTGAGAAATAAATCCCAGTAGGCACCCACCAAAGGTTCGTGCCCAACTGTGTGAAAATCTACAACGACAGTGTGCAGTAGTAAAATGCAATAAACTAAGCAGTACTCAAAAGTAACTAACTTTTCCAGTTATATTTCCATTTTATTATTATTTTTAACATTAAATTTAAGATACCAAAATAGTGAATATTCTATGTAAATAGCCAGAGTCCTCAGACATGTAAACCCTTAACCTCAGGTAAAGAGAATCCAACACAGAAATTTTCCCACAAGCATATCGAATATTGCCCACAGGCATACGAGGTGTCACCCACAGGCACAGAATCAACTGCCCACAGGCACAGAAGAAGTTGCCCACAGGCTAAGTAGTACGTTGCCCACAGGCTAATCACAGCACTTCCCTCAGGCTAAACAAGTAATCAGAGAACGCCCAATATGTAACAAGAAATATAAATGCAAAACAAAAAGTAATTCCTCTCAAGGAAATTCTAAAATATTTATTATAAAGGCAGACCCTCGGGTATCCTGGCCAAACGGCTAAACAGAGGAACGCACCCCTGGGGTGGTCCTCGATCCACGCAGCGATCCCAAACAACAGTTTATTATCACATTTAAATTACCTATACAATTCTAGGTATTTAATTCAACATGTCCTCAGCCATATGACACCCCATTCATGGGTTCTTATCACAATGGTACACAAAATTCACATCAGTTGGAACTTAAACACCAAGACACCTACGATAAACACCCAAGAACAGTATACCCGAACAACGCCATCTAAAACGTCCAAGAACATCATGGATATGAGGTAAAATAATTCTCATTCAACCTCAATTAACATCCATTAGAGGAATAATTAGAAAGAACTATTTAAGGAGATGGGAGGGCTCACCCGTGCGGTTCCAACGTGATCGACGAAAGTGGAAATGGATTCCCGATGCTCGATCTGGAGATTCACGAAAGTTTTGGCTATCCACTCCTGAGGTCCCGTCCAGTTCTAATCCAATCCTATGAACAGTGTTAGCTACTACCCATTTTAAGAGAGAAAAACAAAGTACACGGCGTGTACTTTTGACTACACGGCATGTACTCCCATCATTTAACTGTTCCTCTGGCGGCACCACCAAATTGTTCATCTGTCGACATGAGTACACGACATGTATTACCGACTACATGGTGTGTACTGTCACCCAGCTGGCGGATGCTCCCACCACCTTACTGTTTTGTCTGCTGACAGACTACAAGGTGTGTAAAGGACCACTACACGCCGTGTAGTCGGTTTTTACAGCCTTAGTCACCAAAAAGTCTATACACCCTGTGTTCTCATCCCACATGACCAAATTACACAGCGTGTGGAAAATTACATGGAAGGTTGTCCAGAAATTTAGGATTTTCCCCCATTTTCCTTATTTTCTCAAAAAAAACTTAAGGAAATGAGAAAAGAAGAAACTCGTACCTTAAGAATAAGAATCAGGTTCTTACAAACTTCCCCCTATTAAATCAATTTGTTCCGGAATTGCCCTTCCAAGGGTGGTAAAGATATAGCCATGAACAACTCCAGCCACTGAGCATGTATGTCAGTCTCCCACTCCCAGGTTTTGTCCTGCACTCATCCATTCTGCCATTTCACATGTACGAGAGGAACTGACTGGCCTCGGAGAACCTTTGTGCTCCTATCAACGATACGAATCAGATGCTCCTCAAAGGGCGTATCTACCTCAAGCTCAACCTCCTCGGGCTGAAAGACATGAGATGGGTCTGAATGATAGTGATGCAACTGAGATACATGAAAGATGTCATGCATGGCTCGGTACATCTGTGGTAACTGTAACCGATAGGCAACAGGCCCGACTCTCTCCAGAATCTCAAATGGCCCTAAATACCTCGGTGAAAGTTTACCCTATCTCATGATCCGCCTATGTCCAAACCTCGGTGAAACATGAAAGAAAACTTGATCCCCGACCAAGAACTCCAAGTGTCGTCTGCGACGATCAGCATAAGATTTCTGAAGAGACTCTGCTGTATCCATCCTCTTCTGAACCAACTGGACCTGCTCAGAAGTCTCCTGCACGAGGCGTGGTCCCAGTAAATCTACCTCACCTGCCTCTAACCATCACAAGGGTGATCGGCATGGCCTACCATATAAAGCCTCGTAAGGTGCCATCTCAATAGTTTCGTAAAAACTATTATTATAGGCAAACTCGACTAGGGTTATTTACTTATCCCAAAATCCCCCAGAGTCTAGGACACATGCACGCAGCATGTCCTCAAGAACCTGTATCGTACGCTCTAACTGACCATCGGTCTGAGGGTGGTAAGCTGTTCTCAGAAACACCTGTGTACCCAGTGCCCTCTGAAAACTCTTCCAAAAATGAGACATAAAACAGGCGTCCCTATCTGAAATGATATAGCGAGTGACCCCATGAATATGTATGACCTCTCGGATATACAACTTCCCAAGATCATCAACACTGAAGGTCTCCTTGAACATCAAAAAGTGATCTAGCTTTCTGAGTCTGTCAATAACAACCCACATAGCATCATTGCCTCGAGGTGACCTCGACAACCCAGTCACAAAGTCCATCACAACATCATCCCATTTCCATGCCGGAATGGATAACTATTGTAATAGTCCAGCAGGCCTCTGATGCTCTACCTTCACCAGCTAACAGGTGGAACATCTTGTAACAAAACCAGCTACATCCCTTTTCATACCCAGCCACCATTACTAACGTCTCAAGTCACGGTACATCTTGGTAACTCCACGATGAACTACCCAAGCTGAAGAATGAAACTCCCGCATCAGCTCCTCATGTATATCCCCTAGAACCCCAACTCATCCATGGAAACACAATAATTCATCATCGCTTATCGTCTAACTAAGAGAAGGGTCCTCACTGGTCACTGACTCCCATAGAACTAGGCCTTCTGAATCAGATAGTTGTCTCATCCTCACTCTATCTAGGAGGGTGGAGGTCACAACTAAAGAAGAAAGATAGGTCTGCCCATGATTGTCGTGCACCACCAAATGCATCTTAGAGAACAAAGCCATAAGCTCCCATTCACCACTGGCCTCTTGCACTGCATGTATCTGAGTCTTCCTTCTCGGTGCATCAGCTACTGCATTACCCTTACCAGTTGTATAGGAAAGATAAAAATCGAAGGACTGAAGGTATTCAAACCACCTTCACTGTCTTAGGTTAAAGTCACATTGGGTAAAGATGTACTTGAGACTTTTTTGGTCCATGAACACCACAAAATGATCTCCCAAGAGATAATGTATCCAATAGCGCAATACGTGAACAACTACCGCCAACTCGAGATCATGCGTCGAGTAATTTCTCTCATGTGTCCTCAACTTCTGAGTCCCATACGCAACTACTCGATCACCCTGCATCAACACAGCTCCTATACCAATACTTGATGCATCACAGTAAACTGTATTTATCTTCCCTTTCTATGGGAGTATCAGGATCAGTGTTGATGTCAACATTCTCTTCATCTCCTGGAAGGTTGTCTCGCAAGCTTCTGACCAAAAGAACTTCAAACCCTTCTTAGTCTAACCCATCAACAGTGTTGTTAAATGGTAGAAGTCATGGCTAAAGCATATATAGTAACCAGCCATCCCCATGAAACTCCGTATTTAAAACACATTCATAGGCTGCTCCCAGGAAAATACTGCTCTCACCTTCTCTGGGTCTACTGCAACTCCTGCCTCTGAGATGATATGACCTAGGAAGTGTATCTGGTCCATCCACAAGTGTCACTTTGAGAGCTTAGCATATAGATGATGCTCTCATAGTGTACTCAATACGATCTCAATATGGGTGGCATGGTCATGTCGAGTGTGAGAGTACACCGAGATATCATCCACGAATACTACCACAAAAGAATCCAGATTACGATGGAACACATGATTCATCATATCCATAAAAACTGATGGTGTGTCCGTGAGTCCAAGCGGCATAACTATATACTCATATAGACCATACCTTCTCCTTAAAGTTGTGAGAGGTATATCATATGGTCTAACATGCAATTGATGATATCATAATCTCAAGTAAATCTTCGAGAACACTCATGCTCCATGAAGTTGATCAAAAATATCATCAATCATCGGCAATGGATATCGGTTCCTAACCGTCAACTGGTTCAGCTTCCGATAATCCACATAGAGTCTGAGGATACCGTCCACCTTCTTCGTAAAAAGGACAGGAGAACCCCAGGGAGAAGTACTGGGTCTGATTAAACCCTTTGACTGTAACTCCTCTAACTTATTTGATCTCTTGCAACTCAAGCGTATCCATCCTATAAAGAGGAATGGACAATGGTGCTACTCCTCGAACAAGCACAATAGAGAAATCCACCTCTCTCTCTGGAGGTAGACCCAAAAAGTCATCTGGGAAGACATCTTTGAAACAATCAACCGCTGGAAGGAAATCCATCTGACAAGTACCCTGGTCATCCAGATATAAGCATGCTTTCTGGGCAGTTATACCACCTCACCCATGATCCTCTGGTCCATCTCGACTCACCTGAACATTCCATTCACCCTTTTATAGAAACTCTCCGCCCTCTGGTGACGTGAAACTCACCCTGCGACGATAGCAATCTATAAAGGCTCGAAAGGGAACCAACCATTCCATCCCGAGAATGACATCATATCACATCATCTCTATGAAATAAAGGTCCCAAAAGAAGTGACACCCACCAACCTCAAGGGGGAACTCCTTGCACAGACGCACACTAGCCGTTCTAGTCCCCAGTGGAGTGTCTAACATCATAACAGTAGAAAAAGAAGAAACATAGAGCCCAAGGCCCTCCACAATGGGTATAGATATGAAACTATGTGTAGATCCCATATCGAAAATTACTGAAGATAAACCAGAAGCTAATTGTATAGTACCTCTGATAGTAGAAGGTCTGGGATCCTGCTCTTTATGGGCCTGTTGCACTACATATGCCTACCTAGTGCCGCGACCCTGCGACATAGCCTGGCTACCCTGAGCTGTCCTGCCCTACTGCCTCTGAGATCCTGGTGTTTGGCTATCACAGTCATGTCCACCATCCCTGCCTTCATGCCCTGATGTATTCCAGTTCCCCGAATGGTAATAAGCTGCTCGTCCTTCCCCCGTATGCAGAGTCTATACAGAACCCCTCTCACTATCCACTGGTGGAAACGCCCTGCAAAAGTGCTGCAGATAACCCATCCCGCCGCAAGCTTGACACTTTAATGTGTCTCATGGACACTGAGGTCTCGTGTGCCCTTCCTTACCACCCCGGTAGCACATGACTTGGCAACCTGAAACATTCTTCTGGCTGGTACTGCCACCCTGAGAGAATTCCATCTGTCTCTTTTTATTGCCAGTAAAAATAGTACCAGAAACTGGTGCTGAACCACCTTGGCCCACACCACTAGCTTTTCGCAGGTTCCTATCTTTAATCACCGCCTGGTTCACAATATCATGTACTGAAGGAAACCTGAAATCATTCTCCAATGCTCGGATGTCATATGCATGACCATCCTCAAAGATTCTGCCTCTCAGCATCTCATCACACACCAGAACGAGTGCAAAATGCTGAAGCTCGGTGAAACGAGCAGAATAATCCATCATTGACATAGAGCTCTGATGCAGATTCATTAACTCTTGAGCTCGATCTACCCTCATCGTCTCTGGTAAGAAGAAGTCATAGAAGTCTGTCTGTAAATCTTCCCACGCCATGTCTCTATGATGCTATGACTGGGTGGTAACATCCCACCACCTCTTGGTTGAATCACGCAGCATATAAGTTGCGAACTTGACCCTCCACCCTGGAGGCGTCTCAAGATGCTCAAAAATATTCTGTGTTGACCCCAGCCAAGACTTCATAGCCTATTTTCCTCCATCCCCTAAAAGCGTAGGTGGATGCTTCTTTTGGAAGATACGATTCAGCTCGGCCATAGATGTGGAAGCCGGTGGTGCTCCCTGAAAGGTCTGCATGAACTGCATAAAGCCTTCGTGAAACTACACCTCCGTGCCTATGTCCGGTATTATGGCTGGCGCCACATCTGGCTCTACTGGAGGATCAACTGGTAGCCCATGGCCCACCATATCTGGATTATACTTGTTGCTGCTCTCCTGGCTAACAAATCGTGAACATATCGGAGGCATGCCACTACAAGGTCAAACACACACCTTAGAACAAGATTATCACAGTTTGAAAATGAAGTAACCAAAAGGGGAACAGGAGGAAGAAGGCATGTAAAATTGCACAACAAGACTACACGACGTGTATACTGACTACAAGGAATGTAGATGACTTTTCTTCACTTGGTCGGGTCCTTCTACACAGCCAAGACACACAACTCCCATTAAACAAAACTACACGGCATGTATGGTGTAATTTTCCAACTGCCCGTGTCGTTTGTAACACGATCGACTACTCGGCTGGATACTACACGGCATGTACACCAATCCATCTTCCCAGCCACATGGATAAGTCCAAACGATCTATCACTGGTCAAGACTACACGGCATGTCCCACAGGTTCATGGCGAATTCTAGAAGAGCATCATCGACCCGTGTTGTTAATTACACGGCCGGATACATGGCTCCAACTACACGGCATATTCAATATACACACGGTGTGTACACAAATGGGGTACATCGACCCATGATGTTAGTTACATGGTCGTCTCCTAATGATAGACTACACAGCGTGTTCCATAGTGTACATGGCGTGTATATATTAAGGTCTCCCCCGTATGTGTTGTTAGTTACACGGGCGGACTCCAGGTCAACACTACACGGAGTGTACTTACGGTACACGGCGTGTTCGCCCCAAGAAATTCCCTTCGTCGTGTCCCCACCCACACAGTCTATGACATAGAAATAGACCACATGGCGTGTACTTAGACTACATGACGTGTACTCAAAAAATTTTCTTTTCTTCCTGAACAGAAGAACATACACAGGTGCCCCAGACCCGGTTCCGGTTCCGGGTGCCACCCAACAGGTGCCCCGAACCCAGTTTTCCACATGACCTCAAGTGCATTTCCCCAAATGCCAGAGGCTGCCGACTAGTAGCGAGGGCCCAGGTCTAATAGTGGAGAAACTATTCCCTCATTTGTTAAAGTGTAGCACAGCGGAATAAAATAAAAGTCATACAACAAAAGTGGAAGCAACAATCCATACACATTTAAAATAAATAACTATAGTAAAAGATAACCAACAGTTCTATATATGATGATGGAACATGTCTCAAGTTCTACAAAAATAGCCAGAACATGTCACACAACAGTACAATACAGTACAAGGTACAGCAAAACAAAACAAAACAGCTGGTAGCATCACGAGCCAAGCTCAGTCCCATGCTCCCCTACTTCCCAGTAACAATCAAGTACCTGTATAGGGACCCTTGCCCTTATCCACACCTGGAGAAACGTAATCTGTTTGGGCTGAAGACATGACCCAAACAGGGTGTGAGAAATAAATCCGAGTAGGGACCCACCAAAGGCTCGTGCCCAACTTTGTGAAAATATGCAACAATAGTGTGCAGTAGTAAAATGAAATAAACTAAGCAGTACTCAAAAGTAACTAACTCTACCAGTTATATTTCAATTTTATTATTCTTTTTAACATTCAATTTAATATATCACCATAGTGAATATTCTAATTAAACAGCCAGAGTCCTCAGACACGTAAACCCTAACCCTCAGGTAAAGAGAATCCAACACAAGAATCTTCCCACAGGCATATCGAATATTTCCTACAGGCGTACGAGGTGTCTCCCATAGGCACAGAATAAAATGCCCAAAAGCACAGAAGAAGTTTCCCACAGGCTAAGTAGTACGTTTCCCACAGGCTAATCACAGCACTGCCCTCATTCTAAACAAGTAATCGGTCCATTCCCAATATGTAACAAGAAATATACATGCAACACAAAACGCAATTCCTCTCACGGTAATTCTACAATCATTATTATAAAAGTGTACCCTCTGGTATCCTGGCCAAATGGCTAAACAAAGGAACGCACCCCCGGGGTGGTCCTGGATCTAAGCAGTGATCCCAAACAACAGTTTATTATCACATTTAAATTACCTATATAATTCTAGGTATTTAATTCAACAAGGCATCATCTATACGACACCCCATTCATGGGTGCATATCGCAACGGTAAAAAACACACATCAGTTGGAAATTAAACACCAATCCACCTACCTTAAACACCCAAGAATGGTATACCTGAACAACGCCTTCTGAAACGTCCAAGAATGTTGCACATCTGAGGTAAAATAATTCTCATTTAACCTCACATAACATCCATTAGAGGAAGAATTGGCATGAACTACTCAAGGATATAGGAGGACATACCCGTACGGTTCCAACGTGATCGACGGAAGAGGAAACAGATTTCCGATGCTCGATATTGAGATATGCGATGGTTCGGCCATCCTCTCCTGAGCTCCCGTCTGGTTCTAAGACAATCCTGTGAACAGGGTTGGATACTGCACATTTTAAGCGAAAAAACAAAGTAAACAGCGTGTACTTTTGACTATATGACGTGTACTCCCCTCATTTAATTGTTCCTCTAATGGCACCGCGAAACTGTTCATCTGTCGACATTAGTACAAGGCGTGTATTACCAACTACACGGCGTGTACTGTAACACCCGAGATTTTTATGAGTAATATTTTGTTTTTATGTTATATATATATATATATATCATCAAAGGAATCTTTCACTACACACTAGCTTGACTTACTTTACACGCAATCGTGACCTTCCTCGATAGCTTGCGTTGTACGCAATACCGAGTTTCACTAAACGACGATATGCTATTAAAATATTATTTAAAATAGCCATTATGAATAGTAATAACCACTTTTTGAAATTTTAACTTTCAAAATGGACCTCATTTTTGGATTCGGAATACCGAAATTATCCTAGGGTGAAATTTTGGTATTTTTCTGAAAACATTCAATTTTTGATGAATAGTGAAACCACTAAGTGGTAGGTTAAAACCTGAATTTTGCATAAAACGTAATTTTACCACTTCTGTGAATGGAATTTCGAAAATCTGACAGATACGGTTGATATCAGTAAGTAAAATGTGGTTCAATGAGATAAAAATAATTTTTTGGTGAATAGTAACCTTTAACTTTTTTTACCGCAGTTAATAGTAAATAGGTTAACTAAGGGTAAATATGATATTAGTATTACCCTAACACATGTCCTAATTCTATTGGATATGTGTAATTCGACCAAAAACAACCTTATGAATATAATATGACCATTTAGGTCCACATGGATTAGATTATGACATTTAATATTATTTTATTTAATGAATAGTTAAAATAGTTAAAATCAAAGTTTAATAACTAAAACATTTTTAATATGGGGTTATACATAAGATAAATTCAACTATAAATATTCATTAGAAAGATAAAAAGCTTTCCTACATAATGATATTTTATTTATAATTTTTAGACTTTAAATAAATTAATTTATTTATGACACAACGATGATGCAGTAATTACCCTTTTAAGGAAATGTTAACATAATTGATGTTATAAATGCCCAAATAAATGTAATTTAAGACTTTTTATGAATTACACTAATTTTATAGGTCACTATGATATATTATTGTTGATTTAATCAACTTGGTTCGAACATATAATTCTTTTATGACTTTCACAAAAATCATATATCAAATTGTGTCAAAATTGACGCAAAATAGTTTTTAAATCAAATATTATATTATTAATTGTTATTTTATACCTAAAAATATAAGGTTCGGCCAAATGACTTAGATAAGGATATATATGTTAATAATATACAACTTGGGGTTCGTTTGGCATGTTATAGTAAGTGTATTATCCATATAGTGTAAGAAAACAAAACGTCACGGTAAAAGTTAAATTATTTAACTTAGAGTTAAATCTAATTGATAAGGTTAAAATAATAACCTAAACTTGTCTAAATCCTATTGGATTATAGGATTTCGACCCATCCCCACTTTACCTTCTAAATAAGACCCTTTGGAACCATTATAAACCGATTTTGACTTTAATATAAAATAATATTTTGAGATATTCCTAAGGTGCCCCTCTCCTCCTTTATAAAAGGGCACCTCCTCCCCCTCCTCCTCACATTAATTTGAGCACTCAAGCTCGGCCAACCCCTGCCAAAATCCCTTATCCACTTCCCTAGAATAATCCTAGAGTTCCTGGTCTTCTTTAAAGACCAATATTAGTTCCCTAAGTGGAGGATTCAAAGAGGCGTTTCAAAGAAGAGATAATATCCATTACCGATCTTTTCAATTTCTTTCTTCTTCAACTTCTTCTTCTTTATTTGTTTCATGATAAAGTAATAACATCAGTATTACTTACATAATTATATGTTATTATAAATATTAAACAACCCTAATTCACCTTCTATCCATCTTACGGAAAAATGAAATCACCACGCGTGCGTACGTACGGAATACCGTCTCCACGCCGTGGTGTAATCTATTTTCCACCATCACCTTAGAAGGATGGGTATAATGGTGTAATGAGTAACTATATATGATTATTATAAAGTGATATTGATACTGAAATAGTATAAATACACTTAAATACAATTCCACGATCATGGGAACAATATCATCGCTTGTGCGTACGTACGGAATATCGTCTCCACAATGTGATGCGACTCGTTCTACATGATCATCATTACATAGTAATTATATAAATGAATTGAATGAATAAATATGATATGTGTTACACTAATACCATTCTGGATATAAGGTATCTATAACCTTAAAAGAAGAATAAGAATTTATTCGGCAAAACACGCATAAGAACAAAAGGCAATAAAGACCCGAGTAACAAATAACAATGAAATATTACTAATAAGAATCTAAGAATATGACCATATATGATATCATATCAATATGTATGATTCTGGAATAAGTCAATAACATTATTTAAACCATTATACAGGATCTTCGGACACGTACAAAGCAAATCGGACCTAAGGTAAGGGGAAATATAACAATCTCATTTTTATCCGAGATTGTTTATACTTTGGTATTTACTGGGGTGTATTTTATCATCCACATCCATGTTCCCTCAATATGTAATATTGTTTCCATCCACTTACAATAGTTTAAATCCAATTTTACCCTTCGGTGAGTTTTTAGTAAAGAATATGAAAGGAATCTTTTGTCATTTTTTCGTACGAGGTACTTTTTGACTTTTCTGACAAAAGTTCGAAGAATGTTTTTTTTAACTTATACGACATGAATGGATTTTTAAAACATAATTTTCAAGAATCTTCCTTTACAAGTTTTCAAGTTTATTTTTGATAAACTTATTTTAGTTTACAATTGTATGATCTGTTAAGAAAAGAAAAGTGTTTTTGAAGAAGAAAAGATATTTTCCTCAAGAATGGAGTTCATGTGTTTTATCAAAATTATTTTCCATCTAAGATAATAAAGGGTTATGTTTTTATCCCTATTATTACATTGATTTGATTATGTTGTGAGGGAATTATTTTTATGAAGTCATTTACCTTATATTATTTGTTTTATGATGTCATGATGTTTCAAGAATCCCATTTTGTTACATGTGTTATGCGATAATGTATGATTTATGATTATGTGGCACACATAAGAAAGGATTCATTATAAGATGGGTGGGACCTATATCTACCTCCAATGCATTGGGTAAAGATTTATATCTCATGAGATAGACATGGCTGGAACGGAAGGTTATTTCGGTTCAGTGATACAGGACTGAAACGAGGAGTGAACTCAGTTCAGAAATGGACTTTGTCCGCTAAGATAGTCTTGGAAATGAGTCATGAATAACAAGAAATGATTTTCCATGATTATGTGTGCATGCCACAAAGTTTCAAGTTTTATGTTATGATTAGGGGGATCTCATTTTCACTTTTATGATTTATTCCATGTTAAGATATTATGATCTCTTTTGCAGGTTATGATTTTCAAAAAGATATGATATGATTTTTATTTCCTTTATTTTCCCTTGCTGAGCATTTGATCTCACCCTTTTTTTGTATGTTTTCTTTTCCCCAGGCCAGGAAGATGGATATTAAGTAGAATATGCTAAATGGGACCCTAGATGTGATGAAATAAATTGGAGACACTATAGAAGATTTATGAACCAGTTGTTTATGTTTCCCAGTTTCTAAAGACACTATACCTATACGGTCCTTTGTGGTTTTGGCATATGTTGTAATAAGTGTGCTTAAATTTTGAAGTATTAACAATGTATGTAAAGTATGGGTCATTATAGTTGGTATCAAAGGAAAGGTATAGTCAACCTTAGGAAACTAGGATGCGAAAGCCTTCGTAAGAAACCTAAGGATAATTCTAAATCATAGAACACAATCTTAGTGTTTTACAAATGGCCATGAATACCCTAGGATAAGACCTTAAGTGAGAAATTTTATTCTTGATTATGTGGTTTTCCTATTATAATTAGTGTTTCTCACACTATTCTTCTTGGTTTTAGTCAATGGATGGAACCCAGAGGAACCATGTTAATACGGAATGCGACGGTCAATGCAATGATTGTCCCCCTGAGTAACCAAACGTTATGGGAGATGGAATGAAAAATCTTGTAGCCATTATCACACAACTTTCTCAAGCTATGAATCATGCAGGATTTCCAAACGAGCAAAGGAAGGAGAAACATTTTGTTGAATCACTCATGAGACAGCGTCCACCTTCATTTAGCGGGTCTACTGATCCATTAGTTACTGAATAATGGATTAGTACTACTGAAAAGATATTTTTAGTTCTTCAATGTTCTGAGCATGATAAAGTCATCTTAGCAGTGTATCGTTTGGAAGGTGATGCTGATCAATGGTGGAATCTTATTAAGAATATGAGGCAAAGGGATGAAATTGAATCCATGGAATGGGAAGAGTTCAAGAACTTATTTTTCAATAAGTACTTCCCTCATATTCTCCGAACAAAGATGGAGAAAGAGTTTCTCGAACTGAAGCAAAAGGATGATGAATCGGTTGGTACCTATGAAGCAAATTTTACAAGACTTGCAAGGTACGCTTCTGGTATTATTATCCAACTTGAGAGTAAGATCGATCGATTCTTTAGTGGCTTAAAACCAATTCTTCGAAGGGCCTTAGCCATAAGGGACTTCAATAGGTACGAGGAAATCGTTCGATGTGCTCTCAAAGTTGAGATGGAGATTGGAGTAACCCATCAATCATATGGGCTTGATAAGAAGAGGAAAATGGAATTCAAAGGAAAATCTAAAGAGAACACTGAAAAGAAGATGATCTTTCCCTTCTGCTCAAAGTGTGGAATGAATCATGGAGGGAGTTGTCTTAAAGGGACAAGTAAATGTTTCAAATGTGGAAAGGAAGGTCATCGGGCATTTGAATGCAGCAATGATGGGAAGAAGATGTCTAATTATGCAAACAAAGGAAGGGATACACAGAATGAACCTACCACACTTCAATGTTTCAAGTGCAAGGAGATGAGGCATTATACCAATAAATTCCCTAATCCAAGGGTTGATGATGATGGTCGACGTCAACAAACTCTTAAGGCTAAAGAAAAAGGAACGTCACATGCAATTTCTATCAGCGATGTGGAGTATGATAAAGATGTGGTGAAAGGTACACATACCATCCACTATAAAGTAGAAAATGTTTTATTTGATTCTGGATCCACCCACTCTTTTACTTTTGAAGAATTTTCTAAGGGTATCACCATATTACCTCAACAATTAGATGTTGAGTCAGCTGTGACAACACCTAATGGCACAACAGTCGAATCAAAAGTTTATAATTCTTCTCCGATCGATGTTTGTGGGAAAGTGCTTCCTGCAAATCTTGTGATCCTTCCTATAGTGGAATTTGATGTGATTCTTGGCATGGATTGGCTTTCTTTATATAGAGATCATATCAATTGCCAAATAAGGGAAGTCACATTTCATATTCCAGATCAATCTATGATCGTCTATCAATGAAAGGATGAACATAACCTTCCAGTGGAAATTTCTTCCATCTTATGGGTCTTGATTCCACTAAATGAAGGTTATTTATCTCAAATGGTTGGTGAGAAACTCACGATTAATAATGTGCCCACTGTACGGGAGTTTGATGATGTCTTTACAGAGGAATTACCGGGTCTTCCACCAAATTGTGAAGTTGAGTTTTCAATAGAACTCGTACCGGGTGCTTTGCCTATTTCAAAGACACCTTATAGAATAACCCCAATTGAGTTGCAGGAATTGAAGAAGCAACTCCAAGAGAATCTTGATAAGGGAATAATACGCCTTAGTGCGTCACCTTGGGGAGCACCTGTTCTATTTGTTAAGAAGAAAGATGGATCAATGAGACTCTGCATTGATTATCGAGAACTTAACAAGATCGCCATCAAGAACAAATATCCTCTCCCACGCATTGATGACTTATTTGACCAACTACGCGGAGCTCAATACTTTTCCAAGATTGATCTTCGTTCAGGGTATCATCAATTAAGGGTCAAAAGGGAGGATATACCAAAGATGGCTTTCCGTACAAGGTATGGACACTATGAATTTATAGTGATTCCATTTGGTCTTACTAATGCCCCTGCTATCTTCATGGATCTAATGAATAGAGTCTTTAGATACTATCTTGATCAATTTGTGGTAGTCTTTATAGACGATATTCCTGTCTATTCAAAGAGCATGGGAGAGAATGAATATCACTTGAGAATTATATTGAAGACCCTGAGAAAGGAGAAGATTTATTCCAAATTTACCAAGTGTGAATTTTGGCTTCAAAAAGTTACATTTTTGGGTCACATAATCTCAAAAGAGGGGATATCTATGGATCTAGAAAAAACAGAGGTTATCGAAAGATGGTCGAGACCAACAACAGTAACTGAGACCCGAAGTTTTCTTGGTTTGGCTGGATATTATCGACGTTTTGTAAAAGATTTTTCACGATTATCTAATCCACTCACCAAGTTGACTCAGAAAGGAGTTAAGTTTGTTTGGACAGAGGAATGTGAAGAGAATTTCAAGGAGTTGAAAAGAAGGTTATCCAGTGCACCTGTGCCCACAATACCTTGTAGTGGAGAAAGGTTTGTGATCTACAGTGATGCATCCAAGAAGGGATTGGGATGTGTTCTTATGCAAAATGATATGGTGATAGCTTATGCCTCACGACAGTTGAAAATCCATGAGCAAAATTACCCAACACATGATTTGGAGTTCGCTGCGGTAATCTTTGCATTAAAGATTTGGAGGCATTACCTTTATAGTGAAAGGTGTGATATTTATACTGATCATAAAAGTTTAAAGTATATTTTCACACAAAAGGAGCTGAATATGCGTCAAAGAAGGTGGTTGGAGCTGATTAAGGATTATGACTGCTCAATCCATTACCACCCTGGGAAAGCAAACAAGGTGGAAGATGCATTAAGTCGACAAGACCATGCTAATTTATCCATGATGAGGATCACAAAAGATCCAATATTTATGGATTTACAAAGGATGGATCTTGGAATTATAATGGAAGGGGAAAAATCTTATCATTCTCAAATGAATGTTCAACCATCTATACATGTGAAGATTAAAGAGGCACAGAAATAAGATGTAGAGTTACAAAAGATGGTGAGAAATGTTCCTGAATTCAACCTTGATTGTGATGGGATAATAATGTTTAGGAATCGGGTTTGTGTTCCTCCCATCCCCGAATTAAAAAAGGAGCAACTGGATGAGGCTCATAGTTCTTCATTCTCTATTCATCCTGGAAGCACGAAGATGTATAGGGACCTGAAAGAGTACATCTGGTGGGATGGCATGAAAAGAGATGTTGCTGAATATGTCTCTCGATGCTTGGTTTTTCAACAAGTTAAAGCTGAGAGACAGAAGTCTAAGGGGATGTTACAACCATTACCCATACCCGAATGGAAATGGGAAAACATCACTATGGACTTTGTCATAGGACTTCCTAAAACATCCAAAGGCAATAATGCTATCTGGTTCATAGTTGATCATCTTACAAAGTCTCCACACTTCATTACTATTAGATAGGATTTATCTCTAGATCAGCTTGCCAGGATATATGTAAAAGAAGTGGTAAGATTGCATGGAGTACCACTTTCTATTATATCTGATCGGGATCCGAGATTTACCTCGATGTTCTGGCGAAGTCTTCAGCATACTCTGGATACAGAGTTGAGTTTCAGCACTGCTTATCATCCTCAGACAGACGGTCAGTCTGAGATAACAATTCAAACCCTAGAAGATATGTTGAGAGCTTTCTCTATGGATTTCAAAGGAGGTTGGGATCAACACCTACCTTTGGTGGAATTTTATTATAATAATAGCTTTCACTCTAGTATTCAGATGGATCCTTATGAATCTCTCTATGGAAAGAAATGCAGGACTTCAACTTGCTGGGATGAAGTTGGGGAAAGAAAGCTATTAGGACCTGATCTCATTGATGAAATGGCAGAAAAGGTCAGATCTATTCAACAACACATAAGAGCAGCTCAGAGTCGACAGAAAAGTTATACCGACAACCGAAGAAAATACCTAGAGTTTGAAGTGGGTGATAAAGTGTTCTTACGAATATATCCCTGGAAGAAGGTTATGAGATTTGGAAAGAAGGGGAAGTTGAGCCCTTGATATATCGGTCCTTTCGAAATACTGGATCGTGTTGGAAAGGTAGCTTACTGATTGGCGCTTCCACCGAATCTCTCTCAAGTTCACGATGTGTTCCATGTATCTCTCCTGAGAAAGTACATACCCGATCCTTCACATGTACTCAGCTCAGAAGTTGTACCACTGGAGCAAGATCTTTCTTATGAAGAACAACCGATAGAGATTCTGGATCGTAGCAAAAAAGTCCTACGAAACAAGACCACTCGATTGGTGAAAGTTTTATGGAGGAACCACCAACTTTAAGAAGCTACATGGGAGCTTGAGGATATGATGAGGGAGAAGTATCCTCATCTGTTTGTTACAAAATGACGAATTTCGAGGGCGAAATTCTTTTTAAGGGGGGTAGAATGTAACACCCGAGATTTTTATGAGTAATATTTTGTTTTTATGTTATATATATATATATATATATCATCAAAGGAATATTTCACTACACACTAGCTTGACTTACTTTACACGCAATCGCGACCTTCCTCGATAGCTTGCATTGTACACAATACCGAGTTTCACTAAACGACGATATGCTATTAAAATATTATTTAAAATAGCCATTATGAATAGTAATAACCACTTTTTGAAATTTTATCTTTCAAAATGGACCTCATTTTTGGATTTGGAATACCGAAATTAGCCTAGGGTGAAAGTTTGGTATTTTTCTAAAAACTTTCAATTTTTGATGAATAGTGAAACCACTAAGTGGTAGGTTAAAAACTGAATTTTGCATAAAACTTAATTTTACCGCTTCTGTGAATGGAATTTCAAAAATCTGACAGACATGGTTGATATCATTAAGTAAAATTTGGTTCAATGAGATAAAAATAATTTTTTGGTGAATAGTATCTTTTTACTTTTTTTACCGCGGTTAATAGTAAATAGGGTAACTAAGGGTAAATATGATATTACTATTACCCTAACACATGTCCTAATTCTATTGGATATGTGTAATTCGACCAAAAAAACCTTATGAATATAATATGACCATTTAGGTCCACTTGGATTAGATTATGACATTTAATATTATTTTATTTAATGAATAGTTAAAATAGTTAAAATCAAAGTTTAATAACTAAAACATTTTTAATATGGGGTTATACATAAGATAAATTCGACTATAAATATTCATTAGAAAGATAAACAGATTTCCTACATAATGATATTTTATTTATAATTTTTAGACTTTAAATAAATTAATTTATTTATGACACAACGATGATGCAGTAATTACCCTTTTAAGGAAATGTTAACATAATTGATGTTATAAATGCCCAAATAAATGTAATTTGAGACTTTTTATGAATTCCACTAATTTTCTAGGTTACTATGATATATTAGTGTTGATTTAATCAACTTGGTTTGAACATATAATTCTGTTATGACTTTCAAAAAAATCATATATCAAATAGTGTCAAAATTGACACAAAATAGTTTTTAAATAAAATAAAATATTATTAATGTTATTTTATACCTAAAAATCTAAGGTTCGGCAAAATGACTTAGATAAGGATATATATATTAATAATAAACATCTTGGGGTTCGTTTGTTATGTTATAGTAAGTGTATTAACCATATAGTGTAAGAAAACAAAAAGTCACGGTAAAAGTTAAATTATTTAACTTAGAGTTAAATCTAATTGATAAGGTTAAAACAATAACCTAAACTTTTCTAAATCCTTTTGGTTGATAGGATTGCGACCCATCCCCACTTTACCTTCGAAATAAGACCCTTTGGAACCATTATAAACCGATTTTGACTTTAATATAAAATAATATTTTGAGATTTTCCTAAGGTGCCCCTCTCCTCCCTTATAAAAGGGCACCTCCTCTCCTCCTCCTCACACCAATTTGAGCACTCAAGCTCAGCCAACCCCTGCCAAAATCCCTTCTCCACTTCCCTTGAATAATCCTAGAGGTCCTGGTTTTCTTCAAAGACCAATCTTAGTTCCCTAAGTGGAGGATTCAAAGAGGCGTTTCAAAGAAGAGGTAATATCCATTACCGATCTTTTCAATTTCCTTCTTCTTCAACTTCTTCTTCTTTATTTGTTTCATGATAAAGTAATAACATCAGTATTAATTAAATACTGATATGTTATTATAAATTTGAAACAACCCTAATTCACCTTCTATCCATCCTACGGAAAAATGAAATCACCGCGCGTGCATACGTACGGAATACCGTCTCCACGCCGTGGTGTAATCTATTTTCCACCATCACCTTACAAGGATGGGTATAATGGTGTAATGAGTAACTATATATTATTATTATAAAGTGATATTGATACTGAAATAGTATAAATACACTTAAATACAATTCCACGATCATGGGAACAATATCATCGCTCGTGCGTACGTACGGAATACCGTCTCCATGATGTGATGCGACTCGTTCTACATGATCATTATTACATAGTAATTATATAAATGAATTGAATGAATAAATATGATATATGTTACACTAATACCATTCTGGATATAAGGTATCTATAACCTTAAAATAAGAATAAGAATTTATTCGGCAAAACACGCATAAGAACAAAAGGCAATAAAGACCCGAGTAACAAGCAACAATGAAATATTACTAACAAGAAGCTAAGAATATGACCATATATGATATCATATAAATATGTATGATTCTGGAATAAGTCAATAACAATATTTAAACCATTATACAAGAGATTCGGACACGTACAAAGCAAATCAGACCTAAGGTAAGGGGAAATATCACAATCTCATTTTTATCCGAGATTGTTTATACTTTGGTATTTACTGGGGTGTATTTTATCATCCACATCCATGTTCCCTCAATATTTAATATTGTTTCCATCAACATACAATAGTTTAAATCCAATTTTACCCATTTTGTGAGTTTTTAGTAAAGAATATGAAAGGAATCTTTTGTCGTTTTTTCGTACGAGGTACTTTTTGACTTTTCCGACAAAAGTACGAAGAATGTTTTTTTAACTTATACGGCATGAATGGATTTTTAAAACATTATTTTCAAGAAGATTCCTTTACAAGTTTTCAAGTTTATTTTTGATCAACTTCTTTTAGTTTATAATTTTATGATATTTTAAGAAAAGAAAAGTGTTTTTGAAGAAGAAAGGATATTTTCCTCAAGAATGGAGTTCAAGTGTTTTATCAAAATTATTTTCCATCTAAGATAATAAAGGGTTCTGTTTTTATCCCTATTATTAAATTGATTTGATTATGTTGTGAGGGAATTATTTTTATGAAGTCATTTACCTTATATGATTTTTTTTATGATGTCATGATGTTTCAAGAATCCCATTTTGTTACACGTGTTATGCTATAATGTATGATTTATGATTATGTGGCACACATAAGAAAGGATTCATTATAAGATGGGTGGGACCTATATCTACCTCCAATGCATTGGGTAAAGATTTATATCTCATTAGATAGACATGGCTGGAACGGATGGTTATTTCGGTTCAGTGATACAGGACTGAAACGAGGAGTGAACTCAGTTCAGAAATGGACTTTGTCCGCTAGGATAGTCTTGGCAATGAGTCATGACTAACAAGAATTGATTTTCCATGATTATGTGTGCATGCCACAAAGTTTCAAGTTTTATGTTATGATTATGGAGATCTCATTTTCACTTCTATGATTTATTCCATGTTAAGATATTATGATCTCTTTTGCAGTTTATGATTTTCAAAAAGATATGATATGATTTTTATTTACTTTATTTGCCCTTGTTGAGCATTTGAGATCACCCTTTTTTTGTATGTTTTCTTTTCCCCAGGTCAGGAAGATGGATATTAAGTAGAATATGCTAAAAGGGACCCTAGATATGATGAAATAAATGGGAGACACTGTAGAAGATTTATGAACCATTTGTTTATGTTTCCCAGTTTCTAAAGACATTATACCTATACAGTCCTTTGTGGTTTTGGCATATGTTGTAATAAGTGTGCTTCAATTTTGAAGTATTAACAATGTATTTAAAGTATGGGTCGTTATATGTACTCTCTCCCCGCTAGCAGATTCTCTCACCGACTTACAGTTTCGTCTGCTGACTAACTACACGGCGTGTAAAGGACCACAACACGACGTGTAGTCGGTTTTTACACCCTTTGTCACCAAAAAGGCTACACACCATGTGTACTCATCCCATATGAACAAAGTACACGGCGTGTAGTCCCAAAATTTAGGATTTTCCCCCATTTTCCTTATTTTCACAAAAACCTTTAAGGAAATGAGAAAAGAAGAAACACATACCATAAGAATAAGAACTGTGTTCTTACATGTCTCACTACCTTCCTGAAAGAAACTAACTTAACAAAATGAACCTTCTTCACTAAGCTCACAACGCCTTCAAAAAATACCCCACCACCATAAAGAACCTATTACATAGAAGAATTGGAGTTATTCAAGACTTAAGTAGTCTTTTTTCAATTCTCAAGTTCACATATAAACCCAGATTTATGAAGCTCCCTTTTCTTTTTGAAATAAATGAGATTCTGAATTTTCACTAAATTATTTGTGTCAAATGAAGAGAGGGTAGCCTTATTTTTATAGTCTCTGTCATTTTCGATGCCGCACAACATCTAATTCAATTTTTTGATCTTTAAAAAAAATATGTGTGACACTCCTCCATTTTGGATTCTCCAATGAAATTTGATGTAGTCGTGGAGATCATCGTCAACACATCACACAGTCATGATGCTCTATTTCTCGTAATTGTGGAGATTTCCATCTCCATTCACGATGATCTAAATCTTCATGAACCTCAACCTAGTATTCAAAAATCCCAAGACACTACCATATTTATTAATAGAATAATTTAGAAAATAACCTTTCGCGATGCAATCCTCTTCCTCCGGATTTTTGACTCCAAAAATATTGCCAACAAAAAAATGATGCCACCTTTAATATTGTAGTATGCTTATACTGTAAGATGACTTTTTTTTTTGAAAAATATATGATCTTCCATGTTGAGGATTGAAAAAAAACATAAAACAAACTCCATTTCCCCCAAATAACAACCTTGGTTCCATCAATCTTTCCATTTTGTTTTGTTGGAAATTTTCAGATAAATTCAATGAAGAATTAGCTACAACAAAAACTTGTAATGTGATAAACAAATCATCCAACACTATATCTCTATTTGAGAAAATATAAATTTATAAAACAAGAGGGTAAGAATTAATTGGGTTATCAAGTTTTATAATGATTAAATATTTCCATTCTAAGCTCTGATTAGGTCATATAAACATTTCACATTTTGTCAAAAAACTACAACTAATTTTTCCATTATACATTCTCCTAAAACGAAAAAAGCATAGATTTTTCAATACCCACCTTTTTAGAATTGAATTTATCCATTATACCCCATTAAAAATAAACCCAAAGAACCTATATGTGAACTTCTATATCACAAAATCACACTCCCCCTAGATCGTATCTCCCCCATAAACCTACATCACTTCAACAAATAGATTATAATAGTTTAGATAAATGGGGAGAGGGTAATATTCGTAACCTCCTTATACACTGGGAGGTGGCTGAACAATGAGGTTCAACCAATGTTTCTAGAACACATGTGCTTTTAATGGATTGGTCATAATATCAGCAACTTGGTCATCAGTTCCAACATGATCCATTTGAATTTTGCCTTGTTGAACTCTTTCCTGATGAAGTGATATCTGATTTCAATATGTTTTGTACGAGAATTCTAAACACGTTCCTTCATAAGATTTATTGTGCAATTGTTATCATAGTGAATTACCATTGGGTTTTTCACCTCATAACCAATATCATTCAGTTGTTTCATCATCCAAAATAGTTTAGTGCAAGAATTTTTAGAATAGATATACTCTACTTTAGTAGTACTAAAAGAATTAATTTCTTATTTCTTACTCTATCAACCCACAAATTTCTTGATAATAAATACAGCTCTGTTGCTTGTGGACTTTATATCTACCACATATCTAGCCCAGTCAGTATCAGAAAATGTTGATAGTTCATTATCTATTCCTGCAATAATTTATAACCCAGAATTATGAGTACCTTAAATGTACCTCATGATTCATTAGTTGTCACCATATGTTCTTCCTTTGGATTACTTTGAAAGTGGTCCACTAATTATGTTGTAAATAAAATAATGGGTTTGTTTTAGTTAACTATAGTATGCTTACAATGATTCTCATGTATATGGTGGGATCCAAAAAAGTCACATCCTCATGCTTTTCAAGTTTAGTTCCATCCATAATCAGAGTCGATAATGGTTTTGAGTCATGCATATTGAATTTCATCAATAAATATCTTGAATAATTTGCTTGAGAAATGAAATTCTAATCCTTCATTTGTACCACCTACATCCCCAATATGTATGGGAGTTCACCAATCATAGACATTTCCAATTTTTATTTCATATGATTGGAAAATTCTTCCACTAATCTTTACCTCATTCCGCCAAATATAATATCATCCACATATACCAGCACCATAAATTGATCTTACTTTTAATTATTCATATAGAGGTTATGGTCATCACCTCCTCTTTTGAATTGAATCTTCTTCATATATGCATCCAGTCGAGAGTACCATGCATGTGGTGCCTGAATTAGAACATAGAGAGCCTTATTTAATATAGGTAGTTTCTTCATCATTTCCAATCGGAAATACCACTAGTTATTCAATGTAGAATTCCTATTCAATAACACAATTTAAGAATAATATTTTTACATCCATATTATAAAATTTGTATCTTATTTGAATTCTCATAGCATGTAAATGCATGACCAACTCTAGACTTTCTCTTGGAGAAAACATTTCTTCAACATCAATTAATATTTCATTTGAATCTGTTCCATGTGCACTAATCATCATACCTCATGGAATGAGAAAACATATACTTGATTTCAAGATTCATTCACTCCCATTCTAGGGTAAAGATACAAAATGTTATAAGAATATTTTGAGGACATTCAATAGGAAACTCATTTTCCAATGACATGATCTTTAAGAAATTTCTAGAATAATCAAGTATGATAACAAGTGATAGACTGATTCTGGTATCTTGTTCATTATTCTTCATTTTTCTCCCCCTTAATGGAAACATTTCTCAACATATTCATAATTATTGATCTTATAAATAATGAATTTAAAGATATATCTATATGGAGAATACACCAGAATGGGTCTTTAACTTGTGACTATCCTCATTGGACAACTTTCACAACATCATCAAGGATAATCTTATTGAAAACTTGTTCTCTAGGATACCATAAATAAGATCAAGCCATGATGATATCTTCTTTATCCTAATTTTCCAATATATAACATCTTTATCTTCATCAAAAAATGATCATCCATAATATCTATAATTGAATATCTAATTGAGTAATCATTCAAAGATGGAGACTTCTCCATCTTGGCTATCAAGAATTGACAACCCTATATGCTTCTCAGGTTCTCTCCATGAGAACATTTTTTACCTTCAATTCATTGTATTATAAGAAAAATTACAATACAAAAAATATTAAGAGAATAAGGTGGCTCATCCTTACTTTATCAATACGAACTACATGGTTGAGATGATCTTCTCAACCATGTTGGTCTATTTGTTCTATTATTCATGCTTTCACATATGAACATATGTTCTGATTTATATTGTTTTGGAGTATATATCTTCACATTATCTTTTGATTTGTGTGGAGAACTATTATTCTTAATATAAATCATTGATGATACATTATTACTCCTCTTTAATACTTCTTCTTTCATTGGTATTAAGGTTAAACATACTTTTATAATGTGACCAGATTTCATGCATCTCTCACACAGAACTTAATTAACACATGGGTTTAATTTTGTTTGAAAACTCTCATTAAATTTTTCTTCATCATGTGGAAGATTTTCTTTTCCTTTTGCACCAGCCTTTTCCTGTGCAACTTCAAGTTTCATCATTCTTTTCAAATCTTCTACACAAATAACAAACATAACATTTGGAACTCTTGCAGTAGGTTTGGATCATCCACATGGGTTTATCTGAGTGTCATACTTATTAGTAGTTATTTTTGATGAACTAATCATCAAATTCATGGATTTATAATCTGGGTTCTTTTCATCTACCTTACTTAAGATCTTATTAGGAGAATTTTTGTTCACAATATTTCGTTGATTTCTTATTAAGGTATATTATTCATACTTAGATAACTTTTCTGGTCATCTTTCCTCATCAATAATGACTTCACATAGAGATAATCATGTACCTACATTGTTACCAACTCCATTTCATACATAAAATATGCTATTAAGCTTCCCAAATCTGTTAGAAATATACATATTCTTATAGATATTTGGATGTTATTTATTCTTCCCTAACTTAATCCCCCTTCAAATTGGAATATTTTTTGAAACATCATTTAGTGAATTGTACCAATAATCCAATGCACAATTCCCAAATCTATTGCAGCACTAACATTTACCAACAAACCTTGATCTCCTTATATTTTTTGTATAAGGTTGTTGGATCTTCTTAATGAATTTTTGTGCTCTTCATGGGTAACCTGATTTCATACTCCTTTTCCTGTCCACCCTAATCATGATGGTAGGTTTAGTATTACATTTCTTCATCCATACTTGTCCTGTTTTTTTCTTACAACATGAACACTTCTTGATAATAGGTTAAGAGACATTAAAAAATATGGTATGAATGGTACCTGTTTCTTCTCAAATTCTTGAGATTGATCATCAAAATATTTCATGATATTCTTACCACTTGTTAGAGGTATTTCATCTTTAGAATCATCTAGTGAACATTGTGTAGTTTCAGTAATTATTTCCTTCATTTTTATGTATAAATATATGTCTTCTTAGGATTGACCAACTAGACTTCCAAATCTAGAAATTTCATATTAAGGATGATTCCCTGATCTTCAATCATAATCATCTTTTAGTCATAATCCTTCTTCATTGTAATGACTTATTCTTCATATACCATAACTTTATTCTAAATCAATGTGACATGTTCCTTGATCTTCCTGGATATTCCATCCAATTGTAGACCCTTAACATCAGTTCTATCATTCAATTTCACTTCAAGCACATGGATTTTTTATTCAAGAGATTTTTTTTACTCCCACATTATCTTTCAATTCATAGAGGTATTTCAAGGAACTTATTTAAAGTTTCCTATTTGTTTCTTCAAAGGGTTCAACCTATCTAGAGAGATTTAAACATTCAAGAAATTTTACTTCCAATACCATTTATATAGAATCTGTTTCTCTTTCCAACTGGGTGATCTCTACCTACATACATTGAAAGATTCAACAAAAATTACAACTATTTATTCTATAATATCATGTAGATAATTTCTTAATATCTTAATGGAAAATTCATGTGAGGTTGTAGATTGATCAATGTAAAAACTTGTGATGAGATATTTATTTTGAGGAAAACTTTTAATGGTGCTAACACATACCTCTTGATCACTTGAAATGTTGATTTACATGAGGTAGAAGTGTTTTTATTTTCATTAGTGGAAACTTAATCCACTTTCTCTTTACATTACATGTTTGGTAAATCTTCATTATCAGAAAGGAATGGAAACCAAATATAACCTCTTATTTAGATAATAGAGACTTTGTGAATTGTCTCTTCTCTTTCTTTTTCCCGTTCATCATGATATTGGTGCATATAAACATCTACTCAGTGATAATTGGATCATCATTAAAACTGCACTTCATTTTTGTCAAGGAAAGAATCTAAAATCTTTAATAGAGAATAACTTTACTATAGAGTATCCAACATAATTGAACCATCCCTCTAGTAAAACTTGTAGGACCCCGAACCACCCTGAAAGGGGAGGGGATGAATCAGGGTGTCAAGTTATTCTTTTAATGTGACAAATCTTGTTCCCACATTGGTAAGAACTCATTAAACCTCTATTATGGAATCGATCAGAAATAAAACATTCACATGCAAAATGGTAACCCAATAGTTTTAATTTCTTCGCCACTAAGTTATTGTCCAAGGAGCACACACTAATAGTGTGTCGATTATACCAATATCCACTAATCTTCACTAGATTTGGAATACATAAGTTTAGAAATGGTCCCTCTATGTCAGCCTCAATGCCTTTATAAGATTTTAGTGATAAAAAACTGTATCCCTTGGAACACTTTCGTAAACTCCCCCTAGCTCACTAATTTGAGACAAGTATCAATAAATTTATCGACTTGATGTTAACTTTAATGTATTGAAATTAATTTATTTGTCCCTATCTAGCAAGAGACTCTACTTGCATTGATGTCCTGATTCAATGTGCTTGAATACACTTTTCACTTAATCCAGATGTTCAATATTGTCATTCATAAATCTCCTTTGTGATGCTCACTACCTTCACGAAGAAAACTACCTTATTGGAACAAATTTTCTTTATGAAGCTCACTAATACTTCTTAGAATATCCCATCATCATGAATAACTTGTTACTTATAATCATTTTCATAATTCAATAATTAAGTCATCTTTTCACAATGCTCAATCTCACATAGAAACCCAAATTCACAGAGCACCCTTTCCTTCATGAAATTGGAGAGATTCCAAATTTTCACTCAATTTTTTGTGTCAAATGAAATGGGGTAGACTTATATTTATAGGCTACACCATTCATGATTCTCCACCGCATCCAACTCATTTTCAAATCTTTCAAAAACATCTTCTTGGTTATCATCCATTATCGATACTCTAGTGAAATTTGATGTAGTCATGGATATCACCATCACCACATCACATAGTCACGATGCTCTACTTATCATAATCATGGAGATCAACATCTCCATTTTTTATGCTCCACATATTCATGAACCTCAACCCAGTATTCATGAAGCCAATTAATTTACCATAGTTATGAAGAGATGATTCCAAAAAACAATTTTTCACGATGCTAGCCTCTTCCTCTTAATTTTTTACCCCAAAAATTTAGAAAGAACTAGGAAATGATGCCACCTTCAATATTGTAGTTTGGTTGTACTATAATGTCATATTCCTTGAAAACTAGCTGATATTCCCTATTGAGGATTAAAATAAAACACAAACCAGACTCTATTTCCACAAAATAACAACCTTGGTTCCAAAAATAACATTAACAAAACCCATATAGTCTTTCACATTTATCATAAAACATATAAGGTTGGAATTTCATCCCATAGGAAATACCAATTTTAGTTATCTTATTAGAATGAGAAGAAATATTATTTTCTTTTGAATACATCTAAAAACAAAAAAAATTAAAAATAATTGGACATAGAATATTATATTAAATCCCATGAAAATTTATAGAGTAAGATTGATGATGGATAATGATTTTGATAGTGGAAGAAGAAGGTCATGTGGGAAATGTTAAATACATTATTTTTCACTTTTTTAAAGAGTGTCAAATGATACCTATACCAAAATCATCAAAAATATTCCTATGACATCCCAAACCTAGTTCATACATAACTAACATAACTTAAGGGTCACATGGCCTTGGGAGAGAATACCCACATACCAAAGGCTACCGATAAATAGTGAGGGTCTATTGGGGTATGGTTTGTAGATTATACCCTCTTTATCAGAGTGGAGCATGATAATAAATAAGAATTGGAAAGAAGCAGAAATAATAATAAGGCACTATAAATAAAAAACCATTCTGATAATATTTAACAGACATGAATAGTAAGCAATATGAAATAAATATAGTGTCATGACAGTATAAATTTGAAGCATAAAGACATGGAAATAAGTATACAATATAGTTCTAGTATATAAAAAATAAAAAATGATATAAAAAACATCTATTTCCAAGAGAATATTGAGAAATGACTAAATCATCTTCACCTAAGCTCATGTAAAAAATTAAATCAAGAATCCGTAGTAATGAATTTCCCTTTATCCTTACCTATATCCATGTAATATTCTTGGGTACCAAATAGAGGCCTGAATAGTTTCTTTGTGAAAAATAGTTGGCCACAAATAATGGTTCCAAATTTAAATAAAATTTGTGAATATAAAATTTAACTGTGTATATGTATAATAAATAGTGGTAGAAAATAAATATAATCAGTTTTGATCTAGGTTACCTTAGGGGATACCTGGCTGTCCCTACTTACATTAGAATAATCTATATGTACATTATCATATGACCATATATTGGTTAATGATCTAAGAAAAATATCCAAGTCATCCATGTATAATAATAATAATGGAGTGATGGGAGACCCATGGAATCCATGACCTTTTAAGGTCCATCCCACTCATAGTGATCAATTAAGAAGCTAATCTAGGAGTATGAGGGTGATCCAATGGATGATCCCTTGTAATTTTACTCTAAAAATTTATAACTGGGAATAAGGACCAGTATAGTGTAAACATAGGATAGTCTTGACTGTAGACCAAGGAGATAATCAAAGAAAGTTCATGTTAGAGGGTATCAAGATGAGTTCAAGGAGATGATATGAGGAAATATAATTTCTAGAGTATATAAGATAGTTTTCAGTGTTTAGATGAGGCATTCATATATAAAATACATTGAATGAGCCCATGTTTGTTATCTTAATTGGAAATAAAATCAATGTACCAGTTGGAATCCTATATGTTTTCCCAAGGCATTCCAGTTTAGGAATAAAAACCTTATTCATGGAAGTTCATTCCTTTAATAGTGTCATCAAGGTCTATAAAAATAGACAACAATATAATATAAGTGATAAATGAGAATATGATATATCAATTCCATTTACTGATTAAATTCATTCATTAATAATTTCACTTAAAAATAAAAATAAGAGCCAAATAAAATATAAACTCTATATTACTAATCAATATATAAAATTTAGTAATTCCATTCATAGAATCCAAACAAAACACCCCTTAAGAATGTTTTGGAAACAAAATAAGTAACGGTGCAAAGGCTATTTAATTTGGAACATCTAAGGGGGTGGTCCACATTGAGGTAATCAAACACCAATGATGTCAAAGGGTCTTACAACACTTCCAGTACCATGATTAGATTATAATTTGAAGTAATATTAATTATAATAGAAATGAGAAGAGTATACAGTGTGTGTAATAACGACAAAAAATGATAAACCTCAAGAATATTATGTGAGTGTTGTAGAATATCTACATTAGCCCTATTGTAGTCTCATAATCTAATATTAGCCTCTGATTTGGGTTGGATTGAGGAAAAATGATAAAATAGAAAATAAAACAAAAAAAATGTGTATTAGAATGTATGATAATAATTATTAAGATAGATAAGGGAACATAGAATGTATGAAAGATGGGTGATATACTTAACAAGGGGGATATAACATGATTTTCAAATATTGAATCAGAGTCTAGGTGGAGTAAATCCACCAAATCCTAATATAGGATAATGGGGGAGATCTATAGGTGACTATTGTACAATAAATGGAGGAGGAGAAAGAATTTGTCTTAAGGAAATAATGGAAGAATTTTAATTCTATAGAACATTTAAGGGGATCATGGTTTGGTTTCATAGTTGGACCAACAAACAAAAACTATGAGATTCCCATTATCCATGATCCCCCACCTCACTTGGTCTTGGTACATGTTTAAACAGACCTTGTATAAACCACACATAGTCCAACTACAATATATTGTAGGTTTCACATACTCATGTGACCCCTATCACATGATTTAAATAAATTGTTCTTTTCCCTCTTTGGGATGCACAGTTGAGGTACACAAGTAGTGCATACTATGTGCTAATAATGTACTTGAGAATTTTTCTCAAGAAACAGGAAATATGGACCCCGAACCAAGCCCGAAATCTCCAGAAACCTCCTTGACCCTTTTTAAACGTTCATAAAGGTAAAATAAGAAATTTATAAGGGGATTTAAAGGATTTCAATTTTAAAGATGAACTGAGATCTTATAATTCATTTTCAAGCCTTTGTAAATAAAGTAAAACATAGTTTTAAATGACCTTTAAAAATCAATTATTTATAAAAAAATAACATTCTAAAACATTTTAAAGAACATTGATATGGAAGAAAATGGTTTAAAACATTTAGGAAAACATTTAAATGAAAAATTCCTTAGGTATTTTGTAAGTCTTGGATCAAAAGAAAATTGAATTAAAGGAAATGAAAGGAATTTTAATACGACTTGAATTTTAGGAAATGAATGATAAAAATAAAACCATATGGAAGATTATACATGGAAAAAAATAAAAAAATTAGTGGAAAGGGAATAAGTCTCAATGAAAAGAAATTGAGACAAAAAATATCTTACCTTGATTCACAATGTATTTCAAAAATTTTATATACCATTAACTACAGAATTATTTTAGTAATATTATTTACTAAGAACCTTATTCTTGATAATTCCATTAATATTATTAATTTTATTTCATTTATTACCATGTTATATTTTGTTACAAAAATGGTCAAGTTCACAATGGATGTCTTGGGGTCATTCAGTTTATAACCTCAATAATTAATTGTGGTGTGTTGACCGTGGTCAAAAGGGTATATGGTTCCATTATCTCTAGAATAATAAATTTATTATATATCTCATCTTTATACATTAAATATACATTTAGAACTATCCATGTTAAAAGGACATGGAAAATGATGTGTGTTTATTCAATGAGACTGTAGTTTGTACGTACGTAAGAACGACATTTTCATTTTTATAATGGATAAAATGGAAATGAAGTGGATTAATTTTTCACTGTATATAATAATTATCAAATTTAAAATATCACATTGTTTTATTAAATTAGTCCTTATGAACAGACATGTTATGCATAAATGAAAAAAATTACATCGCTTCATGGAGGTTGTAACATTCAAGTACACACGAGCAATGTATTCATTTCCCATAGGATGGAAATGAGGAAGAATATTATTTTCAAATTATAAAAATTTCATTTAATTATTTTAAATATTCTTATAAAATCATTTGATGTCTTTTTGAATATATTTTAAATACATATAAGAATAAATAAACTTTAAAAAAATTAGTAAATACTTATAAATCTTTGGATATCTTCTTGTGACATGCACCTTGAGCCTTATAGGAATTGTATTTTGGTGATATCATGACTTCTAGGATGTTGGGAGGAGATTATATGCGGTATTCAAGTGTATCATTGTTGATTTATAGTTCTCATGGATTGTAGATAAGTGAGGGGGTGAGGAGTTTCATTTATATATTAGAGGAGTGGGACTCTTGTAAATATAATATCTTAATATAATATGGGTGTCATTATAAAGTCATGTGGAACATAAATTGATAATTAATGTGAAAATATTATATTATATCATCATATCCCTTATATAACCATTTAATGAAGACGTTTTTTGATATTTAGTGACTTACCTCTTGATTATACATTTTTACCTCAATTTAACCTTTAACCCCAATACTAGTTTTAACATTGGTATCATATTTTTATGACTAAAAATAAAATTAATCATATAAAAAAATTACATATTGATTCTAAATATAGAATCCATTTTCTACGACTGAATTTCTATAATTGGAGGAAATAATTTCTAATATAATCGCACAAAACTCATAAAACCCATTTTTAGAAAAAATTGGTTTTATGTGTAAAAATAAATTTATATTTATCTAGGATAATAACTCTTGAGTTGTGGTGATTACCATGGATTTATTTTCTTATCATTAAATAATTAATTTTCATTGACATTTTATCTGTTATAACACTAAATGGAACCTTCAAACCACACTATTAAAATAAAATAATGAAAAATAATTTTTTATTAGATTAAAATATAACATAGGTTCCATAAAGTCAACCAAGAGTTTTAAAATTCATCATAATAGTTTTAAATTATTTATTATACTCCATAAACACATATTTTCTTGAGCCAAAGGTTTCAAATATTATTCATTCATGCTTATATAATAACAACATTATAAAAGTTTCAATATTTATAAAATATGTATTTCTCACTACTCACCAAAAAACTAGTGTTTTAGGAAGATCCCAAAAAAGAACCATAAATTAATTTTCATATATTTATATATGAAATAATGTTCATTTAATATAATTAAAAATATAAAAAGTTCATTTTTATTTTCTAAAACCTAAATAAATAATATAAAGAAAATAATTTTATAGAAAAATGACAATTTTAAACATATATGTGTTATTGATATTATATCATATCAATTACTAATTAAATAAATTTAATATATTAGTTCATAAACTGAAATATTACATATTATCATAATCATATTTTAAATTTCAACAATTTAATTTTCACAGATAAGATATACAAAAGTTTAAAAAATAGTTATTTAAAAAAATTTATTGAATCATATTAATTATTTATCCTCTGAATGTGAGTATTCGTAATCGATTAATATCTTTTTATTTAGTACATGAAATATTTTTCGCATAATTTTTTTAATAATTTCAATCTAATTTTTATGAATTGTTTTAGTTTGATGTTGCGTGTGAAACAAGATATTTTTCGGGATATTTATTTATAGTAGAAGTACATATTGAAATATGAAGGTTTTAAATATATTTAAAATAATTTATAATATATATGAAAAATAATTATTATTATTATCATTATTTATTAATAATATCATAAACAATTAACAATAAACCTAATAATTAGAAATATTTTCAATATAATTAATAATATTAATAAAAAATTATAATTAATAATATAATTTCCATGTTAAAAATTAGTAATTAACAATTAAAATTTTAATTATCTACATAATTAATAATTAATAATATGAATAGCAATAACTAATAATATCGTAAATAATAAATAAAAAGTAATAATATAATTGTTAATTAATGAAACTAATAGTATTTTAAAATATTATTAATTATCAATAATTATTTACTAAATAAAAAATAAACATTTAATAATTAACATTAATAATAAAATAGTATTGTTATTAATATATTTATTATTTTTCTATAACATGATTAATAATTAATAATATAATTACTAATATAATAAATAATGTGAATAATTAATGATAGTAAATAATAATATATAAATAAAATATTATTAATATAATTAATAAGACAATTAGTAATTAGTAATATAAATAATAATATGATTAATGAAGTTGGGGGGATGCCTAAGTGGTAAACCGAATAATCCTGCAACCAAAAAGACTAGGGTTCGAATCCTATCAAACCCCGTGGGGGATTTATGATTCGGGCACTAACGCATGCACTGATATAGGTGGCGGTGATGCAAGAATGAAGCGGGCAAGCGGTGACGTTGGCTAAATGTAATAAAAAGTTGACAACCCATGGACATATTGCTTCAAGAAGGGCCTTTGGGTCCTCAAAATGATTAAGTTTTTGGGCTATCTAATATTGAGCCTATGAGCCTTTAATATATGAATAAATAGGGATGGTTGAGAGAGTTGTCCCTTAGGGGGCTATGACCTACATTTCCGGCTTTTTTGTGTCCGGTGTGTGTGTGTGTGTTTGAATGTAATTGTACTTCCAAATAATTGATATATATACATGATATGATATGATATGATTAATGACATGTAATTATATATATATATATTAATAATTAATAAATATTTTTAATAATTAATAATATGATTCATAATTAGTAATATAATTTTTAATATTCAATGTTTTATCATTAATTATATATGTTAATTTTAAGTATATTTGTATCTATATTATTAATTATATCATTCATTTTAATATATAACAATATAAATAAAAAATAATATTATTATCATCACTTAATAATTAATATAATAATTTACGATTCGTTATAATTACATAAATTATTATCAATTTTATTATTAATTATTAAATATATTATTATCAATTATTAATTCTATTATTATATATTGTTATTTATATATTACTTATAAGTAATCATATTATTACTTATTGAAAATATGATGGTCGAGAAGGTGCTTCTACACGACGATGGTGATCGCTTCTAGGGCCTCATCAAAATAGATATTCATCAAGATTTCGAGCTTGATCATCTGGTTGGGGGTTCCCTCATTGGATATTCACTATATGTTGTTTCATCAAAGATCATAAGGAATGATTTTTCCTATTTTATTAAAGGACTATTGGCTTTAGAGGAGATCCACAACAACAGTTTTGACTATTAATGAGGAGTCCCTATAAATAATCCTCATGAGTGGTTCCACTACCCACATCATTTCTATCTTAGAGACAATTTTGGATAGGTATAAAATTATTAATCACTCAATTATTGCATGTATGGTTCTTCATACTGGTTACACACCATGAAAGGTTGAAGATCTCTCAAATCATCTATCAGAAGCTTGGAGATTTAGTAATTGGAAATGTATTCCAATCTGCCTCAATTAATTCTGTATCCTATATCCATCAGAAGATTACAAGACGAGAGCATATAGTGGAGGGTCAATAGTTATTAATCCAGGTATGTTGTGCATTCAAGAATGTGATCCTCAATTTAATACATTTTTCATTAAGAACATTCATCTAAATTTTTGGGTAACAACTCTGGGATTTAATTATATTTCATTGAATTCATGCATAATGATTGATATTAGATCCCTGATTTGTGTTAAAATTACAATAGATAAGATAACAAAAGAGGAAGGGTATGGGTAATTTTCTTGGATTATTTTAGAAGTGGATCAAAATTATACTCTCATTATTCAGGTGACCATAACCATTGATTAATATGACATGAACCTTAAAGTGGTGCTTGAGCTTTTGCCTTTATTTTGCACATGTTGTCAATTGATAGTCCCAAAAAAGAGAGGTGTTGGATTAATTTGGTGTTTTCAATCTATCTATTGATGGGGAGTGGTTGATAAAATTTTCCTACCAAGGATATGAATAATGTGAGGACTGATCCTTATAGTGGTGGTGTACAGGATCAGGAATCACTTGAATATAGTATAGATGATCTAATTCTGGGCCAATCAGGGCCTAGATTTGTAGTTGGTTTGGGATATTTAGTTGCAGAATACTCTGGTGTATAGATTGTAAATGGAAAAAAGATACATATGTCTCAATCTATAACAGAACCTATTAGTAATCAAAATGCATATGTTGTTAATCCACTCACTCAGAATCATAGTAATATTGAGGATGAAGATAGGGTTCTTGTGTTGAACCAATCCCATGATATGGGTTCTTCTTGATGTCTAAGTCAAGAAGAAGCATTGGGTAGGCCTAATGAGTCAAGATTTTTTTAATCCATTCAAAAGTGGGGGACACATAATGCCTCTAAAATCCGAGAGCATGAGGACTGTCCTTACTCAGTTGTTGCGACTGATGGAGATATCCAAGTCGTTTTTGAACCGGATCAAAGGGTCTATCTAATTAGTACATGCACATAGGTTGATGATGATGGAAATTATCATAATGACATTAATCGTGAGATGGACGGTCAAACTGGTATCGATTTTCAGTTGTAGGAGGAGAAGCAACTTTTAACTTCTAGTGATCATAAAGGGAAAAATAAACATGTAGAAGTTTATTCATTAAAGTAGAAGTATTTCATGGGCTCTGACCATGGTAGAGTGTTTTCCAAGTCTACTCTTAGAAGAAATTCATGGAAGGCATCTTTGGCTGAGACTTCTTGCAGCATGATCACAACCTCTTACAGTTCGAAAGGGGAATTCTCAGACTACCAAAAAGATGATGGGGTATGATGTTCAACCTATTGTTTCAAATTATGATTATTAATTCAAAGTATTGGATTTGGATACTCATGTTTTATCATATTGGGAATTGGATAAATATACAGAGAAGGAAATTCCTCCCCTTCTAAAGGTGTTGATTTGTGCAGAAAGTCACCAAAATTTGTTCAACAAGACCTGGGACCATCCATGCACAACGTCACCACTTTTAATTCCTTAGATGTACTTAGTGTTCCTAAAAAATATGAAAATAAGGATGATTGAGTCCAATTATATATTTTCTATGCTATTCTAATAAAGATCATGATAAAATTGATTTCCTAAAAGATAATGAACAAGAACCATGGCAAGAACCTAAAGCATGGAGGAGAGGCTGACACCCACGTGGAATAGACTTCCCACATGCTTGGGGTGCTTAAGGGGTGCATCACAACATGAGTCTTCTATCACATGTATTTTTTTAGATAATAATTTCATCCCATGTTAGCTTTAACATTGTGATTTATTTTGGATGTTTTTTCATGTGAGATTTCATCTCCTCTTGTATTTTTCTTCTTTTTAATAATGGGAAAGAGCTAAAACCCCTATTCTCTACCTATTTCAAAAAAAATTATATTATCAATAAGAATTTTCATTATTGATTATACTAATATTTTTTAATTTTTATTTAGTAGATATATTTTTTCAATATTTATTAGTAATTATTAGTTTTTTATCATATTATAAATTGTCAATTATATGATTACTTATTATTATTTATATTAATAAATATGATTTATCTTATGAAATAAGTTATTAATTGATAATTAGTAATTTTCATAATAATTCATAGTTATAATAAATATTTTATTAATCATATTAATAATATTTTATTTTAACTATAATTTTAATTACTGTTATTATTTATATATTATTATTATTATATTAATATTGTCATGCTGTAAAAGAAAAACTGAATCTCACCTGAAAATTCCATTACGAAGGTAAAAATATATTTCCCTATAAAAAGACTCATGTGTGTAGTTTTTAGTTTTATGTTTGGATTTCTTTAATGATGAAAATTATAATTAAATAAATAGTATTTTAAATAATCTAATACTATGTTGTATATATTTTATAAAACTAAACTAAACTAAATTTAATTTTTTAAAAAAGTTTATTTTAAAAATTTTAAATTATATATATGTATATATATAATGAAATAAAAATTAAATTAATTTCTGTAAAGGGCCCAGAGTGCCAAATGAATTGGAACTCTCGAATAAATCATATTTATAAAATATCTTAGTCCCATTTAATTAAAAAACCTGTTATTAAAATTTATCCAGCAAAGGGAGATAACATCAATGATAATTATGAGAGGACTATTGGTGTTGGTCAGAATGAAATCTTATTTTTATTATATTTTTATGTTTTTAGAATATTTATTATGTTTTACTATCGAATTATATTAAATGTGAAGCAAAAAACTAAAGTTTGGTGAAGATTTGGAATAAGAAAATAAAAATTAAAAAGTGGAATAAATAAATGCAATGGAGTGAATTGAAGGATTTCATGAAAATTAACAAGGAAAATCTATTTATAAGTAATTACACCATAAATGATATTATCATTGTTCTTGAATTAATTATATTTCTTTTAAATATACCAACTCAATCAGGTGAGTGATCTCCCTTGTCCCTCAACCTACTTCATGCATTAGTAGAACTCCATGAAACCTCTCCATTTATAATTCATTATATCAAGATAAATAAAAAATAAAGGTAAAGTTAACAATAAGGATATGGAAAAATAATTTATTGCATTAAGATTTGTGAGGTGTCACTTCACTACTCAAAATAATGATCGGTGACATAGAGTTATTAGGTGAATTAAAACAACTAAAATGATATTAAACACCAAATCCATTCACATATTCCCTCCCTTGAACTAAAAAATAAAAGTTAGTCCATTGTCACATAGGTGGGAGATCACAACACATTGGGATGAAAGAAGAAAAAACACATTTAGAGAAGAATATTAACGCAATATAAAGAAACAAACTAAAAATAAAATAAAAAATAAATGAAAACTGTTTAAGGAAAATTCGATAGTATAATGAGTTAGAGAAAACAAAACTCTCTCTCCCCAAAAAATGAATATAGTGCATTGGGGAAGATTTCCACAACACATGACCACAATGTTGGATTTGGGCATAGCCGAATCACCTATTCGTCATAGAAAACTTGAATATTTTCATAATATATGGATAATATGAGATGTAAAAGATATATAACTTCATGCCCAAGGAAATTGATTCAATGTTTAACTATCATATGAATTTCCAGATTAAGTTTGGATCACCACATAAAATTTATAATAAATTTGAGGATAGGTTCAGAATTATCTTGTATGCTAATTATTTCTTAATCAATGATATGTTTTACTAATATTATAACATTATCATTGAATCATAGTAACCAAGGTTATAATCCCTCTAGAGATGATCCACAAGTGCTCTAAAATCTCAAAACATCATCGTAAAATTTTCAGGTGTTAGCATGTTTGACCCAGATCACCTGTCTCATCCATTGTTGACAACAATAAGAATACCTTCATGGAAGAAATATTCTTTTGGTTATCTTGAAGGATTAAGAGAGTGGAGGATGATTGATGTCCTAGTTCTAGATCATGTTCTTATGTTTTTTCTCTCTTAGGGCTTGAGATTATTCTTTATAGGTTTATTGTACACAACTAGTAACTAAACCTTAAAAGTAAAATAACCATGTATTTAAAGAGCTAGGTTAGATTTGGTAATTAAACATAATCATGTATCCAATACCTAATTCTATAGTAAACCCCATGTCTAATAGTTATATAAATAATATTGTTATTTTTATGACATGTGAAATACCTCTAGATAAATAAATATTATTTATTGACTAAGAAGAATAATATTTATTTAAAGGTTAGTTCATATATCATTTCTAACCGAACAATTAAACATGGTTGACTTATCATCATCAGTATTTACCGAACCATGAATAATAATAATTATTTAAAAAAAAATTACTTCATTATTCACCAATAAATATAAAAAATATTATAATTATGAAATATTATGAATAATTATTTATTATTTTTTTATCACATATTTATTCTTTATAATAAATCATGAATAAATCTTAGTGACCAACCATCCTTGAATAATTATAAAACCAAAATCGGAAAATAAAATTTATTAAAACTTGTTATATTTAAGATATTATTTAACTAATATTCTAGATATAGTTAGTGTGTGAGCCTCTAATTCTCTTTATTAATGGAATTAGTTAAAAGAACCTAAATTCTATTTTAGTCTCTACCAACATGGAAAGAAACCCAAAGAGAAAGAAGTTAATTTCACAATGACATACAACCACATACAAACACTCACTATGTAATATAGTCTCTTCATCGTGATATTAATAATCAAACAAGTTTCATATAGGTGTCATCAACTGATATTTTTGAGGTATATTTATTTGACTGCTCAGAAAAGAACCTACCCATAGAAGACCATGGCTATTAATTTAATTAATCTAATATATTCCCTTTAATGGGGATGATATGTCAACTTATATTAAATAAACAGAAGGGAAAAACCATTCTCTCTTTATTCAATAATGTAATATCACTCGTGACACTCCCAATATATCCTAATTCTCCATGAACATATGTCATCCGGTTTTTCAACAATACATCAATTTTCAAATATCATGATATGAAAAATTAATAATCATAAAGCCTGAGGACCAATACACACATCCGCATACGAAACATTCAATGAAATATATAAATGTGTATTTACTACTGGAAGTTCATGTTCTCATAATCTAATTCTCTAAAAATTACTAAAGGAATTCTCCATGAGAAAGTTTTATAATGTCCCATGACTCTCCACACCTAAAAATGTATCATTTTCATCCTACCAATTAATAACATCTAGATATAGTGCTTAAATTTATGAATATTTTCATGACACTTCTAGGTTATCATCATAGTAGGGAACTTTTATGGCCTTTTAGTGTGATATTTATTATTAGGAAATTATCAAAAACAATGTTATATAGAAAAAAACCATACTTTTATAATAACATCATTAATATTCAAAAAATTGAATAAAGATAATCATAAACTGTATAGAATTTGTTCTAGTGAACCAACTCCAATATACTATAACTTTCACAAGATCCAATAACTAACAACCTCTAGTCTGCTAGAACTCAGATGATATTCAGGATTTTTTAAAGATAAGGATTTAGTCAAGTGGTCTAATATATTCTCCCCTATAGACACCCATCTCACAATAACTTTACCCATCTAATAAAAATCTCTCAAGAGATAATACTTTCAATGTATTTGCTTCATCCATTGGTATAACCATGTCTCATTTATGATAGCCACCATTTTTGTATTATCACAATATAATGTGATAGGATATTTCCTACCAGAAACCACATAAATCCCATGTAAAATAGATATGAATCCAAATACGTTCTTTGTCCAGATCAAAAGCAACAATATACTTATATTCCACTATAATATAGATGGCAACTAGCCTCCTTGAACTCTTCTATCTAATAGTTACTCTACTAATACTTAAGACATATCCTAACTATAGCTTCATAATGTTCTAATTTTCTAAAACTAGTATCTTTATAAACCCTGATCACTAGATCCTAGCCTCCTCCATATACCAGGAATGTATCCTTATTTTTCCTCATATACATAAAGATAAACTTAACAACTCACATATAATTTCCACATGGATCATCATGATATCTACCTACCGTGATCAAGGTGTAGGAATCATCAAGCCAAATAAAAAACATGGCATACATGACTGAACCTATTGTTAAAGTGTATGAGATCTTATTCATTCTCTCTTTATAATATTATTTCTGAGGACACAATTTCTTAGAGAGATATATTCCTTTTCACACTAGAACAAATACCCTTTTGGATTTCTCAATAATAAATATATTTATTGTCTTGTCTATATATATACATTTTTTTGGCCTAAGATGTTTCTTGGATTAATCATGAAAAGTTCCGGACCTCTCTGGTCCATTTCATTACTGAAATAATGTGTTTGAGCTGTTTTGGGAGGTCAAGGTGACTTATTCTCAACACTTTCTCCAAATTTTCAGTTATGTGAACAATGTTTCATGTTTTGTGAATCGTTCTATCAATGAGTTGTGTTTCGGTGAGTCATGTGTTGGTGAATCATGTGTCGATGAGTCATCTTTCAGTGAGTTATCTATTGGTGATCCATATGTTGATGAGTCATATGTCGATGAGTCATCTGTCGGTGAATCATTTTTCGGTGAGTCGTATGCGGGTGAGTCATCTGCTCGTGATTCATCTTCCAGTGATTCATCTTCTAGTGAGTCATTTTTAGGGATTCAACTATCTTCAAGTCATCTTTAAGTGGTTTATCTTTCAGTAGGTCATTTTTCGTTAGGTGCTACAGTGTTTCCAAATCAACCAGTGAACAGTGTTTTTTGCTTCTTACTGTTTCACAATTTGAAATTATTTTGATGTTAAATTCATTCAAAGCCTAGTTTTAAAGGATTTAAGGTTCATTAAAATCCCATAACTCCTATCATTAAATAACTAAGAGTCTCGAGGTTTTTATTTGGTCAAACTGTGTGGGTTATTGAGATCCAACTTTAATGGAAATTCAACTGTTTCACATTCTGTGAGCCTCAGATCTGATCCTTCTAAGTCTGGGGTTTTACCTTCATTCATTTATTATCCTTCCTCTTGGTATGAGGTGCATATAACCATTATTTTCTGATGAGACATGTGATTGTGATGTGGACCTTGAATCATATTTTCCTTGGAGTTATTCCTGCTGCATGCACACCCCTATCTGGTGCAACCAGGAAGTGTCGATCTATCTTCAACATAAGGTATGTTATACCTCCGTTCTTCTGGGTTCCGTGATCTCTTCCCTACCATTTTACTTCACAAGTTACAACATGATATCTCTGTGTTTCTAATAGGAATTTCTTGTGTGTTGGTTGATGTGGTCTTTTCGTGACATCCTAGGGTGGATGCAGTCATTGTGGGAGTGGTGATCGTCATCTGTTGCGTTAGCCCATTCTTTTGAAAAGAACATAAGAAACCATTTAAGGTAGGGGATTCATGGATTCTATATTATTTTATGTTAATTCATAGAGTTATCAAGTTTATGCCATTGGATCAAAATTAAACTGACATAACAAATACTGAACTGGATTAGAGAATTTGTATTAATTTTTTACCGATTTTATTTCCTCTTGATTTTTCAAGATAGTGTGATATAAATGCTCATATTTTTTATCATGTTGTTCTTGATGGAAATTTATAAAGAACATGAAGCTGAGATTAATTTTATATTACTTGGCCAAAGATAAAGAGGCATGTAAATGAATATGGTTCTTGTTATTGTGCTTGGTGATAAATCAAATGGATGCATTTATGCATGTTTAATTAAATTGGTTAATTCAATATGGAATAAAGGAAAGGTTGTGTGATTAAGATAGTTCCTTGAATGTTTCTGAGTTACCCTCTTACTTTTAAAGTCCAAACACCTTATTCTTTGGATTTGTGAGTGCTCATTGTGTGTGAAAGCTAAAAGCCTTGTTTAGGTCCAAGAGCCCAATTGATATGTTGTTTGTTTCCTGATGCTTGTATTGTGGTGTGATCCAAGGATGTATAATCTTTAAAGGTTTTGTGGTATGTGGGAGCAGGTAGGCCCAGTGGTGGTGGTAGCAATTGACACCTATAGTGGTGAGATGCATAGGTTTATGCATGTGGGTGACAGGGAGGACACCAGGGATGATATAGCAGGTTGAAGTTGGGCTTTCTTATTGATATTAAAGTGGTTGTTGTTGAATCTGATGTCTTTTTATCTATTTTAACTTATCCACTACTTGAGGAAGATGGTCTTTCTCACCCTCATTCCAAAAAAGGTGAAGAGGCAAGGGGTATTCCATGTGATTTTCGTTTTTAGCTTCTCAATGATGGATGGGTCTACGCTCTTGTAATAGGTGGTAAAGACTCGACAGATATTTTACATACTCACTGTGTTGAGCCCCTTGTGTTTAGTAGAATAGAATTATTTTCTACAGTTATAGTGAATTATGTAAAAGTGATGATGTTGTTAATAAATTATTTAATAAATGTTAACCCATGGGTTTGGAGCTTGCTAGGATGCAATGTTGAGGTTACAATTTAAAGGAATTGTGGACTTGGTTTGGTTATTCTTGGAGGGAATGAAACTTTGTTATGGTCCTTATGAAATGAAATGTGGAAATGATATAATAATTAATTATCGTAAAGTGAAACTGAAAAAAACGGACAATTTAGTCTAACTTAGCTCTTTAAATGGTTGTGATCTTAAAGGATACCTAGTCGTAGTAGTGGATGTCGAGGATAACCTTTTCGTGTTTCTATATGCTAATCCACCCTGTCGGTTAGGGAAACTAACACCCTAAGGGTTATGAGCCCTGGGTTGTGTTTTCCCCAACATCCTGATGGGAGGATGGATGGCTGACTACCCATTGTCCCCACTCTCTTCTCTTGGTAGTTACTTGTGTTAGTAGGAAAGAAGGTTATCTTTCCCCATATATGTGTGTAAAGGGTTTTAATGGATTTTGTTTATTCACTCACGTATATTTTGGATATAGTTTTATATTAACTACTATATGTATAACGTGTATAGGCTGTGATGGATTGAGGATCCTTACTCGGTGTATGAAATGTAATGGATTGAGGTATAATACCTGATGTATGATACATGTTATAAGAGATGTGGTGTCTCCCAAAAAATACCTGGATACCTTGGTTACATGGATGTGGTGGTTATGTTTCTTGAGTTGTATGTTTTGGTACTTCGCCTTGGTGTGTACAGGCAAGACTTTTTTGAAGAGATATGCTTAGGATGTGCGATATTAGGGAAAAGTGGAAAACTAGTGGGGAAGTGGTAGTGGGGTACCCTTGATATTCTTTATTATATTTTATAATCTTTTATGCGATAATTGGTGAGAGTAGCCATGGTGAGACTAAGAACATAGTGTACATTATTAGGTGATGAGTTAGTTTTACTTTTTGTTCACTGTTCTTTAACATGTTTTCTTTAATTTTGTATGGGTGGCACCAGGGAGGATCCTATAGAGTATACAGTTATTCTCACCGTACATATATATAAATTTTTTTTAGCTCACTTGGTGTAGGTTGGAGATCAGGATGGTTACTACTATCTTGGGGTTGCATGAGCTATTTGTGATTTGTGGTCGCTACCATTTTACTTTCTTTAGGTACTTGTAGTTTTTTCCTTTCAGTTGGAGTAGTTCATGCATGAAATTACATATGTTTACATGTGAATTATTTAATATTGTAGTCTGAGTAGGAGTTGGATGGTGTATTTCTTATCTCTCTCTTTCGCATGTGTTATCTTAGAGGGTAATGTCACCCATTTGTGTGTTTACTATACTCTCGATTCAAGTTCTCTAACTCAAGGCCTACTGGAGACGAAACTCAGTGGTCATTATCACTCTTCTCACATTATCAGACTATAGGAGGGGTACACTTTGTGGGGAGGGGGACGTAACAGAGTGGTATCAGAGCTCTAGTTAAGATACAGGATGGCGTTTGTAGTTAGGCATAGGTGAGGTTGCATGGGTTGGTAGGGAAACACTATTAGTTAATTATATAAATCATTTTAAACATGGGAGACTAAATGAGACATGGGTATTTAGGCCCCACTACGATCTGAATCACAGACCTTTAAGTTTATAGTGGCTACTAAACGAGGTTATACTTGTTTTAGGGTAGAGACCTGGGAAAGGATCATGCATCATTCTTCTTTTCTCCTATGTTTGAATGGGGAGACCTTGGGATAAGTTAGCCTATAATGAATAAAATAAAAAAATTAATTAATTAATGTTTAGTCTTCCATATTCATGGTTTAAGATCTCTAACTATTTGTTATTTTTTAGGTATGGTTACAAGTCAAAGTAATTGTCAGGTTCATTCAGGATATGTTAATCAGGTTGTTCCAGCTGATCGTTATAGGGTATATGTTTACGACGATGACAAATTTATGAGGAAACTACAAGAGTTTTAGTTCTAGTGTCTATAGAAGTATGAGTATTTGTTTTATATGCCATCATGAAAGACTGGTTGGAGAAGGTTGAGATAGCTTTTAGAACAATATGTGTTGAGAAGGAGTACTGGGTTTTGTTGGATGTGATGATGTTGTGTGGATCAGTAAAGAAGTGGTGGTTATTATTCCTCAGGGATCGTGAGGAGTCGGTAGTCTTATGGGATGGGTCCCAAGATAATTTTAGAGTTGAGTTTCTTTCTTTGACCGTGAAGGTGACCAATCACCATGAGCTTATTACCCTCCGACAGGGGATCTCCAGTGTGTGAGAGTTCAGAATCTATTTTAGGAACCTCTTACTATATGATTTGGACCTATTTCCAGATGAGGATGTGAGAGTGAGGCATTTTTTGGAATCTTTTCATCCAATGATCTAGTTCCAGGTCCCCCTGTCTATGATAAAGACTTATCTCGAGGTGTTGCAAAGGTTAGAGGTCATTGAGAGGATGTTATCCAGAATCAGATCATCATGAGAGGGGAGTCATCAGGATTCCTCACGATGTAGAGTTCTATTCCATAGTTCCCAGTTTTCAGGGAAGAAGAGTTTCCATTCAACTGGGGGTATGTCCCAGCCCTTAATGTCTTGTTTCTCTAGTGTAGAATATCTCTGGCCTATGTCAATGGATAAGGAGATTGTTTTTCTTATGGAGGCCTATTTTATCAGTAGTGGGAGTGACTTCCATTTCCGAGCAATCAACGTGCACCTGGTGTTTAGATTCAAGTTCCTATATTGAGACAGTTTCATCCAAGGTAGTAGTAACAGGTTTCCCCAGATTTGGATCAGTAAAGAGAAAATGGGTAATTTAGAGAACAACCTCGAGATACTCCCCATCCTCAGAGAGCAGAGTGCGGTAATGGTGGTGGTTGTCAGCAGGGTCAGAGAGGCCATGGAGCGGGTTGTGGTCAGCTTCAAGCTTTAGTATTTCCAGCACCATGTGAGCCAAACGTCATCTGAGGTACCATTTTCTTGTTTTATATTAGGGTGTATTCCATGTTTTATTCATGATTGACACACTCCTTCATATCACCTACCCTTATCCATGCCTTGAGACTTAAGGTAGAGAGGCTTCCAGTGCCCTTTCCATTGACTATGCTAGTTGGAGGTGGAGTTGACATGTTTGAAGTATGTACATACTGTGAGCTAGTTCTATGGTATCACCGCTCTTGCAGATATTTCCTATGTTTACGGATACAACCATATGATGTCTTCCTAAGCATCAATTGGTTATATTCAGTTCTAGATATCGTGGATTGCTTCAGGAGGAAGGTGGTGTTCTTCATTGCTTATGGAGAGACATCGGTGTTTGTTGGAAAGCGAGACCCTCAGATAGGTCAAAGGCATGTTTTTTCCGTGACATCCTTGATGGATGAGATAATTCAGAGTTTGTTAGATGTTCAGAAATTTTGGATTCCTAGGGTCATTGAAGAGCACCCTAATGTCTTTTTAGAAGAGGTTGTAGTGTTACCCCTTCGATTAGAGATTGAGTTTGGTATCAATCTACAACTAGGAGCATATCATGTATCAATGTCTCTATATAGGATGACGCCTTCTATGTTGTGGGAGATTCACATATAGATTGATGGTCTGTTGCAGTGTACTTTTTTTCAACCGAGTGTGTCACCATGGGGCACACCAATTTTGTTCGGGAAAAAGGCTAACTGCAGTTTGCAGTTGTGTATCGATTATCATCGCTAGAACAAATTGATAGTGAAGAATCACTATCATCTTCCACGAATTGATGATTTATTCGATCAATGGAAGGGTGAATTTTTTTTCTCAAAGATCGACTTATGGTCATGATATCATCAGATGCGTATGAAGGATGAGGATATATTGAAGACTTTTTTTATTGTCTTCATGGTCATTACATGTTCTTTGTGATGTCGTTCGGTGTGATGAATTCTCCAGTTGTATTCATGAGGTTGATGAACATTGTGTTCTGTGAGTTCCTGAATAAATTTGTGGTGGTCTTCATCGATGACATCCTTCTTTACTCTACATCTAAGGAGGAGCATGCAGAGCATCTGCATGATGTTTTGGGAGTTCTTCATCAACAACTTCTATTTTGGAAGTTGTCTAAGTGTGAATTTTGGGATTGAGAAGTCCGGTTCATAGGGAGTGTTGTATCCCCGTAGGGATTATCTATGGATCCATCAAAGATAGAGGTATTTGTGTCTTGGGAATCCCCCAAGGTAGTGGAGGAGGTTTGAAGTTTCCTTGGTCTTTCATGAAATTATAGGAGGTTTTTATCCAATTTCTATTGTGTTGTGACTCCTCTAATGGGGTTGACCAAAAAGGATTAGGCATTCATATGGACTCATTAATGTCAGGTAGCTATCGAATATCTAAAGGTGAAGTTAGTTAGTGCTCTAGTTCTTTGTCTACTAGTAGAAGGAGTTCAGTTTGACGTTTTATATGATGATTCATTTCTAGGGTTAGTATGTGTTCAGATGCAACATAGATCATTCATTTATTATGGGTCTTAGTCCTTATGTCTTCATGAGCATAACTATTCCACCCACGATCTAGATTTGGAAATAGTGGTGTTTTCCCTGATGCTTCGGAGACATTACCTCATCATAGATTGCTTTTTGGTCTTCAACAATCATAAAATCCTAAGTTATGTATTCTCCCAGCAAAAATTGAACTTGCAATAGTGTTGGTGGATGGAGTTCTTATAGGATTACGACTTAAAAATATCATATACACCTTTTAAGGGAAATGTTTTAGTCGATGCTCTGAATAAGAAGGCATGTAGTGATACAGTATGTGAATCAAGTGATTCCTAGAGAGTAATGGAAGAATTTTCAAAATTACATCTCGATATAGGAGAAGTTGGGGTAATTGGTTGTATTTTTCAAATGAGAGTGTAGTAATCTTTGGTGAAGATGGTGAAGTATTCCCAGTTGGGGGATCTTGAGGTAGAGGTCTAGAGAGACCATGTTTTTTGTGGTGAGACACTTGATGGCCATTCTGAGGATGAACAACACCTAGTGTTGTTTCAAGGAATACTTTGTGTTCCTTTGGTGATGGGTGAGATGGTTCTCAGATAGTTCTATAGTTCTACCTTAGCGGTACATCCTGGCATAACAAAGATGTACCAAGATTTGAGGAGTCTGTTTTGGCAGCTTGGGATAAAGCGTGCAGTTGCGGAGTTTGTGTCTTGATGTTTGGTATGACAAAGGTGAAGTTTGAGCACCGTGTTCCTAGTGGTTTTCTCCAGCCTTTAAATGTTCCTTAATGGAAATGATAGGACATATCAATAGACTTTGTTACCAGTTTACCTCAAGATCATGGAGGACATGATGTTATATGGGTGGTAGTGGATTGTTTGATGAAATTACCCCACTTCATAGCAATCAAGGAGTCAAGATCAGTTGAGGTTTTGTCGAGGTAATATTTGGAGGTGGTGGTGAGACTCCACAGGGTCCCTAGAACGATAATTTCTGATCGAGATCCAAGTTTTACCTCCAGGGTGTGGAGAGGTATCCAGCATGATTTTGGTTCTTAGCTATTCTTTAGCACTTATTTTCATCTGCAAATGGATGTTCAAATACAGCGGACTGTCCAGACTCTTGAATACATGCTGCACTCTTGTGTCTTGGATTTTGGAGGTTCGTGGATGAGGCACATACACTTGGTAGAGTTCACTAACAACAATAGTTTCCACTCTAGCATTATTATGGAACTGTTTGGAGCCTTGCATGTCCAACCTTTCCATTCTCCATTGTGTTGGACTGGGGTCATAGAGTTAGCAATTCTCAGGCCAGAACTGGAATAGGGAATGGAAAAGATGGTTCATTTGATTCATGATAGGATGAAGGCAGCGTAGGATTGTCAGAAATCTTTTGTTGATCATAGAAGGAGATATTTGAAGTTTGATGTTGCCGATCACGTGTTTATGAAGGTGAATCCCCATTTTGGGAAGCAAAGGTTTGGTCGTGGGAGTAAGATTTATCCCCAGTTTGGTGGTCCTTTCAAGGTGTTGGATCATATTGGAGTCGTGGCGTATCGGGTAGCACTTATCCCATAGATGAGCAGGATACATGATGTTTTTCATATATCGCTGCTCTTATATTATCTTCATGATTACTCTCATGCCATAAATTGGGGTAAGATCGATGTTGATGATGATTCAAACATCTAGGAGGAGCCTGTTGAGATCTAGGACCACAAGAAGAATGTGTTGCGTGGGAATGTTATCCCCTTGGATCATGTCTTATGGTGGCACTATGGATTCGAGGAGAGTACTTGGGAACATGAGTCGTAGATACGTGCTTAGTAAACTGAGCTTTTTGATGTCTATCTCTTTTCTTATAATGATGTTCATATTGTGGTTGTATAATATTATTGTTTATGAGACGGCTTATCTTGTTGCTTGTTGTGTCTATCTTTCATTTGAGAGGTATCTCCCCTAAGAGAGTAGTTATGAGCTGGTTGTAGTTTTCGCATGGTTTCTCATTGTTTATTTGATGAAGTGGATGAACTCATTTGGTGGACAGAGCCTTGAGAGGTATCTCAAAGGGTGGTTGTTCGGACCCATTTTTTCTTATATAAGTTTGTTTTGGATTCTTAAGAACGAGAATTTTTTTGAGAGGTATTAGATGTAATTTCTTGGACCTCTCTGGTCTATTCCTTTGTTGGAATATGGTATTTGATGTGTTTTGGGAGGTCAAGGTGAATTATTCCAAATACTTTTCCAAATTTCTTGCTCTGTGAATAGTGTTTCCAGTTATTTCAATAGTGTTTTCAGTGAGTCATGAGTCAGAGATTCATGTGTCAGTGAGTCATGTGTTTGTGAGTCATTTGTCTGTGAGTCATCTATTGGTGAGTCATCTATCGGTGTGTCATCTTTCAGTGAGTCATATTTCGGTGAGTCATCTTTTGGTGAGTCATCTATTGGTGAGTCTTCTTTCAGTGAGTTATCTATCGGTGAGTCATATATTGGTGAGTCATCTGTCGATAGGCCATCTATCGGTAGGTGTTATAGTGTTTCTAGATCAACCAGGGAACAATGTTTCCAACTTCCTATAGCTTCCCCGTTTGACATTTTATTTAACATAAAATGCATTCAAAGTCTCATTTTAAAGAATTTAAGTCCAATTCAAAGTCCATAACTCATATCATTAAATCCCTAGGGGTATTAAAGTTTTTACTTGGTCAAACCATGTGGGCTATTGAGATCCATCATTAATGGAAATTCAATCATTTCACGTTCCATGAGTCTCAGATCTGATCCTTCTATGTTGGGGGGCCTTCCATTCATTCATTTATCCACTTTCCTTTTGGTATGTGGTGCCCAAAACCTTTATTTCCTAATAATACATGTGATTATGGTGTGGACCTCGGATCATGTTTTCCCTAAAGTTCTTCCTGGGGTATGTCAACCTCTATCTTTGTTCAACTTGGAAGTGTTGATCTGTCTTTGATATGTGGTATGTTGTACCTCCGTTCTTTTGGGATCCTCGATATTTTCCCTCCCATTATCCTTCCCATGTTACAGCATGTGATCTCCATGTTTCTAATGGGACTTTCTTGGGTGTTGGTTGAGGCAGTTGGGTCGCAATATCCTCGGGTGGATGTAGTCGTTGTGGGAGAGGAGATTGTGATCTATTGTGTTGGCTCGTTCTTGTGAAAAGAACGTTGGAAAACTTTTGAGGTAGGGGATTTGTGGCTTCTATATTCATTTATGTGTAGTATTTGAGTTATCATGTTTCAGCCACTGGATCACAATAAAATTAGCATAAAAAATATTTGAACTTGATTAAAGAATTTGTATCAATTTCTTAGTGAGGTTATTACATCTTGATTTTTCTAGATAGTGTGATATCTATGATTTTCTTGTATAGAAAGTCATTATTGATGTAAATTTCTAAAGAACATAAATTATTGATTAATTATAGATTAATTGGACAAAAATAAAGAGGCAATTAAATGAATCTGGTTCTTATTGGTGTGCTTGGTGATAAATCAAATGGATGCAGTTATGCATGTTTAATTGAATCAATTAATTAAATATGGAATAAAGGACCATTTTGTGATAAATATAATTCCTTGAAGGGTTCTAAGTTACCCTCTTGATTTTAAAGTCCAAATGCCTTATTTTTTTGTATTGTGAGTGCTCGTTGTGTGTGAAGGCTGAATTCCTTGTTTTGGGAAAAGATCCCAGTTTCTATGTTGTTCGTTTCCTGATGCTTGTGTTGTGGTGTGAGCCTATGATGGCTAATCATTGAGGGCTATTGTGGTATGTGGGCGCAGAGAGGCCCTATGGTGGTGGTATAAATTGACGCCTAGAGTGGTGAGATGTGTTGGTTTATGCATGTGGGTGTTGGGGAGGACCCTAGGGATGATGGAACAAGTTGAATATGGGCTTACCCATTGATATGAAAGTAGTTGTTATTGATTCAAATATTTGTTTATCTACTTTAATTTCTCCAATGCTTGAGGAAGATGGTATTTCTTACCCTTCTTCAAATAGATTCGAAGACGCACAGTTTGCACCATGTCTTTTTCATGGTTAGATTCTTGAGGATGGATGGATCTAAACTCTTGCTATAAGTGGAAAAGACTCGATAGGTAGTTCAACTAAATAATTTTTTGAGCCACTTGTGTTTGGTAGCATAGAATGATTTTCTAGAATGCTTGAGAATTATAAAAAATTTATAATTTTGTTAATAAGTTATTGAATAAATGTTAACCAGTGGGGTTAGAGCTTGCTAGGCTGTAATGCTAAGTTATAATTTAAAGGAACTGTGGGCTTGGTTTGGTTATGCATGGAGGGAATGAAACCTTGTTGTGATGATAATTAAATGAAATTTGTAAATGATAAAGGTTAATTAATGATTAAATAATTAATTAAGGTAAATTGATACTGATAAAAATGGATAATGTAATCTAACATAGCCCTTTAAATGGTTGTGTGTTTATAGGATACCTAGTCTTAGCAGTGGCATCCAGGAGTCGGAGAGACATTATCTGCAGTTGTTTATAATACTAGGTTATTCCCATAGTGTGGCTGTGATATATATTATATTTTATACATTTTGTGTTCTTATATCCTACTCTACTCTTTCAGTTAGTGAAACTGAAACCCTGGGGATTCTGATCCCTATGGGTTGTCTTCCCCAACATCCCAATGTGTGGATGAATGGATGACTACCCCCTTTGGCCCTGATCTCTTCTCTTGGAAGTTACTTGTACTAGTAGCAAAGGCGGTTATCTTTCCCCATATATGTCTTTAGAGGGCTGTAATGGCTTGTGGTTATTCACAAATATATATTCTGGATATAGATTCATATAGACTACTATATGTGTAACGTGTATTGGCTGTGATGGAAAGAGGATCCTTACTTGGTGTATGGGATGTAATGGCTTGAGGTATGATGTACGATACACATTATTCATGATGTGCTAGCTCCCAATAACTATATGGTTACCTTGGTTATGTGGACGTGTTGGTTGGGTTGCACAACGTGCATGTTGTGGGGATTTTCCCAGGTGTTTGTGGTCAAGCCTTTTTTGGAGAGAGATTCTTAGGATGTGTGGCATTGGGAAAAGTGGAAAACCAGTGGGTAAGTGTTAGAAGGGAACCCTTGATATTCATTATTATATTATATACTTTTGTATGTGATACTTGGTGAGAGTATCCATCGGGAGGCTGGGAACATAGTATACCTGTTTAGGTGATAAATTAGTATCACTTGTTGTTCGTAGTGCTTTCGCATACTTTCTTTACATTTACATGATAGGCTCCAGGGAGGATCCTACTGAATATACTATTATTACTCACCTTACGTATATATAAACTATTTTCAGGTCACTTGGAGTAGGTTGGAGATCATGCTGGTTACTACTAGCTTAGGGTTGCACGTAATTTTTAGGCTTCATAGTCACTGTTGTTTTACTCTCTTTTGGAACTAGTAGTTTTTTTATTTCAGTTGTAGTAGTTCTTTCATGACATTACAGATGTGTACTTGATATTTCTTTTATATTGTAGTCTGATCAAGATTTGGTTGGTGTATGTCTTATCTCTCTCTTTTTTATCTGTTATATTAGAGGGTAATTCCTCCCATTTGTGTCTTTATTATACCTACAGTCCTAGTCGCCTACCTGGGGCCTACTGCAGGCAGAACTCGGGGGTTATTATCTCTCTTCTCACATTACCGAACTAGGAGGGTACACTTTGTGGGGAGGGGTCATGAAAAATCATGGATAATCATAATTCCATAGATGTAGGCTAATTTTCCTAAGTTCATCATGGATAATCACTTGCTCAATAAATTCATAACTAACTATAACACTGATATTTCATTTCTAATAACTCATATTTCATCGATATATCCTACTGTTATGGAAAACCTACTCCGATTAAAATAATTATAAAAAACATTCTCCAATTCATTCATAATGGAACCAAAAATATTTGATATCTTCATCAACCAAATGACCAATGAACATGAGGCTTGATTTAATGTATTAATGGATCTATATAAATTTAATACCTTTTTGGCCTTACATAGACTCACAAAACCTTTTAGTTGTGTCACATAGACATCTTTCTAAAGCTTCTTATTAAGGTAAGTATCTTTGACATCCATCTTCCAAATATCATAGGCATGGATAGGTGTTATAACAAATAGAATTATTATGGATTTAAACACGGATCCTAGTGAAAAGGATTCATTATAGTCAATCACTTGACATTATTGAAACTCTTTACCCACATTCCCTGATTTATTAGCATTCACTATAGATTCCATGACTAGTTTTCCCTTGAATACCCATTTTTACCAAATGATAATAATATAAATTAGAGGATCTAACAAAATACAATAATCATTATGATACATTCAATCCATATAAGAATTAATTTCATCTTTTGATCTTGTATTATATGTTCTCTCTACTTTCTCTATATAGAGAATATGGTCAATATTATCTACTAATAAAGAGTTACTATCATCAGTGACTAGAAAACAATATCTTTCTAGTTATACAACATCTATATTACTCCTAGAAAATACATTTATGTCTATAACAAAATATTTAATGGTTACCTATGTAATATATTTGAACCCCAAATTTTATGCATCTTGAGAATCAACATCATCAAAGTCTTTCTTGCTCCCACTACCCATCATGAGAATATACTCTCTCTCAACAAAGATGGTCTATTTTGTGATGGATTCATTATTATCTGAGTATTTTAATGGATAATGTCCCATTTTTTTCCATTGGGATACCGTTTAAATATATACTCAATGTCATGGGGTCTATGTTTGTTACTTGAGTTTCCCGTAACAAGCACCTTGCATCCCCTTGCATGAGTGTGTAACAAAACAGGTTTTCTTTCACCCAATAACTGAAAGGGAATAATTGTTTTCTCATTAGTTTGTATATGATATAGTGATAACATTATTGTGTGTAATGTATATCCCCAAAAGGATAATGTAGTATTTTCATGACTCGTCATCAACGTTTCCATGTCAACCAAGGTGTTGTTCCTACTTTCATTAACACCATTTCTATATGGTGTACAAGGTATTTGTAGTTGAGATAGAATATAATAATCATATAGGAAGTTGATACATTATTGGTAAATATATTTACCACCTAAATCCAATATTATCTTCTTTATCTTCTTATAATGTTGAATCATTTCTTCATTCCTTAACTCTTTTAATTTCTCGAAGGACTCAGACATATGACTCATCAATTAAATATATCCATATCTATTGAAGTCGTTAGTAAAAATTAAGATGTAATAATAATCAAATGTAGATTATAATAGAAATGTACACACACATCAGTGTGTGTAAATTATAATATTTTTGTGGTTCTTTCACCCAACCCTCCAATGTAATACTTGGGTCCCTATAGTAGCAGGTAAACACCATATCCTGAAATATCACATTCTATTGATCCTTTATTCATGTTGTTAATTAATAGTTAAATTTTATAATTTTAAATTTACTAAATTATTTCTATTTTGAATTCATCTTATAAAATTATATTTTTATGAATTTTGATCTTTTTCTAAAAAAGATTGGTTTTAGTCATAAAATATGGTTTTCTTAAAACATGTCTTTTTTATGATTTTATCACTGTATTAGAATAACATGTAATTTCAAAAAACCTTTTATGATATCAAATATGAATTTAAGGAATAAAAATAGCAATTTTATATATTAGATTAACTTATAAATCCTCTCTAAAATATTACAAGAACTAATTAAAATGTTACTTTAACAAAAAAAATATTTTCTTTATTTTCATTGAATCAAGTATTTTCAAGGGATATTTAGATTTAGGTAACATTGAAATCCTCATAGACATTATTTTTTGTAATAAATAAATTCATTTCTTTAATATTTTTATCCAAGATAATTTTATATGATATGTAAATTTAAAGATTAAAATGTTATTTTTTTAAATACTGTATTTATGTGAATATGTTAATTTATTTTAAAATTATATTTTAACAAATTTAGAGATTTAATTTGATAAAATGATTTTAAAATTTTAAATTAGAATTATAAAATTATGTAAAATTTTCAATCTTCATCTCTATCATTAAAATTTATTACTAATGTTAGAAATTAATTTCCAAGTTAAATGTGAATTAGGATAAATGATTAAAGTTAAAACTACAAGCACTAAAACACTCAATGTTTTCTCTAAAATGAGAGGATGAGGTGATTTGCAACTCTAAGTCACTAACCCTAACTATTTTTCCCATTTTAGGTCCTTGGTCACTTGGAAAGAAACCTTACATTATTGAAAACGTAATGGTTACTCCCAAAACTACCCTTCTCCTCACTTATAATTGGGAAACATCTCCTCTAATTCAAGAATCCCATTATCATAAAATTTATCTATTAATATATTCTTAATTTTTCAACCTATAACCCCCTCCCAATTTCAAAGGATCATGTAAAACAACATTTATTATATTTCCTTAATATCTATGAAGACATTCAAGTAAAATTCAAGTCCATGACATGAGTTTTATCAACTACTTAAATTTTCTTATTAATTTTATTTTTTAAAATTTATTTGATCTATATTAATATAGTAATATAAGTATCACTTATAAATTTTTATTGATACTATATTAATGTTATTGTATTTTTTCTACAAATCTATCCCATCTATTAAGAAAAACAAAGTCATTGTTTGTGAGTACATACAAACTACCAACACAACAAGTAAAAAAATTAACTTTTCATCACCACCAAAAATTGATGGTTCATAGAATGGTTTAATGAGGAAATATTATTTTTATTATATAATTAATGTTCTAGAATATCAATTTGGGTAACATATTAGTTATTGAACCAATAAACCATCCTCATTAATTCAACAGTTTAAAATAAGTGTTCTAAGAGGAAAATATTTTATTGAAATTGCATAATATTTTCAAATCCATTTCATATTATTCAACTTTATTTATATTCATAATATATCATAGTATTAATCACTAAAGAAGATAATTATTCTTATATTATAGTGATATTACAACAAAACCACTTCATAATCATGCGTTAAATTGCAGTAACTTCATGTTTTCATTAGTTTAAACACATATAAGAATAATAGAATGAATTTATATCATAAATGACTATAGTAATATAATTAGTTGTATAATATAATATAAATATGTAAATAATGATTTGTTTTTTTCATGAGTTATTATATAATTATTTAATTAATCAATTAATAAAACAATATTCGTTCGTCAAGAATCATTGTAACATGATTGTTATCAATTCTATCTTCAATAAAAAAGACTAAAACAACCATGAAAGGAATTTGAAACATCATAAATTTTTATAATAATCCCTAAAATTAAATTTAATTACCTATTAATGTTGAATATTCAAATATGAATGAATATAGACACCATTATTATGAAACTAGTATAAATAATCAACACTCTAAACACCCAATGCGGAAAATCAAACGAATTCATGTAGAGAATGAATATTTGTAAATAGTATTAATGAAAATTTATTTGAGTAAAGTTCCAAGTTAAATGAATAATATAGTTGTTTTTTGATACAACAGGTTAATGTATATTCCTGAATGTCAGTATAAGATGTAAGGGTTTTTTTATCTGAAATTCCTCTCTTTTATACATGTTAGGTATTGTGCACTTAACTTCCTTTAAGTGGTGTTTATATTGACTATTTGAGATTTTATAACATGAAATTACATTATTCATTGAATTTAATGGTCTATTTTAATACCCGTTATTCAATGGGGTTTGATTATACTACTACTAAATCAATTTCTTTGGTTTTTTATCTCAATTTTAAATCTCCAACACTCATGTTATATTCAAATACTTTTTTATTTTGTGTGCTAAAAACATTAATGTGGAAGTAATTTTATATATTACACATGAAATTTATCGGATTTTAAAAATCTATATAATTATCCCTCTCTCATATTCAATATAATCAAGAGTTACCAAAAAAATGTTGTAAAACACGATCTTTTCTATAATAGGAAAAACCATACTACGTTTCGGTAATGTAAATGTTTGCATAATTTCCTAGAAAACATATTACTATCTATATTTTAGGAATTGGATATTAATTTAGAATAGATTCAACTAAGGTTAATCACCAAGAAAAGGTTTGGTAGATTATTGATTCAATCATCATCCAGATGCATGATGAGTGGGCCAAACAAGACACACCTGGAGAGACACGTCAAAGGGATATACATTAGAGTATTCACATGATATTAATAAGCCATTATTAATTAATTATTCTTCCATTAATTTAGAATCCTAAAATTTTCAAATATTGACTGGAATTACTTTCTTTCTTGGATAACTCTGCACATAGAAAGTACTCTCCCATATTTTTCTTTGATGAGGGTTCTTCATGTTACTTTCACAATACCACATAGATTCTAAGTTGATTATGTTATTTTCTCTAAGACACCCATATTATTATATTGAATTTGGAATTATTTGATTTCTATATTTATCATTATATGGAATTCCATGCTTTATTCATTTTGATTTTACCAATAGAATGGTATGAGTGGTCTTGATAAATCTTTTAGGGAATGAATTTGACATAATCCAGTAATGGGTGGGGATCAAAATTTTGTATCCCCTAGATTAATCCAAAAGTATCATGAGAAAAAACATGTTGTGTTTTGGTATATACCTATAATCATGACAATATAGTTCCTTTTTACAGGGGCTTGATGGCATGTTTTGAGGTCAAATATTACACATTCCATTTATATGAGATCAATGATTAGTTTTATATTTGTTATCATTAAGTTTGAATAATCTATAATTTAATCATTTTCAATTGATTATGGATTCATGTTTTTAATTTATTCTTCCCATGTCACTTATTCTATGTTTATGCTATTAAATATTATACTGAATTTTATTCTTTACCAATTATCTGTTCTCACCCTTATACATTTTCATTTCCCCAAAAAACATAGTGGAGGAAAATGTATAATTTTAAATGGTAATATGGAAGGGATAATAATTTTTTCACAATATGTTAATGTTCTTCCATATGTTTTTGAATGTAATTTATGTATGTATCAATTCTTACAAGACTTAAAAATTGTTAAATCATTAGGTAACTCATGTATTCTATACCATTATAGTAATATAAGTACCATCACTAGTTTTCTATTGTTGAGGATGTTACTGTTCGTATCAAGAAATTTTTAGGACGAACCTTGGGAAATATATTTAGAGGAACAAAGTTATATAACATAATATCTTTGAAAAACCATCAATATTCTAAGGTAAATCTCTTTAAAACTTTATAAGAATTGTATTTTAATAATTAATTTCATGGGCTAATTATATGTATTCCATTGTAGAAAAATGGATACAAATTAGAGGAATGAGAACCATTCCAATACCCATAATAAATTTAGGGATATTCCCCATGAAAATGTTAATGTAGATAGAGTTGATGATAATCAGTTCATAACAATATTAGGGTAGTTGAACAAGGTTAGGATAAAAAAATTCACCCACATAGACTATCATGATGATTTAAAATATGGTCTAAATATATTAGATCTCATCATGTGATAATAACCTCAAAAATGTAGTATAAAAACTAATCCATTGATATTTGAATAGTGGATCAAGTACCTTTAGAATAACTTTCTTGTTTTGGGAAGTAATGAATAAGAAAAAGTTATTATGGTGATCAATCGCATGAAAGAATATATAGACCCATAGTAGTGGATGATTCAAAACACTAAAGAGGAAGATAAGATATTTTCCATGGAATGAGGAACTATTAAGGTGTTATTATAGGGAAAATACTTTCCACATAAGAAATGATCATAAATAGGAAGGTGGTTTCTCAGTTTTATAAAGAAAGAGGAAGAAAAGGGTACAATGTACAAAGGTAACTTTATAAGTTTAGTTAGACATGTTGTAGACTATATATATAAACAAAAAATAAATGATTATCATATCATAGATGGGTGGAATGGGATACTTTTAAGGGTGTTGGAATCTTAGTCCATTTTATTATATGGTTATATATTCTCAACAGTAATTCAAATAGATAAGAAGATCTCGAGGACTGTATTTAATGGAAATTAGGAGAAGAAGTGGTTGAGTGAGCATCATGGGAAGAATAATATGGAAGTGGGGAAGAATGGAAGGGAGGAATTTACCCCATGTGATAATTATGGTTTGAAATACCCTGGGGATTACTAAAAGGGAACATGATTTTTTATAAGATTAGATAAAAAATTCCTCAAGCTCATGAATGCAAGGGAAAAGAAACTTTTATTGATGTTCCACACATTAACAGTAGGGAGAATGGAAAATATATAGAAAAATTACCATGATTTAATGAAAATTTATCTGATAAAATGTGACACTATGAAATTTTAGTTTAAAATAATAATAATCATAATAGATTTCTTAGCATGTAATGTCATGCTTTAATAGAATTGAGATATATTATAATAATAATATTTTTTAAATGAGACTCTTAATACCTATCCATTTAATTAATGTGTATTAATATGATTAAATAAATTATGAAATATATTTATTATTTTCTATATAATATAATTTTTTTTATTAATCATTAGAAAAAAAGAATTCACTTTTTCATGAAGCCATTTTTTTCTTAAAAAAAGAATTTGTTTTTCAAAAATAATTTTACATCATCTTTCCATGAAAATTATAATTAATTTATACCACATTAAAAAAATTATTTTATAAATTAAAAATAATTTTTAAATTAGAATATAAAAATTAACATAGGGTAATTTTTTGGGATTTTTCTGAAATTATTGAATTTTTGTGAATAGTAAAAAATATAGAATTTTCAAGACACTCTTAATTATTTTCATTAAATAAAGTAATTTAAAAGTTTAATTATATTCTATATTTAAAATTATAGTGAAATATTATCCATTTGATTTAGAATAATCTAATTAATTTCATTATAATATGTAATATTTATTATTTTGATATAAGTTAATTTTATGCTTAAAAATGCAATTTTTAAAATATTATTTTTCATTTTATTGAATGAATTAATATTAAAATGTTTTTTTCTTATATAGAGATTGAATCATGAAAAATTAATACCATATTTGGAATTAGTAGGATAAAATTTGGTAAAAAGGTCCCTTATTTGGAAATTATGAATAATAACCGTAGTAATTATTTATCACCTTGATAAGGGTAAAATGTGTATTTTTTTTTAAACTATGTGATATAGTCTCAATATCAACCCCAAATGTGCCCCTATTATATTTTATCGGATTTATTTTACCATATCAACCATAAAATAAAAAATATATCATTTTGATTCCATTTTCCCTTAATAATGATGTATATATTTTATTAAGTAATGAAAATTCAAAAATGTCAATCACTTTCTATTAATTATATTTATGTTCACATAGTGATAATAATATATCATTAATGAATAAATAAGTTTATTTATAAAATGAATAATTTATTTTTATGATTTAAATTTATTTTTTATTCTTATTAATGGTATAATTACCTTAAAAGAATACACGATATTGATACAATGCTTATACAATCAGTAGAAAAATCAAAGAAAATGAATTTAAAAACATCAAAAGAAATATTTTTTAGATGAATTATAGTTTCACAATAATATTATTTATGATAATTATTTATAATTTAATATTAAATATTTTATATTTGAATTCATTTTTATCTAAATTTTTATAAAGTCAAATTAAAAGAATAGTTCCAAAAAATGACATTAATGATATACTATGAAAATAATATTTTATTAAAAAATTTAAATGTCATAAAAATCATTCAAGAGTAAAATTAGGATTATAAATGGTCTAAAAAAATTTCCCTTCTCCGATTATTATCCAATTTTTACCTTATAAGAAATATTATAACCCTTTAATATTTAAAAAGTTTTTACCTTGGTTAGGGTGAACAATTGTTAACCAATGGGTTAAACCAAATGATATGTGTACAAATGAACTATAAACATGATTAAAACTCTTTAATTGGATTAATTTCTTCCATAAACTTATCACCTTTTAATATGAATCATTTTGGGTCTATTTTTCAAAAAATGTGAATTAATAAAAATTTAAAACATTGTAAAATTACAAGTGTGTTAGTCACCTCAATATAAAAGGGAACCCCCTCCCCTCATTTATTAACACCTATTAAGATATTTATCTCAATTAAAACTTTTAAATTTATTTCTAAAAAATCTATATACATGTTATATATCTATTGGTATTCCAAAAAGTCCAACCTTATTGTCCTTAAGAAGATATCAAAATGTGGTTTCTCTAGGAGAAGATAATCATCTTCACCAAACACTTTCATTTTAACTTCTTATATTTTCACATTAAATTATTAACTTAAAATTAAAATATAATGACACTTTTACCACCCATATAATGTGATTTAATTATGTTGATATGATATTATTTAACCCTTTCATTATCTATCAAATGGGAAACAAAATTGTTGCTCATGTGTACGATAAACTGCCACCCCACGAACTGATGTAATTTTAATCCATCACCGCAATTCATGGCTAGTTATAATGATGGAAATAAGATATTTATATGATAATTATTCCTTAAAATTTATTTTTTAAACATTTATTATATCATATACTTAATTATACTTTCATCCATTAAGAAAAAGATAACATTACTCGTGCATATGTATGGGTTACCGTCTCCTTGATGTTATACGATTCATTTTCTTTGTCTGTCTGTCTATATTGATTCGAAAAATGTATCTTATAAATAAATAATATATATATATATATCATTAAGAATATTCTATATATGATTAAAATAGAACCTATTCGCAATAACTATAACATCCATGGAAAAACATACATGACGAAACTAAATAGGTAACACCAAAAACAATGATAATAATGAAATATTGATTAATACTGGGCGATAAGATGATATAAGTGGATAATATAGGATATTATAAATTTTAATATGGTTTTGGTTAGGTTATAAATTAATATAATGTTTAAAATTATTATATAATAGGTTAAATAATGTTCAACAATGTGGAAGTGTGAGGTGAATGGATTCATAACTCAAATTTGGTTCATTGAGTTATATTACTTCTCTATTGTAATTATTATTCTAATATTATATGGGTAATGTACTATAATTATTTGATGATGTATATTAAATTTATTTATATATAAATATAGGTGTCACAAATAATTAATTCATTGATTAACTCTCACATCAACATTATGACCACTATATGGGATTTCATCTTAATTTTTCACTCTATAGTGACATATTTGGTATTATTAACCTATTTAATTTTATGTGGTGTATATACTAAAAAATATATGTATTTAACATTATTATATATTTATAAATGATGATTATAGTTTTAATTGAATTTTACAATATCATTTTGTTATAATTTAAATATTTCCAAAGTGGAAATGTTTTATAAAATAACATTTTTCTGGGATTTCTTATATTTTTTTATTGAAGGAATATTATGAAATATACCTCATAAATTACATAAATATTCTTATAATCAAGATATTTATTTAGTTTTCTTGTTTTCTTCCAATATTTTCTATATTTTTTCACATTAATGAATAAAATAAATGTTTAAAATAAAATCCAAACTTATTTCTCTTTTTATCAGCAATATTTTTCTTCTATGATAATATTTTTTTAAATTATTTTACAAAAGTCCAATTTACATTCTAAAATTATTTATTAAAGTCATTTTATTTTATCGTTTATTTTTTAAATGGATTTTGTAATGTTTTTTAAAGATAATTGTTTAATTTCTTTATAAAAAATTAAAATAAATGTTTTTCTTATAACATATATAGTGTTATCAAACTTTCCCACCTCTATAATCAAATTTTACTATTTATATTCATATAAAAGTTTTAAATGGTATTAAAAGGTAAATAAATTAAATAAATATTATTTTAATTATTTTCTTTCATATTTATTAATTCTCCAAAATATATTTATTTACTATAAAACCAATATTTCTGATGAATAAATTGTCATCTTCTATCTATTATTAATTTTTTGCTCATTAACTTTATCTTGAAACATTCAATTTCTAATTATTAAATTTCATTGGGAATTAAAATTATTTTTAATATCCATATTATTTGTATCATGCATATGCTTATTATCTAAATCATATATCATCGATACATATGATGTTTTACTATGAATTTTAATTGATTTACTAGGGAAATCCTGATATTCTATATCCTTTATTCACTTTGTATACTTATTGATAAGGAATATTATTAATGAATTTAATTTATAATTAAATATATAAATAATTCATTATACATAAAGTGATAGGTGGGGACAAAAATTACATGGCCACTTGATGCACAAAAATGCTCTATGAGATAAACCAATTAGATAAACTTATTAAATGGTTTTCTAGTGAATACCTACCATTGTTCAGACTATCATTGAACAATACCTTCATGGAAAAGATATCATGATGTATGAGATCATGAAATCCTACATTATTTATTGCCTTCTTTAAGAATTTTTGTATTATTATCATTGATATTATTTCATTGATATTAACAATGGATGCCTTTCGTGATCAATTTATTGACTAAATGGAATGTTATTTCAGTTATTTACCATTCCATATTTAATATTCATTATTTTAATATGATATCTTCTTTTTTACATAACCTTTACATAGAATTTTTACTCAATATTATTTTTGTTCCTTTCACTATCATATAAAGAAGCAATCATTAAATGAGTTCAAGGATACTGAATATATTTTCCACAATGTTTTTATATTTCATTTTCATTGTCATGTGGGAAGCTTCTTTGTATTTTTTCTTTCAATATTACTAATCTGATTAAACCTTGGTGTTGTAATCCCTTATTTATTATGCCAATTTCAAAAAGCAGACACCGACTCTAGGTTACTAGATTTGGGGTTTTTCATAGTTTTTATCAGAGAAGTCTAGTAGAAACCTCTGGAACTAGAATTATAAAAACATAGATCAAGGAAAATAAATATATGACATACAATTAGGATATGTATTATTATAAATAATATCATAAATATTTTTTTAATATAGAGATTATGTGGTTTACTATTAATACATCACTGTCTAGATACATCAAGTAAACATGGTTTTGGCATATATTAATATAGTTGTAATAATCAAAAAAGGAGTTGGAAAAATATATATCAATCATTATTCTAGTGAATGGTGAGTGTTTCTTTAGTGTGAATTTGGTTTGATACTTCCATGGGATATTTTTGGGTTAACTCATATTTTATTTATAAAGAATTATGAAGGAATTGAATAGATTATAACCACAAAATGCCTAGGTTAAACCTAAGGTGCCATATATTGAAGAGTATATTTCATGGTTTAGAAATAAAATAAATATTTTTCTTGAATATGTGGTTTACCACTATGATTATTGTTTTTCATACTATGATTTTTTGTATAAGTTAGTGGATAGAACTTTAAGGAACCATGCTAACTTTAAATGTGATAGATAATGGAATGATTTTAATTTTGAGAAACTAAATGAAACAATATATGAAAGGTGAAACCTTATAATTATTATTAGTTATATATATCATTATATGATTAATAATATCAACATTGGTAAATTTTCTAACATACCTAAAAATAGAAACATGGAGTTTCATGAAGAAAGTAGAAGGAATAAGATTTAGTTTCTTGCATTTCATGTATATGGGAAGAAGGACTCAGGGAAATGTATTAGAGTACATATATGATGTTATATATGGGGAAAAAAGGGAATATAGAAATAACTTAATAGGTAATTCAATATATTATGTGTGGGGAACTTGGGAATTATCCAAGACAATGTCGATCAAACAGTTTACTCAAAGACCAAAGAATTACCTATGTTATTTAAATCATTGATGTGAAATGACTAAAGAATTATTGTATTAGGATTCCATAATTATATTGTAAAAGTATTATACCAATGATATTCTGATTATGAGAATAATGAAATATATAAGGATTGTTTCATAATAATTTTTTTTTGTTTTTGAAACCATATATTGAATGGTGCTAACAACCAATAAAACTCACTTAATGGTACGGTGATATTTTTAGAGAACAAACGATTAGGTGAAATATTTCCCTTTATATGTGTCTGATTTCAAGTTAATTATGTTTAGTTGGGATATATATATTATTGTAATTGATTAAGTAAATGGGTTGGTATCGGTAACCTTTAAACAATTTATCGATTTGATAACAAGATGATTTAGTTTATATTTATGGAATCTTATTTCATTTTTGGATATATGTAATATATTCAATGGTATGAAATTTTATTTGTGTAATTAATATTATATTAATTTTTCAATCATGTATGTTTTAATTATGGTTTTATGGTGATTTAGATCATATATATGTTTTAATAGAATATACGATCAAGTTATATACATGTTCAGAATTTGAAATCATGAGTTACATAATGTGATATGGGGATAAATATTACATAAAATATTTTAGATTTTTGGTTTTGAGTTTGGTTAGAAATATTTTAGATGTCACGACCTGCCTTCTCCAAGATGAGGGAAGGGATAAGAAACTTCCAGACCCTTCCTTCTTCAAGATTAAGGAGAGATAATGACCCCAGAGTGCTGACTAGCACCAAGGGTATAGAATATCAAACAAAAATGGAAGGAATTAACCTTTTTATAGGACAAGATCAAAAGATAAGATGGTAAATCCCAAGAAACTCAAAATATCAAAAGTATAAGTAAATCCAAAATCCATTCCCACATGTATGCTCAGAAGTAAAGATGATACAAAGTAAAACATAGTATCCAAAGGTAAAGTTCCAAAAGAAAGAATACTAAGTAGAAACAACAACTAATCCCAACACCTAAGCTAGTAAAGTCCAGAACGGTCCTCGAAGATCTCCTAGAAACCTAAAAACAGTGTTACATACGTAGGGTGAGTATAGAAGTATACTTAGTAAGGAAAACTAAAGCTTCACATGCACAAGTGGGGGAACATACTAATTTCCCTTTGATAAAGCAGAAGAACCTCAAAGCACCTACCAAGGAATACTAACCATCCCAACCTCACCGAGGCACACTCAATAAATAATGAAATCCATGTAAAGTATTAGTATAAGCACATCGACATTTGGGTACCACTCACCACTTTCCAACTAGTTAACTACTCATCCCTAGTAGCTAATTTCTTGACACTACCACTCTTCCATACGCAGTCCCACTGCCACAAACTTCCCATACATACCTGGGCCCCAAATCACACACAACCCCACCTGTAGACACTTGTTCCACATAAACCACACCTCTTGCCTAAAGACACATAAGACTCGTCTCGAAGACACTTGAGAAAACAATTCTGGCCTATAGACACCTACGCCTCACATATACAACAAACCCTTTCCCAAAGGATATTGTACAATGGTAAGCCTCAATCCATTATAGCCTTCTGAGATACACTTGAACGGTACGAACTCAGAAGAGGGTTCGAGGAAGAAATTCAGTGACTAGCTATCCATCCTCCCACTAGGATGTTGGGAAAGACACCCACCCCCATGAAATTGATGTGTTCGGAACATAATTCTCAATAAGGATAGGGTGCGTATAAAAATCACAAGGAACTAAAATTCATATATATATATATATATATTGTTAATAAAACCCTCAGCCCCAATGTACAGATCCCCAAACCATCCAACCAACCAATACAAAACCACATTACTGCTACCCCTATATGCACAACTACAAAATAGCCACTACCAAGGCATAACCCAAACCCTTTTTTCATTAAACCAATCTCTACTTACTTATTAAGGGATTTAATTTAATTATTCTAGCACTAACAGGAAACTACCAACCACCACTATATAAAACAACAAGAAAAACCTTACTTCCAGTCCTACTATATGCTCCCATTCGACTACTAAAAATTTTCATTCTTCATAACTATACCACACAATCCTTATCTCACAACCCAGCCCCACAACCCCACTTCCCAAACAATTTCCCAGTGAAGTCTCACTACCCAATGTCACTCCATGACCACAACATAATCAAAGGCAGTTCAGTTGCCTACAAGTTCATAGCTTCCATAATCAATCAATCTCTCAGACTGGGATACCAACACACCACTTATACCATCCCCATGCACAAATCTCTCAATAACTACCATTTTTAGCACATCCCCACTATACACTCATACCACACCCTTCTCCTGGAACCAAATCCTTTGTCCACCCTTGCACCCACAATTATGCTCCCAACAGTAGCACCACACAACTCACACAAAGTTACAAAACTCAACAGAACACAACACTCATCCACAACTATCAGGGGATGTGTATATATAAATTCAAATTTAACTAAAAGAGGATCTTTAATTTTACTTAATTATAACCATGGTGATTACCTAAGGGTTTTCATCTGGAGGAATCCATTTTAATTAACCAAGTATACATGTTTAAATAGTTTTCATGTTGTGAATGATTATACAACATCATGAAAAAACAATGGAACACCCACTGTATGCAAGAAAATAACAACAACGTCCATGATTTTTATAAGGATTTACGGCCGAAATAGATCATAATATCAAAAAGGATACCAAAATAAAGTATACGATCAAAAATTAATCCACTCTCAGCCCATTTATTTCATTACCACTTTATCTTTTGACCATATTTACTTCTTATTTATTTCCCTTTTTTGGAATTTTTTCCTCAAATTTAATTATTAGTACACCAACTCTACATGATTCACAACTAAAGAGAGATAGATAAAATCCCATCTGTGTGATCAAAGGATTGATGTTTCTCCTTGTGTCAAGAAGATCGATCGTTTGAACAATAGGGAAGGACTCCAAGGAAGATGAGAATGAGAGCTCTAGCATAGGCACACAAATAATCTTGGGAGGAAGGATCTAGGTGAAATGAGGACAAATGAAAAAAACACAAGGAATAAAAGATCTCATATTTGAAAAGTCGGATCCTATTTTAAAGGAATAATGGTTTTAAAATACATTAACATGGGATCATGGTCAGGATCACATAGTTTGGATATCTCAAATCTCCCAAGATGTTTGGATATTTAAAGATATAATTAATACCCTTTGAAACTCCCTTAAAAATGCCTGATAAATTCTTTAAAATTGGTTTACTTCAAATAAGATGTAAGAGGGGTGAAACTAGAAAACTAGGAAAAATTTGTAAAACTAAAGATGAGTCACCGATGGGTGAGTCACTAATGTGATGCCATTGAAAGTTGAACTACCGACATGACCTAATGATGCTGACCTACCGATGTTGAGCCACCGACTCTGAGCTACCGACGTAATAAACTACTGATGCAACGACCTACTAACACCCTTACTCGCCGACCCTGACACCCTCAACTCACTAACACCAACACCCTCGACTCACCAATGCTGACACCTTTGACTCATCGATACACTGAAATGCTAACACACTATCAATCCAACGAACTGAAATGCTAACACATAGAAATTATAACCCACTAACATACCGATGCATTGACATTCTAACCCACTGATATACTGACGAACTAACATGCTGATGGAAAACAAAAAATTTGGAAAAATCTTGGAATTAGCCACCATTGCCTCCCAAAATACCCTAAACACTGTTTTTTTACAAAGAAAATGTCCCAGAGAATTCGGGCCATTATATCAGATATCTCTCTAACTATTCTAGTCCTCAAGAATTCAAGCTAAAACATAAGAGATAGGGTCCAAACAAAAACCCTATAAGATACCTCTCAAGAGAAAACCACCTTGTGTTATTCTAAAGATAGAGTAAAAAAAGTTACATTCCAGAACAACTCCTTTTCATCTCTCTCTGGAAAAACTATGAAAAAAAACTAAGGACCTACAATTCCCCAAACAACCACACAAACACCAAAGGTCACACCATCCAGACACATGGATTCGGGAGCTCCTTCCTCCATGTCAAGATACTATTCGCTTGGGGTGACACTATATCACCCACACGGGTTTAGTCATATCTGCATTAATGCGTCTTGATTAGGTATAAGGTTATACCCTTCCCATATTCAGGACTCTTCATGAAAAATTAGAGAACATGGAAACAAATTATCATACAAAAAACAAGTTCAAACATTACATCATAATCAAGGTACAAATAAAAACACAAGGGAAAACTCAGAACGGCTATGTGTACTAGGCATGCATATGTGCCTCTTGTTCCCAAGTTCTCTCCTTGAGGCCAACATGCCTCCATAGCACACGAACCAAATGAATGGTCCATCCACATAGCACATTCTCCTAAAAATTATCAATTCATATTGGTCGCTCCATGAATGTCGTATATTCCTCGACATCCAACTCTCCCCAGTCTAGGACATGGAATTCATCGCATAGATACCGACAGAGATGAGAGAAATTAAAAACGTCAAGGATTATCTACAACTGTAGTGGAAATGCCAGATGATATACCAGCTCTCCAAATCATACCAACACCTCGAAAGGTCGTATGAACCTGGGAGAAAGCTTTCTCCCTCTGATAAATCTCTGTTACCCACATTTAGGGGAAACCTTCAAGAAAACATGGTCCCCATCCTTGAACTCCAAATGCCTCCTTCTGTGATCGACATATGACTCTTTCCAGTCCTGAGCCGCCTTCATCCTCTCATGCACAATATGAACCTTCTCCGTTGTTATCTGCACTATATTTGGTCCAAGAAGGATTACTTCCCCTACCATTGTCCAGTATACTAGTGAGCAGCATGGTCTTTACTACACATCATCAAACGGTGGAATTCCAACAATATAGTGATAGATATTATTGTAGGAAAACTCTTCCAAGGTAAATTGTCGTACACATGATCCTCCAAAGTCAATTACACATGCTCATAGCATATCCTCTAGTATCTAGATGGTCCTCTCTACTGTCCATTTTTTTAGGGTGGAAAGCAGTGCTAAGGCGTAACTATGTTCCAAATGCATGATGAAATCCCCTCTGGTATCGTTACGTTAAACCTGTATCCCGATCAAATACAATAGATCTGGGAACTCAATGCAGCCGCACCACCTCATCCACATACCTCTACTCTAAGGAATCCACTACACTCAAATCCTTGATCTTCAGGAAGTATGATGATTTTATCAACTGGTCCACTACTACCCAAATATCATTGCTTCCTCCTTGAGTCTTGCACAATCCCATGATGAAATCCATCAATATGTCTTCCCACTTCTACTCAAGAACATCTAAGGGCTACAATAGACCACCAGGAAGATGGTGCTCGACCTTCACCTACTGACACACTAAGAACCTTACCACAAACTCCACAATTACCCACTTCACCTCAGTCCACCAAAATTATTCTATCAAGCCTCAGTACATCATATATACTCCTGAATGCACCATCGAGGGTGAGATATGGAACTCACAAAGAACTCCCTCACACATTACCTCTAGGAGAAACTGCTTCCCAATAAAAAACATTTGATTCTAGATATCCACTGACCATCCTTCAAAAGCATCACCTTGGACAACGGTATCATGCATTACTTCAGCCTCTGAGTATCCCCACTGGGATTACTCTACTTGTCTCACTAAGGAAAACTACAGTGTCATCTGAAACAAATAGCCTCTTCCGCTATCCTCCCCAGCATCCAGGTGCAAAGCAGGCAACTCCTTCATTGCCTTCCAAGCATTCGTGGATTCAAAAAGTACCTCTTTTTATGACTACCTACTCAAGGAATTGGGCACCACATTCCTATTCCTTGGGGGTTAAGATATTTCTACATCTTAATCCTAGAGGAACTCCATCCACCTTTGCTACCACAAGTTCAGGTCTCATTCGGAAAAGATACACCTCAATATCTTGTGATCTTTGAAGACCAAGAAAGAACTCCCCAATGAAGTAATGCCACCAAAACATCAGTGAGAACATGACCACCGCATGCTCTAGATCATGCACTAGTGCCAAAACACATCTTAATGTCTGTTTTATATTATTTATGATGTTAGTTTTTAATAGATGTCTATAAATAAAATGTGAATAATATTATTTTCGTTGTCAGTTTTCTAAAAACCAACGTTGAAAATCATTTTCATTGAGGGTTTCAGCATCGGTTTATTAAATAAATCGATGCCGATAATTGATTTTCGGTGTTGGTTTTATGTAAAACCAACACCGAAAATCAAATAGGCTTGGGTTTACAGAGTCAGTTTTATAGAAAATAGATAACCATAAACCTTTTTTTAAATCAGCTCCGGTTTTTAAAATAACCGACGCCTTAAGTTAATTTTTTTTAGAAAAATCAGAAAAATAACATTACTAATTAAATCAAAACCCCTGTAAAAAACAGAATATGCACAACAATCAAACATTATTTATCATTCAATAAAAATATAGAACTTAAATAATTTTATCTAGTTAATCAAAAAATTATATATTCATTTTTATTATAAAGTAGAATTAAAATACACGTACCTAAAATTAATGAATTCTAGTGTCGAATGTTTGAAGAATATGTCGATGTAGGTGTTGACACTCCTTTCTATCACAGAGTCCAATGCATGGAAATGAGAAATACCATAAGCACAAAAAGGGTCTCCCTTTGAAGAACATCAAAAATTGACAACAGCATGGACTAGGAGCCCATTTGGAGGGAGTCGTGCAAGTTTCCTGCACGCTGCACAAGTCACTTGCGCGCCTCCTATGGGTCACGCAAGTCACTTGCGTGCCCTATTTTTTTTCTCACCCAAGGTTCCCAGTGGCATATAAATATCCCCTGTCGTCCCCCCATTTTGAGGACAGGAATTTTCTAAAACTCATATTCAAGCTCTGGTTTCCCAAGTCTTCAACTCAACTCTTCCAAAAACATCTAAGGTATCTTTTTACCTAGAATGATGACTTGAAGGAGTAGGATAAGGCCTAAGTGTTTAGAATTCATCAACACTTGCACGCCTAAGTGTCCAGACCTCCTTAAAAGTGGAAACACTTGTGCATCGCCCTACCCTTTCAATGAAACATGTGTGCCAACCTTTTAGAAACATCTTAGGATAATATTAAAGGCTTGAGTTAAGTCTCACCCAAGTATTACCCTATAAATTCTTCATCGCCCAGGTGAACCCATGCCATGAAAGTACACTTGCACGGACAAGGCTTACATTCCAAATTATTTGTGCGCCCATACTTGTGCACCAACGTTATTTGTGCACCTCTCTCCCGTTCACCTCTCCTCATCAAAGATATTTTCCCCCAAACACCTCTTTTTAATCCATTTATGGCATGGTTCCTTTGTTGGCTTCCTTATTTGAAAGGAATTCTGTGAGAACCTCTCCCAAAACCTCATGACTTACATGCTTTAGGTCACCAAGGTTAGAGTTTTCCAATATAACCTCATCCTTTATGATGTGAAGATCTTTTGATTTGGGGCATCCTTCTCAGGAGTAAGCCCCAAGTCACAAGTTCACTTAGTTTGGGCCTCCTTATTAGGACTAAGCCCCAATAATAATTTCTTTAACTAGGGCCTCCTTCTCAGGAGTAACCCCAAGTTATAAGTTCCTTTAACCTAGGCCTTCTTCTCAAGAGTAAGCCCCAATCTTAATTTCTTTTGATTTGGGCTTCCTTCTCAGGAATAAAACTCAATCATAAGTCCCTATTAATTTGGTATTCCTTTTCAGGAGTAAGCCCCAGGTTAAAACTCCAAATCTCCATAAAGTAATGATACCTTTATGGACCCTATTACTGGGCTTCCATCCTGAAGTATGTCCTGGTCTTTCTCTATTTGGGAAGCCATACATATGTAAGCCCCGCATCATTTCTCATGACTGCATCTTTCATGGAACCATCGTCAAGTTTACTGATACCTCTTGTTTCTCACACCGAGCAAGACTCACGTGAGCTTAGAGTGTAAAATTAACACGACATCTCTTTTTGGGCCATTAACCATGAACAAACCCCATATTTCTTTACCCGAACTATGTGGACATTGATCTATACCTTAAAAATAGAGTATGTAGGAAGCCTTTATAAGGTTCAATCCCATATTTCAAGTATTTTCCATCCCATGTGACGTTAAACTATACCATACATATCGAACTAAATGGTTTCTGATTACTTTTTAACAAGGATACGTAGGGATCCCATCTGCGGGTACGATCCCAACTCTAAAATAATCCATGTCTTTCTGAATGACAATAAAATTCAAGTTCCCCACTGAGTGGATTTAAAATAAGCATGGTTATTATAATGACCAAGAGATTTCTATACAATGTATTGAAGGATACTATTGACTAAGAATCTCCAATAAATAAGGATGATTCTATATTGATGAAGAACCTCAAATACATACAAAAGATTCTCTAAATCCCATACATATCAATAATTGATTGCCAAATCTAGAAGAAAATTCATTTTAATTATTAGTGAATTAATAAGGATTCATGAACATTAATTAAATCTATAAGAGTTTCCTAGAGTAGGTAGTAATTCCCACCAAAAAAGGTGTGATGAGTCTGACCTCCAATCCTCTCGACCAATGCAAATTCTTAAGCCTCGTCGGTCCACAACTAATTAGCACCTAACTTTGGAATGTGGGTCCAAATGGATATATAATCATTGGATGTTTCCAGTTCTACAAATAAACCCGTTAGAAACTGATTAGAAAGTTTGAACCTTAAACAAACAAGTTCATCCCCATTTCCAGAAGAAACAAAAAATGGTAAACCCGACGTGAATCCTTAACCAAGTTAAATGATATTTTGCTTATTTGTTATGCCCGTATTAAACTCAATATGAGAGCCAAAAAAGAAATCAATAACATATATGCTCATAAAAAAGATATATTATAGCCAAACTTATCTTGATTATGTCTGCTATATCAAATAGGAAATCTTTTCCAAGATCTCTCTACAACACAGAATGGATTCTTTAAAGTTCACACCTGTGAATGCCCCGGCCACTACTCCTGATAGATCCTCATCTGCTCTGAGGATGATATCACCTACTCAGCATATTAAATGATGGGTCTCGAATTCATTGGTGAGGTAATACAATAAAAATGGTACCATCCTGACTCTGGAGGCCGCTCGACATGACCTCCAAGTTAACAACTCACAATGGTTGTCCGGACAGTGACGACCAGTGGTCACGAAGTAGGTGGTGCCAACCACCATCTCCAACCATTTTGGGACATTATCCCCGGAATTCCACAACCAATACCTCCCATATTATAGTTAAGTGAATAAAGAGGTCACTCAAGGCCTCAGTTCAAGAATACAGGATCCCTTCCTGAGGAATCCCACCAACAATCACCGCTAGACTCATGTGGTAGTGCACCCTCAACATGATGACTGTATCATCTCTATGTGTTAGACTCAGGTTCCTTAGACCTGATCATGCAAGACGAAACGTCATAGGTGAAATTAGGCTAACAGGGAGTAGGTTCTTACCTATTCCTCCTCTAGAGAAGTTCATCAATATAACTTGATGGTAAACAACGAGCAGGCATATACACCCGTCCGTCCTGATTTCACTGCCCAACAGACTCGTCTGGAAGTAACACACCAATCCCTCCAAGAAATTCCAGCGGAGTACTATAGGTAGGCACATACACCTATTTATAATTCATCATCTAGTCAGCAGGCTCGTTAGACTACATAAAACAAAGCTCTCCAATCAAATGTAGTGACCACATGTAAACAGGCACATACACCTGCTTACACTTATCAATTCTGCTAGCAGTCTCGTCTGCCAGTATTGAAGGAAGTTCATCAATAATATTTGGTGGAGGACAATCAGTAGGCACACACACCTAAAATTCATCAAGTTAACCAATAGTTTCATTTTGTAGCACTCGAAGATGTCAATTGGAGAGCTCCAATGAAAAACAGGAGGTAGACACAACTTTCGGCCCCCACACATGAGTACTGTCAGAATTCACTAACAGTAAAAGGAGGAAAAGAGAAGAAACACACACCTACTCCAAACACGGAAGGGACATATATTCCCGTTCCAACAGCTGAAGTCACTAAGCACATTCGGACAATAGTGAATGAGAAGAAGCAAATCTCCACCCATATTCTGGATACCTATCAGAATATTATAACAACATCAGCAACATCATAGGGAAAGAAACACAAATATATCCCTATCAGTGGAGTGAATCATCAACATGTCCCCCTGGAGCAGATACACACCTCTGCTTCAGTCCAGGAGGGTCGTGTGGGATACTCCCACATGTCATATGGACAATCAAGTCTGGCACAAACAGCCAATTTAAATGAAGATAATTATCCTAACCTGACAATTTCTCTTGAGTAAGCACATACACCTTCCCATAATAACCACTTTCATCAACAAGTGGTTTCTAATGTGAGTAAAAAGGCATCCAAGAATAAAGACCCATCCAGCACAATTAAAAAATCAAGAAAAAATCTGCAATAAGGCCTTGCTCAATGATGGAGTTCTTGAAGCTCTCAGAAAATTATCTGTTGCAAATCAAGATTCTAATCTCTCATTTACAAATTCCGGTAGTAACAACAATAATTCTGATGGTATTCATCATACACTTCATCATGAAGGATTGCTTCATGAAAATTTGGTCAATATCATTGTATCATCTTTAGATGAGAGCCACGATAACCCTCTGCATGGCCAGAAGATCAAGGAGAAAAATGTTTCATCTTTTGTTGTAACCCACCATGGTGGTCATCCCCATGATGATTAATTTAGCTTCTAAAGTCCTCTCTGCAGTAGTAATTCGCATTGCCTGAAAAATTATTCAATGGAAAATGCAGTAATGAGAGATCCTTCTTATCTTAAGACATTTGAAAATGCAAATCCACTCATGTCTAATGCATTACCACTAGCAGGTGAAATACTTTCTCAATCAGAAGATATCTAAGGGTGTAGGTCAATCTCCAAACTACCCCTAGGTCATTCATATTCTAAATTGAAAAATGAATTCTCTACTAATATTGTTGAATATGATGAACCAACAAAGAAACACAATAATTGGTCTAATCAAGTAGAATAATCTTCATCAAATTACAAAGACGAAGTACTGAATATGAGAAAAAAACTGGTGAACGGTGTGATACCAGTCATGTTTTGGCCTTGGCTGGCTCTCAGTATAATATTCCAGAAATGTTGACAGAATATTGTATTCATGATATTCGTCTCAACAGGTGGAAAAATCTTTGTCACTTAAAATAGAAAACATTACCTTATGATGAATATAAAAATTATGTTAGGGTAATAGAAGGGTTGCAACGCCAAATTGACTTGGCATCTCTCTCAGTTTCCCAACATCCAAAGGTTGAAAAGTAGTAAAGAGCCCTTTAACGTACATGACTTGGAGCATTAAAAATGTTTCTCCAGTTAATTACCAATGCCCCATTTGGTATTCATAACAGGGGATGGGATGTTCATGGAGAATTGCAGTTCAATGTGCTTTTTAGTCAACAAAGCCCACCAAAAGTGGTCTCATGAAATGTTATTGCCCATGGCTGGCCACATCTAACTGGTTTTCTGCATAATCAAAGGCTTGCTCAAGAACAAGCCTCAACTAGTTCTTCCCAAAGTCAGACATATAAAGAACAAGTTGTCAAATTACTCTTTCATCAAGCAGATGAGAATATCAAACAGGATTCCCATTTAGAGCATGCACATGATCAAGTGACAGAGGTGTCATAAATAATCCAACAGTCATTTGAGCCAGGTGATTTGGATGTAGGATGATGAATTTATCCAATTTATGGACTAAATTATGCAAAATCAGGAGGTCTTTTAAGAAAGTTTCCGATGTAGCCGCTCAAGCGCCACCTCAGCTTTCTAGGATAGGGACTCTTTTAATCAAACCCTTGGGATCAACAAATAGGATTCGAGGAGTAGACCAGAAAAAATAGGAATAGTCCCAGTCCATCGGACTGGGGACTTTTTCAAATTCTCAATCTCTCCCTCAGGGAAAGCCAGTGTTCTCTCGAATAGGGAAGAAGCCACAAAACGAACGCAGAGCCAAATTATCATGAGATTCCTTCCAAATTAAGGTTCATCAAGAAGTTCTTATGGGATCAAATAAACAATAGAAAATGTATCATAAAGGACATGGAAGAAGATAGTATCATAGAAACACAGATAGAAGGGCTGCAATGCATTACACAATGATAAATTCCATCAATGATGTTTTCACTGATCCCCCAGAACATGTGGCTCACTCAGAGGGATTAGACGAAGAAGTTCCATTTCAAGAGGCTATACATATAGAAACAAATGAAAAAGGTGTGTGTACCAGAAGCCAAAGGGTTTACCAAAGGAAAGACATTCCTTAGGGTAATGCCCTTCCATACTCCAGAAAGGCACATGCCAAAGAAAATGGTAAAAGTATGGTTACATCCCACCCTACCTCTGGAGAAGGCCAATCACTCTCACTAGAAGAAAGGTTCACATATCAAGAAGAATAAATGAATGAGTCAAGGAGGTCAAATGTAGAACTAATTTAAGGTAGTCTTCCTCCTAAGCATGCTAGAGTTAATCAATCACGAGAATTTGTTGCAGCTACTTGGATGGATCAAGAATATCCCCATTTAAAAGTACACCCTCACAAGTCCAATCCTATGGGTCATATGCGACAGAAACTGGCAATACTACCATTAGTTGCAGTACCGGTCTCCACACCCGTCCAAACTCCAGTTATTGAACATGCTCAGGTCCAAGCTCAAACAGATTTTTCTCAAAAATTAATGACTACAATTGATTCATTAATAGCTTGGTTGGAATCTATGGAAGGAAAACATGCACAAGTTCAACCAATAAAGAGAGCATACGGTGAATGGGTGGATGCAATTACTCCCCCACCAAATTTTGTGAATACCACATTCCCAATTTTTAATGGTTCAGGATATCCATAACAACACTTAACATATTTTGTTTCTAATTGTGATCCTATGATGGGAACTCCTCAACAAGAGGAAGTAGTTTAGATCAGGTGTTTTCTGCAGTCATTATAAGGACCTGCTTTTGTCTAGTATACAAGTTTGTAATCTAGCTCAATTACTGGGTGGGAAGATCTCTGTCAAAGGTTCCTTATTCCATTTAGCTCAACATTAACAAAGACGACGATTTTTTATCTTACCAATTGTAAACAAAGGGAGAATGAAAGAGTTTTGGATTTCATTTCTCACTGGAAGGGATTAACATATTCCTTAAGTTTAGAACTCCCTCAAGATTAGTTGCTTCCAATCTGTGTGGAAAATCTACGTGATGAATTACACACACCATTGATCCCTATGAAATACGTAGTAGGGTTTCAAGACCTTACTTCAATCACTCAGTAGATTCAATACTCTCTTATAAAGAATAAGGCTAAAACTCATGTAATTCCTTCAGTTCTAGGAAGGAGAATAGGGAAAGCAAAGACTGCTATAGTTACACTTAAACTAGCACCATTATCTACTTCCACTTCAAAACCTTCAAAATATGGAAGGGAACCATATCCTGAGCGTCAACAACAACGACTACCTCTTCAAGATGATCAAAAAGATAAAAGGTAGAAATAGTTTGAGGATTTAATGAACAAAGTTTATTCTTTCCGGAATGAACAATTTCCTAGTTACTTCATTTCGGCTCTAGAAAACAATATGGTTCAGTTGACGAGCCCCAAAAGTCTGAACAAGGAAGGAGATGAAGACCTCCCCAACTATTTCCTGTTTCATCGGATATTGGGGAATCCCATTCAGGAGTGTTTTGTCTTCAAAGACCTCATGAAAAAGATGGTGGAATATAGACAAGTAAAACTAAAAGGTTCTTCGTCCCAGGTAGCATGTGTTACTTCTACTGATCCAGAGGAAGAGGGAGAGTGGCACGAAGTCAAAAGTAAAATGACACAAAAATATGATGATTGGATGGTCAGGAAAACGATTAACCGACTAATTCCATTTTACGAACAAAATTGAATAAACCAATTGTGTCTTCTGCTATTTATACCATAGCAAAACCCCATTCATTAGAAGGAAAATCCTCAAAGAAGTGGCATAATTTGAAGAAATAAGAGTAGTCAGAAAAAGATGAGCTCGTGTCAATGCCTAAGTTTTCTTTGACTCTGGAAGATTTTTTGTCATCTGCTTCAAAAGAACGGGCACCGCCCCACCAAACAACATAGGCAGAATTGATTCATCAGGCAGAATTTTAATCAGATGAAGAATTGATCTTTGGTTTTGTTAACTTGATTCATTTAACAGATCCATATGCCAATGATGGTTTTTATCAAGATTATCCTAAGTTCCCTGTATCTAACAGAGGAGTTAGAGGAAGAGATAGAGGTGTAGGATACAGTGGAAGATGTGGATATTCCAGAAGCTATTATTTCAATCCTACCCTTTCTAGAATTGTATATGCAGAAGAAACTCATGGAAACGCCCTTCAGCGGACTCAACAGGAATAAGAAAGTTCTTCCACGTATGGCAGATTTAGTCCAGACATAGTTATTTTGGAGGACCGATTAGAGGATACACCTTCTTCCTCTCAGTAAATAGATAGACCAATTCGGTCTAATCTACAGAATCCATGAGTGTTTCCAAATCCTACCCTGATGCGGGATGCATCTACTGCCAGAGCATCAACTTCCAAGGCACCTACAAAACCCCATTTTCATAATGGGAAATGCAAACCTTTGGACTAAAATTATGATGTCTTGAAACATTTGGCCCAATTACCAGCCAAGTTATCAATTCTGGATGCCTTTAATCTATCAAAATATCTCCAGGAGGCGCTTATTGAGGCTTTGTCAAGTCCTTAAGAATTTGAAACTGAAATTATTGCGACTGAGGTCTACCATATAGAGAATGATCCTATAGAATTCCATGTAGTGATATCTATTATAGATGAAGATGAAGTTGATGTCGTACATGGACATATCAGACCTTTGTATCTATCTAGAAAAGTCAATGATATAGACATCTGACGATCTTTCATTGATAATGGCTCAGGATTCAATCTCATTCCTATTCTTAAACATCATCAATTGGGCCTCACCAAATCTGATCTATCTACTTCTACTTTGATGTTTCAAGGATGTGATAAGATTGAACAAGAACCTCTATGAGAAATTATACTTAGAATTCAGTTTGGAGATGTTGTGTCTAATTCAGATTTCATTGTTGTTCATCAGGACACAGCCAACAACATTTTTCTTGGGAGACCTTGGCTACATGAACATGTGGTTGTACCTTTTTCATACCATCAATGTCTCAAATATTGTTACAATGGTCAAATTGTGACATTGTATAGTGACAAGGCCTCATTAAAAACATGTGAATCTCAATACATTGAGGCGGAATTTTATCACATGGAGGAAAGGAAAATCCATGGAAAAGAAGTTCACCAAAATTAATGCTCCAAATGGTTTGGAAAAGATTCATGTAACCCCATTCATACATGTGAGTACAGATTATGTGTTTCCAATCAGTCAAATTGAAAAGATAGACCTAAATCCAGACACTCTTATAGAAACTTCCATAATTTCAATTACGGCTACCAAGCCAAAAAAACATGGGAGAAATTGTTTATTTGCCAAGCAGTGATGAAAGTTTAAATGGAGATGTCTTCATTTCATCCACTGAAATCCAGAAATTCTATACATAATCAGCCAAGAAAAAAGAAGGTATAGAAATACCAAAGTAAAACAATGATGTCGATTCTCAATCAATCATATCCTCTCTATCACCCTAGGAAGACCCTTCATCATCAATTGGGTCATAAATGGAAGCCTCTTCTTCAAGATATTCAAATTTTAACTTCTCTCATAACCATAGAAATTCAGCTTCGTCATATACTATGAAAGTAGAAACAGAACTTTACGATCACTTGTCTAGTCTGGAAATCATATTCAACAAACTTCGACAACACAATTTGAAGATGAACACATTGAAATGTTCTTTCAACGTAACCTCCGGAAAATTTCTCAGCTTTTCCATAAATTATCGTGGTATCGAAGTTGATCCTGAGAAGGAAAAATCAATCCTTGACATGTCACCTCCTAGAAATTTGAAGTAATTAAGAGGACTTCAAGGAAACTTGGCCTATATTCGGCATTTCATTTCAAATTTGGTAGGCAAGTGTTTTCCCTTCATCAAATTAATGAATAAGGGAGTCCCATATCGGTGGACTGAAGAATGTCAAGAAGCATTTGATATCCTCAAGAAATATCTCTTGATTCCACCGGTATTAATGCCACCTATTGAAGGAAGGACACTTATTTTCTATGTGACAACTTTAGAGAAATCACTAGGCCACTTCCTCGCCCAAAATAATGATTTTAGGAGTGAAAACAACCTTTACTATCTCAGTTGAACTATGCTTGAGGCAGAAACTAAATATTCAATTGTTGAAAAGTGCTACCTAATATTAATCTTTACAGTTCAGAAATTGAGACACTACCTACAACATCATGAGGTCCAATTGGTATCTCACAATAACTTACTCAAATTTATCCATAGTCATCCAATGCTTACAGGACATCTGGTATGGTGGATGGTTATTTTTCAGCAGTTTGATATCCAATATGTGTCTCAAAAGGCAATAAAGGGCCAAGCTCTAGTCGATTTCCTTGCTGAACACCCATCTGTATATAATACATCTTTAAATATTGAACTTCCTGATGAGGAAGTCTTCTCTATTAAATATAATCATCAAACATGGGAAATGTACTTTGATGGTTCCTACAGAAGTCCAACAGGGAAGAAAATGGAAGATCCTAAATTCAACAAAGTTGGTTTAGGAATTGTGCTAATTTCTCTAGAAAATGCAGTGCTACCCTATTACTTCTTATTGTTGGAAGGTGGTACAAACAATGAAGCATAATATCAAGCTCTCATCGCATTCTTGGAATTGGTGCTTCAGGCACAGATGAATCACATGAAGGTAAAAGGTGATACAAATTTTGTAATCAAACAAATCAATGGGGGTTATGACATCAGAAAGGAATATTTAATGCCTTAGTATGATTACGTCATAGAATTAATGATGGAATTTCCCTTAGAACTGACATTTTCTTATGTCCTACGATCACAAATTGCTCAATATGATGCGCTGGCTAATGTAGCCACAACCCTGGAAAATCCAAATCAGTACGAAACAATCATCAGTATTGCACATCGTCGTGTAGTTTCATCTTTTGTTCAAATTAGAACAAAAGAAATCAGTGAAATTAGTCCCATTTCTGAACCATATGGTCATACTATAGGATAGATGACACCTATTAAAGAATACCTTCAAAATGGAACACTCCCACCTGATAGAGGCGGGAAAGAACAAATCTGGCAACGTCTGGTCAATTTTACTCTTTATGATAGCCCAAATCACCAAAAAATTCTCTACAAGTGAGTTTTTGATGGAATTCTCTTCAGATGTATTGATGGTTAAGAGACAATGGCTGTCATGAATGAAGTACATGTAGGATTTTGTGGCATCCACCATTCTGTACATAGACTGTCTAGTCAAATTTGAAGGCTTGGATACTTCTGGCCTTCAATGATACAAGATTGTGTTGATTTCACTAATAAGTGTAATTCATTCCAAGTATGTTCCAGATTCATTAATCAGCCCCTATAATTTCTTTATACGGATAAATAATCCTGGCCATTTGCTACAAGGAGAATGGATGTAGTAGAACATTATCCTCCTACTACAGCTAAGCAGTTTAAGTATATTCTTACTACTACTGGCTTCTTTTCCAAAATGGGGAGAGGAAATACCTCTCAAAGAATTTGGTGATGAAATCATTGTTATCTTTGACAAGTCCAACATAATTACCATATTTGGTGTTCCTCGTACCATAATAACGGATAATGGCACCAACTTTTGTTCATTCGAGGTAAGAAAATTGTATCAATAATACAATATTAGATCCAACCATTCATCTCAGTATCATGCAGCAGCCAATAGTCAAGTAGAGGCTTTCAATAAGACTCTTTCAAACAAAATTCAAAAAATGGTTAATAAATATAAGAATTCATGGCCTAATGAACTTTTTTATGCTCTATGGGATTATCGGACTACCACCTGCATTGCTACATGATCAACTCCATATTCATTGGTATATGGAATGGGAGTAGTCTTGCCTATTGAAGTCCAATTATCTTTGCTTAGAGACGCCATTTGTGATCATTTATCTATAGATGAACAATCTCAAAAGCGATTGGATGAATTAGAATGACTAGATGAAAAATGATTGTGCATAGTGCACCATTTAGAAGTCTATCAGAATCGAATAGCATGAGCTTTCAATAAAAAAGTTCTTCTTTGTTCATTCATTCATGGAGAATTGGTATTGGTCCCCAAAACTCCAATAATACCAGGAAAGAAGCCTCCAAATCTTGAGACAAAATGGGAAGTACCTTACTCAATACATAAGGTCTACTCCAATGGAGCTTATTCATTAATCTCAATTGATGGAGAACTCATTAAAACTCTAACCAATGAACGATTTTTGAAGAATTATTTTGTGTAACACAAATAGACCCACTGTTCTTGCTGCAGAACATTAAACTGAACATGAAGTTAAACTGTGTCCCACCCTTTTGTCCAACATGACATTAAATTGTGCATCGTCCAAGCTGCAAGACGTTAAACAGCCAAGCACCCCAAGTCTGTGATACATGACATTAAACTATGATCACTGCATGCACAATTGTCTTTTAAACTATGTTTCCATGTGTGCCACGGGTAGCTAATCATGCATAAGCCCCACACCATCCTTAGTGGTCACATCTTTTGCAACACGATCGTCAGGTCTGTTGTTGCTTCTTGTTTCTCACACTGAACATGACTCACGTGATCTTAGAGTAAGCTTCGACCACAACATCTTCTCTGGTCCGCTAACCACGCTTATGTCCCAACATCATATTTGGGTTTCTGTCCTCAGGTACACTCTAATCACCAAATCCCTCTCAATTTAACTACGCAAACTTTGATCCTTGCCTTCTAGGCCGGGTACATAGTCAACCTCCTAAGGTTCAAGCCTGAAACCACTTTCTCCACATAGATTCACCATCATCCCATATGATGTTGATCTGTGAAGTCCCCATCAACTGTCTTATTCATATCGGTTTACTTTCGTCCTATATGATGTTAAACTGTGTATATCCCGTCGTTCTAGCTATATGATGTTAAACTATATAGTTCCCCAATGTCCTTGCTGCAAGACATTAAACTGCATAGCTCTGGTCCATGCATATGATCTTAAACTATTTGTACTTTTGTCTTGTATGACAATAGACTGCAACAATCCTTAATACCCTCACTCAATAGGAATCATCACCGACAAGGTCTCCAACCATATCATAATTCAAGAACTACAACTAGCTTGATTCTCATCCTAATGAGATATGTAGTGACACCCAATTCTTTAATCTTGGGCCCAACCATAATTGCAATAATGTCCTCTTTACCCCTCACATATACGAACCAAATCTGTACAAATGGTATTTAAATAACTACGTGTGGCTTGATTCCCATCCTCATGGGATACGTAGGAACGTTTGAGCATTCCGCGAGTCCTTCCCCGAGCCTTTTGGCCTAACCCCAAACTCTACTTTTGGTCCCTTGGCTGAAAAGTCCCCCTGGGAGCACAAGATATGATACAGAAAACCCTAGTCTTTATTCACATCATATTTATAACAAATGCACGATGTGTCTCCCTCACTATGGTCTGAGCTCTACGACTCTAAACTAAGATCTTCCATGCTTTCATCCTTCATGATGTTAAAATGTATTTCAAGAACTATGTGTGGCTTGATTATCATCTTAAATAGATATATAGTGACATCTAGAATCTCAATTCAGGACCCAGCCGCAAAATTATACAAATAATATTCATGATTTCCATAACCCTTTTCTTGACTTCTGGTTGCAAAGTGTCTGATACCTGAGAGTTCATTTGCCTGACTATGCATCATGTGCCCTTAGGTAGCCTTGCATATGTTGTCTACATAACGGACCTGGTAGCGAAAAGATGCTACTATTTGACTATGTAGCTTATGCCCTAGTTGGCCCTGCATAATTCAGCCCCCATAATGGGTTTGTCAAGTAGTGGTAACTTCATTCTTAAGAGAAGCCTCTTTTGTCCCTATTGGTCTTAACGACGATATGTAAGGATCTAAAAAAACTACCATCCTTAACATATTTGTTCTATACTCTTTTCCATGATCTAAAAATATTATGTCATATAATGTTTCTCTCTCTAGTTTTATTCCTATGATTTAAAATCACAAATACCTTTTTTCCTATGTTTGGGTCAGACCTTCTTAGAAGTCACATTCCTCCAATTCTTTGACAATTATGATTGGAAATATCCTCTCTATATTCATGTAACTTTCTCAATAAAGCAGTCTCTATTCTTTGGAATGTTTGAATCCCCATAAAACTTTCTTCAACATTTAGCACTAGAATGTCAAATTTCTGAGAGTTCTTTTTCCCGACAATGAAAGATGCTCACTTAGGTGGCCTTATATAAGTTGTCTACATAATGGACCTATCAGCCAAAAGATGTTACTATTTCACTATATAGCTTATTCCCCAATTGGCCCTGCATAAATCAGCACCCATAACGGGTTTGTCAAATAGTGGTAACTTCATTCTTCGAAAAGACATCCTCTAATGCCTTTTAGATCTTTTCCCATGTCATTACTCAGATTCAAAATTTCTCAAGTCATAGTTTACAATTCTCCCCCCCCCATACTAGAATATGGTAATATGTTTCCAAACAAATTATCATTGATTGATTCAATATCATCCATTGGGTCAAAGCTATTCAGCCTTAAATATTAGCCTTTTATAGTCCAACATGCATGACTTTAAACTTCCAATAACAAAAGACATGGTACTCATTAAATTGGGAACCTATAAAGGGTACTATGAATGAAAGTGGAGTCCCATATCGCTAAACAAACATTTTGTATGATTTTGGAAATATTGAACAATTAAAAGATAATGTTTTTAGGGTTTATTTATATAACCCTAGTAAAAATCAAACTATGAAGGTATATATGATTGAATATGAACTGTTTTTCATTTGATGAAAAAGATTAGAATAACATCCATAGACTGGAGTCTCTTCTCTTATTTTCAGAAATTACAAAAGACTTTCAACATGACTTCTCATCGATTTCACCACATCCCGAGCTTCATCAGCAACCACATGAAGTTCATTTAACTGACCAAATTCACTCTCTTCATCATGAAGAAGTGATTATTTGGCATCTTTGATGGCTTTTATACCATCTTCTTAGACTTATTTCAACGAATTATGAAGCTGGTCAAGATCCCCAGAAACAACATCGAGCTCTTGCTGAAGGTGAAACTGCTGGACAATCTTCTCCTTAATCTTTTTCTTCAGTTCTTTTAGATTTGTAGCATGATCAGCCTCATCTCGGGACACTACAGCCTGAAATTCACTAGTATTGATCAGCAATCTAGCTCTGATCAGGTCTTGACGACACTTTTTCTCTTGCTCCCTTCTTCGAATGACTTTTTTCACTACGACATGGATTTATTGATATCCAAACCTGCCATGTCCTAGTATGATGAACAAGGATCAGAGTCTTGGAATTTTATAAGGAATATCTTTAAGAGGAACCTCAGATATTATCTTCCATATATTTTTACATGCCTTGCGACGTGAGAATTGGAGCACCTTTTACACCTCTGGGTCTAATTCAGCATCACTATCAAAGGGAGGAACATAGTCAGGGATTAATGCACTTAAGTAAGTGCCATGTTTTTCTCCTTCCCTGACCTCAGTTTCTTCCCCTTATACTATTATTTGGGCTAAGGCTGAGGCTTCACCTCTAGACCTAGCCATTGAGGTTGATAGCCATGTTTGGTCAATTGAAAGTATGGTTAGTTTCAAAGGATAGTAGAAGTTGATTGATTGTCTTTCAAGTTAGATAAGCTACAAATATCATCATATTTTACCTAACAATAGATCAGAAACTTGTGAAGACTCCTCCCCATCTTTACAAGCTTCAAAAGGATTTTCTAGATGGGTTTTAGGAGGGTCTGTCATGTTAAGCACCACAAGAGATAGTGTTTCTACAATAATAGGGTTGACATCAATGTTTACACCCCATTGAAGAATTCTTGGTTCAACGGTTTCTTTAGATGTAACTATACATTTTTAACCAAAAATAGTTAGAAGTGTAATCATGAGATCATTAACAGGACAAATGATGAAACTCACATCCAGTTGATTCTATAACTAGATGTGCAAAATACTCTAAATCACATGGTAATATAACATGGTCTAAAATTTATTCAAAGGACATGCAAAGAGTCATCATTTTATCCAATTATGTCCCAGATCCCATGTTAGCCTCACCAGTGGGAGCACTCGATATGTCTTCTTCGTGACTTTCATCTGGAAATCTATGACCTCAGATAGCTTCTTTAAAGACAGTTGTGGGGTCAGCTTCGGTGGTTGCCAAATGTTATGATGCATGTGTTGAATGTAAAACATCATAGAATGGAAGTCAGTTGTTGTCTCATTTGAGGTTCTATGAATTATTGTTAATTTACCAGAAGTATTTTCTCTCCTAACATCAGAAACAAGAGAGGTGTTAGGAACATACGCCGGCTCATCTGCTCTCAATATTTCTTCATAAAATGCCATTTCAGTAGGAACCTACGGCCGTTCTACAGTACCCTCTGTTGTAAATTGAGTATGGTCAGTCCTTTCCCTTAAATGAGAAACTGAAGAAGCCCCTTCAATCCTGAGAATTTTGATCACTTTTTTATAAGTTAAGATTCATGACTACCAGAAACACTTACCACTACTGATAAAACGTTTGGCTATGGTCTTCTTTATTCGATGCTTCTTATTCTTGTTATTTTTGGGTGGACTGGTATCATCACCTCTAAAAACAAGTATTAGATAGACTAACACCCTTTCTAACTCCTCGCCCATGTCTTTTTGGCCTGGAGATACTTCGCCCAGCTCATGAGGAGATTCTGTGGCTCCAAAAGTGGTTCCACTAGGGCTATACCGCGGAGAAGGTATTTTAGTGGTTCTTTCCTTTGCAAGATGCAGGATAAAGAAGATTATTTCCTTGAGTAATAAAGCATTGACTAAATTCAAATTGAAAAGAAAATAGAAATATGAGAAGAAAAAAAGGAATCTTACATCTTCAGGAGCCACGTAATCATGCCACTCTTCATCTAATGAAGGACTAATCCCCTCAATGGTACCACGGTCCATCATTTATTTCACCCTATTGGTGGTAGAAACTGACTTATTAGTAGAATATATGAGCAATTCTAGCTCTTTGATGTGATCCCTCACTTCATTGGGGTTGTCCTTAAAATGGATGTCAGAAGAAGCCTGGAGATTCCCCACTCCATAGATATGATGCCCATCGCATAAGTCCATCTAGGAAGTTTCAGCATCACAATATAAAATCTTCCATATTCAGATAGCCTCTGGCCGTAAATATTTAGAATGTGCACCAGAAGGCCGTGAGTAGGGTCCTATAATCTGGGACTTCATCTTCTTCCCAGTACCTGCAATCACAGATAAAAGATGAGAAAATGAAACATTTTTCTCTTTAAAATAATGGTGACTAAATTGGCTCAATGATGTAACTCACCAGGAGTCGATGGAGTAGGTATCTCGACTCTAGCAGGTGGATTATATCTGGGATGAGGCCACTTGGATGCATTTCGAGCCTCATCATCCCCATCCTGAGGATCCGATGAATGAGATCTGTTTTTGGAATCTGGAGATTAGGAAGAGTCACCTTCCAAATGAGGAGCTTCTTTCCTAATGGTTCTCTTCTTTATTCCCACCCGAGGGACGAGATGAATTAGTACCCTTTCAGGGTATGATGCTACCCAGCTCTCAGCATACCATATAGTCAATTGACTTGCTGCTCCAACAACTGGTAGGTCAAATACTACCCCAGTCCTCTCCATAGATGTCAGCAACGATAGTTGATGAGCAACCATTGGATGCTGCTCTAACCTGACATGCACCAGAGGGGATACAGTAATTTTCTGCAGATATTTGACTTGACGTGTGAATATTTATGGAGAAAAGGCCTTGCATATAATTTCTCCATCAATCCTCGTGGCCAGTGTACCATCTCTACATGACAGCATATATGCCCTTAACTCCAGGTTGGTTGTTCCATCATCAAAAAATCGCCTTGTTGGTGGATTTCCATAAGGAAGGAAATGAATCTCTTTGAACATGCTCAGCCTTATTTTGACATCATAAGCGTTGAGGGATAAAGGAGAACTTCCAGAAAATCCATGAACAGAAAGCCGAAAATAACTTCTAGGAACCTGTACCCTAATTTTTATACAACATATGTCCTGAAGTGAGTCACGATCCATCCCCATAAAATGTGGAATGGTCCCACTATTCGTATAGGAGACGTACCCATATAAACATGAAGTAAGATCCTATGAATATTTTCTAAAACTGGGGTGGCCAACCCAACCATATTCATTTCATCCAGCTTGGTTGCAATGACAAAGGTCCTCAGCCTCATGACTCCTTTCGAATCCAGAACTGATAAAAGGTAAACACTAAGCCACAAATCCAAAAATCCCACCAGAAGGGTCTTCACTGGAATATTATGGTTCAGTTCATCCCCCCACCTATCAAACTCTCCTTCTTCCAAAATTTTCCAAAATGTGCTCAGAGCACCCCTATTTGCTGCTATAGGGAAACTAGTAGGATGAGTGCAAGAAGTTCCCGCCACTTTCTTCTTAATAAGAAACATTTCAATACACTCCTCTGGATGGATATCTTTTATAGAGTGGGTTTTCATTGTGTTGGTATTCTTAAGCATGTGGAAAGTTTTCATTAACTATCAAGACAAAGTTGGGTTCTTCTCAGAATCATTCCAGGTCACCTTGGGGTGTTGAATTCATCATACATGTCTCCCAAAATTAGAGACCCTGAAATCTTGTATACATACCACAAACTGATGCCTACTTCTCCATGAGTCAGATGGAAAGAAATTGTTTCTGGGCTCCAACGATAGATTAAATCCGGCAAAAAATTTTCATTCCTATAGACATATGTCTTCCTAGCACAGACGACTTCATATATTGCAGTTCCCTTCAGATCATTGACAAACTCTGCACAAGTTTTTCACACTTAATATGCCCACATCCAAGTCAACATCAGAACTCCTCCAGGATGGAAATCCCAATTCATTTTCCATCCCTTAGATTGGTCCATCTGAGAATTTAGTAAAATATAGGGATAGCAATGCGGCTGCAGCTCAGGCTTGTGAGGATTCAGATCTAAAGCACATGGGCTATGATGCATTATGAATGCCTTCTCCACTGTTCAAGAATTGGAAAATGATCCAGCAATTGAGACATTTTCTGAAGAGAAATTGGTATAAGTCTGAAATCAGGAATGAGGAATATAATTCATTGCCTCTGGAACATTGAATCCTTGTAAATGGCCAAGGCCATATAAAGGCTAGTAGATTCTTTGTGGGAAATTGGCATGATAATTATTCAAGTACTTATCCAAATCTGGGAGATTTTTGTCACAGATATCATAATAGTCATGGTCGATGATATTCATCATATCATCTATTCTCTTGCGGGCCAACTCATCAATTGTTCCAATTCCTCTGGGATCCATTGAATCTGCAAAAATATCAAAAAAAACCTTAAGAAAGTTTGTTTTGTGAAATCTTGATGAAGGAATTAAAAAAAATGACTAAGGCATTAAGGCGCGCAAGTCCCAACTTGGCGTGCAAGTCAATCAGGTTTGGCATGTTTTTTCTCTATAGTCATGACGCACAAGTCAAATACCTTCTACAGAAGCGTGACAAAACAAAAGACCGAAGACCGAAAAACGGAGCACCTTCGCGATGAGAGCTCAAGTATCCAAAAGCTGAATGAGTTTGCGTGGAAGTGATCTTGTATATATAGGTGATCCAGACCACCTGCGCACCCTACATACATGCCCCATCATCTGCGCGCTGAACATGCACACCACAGAACCTTGGTTCTTCGGCTTTACCTCAGAGTCATATCCTCTTTTCTTTTTCAGATCCAACTCTGAGGGGGGGGGGATTTTTTTGATGCTCCTTTCCATCATAGAATCCAACAAATGGAAAAGAGGAATACCATAAGCACAAATAGGGTCACCCTTTTAAGAACATCAAAAATTGACAAAGGCATGGACTAGGAACCCATTTGGAGGGAGTCGTGCAAGTTTCCTGCACGTCGTGCAAGTCACAGGTGCACCTCCTATGGGTCTCAGAAGTCAATTGAGTTCCCTATTATTTTTTTCGCCCAAGGTGTCGGGTGGCCTATAAATAGCCCATGTGGGCACCCCATTTCGAGGACACGAATATTCCAAAACTCAGATTCAAGCTCTGGTCACCCAAGTCTTCAACTCAACTCTTCCTAAAACTTATAAGGTAACGTTTTACCTAGAATGAAGACTTGAAGGAGTAGGATAAGTCCTAAGTGTTTAGAATTCATCAAAACATGCACACCTAAGTGTCTAGACCTTTTTAAAAGTGGAATCACTTGCGCGCCCCTACCCTTTCAATGAAACTTGAGTGCCTCCCTTTGGGAAACATCTTAGGATAATATTAAAGGCTTCAGTTAAGTCTCGACCATGTATTACCCTATAGATTCTTCATCTCCCATGTGAACCCGTGTCGTACAAGTACAATTGCACAACCAAGACTTGTGTGCCAAATGATTTTCGTGGTCATACTTGCGTACCAACTTTATTTGTGTTCCTCTCTCTTGTTCACCTCTCCTCTTCAATATATTAGAACTCAAACACCTTTTTTTTAATCGATTTATGGCATGGTTCCTTTGTTGGCTTCCATATTTGGAAGGAATTATGTGAGAACCTCTCCCAAAAACTAGTGAATTACAATCTTTATGTCACCACGGTGAGAGGTTTCCTATATAACCTCATCCTTTAAGATGAGAAGATCATTTGATTTTGGGCCTCCCTCTCAGTAGTAAGCCCCAAGTCACATGTTCCCTTATTTTGGGCCACCTTATCAAGAGTAATCCCCAATCATAATTTCATTAACTAGGGCCTCCTACTCAGAAGTAAGCCTCAAGTTATATGTTCCCTTAACATAGGCCTCCTTTTCATGAGTAAGCCCCAATCTTAATTTATTTTTATTTGGGCTTCCTTCTCAGGAATAAACTCCAATCATAACCCCAATCATAAGTCCCTCTTAATTTGGGATTCCTTTTCCGGAGTAAGCCCTGGGTTAAAACTCCAAATCTCCATAAAGTACAAATACCTTTATGGACCTTGTTCCTGGGATTCCTTCCTGAAGTAAGTCCGAGTCTTAATCTATTTGGGCACTCAAACATATGTAATCCCCACATCATTTCTCATGACTGCATCTTTCATGGAACCATTTTCGAGTTTACCGATACCTCTTGTTTCTCCCACCGATCAGGACTCACGTGAGCTTAGAGTGTAAAAGAAATCACGACATCTCTTTTTGGACCATTAACCATGGACAAACCCCATATTTCTTTACCCAAACTACGTGGTCTTTGATCTTATCCTTAAAAATAGAGTACGTAGGAAGCCTTTATAAGGTTCAAGCCCATCCTTCATTAATTCTTTTATGTCCCATATGACGTTAAAATATATCCTGATTATCAAACTACGTGGGTTCTGATTACTTTTTAATGAGGATACATAGGTAGCCATCTGCGGGTATGATCCCAACTCTGAAATAATACCTACCTTTCTGAATGACAATAAACTTCAAGTGCCCCCACTGAATGGATTTAAAATCAGTATGGTTATCATAATGACCAAGAGATTTCTATACAATGTATTGATGGATACCATTGATTAATAATCTCAAATAAATACGGATGATTCTCTATCGATGAAGAACCTCAAACACATACAAAATATTCTCTAAATCTCATACATATCAATCATTGATTTCCAAATCTAAAGGAAAACTCATTTTCATTCTTGGTGAATTAATAGGGATTCGTGAACATAACTTAAATATATAAGAGAGTCCCAGAGTTGGTAATAATTCCCCCCAAAAAAAGTTGTGATGATCCTAACCTCCCATCCTCTCGTCCAATGCAATTTATTATGCTTCATCGGTCCACAATTAATGATCACCTACCGTTGGAAAGTATGTCCAAATGGATATAGAATCATTGGATGTTTCCGGTTCTACGAATAAACCTGTTAGAAACCGATTGGAAAGCTTGAACCTTAAACAAACAAGGTCATCCACATTTCTAGAAGAAACAGTTGGCAATGTAGAATCTGTGATTAAGGATGAATGGGATGGTTTGATGGTAAACTGCGTAACAATGGAAAATTAGAATAATTTGGTTGAGAATGAGATGAATAATGAATATACTCAGTGGAAGAACTTCAATTGTCATTTCCAATTAGTGATTTTTTTCTTTTATGTGTGTGTTGATATCCCATGATGGCTGAGTGTATGTACATTTCTTATAATAGATGTATACTAGGATGTATGTTTTAGGGATTTGTGATTTAATACCCAAATTACCATGTTTCTAATTTCATAGAAATATGTGATATGTTAAAAATAATCATGGTAGAAGTAGATAAATATGTTATATTTTATTTTTATATGAGTGATAAGATGAAGACCTCATTGAATAAGATACCTCATCAATCTGTTACCACTTGGGGTTATCATTAACATTGGAGGGCACTAAGTTCAATCTATGAATGTTATTTTATTTGGGACCTCTAGTGGATTTGGAATATATCAAAATATATGTGTTTCCAATGTGTCCATCATTTTTATGTTATGCATAGTGGTGTGTGTGGGTGTGTTTATGGCCTTGAGATATGTCTTCTGATATGGTAACTAATGTGCATGTGAATCCCATGAGACCATATTTGATGCTTGATTCCCTAAAAATTCTTTTGTAAATTGTTACCATGTTACATAATTATCACATTTTTAAGTATGTTTCTATAGATATATCATGATGATATGTAATATGCATCCTTTTATGATATTTCTTATTGAATGTATTACCATACCTAGGGAAGCATTATTTGGTACTTGGAATTAGTGGACCGTCATGACATGATTATACTAGGATGGCTGACCTGACACAAGACAGTGATTACGATGTACCTATGATTGTCTTATGGCTAGACCTAAAATAAAATTCATTATGGATACCAAGTACCATACATGAAATTAATGCCTTGTAGATATCAAGTACATGATAACTCATCATCATTGTGGCCTGAATCAATACTCAATTCCATGAGGATGCCATATAATTTGTTTAATGCACTTTTAGATTGTTCTTGGTCAGTTATAATGTCTTTTTTATCCTTTTGAAGTAGACTTGTAGCAGGTACGACATGTGTTCATGTCTGCTTGGATAGTGCATAGCCTCTCAGTACATGGTTGATTGATTATTTATTATTTCATATACCACGAATAAATAAAAACCTATGCCAAAATTTACAATTTTTTTTAGAAAATTCAGAATATTACACTTTCAAAATAAAGTATAATTAAAATACACGTACCGGATATTTAATCCCTACTCATTGTTGGTTATTTTTGAAGCATTAATTCTATTATTAGTAGGTTAAAACAACTAATATATCAAAAGAGTTATTTCTTTGAACCCATACGTAATATTATATATAAATATTATAATATATATACCTCAAATACTAATCAGACATAACAAATAGTTCCCAAAAGTAGATTGAATATTGGTCATATCATATTGGGAATAAGACTGTGAATCGTTGAATGTCTAGAATAAAAATGAATTATATGAGATAAAAAATAGAATAATATGGAAGAAAATATAAAAAAATTAATACAAATAACTTTATCAAAATTAGTAGTTTCCCCAGTGGTGATTATCTCATACACAAATCATAGAATATAATAACCACATTAAAAATTTCCTTTTTGAAAATGAAACTAAAGTTATCAAACATTAAATTGTTAATAAAAATTAATATATAACAAAAAATTAGAACAAATTCTAATCTAAAAACAAATTACCTGTACTTCCACGTATTTTATTTTATTTGGTGTCTTTATTTACTTGTATTCGTTGTTAGATTTTTTCCATGAACTATATTTTCATATATATGAACTAAAAATCATATCTAAAAATGATAATTAAACCTAATGAGCATATAAAAACATAAAAAAATGTACCTTTCTAATAAGGTGGAAAATATTTTAAAAACATTCCCTAATAAAGAGAAAAACCAATATATGGTGCATTCACTTAGTAACAATATGCCTAAAATCCAATTCCCCCTACAATACAAAAAGTTTTCAATTAATGACATTATAATGGTCATTAGTTCATAATTATGTTTCTATTCTTACTTGTCAAGAAATGGTTGAAACTAGGACATAATCTTTGTATGTGATTTTCTATCACACATATATGCAACTCTATTAGGATTCTTCACATATTTCACTTCTATATAAATGAATTATGGAACTAAAAAACTGTAAATTTATATACTTTAATTTTGTAAAATAAGCATGTGTATATACCTAATTGAAAAATAAAATACAGTTAGTCAATTCAAAACCTTATTTTATTACAGAAATACAAATTCAAATGTCAATTTACCTACATGGTAAACAACTGCACCACATTCAGGCCGATCTCCTCAAAATTTTCTAGATGCACGATATATTCTTTGAGTAATGTCAATAGATATTCTCTTCCACATATATCGGTCGTCATATGAAACTCAAAGGTAAAATTTAATGAGGAAGATGCCTCAGATAAAAATAATTCAATTGGTTTTTGGTATAATTTATTCAATAACATTCAATAATACATTTCTACATAATGTTAGATAAAAATTCATAACCTAAAATCCTAAAACTCTAATCCATATCAAGAACATTGACTAATCACTCTTATGAATTACTATTAACTATGTTCTAACACAATTTAAATAAAAAAGATACTAATATTTGATACAAATCAAAATTATTATTAAATGATCCATAATTTATCTTAAATTTTTTCAAAAAAAAATTACAGAATTTGGAGTTTAACTTTAAAATAGATCTGTAATCCAAACTTTGATCTATATAAAACTTTGGAAAATTAAGCACTGCAATATCTTGAACAAAATTGATTGTAACAATGAAAAATAAAGATGAAAAATAAATGAAAATAAAATCATGGTAGAAAGTTTCTCAAAATAGAATTAAGGGGAAAAAAATAATCCGTAGATAATCAAAGAAGACCTTTTAATGAAGAATGCAGACCAAAGGTCGTGAAAATGGAATAAAATCATCAACAATGGTGGTTGGAAATCACAAATAAGGCTTCGAAGTCATCATGAGTCTAGAGGAGCCACTTTTGGTTTCGATTTTGAAGAACAATGAAGATGAGTTTTCCCTTATCCCAACAATTTTTAAATGACTTTCAGCGTCGGTTTTTACAAAAACCAACGCCAAAATTTTAAAAAAATCTGCATTGGTTTTGGAAAAAACCGATGTGGAAAATATATATATATTTTATTTCAATGTCTGTTCGGGTGAAAAAACACCGAAAGTCTTCCGGATTGTTATTTTTGGTGTTGTTTTTGTGGAAAATTGACCCTGAAAATAACACCTATGGTGTCGTTTTTCCATAAAACCGATGTAGAAAACAGTTTTTGTGCATCAGTTCATGTTAAAATCGATGCCAAAAATTAGTGAATTCTGGTATTTTGCATCGGGTTTTAGTAAAACCGACACAAAAAACAACTCATTTAAATTTTTGTTGACAATTTTTCATAAAATTTAATCAAAAAAAAATTCTCTCACAAACTATCAACGTCGGTTTATAAAAATCTGTTATTAATAATTAGACATTAAATCCCATATTTCTACTAGTGATGGGTGGAATAATTATATTCATGAGAATGAATCTTCCTAGACCCATAAGAGATTACTCATTGCTACTGCATCAGCAAAAATCTCAATCCTAGGATAGAAGAATCACAGAACACCATGAACAACACTCCTTCCTTTGGAAACCTGAACATTGGGGAACTGACTAACTTCCCCTTTAGATAGTTGATGTCTTCCTGAAACTTCTCACTCCACAAAAAGGTTTGGTCTTTTCTTGTCAGAACTTTCAATTGAGATGAACCTTGATAGAATTTGGGTATGAACCTCCAATAATAGCCAACTAAACCCACGAAACCATGAACCCAGACCACATTCTTGGGTGCTTCCTAAGAAACAACCACTTGGAGATTTGATGGGTCCATTGCTATCCCTTGCTGAGACGCCACATGTCCAAGGAAGTGAACCACTTGTGTCCAGAATTTGTACTTGGACAAAATTCCATAGAGCTGGTGCTATCAGAGGACCTCCAAGATAGTCCTGAAATGCCCATCATACTCTTCCTCCAACCTTGAGTAGATCAAGATATCATCGATGAACACAACGATGAACTAGTCAAGGTACTCATGGAAAAAAGAGTTCATGATCTCTGTAAACATGACTTTTACATTCATGAAACCGACAGTCATGACCATGAACTCGAAGTTCCCATATGTACACCTAAAAGTAGTCTTTGGGATTTCACCCTCCTTTATCCTCAACAGATGATATCCAAATCGCAGGTCGATCATAGAGAACCAACATGCTCCCTTTAACTGGTTGAAGAGATCATTAATTCTTAGAAGGGGTAATGGTACTTGATCGTCACCAAATTCAGTCTCCAGTAGTCTATGCACATGCTCATACCACTTTTGGACTTCTTCGCGAACAAGACTAGAGCACCCCACAATGACACACTTGGACAGATAAAACCCATCTTCATTAGGTCTTCAACCTGAATCAACAACTCATGCAACTAAGAAGGTGACATTTGATAGGGATCCATCTAAATCAGACGGACAATAGGTTGTAAGTCTATTCAGAACACAATGTCACATCGAGGGGATAGAGTTACATCTTCTTCGATGAAGATATCCATGAACTCATTGAAAACCCTAGGAACTTCCACCTTCTCTGTATCTACTGATTCCACTGACATCTCGGCTAAAAAATATAGAATAGGCTCCACTCACTGGCCTCCCTCCTAACAACTCTGCTTAGCAAAAAAAGCTACACATTGGTCACACATATATGATAACACGACACTTCTCTAAAAGTAGTCGAGAATGAAGTGCACATAAAACAACTCTTTGATGCCTAGGATGACATCATATGGGTGCATCTATAGAAGAAGAAGATCCCAACTGGATAGATGTGGCCCCAACATTAGTCTACATCCTTAAAAACATCAAATAGTCTGGTCTAACCTCTAACTAGCATAATCCACACCAGGGGAATCGGAAGTCTCTCTACATCTTGTCCCAGAGAATGGGATTGGATTGGTGAAACAAAGTATTGTGAATATCCTGAATCAAAAAAAGTATATGAAAGAATACTAAATAGACTAATCATACCTCAAACAATCTCTGGCTCTGCTGGAACTAATACCTCTACACCGTGAAGCTTCCCATGCCTAGCTCCTCTATCTATCTGCTATCGACTGCCTCCCTGAACACACCTTGGTAGAGGTCCCTAAGGAGATTCCTGAGGTCATCCTCATCTGGCATCGTCTTCCCTTAGTGGAGTGGGAGCCTAGTGCTAGAAAGGCATGAATGGGAATTTCTGCTGCAGAGGTGGCCGCAAAACCTTCCCACCACTACTATATGGTCCTCGAAATGGGCACTAGTTTCGAAGATGTCCACTAACCCCACAGACAAATCATCTCGGTCTTGGGCCCATGGGTAAAGGGAGAGGACCAGGAGATTGGAACTAAAACTACTAAGACCAACTTTTTACCGGATGAAACCTAGAAGGCCCTAATGTTGGAGACCTACTACTGAGGGCTTTCCCCTTTGACAAACTCGTCTGCCTCCCCTCTCACAGCACACCTCCAAGTGAGTTCATCCCTTCCACTATCTCAACCTTCCACTCAAACCTCTAATTGTTTCGGTAGAGTGAAAGGAGTAACAACATACAGAAGGGAAGGTTAGAGTGCCTCCTCTAAGTGTCTCATTGGAAACTCCTCATCTAGAAAGTGATCTGGTGAGAATTGTAGGAGATCTTCGAACTTGATCCCTAGTTCCCTTACTAACACACTCCCCCATTTTAGGGAGACTATCTCCTGCCTCTTCTTGGCCTTCATTGTGGAAAAAAGGTATTCTGCCCGGAAATCTTTCTCTAATTCAACCCATGAAACCTTAGTTTTATTACTCTCCCTGAGGTAAAGATTCCACTGCTGACATGATTCTCCATGCATCTAGCTCACTACCAGAGGAACCTAGTACTTTATCATATCCTAGATCAAGTTGAATATAATCACTAGCTCTTCGATCCATCTCTCTATCTCTATGTCTGAGAAGCTACCCTCGTACTTCTCCAAAGTCTGCTAATAGAAGGAATTAAGCATCTTCTACCACTGTCCACCCTCCTCCTCTTGACCATCCCTCTACTGATCAACCAGGTCAACTTGTCAGGCCTCAACTTATCATACCACATAGAGGTGATGTTCAGTGTCATAACTGAAAATGTAAACAAAGAGCACCTATGCCTGAGTAGTGTAAAAAATTAATTTTAAATTTTTTTAACTCTCTAATTATTTTAAATTACAAAAACATCAAATAACCTTGAGAAAACAAGTCATAATGATGCATGTAAATTTTCTAGTGTCTCTACCCTATAATTATTGTAGCCTCACTTGGTCATTCAGTAGGTCTAGAGACCTTGCATAAGATCATGGAGGGACCTAAAATCCCATGTCCTAGCCTGTCTTCCCTAACCTATTTCATGTACCAATATTTCCTAACATTATTTACCTACCATACCATATAGTCCCCACTGTGCCTAACTACGAACTCTATCCTATCTCTCAAACTTCCAAACCTAAAACTCTATCTGATAATATTTTATCACGACCCGCCTTCTTTAAGATAAGGAAAGGAAAAACAAACGGCCAGACCCTTCCTTCTTCAAGATGAAGGATAGATAATGACACATGAGTCCCGCCTTTGATAGGCCCCAGAGTGGTGAATTGCACCATGGGTATAGAATATCATGCAATAATGCAAGGCATTTCCCATTTTATAAGAAAATATCATGAGATAAGATGGTAAATCATAAGAAACTCCAAATACAGAAAGTAAATGTAAATCCAAAATCTATTTCCACATGCATGTTCAAAAGTAAAGTTAATACAATGTAAAACAGTCTCCAAAGGTGACATACAAAAATAAAGGATTCTAAGAAGAAACAATAACTAATCCTAATGCAGGATCTAGTGAAGTCCATCACGATACTTGAAGTCCTCCTAGAAACCTGAAAATAGTTTTATAGATGTAGGTTGAGTATACAAGTATACTTAGTTGGGAAAACTAAAGCAACCCATGCAAAATTAGGGGAACATACTAGTGTCCCTGTGAGAAATAATTAGAACCTCAAAGAACCTACAAAGGAATAGTAACTAGCCCAGCCACACCAAGACACACTCACCAAATAACACAAGACAAGTAAAGTAGTAGTATAAGAACATCGACATTTGGCTACCCCGCAACACTTTCCCAGTGGTTAACTGTTCATACCTAGTGTCTAACGTCTTGACGCTACCACTCTTCCACACTCAATCCCACTTCCACAACGTTCCCACACATGTATGGGCCCCAAACCACACACAACCCCACCCACAGACACCTAGGCCACATCAACCACACCTCTCACCTGAAGATACCTGGGCCTCATCCCAAAGACACTTCGAAAAACAATCATGGCCTGTAGAAACCTAGGCGTATCATATTCAACAAACCCTTGACTAAAGGATGTTGGACTATGGTAAACCTCAAGCCATTATAGCCTTCCCGAATACACTCGACGGGTAAGAACCTAGAAGAGGGTGCGGGGAAGAAAATCAATGACCATCCATCCATACTCCCACCACGATGTTGGTAAAGACACCCTCCCCCAAAAAATTGAGGTGTTTGGAACATAGTTCTCAAAAAGTGTGTGGGTGTTTATCGAAATCACATGGAATTAAAAAATATATATATATATATATAGGTAAGTAAAAACTCATACCCAACCTACGGATCCCCAAATATTCCAACCAACCCATACAGAACCACATTGTTGCTACCCCTATATGAACAACCACACAATAGAAACTACCAAGGCATAACCCAACCCATTTTCATTAAATCAATTTATACTTATTTATTAAGGGATTTACATTAATTATTCTAGCACTACCAAGTAACTACCAACCACCACTATATTAAAAAACAAGAAAAACCAGACTTCCAGTCCCATTACACACTCTTATTCGACAAATGCCAACTATAATTATTTAAAACTATAAATCATAATCCTTATCTCAAAACCCATCCTTACAGCCCTGCTACCAAAAAAATTTCCCAATGCAGTCCCACAACCCAACATCACTTCACATCCACAACAGAAACAATGGTATTTTAGCTGCCTACATGTTCATCCTTTCCATAATCAATCAATCTCTCAAACTGGGATACCAACATACCACTTGTACAATCCCCATGCACAAAGCTCTCAGTAACTACCATTTTAAGAATTCCCCCACTGTACACTCATACCATTCCCTTCTACTATAAATAACTCATTTTTTCACCCTTTTACCCACAACCATTCTCTCAAAAACAACACCACACAACTCACACAAAGTCAAAAAACTCAATATAACACAACACTCAGCCACACCTATAAATAGGATGTGTATATATAAATTCAAATTTAAATAGTATAGGTTCCTTAATTTCACTTAATTATAACTAGGGTGATCACACAATGGTTTTTATCCTAGGTAATCCATTTCAATTAACCAAGTGTATGTGTTTAACAATTTTTATTGTTATGGATGATTATAAAACATCTTGAAAAAAAAACAGAACACCACCTGTTCAATGACTATCATATTAAAAAGGATTTATAGCCACAATAGATCATAATATCAACAAGGATAAAAAAATACAGCAGATGATCAAACATTAATCTACTCTCAACTCATTATTTCATTACCCCATTAGCTTTTGATTATATTTACTTCTTGTTTATTTATCATTTTAAGAAAAGTAATCATCTATTCGTCATAAGGAAACATTAGTACACCCGACCCACATAATAAACAATTAAATTGAGATATAATAAATCCATACTGGATGATAAAAGGATCAAGGTTCCTCATTCCATCAAGAACACGAATCACGTGAACAATATGGAAGGACTCCAAGGAAGCTGAGCAATAGAGGTATAGTAGAGGCACACAACTCATCTAGAGATTAAGGCTCTAGGGAACTAAGAGGAAGTGTAAAATACACAGGGAAGGGAAGATCCTGACTTTGAATAATTAGATCCTATTTTAAAGGAAGAATGGTTTTAAAAGACATTAACGTGGGATTGTGGGAAAGATCACCTAGTTTGGGTATCTCAAATTTTGTGGGACATTTGGATATTTAATGATATAATTAATACCCATTGAAATTCCATTAAAAATTCCCAATGAAGGATTTAAACTCAGTTTATTTCAAATAATACCTAAGAGGGATGAAACTAGAAAACTGGGAAAATAGCATATTAGTCACCGATGAGTGAGTCACTAATGGGTGAGTCCCTGATGTGGGGCCACAGACGGTTGAGATACTGACGCGACCTACTGACACCGACCTACTGATTTTGAGTCAATGGTGCTGAGATACTGACACAATGACCTAACAATGCAACGACCTACCGAAACTTGGACTCGCTGACACTGACGTCATCAACTCACCAACACTGACGCTCTCGACTCACCGATACTGACACCATTGAATCACTGATGCACTGACATTCTGATCCACTATCATGACCACACACTGACATGATGACACACTGTCATGCTGATGCACTAACATGTTTATGGAAAACTGGAAATTTGGAAAAATCTTTAAATGAGCCTTTGTTGCCTCTCATAACACCCTAAACACTAGTTTTTAACAAAGAAATGTTCTGGGAAAATCTAGGTCATTACACTAATGGATTCTTAAGGTTAATTATTTATGGAATGGATTAAGTTGAAAATTTGTGGTTATTATTTATTTTTAGAGATTAATGTATTATATTTATCCAAATTGGATGATTTGTGCTAGCTATTTTTGTTTTAATATATATTTAGAGAAGGAAAGAATTATTTTTAATTATTTTATGGATTATATGATCCATCAAAATATAATTTTAGTTCTTAATTTATGAAAAAATTATCTTGAGTATTCATTTTTTTGAATAAGAGATGAAGTGGAAATCATTAAGGTATAACCAAAAGATGAAATTGTGCTTGAGAAATGGAATGAAATCAGGTAAGAACATTTTCTCATTTTCTCCATAGTGATATCAAATGAACCCATAATCATTAATAAAATGATATAGAATTAAAAATTATCCTTTTACCTTTATTTCTCAGAAATTAATGTTCTCTTAACCCCTCATTGATTTATGGTTTTGTGGTTATTAAATTTCTCATTTAATTTTTTTTATCACTCTCTATTAATCCTTTTATTGTATTTTTCACCTCTATGTATATATTTGTACATCCCACTAATTTTTTAATTATATGGGAACATTATTACATGTTATTTTGGGATACCTTTATCCATCCCACATCCCCCATTTAAATAAGTTTTATTATCCCTCTATACAATGTGGGTTTTTAAAAAAGGTGTCTTAAAATATTAAACCTTTGAAGATCGAGGTAAAATTGAGAGGGAGAAAATTATTTCAAGGGGGTCATGTAACAACATGAAAATTTAGTTTAAAATAATAATATTCTTCATTTATTTCTTAACACTAAACACTGAGCATTAATCTAATTGGGATATATTATTAAAATACTATTATTGAAATGTGATCATCATAACCTATCTATTGAATTTTTAGGTATGAATATGAGTAAAAAAATTAAAAAAACATTACTATAATGTTTGTACTAAATACCAATGTAATTTTTTATACTTTGGAAATAAGAACTTAATTTTTTATGAAGTCATTTTATGCTTCAAAATGCATTTAAAAATTGATTTTAGTGTAATTTATCCATGGAAATTATAATTATTTTTCACCAATTATAGATATTTTATTTTATAAAATGAACATAAATTTTTAATTCTTAATATCAAAATTAACATTGGGTGGAATTTTGAGATTTTTATAAATTTTTTGTTTTTAATGAATTGTGAAAATTGCCAATTTTTCAAAAGGCTCTAAGTTATTTTCATTAAATTATGAAATTTTAATGTCCCATTCTACTTTGGATTTGTTCATAATGAAAAATAATATATATATGATTTATAATATTCTAATTAATTACATTTTAATTAGTAATATTCATGATTTATCAAAGTTGAGTTTTATGCTTAAAAACAAATTTTCACTAAAAACTATTGTTTATTATATTTTATGAATTTAAATTAAAAATTATTTCTCCCACATATATTAATTGAATATTTTAAAATAGAAACAATTTTTGTAATCAAGAGTATTATATTTTGTAAATAAGTCCCTTTTTTACTATAAATTGTAATGGTAGTAAATATTTATCACCTTTATAAGGGTAAAATGGGTAAAACATGGTTAAAAATATGAGATAAGTTCTCAAAATAAACCCAAAACATTACCATATTTCATTTTATTAGATAAATTCAACCATAGATATCCCAAATTCTAATATATGTCATTTTGATGTTATTTTACCTTGATAATGACATTTATGTTATTTTAAGAAAAGAAAATTCAAAAATTTCACTCTCTGGATTTTAATTTATTTTATATGTTCACATAGTAATAGGAATATGTTATGAACAAATATAAAAGCTTATTTTTAAAAATATTTATTTATTTATATTATTTTAATTTATCTTTAATTTTTTCAATAAAATAATTACCTTTAAATCTTACATTATGCTGAAATGGTACTTGTGGAAATAGTAAAAAAATAAAAGTAAATGGTTTTAAAAGCATAAAAAGTAATATTGTTTGAAATAATTATTAATTAAAATAAATTAAATGTTTAATAATAATTTATATTTTATGGTTAAATAGTTTATATTTTAATTATTATTTTATCTTGATTTCGTTAAAGTAAAATTTAATGAAAAATTTCAAAAAATGACACTAATGATATTTTATAAATATATATATATATATTATTAAATTATTTAGAAATCATAAAAACATTTTAGGATTATATGTATGATGAAAAATGTTTCAAATTTGTATCTCATTACCATTTACTAGAAAATTTATACCTTATAAGTAAAATTATAACCCTTTAAAATTAAAAATGTGGTTATCGTGGTTAAGGATATAAATGGTTAATGAGGGGGTTTGAACAAAAATATATGGGTTAAAATTACCTAAATAGTTTCATAAAACTCATTGGTTTATTTTATTTTGGATTTAACTTTATCAACATTGAATATGTGTCTATTTGGATCTATTTGTGCAAGAAAGTGAGTTAATAATATTTTAATATGATGAAAAATTATAAGTGTTCCACTCACCTCAATTTTAAAAGGCACCCCTCCCCTCACTTATTCACACCAATTTAGATATTTAATTAAAAATTACCAAAAAAAATCTATCCCCAAAATCCTAATTCATGTTATTTTGGTTATATTCTTCCTAAAATATTAATGCTAGGGTGTATAATAAGAGATCATGTGGAGGTTTCTCTAAGAGATGGTAATCGTCTTCAATAAGCTCCTCATTTTTTTCTTCATCTTTTACTAACTTCAATTATGTCCTAAAAATTTCAATATAATAACACCAAACTATACCATATACTAGTATTTAATTAATTTAATGTAATAATATGCATCCATCTTCTTATCCATCAATTGGGAAACAAAACCATCACTCATGTGTATAGAAGACTGGCTCACAGCGAACCGATGTTATTTGTTTTCCATCACCACCACACATGGATAGTCATAATTATGGAACTAATAAATAAATATAATTTTATTATGAATATTATTTATTTTGAATATTTAATATATCATTTTATTCCTTACCCATTAACCCATAAAAATTGATAACGTCACTCATTCTTACATACTTCCTACCATCCTCACAAAACATTGTGATTCATTTTCCATGTCCACCTTTCAAGAATGATTCTAGAAATTAATATCATGAATTAATATAATATATATAACATTGATATTTTTTTAATTTATGAAACCATAACCCATTTATAATAATCATAACATCCATGATAAATTGTACATGAGAAAACTAAGCATTTAACACCTGAAACAATGTTAATAAGGAACGACTGTTGATGAAGGGGTAATACGATGTCATAAGTGGATGATATATGATATTATAAATATGAATAAGGTTATTTCAAAAATTAATAACAATATTAAAACCATTAAACATTATGTTAAATCATGTTCAACAAAGTGGAATCATGAGGTACGTGGTATTATAACATAATTTCTTCTCAATAGGTTGTATTACTTCTTCATAATCTTTGATATGATATGATTATATATGAAATATTTCTTGTTTTTATTTTTATTGTCATTTTTTAAACATCATTACATCATATATCAATTCATACATCAATTTTAGGATCATTATAATGGATTTTTTTCCCAATTTTAACTCCATTGAGACATATGTTGCATTGTGCACCTCTTTAATTTGTTTAGTATATATACTACTCATTTCATGTATATAAAAATAATATTTATTTATTTATTTTGATTAATTATTCAATTCATGTTTACACTTTCATGGGGTTATAATTTAAATGTTACCTAAATGGTAATAATTTATTTTATAATCTCATTTTTATGAGATTTATTATATTTTCATTGAAGTAATATTATAATATATCCATCATAAACTCGATAAATTTTTTATATTATAGATATTTAATTATTTTCCATGTTTTCACCTATCTTTTACTATCTTTTTCAACTAAATAATGAAAATAAATGTTTAAAATAGAATCTGATCTTATTTCTCTTTAGATCTGGTATATTTTTATTTTATTTTTGTCATATTTCTCAATATTTTTTACAAGAGTAAATTTTATTTACTCAAATGATTAATTGAGAAAAAAATTTATCATTGAATTTTTATAAGTCTTTATGGGAATCATTAATTTTTTTTTTCTAAAAGGGTCATTTTTTAATTTCTATTTAAAAAGTCAAAATGATTGTTTTATTTTTAATGTATACGGTGTTAACATACATTACCACCACCATAACCATTTTATTCTATTAATATTAATGAAAATATTTTCAAGGGTTTTAAAATTAAAAATCTTTAATGAAATATTATTTTAATGTTTAACTTCAATTTGAATTTTTCTCTAAAATGAATAATTTTATTATAAAACTAATATATCTGATGAATTGGTCATCAAGTTTAATCTATTATTACTTTTTTTAATTAAATTTATCTTAAAACATTCACATTCTTATGATAATATTTCATTATAAATCACATTTCTCTTAAATACCCATATTCTTTGAATTGTAGATATGCTGATTTCTTAAACCATATTCCATTTCTCTATATGGTATTTTATTCTGAAAATTATTTGATCAACTAGGAAATATTATTATTATGTTTCTATTACTGAATATAGATACTTTTTGACAAGTGATATTGTTTATGAATTAAATTAATATTTCATTATATGAGGAATGAATGAGACATGCATTGACATATGGGGCCAAAAATTATTTATCCCCTCAATGCATCGATATATATCTTTAGACCAACCAATGGGAGAAACTTATTAAAAGGGTTTTGAGTGTATACCTACACATTAGTTAAACTATCTTGGTATAAGGAATTATTGATAATGATATCATTATTTTTGTGATCATGATATCCAACTTTATGAATTTCCCTCATTAATAATTCATTTTTTATTATCCATGAGGTTATTTCATTGATATTATACCTAGATGCATTTTGTGATTATGTTATTGATTAAATGATAATGGTTTTTAGTTATTTGACATACCTTATTGATTATTCCTTATTTACTCATGATATATTCCAATTTACATAACCCTTTCTGAGAATTTAATCCCACCTTTATATTTTTACTTTCCCTAGGACATGATATAATAATATATGAATGAATTTGAGAATATTTAATACTGACTTTATATAGGTTTTTATACATTATTTACATTTTCAAATCGGAAGAATGTTTGATTTTGGTTCTTCAATACTACTTAACTAAGCGACACATGGTGATGTGATCCACTATATCTTAGGACAATGTAATGAAGTAAACATAAAATGTAAATTACTAGAGTTTGGGTCTTTACAAAAAGGTCAATGAAGAAAGGAAAAGATTATATGATTACCACAATGTAATTAAACGTTTCTAATGACATGGTGGAAATTACATTGATTGTAGACTCAAAGTTCGCTAATGTTTTATTTTATTTTGGATCATAACACTATGTAATATCTTCCATGTTTTCCAAAAAATATATATATTTCTATAGCACTCTATAAATTAATTATCAATTAAGACATCAATTTAAAAAAATTTACCACAATGATGTGTTAGTCAGTTCCTATTTTGATGGATGGGTGTACCCTATTGGATAATCTAGTTAATACACCTATTTTTTAATTTGATATAATCCTTAGTATTTATTAGATTTCAATGTATAATGGAAATAAATATTTATATTTTATGGAGATTAAAATTCATGATGGTGAGGTGGAATCACTTGTCTTTAGAGGGGAAACATCATCATCAAATTTATTACTAGATCCCCCCCTAATGGTTCTCCTTAAATAAATTCTACAAAGATAAGAAGATCAAGTGAGGAATATGGAAATGGATAATATATAAAGGTTGTAAGATGTACCTATGCTATAAAAATTCATTGATTTTTTTCCAGAGTAATTATCTTGTCATCCAGAAGAGTGTGAAGTTGGGTTCTCCATTGAATCCATTCCTAATGAAATACCTATATCTAAAACTACATATAGAATTGAAGAACCCGAGTTATGCGAGTGAAAGGAATAGTTGTATGAGTTAAGCGATAAGGGATTTATAATACTTATGGTTTCACTATGTGGATACCCTAAATATTTTGAATGGGGATACCCTTATTTTTTTGAAATCTAATGATAGGTATTTGATAAATTTCATATATTATAGGGAGATCAGTGCTACTACTATAAGAAATAAATATCCTTTAACATGCATTGATGACTTATTTGATAAACATCATGTAGCTTGATACTTTTCAAGGATCCATTTTTTATATGGTTATCATTAGTTAAGGGTGATAAAATTTTATATACCATATACAACATTTCATACACTGTATAGACATTACTAGGTTATGGAATTTCCTTTTGGATTAATTAATTAACCATTGGTACTTATAAATATGTTTAAAAAATAATTCAAGTATTAACATTATAAAATTTTAGTGATATTAATTGATGATGTCATGATAAAATCTAAGAGTTATATAGAGAATAAGAGTAATTTGGAGATAATTTGGGAGACCCTCCAAAAAACGAATTATTTGGGATGTATAGTTAGTTTTAATTCTAGATCAATGATTATTATTTTATTAGACATAATATAAACACGTATAAGATATCAATATGATCCTTCATAGGAAAAGTTTGTCAATGAGTGACCTATACTAACAAAATTAACTGAGATCCAAAACCTCTTGGGATTAAAAGGTTAATGTTGGTTTTTTGTTCATGATTTTCCCCAATTATCCTACCAATTAACAATGTTTACATGAAAATTGGGTTAAATTCACATGGGCATGGGATTATAAGGATAGTTTTAATTTTATTAGTAGGATAGTGATTAATGCAATGGTATTAACTCTTCCACATATAATGGAAGGAATTGTGGTATTTAGTGATTCATCAAAGAAGGATTTGGCTCTTTCCTTATATAAAATTATTGAGTGATTTCGTACAAACAAATTCAATTTAAAATCCATGAATATAACTATCTAAATCACGAAATTTGGTTGTAAGCTATAATATTCCCTTTGAAAATATAGTGTCACTACATGTATAGTGAAATATGTGATATATATATATATATATATATAGATTATAATAGTTTGAAGTATATAATCTCCTCAAATAATCTCAACATGAGGGAAATAAGACTGTTAAAGCTACATAATTACTACAAATTCTCTATACACTACCTCCATGGGAAGGATAATAAGAAAGTTGATGCATCAAGTAGGAGGGACCATAATGTTCTAGCTATGATGAGGATGAACAAGGATCCTATATATAGAGGGCTAGTAAATATAGATATATTGATTTTTAGGTTAGGAGATCCATCATTTCTTTTTCAAGAAATTTCTAAACCATAAGTAATATGAAATAGATATATATACCAATAGGTTGAAGAGAACATAAAATGGAATTTAAAGTAGTGAATGATGATAAGTTGATGGACTTCATACATGGAGATTGAGTGAGGATGTTTTGGAAGAGGTTATATTTTCTATCCACATTAGGATGGAAGAGGGAACTTCTATATGAAACATATAGCTCCAATTTCCCTATACACTGAGGTAGCCTAAAGATGTGTAGGGATTTAATAGTAAATTTATGGTGGGAAGATATGTTTTATGAAATCATGAAATATATGTCAAGATGTTTAGTATGCTAGAAGATAATGTCTAAAATAAAACATATTATAGAAGATCCATACAAACCCTTCCTATACCTTTATGGAAGTTAGAAAATGTTACAATAGACATTGTCAATGGACTCTTAGAGACTCCAAAGAAGAAAGATACCATAGGGTCCACCGTTGATAATTTTACTATCTCTACTCATTTCTCACCATTAAGTGAATAGGTATACCTAGAAATCCTTGATCAAATCTATATAAATGAAATCATAGGGATTCAAATATAACCTCTATCAATTGTATATGATTATAATCCCCAGTTTACATCATAATTTTGGGAGATTCATTAAATGTTTCTCGACACCGTGATACATTTAAGAAACTTATATCATCCCCATACTAATGGGATTCTGAAAAAGATAATCTAAAATCTGGAAGACATGATGGGATCATATTCTCTTAATTTCCAAGGTATGTTCGATTAGTATCTACCTTTAGTGGAATTTTTATATAATAATAGCTTCTATTAAAGTATTTAGATGGCACCATATGATAAATTGTATAAGGAGAGGTGTCGTACTCAAGACTGTTGGGATGAAGTAATAGAAATATAGTTTGTTTCCCTAGAGAATTTGGAGGATATTATTGTTAAATTTTTGTATATTTTGTATCATATTAAATCATAAGAGAGAATATAAAAAATCTATGTTGATAATCAAAAGAAATACTTGGAATTATCATGTTGGGGAAAAATTATTCTTGATGTTTTCACCATGTAAGGTATTTGTTAGATTTGGTAAAAATGGGAAGTCAAACCCTATGTACATTGAGAATTTAAATATACTAGAACTAATTATAGCTTTAGCTTATTATTTTATATCCATCCGACCATTAAAAAGTATCTGATTTCTTCAATGTTTTATTATATAGGAAGTTATTTCCATATCTAATACATGTTCTCACATCTAATGTAATATAGTTGGATCCTAACTTATTTTATAATGAATAACCAAGACATATTCTTGACACTAGAGGGAAAGTGTTATAGAATCTTATATCAGGATTAGTAAATGTCCTTTGGTGAAATAAAAAAACAATAAGAGGAAACATGGGATCCTAAAGAGTCTAAGAGTAAGGAATATTAACATTTTTTATTTATTTATATATACCCCAATGTCAAGGATGAATTTTTTAATGGGTAGGTGTGGTGGACTGTAATACCTGATACCCTAATTTAGCAGGTAAACACCATATTGTGGACTATATAATTGCAATGTGACTTTATTAATTACATTACCTCAAAGTTAAATTTTAGAATTTTTGATGTACCAAATTAACCCCAATTTTGAATTCTTCATATCAAAATTTTCATATTATGGGTATTTCAAGTTGTTCTGAAATTTTTATTTTTTAGTAAAAAATAGTTTTTTAGGAATTTTTAATTTGTAAGACATTAAAATTTTTTAAGAAGAACCTTCAAATTAAAAAAACCAATTAAGTAATAAAAAATTAATTTAATGAATATCATTATCCATTTAAAAAAGTACATCAAATTATAAATCATGTGTCTAGAGTTTCTATAACTAATGAAAATTTTACATTAATAAAGAAATATTTTTCATCTTTTTCTTTAAATCGGGAGTTTTCAAGGGAGATTTAGTCATGAATTTCCATGAAATCCTAAAAAAATGATTTTTTTATAATAAATCAATTTAAGTCATTAAAATAATTATCCAAGTGAATTTTATCATATATATAAATTTTAATAACAAAAATATTTTTTAAAAAACTATTTTTATGTGAATAAGTGTGTTTTTCTAAAACATATATTTAACACCATTAAGAATACTATTTTATAAAATTATTTTTAATTTTTAAATTAAAATTTTGAAAATTTTAAAATAGAAAATCTTTAACTTTATCACTAAAATTAATTACCATCATTAGAAATTAATTTACAAGGTAAAAGTAAATTTGGTTAAAAATTTAAAGTTAAAAAGACATAAAATGCACAAAGTTATCTATAAAAGGGGATATTGAGGTGTGTTTCAACCTACAGTCACTATACCCACCATTTTTTTATATTTTATAACCATTAACCCTAGAATAGTAATCATACATTATTGAAAAGGTAAAGGTTATTCTCAAAAATACCCTTCTCCTCACTTAAAAAAGGGTAACATCTCCCCCGCTTCTTGTATCACATTATATTTGAATTTCTATTTGAAATTATGATAAATTTCTCCTCCTATAACCCTCTACTGTGTTCAAAATATTTTGGTGACCACTATTTTTGATAATTCATTCATCTATAAGGAGAATTTAAATGAAAATTCAAGTCCCTCACATGAGTATTATCAACTACTTATCTTTTTTCATTATTATCATCATTAAAAATTATTCTATCCAAGCAAATGTAAGGATATTAGTATCATTTATATAAAATAGTTTTATTATATAAATATTTTCATGAATTTATATTAATCTATCCCAAACATTATGAAAAATAAAATCTTTTTTGTGTGTATGTGTGGACTACTGTAATAATGAGAAACAAAATTAATTTTTCATCACCACCCATAATAGATGGTTTTTAGAATGGTTTAATGGGGAAAAATATTTTTATTATATCACTATGGTTTTGGTATGGAAAATTATAGAACCTATTAATTATATAATAAATAAACCATTATCGTAAACTTAATCATTTAAAATAAGCACGCTAAAAGGAAAATCATTTAATTAAATTAAGTAATATTTTTATATTCACTACTCCTTCATCTAAATAATTTATAATTATGAAATACAATAGTAATAAATAGTAAATTAGATCATTATGATTCTTGTATAATTATATTATAACAAAAACTTCTTATAATCATTTATTAAATCTATATGTAATCATGTTTGGGTCATTTTAATGACCTGCATGAACAACACTATAAACTTATATCATAAATGAATATAAGGAAAAAATTTACACTATAATGTAACATAAATTTAGAAATAATGATTTTTTATTCTGTATGAATTATATAAATATTTAATTCTTTAATTTTGAAACCACCAATTGATCATCAAGAATCAACGAAATATTAGTTTTATCAATTTCATCTTTAAGAAAAATTTATAAAACACTCATTTAATGAACTTGAAACATTATAATTTTTTATAAATCACCCCTAATTGTTAATTTAATGAAATATTATATATTTAATTTGTATAAATATTAATATAGACCCAAATATTATGAAATTATTATAAATGATCAAAACATTAAATGCATAATGTGGTAAATTATAAGAATTCAAGTATATATTGACTATTTATAAATAGTATGAATGAAAATGGATTTGAGTATGGTTTTAAATTAAGTTATTTAGATATAATGTTAGTGATATATGAATTTAAAGTATTTTCATTTATGTCAGGAAAAGACGTAAGGGGTTTTCATCTCAAATTCTTCTTTTTAGGTCATGTTTTGTATTATGCATCTAACTTCCATTATGTGGTGTATAAAATTATTATTTGAGATATTATATCATGAAATTATGTTATTAATTATAATTTACTGTTCAATTTTAATCCTTCACTCGCATTTTATTTTGATTCGATTACTATAAAATCCATTTGTGAGGTTTTTCCATATCAATTTTCATTTATTAGGACACATGTTATATTTAACAGCTATTTTATTTTGTGAGATGCATAAATTTCCATGGAATACTTTTTTCATATTACTCTTGATATTTATGTGTTTTAAATGTATATATTTGTATCCCTCTATCATATTATTTTGATTAAATAGTTACCAAAACCAGTGTATAAATATATATTTTCTATCGGGAAACCCCATATGATGTTTTGGTAAAGTAAAATATGCAATTTACAAGTCAATAAATTTCTCTTAGGATACTAGAATTTGGTTATAAAAATAGAATAGATGAATATATGGGTATTTACCCTAAATATTATTGGTGTTTTATTGAATCAATCATTAATTGGATTTATGATGAGTGGGCCTAAGACCAAACACTAAGAGAGACGCTCCTAGGGGATATAATTTGGAAATTTCACACACTCTTAATCAACCATGATAAAATATTTTTTCAACCATTTCATTCTCCCAAAAAATACAAACTATTAATAAAAATTAACATCTTCAATAAATAACTGAGAACATGGAATGCACCCACTCCCTTATATGTCTTTGATGAGGGTACTTAATTTTACCTTAATGGTAACTCACAGCTTCTAAGTTGATTTAGGGATATTATCCGAGACATACACATAATTATATTGAATGAGAAAGTATTTGAAATATATATTTTTACTTATAGAGATAATATTTTTTTCAGTTAGAGGTTATATAGGGAATGATATGAAAGGTATTGATGAATATTTTGGGGAATGAATTTCATATAATTATGTGACAGGTGGGGATTAGAATAATATATACTCTTAATGCACTGAGAATTCTAATTAGGTAGAATTGGTTGGATTTTGGTGCATACCACATCGCATGATAGGATATTGTATTATCACAAGGACTTGATAGTAAGTTTTGATGTCTCGTTTTATGCATTCCATTAGTGTTAGATCAATGATTTTTTATCCATGTTCTCATTTATTTATATATATATAGGTTTCCCACATTTTCAATTGATTATGGATTCACGTTCTTCATTTATTTATTACATATCACTTATTTCATGCTTATGTTATGAATTATTATAATTTATGATACTCCTTGCTGAGAATTAGATACCACCCTTATTTGTTTTCCTTTTCCTAGGAAACCAAGAAGAGGACTATGTGTAATTTCTATGGATATGATGGAAGGGGTAATAATGTTCTCACAATATGTTCATGTTGTATATTATATTTTTAAATGAATTGTTTGTGTGTATCTAGTATTTCATCACTACTAGTCCATTGAATCCTTTGGAATCTCATGTATTCTAAACTAATAATATAATATAACAACTTTATTTGGGTTTATTGTTCATGTGGGTATAGATTAAGATTCTAAATAAGCATCTTAATAGATCATTGTAAGAAAATCCTCATTTATATGGCCAAGATTGTGATTCTAAAACTATGTGTAGAATGAGTCTTCCAAACTTGATTCATTGTAAAAATATAATGCTTGGTTCCTATAATTTAATATATAATTTTTTTTATTTAAATTCACAATACGATAACATATGTTCTCTTTGTAAATGAAATATCTATTATTTATTGACCTAAAAATAAATCCATCGGTATCAAAGAATGATACCATAATAATGTTTTTGGTAACTTATGGAATATAACAACAATATTTTAAAAATAATACCAACCATACTATCAAAAAATGTGGTATTATCATATACATAATGTAGAAAGTCCCATTCCATTGGTAGCTCAAAGATCCACTTCTCTTATGGAAATTCTCAAGAATCCATTTGGTTCCAACATTTGGATATAAATGTAATAACTATAAGATGTATATAATAGTTAATGTTTTTATATATAATTATTTCCCTAGATAATGAGTACACTAGAATCATCCCCTAGATTCTTTAAATGTGTACAGTTCTTCTTCCAGTGGACTCCCTTGTCACATAAAAAGCATACCCCGTTTTCCCTCATGTAATTAGATATTATTCTTCTTGGAAGGATTTGGGTTAGGATCCTTATACTTGGAATGTTTCTTGGTCCATTTTACTTATTATTTATTTTCCTATTCACCATAATGACCATAGTTTTTCCATTCCCTTTTTCCTTATAAACATGGAGAATTAATTTAATAATCTATGAAAAAAAATTCTCATCATTTTTCTTATCATAACTCATAATGAAACTGATGAATGTATTACGTATTTAGGGTTTAATGAGATCTAGGAAAATATAATCATAGATTGTAAATCCCATAACATACAGGATCTCTATATAGTTATTCATCTTCAATACATCTGGCCCAACTAGCATTAATTCTCCAAAAATGTTTTTCAATAGTGTATACGATATCTCTTATATATCATGTATCACCTTATATTGATATACATAATGAAGGTGGGATATGATGCTATATAAATATGTATCCTCGTGTTACTTTAAGAAAATTCTACTGGAAGAGTTTCATGAAACATTGGACATCGTTGACATCATCCACATTTATCAGGTAGAGATATTATATTCCTCACTAGCCTCTTTAGGAAGTGACTTAGAATCTTGGGTTCTATCTTTGATAATTTTCATTCATATCATAGTATAACATGCAAGAGTCTATACCATTCATGTAAATTAGAGTTGTTGATATGGTTATTCTTCTTAAGTATGGATCATAGTGATTTATTTGATGTTGTGTGACTTGAAATTTATACAATTAATAATCATTACATATTATTACATTATCTTGATTATAAAATTATATAATAATCTTCAATTTATTAGTTTATTAATCTACTAAAATTTTACCAAAACTAAATATCATGATTCCTTAGTTCTATATCATCATGTCTCATGAATATCCTAATGATATGGATCCATGTCACGAACCAGGCCGGGTCGCCATCCGACCCGGCGCCCGACCCGGTCCGCGGAAAGGCCCGAAGGGTGTTCCCGATCCCCACGGGCTGGCACATGTGCCCGGGTATCAAGTTTAACAAGTGGGAACGGTTTTACCCGAAATACAAGACAAAAAGAAAACAACCAACCAGAAAAAAAAACTGAAACTGGAACAGACTACAAAACACCCTTCTAAACTATAAGCAGGTTTAGGTAAACAATTCATCTAAAAACCCAAAATGAACAACAACCGAAAAAGAGAACTAAGCTCCAAAACCAACCTCATGCAACACGAGAAGTTGCATCCCCAAGCTACTAACACCAACCTGCACACGAAGACCAACAGCAACCAGAGCTATCATCGCTAAGCACGACGCACAACCTGGAATACACAAGAAACAAGAATCTACATACACCCAAGGGTGTATGTAGGGTGTGAGCTAAAGGCCCAGTAGGATGCCACCGAGAAAAAGTTCCATGCCAAAACATCAAAAGAAAATTTAAAGTGCTTATTCAAATTTATACTTTCAAAATTCTTTTAAATAAAAGATTTACAAACCAAGTTCCAAAGGAAAACACTGAAAACACTAAAAAGAACTCATTTCACGGACACAATTTTAAAGAGGAAGAGAAAAGTTCATAATGGGCACACACACACACACTCTCTTACACACACACACTCACACACACGTACACACACACACACACGCTAACACCCAAATGGTCCTCCATATGCCGACGGAAGGCACCATGCCATAGAAGGTAGAGCACTATAGGTAAAACCCCTAAGGATCATCTAGCTTGAATGGGACCCTAGAAACCTCGTGTCTTGGTGAAACGTGGCTTAGAAGGCCACGACCCTCAGAAAACGTGGCTTAGAAGGCCACGACCCTCAGAACACGTGGCTTAGAAGGCCACGACCCTCAGATATCATATGTTTAGTTAGTGTTGAAATCGTCAATCCAGCTAAGTGAAACAGGGACGATACCCATCCGGTTCACTAGCGCACTAGTTCTAGTCTGCCCAACTAGATACCCAGGGTTTTCCCTTGTGCTCAAACAAGTTTCACATTCACATAGTCTATTTCTTTCTCATTTTGCAAACCAAACAAGATATTGCACACAAAAGTCACCATTTGCATACCAAAACACTATTTCAAAGACACACGCACACGACATGTCCCATTTTATAAAAAAAACACCACTTTAAAAATGAACGCGTATTCAACTCCTCCAAGACACCATTTTAGCATCATATAAATGTACCAATAAACCATTTGAGTTATTATTTAAATCATTTCAAGAAAAAACAAGAAGACTTTACACCGAAAACAGCTTGGTTTTATATAGAGGTGTCACTTTAGAACTTGATACACGAGGTAACCATATCAAAACTTGTTTTCCATTGTTCAACAATTTTGCATTTAAATTCTCAAAAGTACATCACAAGGAAAACACACCAAAAGTGATTTTTTTTACTTTGAAAATGTCTGTTTAAATACACAACACCTAAAGTGACCTGAAAAAACTTTTCGCACAAATTACTAAACAAAACCAATCATTTATACAACATACGCATATAAACAACAAAAGCAAACTATTTCGAAAACCAAATTTTCATGAGACGAACATGCCAAAACATTATAAACATAGATCGTACCAAGCAACTAATTAATAGAACATATTAAATTATAATAAACAGACAAATTAAATTATCGGAATGATGCAAAGGCATGGAACCACCTACCTCGAACCAAGGTCATGTCAAGCTTTCTAACTCAAGCAGATACTCGCTCGCACGCATTTACTTCCACATGTATATATATATATATCCTTAAACTGATGCACGTGTTCCCCGCGCCATGAGGGAACACGCACAGAGAAGATATATATATATCTATACATATTCATACCTGGGAAAATGCGTGCGCACCATCGAGACCAACCGCAACTCCCTGCGATGGATCCCCGAGACTCAGAACACCACAAATCCCTAAAATAAAATTAATCCAAACAAAGCAATCAAGATACCAATCAAAAACCAACCCTACAAAAAAACACAACGTTCACTTAAAACAATTTATATATTTTTTTAAAACAATTTATCAATAACACTTTAATAACACTTTAATATATATATATATTTTAAAACAATTTATCAATGCAGAAGCATCATAAAAAAATCTCGATGAGAAAACCATAGCGATGCAAATTATATTAAAGAAGACGTCAAAATAATATTCGTCACTTAAACAAGCAAAACATCGCAGACGCAAGCAGACGTAAACCAGAAACCGACTCTGGACCAGATAAAGACCTCAAAGGTCCGCAGACTCAATTTCATATTTTTTTTAACATGGCGTAAATATATATAAAAACGCATAAATATATTCTTACCCAGAAATCAGCGATAAAACATGATCGCGCTCAAACGCGGTTGTCAGAGTGGACCGGCGCGTCACGACACATCACCCGCACAACCTTGAACGTATAAACAAGTCATCTCACTAAACCCGAAACAAATAAACAAAGATAAAAATAAATAAACAAATAAATAAAGTAACTAAAGCAACGAAACAACGTAACCTTCACCTCAGCGCGGAGAAACGCCCAACCGGACGAGCTACGCGGAAGGGGGAAAAGGCCAGAAGAGACGCCAGAGAGGGGTGCGGGTTGGCCGGAACAACACCGAGAGGGTGCGCGCTCGCCAGAAAGATGCCGGCAGGGCGCGATGAACACGGAAATCCCGAAGGTAGGGGCGACGCCGGCTAGGGCAGCGCCGGCAGAGGAAGCGCGGGCAAAAGTGGCACGGGCAGGGGGTCGGACGGCGACCGGAGGCTGCCGGAGGGCGGTGAGGTCGGCCGGAGCGTCTGGCCTGAGCGTGAGAGGAGGGGAAAGAGGTCGAACGGCGAGGCGGCGGGGCCGGACGGCGAGGCGGCGAGGGCTGGACGGCGAGGCGGCAAGGGGGCGGAGTCAGCCGGGAGTTGCAGCGCCAGCAGGGATCGGCGAGCGGAGGGGAGGCTGGAAGTGTGGAGGGGTGCCGACGGGGAGCCGCGAGCGGAGGGGCGCCGGCGGGGAGCGACGAGAGGAGGGGAGGCCGGCGATGTGGAGCTGGGAGGAAGCCGGCGAGGGGGGGGGGCGCTGCGCCGAACGGGGAGGGGGGCTTTGCGCAATGGCAGAAGGAAAAAAAGGGGGTGAGATTAGGGTTTTTTTTATAAATAATCAAAATAATATTAATAATAATAATAATAATAATAATTCTAATAAAATAAAAATAAAAATAATAATAATAAATCATAATTATTATAAACACATACATATATAAAAATATATATAACATATATAAACATAAATGCATGTATACATACATATATATAAACATATATATAACATATATAAACATATGAACTTATAAGAACCCACATATAATCATGTACACGCATAAGCATATAATGTTAAAACATATTTACCTTTGAACATACGTGTATATATACATATATGCTCCCATAAACATAAATACACACACATTATATATATATAATTACACACAATGTTAAAAAATAAACACATACAAACGTAGACATACATATATACACACATATATAAAAATATAAACATACATATACATATATCTACCCACATAACGATAAAATGGGATGACCGTGCGGTATTTTCGCACCGTAAGGTACCCAAGTGGACTGCAAGAAAGCTACACAAACCTGAGCGGGCAGTGCGTCTTAAACGCACGGTATTTGCGCACTATCCCAAAACACAAACTCATCCCATCATTAAAAATTTTTACCGGGACTCACCCGCACTTAGGCAAAAACACCCAACGCCAAGTGGAATAAAATAATTACAATGACTAAAAAAACGGGTGTGACAATCCATATTTCACCTTCTCATAACCCAAACATTGTCTGAAATTTTATTTAATGGTTTTTAGGTATACATGTCTTTATGACTACATTAACTCGCATCTCCATGATCTATTGAGTAGAATCCACATTCCTAAAATCATGGATAAGGATTCAAACAACAATTCCCAATTAATTTCATCAATTCCTACTTGGTTAGGTATTCCTTGATGTGAACTAAGGAATTTTAACCCAAAAACCTAAACTTATATTCCACAATAATTGAAATCACCCTAAATTGGGTAGATAAATCACATTGAAGATTGGTTTTTTATCACTTGTTTACTGGATGTCTATATCCACTTTAAATATATTGATTTGATGTATTATATCTTTTATTCATAAATTGACCATTTTATCTTATAACATTTCTATTAATATTATGTAGATTTTACCTAATTAATTAACCATGTATTAGATGAAATTATGGAAAATTGAATTTACTTTAACTCTAACTTACACGATTTTTAAATCATTAAATTATATAATTTTTATAAAGAATCTATAAATAAATTAAATATGAAACCTGATAGAAAGAAAATAATACATGTTTTATGATAATGTACTTTTCTAATGGTCATTTTATCTAGTAGATGAAAAACTAAAACAGAAACCTAGAGGAGTAACACATTTATCCATAACATGGTTTGTGAAAAAATATTCCACTTATCCCCTATGTATCCCCTATATTGGTTTCACCTAACCTATAAAAATTTAATTTCCCCACTCACCTATGATATCCATTTATTATATAAGATTCAATTACAGGACTGTGTGGGGATCCAAAACATATATTGAGGGGGTTTAAATAAAATAAACTGTGCGTGCATAGAACCTTATATATTGAAAGGAGCAGATGACTTAGATGCTATAAATTTAATTTAACAATAATAAATCAAAATGAATGCAACAACATAAACATGTCAGGTGTAATATTAGGATCACCCACACACATGAAACAAATATAAATTTATAATTTAGCTATAATTTATCTTAATTAATTCATTAATAAAGATAAATTTACCACACATTAATCTGATTAATTATTTTATTATTTTATTAACTTAGATTATAATAATTTCATATATACCATCCAAGAATGGTCGATAATCAATAATTATAATCGAAATAAATAAATTAAAGATATATAAAATTAATAAAGTACAACGTACACTTAGAGGAAATGACATGTACCCATCCAAACTACTTGACATTGTCCTTATACCATGAACTCACTAAGAATACAAAATACATGGTATGATTTATAATTACATGGTGTGTAATATCAATAAATTATGAAAAATCCATATAAATTACATGATATTTAATGTTATTAACACCCATAGAGTACATAATAAGTAAGGAATACACAAAAATTGTTGTTCAAAATTAAACATATCAATTACTTTAATATATAATTAATAATTATATCACAAGGAATGTCTTATCAATAAATGAAACACCTAACACATATAAATAGTTTTAATTATATAATTAATTTTTATCCCTATATTTTATTAATTACCAGAGGTACAATGGGTTACAAAATGTGTACTTGGTATACATGTCAAGTAACATCTTCTATCCTTATCTGTGACACAAGCTTAGGGTTTGGATGGGATTTTCAATCTTAGATTTGAATGAGGTACAAAATGTGTGTTCCAACTATATTCCTTGTGTCTTGGACATTAAACAATATTTCAGTCACAATTTCATTTTATAAATTCAGAACATGTCTAAGATTCTCATGATTTTCACTATAAATACACATGGACTACACAATGTTTATATAAGGTAAATGATGAGTATTCGATCCAAACTTGTGCCATCCTAGCCTAGTCAACAAATGGTCCTCATTTAATTCTTAACACATATATTTATTAGATGAAAACCATAATTTATCAGGGTTAATGTTGGTGAAATTTTAATTTGTACATGATGTGTTCTAATAGGTTAAAAGAACTATTGGGTTGTGTTATCTTTCCCAAACCCTTGGAACCTTATAATAGTGTATTCAAATTGTTATCAGGTTTATTTAACTATTTCCTGGTTATATGAGTGATAATAATAAAATATGAGAATACGAAATGTTTATATTTTTTAAAAAAGTAATCCTAAAATTAAAAATAACACCAAACACATGCCATTAATCAACAATTAATGAAGAATTTTTATTTAATTATGCATACACTATGATAGAACGTGGACGTTTCAAACATATTGTATGAAACTATTGGTCTTAGATAACACATCTTTTATTGTAATTGATGATTAATTTTCGATGTATATTGATATAGTATGTGCCTTCCCAGTCCATTACTTTTTGGGTTCTGGTTTCTGGAGGTGTACTAAAGAGGCTTGTAGGATGTTTGGAGATGTTCACTTGCTAAAGGTTAAAATAATGGGGATTACATGGAATGTAAATGGATTACGTGATGTGAAATTTTCTTTCATGGATTATCTAAGAATTTTCATGGTGTGTAAATATTTTACATATCCTAAAGAAGAGTTTCATAATGTGTAATATTTTAGTGTTGAAAAATATAATAAAATTAAAGAGGCGACATAATATTTGGTGGAAACTAAACCCCAGTTGTTACATGATGTGAAAGGTTATTATGTTCTATGTAATAACGTGATCATGTTTAGTTTTAAAAAATTATTTTCTGGTCGAACCCTCATTCATTTGGCCATGATCTCTTTTTCCACTTATCTTTTGTGAACCCTAGGCACCTTAAGGTGTTATTAGATCCCTACTCATGCCACTTTGATTTATAGATCTCGATGAATGTTCAGTGGCGATCGGTGGTAGATCTATGGAGAGTTTTCTTCCTTCCTTGGTTGGTTTAATTTAATTATTCTTTTGAGGATACATTTTGGTGGTGATTCTTTGGTTTAGGGAGATAATTGTGTTATGTTTATTAGTATTGGGATGTGGTTTAGTTTTATCCTCAATTTTCATGGTATGGTTATGGTTTAGGAGCATTCTTCATTTCCCCACGGTGCGGAAGGATTCATTGAGGTGGGGTTTCCTTTGTTTCTCTATATTGTGAATCATGGGGGAGGGTTTATAATTCAGTTTATCTAATAATTATGGCTATTTCATATTAAATAAAAGATAAATAATATTTTAATTTAATTAAAAGGATCAATGGGGTTGGATTTTCTTGTTTTAACAGCTTCGATATTATTTGTGATTATACTGGCTAAATGCTCTGATAAAAATTGTGGTTATTATTTGATTTGTTTATGGAAGATACATATGATATGGTTGTTTCTTTATTTCTATTTTTTTGTATCACCAAAAAAATAAAATTTTCTAACCATTTATACTTGGTTAATGAATTGGTTTCCCCAGGATTTTGGTTTGTGTGATAACGCCCCAAAGAAAAGTAGTGGAATATGGTAAGTGTTCTTATGAACCTGTAAAATGCTTTATTCTAGTGTGATGTGTGTTTTGTTGTGGTTTTTACATGTGGGGAAAATGTATTTCATGTGGTTTTACAGTGGTACTGTGATGGTAATGATATGATTATGGAGTAGAGCTGCAAAACTGGTTATGCTGAAATGTGTTGCTGGATGTGATTGTGAGTTGGGGGGTTTGTTTTGGTTTTTATGTTGTCTTGGGAAGGATGATTTGAAGAAGGACAATATTGATTTGTTTGGGTAATTATCCTATATTTTCTCCATTAATAACATGTATAAATAATCACCCCATATTTTGGGATTGATATGTGATGTGAAACAGACATGTGTTAAACAAAGAGGTAATGCGGAGGTGTGTTAATTGTTTTGGGCTCTTCACCTTCTAAAATGACTATTTCGATGTTGTTTGTTATGTGTTGTGACCTGGTATTTTCTTGGTAAGTATGTATGGTAAATAAATGAATATTAATTGAATGTTATGGAATGGTAAAATATGTTAAATGACTAAGTGATAAATAAATATTGAAAACGAATTGTGACTTGTGTTCTATTTGTGTGGAGTTATGCATATAGAGGTGGAACAAAAGTGACGATGTTGTGATTTGGTTTTTTTTTAACCTATATTCTGGTATATAGTATTTTATACTAAATATATTTTTATATTCTTGTGATTTCTATATTCACCCCACTCAGGTTTATCAATGTGTGTCGAACACCCACATAGTCACATGGGGGTGTTTTTTCCAACATCTGGTCAGGAGTATGCATGTTTGGGTACCCCACTCTTTTCAAATCCATATTATAGGAGAGGTAGGTATGAAACATTATATGACAAATAAAGGTATGTTAGTGCTTTATATGGTGGTTATGATGGCCAAGGTGTCGTTGGATGAGATGTGATAGCCCAAGTGTTTTCAAGCAAGGTGGTTTGTGCTTTTCTAGGTGTCTTCAGGATGAGATGTGGTGTGCTTTCCCTAGTGTCTTCTGGATGAGACAATATGTGATTTACTGTGAGTCCCAGATGTGTGAGAGGGGTATTTTTTTGAGGCCCAGTTTCGTGAAGGTGGGATGTGTCGTGAGGCTTAGGTGTGTGACGGCAGGATGTGTTGTGAGGCCTAGGTGTGTGTGGGCAGGATGTGTTGTAAGGACGAGGTGTGTGTGGGCGGGATGTGATGTGGTATATATAATGGGTGGTAGCTCCAAGATGTACAATGTTGGGTGAGAGAGGTATACTAGTGTAAAATTGGTGTGGGGTACCCTATTATCAATGTGTTTTACTTTATATTATATTTCTTGACTTGCATTACTTGGTGAGCATGCCTTGGTGAGGTTTGGATGGTTAGTATACCTGTTTAGGTGTTGTTTGGTTATGTTGTTTTCTCATAGGATCATTAGTATGCTTCTTCCACATGTGCATGAGAGAATATTTTTTTCCTAATGAGTATACTTGTATGATCACCATACATATATAAAATAGATTTTGGGTTTATATAAGGATTTTTTGGACAGTGTTGGGCATTACTAGCTCAGACCTTAGGACAACTGTTGTGTCGTTGCCTTAGCTTTTCTTTTGGGTATTCATTTTAGAGAAATCATTGTCTTTGTACCAGTTCTATTTATACATGCATTGTGAGATGGTTTTTGAATTTTCTATATATATATGTGTCTTGGAGTTGTTTTATGGGTGTTTCATTCTATCTCCTGATCTTGTTTCTTATAAAGGGTAATTCCTCCCATATGGTTACATTTGTACACACTTGGTTCTAGTCGACAACCCGAGGCCTATTGAAGGTGGGACTCAGGGGGGTCATTATCTTCGTTTCTTCATTAAAAACCCAGAGGGGTATCTTGGGAGTGAGTGGGACATGGCATATATGATGAAGACCACTATAACCAATTTAATTAATTCAATGTTTAGTTTACATATTAATATTGAAACCAAGAAAGAAGGATTTTCTCAAAAAAATTATAATTAATTTATAAATAGATATATAATTATCTTTCCTTGCACTTATTTTATTATTAATGATGTGGTTGACTAATCTTGTCATATAATCATTGTGTTATAGGATATAATGGTAAAATCCCTCAAGTTGTGATCCACACATACACAAATATCATATAATGTCACTATAGAATTTTTGAGTGCTAGTGTCGTTGATCCATATTACTTAAATCATCCATCGTTAATCACAAAATTAATATATCTATGGAAGAAGTATTATTCTGTTCTCTTGAAGGCTTGAGAGAGTGGAGGTCAGACACTCTATTTCTTCAATATGTTCTTGATAGGTTTCTCTCTTAGGTCATGAGATATTCTCCCAAGTATTGTTGTTCACTCTGAATGTTATATAACTAGGTATTTATAATGTTGGGATAGGTTATTTAATTAAATATAATCACTTAATGAATACATAATTAAATTCGTAATCCCATGTTAGTATTATTATAAATAATAATATATTTTTTACATGTGTAATACATGTTGATAAATAAATATCATTTTTAAAAAATTTAAATTAATATTTACTTAAAAGATATTTAATATATCATTTCCAACTGGACCATTAAATATGGTCAGTTTTTCCTTCACATTATTTACCAAAAATTTAATAATGACTATTTATTTAATAACAAATATGACAATATTACCCATTGATAAATATAATAAATATTATATTCACTAAATCTTATAAAAATGTTGATTATTTTAAAAGTCACGTATTTACTCTTCTGAATAAATCATGTTCAAATATTAGTGACAATAAATACCCAATAAATATTAAACAACAATGATAGATAATATTTATTCTAACTTGAAAATTTTAAAATAGAATACAACTGATATTTCAAATACAAGTTGTGTATGATCCATTAGGCCTCTTTCTCTATGGCATTAGGTATAATCACATAATGTATACAGTCTGCATCAAAAAATACGACATGGAACCTATAGATAAAAAATTTAATGTTTCATTGAAAAAAACCATATATGAATGCTCATTGTTTAATAAAATCGCTTTATCACGATATCTATAATCATGTAGGTTTCATGTTGTTGTTATCAACCCATACAAGTAAAAAATATGTGTTTTACATTATTTTTTCTTTTCTATTTTTAACTTTAGTTTTTAAGGGATATAATTACATGAGATGTAGTAAATATATTATTAACATCCATTATTAATAACTGATTTCAAAAATATTTAAAAAAACAATAGACTTTTGAAATTTTTTATTTGTATAACCAAAATAAAAAGTTTCTTATAATTTCTATTATAAAAAAATTAATGTTATAATACATTTTTGAGGTTGGTTATACAAATAAGTGATGTCCAAAGTTTCCATTTTTTCATTATATTTAAATTTATCCTAATCCCTTAGAATATAATGCAAGGAAGATAAGAAAAAAATTATATATGCAAATAAAAAAAGATTGTAAATATTAAATCATTGACTTCAATTCCATGATTTCAATGCTATTCTTCATCATTTTCCATTGAGTAAATAACTCAAGAGGGAACCGAAATTGATTCTTGGGAGGCTGTTTTGGCATTTAATGATAAAAATCATGTGTAAAATTCATATTTTTACTCAATAAGAATAAGAAATCATCATCACAACAATAAAAATCACAATGTATACAATTTTTGAAATCTAATCATAAAAAAAAATAAGAGAATAAATAGAAATACCATGGAGAAATTATAGAATGAGATACTAGTGAAAGGATGTTATTGATCAAAGTATGAGTAGAACCAAAATATATTAAAATTGAGAATGAAAACTTATATAGTGTTCTTGAAGGAATGTTCTTTGACCTCATAAATTTATAGCAAGACTTTTAATTTTAAAATGCCTGTTTTAATAAAATTAAAACAAAAATTAAATGTAAAGTGGTTTTTTTACATTTAACATTTTTTAAATAGATAACTGATTTTAAAAATATTATCTTTTGTTGTTTTAATGTTATTTATTTTAAATACACAAATTAAAATAATATTTTAACATCAACTATTTAAAAAAATATGTTAGAACGTGATATTTAACATTAATTTTTAATTAAATTATGTTAAAACCCACACCCAAATATATTTTACATCTTATTTTTAATAATAAACAATATAAAACCACATCCAAATGGATTTAATGTTAGTGATATAAATAAATTATGATAAAACCCTATCATGAAAGATATTTTGTTGTACCAATGCTATACGTATGGAGTCTCTTTATCTGATGTTCAAAAAAAGAACCTAAACATAAAATATCATGACATTGAATTTAGTTAAGTTGTTCAATTAACATCAAGATTCTTGAGAAATAAAGATTTTTTAAATAAAAAAAGGTTGAGATCCTTTTACACATTATTAATTTTTGTAATATAACATGTGACACACTCAATGTATCATACTTAACTATGAATATATATCATCATAGTTTTCATCATTACATCAATGTTTGTGACTCATGATATTCATTAAAATTAGATTAAAATTCTAAGAGAAAATGTACATGCCAGTATATAATAACATCTAATGACACATATAAATGTTGATTTTATAATGGCAGATCATGTTACCATAATCTCATGCTTTGAATATTACCAAGGGTGTAAACAATGATAAAGTTTCTCAAAGTCCTTTGACTCTCCAACCATGATAGCCTACATCATTTCCATATAATTAATTAATATCCTCATGCTATAGAACATACATTTAATAATACAATCATAGTGAATTTAGTTTTTCAACAGAGTAATATACTTCTATGACCTTTTAGTGCATTAGTTATTCATATGACATTATCAAATAACACAGCACACATAAAAAATTATTATTTGATATGAACTTTATTAATATTATAAATGATGAATAAATGTAGTCATAAAGTAATAAAAAAATTTCTTCAGGGAACCAACTCCTAAAAATTATTTGGCATGAATTTATTATGCAATTAATAGAAGAAAATAAAGACCAATATTAAGGAAAGGAATAAGTAATATTAACTTCAAAACATCAACAATGGAGTTTGGAGAGTCCATTATCAATCCCCTAAAAGTGGATGATGTTTAATACGATCTACAAATTTTCTATAAATAAAAAAAATTATAAGCCACAAAATTCAATAAATTTATAAAACAAATGAATGTTTTTTCTAAAATATTTTTTTATTCAAAGGGGAAACACCACCTTCACCCCTTTCCTCAATGAGATAAGTTAATGAGATATGGTTATTTTTTCTTAGATTTTTGAAATATATAATTAATGAGATGGATCTTTGAAATGGAATAGGTTGTATAAATGTTGTTCTTGTCCTATTTGGTAACATTAGTTAGATAAGTAACTTTAAATGGTTGAGCCTAATTAGTCAGTTATCTTTGGGAACAAATCTTCAAAAAAATATTATCATTAATATTCAATATTTTAACTCATTTTCCCCAATACATTTTCAAAACAATCTATAGATCCATAGAAGCTTCATCGATCTAGATCATTTCACTTTTATTCTATTACAACTAGTTTACATGGAGATTAATTTCAAAATTAATTTTCCATATTGATTTTATCAACAATAGTTCAGGCTTTCATCTTCAACTCAACATTCATCTTTACAAGATGATACTCAATACTGACATCTTGAAATCCTTTAAATCACCACATAAAAATATTGGTCCATGGATAGAAATTATAATACAATGAAATTAATATATTATCTAACAAATCACAAAATAATAACTCCTCCATGTATCTAAATATAATCAAGGAATAACATCAAGCAATTGGTGTGTTGACTAATTCAACTTCATTCTCAAGTATAACCTTAAAATAGCACTCACATCTTCAAAAAACATAATTATACAATAATATAATACTACAAAACAAATTAAAGTCTTTATTTTCATCCTATATATCAATATTTTGGGTTTCTCAATGAAAATATTATTCACACTATATTGGATTCATCATATCACCCCGACGATCTGATGCGGTTCCTCGGCTTCAAAAATAATGAACTATGGAGCTGATATGGCCAATACGAATTGAATTTTAAATGGATATATTTTTTAAATGAATATAATGATTTATTTTGATGCATTAATGGATTATGGGAAGATATATCTTTTATTTATATATGAAATTTGTGATAAGTGAGTGTTTTTTATCTGAATTCTCATTGCACATGTGGGGGTTGATGATATATATTTAAATTTATATATATATTGATAATATATTATTTATATATAATAAAATATTTTTTTAAGTTTAAGATATAAATATATATATCTTATATTTATTTTAATAATTATACTACAATTACTTTAAATGGATATGTAGTTGTTGGCTGATAAATCGAAGGTGTTCCTCAAGATGTAGTGCACCAAGAGGAGGAAGTGTGCTACTGTGATTGTGGTAACATATGATAACTATTGGAGATGGTAAATATTCAATGTTATGGGATAACTCATTTGTATTACCATATGTGGCACATCATAAAGTAATTAGTGTGAAGTAGAGACAATGTGCTGGGGTTCAAGAAATTGAATCTGGTGGTGAGTAACTTTGAGATATATTCTTCAATGAGTTTCCATGCTATCAGAGTGGGACATGGGAGATATAATTGATATGTCAATGTGAAGTTGTTTTTAAGATTCACTTCATTATCACATAAATTAAAATGGATAGTCATTTTTTATTTTATAGGAATTGATATTTTTCAGAAAAGGTTTATGTTTTGTCATAGTGGTTCATTAAGGAAGTGGCGTTTGTCACAGTAGGGTGATATGTGTCACTAGGAAAGAGAGATTATGGTAGAATATTATAGTGTGATTTTAAAATAAGGTTTTTCTTCTATATAATTATAATTAATGTTTTGGAGTTTAATTTTATTGTGTACTATTGGATTTAAAGTGGAATCATTTGAGTTTACTAGTGGTTTTTTTCATCCATAGCATCGGGGGGTTTCTATGTTAAAAAAATCATGTGAATTGATTTATTTTTTTTACTTTATATCACTCCCATATTTATTTTTTACTTTAAAAATAGTTCACAAGAAAATTTATTATAGGTATTGGGAATATCGCAAAAAATTGTTATCATTTCTAATGGTTCATTTTTTCAACTTGTTATAGAAATTGTGGATTTTTTTTCAATAGGATTGATAGAGAGGTGTGAGGTAGAATAAGGCTTGGAATCCAAATAAAGTTGAGATAAGTGTTTTAGGTCCCAAACCTAATACTTATTCATCAAACAGTTCAACCAATTATGATAGAGAATAAAATTAAAATTTTAGGTGATGTGTTAGCTATGCAAGGGGTGTGAAGTTAGGGGATAAATTTTTCAGTAGGAGCTCAATATTATAAGGTGATCGCTATTATGGGGGAGATCATTTTTTGTTATGGTCATATTTATTAGGTCAGTGTTTATTTTGATGTGATGAATACATTGGTGTTGAGACTTCTTTTATAAGGGGACCTATCAGTATTATATTAGAGTTGAAAAAGGGGATTATCATATTTTCTATAGAGGATGACAGTTGGTGTGATACCAAAATTTTTCTTTCACTCTATATTGGTTGGATTGTATCTTCTATATTTGAAAGATATAGGGGGATATTTTTAGGGTTAATAGAAGTTTAATTTTAATTGGATACGTTTTCTAAATGTAGATAGGTTTTTATTTTGATACAAGTGTGGATTCTTGGGAGATATATCTTTTATAGCTATTTGAGTGTGGGGATTAGAGAGATTATTTTTATTTTAACTCTCACTACCCACATGGGATTTTAATTTAAAAATTTATATATATATATTTTCTAATAAGATGTTATATTTCGGTCATGGGAACCTTTTTTAAGGTTATAAGATAAATTTTATATCTTATCTATAATTTTAAATGGCTAATATGATGGATTTAAATAGATAATTAGTTAGTAGTAGACAGAACAAGGGAGTTACTCATGATATAGCCCATCGATAAGTGGAGTGGTGTTGCTCCATTTTTTGTACCATGTGAAAATCATTGGTGATGGTGAGTGAAGTGTCTACATTGGATTTTTTATGTGATGGGATACCATGTTTATGGTACCATAGAAGCCACAAAAATAAGGAATAGGTGAAAATTAATAGTGATGTGCTAGGGTTTAAATAATTTCATCTTGTGGTGAGAAACGATGAGATATATAATTTAAGTAGTAGGTATTGCATTAAAATGTCCCATGGGTTAATTGATTGATAGATAAAGGTCAATTCAACATAGACGTATTTTAGTAGCATGTCGATAAAAATGTGTGTTCAAATTAATATCTGAGGTAGTGATTTTTTCATAGAATGGTATCATTATGTTATAGTGGATCTTTGAGGTAGTGGACTTTAACATAGTTTAGAAGAATTTTTACTAGGATAGACAAACAACATAGTAAAATCATGGTTTTATTTTTACATGGGTTTTTTCTATGACAATATTATAATTCATGTTTTTGAATTTACATGGATTTTTTACTCTCTGATTTTAGTGAAATTTTTTGGATTTACCTAATGGGTTATTAATCATCCTCATCAGAGTGATTTTCCAAATTTAAAAAACATGTGTACTAATTTATTTATTCTACTCTATATCAAATCTATATTTCATTGGGTTTCTGAAAAATACTTTTCAAGAAATTTTCTTCTTGAGATATGGTATCCTCCCACCATGATCTACAATTATGCTACACTATACCTATATAAACAACCAGTGATTCATAATTTTCCTATCCAACTAATATCAAACCCTAATTTTCTAATTTATTTTAGTTGAAAATCATTCAAAGTTATCAATGTTATCAATAAACTTCCATCTTAGCATAGGTTTTAATCAAATGTCTATCAATGATCCTTCTTTATCGACATATCTTACACTTATTGGGGAAACAAAATCCACTTTATAAATTATAATATAGAAAATCAATCATCTCTGACTATTAATATACCATGTACACCTACCATATCACTTTGACAAGAACCCTCATGTATCGGTATGTTATCCCCATCCTACCACTTGTATTTATCTTTTCATTTTTACTTAGAATTTAGTTCAGTGAAGATTTATTTGAATGAATTTATGCTTGAATCCATTGATTCATTCTCGGATTCACAACTTCTATTAATCTTATGATAGAACCTTTATATTCTATTTACTCTTATGTACCAAGGGGTTAGTTTTATATTCCTCTATCTCCCATGAATTTAGTATTATTCTCAAATCACATGGTTTTTATTTTAAACATTCATCCAAAGGAAAACAGTTCATTTTTTATATCCCTATAATTATAATGATTTCATTGAGAAACTAGTCAATTGTGTGGAACAATTTTGAAAAAAATCTCATTACATAATCTCAGAGGATTAGTATCAGCATTTGATCTCACCCCAACCCCACACATACATAGAGGATTCCAATTAGTAATCTGATTACATCAACCTCCAAAAAAATTTGGACCTCCAACCATTCACCAGAATGACCACAAAACTCCTACATAAATACTCAAAGCGACTGACTACTCCTAGTAAACTGATTCCATCACCATTCTCCCCGATACCCATCACTAATATGATCAAACTTCTATTGAACTCATCATATCCATTAGAAATTACTATTTATTAATATATAAAATGTTGAAGTCACATTTCCTCCCCTATCATCTAGTAAAATGGATCTCAAATATACATTGAAATTAATATGATGACATTAAGAGTCTTAAAAATCCTTATAATATTCCAATTGAGAACTAATTCGTGATTTATCACTAGGAAAAATCTAACACTTTGGCAGATCCCTTCACAACCTTATATTATAATATGTAGAGTTATCTCTACCACTATATGGTCACCAAAATCCAACTGGGAGACAATACTACCTTATATTTACCCAGATCGATTCCTTAATGAAATATCTCCCTTTATTTACCTTCCACCAATGATTTATATCTCTAAAATATCATTCCATTATAGTTGAAGAATGTAATGGTAATTTAGGTTGATATGTTTAGTGCCCAAATAAAATACAGGATTCCTCACCAAGTGAATATAGTTCTGACTATTGTAGTCTAGTATCCCACACTCTTGTCCCTTACTATGATCTAACAGAATACACCGCAACCTTACTATTTAATTCACTACTTTAATTGAAAAAACATATTCATATTTTGTTGTTGAGAGAAGAGATGTTGACTATAATATTTATATCTATCTGATTTTCATTCAACTAAATGTAAAAAAAATCCCATTTTACTTTTTTAAGTATTAGAATCACCCCCAAATCAACTTCCCCATTACTTTATGATGGTTTAGACAACCCAAAACATAATGAAATTTCTTTCACTGATCTAAGATATATGATTTTCTACTTCAGTAAATCCTAATATTCATTCATCAAATTTAACCTATATCGACTGATTTACCCCACTAAAAATACAATGCCATAGTGAGTGTAATTAATTTCGTACATTAATCCTTTTAATATCAAAGAAAATAAAACCAATTCCATGCATCTAACATCATTTTCTATTTGTATACTTTCCCCATCGATAACATAATGTGTTTGAATAGGGGATTTGAAACATAAATATATCTGGTTATTGCAAACTACTCAGTGAACATCTGGATGAAATCCCTTTGAGATAACACTAAATTCCTATTTCATGTATTTATTTCAACCATCATTCCATGAATCTTATTTTCAATACTAAGATCCTTCATTTTAATAGTTTCAAAAAACTCACACTTTAGACTCTTGGATCCCTCTAATGCATTGTCCCACCCACCAAAATCATACCATTAACATATAAGATATTTATTATAACAAAAATATCCATACTCACCTTTTAATAGAAACATTGATATATATTTTATTTCATGAAACCTTATTCAACTATAAGTGAACATAATTTCTTATCCCATTGGTGGTGTTCTTCTTTCAATCCTTATTAACCATTATTAAGATTATATATCATGACTATATTTAGATTAAATCTTCATTTTAATTAATTCCCCCAAATCAACAGGAATAAACATAGTATTTACATCCAATTGTTATAAGCACCAATCATTTATAGAAACCATACTAAAAATATTTGGATGGAAGTGTGTTTTACTATCAATGAGAATATCCTAGAGGAGTCCTCTTCTTATTTCTATTTAAAACCATTCATCACCAACCTAGATGTATACATTTTTCATCCACCGACTTCATCCATTAATAAAAAACCCATTTGTTATCAAGTGAAATTATACCTAATTACAGTCCCATTAACGCATAGTATTCATTTGAATATAATGAATCCATTTCCTTTTCCATAAATAACTTGTAATTATATAAATCATTGAGTGACTCTACTTCTATTAGGTTTCTAGGTTATCACATATCCTTTATAGGTAGATAGGGAAAGTAATTTTCATATTTTTCTACTTGACTTGTGACTTTGGAGGACCTCAAAAATAATTTTTTTATTTTGTTTCTTTTGGTGAGACACCTTCAGTGACATGTAATTTTAGTGTTTGAAATTTTGAAGCTTTACCTTATGCATCATTAGACACTAAAAATTTTGGTATATATTCAACTTTTTTATTTTGTGGAAACTAATATAATTAAATGAATTCATCAGAACTGGATAACATTCAATTATCTCATCCATATTAGCATAATTATGACCTATTCTATATTTACCCTCAACTATATCCTCTAAAAAAATTAGATCATATAATAAAATCTAATTAAAATGAATATTTTGAGAATTTATAATGTTCTGATGATTTTAATCTTAGAGCATAAACCAAAAGTTCTAATTTTCGTATCCCAAAAACAAACAAATCTGGGATTCTTCCTCTTGTTTAACCATCCCTCTAGTGTAAATATGAATATAATATAAAAATTAAAGAACCTATATATGATTAATTTCAATAGGTTTACTAAACCATAACTTCTCTGAAATCTCTTATCCTATTTTTGTTAATGACTTATAGATGTTTAAGTAAGCATCAAATTATAGAGATTCTAAGTAAATTCATTTAGACGTACCAAAATTCAGACCAATGTTATGTGCCTTCTCAATTAGTATTACATTCATCTGTTCAACCACACAATTTTTTTATACCTAGTATAGTTTTATCACACCTGATTCCATTCATCATGAAGTACTTCATTAATTCCATTCATCATTATTCATTATAATTATTTGACATAATATATTTCATCCTTCTTCAAGTCTCTTATTAGAACTCGATTTTTTTATGAGGAGGTGATCTTTTAATTTTAAGTCTAATTCTTTGGTTTTGATCTTATATGAATTCCAAGTAAGTATATATAATAAAAAATGGTGTTATGGGATTTTTTTAAGCTTGGAACCTTGAATAATGGAAGAAATAGCTGGGACGAATAGTAATTAGAAACCGTGTTGCCCACTCTACGTGGTTTATCCTAATAGAACAAGGTGCTTCATTAAGATGAAGTGGGACACACAGTATTCCATAAATATATGACCCAAGACATGTGGTTGTGTGACATGTATTATACATGAGATTGAGGGGTTTCACATGGGTTTCGTATGGTTAGTTCAACCAAGAACCTAGCCCATGGGAGGGGTCTCTTAAGGCAGTTCATGGAACATGGTTGGTGCATGGTCTGTGTCATGAACCAGCCTGAGTACACTGGTAACCTGATAACTGAGCCAAATCTGACATGGATTGAAGAGAATTCCTAATCCCCATGGGTTGGAGACTAGCACCAGATATCAAAAAACATACAAGTGGGAATGAATTTTCTAAAAAAAGTAGAAGTAAAAGAGGTAAGATAGTATGCATAACAAAAGAAAGCTCTACTGGGAGTAAATTAATAGAATACAAAAAGGAATAAAAATACCAAAGTATTGCAACCCAAGTACTAAAATGGGAAAACAACTCCAATGTCCCTAAGGATACATCTCACCAAGTACAAAGCTCAATATATGGATCCACCTCCAAGAGATTCCTTCCCTTTGCTCAAAACTAGAAGAATAAAGTCTAAAAACACCCAAAAGAAAAAGTATGATGTGAGCCTAATACCAATAAGATACTACCAAATATTCCATAATAGATTCCAACAATATATTAACCAAATGAATTATTTCAGTTAATAAAGATAAACACCTTTTGAATTTTAAAGAACAATCAAACAAATCATGCTATACAGTTCAAATGATGGAAAATACATTAAGCATGGGATTTACATTACAAGTGAAGTAATATTTCTAAAACAATGGATTAAATAAAAAAATTATATAAAAAATTTATATAAAATTAGAACGGGAATGTAAAATATTTTTATCAACATTTTTGTAAATTGATATCTCATATATAAATAAATAATGAGCAACATGGTCATCTAATAAGTACGTACAATAGTGTTAACCATCTATAGGATTACTTACTCTCTAAGTAATCAAAAAAAATGAGTATACTCATGTCCCCTTGACACTGGCCAAAGGTGACTCGTCACCCTCCCATCGGGTATGTGACCCACTGTAGGTATATTTTAGAACGTTATAATAGCGTAGAGTGTATCCAAATAAGTCACAAACTACCTAAGGCTTCCAAGTTCTTTTACATGATGGGAAAATTATTTTAAGACTACTTAAAATATAATAAATTCCATTCTTCCATTTTAAAAAGGCTAATTTCTTTCCATTTAAAACCAAAATGGGGTTTAATAAAAAAAACATACACTTTCTACAAGATAAAACCATTGGGTTTCTATAAAATTATTTTTAATCCATTTTCACAAGTTCTATATCCATTCAAAACAAATTCCATCTTTTTCAAAATTCATTTCCACAATTAAATTTTACAATTTAATTGAAAACTTTTCCATCAAATCCACAATTAAAATTCAAAAAATCAAATCTTTAAATTTCCATAAACATGCCCCAATTCAATAGAATTGGCGGTTTTCCAAATTTTTGTGCCAAAACCATTTCAAATCTCTCAGTTCATTGGAATTGGGATTTATTAATTTAATTGAAAGAAAATTTCAGAAATTTAATTTAAATAAACAATTGAAATAAATCAAGCAATACAAGGATAATAAACTCGGCTAATTAAGAGGGAACCACCTACCTCAAGGTCGCTGACGCCAGCGACAATGATAAACCATCCTATGTGGTTCAACACACCTTCTCATGGCCTTATTATCTTAATCATCGACACACCTAATCTCGATGTTCATCAAGAGTTTCTAGAACAAATACTAGTTATTTTATTTTAAAAAGAAATAAAATAACCCGTGTGATGATAAATTCTTTCCCCTAGAAAATTTCCAATATTACAGATTAAGATATTACATGCGAAAATATTTAATCTCTTTTTCATAATTTCATGTTATTGATTAAAATATTTTATGTGATAATATGATAAACATCATTTGATAATTTATTTTAAAATTTTGTTTTGATAATATGGTGGGATTATCACTGATAATTCTATGATATTATCATTTAAAATTTTTGATAATTATCCTTTTATAAAACACGTAATTATCCCATAATAATTTCAATAATCCACATTATGTGATAATTAACTTATATTTATCCTTTAATAATTTATATAATTATATTCTAATAATTATTCCATTATAAATTATAATTTTTTAATTATATTATGGTAATTGGTTTCCATAATTATCCTTTGATAACTTGGTAAAATTATACTTTATTAATTCATAACAACTATCTCATATAATTCACATAATAATCCTTTCACAATTTTGATAATCATTGTCATGTGACAAGTCTCTTATAATTATTCTTTGACTATTCTACAATTATTTTTTAATAATTTCTTTTACAATTTATCCGTCTATAATTATTTTATGATACTTTTTTACAAATTATCAATTTATAATTTAGAATTTATCCTTTGATAATTTATTTTCATAGATCCATTGAAATGAAAAAACTAGGATCGTTGAATACCTTGGTTCCTTCAAAACAAAAATATTTTTTTCTTATGCATGTGGAGATGAATTCAACAGCATCGAAGATGCTTTTTTCCGATCAACAGAAAAACGTTATAGAAGAGGGAAGATATAATGAGTAATAAAAAATGAAACAAAAACAAAAATAAACACTATCTATGCTACATATAGGAGGCCCCCACCTATCCAATTCATGAGAAGTAGATCAAACGCCAAGAATCGAGGTCTTGTGATCGCACCAAAGGAAGATTTGGATTTCTTGAACCTTGATAAGATCGATCAACAGAAGAATAACTAACAAGTTTGGATATTTAAAAAAATACCCAAAATTCATATGTGACTGGGAATTAAGAACCCCCATTCAAGACAATTTTTGACCCAAATCAATGTAGAGTTGTTAAATGCATCATATTAATGCGTTGCAATAGAAACCGTTAAGAATGATCAAGAAACAGTTGATTTTGAAAACATTAATCATCAAAAATGGTGGGTTAGAGTTTTAGGAAGATGAGTGAAAAGTTCACTCTAAATTTATTAATTAAATTAATAATTAAATCAAAATAACAGAGTTAATTATTTAATATATTTATTAAATAACATAAAAATTGCAAGCGACTTGACCAAACTCTCATTTCTCATGACAGTTATACCCTTCATAGGGTAAACACCTCATTCTAGACCCAACGGTGGTCTCAAATAATTCATACGATGCTCCGTTTGAGAGATATTGATTATTTATTATTCAAAAATCAGAATAAATAATTGATTAAAAATAAAAAATCTTTTATCATGAGAGATTCATCCAATAATCCGACAATTACAAATATTATACCCTGTCTACGATAAACCCATTATTTTGGAACCATCAATTGTCTTGAATTACCATACAACACACCATTTGGGAGATATTTAATTATTTTTAATAAAATAATATTTTAAATATTATTTAATAACTTTATCTCATGAGTGAGACATCCAAATTTCTAGAGTCATTGAATTTTATACCCCTACTAGGGTAAAAACTACATTTTAGACATAATAGTGGTCTCATATTTATCATATGCCACTTCTTTTTGGAGATATTAAATTATTTTGAATAAATTATGTCAGTTTAAAATAATTTATTTTAAAAAATATTACATCTTCACTGAGGATTTTCCATCTTCGAAATCTCACACGAACTCAATTTCAAACACCAAAAATATTCAATTGAATATTCCAAGATGTTAACTAGAATATAAGGCCTTTAACACGTTCATCTTTTTTTATGATAAATCATTTTCCCACTTAAGATTTTAATAATTTAACTCAAAAGGGTTTAGAAATACCTAAAAAATAGTAATGTGAAGTTACAACCTCCCCACCATGGGAAATTTCTATCCCCCAAAATCCTTCAAAGAAGACTCCACATGAAAAAGATGAGGCCACTATTCTCTCATTTTGCCTCCCTCTCCTAGGTCTCATGAGAACCATAATCATGATGTCATAGAACACAGACTAAAGGTATCACCCTCCCTTGAAGTACCTTAGCCTCAGAGTCAAAAACCAGGATTGGTCATTCAGTCATAGATAAATCAGGTTCAATCTCAAGATCACTCCAACTCAAAACATGTGATAGATCAGAGATATACATTCGCAGCTGTGATACATGGAACACATTATGTATCGAAATCAGCTGCAGTGGTAGTGTGAAATAATATAATACTTTCCCCACCTTCTAAACCACCTAAAAAGGTCCCAAAAAATTAGGATCAAGCTTCCCTTACCTCCTAAGTTGTTGATGACCCAACTGGGGTGAAACCTTCAAGAATACCATGTCACCAACTGAAAATTTTGAAGGCCCATGGCAATGATCAACATAAGGCTTATACCAGCTCTGTGTTGTGAATATTCTCTAATGAATCAACGGAATCTTTTCAGTCATCTCTTAGACCAAACTCGGGTCAACCAAAGAACTTTTAGTAATCTCCAACCAACATAACAGATATTTACAAGGGTGACTATATAAGGCCTCAAAAGGATCCATTATGATCACATATTGGTAAATTTGGTTATAAGAAGACACAAATTTCCCCAAATGATCATCCCAAGACCCACCAAAGTTGAGAACACATGTGGGAAGCATATCCTTAATAAGATTGTCCAACTGGGACTTCAACTCTTTTAGTTTATCTAGTGCTATGTAGTAAGAGGGAATTGAAACCGGTTGAGTATCGAGAATCAAGTCAATGGAAAACTCAACCTCTCTTACTGTAATTAAAATAGAAAAGTTAGAAGGAAACATGATAGGAAACTTGATGAAAACTATAGGGAGATCACCACTCATTGAATATCACTCCAGATCAAAATAAAACACTTATATAACTTTCCCTAACTCTGAATAAAATTTATGGCAGAACATGACCTTGGGTCCCATTATCCTTGAAATAGAAGAGGTACACCATTGGGTGTAGTAAGGTAAAACCATTGAAGATAACAATCAATCTAAGATTTATTGGAAATGAATTGAGTACTAGAATACTCCAAGAAAGATCAACATATGATAGAGAGAAGACAAAAATGGGACTACGAAGACCCTTCTCTCTCTTCAAACCAAGGGGTGTAGTAATATATATTGCACAAGATAGTTTCTCCATAGGAAGGTAAAGTAGATTACTGATACATGTTGAAATAAACAAGTGAGATTCACCAGTGTAAAATAAAGGAGTCATTAATGAAAAAGATATATAAATGGTACCTCTCACAGCCATTGGGGTGTATTAGATTCCTCTAGAGACTAATCCACTATTTGAAAAAGCTTCATTCCACATACCTATGGCTAGAACCCTTTTGTACTTGAATAATTTTATTGAATCATAGTTTTAGGAGGTGGTGATGATTGTGTTCCACTATGAGGAGTGAAAATTTTGTGGTAAAACTTATACAAGTGTCCAAAACATCCAAAAGAGCTACAATTCATGGGTGCCTTAGTGAAAATCCTCTTGGAATGTCTTAGTTTTCCACACTGATATAAAATAAATGAACTTCCTCTTGGTGATGTATGAGGTCTGAAATAATTGTTTCATCGAGAACATCCATGAGAATCATTATGCTTCCATTTTCCCTTGAAGGAACACATTCTTCCACTGGGATAAGAACGACCTCCTCTCAACCTAGACTTCCCAACAAGGTCCATCTCAACCATCATTTCCCTATCTATAATATTCATATATGTGGTAAGATTTATCATGAAAACCTAAGAATGAATATCTGATTGAAGCCTTAAATCGAACCATCAATCCTTCATCCTCTCATTAGACACAATCACGGGGTGAAACAACACCAACTAATTAAAGAAATTTGAATATTCAGTCACAGTTATGTCATCCTACTCAAGCTTGAAAAACTCTATAGCCTTAGTCAATACCATTGAATCTGGGTAGAACTGATCAGTGAAAAGAACCTTTAATTATTTCAATGCTAATCCTTCATGTTTCTTTACCACCACCATTGTGTCCCACCATCTCCTACACAGTCCTTATATCATAAAGATGTCACACTTTACTTTGATCTTTTATAGTGTCTCTAAGAACTCAAACAAACATTCTATCCATCCCAACCACTCCTTAATGTGTTGAGGATCTGTGGAGCCTCTTAAAAACTGGTGGTTTATGGCGAAGGAATACTTGATAATTATTTCAATGAGCATCCCCCTATGGTTCCACAACTGGAGGCAAAATGGGTACTAGAGGTGATGCATGTCGCAGAGCTTAGATAGTGTGCACAATCACCTCAACTAGACTCAGGTCAACTAGACCATTTTCTCATTGAGGTTCAGCAGTGGCCTCTTCCTAGATCCAATTAACATGCCTTCTCAGAGGCATTATGTTACACAACATTAGAATATGACAAGGAAGATGTTAAATAATGCTCGTATAGAGCAACGAGGGAAACATGATCCCAATTGGTATAATAGAAAAGATTTTTATTTCACCTTATCTAAATAAAAATAGAGAAAAGACTAAAACTAATCCACAATATGTATTTCCCTAACCACCACTAGAAAACTGAAGGTTCATTGTGGTAAGAGATGTCTAGACACTCATTTTCAACTACTGCCTATGTCTAGAAAAGATTTCAAAATGAATACTGACTTCAATATAAAAGATTATCCTCCCTCATATACCATTTTGTCACAAACCAGCTCGGGTACCCAAGTAACCTGATAAATGAACCGAACCTGACATGTCCTGAAGGGTGTTCCCAATCCCTATGGGTTGGTTACTAGCACATAGTGTCATAAAATATGTAAGTGGGACTGAATTTTCCACAAAACATAGTGGAAGTAAAAGAGATAAGCCAGTATGCATAACAAAACGAAGATCCACTCGGAGTAAATTACTAGAATACAATAAGGAAAAAATCCCAAAGTACAATAACCCAAGTTCCAAAATAGAAATACATCCCCAATGTCCCTAAGGACACAACACACTAACTCCAAAGCTCAACAGCTTCATACACCTTCAAGAGACTGATTTTCTTTTCTCAAACCTAGTCATAGAATGTCTATAAACACCTGAAGGCAAAAGTAGGGTGTGAGCGTAATCCTAGTAAGATACCACAAAAGATTCCATAACAGATTCCAATAATATATTAACCAAAGTAATTCTTTCATATTTTAAAGACAAAGAGGTCTTAAATTTCAAAGAATAATTAAAAAAATAATGATATATAGTTCAAATGATAGAAAATACTTCAAGAACATGCTTTAATTTACAATTGATAGAATATTTTTATTACAATGGATTAAATAAAACATTTTATATAGAAAAATATATAAAATCATAAGGGGCCTATAAACAGTCTTATCAATATTGGAATACATTTATATCTCATATATAAATAAACAAGCGAGTAACATGGTCATATTCCAAGTAGGTATGATATTATAACCAGGTATATGATTATGCACTCTCTAAGTGATAAGAAATGAGTATACTAACATCCCCCTTGACACTGGCTAGGGGAGATTCGTCACTCTCCCATCTAGGATGTGACCAACCACATGTATTTTTTAAAAAATTGTAATTGCATAGATTGTATCCAAATAAATCACCAACTACCTAAGGCTTGCATGTGCTCTTACCTGATTGGAAACTTATTTTATGACTGCTTAAAATACAAGAAATATCATTCTTCCATTTCAAAAATACCAATTTTTTTCTATTTAAAATCAAAAGAAGTTTTAATAAAAAAAACATACCTTTTCTATAAGATAAAACCACTGGGTTTTTATCAAATAATTTTAATCCATTTTCACAAGTTTAAAATCTATTCAAAACCAATTCCATATTTTTTCTAATTCATTTCCACAATTAAATTCATCAATTTAATTTAAAATATTTCCAAAAAACAATATAAATTTAAGTATTTAAATTATCCAATTTCCATAAACACAACCTAATTCAATGGAATTGGGGGTTTTCCAAATTGCCATTCCAAAACTGTTTCAAATCTCCCAGTTCACTAGAATTTGGTTTTATTAATTTAATTGAAATAAAATTTGAGCAATTGAATTTAAATAAACAATTGAATTAATCATTAAATAAAAGGATAATAAATTTGGCTAATTAGGATGGAACCACCTACCTCAAGGTCACCGATGTCAGTGACAATGATAAACCACCATGTGTGGTTCAATACACCTCCTCACATCCTTTTTATTGTAAGAGTTGACACAACTCTGCACAATATTTGTTAAGGTTTCCTAGAACCAATAACATCTATTTTATTTCAAAATGAAATAAAATAATAATTGTGATGATACATTCTTTCTCCTGGATGATTTCCAAAATTACCGATTAAAATATTGCATGTGATAATATTTTTTCTCTCATGGATAATTTCAAATTATTGATTAAAATATTACATGTGATAATATGATAAACAACATTTGATAATTTTTATTAATTTTTATTTTTTTAATATTGTGGGATTATCATTAATAATTCTATGATATTATCTTTTTAAAATTATGATAATTATATTTAGATTAAACATGTAATTATCGCATGATAATATCGATAATCTACATCATGTGATAATTACCTTATAATTATCATTTAATCAGTTGTATAATTATATTATAATAATTATTCCTTTACAAATTATCATTTCTAATTATCTTATGATAATTGGTTTCCACAATTATCCTTTTATAATTTATTGTAATTATCGTTTAATAATTCTTAACAATTATCTCCAATAATTCACGTAATAATATTTTGACAATTTTGATAATATTTTTCACGTAAAAATTATATAATAATTATCCTTGAAAAATTGTATAATTATTTTCTAATAATTTATTTTACAATTTATCCATCTATAATTATTTTAAGATAATTTTTCAAAAATTATAGATTTATAATTTAAAATTTATCCTTTGCTAATTTATTTTCAAAGATCCATTAAAATGTAAAAAATCAGATCAAGGAATACCTTGTTGCCTTCAAAAAAATATTATTTTTCTTCTGCTCATCAAGACGAATTCAACGGTACTGAAGGCGTGTAATTCTGATCAATAATGAAAAAATTTATATAATATAGAAGACTGAATGAGTAATAAAAAAAAGAAAAAAGAAAAAGAAACACCATATGTGTAAAGGAGGCCCCCCACCTATTTGTTTCTTTAGAATGAGTTCAAACACAAAGAATCGAGGCCTTGTGATCACACCAAAGAATGATTGGGGTTCCTTGGACATCACCCTGATCAAACAACCGAAGAATAACCAAGATGTTTGGTGATTTAAAAAATACCCAAAATGCATATGTGGTTGGGAATTAAGAACACCAATTCAATACCATTTTGACCAAACAAATCAATGTAGAGTTGTTAAATTTATCGTATTAATACATTTCCATAGAAATCGTTAAACCTGATCAAGAAATAGATGAGTTTGAAAACATGAAGCGTCAAAAAATGGGGGGTTACAGTTTGGGGAAGATGAGTGAATAGTGAAATCTGAATTTATTAATTAAATTAATAATTAAATCAAAATAATAAAGTTAATTATTTAATATAGTTATTAAATAACATAAAAATTGAAAGCGACCTGAGCGAACCCCCATTTCTCATGAAATTTATACTCTATCTAGGGTAAAAATCTCATTTTGGACCCAACGGTCATCTCATATTTTTTATATGATTCACCATTTGAGAGAAAATAATTTATTATTTAAAACCAAGAATAAATAATTAATTAAAAATAAAAAGGTTTTCATCACAATCGATCCATCCAAACGTTCGATGCTTACGAATGTTATACCCCATCTAGGGTAAACCCATCATTCCGGGCCCATCAGTGGTCTTAGATTTCCCATACAGACCATCCATTTTGGTTATGTTTATTAATTATGCCTTGATTGCCTATTTTGATATTAAATGGGACACTGTTTGGTTGGGTTTACTTGACCATTAATAAAGGTAAGTGTTTCTTTATAACTAATCAATATTTAATAGTATGTTATAGAATATATATATATATATATATATATATATATCACTTGGCCTAGTTAAATTATAAGTTGACTTGATATCGGTTGCATGTCCTTACCTCACCTTATCATTACTAAATAAAGGTAGTAGAATAAACCTATTAAATGATTATAAATTAAATTGATATTAGTTTCATATCCATAACTCACCATTTCATGCCTATGAAAGGTAATTGAATGAACCTATTAAATGACTAAATGGATTGAGTATTACATATGATATAAATCAAATGAGTATATGGTGCCTATACATTTGGAACTTTTTCATATTTATAAGAATATCCAAACTTGAGCCAGCCTTGGATTATAGAGGGAATACCTTGAGCACTCATAGGACACCATTCTGATTTATTGAGTCGATTTCTGTGGAATATACCCACCACATAACATTTTCTTTTTCTTATTATGTGAATTCATTGATTTATTACCAATGATTCACTTGACATCTTTTAGATATTATAATTCCTTGGATACACTCCTTGGATTCATCTTGATGTCTTCAGACACAATACTCCATTGATTCACCTAATTAGGCCCATCATACATAGCCTGAGATTACCGTGGATGAGATCCATAGACTCTATTACACTCATTTACTATGTAATTCCGTTGGTGTGCCCCTTGGATTATAATTAGAGCCCATATATCCAAACTTCATGTGATACTATTATGAGCTGGCTCAACCCTTGAGGCTAGGGATTCTTGGTTAGACCTTGGATCCTCAATTATTATAACATTATGTTATACTATTGCTAACACTTTTGTGTATAGATCTCCAAATTATAATTTGAGGAATAATTAATTAAATGGTTTCATGTTCAGACACAATTTGAGGTTGAAGCAGTTTTGGGTTGTTTATTTTTACTACTTTACTTAATATACCTTCACACTATATGGTTTATATTCATAATATAAATTTTTATAAACTTCATTGGTGGTGGACTACTGAGATTTATCTCACACCCAATCTGGGTTGGTACCTAAGAAGATTATATTATCTTAGGTGTGGATAAGGGTTAACATCATGCATTATACACCTGAATTTCTTACTTTTGGATAAGAGTTGGGTAGCAGATGACTGAGACCAATCTTGAGATGCTTGTATAGTTTTTTCTTCTTTTTTATACTTTTGTATAGCATGAATTGTACTAACCATTTTATGACATGTATGAATGATTTTACTTTCTACAAAGACATGAAATTAAAACATATTTTGTATCTGATTCATATCACAGTTTGAGTTGATTGTGTATTATATGGATGATTATTCTTATTATGCTACCAGTTTTATTTATTATTATGTTTATATTATTTATTCATCTATTACATTGTTGTGATCTAATTTGACCTAATGAATAATCACCACATATAGAACCCTAATCCCTTACTACTAGTCAGAAGCCTCTAGAGTATGGGGGACACACATGAGGCCATGTGGCTAACCAAGTTTAGTTACTCAGGATTAAAAAGGGTCTGAGACATCACATCTCTCTCTTAGCCTTGGATTTCAACAAACTGAATATGAAAAAAAAAAATAGGCTTTTGTATTATGAAGCATACTTACACCATTGTCATAGATTCATCAATATATGTGATAATGTATAAGAAACCACTAAAATATTTAATTTGAGAAATCCCAAAACATCGATGGGAAAAAATCTAATCTTCCACCTATGAGTCTTCATTTAGTTCAAATTTATATTATTCTTCATATTTTTTCATGTATAAAACTCTAAAAATTTAGGATTCCAATATGATTGAGTTTCAGTACCCCATTTTCAATTATAAAATTCATATTCTTTTCTCTAAGATGATATTGTTTATTATGTCATAACTGTGGAAAACTAATGGTTTTCTGTCTGACTATTGATAACCCATCCAAATTTTTAGTCAGATTCATGGTATAATCCTTAATTCATCTAACAATAACCATTAACCCTTGTGATATTTTCAAAAAAACATTAACAAAACGTTTCCCATATCCTTCCTCATCAATATATCCTATGTAAATAAGATTTTTTATAAGCATGGGATGTTCCTTATATTTATTTACTAGAGAAGCTATCTATTCAAAATCCCTACATTCACATCACCCATTCTGATAACTTCAAGAGCCTCACCATCAACCTAATTCACCTTTATAAATCATCATTATACATAATTCCACATACGACCCTACTTTAATGTATAATGTAATAATGCACCTAAATCAACAACCCATTGTTCAGGCATATAATCAAAACTCAATAGAAAAATATTTCTATCTTCTAATGAATTTAAAAGGGCTATAACATTTGAAAACTAATATATCCAAAATCATTGTAATATCTTGGTATTATTTCTTGAGATTCCCCTTCTTTCCATAATGCCAAAAGGTAGGTTTGGGTCTAGTGTATTTCTCTCTAATTTAAAATCCATGCATCTTGTCATTCTTTATACAAAACAATTGGTTGGTTGATAAAAATATATCTTTTATATTAAATGTATTTTTTGTATATACGTAGAATTAAACCCACCCATGTTCTTCATTCAAGATCACTTTATTGATATTTTCAAAGATTGAATTTTACTTTCTCTTTGAATAACTTGTATCCTTGTTAATCACTTTCAATTTATTCAGTAGTGATGAAAATAGAAGTAGTGCCTATACATTATCTGTGAAATATAATTAACAAGATTGAGCTGACCCTAGATCATTTTAATGTAATAAACATCATCTATAGTTGGTCTTCCTTTTGGAAATATACTTCCATATTAAATCTAAACTACAAAAATTAAATATATTTTATTATATACATATCAATGAGGGTATATATCAAATCAATAGTTGTTTTTTCTCCCGATTACAGCAAGAAAAATTCATCTCCAATGATATTATAATCATATAGAGTGATTCATGATATAACCATTCCCATTCAATTTTTTTTATATTTAATGGTTTTTCTCTAATTAATAGAATTTCAAGGTCCTTGAGGATGAGATAATCTTCAATATATATACTTTATAATTTAAATTCCATTACATGAAACATAAAAGCCTTGAACATTCCATGATCTGGTGTAATTAAAATGATGTAGTTTCTCCCACTTCATCTAATAAAATCATGGGATAAACTGAATTGAAGATACCAAGGTATACTGACTGTATATCCATATTAAGAATTATTCTGTTACACCACTTATTGGTAGGAGAACCAGGTGGGATTCATGAGTTCCCTGGAAGTTAAACCACCATATGTCAGATTTTACATCCACTAAAAGTTCACCTACACTAGATTTCATGTGAAGATGCGTTATACACCCCCTCGTGACACCCTGAAATTCCATTTTATTATTAATATTCATATGGTCAATTTATACATTTAGTTCGGAGTGTCTTAAGGTGTAAAGATAAAATTTCTGAAGATTTTACAAGGTTATAGAGTTAGGTCAAAAATTTAGAAAACCATGTATTATAAAAAACAAAACATGTAGTTTTAGACAGTAGAGATTACATAATTACTTCAGGGATTGGTAAATAGTTTGAGTAAAATATATGACATTCTTAGTTTTGGGTATTCTATTATTTTCTTCATGTTTTTATTTTATTCTTCTCTTATACTCTCCCTCATTCATAGGGATTGACTTAGAAATTTTTATTCCTATACCAATCACTTAATAGTTTGATTTTGGATATTTCTTATCGATTTATTGTCCAAATTTAAAGGTAAATGCTACTCATTCCTTCTCTTCTTGGTTAATACTTTTTCACTAATCTTATATAACCCTAATGGTCATGTTGTTTGAATTTTATGTATATGGTTGTGCTAAATTTTGGTTTTTAATATCTATTAGTTGAATCCCTCCACTGAGATGTAATATTTTCCCATTCATATTTAGTGACATGGTTATACTAGTTTAGTTAGTTTTTATATTTCATTTTTGTTAAATTTTTTTTTACATTGATTTTTGATGGTTTAAATATTCTTTTGAACCAATGTAATGAATTATATGTTATGTAGTTCTCTGATTTCATTAGTTATCGATGTTTCATTGGGTTTCCTATTGGTAGAAATGGGATAATTACATAGTTCAATGACACGTTGGATTCAAAATGTGACACTTGAATATTTTTAGATTTAATTGGATTACACTTCATGGTCATATTCTATTTAATGTAGGGTGTGGTTGCATCATGGTTGATGAAAAATGCCTTGAGTGTCAAAATTGTTTGTTCAGTTTATTTTTTCATAGTTATGGCTTGGAGATTCGGCTAGGGTGTGAAGGCCTAGATAGTGGGGTTCATGATGTTATTCTGATTTTGGTTTTATTATTCCAGGGAAATTGGTTTTGGTGTAGTGACTTTAAGTGGTCTTAGAGGCTATGGTGTAATGATGATCATTTCTCATTGATCACTTTACATGGTTTATAAGTTCACTGAATTGACTTCAACTTGAATTCTAAACACAATTTTGACCAAGCACCTTTATGATATGGTCGTCTCATTTTCACCATAGTTTCATCAAAATTGAGAACCATTAAGACATATCCCTATGTGATGCACTATTTTTCCTTTTCATCCATTTAACTATAATTTCTCAAGTCCCTCTAACCTTTACTTTTCCTAAAATTTTCTTTTGAAATAATGGATTGATACCCCAATCTCTAGTATTATTCCCTATCTTTGTAGAATCAACTATTGGTGATTCTAGATGACTTCCTCTACTAATCTATTTAGTTTTCCTACCTTGTTATTTGGATTTCTCTCCATACTTCAATAATTGAGAAGATGTGGTTGTGGAATATCGATGAAATGTGTGTTCTGTGGAATGTGACTAATGAAGGGACATGTGTTACTGGTTTAGTAAATATCTTTAAGGTGCTCTAGACCCACAAAACACCATTATTTTAGTTTCTTTATCGGAAATATAATTTCTCATTTTAGTGATTCTCATTGGGAATTTTTCATTTGATGCTCTTTCCAAGTGGTCACTCATAGCTTTTGATTTCCAACACCTTGAGATAGAAAGTTCCATACCATTTATGTCCCTTGTATAATATTTTTTCTATGATAAATTATCAATGTGTTCATGTGTGTAGGCTTTGAGACCCTATTTTATTTCGATCCCATATGTTTATGGGAGTGTCTAATGAGACTTATGATTAAAATTCCATATTTTTTCCTACATGGGTATTCTTTATTTTATATGAATATATGGAATATAAAGATTTTTGTTCTTATAAATAGTGAACGTCATACCATTGTGGAAATGATGGAAATTATAGGGAGCTTGTGTGGCATGCAATGACGATAATGATGGATCTTGACATAGGGTAGGGTCAAAATGGCCATTAGGCCTGGATTGAGGAAGTGGTAGGATATAATGGCCTTATATACCAACCCAAGCTAGAGATGGGGTATGATGGACTTATCATGGACTTGATGGCCTTGCATCTTGACACAATTATCTTAACCATGTTAATGTTTATTGATATATATTGGCCTTGTGGTCGACATGGATCATGAATTCTATTATGACTTTCCTTTTTGCATTGAGCTGATGTGGTTATTATTAGTTTTCATGGTGGCTTGGTTAGAAAATTATTTCTCAATATATAGTTTATTATTTCTTACTTTTTTATTTACAATCACCTCTTGTGAATGTGTTTTTATGTTAATGGAATATTGTTGGTTTCCTATAATGTTTATAGTCACACTCTACATGGTAATCTCAATGTGCATATAGACTTCATGATCAAGGCTCCAAGAAAGTGAATGGTCATAAAGATGGGGAGATGAAGATATGGAGTATGTTTTTCAAAGGTGGAACTGGGATAAACTCTATAGTTATGACATTTTGCCTTTATTTTATTTTATATTTCATTACATATATTCTATTTGTCCTACCACTTTAGGGGTCCTTTGTTTATTACCAACACAAACTAAGATACTAGATATGTAATCTGTTAGGGAATTGTTGTTTTTTACTTCTATTGTAAAATTTTTTTATTATTCTTTTATTTTTATTATTATGTTGTATGAATTTTGATATTGATGGTATAGTCGCTTTATTTCACTATTAAAAACCTTGGTTCAAGTTGTTAACCTATTGTGTAGGAAGAGGCATGAATTATTTCATGTAGCTCACCAAAAATGATTGGGTGATTCAAGTTGGGTTATTTTAAATTTGTTATCGATGATGTTTTAAATTTATATTATTCTCAATTGTGAATGGGAAAATTAGATTGGAGTTAGGCTGTATGGAAATCGAGTAGAGGATCCATGTAACATCTTGACCAACTGTCATGTGAAGTTCATCTAAGTTATCAGTGATGGGACTATAATAATAGTGATGGAATTATAGTTTCATGAAAATCCTGAGTATGATGATACAATTTATGGGATTTGGGTGCATTCATGCATCATGAATAAGCATGTAGGATCACATATGATATATATGTATATTTCTTTCTATATATGATGGTCCATTTTATTTAATGTCTTGATTTTTTATTATATTATATATTATTATAAAATTATATATTACTAGATCATGTACTTGGAAAAAATGATTATGCATTTTATTAATAATGGGGTGAAGATAAGTACAAAATCAAGGGGGATGATAAAAATGGAGACCATGAGCATCCCTAATCACATGATTCATTTCAGTGAAAGGAAAAGAACTAGGGGAGAAAAATTATAAAAGGGGACATTCCTCAGTAGCCAAAGAATCCAAGAGGTCTGCAATAAAATTTCCTTTGCACCTGGTGTTCAAGACCTCCATGTCACCAGATAAGAGATACATGTATTCGCGAATCAAGTATGTAATGGTCCATAGAATGATATAATCTCCAATGAGGGAGATCAAAATGATCTTAGAATCTAATTTCATCGAGGACAAGACAATATTCTTAGACCTGCATAGAGACAGACCATTGACCATAGCCTTGGCGTCTACCTTGAGGGAGTTACTAGGATTATAGAAGGAACTAAAATCATAAACCATTGATCCATATGAGTCTTGGACCACTCCACCACCTCACTTGCATCCTTGGGAAGAATCACCATTAGTGTTGAGCTTGAGGCCGCTGTTAGGAGGGGACTGGTGGACCCAATGCCCCATCATGATATGCCTAAGAACACCCATGGTAGAACACCATGGTAGGAAATTCCTTAAAGAGGGAGTGACCTCCCCCTACTTGAATAGCCCAGCCAGCTCCACAACCATACATCTGGAACACACAACCATAGTCATGAAGGATATCCTAGAGCCATGACTTTTCTAGTTCCAAACCTGGAAAATGGAACTACACCCCACTTCATGTAGCACAGATTGTGCTTTATCCTCCAACAAATTATCAGTGCATCCATAGAACCATTTATGGAGAAAAGAATCTATGGAGTCCACAATAAGGGAATAATTCATGAACTCGCCGAGAAATATCCATAGGAGACCTACCTAGATACTCTAGAAAAATTAGTGAACCATCTAATCTTCAACAGGGGATGAGAAACACATGCATTTAGAGGCCAGATGAACACCCTTGCGCTTGATAGCCAGATCCATAGGGATCGCATGGTGATGGATTCTCCATAATAGAAAATTATTCTTAGAAGGGATTTAATTTCACTATAGACGAGTTCCCTAGGGATCAATACCAGGATAAAAGTCCAAATTCTGTCTATAGGCCTTTGTTCAAAATCTTCTTCTCACCACACCAGAAAAAACACAGAGGTCAGGGGAGTCATCAAGGAAAATACTATCGAAAGCATCTTACTGGCTAGGATTAAGGATATCCTGGGTAAAGTAAGGGTGATACATGGACTCCCTAAAGGAAGTGTTAGGGGAAGGGAAACCTAGGGAATCGAAAATCCCACCCCAATCACATTTCCAGAATCTCACTTCACCCCACCCCAAGATCTATTGGGAGTGGTTACTGAGGATGGGAATATGGACTTACAAAGACTTCCAAAATTTGGAAGGGGACCTTCCAATATCCCTAGAGCCAAATATATACTTCCCTCTGATGAAGTAGGCCCACATGTAATGAACCTCAACAACCTCCCAAGAAATATTTCCCTGATGAAAGTGCATAGCTTGCCTCACATCCTTCACACTGATACCCCCATGATTAATTGGTTTCGCAATCTTTCTTCAAGAGGCCCACAAAAATTTTCCCTCGCCCTAGGAATACCATATAAAATCATACATAGTGATCTTAATTTTTATGATAGTATATTTTGGAACCTTAAAAATGGAAATAATGTGCATGTGAATCGAGGAAAGCACACAGTTGAAAATAGTTATTCTCCCACCAAAGTATAAGTATTTATTCTTCTAGTTGATAATGTGATTAATAACCTTAATAACCATTCCTTAATAGTGGGACATAAAAATCCTCATGGGGGAAATTGGGGAACCCAACTAGGTCATGAGGAAGCCATTGCACAAAATGTATGGCCTTGATTCAATATTATACCTCTGCCTATCTAAACAAGAAGAAGGAAGATAAATAACTCTCTTTGTACGGTTAAAAATTTACCACTCTAGAAAGTATACTATTCCATAATACAATTGAAATATTTGATGTATGATCTTTACCTTATAATTAAGAATATGAGGTTTTCGGTGAAGAAGAGGTGAGAACACTAGGGTAATGAGGCCCATAGTAGAAAGGTGTAATCAACTCACACTGCAATGAGGCATTAACCAACCCACTCAAGGAATCTAGTTCCAGAATAAATATGATAGGGGGATAGGGTCACCTTTCCTAAGACATCTGACAAGTTTCAAGAAAGCACATTGCCTTCCCATGAAGGATATATTGAACTAGGGGGAGCTGTAGCACTAGAAAAGAATGTTAGTTACCCTTTCTGAGAAACCCATACATCTCATGACATGAATAAAAAAGGACCATTAAATCTTATAGTAGGATTTATCCATGACCACTTTGAATTCAATATTATACCCTTGAACCTTCGTATTGATGTAACCTATCATCTCCTAAGAAATCCCTATATCCCCTTGGATAGATCTTCCCGAAATAAAGGCATATTTCTCATATTAAATCTAAGAGTGTAAGAATTTAGATATTCTTCTACTGATGATGTTGGAAAGAACTTTGTAGGTAAAGTTTCACAAGATAATGGGCCTAAAATGAGAAATATAAGAGGTATATAGGACTTTAGGGATGATAATGAAGGTAGTGGAACTAGTAACCTAGGGGATCCCACACCCACCAAAGAAATCCTAGATGAAACTGAAAATGTCTTCCTTGATCACACACTAGGTGCTGACAAAAAAGGACCCAGGGAACCCATCATTCCTAGGGGAAATATCCTGGATCAATGAGGAAATAAAATCCCACACATACTTCACCTCTAGAACACCCTTATGGATTTTATTAGTAGGAATAGAGACAAACCTTGGGATCGAGTAGAAAATATCAGCTTGATCCGACGGATACCCAGTTTTCCAATGATGATTGGAAGAGAACAACAAAAAATTAATGTGAGATGAAACCATGTCTCTAATAATACCCATATAGCTCATGAAAGAGACATCCTTGAGCTAAATTATTAGAGTTTTATGTTGCTATTTTTCCTTTAAGAACGCAAGGAAAAGTTCTATGTTGTAGTCCCCTTCCTTTATCTAGGTAGCACGAGAACACTCAAAAATTAGACTCTCTTGATCAAACAGCTTCTGACTGTATGGATTCCTTTTGTGACCTATGAAAATGAAAATCTATTTATCCCAGAATTCCTTAGGACCGAGCTCCATATTGTCAATATCACTCTTAATATCATCAAGGGAAGGCTAGTTAGGAGGCTGGGAAGTTGACCAAGCATAATGATCAATATCCAACATCGCAATTTTTTGTTCGAACCAAGATAATATTTGTCATGGAATGGGGCCCACCCATTAGTGTTGAATTGTACATAGAAATTCATAGTGAGAGGTCCAAATCCTGGAAAAGAAAAATCATTGCTCTCTCAGGGTGCTAGAATTTAGGATAATGAGTAGCAAGAAGTGGTTCTATAAGTCTCAAGTCAAGTGGATGAACTTTTTAATAGGAAACTCATAAATAGAATGGATATTTCTTAAATAATGATCCAATTTGCACCATGTTCATCAGGATCATCTTTGATTATTACACCAAGTAAATTTTTCACCCACAAATCCCAGGTCATGGAGACTATCCTAGGCCATAAAACTAGAGAAATGGATCTTTTCAATATACAGGAGGTAGCTTCACCCATTATTCTCAGACAAATCCATAATGGTATTGAAGTGTTCCCATATAATACAAGGTATTTATCCCGGGTTGAATGAATGAAGATCATTCCACAATTTCTCCCGGATCCTACCATCCCACTTAGCATAAAAAAAGGATCAGACATAATAATGGACACTTGTATCAACCTTAATTGATAAATGATGATTAATAGCTAATAGCTTCACCAATGAGACCACTAACTTCCAAAAAACCATATTTGACTATTTTTAGGTTCACCATGCACGATGGAATGCATATAATACCTCTCAATCACTTTAATCTTAGTAGACCCATGTTTTGGTTCAAGAATCTCCAAAAGAGTCACACCAAGTATGGAACCCTTGTTAGCAATAAAATTAGACTTCACATGGGTTTCGAGACCTCAGGAATTATAAATAAACAATAATAACATTAAAAATAAGACTTCCTTGCTATAGACTCATATGAAATGGGCATGATTTCATATTTTCTTGGAGGTGGAGACATTAATCTATCTTGTGACCTAGTGCACTGCCTGCTTAATGGGGGGGGCTAAGAGATGAGGAGACCTGGTGCTTGGCCATTATAGGTTGGAAATACAAGATGGTGGAAGGTCTAGAATCCAAATAAGGTGAAGAAATATCGTATTCCAACAATAAATCACTATAGAAATTTGAAGTTGAGATAGGGAAAAAGGGTAAATTAGAATCTCAAACACAATTAATCAAAAAAGAAGTCCTCAGATAGTTTCTCCATTCCATTGGAAAACTAACAATCCCAGCCCTGGAGAAAAGGGGGAAGGGAGGGAGGTAAGGGATAAAGGTATCTAGGGATGTAAGGAACAATGGATTTGCAGGGGATTGGAACTTGGCCTTGGGAAACACAAGCGGGGGAGTAATATCCATGATAGGAAGAAAAGGATATGTTGGAGGGGTAGGAGGGCTTCGAGAGGAAGAAGGATCAGTTGACCCCCAATTGAACTCGGTCACAATAGTATCATGCCAACAGAGGGAAAAAGCTTATATCATAGGATCACCAAGCGAAGGGGCATCTATCTTATTTTCCTTAGTCCATGTTTGATCCCTTCCAACAAAGGAGGCGAACCCTTTAGATTTTCTAGAAACATCGTAGGAGTTCCCTTGGAGATGGATCCTATCACAAAATCTAAGCGGGGATGAGGGTTATAATTTTTACCACCAAGAAAATCTATCTCTATCTTTAAGAAGAAGATGACCAGGAAGGAAGCTTCATATATCCACCTCAATAAAAATTCTGTCCATAGAAGCATCTATCGTACTGTTAATTTGAGAATAAGTATGCACAAAAGAATCCAATGAATCACTAATATCCCGTAGAAAGGGGGGATTCTAAAAAGGGAGAGGAAGACTCGGCATGATGAGACACACTACCGCCATGGGAGAATTAGGCCCAAAGTGAGATACCAAAAGACCACCCTAATAAGAAAAAATGTTATGTCCCAAAATACATAAGAAAAAACCTAGGTAGTGACAAATTCATCGTTGGATGCTATGACAATGCAAAAAACCTGGAGAATAAGGGTAGAGAGCTGATCTAGGACCTTTAAATATTGGGAATCAACCAACCATTTGAAAAAAGAAATAGGGGAAATATTCTGGCCAAAATGAGCCACCATGGTCCATTTTATTTTATCAGAAGCTTCATATAATGCCGCTTTTGGAAAGGTTAACTCCCGTATCCCATCCACCTGATGATGGGAAAATCCGACTAGAGGGATTTCTGGGAGGGGGGAAGGGAGAACTGACACTGATGGGGGAGAATGTAGCAAATACTCCTTTAGAGAGGGCTGGGAGGAGGTTGTAGTCATGTAATACCCAAGATAAGACCAAGACGCTGCTGGAAAAGGAGGCAGATTAGGTGGAGACGGTGTCACTACCACACCATAAGGAAACAAAATATCACCAACGGGCAGAAATATTAGAACACGAGGAGGTGTTTTGAGTGTGATCTCAGGAGGAAGTTGATCCATCTATAGATAGAAAGTTAAGGTATACAATATATTGTACATTATTGATTTATTGATTATATATTTATATGAAAATGTATAAAATTCATGAATATAGAACTATACATGAGCCTTGGTTAGTTATAAGAGATTTATGCCTTATCGATTTGGCTAGACACCAAAGATAGGTTATCTTATAGAAATCCTATGTGTGTTACTATAAGCTGCATAGGTTGTTATCTTAAGTAAACATTCATGGGAATTCTAAATATTCATTTGGAATTGCAAAAAACTATACTTACAAGATTTCTGATGGAAATGATTAGAGAAGAATGGCATAATTTTCTCATTAGATAGAATTCCCATGTTCTACCACCAAATAAATGGGATGATGTAGTTGAGAATTATTAGGTTCTTGCTCTAGTAGTTTAGATAGTGGAACCACTCTAGTAAATAGTCTTTAAGTTAGTGTTAGTTCAAGGTAGATGGACCTAGAGGATAATAGTATACTATTTTTGGGACATCTAGATCCATTATTCGTAATACCTCTAGAGAATTGGAGGCCCTCAAGATTTTAAGGAATATATTGATGTCATTGAAGGGATCTTCAATTTGATTGGGATATTAGAGGATCAACTGGTAAATCTTATTGATTTTATGATTTATGAATCTTTTATAAGGTGGTTGAATGTTATGAACCCATAAAGAATATGTGATGCCCTTTCTTGGGTAAACTTCAAGGATCTATTCTATGAGGAGTTCATTTCAAAAACACTGAAGCAAGATTTTGCTCCATAGTTTATAGAGCTTCAGATAGGACTAATGTTGGTGTCTTCCCACTATGATCATTTCATAGAGTTTATTCACTTAAATAGAATCTTGGATAGTAATGATGCATTGAAGGACAAGAAGTTTTGGATTTCCCATTATCTGTAACTGAAGATTCAAGTAAGGGGATTTGGTTTGACACCATATGCAAAATTTCTTTGCAAGGACTTGATGACCGAGAAAAGTCTGGAGGATGAATGAACCATATGGCGTCTTTCCACTATTAGTGTATTAGATGATATAATTTTCAATACTGTAATGGGTTCCAATTTTGGTAAAATGAAGAGGATGAACAATAATATATATTAGGGAACTGGAATGAAATCAGAGTACAATAAAGTTTCATCAACCCCCTCCTTGGGATAATTAGGTCCCTAGTGTTATAAATATGGATAAAGTTTACATTATCACAAATTTTTCTTAGGACCAGAGAGAATGTGTCATTAGTGTGGCAAGATGGAGTATATTCTATATCTTTTTTTAAAGACATCACAGGTATGTTTTTGTAGTGGTACAATATAGGCACATAATATGACCCAAGGATCTAGTTGGGGTTCTCATCACTATAATCTTATCACCCAAAAATTGATGAACCAGGCATGTTATGCTCCTTAGAGGAAGGAAAATGGATCAAAGGTAGAAAGAGTGGATGAATTGGAATAGATTCTAGTTTGAAGTGGAGAGGGACTATAAACTATTCAAGTTATATTCTTAATCAAATCTATGTTTTATTTTTCTTTGTTTGATACAATAGATTCCCATTTGTTTATTGATTTTCATGTTGGTGTTGGGATTCATGTATCATTCAAGTTATTATATGATTAGTTACCACTTTATATACTAGTATGGAATAATGATAGTCATGTATAGAGATTTTCCACAATTACCCATGGTATTTTCTAGATATAAATGTCTATGAGATTTCAAAATAATAAAGATGGATAGTTGTGATTTGATTTTCAGCATGGACCGGTTGAGTAGATACCTGTTCAAAATTAATGGCTATAGGATAAAAGTATCCATTATTATACCTAAATAATATAATATTGTTTTATTCAGTGATTGGGATATTAGATATTGAAAAAAACTATAACTTAGTATCTTTGGAGCAATTACAACAAAACTTTTATGCTTGTTTATTATTTTAGATATGGTAGTAGTTTCCTTATCATCTCCTCCTATAGTATACCTATACCAAAATTTAATTCTAGATGATTTATTAGGACTTCATCATGATAGAGGATTTTATTTTGAGATCAAATTAATTCCAAGATAACAACTTATATTGATTCCTTCTTATCGTATGGTTCCTTCTAAGCTGAATGAACTAAATATGAAACTCATTGATTTAGAAGAAAATGGTTTTATCATACCAATAATATCTCCCTAAGGTGGTCCCATCTTGTTCCCAATTAAGTAATATGGTAGTCATTAATTATGTACAGACTATAGGATGTGGAACCGGGTGAACTTGAATAATAGATACCTATTTATGAGGATCAATGACTTGTGTGATCAATTGTAGGGATCCCAATGGTTCTATAATATTGACAGGTTATAGGCTACCATATTCTTCTATTTAGAGAGTAGAATATTACTTTGTCAAAATTTCGAAGTATAAAAAAATAATATGAGTATCTTGTTATTCCTTTGGAGTTTACAAATTCATTAGCAGTGTTTATATACCTCGTGAATAGGATATTCTATCAAAAGCTAAACTCCTTCTTTGTGGTATTTTTTATGACATCCTCATATACTCAAAAACCTCAAATTTTCATGAAAGACACCAAGATAATGTATTTTTCACACCTCAATCACTATTTATCTATGTAAATCTATCAAATTTTCAGTTTTGGATATAAGGAATAACATTATTATGGGTATGTGACCTTTGAGGTGAGAATTTATACATACCAAAAGAAGTTAAAAGTTGTGATGTATTTGTAATTATGGAAAAATTTGTTTGAGATCAGGATATTTCTTATTTTTTATAAGTATTATATATGGTTTATAAAATATGTCTATTATCTAGCAACACATATTGCTGGTATTACCAAAAATGGGATAATGTTTGAATGGACTGTTCATGGTGAAGAGTTCATCCTAGAGCTAAATAAGATTTTAATGATATATCCAATCCTAATATTTCCAAAACCTTAGAATGGATATATGGTTTACTATGATGCCTCAGATATTAGATTAATATATTTGTGGATCTAGATGGATTGGGTAGTGTCTTATGGGTCTTTCCAACTATAACCCCTTGAGTGGAACTAATTTATGATTTAATTTTATATAGTAGTTATGAAGAATGATATGATGTGTTAGTGGCATTATCTTTTTAGTGATATATTTTTCATATACACAAACCACAAGATTATTTTGTACATCATCACTTAGTGGGACTTGAATCTTAGATAGAGTCCTTGGGTGGAGTATCTACATACCTTTGATTTTTAGATAGATTATGCATTGGGAAATGGTAAAATCATTGTAGATACTCTTATTAGGGAAAAAGTATCATGGATATATACCTTTAGAGAAGGAATGACAGTTTAATAGGTTTCTTTAGGGTGTTTAGTGGGTGACTCTAAAGAAAAAGGGGTGATAACTTATTCTCCTTTTGTTATCACATTGATGTTGGTGGACCAATTGAAGAAGAACCAAAATTCAGATCTCAAATGATTAGTGATGTTAGAATGTTTTTCATAAATTGACCCAGTTCCATGATGGTCTATATATGATGATGAAATGAATTTTATTTGTCAAAGATTATTAGTAATTTCTTCTATAAGGGGAGATCAAATGAGTGTATCCCATGCCTCTTAGTGGTCAATGGACCTTGGTGAAAAAAATGTGTATTGAGATATTAGTCATCCCTTATGGTGGTGGGGAATGAATAGAGATATCGTAATATTTGTCTCTAATTTCCTGAACTATCAATGAATCCTAGAAAAACATAAAAAACCATGTGGATTACCCCATCCACTTCTCATGATGTATGGCATTCAGATGTGTTGATGATAGTTTTCACAATGGGGTTTCACAGGAACCTGAGATGTTGAGATTCTATTTGTGTGAAATCTGATTGATTGATGGAAGTAGAACATTTCTTACTAATATGAGAAAATCACTCTATAGAATAGGTGGGAGTGATTTAATGTCTATGAAATTGTATGAATACATGTATTTCCATAAAATATCTTATTTGATATGGATTTTATGTCATGGTTTTGTAAATTATAGAAGAAGGATTTTATTACTCAATTAAAACAAAGTAAAATGTATCATATATAGACCAACGGATAGATGAATAGGTATATCTATCCATTAGATGATATTATATAAACAGACATTCATGAATTTTTTATATCGTGATATAATCAAATAACATTGGTGGAGTCCCCATAAAATAATATTTTATGGAATTCTATTCAAATAGAACCTTTTAGGCTCTTTATTATCGATATTATCTCTCTTAGTTGTGTTGAAATTTGGTGGGTGGGGCTAAAATTATTCAAATGAGTATGGGTATGGAGTCATATAATTGAGTACAGTTGACCCGAAAGTTGTTATTTACCAATTATAGTGGATAATAATCATAAACAGACAAAACTAGATAGACTTTGGAGTTAACTATGGGGAAAAAATTTCTTACAGGTGTCGCCTTAGTTGGGGAATCATCATTACATAGGAAAGGGTGGAAAGTGCTATAATTTTTCAGACTATTTGAGATCATTGAGAATATCATAGTAGTGTCTTACCAAATATACCTTCTTCTATGATAACAAAGTTTTCATAACATGTTACATTTTTCTCATCTTCAAAGGTACAAGAACAATCATGCATATTTGATCCATTGTGATTATGCTGAGTTGGAACCATATGCATCATTTTTGGAGTGCCCAGTGAGGATTATAGACAAACGAGAAAATTCATTGAGGGGGAACATGATACCACTAGTTTGATCATTATGGATTTATGTATTGGTTTTAGAAGAGACATGGGAGTGGGAGTCTAATATTTAGGCTCAATGGTCTAAGTTGTATGAGAAAGACCACTATAGGCACTTTTCAAGGATGTCAAGTCATTTGAGGGGGATATTTGTGACAAACTCAATTTTTTGATATAATTTCATTATATTATAAGGTTTATATTCTTCATCATGGATGATGTAGTTATTTTATAGTTGGGGAACTATGGGATGGTGGTAATTTTTGATGGTTCCGGGTGTTTTGAAATAAATATATTCTGGAGTGTCATATTTCGTGTGAAGTCTTGGAAGTTGGAGTACATTTTTTTCTTCTATTTTTTGTATCATTTCACCTTGGAGAGTGGTTGTTTTATAGTGTCCTTATATGGTCTTAGAGGGTAAAATATATAGATTATCATTGTGAAAAGGTTCAATTTTTTTATTTTTAGGGTAATTATGTTAACTACGACATGGATTATGGAAACATTTTGGATTGGGTAACATGATGGAATATACATATCCTTTTCTCTCTAGTTTTTACCAACTTGAAACCATTAAAGTGTATCCCTATATTCTATCTCACAACACATGTTTCTCATTTTTTTTATAAATACCCAAGGTCCTCAACCCTTTTCTTTTCCCAATATTTACTCTAAAAACAAAGGTTATCTCTAAGGCATTTTTAGGATCACATTCATCCCCCAAAATATTTGATTCAATCCAAACATTATTGGATAAAATCTCAGTGATTATATGTGACGTTATCTCATATTTTATTTTGTTTTCATACCCTCTTCTTGGGTTTTCTCTCCATAATTCACCTGGGAAGCGATTGTGTTCATGTACTATAATTTAATTGTTTAGTCTATTGTGAGTGACTAATGAAATGAAATGTGTTCTATGTTAAAGAAATCTCGTTCATGAAATCTTGACCATTCCAAAACCTTTCTTATAGATTTATCATCAAATATAAAGTATTTCATTCTAGTGATTCTTGTCTAGTATTTGGAATGTAAGAATCATATTAAAATGTGATTCTTATATTTTGGGTTCCATAAATCTTATGTTGGACATTTCAAAACATGTAATGCCCTTTTATATAATTATATTCAAAATATTTTTTGCATGTGTGTGAATGTGTAGCCTATGAGACCATCTATTATTTTGATCATGTGTGTATTTGTTTCTATTGAGACTCATTCTTGATATTATATTTTTTTTATATGTGACATTCCCTATTTTGTATGAATATATGTCTTGTGAAGGTTTTTCTTCAACTTTTTAGTAAAATATAGACCATCATAGCTTAATTAGACCTTAATGGGGAAGTATGTTTAGAAAAAAATGATATTGAAAATATACAAAGTCCCAAGGTAGGGGGCATGATTTCCATGAGGAATGAGTCGAGAAAATAACAAGATATAATGTCCTTAGGGACAGACCGATGGTAGAGACGGGTTTCAATGGCCATATGGCTTGAACAAGGATAGAGATGGGATATGAAGACCTTATGTCCTAACATGGGTCTTTTTTCCATGTGATTTTTCAAGGATATATGGTGGATTTTTTCACAACCATGATCACAATTTCTATTATGTATTTTCATTCTAAAATAGATTTGAAGTAGTTATAGTTAAATTTTGTAGAGGCTTGGATGGAAAATTATTTCTATGTACATTATTTATTATTAATTGGATGAGAATTAACATATTTGTATGTAATACATCTCTCAAACATGTGAACTTACATTAAAGATGCATTAGTGGTGTCCTACTAGGTTTATACTCACACCCTCTGTGAGAATCTCGATGCATGTGTAGCCATTATGACAAGAGATCTCAGAAATGTCCTGGGCCTAATGAAAATGGTTTGAGGATATGGATATTTGTATTTGGATGAGGTAAAAGGACTGACATTGGAGTGGTACCACAATATATTCATTTTCTTTATGTTTCTTTTCTTAATCTCTGGTTTAATGAACACTTTGATGTTCCTCTAGTTCACTATATGTATTACTTGAGATACCTGATGTGTAATATATTACCACATTATTATTATTTGATTCTATTTACCCTCATTATTATTATTATTATCTTACTATTATTTAGTTTATGGATTTTAAAAATAAGGGTACATTCTCCCCACTACACCATTCAACCCTTTTCTACCAGTAGAAAACCTCTTATATTCAAGGAGGAATGCATGAGGACATGTTTCTCACCGATCTAGACCAGGTGATTTGGTTAATGGAATTACAAAAATGATAATTTATACATTTTAGGTGTTTTATAAATTAAAATGATGTTTTTCTACATGAAAAAATATTTTTCAGGATTTTTGGGCCATTTGTGCCTTCTAGAACTGGGTGATTCATTATTTTAAAGGATTTCACTTATTTAAATGAAAAGGGTAGTGCATTTGTTATTTGGATTTTTTTAGTGGAATTTTATATTTCTTCTGATTTTACCATTTTATTGGTTTTGATTTACCTTTTAATGATATTTTTATTTAAAAAGGTGTTAAAAATATATTTCCAAAGATATAATTCTTGGTTTGAATGGAAACTCTTGTTTGGCACCTTGTGAGAAAGATATTTTTTGGATTAATGGTTATACCCTTTTTGATCCACATTAATACCTACTGTGTATTCTTGTGTTCATGTGTTAACATATTAATGAATTTTGATTCATGTTTTTTTTAAATGGGGCATATTATTAAAATGGTATTATTGTGTATGGTATGAATATTATTATAGTTTTATATTAGTTTTGGGATATATGATTTTCATGTGATTTAAATCAACTTGATTTCGGTCTAACTTCTTTAACAATTCCAGGATGAACTCTTGGATACTAAATTTTATATTCAGGTATGTTTTCATTTTTAATTTAGAGTATAATAATTTCTAGAAACCCATACTTGAATGGTAAAACATCTCTAGGGGATTTTTCGCTGATGAGGATAGTATGAAAGATTCAAATGACAGGTTGTGTGACTGTTAACATATTTGTTGTTGGTTCCACCTATTCACATTGTGTATATTACAATTATCACCTATAGTATTTCCTCATGATATGTATCATAAGTTATGATTCTTTAATTCTCATTAACATGTGTGTTTCTAGTTTCTTTTAATGAGATTACTCTTATACATTGATATTCATTGTAGTTTATTCTTTATATTGACTAGTTTTACTATTTTTTACTACTATAATTCTTTTATTACTTATCTATGGAATATTTTCCATAATTTTTCCCTTTTTCTTTACTTATAAAGGAAGGATATTAAATGGTTTAAACAAAAGGGACAACTTTTTTCAAAGTGAAAGACCTTATTAAAATTCCATTAAAAAATTGTAAGCCCTTATTATGTTTTTTTTCAATAGAGTTGTTTTAATGAATAATGGAAGGGAGAGTTTTCAAATGATAATGCCTTTGCAAGGCCTCATTGAAGAATGTTTTATAATTCATGTTTTAAAAAGTAAATGAGGTGTTATTTATTTATTTTCATATTATATAAAGAAAATTAAAACCAACTTTGTTATCACTTATATTAAAAATAGATTTATTGGTCTCATTTATAAAATGAATGAAATAGAGTCTTGTTTATATTCAATTAGGTATTGGTACACACCCCATACACTCACATCGATGGGTAGGTAATAATCTTGCATTTTATAGGTCTATAAGGTTTTAAATTGTGTGTAAAAGTTTAATCACTCTCCCTTTGGGAGTCATGTGATATTTACTTCATGGTGGTGACTTGAGAGTAACATAGTGATATTGGGGTTTGTCTCCATTATTCATTTGACTAGTTTGGGTCATGTTGGGTTTCAACCTCCCCAAATTTCAATTTTTTAGTTGTACTTCCTTTTTTATATTTTAAAATCTCTTCATAAATTTATTTTATTGATGGTAAAAATGTTTGAGAAAATATTTGGTTTTCATGTCGTGTGTTGATGTTTCCAATGTATATTGTTTTCATTATTACTTTAGTTTGATTTTAAAATGTATATATAATTCATATATGGTTTCTTATTGGATCCCATTATTAATACATGTTTTCTTGAGGATGAAGTCATTCCCACTTAGTTACTTTTGATACCATGGAACTAGTTTCTAGCTTGAGTAAATTGAGAATATTCCTTATTCCTTATAGTAGAGTGGTCTAGATGATTAGTTCTGTTTACCAAGCCCATTTCATTATAAAATGGTATCAAAGAACACTTGTTATATGGAGGTTGTTGATAGATGGGTGTTATGAACATCAGTGCTTAAGTAGTGAGTACAGAGCTATTAATGGACAAATATTCCTCATGTTAATCCTCACATAACCATGGACGGATTGGAGTTTGATTTTGATGTTGGTATTTATAGTTGTTTATTATTGAGATATTTTGATAATACTTTCTGCTAAATTGTGTGGTTTGAAAACCCTGGGAGTGGACTTGGAAAATTCATGGTTTCAAAGATAAACTGCGTAAATCCAAGGGGTTCATAGTTAATGTGAATTTTATGTTAAACCATGTGTAAGACTTGTGAAAAGATTCTAGATACTATTTAGTGGTGCTCGCACAGTTGGTTATGGTCTCAAAAATCATGGGGCTAAACCATGTTGAATGGAGAATGAATTTTTTATTGTCTTCTCTCAATGGGTTCTTTTAAAATGTCTTGTGTCTTATAAGGATTATTTCTGAGTATTTAATTTATTTTTAATGATTTTGGTAGTTATTTAATCAAAATTCAAAGTATTTTACCCCTTTTGGGATTTTTTGGAAAATAGTTTTCATGTGTTTAAGAATTTCTTTTGTGAAATATTTTTGAGATTAAGCAAAAATGATTTTATTTTTTTATTTTTAAGGAAGTTATTTTATTAGGTTCAAGTTAAAAGAATTTATATAGCATATGGAATAGTTTAAAAAATTGTGAAAAACTTAATTTAATTAGTGTTCCTTGCTGGAAAAAGGATTTTGATGATCCTGTGTAGTGTTCTAAATTATAAATAATTCCTTTTTATGAGTTTCTGAAATGAATATTTTATGAGTTTTTTTATTTTTTCTATTATATCCCATGTTTTTGAACTTGGGGTGGTTTAATTGATTTTTTTATTATATTTTTATTTTATAATGTGACCATAATAAAGGAATCAAAAACTCAAGAGTGCAATACAAATGGGAGTCACTCTAGAGATATGGATGCAGTCATCCCATTCTTCGACTCATTGCAGACCCCTAATGGAGTGGAAGAACCATATTATTTTTGTATAATGAACCATGAACCATAGTTTATAATTCAGAATATACCATCTTTTTGTGATGATCAAGGATTATAAGATGTGATGAAGTGTTGGATGATATCTCCTTCATTTACAAGATAGAGGGTAGATTGATAGGGTTCGTCCCAGTTGAATTTTAATTGGAGATATTATTTGAATGTAGATAAGGTTTTATTTTCATACATGTGTGGTTTATTGGGAGATATATATTTTATATCTATTTTAATGTGGGGAAAAATATATATTTTTTATTTGAACTCTAACTACACACATGGTATTTAAAAAGATATATTCAAATATATATATTTTTTCAAAAAAAACTATATGCATTTGATGGAAACCTTTTTAAAGGATGAAAAATAGATTTTTATATCTTATCTATAACTCAAAAAGGATCCAATGATGGATTTAAATAGAGAAGTAGCTAGTGGTTGATAGATCAAGGGATTTCCACAATATATAGTCCAACGAGAGGATGAATGGTAAAGCTGTATTTGCGGTAGCATGTGGAAACCATTGGTGATAGTGAGAAAAGAATCAATGGTGGATATTCAATGTGATGGCATACTGTGTTCTTTGTAACATATAAGGGGTCTCAATAAGGAATATGTGTGAAGTAATAGTGATGTAATAAGGTTTAAATAATTACATATAATGGAGAGAAACCCTAATATATAGACTTTAATGAGTAGTTAATGTATCATCCTAAAACATGGGATCCATGATTGATAGACCAATGTGAAGTCATCATAGAGGTATTTTATTAACACACCAATAAAAATCCATGTTCGAATCAAATATTTTAGGTAGTGATATTTTTTATAGAAGGGTGATTTTTTTTCATAGTGGATCTTTGATAGAGATTAATTTAACTTAGTTGGTGGCATTTTTACTAGGATAGAGAGAAAAATAGGAATATCAAGGTGATATTTTTAGATAGGTTTTTTTCTATGATATCAATGTAATTCATGTTATTGGAATTTACTTAGATTTTATACTCTCTAATTTATAGATTAATATTTGGAGTTTCCCATTGGTTTTTTAATCATCCTCATCAGAGTATTTCTCCATGTTTAAAAAATCCTATGAATTGATTTATTTATTAATCTTTACATATCTTCCATCTTTCATTAGTTTTCTCATAAATATATTTCACAAAAAAAATCCAAAGATATGGAATCATCCCATCATGATCTATAGTCAAGATCCACCATACATGGTCAAACAACTAGTGAATCATAATAATACTACCCCACTAAACTCTAATACTGCATTTCATATTGATCCTTGTCTGAAATCCTTCAATGTTTTTGGACTGATCAATCGACATCCAACCCAACATAGGTTTCAATCAAATGTTCATTGATGTTTCTTCTTTTCCAGCTTACCCTATGCTTCTTGGGGAAACAAAATCCAATGTCAAAAATAGAATCTAGAAAATTGATCATCTCTTACAATGAATCTACCATGGACACCTACCATATCACATTACCAATATTCCTCCTATATTGGTAAGTAATCCCCCTTCCTCCCACTTTTCTTCATCTGTTCATTTTTTATTGTACTAATGTTTAGAGAAATATAGATCGAATGAAATTAAACCTGAATCCATTGATTTATGATTAGATTAATAAATTTTACTAATAATATATTTAAACCTTTATATTCGATATACTCTTACATATAAAGGATTTAATGTTACATTCGGCCCTCTCCCATAGATTTAGTATTATTCCCAGTAATTTTTTATTCTTATAAACTCTATCCAATTAACAAATCAATCTTCCCCATTTCTTAAAATTTCTATTTTATTATTGTTTATCCCATGATGTTCTTAATATTACACACCACCTACAATGGATAATAATAATACTTTGAGAGAATACTTTATTCATTTCACTAAATATTTTTTAAAAAAACATTTCCAAAAACCAACCCTAAATTTTTAAGCACAAAATTCTAATAGAACTAAGATTATGATTATTGAATTTAAAATCATGTGTTTTTGATTTTAAACATACATCCAAAGGGGAAAATTTAATTTTTTATATCTCTATAAGTACAAATATTACATTGAGAAACTGGTCAACCATGTGGATCACTTTTGAAAAACAATCTCCATATATAATTATCTATTATTAGTATCATTAGGTGATCTCATCGGCACCCCACACATACATAGAGTAGTAAAATTAGTAATATAATTTCACTTCCTTATTAAAAACATAGGCCTCTATATATTATCAACATTAACTTCCAAATACTTATATAAATCCACAAAGTGGATGACTACACCTAGTAAAATGAGCTCATCACCATTCTCCATGACACCCATCACTACTATGATCCAACTTCAATTGAAATCACTACATCCATTAGAAAATAATCCTAATATATTTATCAACTATTGAAGTACCATTTCCTCCCCCATCATCAAATAATGTGAATCTCAAATATTCATTGAACTTACTCTTGATATATGAAGAGGCTCCAAAATCCTAAAAAACTTCTACTTGAGGACTTAATCAAGGATTATCCATCAAAAACATATAACATATAGACATATAATTTCAAAAACATCTATACAAATACATATATTTATCCTTACCACATTTTTGTCACCACAATTCAACTAAGACACAATATTTCCTTAGACTTTCTTAGATCAATTCCATAGTTCAATATCTACCAATATTTACCTTCCACTAAAATTTCATATATTTATATTTCCATTGTCTTGGACCTAAAGAATGAAAAAATATGTCAGGTCAATATATTTTTCTCTTGAAGAAAAAATATAGTTCCTTACCAAGTTAATATAATTTTTAAAATTGAAGTGGATTAACCCACACTCATGTACCTTTCTATGTTTTGATATAGGACACCTCAACCAAACCATTTCATTCACTACTTCCATTACAAAAACATATTCATCTTCTATTATTGAGAGAACAACTATTGACTACAATATTGATATCTAGATAATTTTTATTCCACCAAACATAAAAACAATTCCCATTGTACTTTTGGATGTATTATAATCACCACTAAAATCCACATCTATATACCCTTGTGATGGTTCAGAAAACCCAAAACAGAAGGTAGTATCTTCCATTGATTTGAGATACATGATGGTCCACTTCATTAATTATTAGTATTATTTCCTTGGATTTAACCTATAACAGTTGATGGCTCCCACTAAAAAATACAATGTTAGGGTGAGTTCAAATCATTTCATAAAATAATCCTCCCACTACCAAAGAAAATGGAACCATTTCCAAGTATCTCAACTCATCTTCTATTTGTATGATTTTCCCATTAAAAACGTAAAGTGTTTGGATAGGGTAATTGAAGAATACATACATTTAGTAATTGAAAACTAATCAATAAACAAATTGAACTACTCATTTTGAAAAAAATAATAAACTCACAGTTCATCTATTTATTTTAATCTTCATTCCATGAATCTTATTTTGAACACCATGTCATTAATTTTATAAGTTTCAAAAAACTCACACATTAGAATCATAGATACTTCAAATTAATAGTCCAACCAGAAGAATGTGATTAACATATAAGATTGGGATGATAGTATGACTATCCTTACTCACATTGTGATAGAATCATTGATATATATTTCACTGCATAAAACTTTTTTCATCTCCAAATGCATCTAATTTCTTATTCCATTTGTGGGGATAATTTTTCAAGCCTTACAAACTATGATTAATCTTACACATAAAGTCTCTCTTCAGATCAATTTTAAATCCAATTAGTCACTTAATGTAAATTAATTTATCCAAATCATCATGAAGAAACATAGTATTTACTTCCATTTGATATAAACAAAAATCATTTATAGAAACCATAGTAAAAATGTATTTATAGTAGTGTGTTTTACTATTAGTGAAAATTTATTTAAGAAGTATTATTCTTATTTCAATTGAAATTCTTTAACCACTATCATATATGTATACATTTTTTTCCATCAACGTCTATAATTATTCATATAACTAATTTATTTTACAATTCAATCTATCCTTTTTTATGTTGCATTAGCTCCTAGTATTCATTTGAATATGATGAATCTATTTTTTATTCCATAATTGACCCCTATATATTTAAATCATTGAGTTATTATGATACTTTCAGGATTTATGGGTCTTCTCCATAAAATAGATGTAGATAATGAAATTCATGAACATATCTTTATATAAGACCATTGACTTTTTAAGACATTCATAACACTATTTTTTATGTTTCTTATTTTGGTACAACGCCTTCAGGTGCTCAAAATTTTAGTGTTTGGACTTCTTTAGCTCTACCTCATGAATTTTTATCCCTTAATCATCTATTTATATAACTTATTTTCCAAAAAAAACTAATATGATTATAATAATTCATAATAACTGGTAAACTTTAAGTGCTCCCATTCATATTAGACTGAGTATAACTTATTGAATATTTACCCTCCACTTTATCCTCTAAAGAATTTTATAATCTATAAGACCATCTCATTAAAAAGAATATTTTGGGATATGATAATTCTTCAATGATTTTTATCTGAGATTTGATACCCAATTTTCTAATCTCCCAATACCATAAATAAAAAAAATCTTGGATTTTTCTATGACCTTATCCATCCCTTTAGTATCAATATCAATGTGAGATAGCTTTTCAAAAAAAAATCTTTATGAATTCAATATATTTTACTAAAACATAACTTCCCAAAAATATATTATTCCATTGGTGCTGATATCCTTTTGAAAACTATGTTATTATAACTATTTAGTTCTTCTAACTAAATCCCTTTAGACATAAAATAATATAAACCCATGTTTCATGCCCTCTCAATAATTGTTATATTCATCTGTTCATCCACACAGTTTTTTTCAGTGAGGCTGAGATAATTCTATCACACCTAAAGCCATTTATCTGGTAGTACTTATTAAAGTCCCTTCAGCTTATTCATTACCATTATTTTACCTCTAAAATTTCATCCTTGTTTGGTCTCTCTCCCAACCCTGTCTTCCCACTAACATAAGGTGACAAAAAATTTAGGTTTCCTTTCAAGAAGTATACTCACAATATTTGTATAGTGTCATCAATAAATGTGATAAATGATAAGTAAAGACCAAAATTATGAACTATAGAAAGTCCACGAACATTAATTTGAAAAGGTATAAGCTTTTTGATATGGTATTTCCTTTATTCCAAATTAAATTAAATATTCATATTTTTTTAATGTATAAAACTCTCAAATGTTATGATGTCTATATGATTAATATTTAGTACACACTTTTCCATTCAGTCATTCAAGTTCTCATCACTTAGATGATCATGTTTATTATGGAATAACTTTTGACATTTGTTGGTTGTATGTACGACCATTGAACACCCATTTGAGAATTTGGTCAGATTCATGGTCTTATCCTTAAATCCACTTTCCAAAAACATTGATCCTTGAGCTATTTTCAATGAAACATTATAATTTTTTTACATATTATTCTTCATCCACCTATCCCATGGAAATAATATTTTTTTACAAGTGTGGGATGTATATTACATTCATTAACTTGAGAAATTTTATATTAATCATCATGAAATTTACATCACTGATTCTAATAACTTCAATAGGCTCATTACTTATCCAATGTACCTTTCTAAATCATCCTGATACATATTTCTACATGCACCCCTACTATGATGTGGAATTTAATGATGCACCTGAATCAAAAAACATTGATTCAGTTAGATCATTGATACTCAATATAAAACTATTTCACTCTTTATCTAAAATTCAAAGGGCTGCTATATTTGAAAACTATTCTATCAGAACCCACTATAACATCATGGATTTTTTTTCCTATGATTCCCCTTCTTTCCAAAATTCCAAAAAGTAGGATTGGGTATATTCTATTTATATATATGTTCATTTCTAAATAGCTCATCATTCTTTTTACATAACATCTTGAGAGATTATAATCCTCAAATTTCTATATTAAACGTATTTTTAGTATATATATGGACTTATCTCCACCAAATTTATTCATTCAAAATAAACCACTTGATATCTTAAAAGACAAAAGTATATTTTCTAGTTGAATTAATAGTACACCTAACTATATCTTCTAATATGTTCATTAGTGATGAAGATAAAAGTAGTTCTTATAAATCATCCATGAAATAAAATTCATTGGATCAATCTGATTCTAGACCATTTTAATGTAATCAACATTGTCTATAATTGGTGTTCTTTTGGATATCTCATTCCAAACAACATCTACTGTATATTTTTTTTTAAAATCTAATTATTTTTTATACATATAAGTTAAGGTATCCATCATATCAGTAGTTATTTTCATCTCTCGATTATTGGATGAAATATTCATCACTAATGATAGTAGTATCACAAATATTTTTTTCATGATAAGACGATTATCATTACGTTTTCTCTGTATTCATATATTTTTATCTAATTAACTGAATTCCAAAGTCCTCAAGGATAAGATATTCTTATATATTTATCCTTTATAATACAAATACCTTTACACCAATCTTAAAAATATTGATCATTCCATCATCTAATTCAATTATGATGATGCATTTACTCCCATTATATCTAATAATACCAAGGCATAAAATGAGTTAAAGATACATAAGTATATTGAGTGAATCCCCTAATCAAGAACCATTATTTTACTCCACTTATTGGGAGGGGGACCAAGTGTAATTCATGAGTTCACTAGAAGTAAAATCACTATATGAAATATGTTACATCCATTGAAAGTTAACTTACAATATATTTCATATGGATAATATTTACACACCATCTCATTAGACCCTAAAATCTCATTTTCTTATTTATATTAATATAGTTGATTTCTACCTTGATTTTGGGGTATCTTGAAGTGAAATTTCATAAAAATTGAAGATTTTTTAGGTCTATATTGTTTGGTCCAATATTTGGAAACAATATAGTAGAAAACAGACAACAAATATAGTTTTAGAAAGTGGATATCACAATGTTATTGAATGTATTGGTAAATTGTTTGAGTAAACTATATGACTTGATTAGTTTTGTGTATTTTGTCCATTTATATAGTTTTCTATTTGGTGATTCTCTCATACTTCTCCACCATTCAAAGGCCTTGACAATGGCATATTTTATCCTCTTCTAGTCCCTATATATTTTTATTTGGGTTCTTTCATGGTGCTTTAGAGATTTAAATGTTAAGGCTTACCATTCCTTCTCTTCTTGGTTCCTCCTTTTTTTACACACCTTCTATAACCACAGTGAACAAGTTGAATGACTTTTATGTCAATTTTTGTGATAAATGTTTTGTTTTTTTTATATTAGTTTTCATCCCTCTAGTGAGACTTAATATAATCTCTTTTGTTGTGGGTGGCATGGTTACTCTGGTTTATGTAGTTTTTTATTTCATTTCCCTTAATAAAATATTTAAATTAATTCTTTATGGTTTAAATGTTCTTTTTTACTAATTTAATTAATTGTATGGTAGGTAGTTCAGTGATGTTAGTGGTTTTCCATTTTTATTTTTGGGATTTCATTTTGTATAAATGGGTCAATGTCATTGATCAATGGTACATCAGTTTCAAATAGAGACACCCTTATATTTTGATATGGAATTATATCCCAAAACACTCTTCACAATATATGTCATTAAAGGAGTAGATATAGAATGATGGGGAACTGTGAAATGGATGTTAGTTTTGATGGTTTAGGTTGTTTGGGAATATGTATGGCAGAGAGCTTTGGTTGGGGAGGCAAGGAAAAAAAGGTGGATCTCATAATGTTATTCCAATTTTGGTATTATTGTGACATGAAAATTAGATTTGGTTTTATTTCCTTTTGTGGGAATGGATGACATGGTGTAGTGATGACCATTTTTCATTGATCACTTTACATGATTTATATGTTTTTTATATTGACTCCAACATGAATTATAAACACAATTTTTATCAAGAACCTTTATATAAAGGTCATCTATTTTGTGTTGTAGTATTTTATGAATCAAGAATCATTGATACATATCCTTATGTGATGCAATATGTTTCAAATTTCTCAATTTTACCTATAAATTCCTAAGACCTCATAACCCTTCCTTTTACCATAATTTCCTCTTTAACTGAGTGATTCATCCCCCAAACTCTTGGCTTATTAACTAAAATTGGCGTATCAACTCTTGGTTATTATATGTTAGTTCCTCACTGGTTATATTAAGTTGTAATCCCTTATTCTTTGGTTTTCTCTCTATAATTCAACCCTGAATGAGATATGTTCATGTATTATGGATGAACTGTGTAGTATACATCATGTGACTGATAAAGGGACATGCGATCATGGTTGAAATCATATCCTTAGTGTACTCTAGACCCACCAAACACCATTCTTCTATATTTTTCACAGAATTGATAATTTTTCAATTCAGTTATTCTCATTGGGGTGTTGGTATTTGATTATTTTTCTAATTGGTGATTCATAGATTTTAGATTCCATCACTACAAGGTATGAAGTTTTATTCCATGTATATCCCTTTTATAATGTTTTTTATGATAATATTTCCATGTGTGCATGTGTGTAGTCCATGAGACCCTATTTAATTTTTATAACATGGGTGTATGTTTGTGTCTACTGAGAATAATGCATAAAATGGTATAATTATTCTTTTATGATATATTATATTTTATATGAATATATGGTCTATGAAGATTTTGATATTTTTTTGTAAATAGTGATAGTTGGACCATCATATCACGGTTTCCCCTTAGAGAGGGAGCATGTGTGTAATGTGATGATGATAAATGTGGACCTTGACATATGGTATAAGGATGATTTCCTTTAGTACTAACCAAAGGAAGTGGTACAATATTATGGCCTTAGGGTCCAACTTGATCTAGAGATAGGATACTGTGGCCATATCATGGACATGGTGGCATTTTAGCTTAACAAAATTCTCTCAAACATGTGAATGTCCAGGGATATTAGATGTCCTTGTATTCTACTAGGATCATGAATTCATTTATGACTTTACTTTTGTAATGGATCTGTGGTGGTTATGATTGAGGTTTGTGTAGGTTTGGTTAGTTTATGATTTCTTAATTCATAATTGATTTTTTATTGCTTATAAATTTACATTTGATCATGGTATACACCTCTTATGGATGTGAATTCATGTTAGGGACATATTGGTGGTGTTTTATAATTTTTATTGTAACACCCTACATGGGTATCTCAATACACACATAGACTTTATGATTGGGGCTTTGGGAAAGTGAAAGGGCCCAATGATGGTAATCTAAAGAGTTAGGGCATGGTGTTCGGAGGTAGAACTAGGATTATAGAGACCTAGGCTTAACATAAATGGATATTAAATAATTTTTATGAATATTAATTTCATTACATAAACACACTCCTAGGGACCCTAATACTTTAGTGTCTTTTGAAACATGGAACAAGAAATTCTAATCTAGTGAAGGATCTTTAATGTTACCCATAAAGATCTAAAATTTTATTACTCCTACTTAAAACCTTTCTTCATAAATTTGGGAATGTAAAAATAAGAAAGGTTGATCTCATATGCTTAGTAAGGGTAAATACAAAAGATACGTAATAATAAAATGAATATGAGGGTATGATAACATGAGCATAACATTTTAAAACCATACCCTATATATCAAAGATTTTAATCATCAGTAATGCCATAGATATTGGTTGTTCATAAGACAAGAGTTAAAAGATAATCAATGAACATTATCCAAGAGATAAAAAAATTTCATAATACATAAAATATTTGGCATACACACAAGTATATAAAATCATATATCAAGGATACCCACCAACGTATTCATAACATGTTAGGCTTGGGATGACTGCCAATGTATCTACTTCCGGATTGGGATGACCACTCGTGTACCCTCATTTTTAGGCTTGGTCTCACCACCCATATACCCTCATCTTTAGGCTTTGGCTAAACAACTGTGTACCCTCTTTTTTGGTCTTATTCAAAACACCCATGTACCCTCATCTTTGGGCTTGGGATAAAGACCAATGTACCCTCATATTTGGGCTTGGAAAAAATACCCTTGTACCCTTGACTTTGGGATGGGGAAAACACCCATGTACCCTCATATGTGGGCTTGAGCTAAACACCCATATACCCCCTAAGACCATATACAATTTATCATTACCCAATTTTGTAACACCCCAAGATCTTATGGTATGTCTCTTAAAATTTATCATCTTCAATAGTTTATACTTCAAACAACACCGAGTTTTAAACCATAATATACTATTAAATGTTATAGTTGGAATAGTAATGTGACCATTATAAATAGTAGTATGAAAAATTGAATAGTAAATTTACCTATGAATTTTTAAATAAAATTTTTTATCTTATAAATAAAAATATAGTATATTTATATAATGGAATAAGAAAATACATGTTTTAAAAACAACAAATTAAATGTTGATATTTTTGTGAAACATAAATGATTATTTAAATTTAATAATTAAAATAATGATTTAAAATAAAATTTATTTTAATAAAACTTGTTCATAAATTAGTTTTTTTCTTATAATTATAAGATAGTTTTATGAGACCATAATTAAATTTTCTTAGTGCCATAAAAACAGTTATAATATTAAAATGAGTATTTTGAAGTAAATGATAATTTTATTTAAAATATAAATATCTCATATTTATAAAATATTTTTTATAAAATGGATTCCATTTTTTAATTCTACACATCAAAAAATGGATATGGTGTATTTTGGGATTTTTCAGAAATACATGATTTTTTGGTGAATTGTAAAATATGGTAATTTATGGTATAAATACATTATATGTTTAATACAATAATATATAATTAATTTATAATTTAATAACAATAATATATAAATAAAATTAATTATTTAAAAATATTTTTTGATAATTATAAAACTAGTAATAGTCTTGATCCAAAATAATAATCAAATGAATAAAATACTCAAAAACACCCCTCTTCTCCACTATAAATACAACCCCTTATCCTCACACATCCAAAGTCTTGAATCTTGTCCAATTTCTGACCATTTACTCTACCAAGCCTCTCTACCACCATCTAGTATTTATGATATCACCAAAAGATCATTTCAATGTTCCTTAAAGAGGTTCTTAAGGAGAATAATACAAGAGTTAAAAATCCCCTTTCTTTTCTTTTCGTTCAATTTCTTTTCTCTTATTATACTTTCTTTACCACCTCTATAAAAACATAAATGATAACTCCATTATCTTATATGTAATATAATTTTATTATGATAATGTGATATCCACCATAAATTCTCTTCTCTTCCCCTTTTTATTCCTAAAAATGAAAACATCGTTTGTGCGGTGCTGATTTACCACCTTCATGGACTATGAGTTTTTGTTTTTCAATTTCACCTTAAAGGATGGTCACGAAACCATATTTATGGTTAAAAAGATTATAATATATTATTTAAATTATATTTAATGTTAACCATTATATATACATGATATTAATTAATTAAACAAAACTATTTTGTGATGATCAAAAACCGCCAAAATAAAATAAATGATTGACACTAATGCCTTATATAATGATTCATCCTCACACCAAATAAAGAAAATGAATTATATAAACATTTAATGTTATGTATGTTCATAAATAAAATATTAATTAAATCCTATATATATATTCCCATTTTACATTATCTTTCATACATGTATATAAGTGAATCAATCATAAAAACCAAGGAAAAAACACATCTGAATGACAAAATTGAATCTTATAACCCATTAAAAAGGACATAAATGAACATAATAAAAATATAAAAAAAATAAATATATAAAATTTTATTAGTTAATTAATAAATGGATTTAATTTTATTGTCCATAATATGAAGTACAATTGCAGAACACTTTCGGACATAAGGTAAGGGTTTCTTCCCGAAACTCCATTTTTCATTCGGGTTATGTTATCTCTCACTTTACTCCAATTTAATTATTCATTATTTTTATATAATTCTCTTAAATTATGTGTATATGTTAAAAACTCATATATTAATATCATTTTATCTCTGTTTTATGGGAGAATACATGTTTTATAAGGTCCCCTTCTCAATTCTTCTCGATAAGAAAGCCCAATTTAAGGGAACTTCCCACTTTGTTACCCATTTTCAATTGCACTCTGTAATTTGTTTTAAGCCACTATTATTATTATAAAATTAAATATTTTATTATTAATAAATATCTTAATTTATTTCTAGTTTTATGTAAACAATTATTCCTTTGTCCAATTTAAAGATCCTTATATTTTTTTCTTTAACCGCACGGAAGTGGCCAAATTCTAAAGTTTCTTAAAAACTCTTTTTTACTTGATTTCCCTTGGATATAATTTGTGCCTAAAACATAATTTCATTATATTTACCTTTTCATTTCTGGAATATACATATTTACAATCTAATGTTATGAAAAATAAAAATTATTTTTTCAAAAGAACTCTTCTTTGCAAAGTAAAAAAGGGTATTTCTTTCAAGAATTCCACTATGATTTTATAAGAGTATTTGTAATAGATTTTAATACCATTTATTTAATCTTATGATTAATTGGGACTAATTTTATATGATATCATCTACCATATTTTATTAAATGGTTTGTGATCATTTTTACGGTGGATGTTCTATCTTCATACCATTCATCATATTACTTAGAATGGTTAGTGATTATGTTTTCTAATTCGAAAAATTTATTTTAATATCATATGAATATTCTATTTATTTTTCAACCCTTTCATATGAGTAATACATTGGACTTATTAATGTATGGATGGGTCCCACTATATCCCCTTGACGCATCGGTAGGTCTCATGAGACAACCCATATATGGGTTTGCTTGAGGCCTTAACCATATATTTTTAGATGTCCTGGAAAGGCCACAACGGTATGTTTCAGATGTCTAGAATTATGAATTAATTCATTATGATATAATTTATTGATAAATTATGTGATTATTAGACTAGTAGAATATGCATGATTAAATTTCATGTGATTATTTATATTCTATTATTTATTCATCTTTTATTCCTACTATATTATGATCAAGATTATGTTTTATTAGAATGTGTTTCAGTTATTCACCTTTCCCTATTGTTTATGTGTATGATAGGTTCATCTATATTTTTTACCCTTACTAAGCATATGAGATCGTCCCTTTATTATGTTTTATTTTTTCCTAGGATGTGAAGATGTATATTATGAATGACTTTCGAGGACAATTTCAAAGTTATGGATGTTTCCATTGGAGCTACTATGTTGTTTTTTCATTCAAGTTGTAACGTAAAATATTACAACCCATCCCATGGGTCCCAGATGTTACTACCATAATCCAACCTTCCATATTCCAGGGGTTGGTGACTAGAACCTGAAGGCTTTTCCCAAACTGGGAATCTATTGCCTTAGAGATCTGCACACACTCAAAAAGGGAAACTGAAGTAAACAACCAATAAAAGTAAGGTATAACCATGAGAATAAAGTAAAACCATAAGTATAACTGTAAACTGAAAATGGTGGGACAGAATAAAAGCACTAGAATATATAAAAATGTAAACAACTATCACACCTTCCCTGGTGCTCTACCTAGAGGGTAGTAGTAGTAAGTCTGAAGTCGAAGAAGAGGATCACAACTGCTCCTGTGGCACCAAACTCCACCATATCTTGAACCTCAAAAGTCTGCCTCGAAGCATCAGTAGTCAGCACTAGACACAACAAGGTGTGAGAAAATCCCATGTAGGGGATAGTATAACAGCTCACCTTGTAGGGACCCTGATACCCCTGAAGGTCTCTCAGTAATCCACAAAGTAAAACATCACAAGAAATACTAAAAAGGTAATATCACAAGAATTATCTAAATCATGAAACACAAAGAAAAAGAGACAGCTCGCTCTAACAATATAAATTCAATGTTAATGGGATAGGGATTACTAGTTATAAATCTTGATCATCATATCCATAGTAACTCCACTACTGACCTGTATAGCTCACTTTATGCTAACATGTATTCGTCTCTAGATGCTGACCCATATTGGTCATTGGTGCGAACCCATATTGGTCACTAGTGCTAACCCGTATTGGTCACTGGTGGTGACCTATATTGGTCACTATTGTGGAACCATATTGGTCGCTGGTGTTGACCTATATTTGTCGTTGGTGCAGACCCATATTGGTCGCTGGTGCAGACCTGAATTAGTCATTGGTGTTGACCTGTATTGGTTGCTGGTGCTAACAGGTATTGCTCACTTGTGTTGACCTGTATTGGTCACTGGTGCTGACCCATCTTGGTCACTGGTGCAGATTTAGGGATTATTAGTAATACATCTAGATAATCCCACTCTATATTTCTTGATGTTGACCCGCATTGGTTTCTCTTCTTCCTCATGTCACAACCATCCACTGGATTCCTGCACGAAGCACTCCTGTTCTTCGGAAGACTCTGTTCCTCAACCCATCGGTCATATTTCAACTGGTATGAAGTCCCAAAAAAGTATACCTAAGGTACTGCCCCATCATAGGGGTCCCAATGTGACCGACGACGCGTCGATCGGACACCCGGTCTATGAGATATGGGCACTTTTCTAAAAAGTTCCTTGTTCAATTCAAGTCTGATCCAACCCTGGTCGCACATCAAACTATATCAAAAATCACTTAGAGTATCTCCAAATTACTTCCTTGTCACAAGGGACCTTATGCCACAGACAACGCGTCGATCGGATGCTCGGACTGTTAGTTACACCCCTTTTCGTGAAACGGGGGGGATCACACCTCTGTTCGACCCGGCTCGGTCGAGCTCACCAAAATATTCCAAAGGGACTGCATCCCAAAAGGGGTCCCAACACCACTAACGATGTGTCAAATGGACACTCGGTTCACCAGTTATGGGTGTTTCTTTATTCGTAGGTTGGTTGGGTCTGGGCCCGGTCCGACTTGGTCATGTCTTCCCGACACAACGGGTCCCGGGGTCTACCAAACCCCACCCGAGTACGTATCATTAAAAGTAGGCCTATTTTACTGGGTCCGGACCATTGGGGCAGCCCAACTAGTTCACGGGCTCGGTCCGCTGTTGGCCCGACCTATCGGGTGGGGCTCGGCCACCCTCACTGGCCCACTAGGCCACGGGTCCGACCCGCGTTCAGCCCGGTCTGCCTGAAAGCAGGCCGCTACATCCATCCGTACCTGCGTATGCAGGGCCATTTCATCTAGTGCGATGTGGCTCGACACTAGGTCTGCGCCGCCCCCTCCTGTCGTGGCCTACTGGCGGCACCTGCGGGCACCACCCATCTCCCACGCGGTCAGTTTGGGATGGCCGCCTCTGGCCACTGCGACACGCGATGGCACACCATCTTAGACGTCCTATGGCTGGTTTCCGCAGGTCTCCTCCAACCACTGCCGGCTGCCACCAGCATGGCGCACCGGCGGTTCTTTTCACGGGCCACCGGAATTTCATCGTTGTTTCGTGGATCTCAAATGCCTTGTTGTCGCATTCATTTCTCCACCACGAAGAACGCATCAATGAAAATATTAGTAGAGGGTCTAGGACTTGTTGGTTCTATCTCATGCCCCTATATTAGCATTTTAAACATAAGTAAAATCTTATAATAACAAAAGGAAGAATAATCCACGAGTTTATGATCACGCAACAACCATTCGCATGATTATACGAGATGCGGATCAACCCGTTAGTTGGTTGGTCCGCATTCGTCATATTTTTCAAGAACAGGAAGAGACAGACCATCAAAGAAAATAAATCTACAACCTTTTATGAAATTTGTTGTCGCACATTCATCCTCGAGGTTTTACATCATCGACGACGCTTCCCGGTTCTGACCTTTGAAAGGTGTTATTCACCATTCATTGTTCTTCGATGGGGAATAAGTGCATCAGAGCTTCACCTAAGAACCCTCCAAATCCTTCCTCTTTATTTTTACCAACACATCGAACTATTTATAGAACTATACTTTAACATTTCAATAATGGTGTGACATCACATCGTTATATTGTTCCATTTATGAAACGTTGTTGTTTTGCACTATTAAATTCACTGTTATGTTGCAGAATACGGGTCATCCATGTGTTTCATTAAAGTGAGTTGTCACCACATCATCCATGCCTCGCAGCTTCTCCATCCTCCATACAATGGAGATAAAAGAATAAAATAATTCTTTTTAAAATTATTTTATTATTTTTCTCAAAAGTCCAAAAATTAACCTTTCCGATCAGACCTTTCCAACTGAAGTTAAGTAGTTTCTAGGATAATCCCAATATTCCAAATTCAACAGTGCCCTTGGATTTTTTATCCGAGCAACGAGTCGAAATATAGAAAATCTTTCTCACACATTTACTGAATTTACCCTAAAAAAATTCAAAAATTCATTCTTGGCACACCGGGCCTCAGAATCACATGCCGTAAATTTTTTTAGACTCGTAAAAATCCAAAATAATTTAAAATAACATTTCATGAAATTTTCGGTTCTTTATATTCTCCCCACATTAGGGATTTACATCCCCAAAATCCAAACAAGTCTACACAAACAAAGAGGGGTATTGGGAACACATATGAGACTCTCTTTCCCATGTGCTCTCCTGGAAATTCCCGTGATTTCACAGAACGCGAACCAGAGGAATCCACTGCCCACGAAGGATCCACTCTTGTCGATCCTCTATCTCCACCTGGTATTCCAAAAAATTCACACCATCTTCAACCTCCAGCTCTCCATGGTCGATGATGTGAGATGAGTCATGCATATATCTCCACAACTAGGATACGTGGAAGACGTCGTGCACCGTCTCCAACTAAAGTGGAAGTGCCAAGCGGTATGCCACCTCTCCAATCCTTTGAAGTATCATGAATGGCCTGATAAGCCTCGGTGAGAGTTTTCCACCTTGTACAAATCTCCATAGTCCCCATCGAGTGGATACTCACAAGAATACGTGGTCCCCTCCTAGAACCCATGTGTTCTCCGTTGCATATCAGCATAGGACTTCTGTTGACTCTGTGCAGTCTTTACTTTCTGGAAAGTGAGGCATCTTGAAACAAACTATGTCATAGCTTTCATCATCCCTGTCCACCGGTACTGACGTCGAAGGTCATGATAAATCTTCAGCACACCTGGATGTACTACCAAGGGGGGTGTATGGAACTCCCTCATCCCCTCCTCTAATATCTCCACTGGTACAATTGTACGTTCTCTGAAAATGATAGTTTGGTACCCACCTTCAGAGTATCAGTCAGGTACTTGGCCTGATGAAATCTGAGCACCTATAGTCTAATAGTTGTTATCACTGATTTGTTCCTACCTCACTCACTGAAGGAGTGGAGGGGAAACTACCATCGACTGGATATGGACTGTCTCATCTCTATCCATGTAGGATATCTGAAGCGAGGCTAATTTCTCTAAAGCCTCATTTAGTAGTTGTGAACTCGATCTTCATCTAGGTGCATCTACCACTACGTTCCCCATCCAAGGATTATAGGCTATCTAAAATTCATAGTCCCAGATGAACTCTAGCCATCATCACTTTCTCAGATTTAGATCTTTATGGGTGAAGATATGTCTGAGACTCTTGTGGTCTGAGTAAACAATGAACCCCTCACCCATTAAGTAGTGTCACCACATATTTAGTGTGAAGACTGCTTCTACCAACTCCGAGTCATGAGTCACATAATTTTACAAATGAGGCCTCAGCTGTCATGATCCATATGTAATCACAACACCACCTTTCATCATGACACAACTGAGTTCGATCCTTGAGACATCACAACAAACAACGTAGTCAGTGCCCTCCTCCGGCAACCTCGGGATGGGAGCACTGCTCAAGATTTTCCTCAACTGTTGAAAGATTTGTCATCATGTCTCTGACCATAGGAAGGGTTTCCATTTCTTTTTCAAGGTAGTCATAGGTTCTTCTACTCTAGAGAAATTAGGTACGAACCTATGATAGTATCCTAGTAATTCAAGGAAACTCCGCACCTCAGTAACACTCATGGGTGGATCCTAAGAAAGTACTACCTCAATCTTCACTGGATCAACTGCAACTCCAGCCTCTGAGATGACGTGTCCCAATAAGTGGACCTTCGATATCCAGAACTCACACTTCGAGAGCTTCCCATATAATTGCTGCTCCAGGACAGTGTCCAGAACTATCCTCAAGTGTACATTGTGCTCTTCCACAGACACTGAGTACACCAAGATTTCATCAATGAAGACCACCATGAATCGATCGAGGTATGGCTGAAACATCATATTCAGGAGCCCCATGAACATTGTTGGAGCATTGGTCATGCCAATTGGCATTTCCAAGAACTTATAATGGTCATACCAACATCTGAAGGTCGTCTTTGGGATGTCCTCGTCCTACACACGAAGCTGGTGATAGCCTGATCTAAGGTCTATCTTTGAGAACCACTTAGATTTTTTCAACATATCAAATAGATCATCAATCCTCAGAAGAGGATACTTGTTCTTCATGGTCACCTGGTTTAGGTGCCGAAATTCCATGCATAGTATCAATCATCTGTCTTACTTCTTGCAAAACAACACTGGGGATGCCCATTGAGAAACATTGGGCCTTACAAATCTATTCCTCTTTAAGTCCTCCAACTATACAATCAGCTCCCAGAGCTCCGCAGGGGCCATCTGATATGCTGGGGTAGATATCGGTGATGTTCCTCGGTACAATTCAATGTGGAAGTATACCTCTCCACGAGGAGGTAGTCTTGGGAAATATTCTAGAAATACATCCCCATACTCATCCACCACTATTAGGAACTGTGGACTCGCCTCATCCACCACATCGAAGGTCATGCAAGCCAGCTGATATGTAATTTGCTACACCCTCTTGAGTGCATGTCCATCTCATGCTGTTATGTTTTCCTTCTCGCCAACAAAGGAAAACTTGCCTCCATCATTGTGCGTACATTGCACTGTACGTCTCAAGAACCCAATCTATGTGTAAACTGCTGATAGTCAATACATTCCTAAAATGAAGTCTTAGGGATTAAATGCTGCTACTAGAAGATCCAATCTCAAATTCTCTCCTCTAAGAGTAATATCACATTGTCGACACCAATGTGTGACTACTGAATATCCTCCCGTAAAAGTATCCAAACGCAAAGGTCAAGCAAAAATCTCAGTCAGAATCTCAGAGTCCCGAACTAAGTCCCCGTCAACGAAGTAATGGATAGCACCTGTGTCGATAAGAACTACTTAAAAAGTAGAAAAGATATAGATCGTACCACATATCAACTCAGGGGCGTCAGGATCGTGAGCCTCTACTGCCTATAGCTGGGCCTATCCCCATCCACTTTCTCCCTAATCTTGTGGTGGACTGCCTGGGGGTGCTGGTGGTGGTGCCTGGTGACCCCGACCACCTCCTACTGCACGTCTGGCTCCCTAGCCTCGTTAGCCGCCTGGCTGATGCTCATGCTCCTGTAATTGCTTCTGCATCAGTGGCCCCTCCACCATCTTCTAATCATTTGTGCGGGGGGTCAGACAGTCATATGCTTTGTGACCCTATCCCCCATAGGAAAAAATAGATCATGCATAACTGGTGGCTCCCTGGGCCTCTCGAGCCTCGCACCTCTGAAACTGCATCACAGGGTCACCCTCCAGAAGGTCAAGCCCGCTTGGTCTTCGGTGTCGTATGTCTACTGCCAGCTATAGATGACTCTGCTACCTGTCTTCCAGTAGGGGATCTCACTATCAGTGTCTACTCAGCAAGGAAGCTCTCCATCAACAAATCTCGCTCTAGAACCCCATCCTGTGTCGAGATGCTGATTGAAACTCTTGCAGGTCTGATATCTCGTCGAAGCCCCTGCTCAAAGGTCTGGGACCTGAAGTAAGGGTCTTGTACAATGTCAGTTGAGTACCAGAGAGGTCAGTAAATCTCACCGAGTACTAAGCGACCATCTGGCTACCCAGCTATAGATACAATAGATCCTAAATACGCACAAATCATAGTGTTTTTGGAATGAACTCTGACCTGAAAGGCTCTCAAAGTTCGTCCATGTGAGGTTCATCTCCTCAGGCACCTAGAGCTTCTAGGTCCACCATCATCTTGTTGAGCCCTGGAGAAGGATAGAGGCCAAGATCGCTATCTGCTTGGCGGGTGTCTCAACTAAGTGAAAGACCCATGAAACCACCTTAATCCAGTCCTATGCTGCCTGGGGGTCCATATAACCTTGAATCCTTAGAGGAATATGTATCTAGAACTCATTCAATGAACTCAGACAACATGAACGATCCACTAGTAGCATCTACTGCTCAACAGGTGGTGGTGATACTGGTAAACCACCTGAAGGTTCCATCACTATGTGTGGTCCCTATACCGATGCCTCATCCCTTGGTGGGCCATTGTCACGATCTCTAACTGGAATCCTAGATGGATTTATTTATGGAGGAATCTTGTAAGAAATAGATGTTCTAGGTTCAATAAGTTATACCTAGCGAGATGACTCAAGAAAGAACATGAAAATTTTTCAAAACACTAGCAACCGGTGTCTTATTGTACCGAGTAGGAGAACAGAATTCAGGGTCCTGGTGTATAGATATGTTAGCCACCGAACCAACACTAGACTCCCTATACTAAAAACCTAACTCAAGACACTTTACCCCATTGCCTCATTAAAAGTATAATCTTATTTCTTCTGGTAGTACCAACCTCCCCCTGATACCACTTTGTTATAACCCATCCCACGGGGCCTGGACATGACTACCCCAAGACCGCCATCAATAGGACATGGGTTGGTGAGTAGCACCTGAAGTCTTTTCCCAAATATGGAAGGCATTGCCTTGGATATCTATACACACTCAAAAAGGGAAACTGAAGTAAACAACCAACAAAATTAAGGTATAACCACAAGAGTAAAGTAAAACCAGAAATACAACTATAAACTGAAAACAGTGGGCTGGAATACAAGCTCTAGAAACTAAAAAGAAAGTAAACAATTATCGCATCTACCCAGGAGCTCTAACTGGAGGGTAGTAGCTATAAGTCTGAAGTCGAAGAGGAGGATCTTGACTGCTCCTATTGCACCAAGATCCACCAGGCCTCGAACCTCCAAAGTTTGCCTCAGAGCATCAGTAGTCTAAACCAGACACAACAATGTTCGGGCGAATCCCATGTAAAGGTGAGTATAACAACTCATCTAGTATGGACCCTAAGACCCCCAAAGGTTTCTCAGTAATCCAAAAAGGAAAAAATAACAAAAAATACCACAAAAGAAATATCAGAATCATGATCTAAATCATGAAGCACAAAGAAAAAGAGACAACTAACTCTAATGGTATAACATCAAGGTTCCTGGGATTATGATGACTAGTTTTAAAGCCAGATCATCATATCCTTAGTAACTCCATTGTTGACTCGTATATTTCATTGTATGAAAACTTGTATTGGTCGCTTGATGCTAACCCGTATTGGTCACTGGTGATGACCCGTATTGGTCGCTGGTGCTGACCTGTATTGGTCGATGGTGCTGACCTATGTTGGCTGCTGGTGCAGACTCATATTTTTCACTGGTGCTGGCCTGTATTGGTCGCTGGTGCTGACCAGTATTGGTCACTCGTGCTGACCCGTATTGGTCACTGGTGCTGACCCGTATTGGTCGTTGGTGCTGACCCGTATTGGTTACTCGTGCTGAACCATATTGGTCACTAGTGTTGAAACTGTAAAGGTAACAGGGTTTAAGCCATCTTGGTCACTAATTAATAGGTATGGATGATTAGTTGTACAACTAGACCATCCCACTCTTCAGTGTCTGATGCTAACCCGTATTGGTCACTCTTCTTCCTCATGTCACAGCTAGCCACTGGGTTTCCGCATGAAGCACGCCTGATCCCCGGAAGACTCTTCTCCTCATGCCATCGATCATATTTCAAGAAGAATTAAGTCCCTCAAAAATCATACACAGGGGACCGCCCCATCATAGGGGTCCCAACATGACAGACGACGCGTCGATCAGATGCCCGGTCTGTGAGATATGGGCACTTTTTTTAAAAAGGGCCCGATTAGATTCAAGTCCGATCCAACCCAGGTAAAATGTAAAAATCCATCAAAATTCACTTATAATATCTCCTAATGATCTCCTTGTCACAAAGGTCCTTATTCCACAGACGGCACATCAATCGGATGTTTGGTCTATTAGTTACAACCCTTTCAGTGAAATGAGGGTGATCGCACCTCGGTCTTACACAGCTCCTTCGGGCCCACCAAAATATTCCAAAGGTACCGCTTCCAAAAATGGGTCCCCATGCCACTGACATTGTGTCAAACAGACACACGGTTCGTCAGTTACGGGTGATTCTCTATTCGGGGGTCGGTTGGGTCTTGGCCCGGTCTAACTGAGTCAGGCCGGCCCAACACAACAGGTCCCCGGGTCTACCTGACCACACCTAGGTTCGACCCATTAAGGGTCGGCCCTATATAATGGTTTCATCTCATTGGGTCGGCTTGACTAGTTTACGGGCCTGGGCCGCGGTTGGCCCGACCTGCTGGGTGGGGATTGGCCCACCCGCACTGGCCGGCTAGGCCACGGGGCCAGCCCGTTTGTCCGGCCCACGTCCGGCCTGATCCGCCTGAAGGCGGAACGCTTTACCCATATGGCCTCACAAAAGCAGGGTCATTTCATCTAGTGCGACGCAGCGCAGTGCGGGGTCCACTTTTCCCCCTCTAGCCGCAGCTGCTACTGCCGGTAGCGCCTTCAGGCGCTGCGGATGTCCCGCAAAGCCGGAACGGGCCAGCTGCCTCTGGCCACCGCAGTGCACGATGGCGCACCACCTTCCACTACCCATGGCTGGTTTTTTTGGGTCTCCTCTAGTCCCCACCAGTCTCCACCGACATGGTGCACTAGCGGTTGTTTCCACATGCCACTGGAATGTTGCCATCGTTTTGCGGCCCTCAAGCGCCTTGTCATCGTGTTTGTTGCTCCGCTGCGAAAAATGCCCCAAGTACAAGATTAGTAGATGGTTCAAGAATTGTTGGTTTTAGTATGCACCCTCCGCGTTATCATTTTTAAAATGAGGAAAAATTTATAATAACAAAAAGAAGAATAATCCCCGAGTTTAAGATCCCGCAATAACCATCCATATGATTAGACGAGATGTGGATCAACCTATTAGTCGGTTTGTCCACATTCATTATATTTTTCATGAATGGAAAGAGAGGGAACATAAAATCACATAAACCCCCTAGTTTATATGATGTTCGTTTCTGCATGTTCTTCCTTGGGGTTTTACGGCGTCAACGACACTTACCGATTCCAACTTTCGAAATGTGTTCTTCATCGTTCGTCGTTCTTCGCTGGGGTGTAAGTGCATCAGAGATTCACCAAACAATCCTCCAAATCCTTCATTCTTATATTTTCCTAACACATTGAACTATTTATAGAACCACCCTGTATCATTTCGATAATGAAGTGACGTCGCATCGTTACGCTGTTTCATTTATGAAACAATGTCATTGTTTTTCACCATTAAATTCACTTTTACATTGCGGAATATGGGTCATCCATGTGTTTTATTAAAGTGTCTCATAGTATCATTGTTGCTGCCCCGCAGCTTCACCATCCACCATGCAATGGAGATAAAATAAGAAAATAATTATCTTTTAAATTATTCTATTATTTTTCTCGAAAAGTCCAAAAATTAACCTTTCCGCTCAACCCACGCTGACCGAAGTTAAGTTGTTTCTAGGTGAATCCCAACGTTTCGGATTCAATGGTGCCCTCATATTTTTGATCTGATCAATGAGTCAAAAGATATAAATTCTAGCTCGTATGTTTACTAATAGTACCTTAAAAAAAGTTTAAAAATTCATTCTTATCACACTGGGCCTCGGAATCATGCAATGTAAATTTTTGCAGACTCGTAAAAATCCCAAATAATTTAAAAAAAAATTACATGGAATTTTTGGGTCTTCACATAAAAATTATATTTTTATCTATTATTCCAAAACTAGTAAACTATTTATTCCTTTTTTATGTGAACACTTGATAATAGTAACAATGTAATGAATTAAGGCACAAGTTCCGATCTACTTGAGTCAGGGTCTTTAGAGTTGGTACTGGGGAAAGTTTAGTAGAGACCTTAGAAACTAGATTTAGAAAACATAGATTAGGGAAAATAACCCAAAGATATACTTTTAGGAAAATCATAGAATAAAATCATATAATTTTTGTAAGGTAGGGATTATGTGGGTCTTACTATCAATACATCCATGTCTATATACTACAAGTGGACTTGGTTCTGGAAAAGGTGTACCTAGAAGTAACAACTCTGACAAAGTGAACCGGTCCGAACTCGGTGTATCCAAGAACACAACAATAGGCCTTAATACACACCAGGTTTGAAAATCCCAGGTTATATTCTTAGAATAATTCACTGTTTATTTACAAACCATTATTAATGATTATAAAGTTATCTTTTCCCCAAAGAAACCATGTTTACAATTATGATATTAGTTATGCATAAATTTCAAATTTATATTATGTTCTTTTCGAATTAGAAATTATGATTTATAATTCATAACCTAATTTATTGTACTCCATTTTTTAGAAATTGTTCCTAGTGGAAGAAATGGAAATCGTATCAATGCATGTATCCCATATAGAGATTTCCCTCATATGAAAGATAATGATGTTGGAGTAGGAGTTTCAACTAGAGATGAGAAACCTATAACTATTCTATGATAGTAGACCCAAGTTATGAATAATAAGCCTACCCATATAGAGTTTCATAATACAAAACATGTAGGAAAAATGTTACACCACTTCATGAGACAAAAACCTCCATTATTCAATGGGACTACACACCCATTTATATCTGATCAGTGGATAAGTTCTTTATAGAAGTTATTTCCTACTTTGAGAAGTAACAAAAGGGAGAAGGTTATAATGGTAGTTTATCATCTCTAAGGATATGCTGATCAATGGTGGTCATTGATTCAAAACAAAAATTAGGAGGAAGAAATTAAAAATATGGAATGGAAATATTTAAAGTAAATTTTCTTGGATATATATTTTCCTCAAAAAAATGAGTGGATATGGAGAAGCAATTCTTAAGTATGAGCCATAAAGGAGTAGAAAAATTCTCCAAGTATGAATCAAAATTTAAAAATTTAGAAATTCATGTTTTGTAATACATATGTAATCTACGTAGAAATATTGACAAATTATTTGATAGTTTAAAACCATTCCTCTAATGGGAAATATTCTCCCAAAATTTATAATCAGACAAATAAATTATCTCATGTGATATCAAGATAGAGAAATAATTCTCTAACATTTATGAATTTAAGAGAAAATAAGATATGAAGAGGGTGGATAAGAAAAGAATGAATAAATAGAGGAATAAAAAAGGAAATTCTACAACGTTTGAAAATTGTGGAAGGAAACACCTCAGTGGATTCTTAAAAGGAATTAGAGTTTGTTAAAAGTGTGGAGAAAAAGGAATCCAATCTAATGATTTCAAGGGAAAGATAGAAGCTACCAATGTTTAATGATACTATTGTAAATAAATGGGTTATTATTCAAATCATTATCAAAAGTTTCAAGTAAACTTTCCCCAGAAAATTCCAAGAGATCAGGGCCAAGCTTATACAACCACAACTGATGGGGTTGAAGTTCTTAATGATGTGGTGGATGGTACTTTAATCATCTCCCCAAATTAAGCTAAATATTTATTTGATTCTATATCATCACATTCCTTTATATATTCCTAGTTTTCCTTAAAAATTATATATTTACAATTCATATTAACAAGAGAGTTTTCAGTAAAGACTCCTAGTGGAAACCTTATTGCAATAAAGATGTGTCAAGAAGTTCCCATTATAACACATAAATATGCTATAGTTCATGATTTTATCATCATACCTATGGATTATTTTTATATAATACTTGGTAAGAAATAGATTTCAAAATATAATTCACATATTTAAAATAGAAGTAATCTATGATTCATGATGAATATATGGAATTTATTATCTTTAGAGTGGATACCTCATCATCTGAGTCATATCTGGATCCACCTCCAGTAGATCTTCTAAATGAAATTCTTAGGGAGGAAGTAAAAACATAATCTATGGATGAGGAGAAAAATATTAAAATTTAAGATGTACATATTGTGCCAGAATATGTTGATGTATTCCCATAGGATTTACCTAGATATACTCTACAGTGGGAAGTTGTGTTCTGTATTGATTTAATTCTCGAGTAATGAACTATATAAAAGAATCCTTATAGAATAGACACTATGTAATTAGTGGATCTGAAGAAGAAACTAGAGGAATTGAGTGATAAGGGATTTATTCACCCTAGTTTTTCTCCATGAGAGTCCCCTATTCTATTTGTGAAGAAGAAATATGGATCCATGAGGTTGTGCATCAACTATAGGGAAATAAATTCTATTATAATAAAGAACAAGTATCTTATATATTGTATTGAGGATTTATTTGATCAACTTCATAGATCTAAATATTTTTTGAAGATTGACCTTCATTCTGGATATCATCAATTGCATGTGAGGAAGGAAGGTATTCCAAATATATCATTCTGAACCAGTTATGGAAATTATGAGTTTAGAGTAATTATATTTTGACTACCTAATTCACCCTATATCTTTATGTACCTAATGAAAAGTGTGTTCAAGGAATGTCTTGATGATTTTGTTATGTTATTTATTGATTATATCTTGATATATTCTAAAATATATGAGGACCATTAGAACCACTTGTGGAATGATTTAAAGATTCATAGAATAAAAGAGTTATATGGGTAGTTTAACCAATGTAAATTCCAACTTCAAATATTTTATTTTCTTGGAAATATAATCTTGAAGGATGGAATCTCAGTTGATTCTGCAATGATAAAGGCATTACAATAATAGCCTATTCCAAGGAATATATCCAAGGTATGTAGTTTCATTGGTTTAGCAGTTTACTCTCAACGTTTCATTTAGAATTTTGCCCGATTAGCAAACATGTTAATCAACATTACACGTAAAGGGGTTATGTACATATGGAAAAAATAATGTAAAGAATGTTTTGAATAATTAAAGATTATATTATTTAATTATATGACCATGACTCTTCCATCAGGAAATGGTGGATTTGTGATTTATAGTGATGTATCAAATAAAGGAATTGGTTGTGTTCTTATGAAGAATGATAGAGTTATTACCCATGTATCAAGGAAGTTAAAAACTCATGAACAAAACTATAAAACTCATGATATTAAGTTAGAATCTATAATATTTTCTCTAGAGATATGGAGACACTATCTGTATGGTGAAATATGTGATATATATATATATATCAGAAGTGTTTGAAATATATCTTCTCGTAGAATTAAATAAACATGAGGAAAAATAAATTTCTTGAGCTAATCATGGATTATGATTGTTCAATAAACTAACATCTAGGGAAGTAAAATAAGGTAGAAGATGCATTAATCTAGAAGGATCATATAGATCTAATCCAAATTAGGATTGAAAAGGATCCTATATACATGGACCTAGAAAAGATAAATATGGGAATTATCAAGGAAAGTGAAACATCAATGCTTTTTTAATTTGTTTCCAAACCATATTTATTGGAAAGGATTAAATTTATTATTCTGAAGATAAGATTTTTCAAAGGAAAATTAAAGTAGTGAATGATGGGAAGTTGACATACTTTGTGTTCAAGGATGTAATTCTGAAATTTTGGAAGAGCATTTATATTCCCTATATACCCAATCTAAAAAGGGATTTATTGGACAATTCTCATAGCTGGAATTTCTCTATACACCGTGGTATCATTAAGATGTATAGAGATTTGAAGGAACATTTCTGGTGGGATAATATGAAGTGGGAAATTGCTGATTGTGTACCAAGATATTTAGTCTCACAACAGGTCAAGGCTAAAAGATAACATACTAGAGGAGTCGCGCAACCTATGCCTATTCCTACATTGAAATGGGATTACATCACTATGGTTTTCTTCACTCGATTACCAAAATATTCAAGAAATAATGAAGAAATATGTGTTATTGTTGATCAACTTACTAAATATACACATGTCCTCACTATAAGGAAGGATTTTCCACTAGAGATCCTTGCATGAATCTATATTAATGAAGTTGTAAGATTTATGGAGAACCTATTTCAATTTTTTCTAATATTTATCCATGATTTACATAAAAAATATCGAAAATTATAAAAATATATTTGGATACTAAGCTTCATTTGAGTATTTCTTATCACCCTCAAACTGAATGGTATTCAGAAAGGACGATCCAAACATTAGAGTACCTGTTGAGATCATTCTCACATGAATTTCAAGGCATGTGGGGTCATTATTTTCCTTTGGTAGAGTTTTTCTACAATAGTAGTTTCCATTCATGTATTAAAATGGCACCATATGAAGCATTATATAGAAATAGATGTCATACACTAACTTATTTGGATGAAATTGCGGAAAGGAAGCTTGTAGGCCCAAAACTTTTAGAGGAAATAACAACAAAGTAAAAGACTATTCAAAAACATATCAAAAAAGAAAAACATAGAAAAAATATCTATGCCAATAACTAGAGGAATGATTTGGAGTTTCAAGGAGAGATTATGTGTTATTGAAGGTATATTCATGGAAGGGTGTTAGAAGATTTGGAATGAAAAGGAAAATGTGCCCTAGTTATATTAGACCATTTGAAATCTTGGAGAGAATTGGATCTGTGGCATATAATTTGGTGATGCCGTATAGACTTTCTAAAGTACAAAATATGTTCCACATCTCTTTGTTAAGGAAGTGCATGATAGACCCAATGCATGTCCTTACTTCTGAAGGAATAGAATTGGAACCTGATTTATCTTACTATGAAGAGCCTATATGGATTATGGACACTAAAGAATAGGTGTTGAGTAATCAGATGAACTGGCTGGTAAATGTACTTTAGAAAAACCGTAAAATTGAAGATGTGATGTGGGAGCCTGAAGAACTTATGATAAAGAGATACCCATATCTTTTTTTAAGGTGAACCTTTGTAAATTTTGACGATGAAATTTTTATAGGAGAGAATAATGTAACACGCTATGATATTATGGTAGGTATCTTTTAAAATTTAGCATCTTTGATATTTTATGCTTCATGTAACAACGACTTTAAAACTGTAATATACTATTAAATATGATAATTGTAAATGTATTATGACCATTAGTAATAGTAATATGACTAATAGAATAGTAACTTTACCTATGAAAGTTTAAATAAATTTTTCATAACTTATAAATAAAAATATCTTATATTTATATCATTGAATAAGAAAATAAATTTTTTTTAAATGACAAATTAAGTGTTGATATTTTTATGATACATAAATTATTGTTTACAATTTTATAATTAAAATAATTATTTAAAATAAAATTTATTTTCATAAAATAGATTCTAAAATTAATATTTTTTTGTCTTATTATTATAAGATAATTTTATGAGACCTTACTTAATTTTTCAAAGTGTCAAAAAACTATTATAATATTAAAATTAGTATTTTTTGAGTAAATGATAATTTTATTTAAAAATTAAATTTATCATATTTAGAAAATTATTTTCATAAAGTAGATTTAGTTTTTTAATTCCACATGTCAAAATATTGTTAGAGTGAATTTTTTTTAATTTTCTGAAATACTTGATTTTTCTGTGAATAGTAAAATATGGTAATTTATAGTATAAATACATTATAAGTTAAATACACTATTATTTGAGTCATTTATAATGTAATCACCATAATCTATAACCCTAATTAATTATTTTAATATATTTGGTGATAATTTTAAAACTATTCATAGCCTTGACCAAAAATAATAAACAAGTAAATAAAATATTTGAAAAACACCCCTCTCCTCCACTATAAATATCACCCCTCACCACCTCTTATGTTTACACCTCCCAATCCTTGAATATTGTACAATTTATTCTCATTTAATCTTTTGATACTCTCTCTCATGTTTTTTTCTTATTGTTCTCACCAAAATACCATTTCAATGTTCCTTAAGGAGGTTCTCAAGGAGAAGGATTCAAGAGGTAAAAATCCCCTTTTGTTCTTTTTTCCATTCAATTTATTTTATTTTCTTATCATTTACGTACACCCTATATCCAAACATGCATGATAACTCTAGTATATTATATATACTATAATTTTATTATTATAATGGGATATCTAACATCAATTCTCTTCTCTTCCCCTTTTTATTCTAAAAAATTAAAACATCATCCGTTAGGTGCCGATTTACCACCTTCGTGGACAATGAGTTTTAGTTTTTCAATTTCATCTTCAAGGATGGTCATAATACCATATTTATGTTTAAAAAATATTATTATATATGTTTTATATCCTATTCAATGTTTTGGATCCATTATATATACATGATATTAACTAATGAAACCAAATTATTTTGTGATGATAAAAAATCGCCAAAATAATCAAAATGATTACCACAAACCTCTTGTCTAATGATTCATAATCACACTAAATAAAAAAATAAATTATATAAAAATTTAATATTTTATATGTTAATTGATAATATATAACTTAAATTATGGATATCTATTCCCATTTCACAAGATCTTTCATACATGTATATATGTGAACCAATCGTGAAAACCAAGGAAACAAACACTTCTTAACGATGAAATTGAATATTATAACTCCTAGAAAAGGACATAAATGAACTTAATAAAATTATAAATAAGATAAATAAAATTTTATAAACTAATTAATTTATTTATTTACTTTTATTATTCAATACATTTAGTACAAGTGCATAACCCTTCCAGACATAAGGTAAGGGTTTCTTCATGAACCTCCATTTTTCATTCGGGTTGCATTATCTATCTATTTACCCCAATGTAATTATTTATTATTTTTATATAATTCTTATAAACTCTCTATATATGTTCCAAAATCATATATCCTGATCATTGTATCTTTATTTTATGGGAGAATACATATTTTATAAGGTTCCCTTCTCAATTTTTTTGATAAGCAAGCCCAATTTATGTGAACTTCCCAGTTTCTTACCCATTTTAATGTTCACTCCATAATATATTTTAAGACACCATTATTTTTCTAAAATAAATTATTTTATTATGAAAAACTGTCTTAGTTAATTTCTGATTTTATGTAAACAATTATTCCTTTGTCTGCTTTAAAGATCCTTATATATTCTCTTAAACTGCGTAAAAGTGGCCAATTTCAAAAGTTTCCTAAAAACTCTTTTTAGTTGTTTTCTCAAAAGTTGGAAATCATTTTTATATAAAAAATAATTTAAATGTACTTCCGTTTTTTTATATAATTTAAATATTTACAATCTAATTTTATGACAAATAAAAATGATTTTTCCAAAATAACTCTTCTTTGGAATGTAAAAGGGTATTTCTATCAAGAATTCCTCAATGATTTTATTAGAGTATTTTTCATTAATTTTAAAACCCTTTTTTGAATATTATGATTAATTTGGATTGATATTATACGATTTCATCAACCATATTTTATTAAATGGTTTTTAATCAGTTTGAATTTGAATGTGTTATCTTGATACCATTCATCATATTACTCAGAATAGTTAGTTATTATGTTTACTGATTGGGAAAAGTTTTTTATATATCATATGTATATATTGTTTATGTTTTAGAACATTCATATGAGGATTTAATTGGACTTAGTAATTTATATTTGGGGCCCTCTATATCCCCTCAATTAATCGGCAAGTCTCATGAGACAAAACATATATGGGTTTGGCCGAGGCATTAACCATATTTTTTAGATTTTTATCTGAGGCCTCGACAATATTATTTAGATGTCCAAAATTATGCATTCACTCACTATGATATAAATTATTTATAAATCATGTGATTATTTTACTATTATCACATTCATGGTTATGTTTCATGTGATTATTTATATATTATTATTTATGCATATTTTATTCTTGCCATATTATACTCAATATTATGTTTTATTGGTATGTGTTTCAGTTATCTACCTTTCCTTATTTTTTATATTTATGATATATTACCCTATATTATTTACCATTAATGAGCATCTGATATCACCCATTTCATATTTTTTAATTTTCCCTAGGATTCAATGATGTATATTGTGAATGACTTGTAGGGATAATCTAGGAGTTATGGGTGTTTCCAATAGAATTTATATGTTGTTATTCCTTTTAAGTTGTAATATAAAACTTATTTCTGTATCTGGTTTTCTAGAAATACTTAAATATTCATTCTTTTGGGATGTGACACGTTTTCATAGTACCAATGTAATGAATTAAGGAACTGGTTACAGACTAACAGGATAAAGTTATTTACAAATGCATTGGATGGAGATATAGGTCTCACCCATCACATAGTTAAATCATACATATGTGTGCCACAAGTTAATAAACATTCAAAATATAATAACCCAGGAAATAAAATGGGTATCATAAACATTTCATCATATCATAACTTATGGATAAGTTATAGGTCTCATTATCATTTCATTATAGCATAACCTTTAGAAATAAGTGGGTTTCATAATAATTATAACATGGTATAGCCTGTGGAGGCGAAATAAGTTTCATAAACATCATACCATAAAAACATAAACCATTCATAGAAATAATACAAATGTTATCCTTGTATAATATCTTCAGTATAACCAAATTTATATTAAATTATGTTATCTTATATGGAGAAGGATTTTGAATGATAACTTGGAACATTTCATGAAGAAAATAACCTTTCTTTGGAAATGACTATCATAGAACGTTTTAAAATTAATATTATTCGAAAATAACATTGGAAACATATAAAAAAATATTTTAAAATTAATTTAAATTTTTTCTTGAGAAAAATATTCATTCGTTTTTTAAAACTATTTTTAAAATGTAAAACCTCTTGAAAACTTTTTCGTTTAAAATAACCTTGAAAGCTTATAAATAAAGCTTTGAAAATCATTTAAATCACTTTTTAAAACAAAAAAAAATTATACCAATTTTCCTTGAAAATGGTATTAAAATATCATTTGAAAAAAACTGAATTTTTTTTAGAAAACATGGATTTTGAATGAAACAAATTTTCGACTGAAGATATAAATAAGGTTTTATTTTCATAAAAACACATTTTTAATTATCTTAAGTACTAAAAAGTGTAAAAATATTACTATTACTTGAATATATCCTGAATAAACATATTATAATGAACTTATTGAGAATTATTAAGATATATATAACCATATTTTATTATTGGAAGCATAATCATAAATAATCCCGATAAACGATGAGGTTGTAACATAAAATTATTACCACTTTTGTAAACTTTTATCATAAGCCCCATGAAAGAATAAGATAAAATGAAACTTAAAATATCATGAGGATATCTAAATACATGATGTTACATATAAAATTGGATGTATATACACCTCGTGAAATAATATAGGTGCCTATCATAACATACATCTCGTGGAAGGAAAATTGAGACAAAAATCCTCTACCAATTTGGTATTATTGGAACCATAAAGCCCATTAAAAATAGGTAGTAAAATTGATATGTAAATAGAAATATATTTTAGTAGAATAATAATAAAATAAATTCGTAGGAAGTATATTCACCACATATAATGAATATGTGGGGAATATAGCATGTGTCTCACAAAAGTAAAATGTGAGGTGGAAATCCCTTACTGTTAGAGTAAAATTTGAATCATAATCCCCATAAAAGAATTACATAAGTGGAAAAATTAATTATTATGAAATTAACTAGATTCATGATATATAACTTTATAGGGTATTTTATACACCACATAAAAGAAAATAGTGGTGAATATGGCCTATGTCTGTTAGAAATAAAAGTAAAACTAGAAATCCCCTTACCTTAAGTTTTGAGCCTCATCATACTCATTAAATTTTTTTCATAATAAATATATGTTTAATATAAATAGATAAAATAACAATTTTCATATATAACATATCATATTTTATTTTATTTTTACTACATATTCCATATTTATTAACAAATTAATGTTAAATTTATGTTATGGGTAATAACCGCTTTGTTTTTTGTACATGTTTTAACTTTTTATTCTTGGTCATTTTACTTAGATCATGATTTAATAATATAAAAAATGTAAAAAATGATATAAATATCATATAAATTTATTATATATAAATTTATATTAATCCATAAAATTTAGTGATAGGAAACAAAACACACCGTTCATAGAGATGGTAGGTTGTACGTACGCATGAAATGTGTTCCCATTTTCTTGTCATATTGAAAAAATAAAATTAAATGATATAAATATATATATATTATCAATAAAATATCATTTTTATGTCATATATGTCACATATTTCTATTAACCCCATCCTTAATACATTCCATGTAAAACATAAATGAATCACATTGCTTCGTGAGGCAATAGTCCACCATACACATGAACGACATTATCGTATTCCCAAAAAATGGGAAGCACAATGTTATGTGTTATATAATAATTAAATAATCATAAATACATAATATACATCATATATATCATATATAAATATTATTTACATCATTATTACCAACCTTGAAAGGTTTTATTGTAAAAACGAATGATATCAGTTCACAAGGCGGCAGTCCTCAATACACACGAATGGTGATTTCGTAACCCATTTGATGAAAGTGTGTGTGGTTTTAGGTCATAACCCTAAAATAACAAAAATATCATTATATTAAATATACTGATATTATAATATAATCATTATATATAAATAATTTAAGGGTTTTGGGGAAGAAATAAATCAAAAAATTTCATTGATTAACGTTACCTCTTCTTCAGGTATCTATTTTTGGTTTGAACCAAAGGACTTCCTTGGATGTATTTTGACCAGAATTAAGGATTATAGGATGAAAATATGGATGTGGATAAGTTTTTTGAAAATTTATTGTCCAAACTAATTTTATTTTATGGGGTAAAGAGAGGGGGAAAAGATTTGGCCTTTTATAAGGGATGTAAGTAATACTCATGTAATTTTTGAAAAGAGATAATTCCACCCATGATTTTCCATGTAAAGTAGATAAAATAAAACAAATATCTATACTATAAGCTGTAAGGAATAAATATGTACATAAACTTGGTTTTGGAAAATTTCTGGGCCATCTTTTATCATTAAACATAATGTTTAGTCCCTTGCTAAACTTGTTTTTCTCCTTATCAATGTGATTAATTTAAAATGTTATCAATAATAATTTTGGTAAAAAAATAATTTGGATTTATTAGAAGTTATAAATTATTCTGATTCCAAATATGGAATTGATTTTTACAAATTAAATTTAAATAATTGTAAAAAATTAACTTAAAATTAATCTTGCAAACGTGTTGAGAAAGTGAGTTTTTAAAGTGCAAATTTTCAAAAAATTATATTGTTTTTATAAAAAAATTAACATTGAAAAAATTAAAATTACAAAAATTGTTTTTATATATTCATAATTGTATTATTTTTACTTTAAAACTATTTCAAAATATAGTTTAACATTATAAATTATTTAAACTAAGATGTTTTTTCAATTAAAATTCAGTATTTTTTATTATTCATCAAAAATTGAAATTTCTCTGGAAAATAAGAAAAATTTCCTTTAAGATAATTTTTATATTTCAATTTAAAAAAAAATTTATTTTATGAAATTAATTTTTTAAAAGTGTAAAAATTTTGTTTTAAAATAAGAATTCTGTAAAAAGGTGAAAATATTTTTTTAGAAAAATACAATTTTTAGACATAAAATTGTATTTATTATTATCACTTATGAAGAAAATATAAAATATTAATGATAAAATTTTGATTTAATTTATAATATATACATTAAATTATAATAATTCACCAATATTAATTCAGTTAATTTATTGATATAAATCACACTTGTGCGTATAAAAAGAGTTTTTCATAGAATGGTATACTTTTATTTTTAAAAAGGTTATGTTTTCCTTTATAATTAATTGGTCACTAAATAACTAATTATATAAACTTGTGTAAACCATATTTTCCTAATTTATTTAATCTTATTCATACCCACAATTCCAATGCCTAGGTCACAGTTTGAGAAAACTTAGTATTTTGTGTAACGCAGCCTATCGAAGGAACTCAATATTGTGTGTTACGCAATCCAAACATAGTTTTGTGTGTACTAAATGATAATATCACTGTCTCATGTAGAAAAAGATTAATTTTTTTTTAATTAGATCCATCAAATAATTATGAATTATTCAAAAAAAATAACTCACAAAAATTCACAGTGTTGTATTCTACCCGCATAAAAAATAATTTCACCCTTGAAATTCGTTTGGGTCATCAAAGGTTTAATACTTGAGTTTTTCATTCATATAAACCCACATCAAAAAAATTATTAATAAAACATACTTTAAAATTGAAAATTTATAAGCATAATGATTAGATAAAGTAACCTATAACTAGGTTTCCATGTATGAAAAAAAATGTGGGAAGTGAAAACATGGACATTGAAGAGAAAAATAACACCCAAATATTGATAGAGAGTGATGGGGAACATGGTAAAGAGAATTTTAATGATAAAAAATTCATAAACATAAGAGGCTTGAAAATGTCATTGATATCATAAAAATGATGATAATAGGACAAAATTTTATTTCAAGACCCTTTTCATAGAGTAGAATATTTTTCATAAGAAGATATAGTTATTTGATTTCATTCCGTTTCATAAACACAATCTCATCATGTGGTTATTCCTTGATCAATTTACACTACACCTCTTACTCAATGAAATGAAGGTGAATTCGTTATTTTTAAGCACTAATCGATTATAATATCCATATATATAATGAAAGGTCTTTTTGTATACCTTTATTTATCATCAAAACAAAATAGTTATAACATGTTATCCAATATTCATATATATTCTTATGAAAAAATACCACATTAATCTCTAATGAAATGAAGGTGAATTTGTTATTTTTTAAGCACTAATGGATCATAATATCCATAGATATAATGAAAAGTCATTTTTATACCTTTATTTATCATCAAAACAAAATAGTTATAACATGTTATCCAATATGCATAAATATTCTTATGAAAAAATACAACATTAATCTCTAAAACCTCATTTTAAGTTCAACATAGAAAATTTCATAAATGGTTAACCTTTTTACCCTTCTAAAAGATTAAAATCAAAAAAATTTGAAATAATGTCACTAAATTTCTCAAAATCAATTTAACATTGGTCCCCTTTATATCATAAAGTATTCCACTATTTTATCATACCAAAAATGTGAATACCTTCATTATGTATTCTCTTAAAACATGGTTATAACCTTAATCACCATAAACTCTTATATAAAGCATACATGTATCTCCATTACTTAAATAAAACCATAAATTATTTAATATATTCCATGGATTAAATAATTTTTAAAGTACATTAATGATAACATGAACGACTTTGTCAAAAAATCCATTATCACTTCTGATGTCATCGATACTATCCAATTTACTTTATCTAAATCAATCATCTCTTTATCCAAAATAGAACCATTTTCATAGAATTAAAAACATATTAAGGGGTAAATTACCATAATAAAAATATCATTATACCATTTAATCAATTTTCTAGTCCATCAACATCATTCAACATATCCTTTCAAATACTTAATGAAAAAATACTGAACAATCCTTATATACTTTAGAAATCACAATTATTGAATCGAAATACATAAATACTTCCATCCTACCACTTCAATTATTGTAATGGAATATTCCCTTCCATGTTCTAGAAGTAAATTCTTTGTTATGGGAATTAAGTTGGGTAATGGACATTTTATCGTGCTAATCATTTTTTTCCATTTTAAAAGCCGAATTATGGGTTGTCGGTACCCAAATTAAAGTTCAAAGCAAAAGTCAGAACAACACCAAACGACCTAAAACTCCACAAACCAACACATGCAATTCGACCACATACAAAATAAATAGCACCACACTATAGATTATAGTACCCGTAATCATCTCTACATACCATACAAGATTCATCTTCCACAGTGGCCGATTCCCAAATAGTAGTCAGTCCATGTCACCTCCCAATATCACCAAAATCCCAGCTCCTCGACTGATCCAGAGGTGGTTGGGTTCTACAGGACTGTGTGACCAAGCTATCTTTTTTAAAGGCAACAATCATCCCTCTATCCCATTTAAAAGTAGATATAGTTCTTGCTGGGATTGGGAGATAGGAGTAGTCTTTTTTAGTTCTTCTTGGGGTCATAGACAATGTTCCTTCACACTTGGCCATCCTCTTATTCTCACCTTATACTATATCGTTGTATGAATGAATATCCAGCCTATTCATATTTTCTTTGTCTCCCCTATCCTGATCCTTCCATTTATCGAGGAAATCCTCATAGCCAATACCATTTCCCTCGCAATTACTCCCCCTTATTTGGATCAAAGTGTTACTTTCAATATGAGAAAGGCATCTAACCCCATAATTAGGATTTTCCACAGCCCCACTGACTTCCTATTATCCCAGACTTCTTCCAATAAGCTCCTTCATGGAGACCCCATCACCCACACCCCCACCTTCTGAGTTATCACATAATCCAGATTTAAAACTGACATTGGAAAGGATTTCAAACCTATTGCTTAAAGAGATAAAAGGCATAGATGATATATCCATACCTCTATCCCCCCTGTAAAGATATCTTTCATAAAGAAACTAGATCCCTCATCCCCCACTGATTGTACAGTGGGAACCTCCCCCTCTCTGTGTTCCTTAATTCAACCCCCTTCAACAACTGGAACATGCCCTTCCAAGGCATTCACTATACCAAAAGTAGCCACAACTCCCTGACCATCCTCAACCCACTCTCTACTGAAATCCACCATCTTTTCAGCCACCACTGGAGGTTGGACCTCCGTACCACTTCCTTATGGTATTTTCTCCTCTAGAACTGGAACCTCCCTCACACCAACCTCCAACACCTTTCCGAGTACATCTCCTTCCCCTTGTACAAAACCAAGATCATCCACAACCATCATTCTACAGTCCTCAAACAATTTTCATTCCACCACTGGAAGATGAGGCTCCTTACCTCCACCTTCGGGTCCCTTTTCCTTTTGTCCTAGACCCACCCTCACACCAGCCTCCAAAACCCTTCACGTAGCATATATCTCCCTTCAAGTAGACACCTAGGCATCTGGATATTCCTTTATGTTTTTATTCCCACCTTATTGAAATTTAATATTCTTTATCGTATTTCATCTATGTTCGTTAACACATGAAATTTCATAAAATTCCATCTTCTACTTATTCTATGTGTCAAGAATTTCACTGGAGTTCACATTGTTAATCATATATCCTGATAACTAATTAAGCATAATCACAATATCATTATCTCTAGACATCATCCTATTTTTTTGTTATAATCACTGTATTTTCTATCAGATTCAATGTTAACATGATTACTTCTAGTTCCAAATGTTGACTAAAACCAGAAAGCATAGTGTGAGCAACGCTAATCATAATGGGTAACCACATAATCATGAAAAATCACTTATTGGATGTCTAAATCATGAAACCATCTTCTTTAATCTATGACACCATATTTTTACCCTTGTTTATTCATAGTTATATTGTTTTTAAATTCTTTAGGGTGGTCTATAAAGAGTTTGTGAATTTATAATGTGTATCCCCTGGAGTTGTTAAAGTAAGTGTGCGACAAGTCCCATTGTCAGGTACCTATTCCTAATTGATTCTATCTCAATACTATCTTTTCGAGTTTATTTCCCCAAGGTACAAATATTCTATAGACAAATCCACTTTTAGTATATAGATAGGGATGTGTTTCTTTGAAACTACTCACTCTATCCTTTTAAAATACTCCATGAAATTTTCCTATACATTAACTCATCCTTAGACTTATCCTTAAATAAATCCCTATACATATCCTTAGAAATATACCTAGTGATCTCACAAAAAAATTTCATCCTAGTTTCCAAAGGTTGACTAAAACTTTCCTTTGATACCAAATATAGTGACACAAACATAACATATATGTATATTACAACATATTTTATTAATATTAATTGAATTACATAAACACAAGCCCGAGTACTGTAATTGTTTATTGTCTTTTGAAACTTAGAACACAATATTCTAATCTAGTGAAAGATATTAAATTTTTCTCACAAATATCTTAACATTAAGTACTCTTACATAAAATCTTTCTTCATAACTTGGGAAAATGAAACATAATAAAGGGTGAGCTCAAATTCTATGTAAGGGTAAATAAAGGAGATACATAAGCATAACATTAACTTAAGGGTATGAGAACCTAAGACTAATATTTTAAAACCATACCTCGTATATCAAGAAATGTAATCATGTGTTATGGAATAAATATTGGTAGTTCATAAGACATGAGTTATAATATAATCAAATAACATGATCTGTGAGATAATAACATTCCATAAGACATGGAATTTGTGGCACATACACATGCATATAAAATTTTATGTCAAGACTACCTACCAAGACATTCATAACATGCTAGGCTTGGGATGACCACCTGTTTATCTACTTCAGACTTGGGCTGACCTCCAGTGTACCCTTCTATTCAGGATTGGGCAAAGCACCCATGTACCCTCGTCTTTGGGAATAGGCTAAACACCCATTTACCCTCCTTTTAGGGTTTGAGCTAAACACCAATGTACCCTTATCTTTAGGCTGGGGTTAAACACTCATTTACCCTCAAATTTGGGCTTCGGATAATAAACTATGTACCCTTATCTTTGGGATTGGAATAAAAAATCATTTATCCTCTAATATCATATGAATCTATCATTTCCTAATTCATTGTAGGGAGATAGAGGTACCACCCATCAAATAATTAATTCATACATATGTGTACCACAAAATCATAAACGTTAATTATGTCATAACCCATGAAATGAAATGGGTATCATAAAAATTTTATCATATTATAACCTATGGATAATATAAAAATGTCATAATCATTTCCTCATAGAATAACCCATGGAAATAAGCAGGTTTCATATGAATTTAAACATAGTATAGCCCGTTGAAGAGAAATGGGTTTAATAAACATCATTCCATCAAAACATAAACCATTTAGATATATAATATAAATGGTATCCATGTATAATATCACTATTATAATAAAAATTATATTAAAGGATGTTATCTTAGATGGACAAGGATTTTGATATATCACTTATAACATTTATTATGGAAAATAAAATTTTGTTGAAAATCCTTTTCATAAAACATTTTTAAAATCCCATTATTTTTCAATAAAATTGGAAACATATAATGAAACCATTGAAAATTAATTTAAAATGTTTCTTGAGGAAAATATACTTTCCTCTTTTAGAAATAGTCTTTAATACGTGAAACCTTTTGAAAATATTTTTCTTTGAAAATAACCTTAAAAACATATAAATGAAGCTTTGAAAATCCTTTAAATAACTTTTTAAAACATAAAGAAAATTATAAAATATTTACTTGAAAATGATATTGAAATATCAATTAAAAATATTTTTAATTTTTTTTATAAAATATGGATTTTTAATAAAACAGATTTCCCATCGAATAGAGAAATAAGGCCGAATATTCTTAAAAACACTTTCTTAATTATATTAAGTAAAAAAGAGTGAAAAAAATGGCACCATTAAATCAAGATATCTTCAATAACCCTAGGATAATAAATGTTTTTATTATTATCCAGAAATATATCATAATTTTTTATCATTTGAAGCATAATCGTAAAAAATATTGATAAAAATGAGGTTATAACATAAAATTATTACCACTTTGGTAACCATGAATCATTAGCCCCATGAAAGAATAACATAATATTGAATTTAAAATATTATAAGGATACATAAATTCGTGATATTAAATATCAAAGGGTCTGTATATACAACTCATGAAATAATATATGTGCATATCATAACACATGTCTCAAGGAAGGAAAATGGAATAAAAAATCATTTACTGATTTGGTAACTCTTGAACTATAAACCTCATGAAAGAGATATCATCAAATGGACATGTAAATAGAAATAAAATTTATGAGAATAATCATAAAATACATTCATTTTTAGTAATTACACCTCATAAAATAAAGAGGTGGTGAATATAACACGTGTCTAATAAAAGTAAAATGTGATATGGAAATCCCTTACTGCTGGAGTAACATTTGAATCATAATACTTGTGAACGAATAAAATAATTCGAATAAATAATTATATTTAAATGAGATATGTTAATTATATATAATTTCATAGGGTATTATATAAACCACACAAAAATAAATGATTCATGTATATGGCATAAGTCTCTTAGAAAAAAAAGTTAGAGTATAAACCCCCTTAGCTTAAGTATTGACTCTTATCGTACTCATTAAAAATTCATGTATAATAAATATAAGTATATTAAAAATATATTAAATGACCATATTAATATATTTCATATCATATATTATTTTCTTTTCACTATATATTACCTTTTTATTGACAATTCCATGTTAAATAATGGATTCGGGTAATAATGACTTTGTTTTTTCATACTTGTTTTGACTTGTTATTCTTGGACTTATTACATAGATCATGATTTTGTAATATATGTAATTTAACACATGATATAAATATAATATATATTAATTATATTTAATTTATAGTAATCAATTAAATTTAGTGATAGGAAATGAAACACACCGTTTATGGATATGATAGGTTGTATGTACGCATGAACACTGCTTCAATTTTCTTTTCATACTGAAAGAAAAAAATAAATAATATAAATATATAATAATTAAAATATAATTTTTATGAAATATATATCAAATATTTCTACTCAACCCATACTTAATACATTCCACAAAAATTGTGAGTGAATCACATTGCTTCGCGAGGCAGTAGTTTGACGTACACACGAATAATTTTATCGTATTCCCATATAAAAAATAATAAAGGTATGTGTTATATAAAAATTATTATAAAAGAATATATATATATATATATAATAAATATAATATATTTAATATATAAATAGTATTTACATTATTATTCCTAACCCTTAGATGTGTTAATGGTAAAACCAACAACATCAGTTCGTGAGGCGGTAGTCCGCTGTAACCACATGCAATGATTTGGTAACCCATTTTATTGAATTGTGTGAGATTTTAGTATTTAACCTTAACATAGAAACATATAATTATATTTAATATATTTAGGTTATTATATAATCATGATTTAAACATAATTTAATGGGTTTTAGGAAGAAATAAAACAAAAACATTCCTTGATGAACGTTACCTCTTTTTCAGGTTTCTTCTTAGGGTTTGCACCAAAGTACTTACATGGATATATTTCTAGAAAACTTAAGTCTTATAGGATCATATGATATAATTTTATATGTTATTTTGGATGGTATTTTATGAACCAATTGGTTTTGAGTGTGTTAAGAGAGGGGGAGAGTAGGTGGACTTTTATAAGGGAGGTGAGTGGCACTATTGTAATTTTTGAGAAGATAGAATTTAACCCCTGTTTTTTTCCATGTAAAGTGTCTCAAATAATGTAAAACCATATATAATATAATATATATGGTAAAATATGGAAATAAAATCAGTTTTGGACAATTTTCTAGGTATTTTGTTCTCCTTGTGTTTAAAGTTTATTCCCATGGTAATCTATTTTTTATATAAATAACCATGATTAATTTTAAGTGTTTTCACTAGTAATTTTGGTAAACAATTAAGTGGGATTTGTTAGGAATTATATATTAGGATTATTAAAAATATTTAATATTTTTTACAAAATAAATTAACATAATTGGAAAAAATTAATCTAAAATTAACTCGGCAGATGTGTTGAGAATGTGTGTTTTTAAGGTGAATATTTTCAAAATCTCACACTGTTATTATATCAAAATTAACTATGAAAAAGATTAAAATGGACTAAATTTTATTATTATTTGTATAATTGAACTATTTAGACTTTAAAACCAATTCAAAATATAGTTTAATATTATAAATTATTTAAATGAAAAGGTATTTTTCAATTAAAATCTAGTATTTTTACCAATTCATCAAAAAATGAAACTTCTCAGAAAAATACCAAAAATTCACTCTAAGATAATTTTTATAATATAATTTCAAAAATTATTTTTATTGTATGAAATTAATTTTCTGAAATTAGAAATTTTTAGTTTTAAAATAATTGTTCCATAAAATGGTGAAACAACTCTTTTTTACCAAAAATATAGTTTTTAACCATAAAATTGGATTTTTTATTTTATCTTTTATAAAAAATTATAAGATTAAAGCTAAAAGATTTATTGAATGTAAAATATATAAATTTTATTAAAATACTTCCCCAAAAGTTATTTATTAATTAATTGATATAAAATACTCTTACGCACATAAAAATTGTTTTCTAAATAAAGGTTTAGTTTTTTTTAAAGGTTTTATTTTCATTTCTAATTAATTTTACACTAAATAATTAATTATATAAACATGTTTAAATCATATTTTTATAATCTAGCGAATATTATTCATACCCTCCATTGCAATTTCTAGGTGACAATAATCATATTAAATAATAATATTAATAGTATATTGTAGTTTGGTAAAACTCGGTCTTGTGGGTAACATAAGATATCAATGGAACTCAGTATTGTGTGTAACACAAGACAAAATTACTGTTTAATTTACCACAAGCTAATATAAGTATTTAGTTCAGCATAATCTTTACTTGTTGTTGTGTGGAATGTTATCCATCAAAGAACATTGATTTATTCAAAAAATATACATAAAAACTTTGGGGGTTATAAGGATAGACTCTATAGTGATGAAATAATGTCTTTATTTTATTTATGTTACATTACATAGCCTTTTGTTTTTACCTTAATAAACTAAGATACATTTCATTTCATCTATTATATAATTATTATTATTTACATTTGATGTGACATTTTTTTATTATTCTTATATTATTATGATCTTAGTGTTTTAATTTTGATACTAATGGTGTAGCCTCCCCATTGCACCATTCATGCCCTTGATTCTAGTTGGTAACCTATGGTGTATATATAGTCATTCTTTAGGAAATTTTTATCAAACACCTTGATCTAGTGATTAGAGTCATGGCATTATAGATTTGTATTAGATGATATATTAATTTTCAATTATTCTCGACTATGTTGGGGAAAGTTAAAAAGGAGTTAGGCTATGTGAAATAGTTAAGGGAATATCTTAACTATTAGAGAAGCTCTTATGTGATATTCTTCTAATATACTGATGATGGGACTACAATTACAGTTTTGGAATTACGGTTTTATGCTAATTTTATGTATGATGATATAATTTATGGGATTTGGGTGAATTCATGTGTCCTAAATAAGAACATAGGATCACATGTCATATATATATCTATTTAATTCTATTCATGATGGTTAATGTTATTAAATGTCTTGATTTGTGCTTATGTTATATAATACAATAGTATTATAGATTACCTGAACTTATAATTGATTGACATATTGATTATATATATATATTACTTTGACTAACCTGGAGGAATGTAGAACTTGGCTTGAGCCTTGGGTATTTCTATGAGGGTTCTTCCTTATCATTTTGGGTAGAAACCTATGATGTATTCTCTTATAGAAATCCCTTGGGTGTGCTTATAAGATGCATATGATTTCATCTTATGTTAACATTCAAAGTAATTTTATGTATTTATTTTTGAATTTTAGACAACACTCCAAAGAAGATATATGTTGGGACTGCATAGAGATAAATTAAAGAATGTTCCCACTTGAGAAAAATCCCATGTTCAGTCGCCAGATGCATGGAAGGATGAAAATGATAATTCTTATGTGCATACTCTTGTAGTTTAGATGGAAAAACCACTCCATCCCAGAGTCTTTGGGTAATTTCTAGTTCACGGTAAAGAGTAATAAATGAAATAAATCAACTATTCTTGAGGATTATATCTATAAAATCTTTAATCCTTGTAGGGAAATAGAGGCCCTAAATATTCCAAGGATTATATTGATTTCATTGAGGGGATATTCAATTTGGTGGAGAGCTTAGTGGATCAGCTAATAAAGCCAGATTATTTTTTTCTTTAGGTATCTATAATGAGGTGGTGGTTGTTATTTAATATGAAGGAATATCTTAGGGTATTACTTTGGTGACCTTAAAATATATATTTTATGAGCAGATCATTCTTAATATAAGGTAGTTGGATCATGCACTATATTTTATGGATCATCCGTAAGGACCAATGTTGGTGTCAACCCACTCTTCTCATTCCATTTAGTTTCTTAACATCTATCCATTTTTGTCTTGTAATTAGGTATATAAGGATAAGAATATTCATATTTTCCTTTGTCTATAAATGAAGCGTCATGTTAGTATATTTGGCCTAAAAATATATTAATATTTTCTTCGAAAATCCATAATGATCTAGGATGTTCTTGAGGAGGACATAACCACACGCCTTCTTTCTGCTCTTAGTGGATCAACTGACATGCTTTCAAGTTTTGTTGTGGGTTCTAATTTTAGTAATAATAAGTTTAAGGACAAGGAGATAAAGCAGGGAATTGGAATGACATAAAATTACATTGGAGTTTCATCGGCCCACTACTAGGAAGAAGGAGGTCCCCAGTGTTTTAACTATTGATCGAGTGGATATTATCAAATTTTTATCTCAAGGCCTTAGATAAAATATCATCAATGTGGAAGAAAGGGGAATATTTAGTATTTTAGTTTGCGGGTGTTATGAGAATGTTCTCATTGTGGTATAGTATAGACACAAATTTTAAACCAAGGATCTGAATGATGTTATCAATACCATAATCTTACCCTCACTTACTCAGATGACCAATGAATGTTATGAGCCTCATGGTAAGGCCTATAAATCTTATATAGGAAGATTGGATTCAATGGAATAGATTCTGGCTAGAAGTGGAGAGGCGCCATTTACTATTCATGGTATAGTGTTAATCATATCCATGTTTTCTTCTTATTTATTTGATGCAAGAGTTTCCCATTTATTTATAGATTTTCATGTTCTTTGGGGAATAAGGTGATTGTCAAGTTTTCATCTATGTTGTCATCACTTGATACTATAGTGGGTAAGAAATTTTTTCATATGCAATGATTTTTATAATTTACCATAGTATTTACTCTCTATATACATATTTGGGATTTCAAAATTCTTTATATGAATAGTTTTGATTTGTGTTTCAGTATGGACTGATTTACTAGTTAGCCGATGCACATCAATATTTATAAGAGATATATATCTTTTACTATACCTAAGAGAGATAATGTATTTTTAATCAGTGAATGGAAATTTAGAGAAGACAAAAAAATTCCAAACTTGAGTATGTTTGGATCTATTACAACATAGATTATAACATTGGTTCTTATTGTAGATTAGTTAGTAGTTTATTCTCATCTCTTATTATGGCATACCTATACCATGATTTCATTCCAGATGACTTCTCAATACTTTTTCATGATATATCTATTTAGTTTGAGGTCAAAGTTTTTCTAGGAAAATAAACTATATCAATACCCCCCATATCTTATAGTTCCAACTAATCCAGATGAACTAAAGATGAAACTTGATGATTTAGAGGGAAATTTATTTATCTTGACATGAAAATCTCTTTGGGCTGGTATAGTGTTGTTCACAAAGAAGTTTAGTGGTAAACATTAATGATTTATTAACTATAGGAATTAGAACCATATGAACTTGAATAATAGATACCTATTTCTGAGGATCAATGATTTGTTTTATTTGTTATGGGGAGCCATATGTTTCTCCAAGATTGAAATACGATCAGACTACCACCATCTTTGGTTCAGATAGTATAATATTACTAGGTCAACATTTAGGAGTAAAAAATGTTTTTATGTATATATTTTCATTTTTTATGTGTTTAAAAATTCACTAGTGTTGTTCATGAGCCTCTTGAATAAGATCTTCCTTCATACCATGAATCTGTCTTTGTGGTGTTTGTTGATGACATCCTCATATATTCACAAACCTCAATGTTTCATGAAAGACTCTTGAAGACTATGTTTTGGAAACCTCAATAACATAGTCTCTATAAAAATATATAGAATTTTCACTTTGGATTCAATAGGTACATTTTAATGGGCATGTGAACTTTGAGTTGGGAATTTATATAAACCTAGAGAAGGTAAAAGTTGTGATGTCTTGGAAATTCTGTAGAAATGTTTCTGAGATTAGTATATTTCTCAGTTTAGATGGGAATTACATATGTTTTAAACATTATGTATCTCAAAACACCTATGAACGGACTTACCATGAAGGGGATAATTGTTGAATGGACCGATCTGGGTGAAGAGGTATTCCTAGAACTAAATATGAGTTTGAAAAAAATATCGAATAATGATATTTCCAGAACCTTGAATTGGATATATGGTTTACTATAATACCTAAGATATAATTTTATTAATTATACTAATGTAGAGGTATAATGTGGTGTCTTATCAGTCTTTATAACTATAACCCCATGAGTAGAACTAATCTATGATTGACTTGGATATAATAGGTGTGGTCAATGCTATAAGGTGTTGGTACTATTATATATTTAGTGAGATATTTTTCATATAAATGGACCAAAATATATTATGGTACATCATTTCACAATGGGGCTTAAATCTCAGATAGATCCCTTGGGTGAAATATCAACAAACGTTTTGTTTTTCTATGGATAATTCTCCAGGGAATAGTAATTTCATTATAAATACTATCAGTAATAAAACATACGTGCTTGGATAGCTTCCTTCATAAGAGGAATGGTGGTTGATGAGATTATTGGTAGGGTGGTTAGCAGATTCATCATAAGACCAGGGGTTATAACTTGATCTCCCTTGGTTCTCACATTTATGATGTTGGACCATCTAAAGAGAATCCACAAGTCAAATATTGAACACATAGTGTTTTGAGAATAGTTTACAAGAAGAGACCTAGTTCCATGATACACGATGGATAATGATTAAATGATATTTATTTATGGGATATTATTAGTTCCTAATTTGAAAAGGGAATATCAAACGAGGTTCTCCCATACCTACAAGTGGGAAGTGAACCTAGGTTATATAAAGAGGTATTGATATATTAGGTTTCCCTTCTGGTAGTATGGATTGAAGAGAGGTATCGGTGGATCCGCCTCTCATTTCTTAACATAAAATTGAATTATAAAAGAGAACCAAAAACCATAGGGATAACACTATTCATTTCCAAAGAATGTTTTGAAGTGGGATGAGGTGATGATAAACATCATGATGGGGTTTCCCAATACCCTAATAAGTAGAGATTCTATTTTTGTGAAATTTTATTGAACTAAAAAAGTGAAACATTTAGTGATGATATGAGAAAAAACTATATATAAGAGTTGGATATGATTTATGTCTAGGAGATTGTATAAATACATGGATTTAATTTTAGTATCTTGTTATAAAGGGATCCATTCTTTTCATCATAGTTTTGGTAAAGATAGTAGAAGGATTTGGGTACCCGGTTAAAACAACATATGATCTATCATCTAATAACATATGGATAGATGGATATGATTATCTAGAAATTGGATGATATACTTTAAATAGACATCAATGACATAGATGGATCATGGTATGATCAAATAACATTGGTAGAGTTCACATATAATAATAGTTTGTGATATTTCATTTAGATGGAACCTTTTGAAGATCTTTATTGTCAGTCTTCACTCTCACTATTTTGTTGGAATGATGCATGTGGGATTGTTATTATTAATATGATTATAGTAAAGGAGACATATAAGAGGGTGTATTTGACTAGGAAGAAATTATATACCACTTTTAAAATACAATGATTGTATACTATCCAAAGGATATATCCTTTTGAGTTCACTGTGGGTGATTGTTTTTTCTAATTGGTGTCATCTTTGTTGGGGAATCATCATTTTTTAGGTAAGGGAAGTTGATTCCATAATTTCTCGAAAATTTTGAGATCATTAATTATACCAAATTAGTGGATTACCATCTACACCTTACTCAATGACATCATGGTTTTCATGACATGTTCCATGTTTCTAAACTTCATATGTATAAGAACGATCATGCATTTATGATGGACTATGAGGATGCAAAGCTGTAATATGATACATAATTTGTGGAGTTACTAGTGTGAATTATAGACTAAATTGAAATGGTATTAATGTGGAAGATAGTACTACTAGTTTGACCCTTATGGAAGCATCTATGGACCTAAGTAGAAACATGGGAGTGGGAGTTTGATGTTCAAGCTCAATGGCATAAGTTTTTTGAGCAAGGACACTATAGTAAATTCTAAATCATGACAAGTCATTAGAGGGGTGTATTTGTGACACATTCAAATTTTATGGTTAAAGTTCATTCGATCCCAATGTCTATATTCTGCATCATGGAGGTTGTGTTTATTACATTGTTAAGGAAAAATGGCATGGTAGTTAGTTATTATGGATTTGGTTTTTTCGGTATAGCTATATTGTGGAGTGTTGGATATGGAATGAAGTAATGGAAGTATAAGTTCAGTAAGTTCTACTAATTTTATTATCATTGTGCCATAGATAGTAGATGTTTTATAGTGTCCTTATTTGGTCTCGGATGCTACAACATAGAGATGAATATTGTGCCAAGGCCCCTTTCCTAGGTTCATAGGATAACTCTTTCGACTTTTCAATGGATTCCAAAAACATTATTGTTTGGAAAAAATCATGGAATATATATATCCATTTCATCGGTGTTTTTATAAACCTGGGAACCATTGCGGTGTATCCCTATGTGATATTTCATGACACATGTTTATCTTGTTTTCCTATAAATTCTTGAGTCCGTCAAACCTTGTATTTTCCTATACATACATGTCAAACCATGGGTGGTCCTAGAGAATAATCAGGAAAAATTTTATCCCCCAAACTCTTGTATTTATCACAAATATTAGAGGATCATCTATTAGCGATTCTAGGAGAGTTTATCACAAATTATTTTTGGTTTTACTTCCTTATTATTGAGTTTTCTCTCCATCCTTCACTTAGGAAGGGGTTGTGTTCATGTAATATTAATGAAATGTGTATTCTATTGTGAGTGATAGATGAAGGGAAATATGTTCTAATTGGAATACATCTACTTGGGAAATCTTGACCATTCAAATTCATTTCTTTTAGATTCATCATCAACTTTAGAGTGGTTAATTTTAGCGATTATTGTTTTAGATTTTGCATTCAATCATTATCATGGGATGTGATTATGGGATTTTGGGTTTCGTCACTCAAATATAAGAAGTCTCATCACATGTAAATCCCATATTTATAGTTGTTTTCATTATGATTTTTTCATGTTTGAGCATGTGTATCCTATGAGACCATCTATGATTTTTATCACATGTGTGTGTGTGGATAATGAAAATCATGCTTGATATGTTATATTTCATCATATATGTGATATTATTTATTTTGTATAAATATATGACTTGTGAGGTTTTGGATTCTAGTTTCTAGTAAAAAGTGTACCATCATAGTTTAGTTAAAACTTAAAGGGAGTGAATGTGCAGCATTTGATGATAGTGAAAACAGACATAGAACTAGGGAAGGGGCAATATGGACTTGAGGCATAACATTAGGAATCAATGAGAAATAATGTACTTATGGCCAGAATAATGGTATATATGGGGTCTGATGGCCTTATGTATTGACCTGTGACAAATAAGATACATGACGTCCTTATGGCCCAACACGGTGCACTTGGCCATGTAATTTTTCAGTGATATGTGAGGGTCTTATGCCAGAACATGATCAATACTTACATTATTATAAGGATATATACTTAAACATTACATAATATTGAGTTAAGTTAATAATTCACATTGAATATATTTTTAGGTTTAGATTTTTAGATAATTAGGCCATAACTATTACATAACAAATCAAATATTACAAAGTAGGAAGTTCTACTCACTATCCTTTTTTTCACAAAATAAAACTCTTTAAAATAAAAGATGATTTATTTTCTTTATAAAAATCTTCTTGACTTATTCCTTTCTCTTACACATCCTTATACCATGTGGATAAATTTTCAATAACCTAGGATGAGCATAAAAATCTCTAAAAAGGATACAAAATAAGGAATGAAACTGTTAATCCATGAATATTTAAAACTCATGAAAACATTTTCACGAAATCATAATTTTCACCCATAAAACATATAAACTTTAACATAACTCATGAAGTTATAAGATTCCTGAAAAACATATTAGTAACCATAAATCATAAAGGTAACTTGTGGCATCCATATCATACATAAATTGTATCTTTCAGAGCTATATGGGGAGTAACCTTCATGATTATATTTGGAATACCCTTCATGGTATATTATTTAAATCTCTTAGGATAAACCCTACCATTTAACTTTGTATCGTTAATTAATGAATTGGAGAGCTATCAAAGGCTCACTAGCCCTCATTTTATCATGAAACCACTCATATACATAATCAATTCCTAATAACTATAACATAATCATTACACATAAACAAGCATGAAAGAAAAATAACATTTCCACTTTTCAATCAAAAAATTTCAGTTCAAGATATTGATATAATAAATCCATTGTCAAAACCATATTAAATACCAAAATACATGAAAAGGAAAAATGGTTTTTATTTTTCTTTTAAAAACTTTACATATTGTAGAGTAATCCAAATACAAAATAATTTTCTTGGTGGCGGAAAAGTTGTCATCACTGTATACGTTAAAAAATTCCTTTTTTAATTTTGTAAAATGAATCATATAAATAGATTCCTTTTTAAAAACTTTGAAAAAATTAAAATTAAAATGGTTTGATTATGCACCATATAAAATAAGGTGGTGTATTTTATCAAAATATGTCTCAATGAAAGGAGATTGAGATAAAGTCCCTTACCTTGAGTCTAACTTGTCTTGTACATTCATTATCTTCTTGAATAATACAAATAGGTTAATTTTTTACTTTATTAAAAACCTTTTTAGGTTTATTATTCATTTTATATCACTTATTACCATGTTATAATAATTATATAATTTTTTAATTTCATGTGATACGTTTTGTCAATATTGGGTACTTGAGTCGAAAATGAACTTGGTTTGATATCAATAGTCCATGTGGTCACAAGTACATAATATCCAGAATAATATTGATTATTTAATAATAAATTTTATACATTAAACATATGTTTTAAATCTTACCATTAATTATGGTTATGAAAAATGAACAAGGTTATAATCATGGAGACGGTAGGTCATACGTATGCACGAGTAATGTCTTTATTTTTAATTTATCATTATGGAAGTAAGGTAATTATTTTATCTTTTTAGAAAGATAATATAATTATTAATATCATATTAATCATTTAAATATACTTATATCTATCATACAAGTGATGTAGTGAATAAAAATTAATCACATCGCTTCGTGGAGGTGATAGTTCACAGGTACTCACGAATGATGTTATCATTTTTATATACATTGAAAGTAAGATATTAATTGATATATTATTATATTATAATTATTAATATGTCATGAATAACATATTAACATTAATTTCATCATTATAAGAATTATTTAAAGACGATCATGAAAACGGAACTATATCGGTTCGCGAGACGGTAGTCTGCCGTACACACAAATGAAAAGTTCATTTTCCATTTGAAGAAATTAGAGACGGATTCAGGTTGTGATATTAACATAATGAAATATTATTATATTGAGGATATAGGAATTATTATGTAATTATGGTTTTAAGAGATTTTAAATAAGTGGAAGAAAAAATAAAATATAAATACTTAAAGAAAACAATAGCTCTTCTTCAGTTGATCGCCCTTAAAGAACACCTTAACACCACTAAGGAGGGTGTCATGCCTAAAAGAAGGTTTCAATAATGTTGGGAGGGGTTTTAGGAAGGTTTTTGGGTAGATATTTTCCAAAAAAATTGTTTTTGAAGTGTGAGTATTAGAGAAGAGTGGGTGCCTTTTATATGAGAGGGGAGGAGCACCCTTGGAAACTCTTAAAATATTAAATTAATATAAATTAATTTTTAAATCCAAATGACTCAAAATTGAGTAATTTAAAATATTAGATGATTATGGTTATAAATACTCTAATACAATAATTTTATATATGTATTTATTTTATTTTAAACCTTATATGTTTTGTTTATACTTAATAAATATATTTTAATTTTAATTGTGGAAACAACACTTTCAGTATTAAGAGGCAACAAATTTTACTTACATGGGGTCAATTTACCATAAATGGACACTTTATAAACATTTATACCTTATTACATTCAATTTTAAATTTTAAATTATTTTTATGATTTTAAATTAATTTAATAAAATATTATTTGTATAAAATATCAATAATTTATATTTTCACACTATTCATATCATTGAATTTAAATAAAATACAAAAAGAGAGATAACATCAAAAACATATATTTAATAGACTTATAATATGTAACTTTAATAAATAAAATTCATTCATTACCATAATTAATTCAAATTATATTTATTTTAATATTTTTCATATCATTTATTTGATATTTCTCTTAAAAAATAATTATTCTATCACATTTGTGTTAGAATTTATGGTAATTATTTAATCTTTAAAAATTATAAATAAATTACCATGATGTATTTTATTTCATTATATTTTTTTAAACTATTTATTATCAAAATTCTAACATATTTATCACTATATTACAATTATTATATTTATATGAAATAAGAGGGTGACATGTTGTCACTTTCTTTTGTTTTAATAATATTTATACCACTTTCATAGAAAAAAGTTCATTAAATGAGTTAATTGTGATTTTTAGGTGTTAAGGGTTGAATTTTATTCTTAAAATAATATTTTCTTAGGTGTTAGGGTAATTTTATTATCCTTATCAAATTATTTGTTACCCTAATTTATCTATTTCACCTTTAACCGTGGCAAATAAAAATTACGAAAAATACTATTCATAACATCCAAAAAATAAAAGTAAACTATTTAAATAATTTGGTCCCACAAATAAATAAAATGGAATATATTTTTTAAAATTTGAAACATTGAATTTTCTCTAATTAATTTAGAATTAATCCCTATTGACAAAATGAGAAAACATGTTTTTATAAAAAGTAAAACCCATCAAAAGATTGACATATGTTTATATAAAATTTAAATGTGAAATTACTTCCGAATTCAAAAATTGGATTAAATTATAAAAACATAATCTGATTACAATTTAAAACTAATTAAATGGATAATATAACAATATAAATAAATTAGACAAAAAGTAATTTGGGATTTTAATGCAGTATTTTTCACTATTCTTTAAAAAAATAAAAGTTATCAGAAAAATACCAAATATTTATCCAAAATAAATTTTAATATCTCTATTCCGAATAAGAATTTTAATTTTTCAAATAGAACTTCTAAAAGTATTAAAAACTATATTTAAAATGTGGTTGCCATCTAAAAGCGGAAAAACTGCATTTCTTGAAAAATAATACCTCTATCCAAAAAAAATTGATTTTTTTCTCATATCATATCTAGAAAACATATAAGATTAATATTAAACATTAAATTTAATATATTACATATATATTTCATTAATAAAATCCATCAAGAGTGATTTTATTATTTTATAACCTCACTTATTTGAATTTAAATAGTTTTTAAGAAAAACATTTCCTTTTATTTAAAAGGGTTTTATTATCATTTATAATTAATTTTTCACAAAAGATTTAATTATATACATGTGTAAACCATATTTTGAAAAATAAATTAACAATTTTCATTCTCTCCATTTTAGCATCTAGGTTATAAGGAAGTATTCAAATAATAATATTTAGTTGTTTTCTTAAGTTTGATATGGCATATCATGTACGCTATCGAACGTAGTTTATCTTGTTTTTTTAATCAGGATATTACATTATCTACCACTTTTAAAAATTGTGTCTCTGAAATTTGAATTAGGGGATGGTAACTAAGGTATGACTTTTTTAAATACTTTTATTATAATCCCACATCAGAAAAAAGGATTAATAAAACTTCTACTTTAAAAGAAAGAATGGGAAATATGATTGTCACATATATAGGAATAATGGATATGGAAGAAAAACTAACTATGAAGTTATGATGGAGAGTGATAGAAAACATTACCAAGAGAAAGCTAAAAATCACAAAACCATAAGTTTTTGATTGATTAAAAGGTCATTGATTCCTTATTAAGAAACAAAAATGGATAACATTTTTTCTTTTTGGATCACTTTCATCGAGTTGTGGAATTTATATACTTCATTGACTAATAACATAAATAAATATACTCACTTGAGAAGTAAAGTTTTATAACTTAGTCATTTTCCACCATAAACTCATCTTTTTCTCAAAATTATGTGTATTTAAGATGATTTTTTTACACTTGAAAAAACTTTTAGAAAATCACATTATCCGTAAAATATTAACCATATATTTATCCTGTCATGAAACAATAATGAAAACCAAAATGTTTAGGATTATATAAGATAACTTCCTAAAAATATTAATCCTTTATAAAAATAAAGACTACTTTTAATGTCCAAAATTCAATAGTAATACCCATTTTCAAAATTGATCATTCAACCAAAAATGTCCTTAAAATTACTTAAAATAATCCATAAAAATATTGAAACCCAAAAATCATAAGGATTTTATAACATAGTCATCCAAAAATAAATTTAAGAATTTTCTCCAAAAAAATCATGTTCTCTTGAATTTTTTTACCAAAAATTAATTACCTTAATCACATATTCTCTAAATTTAGTTAATCATTTCCATAAATAACCTGAATCTCCATAACTTCACAATAAAATCATAGATTCTTCCAAAATAAAATTCAACTATTACACCTCAAATAAAATCCCATAGTATTATGTTAACCTTAATCATATAAAGTTCCTAAAATAGTGAGCATATTCAAAAATAACATTTTTCACTTAATCCCTAAATCATTTTCCAATACCAAGGATATCCATTTGATAAAACATAAGTTCCCAAAATCATCTTATTATTATTCCATAAACTTGTTTAAATAAAAAACATCATAAAAACCAAGGACTTCATGTAGCCAGCGGTAGGTGATAAATCCTTGTTGACCTTGAGTTATGGGTTCGATTCCCATAGCCTTATCTGACATGACGGGTTGTCACCCTTCCTGTGAGTTGTCCTTTTTCCTAAAATTATATAATTTTATAACATTACTAAAATGAGATAAAAACCTCAAAAATAACCATAATGTGTTTTAACCTCAAATGTTTTCTCATACCTTTCAATTTGAAACAAAAAATATAATAACCAATAATTACCAAAAAAATCATTTTAACACTAAGGTTATCCATAAAATTATAATTATGTCCAAAAAATAGAGTTATTCCCCAAATAAAATTATTTTATAGAAACCTAAGGTTAACTCAAAATTAATTAAAGTATCCAAAAAGTACTCACACTACCAAAAGATTACAAGAACATTTAAACATTTCATCATTCTTAAGTCTATTATAACTCTTAAATACCTTATATATAGAATTATTAATCATTCAACATTATTCATTATCCTCTAACCATGTTTTAAATCCTATTCTTTAATACTTATTTCCTACAAACAAAAACATGAATCAAGTTCTAGTATTCAATAATGTCAAAACATGAGATAAGAAATAATCCATACCTTTCATAGGTTATTTTCAGTTTCCTCATATTTAATTAAAATAAAATTAGGTATTGATAAATATATATTTGTATGTTACTCCTTATCGCATTCATGAAACATCTTTGTTGGACATATAATTTCATTATGAACATACTCCTCATATTTGAAACATTCAATTGATAACTCAGAAAGAACATATTTCCCTTTCCTGTAGTAAACTGAACGTTTCCTTTTTCCTTGGTAGTTTATTTATTTATAACCTTTATTGATACATCTACAACATCTTACCATCCCTTTTAAACATTTTCCCAGGTGTTTATTTCCATATCTTTGGAGCATATGTCATTGAATATACTTACCTTTTTTATCATTACCAGAACGTCCATAGGGATTTATTTCTCTCAAAAATGAGGAATTAAAATAATCACCAAGGTTTAAGTGGTTAATCATGAGTCCTAAAATATGGTTTAGAATAAACATGAGAGTTATCATTGAAACTCTAATTTCATTTGGATTTTTAATCAGAGAACCACCAAATTTTCCTTCACATCTATTGTTACTTTTGTGCTAGCTAGATCCATTAATTTACCAACACCATAAAGGTTAGTGTAAGTATGTCAATAAAATCAACATATACTATCTTATAAAGAATATAAACTCTATGATATACTTATTAATATTATATAAAATTAATGAAATATTTATAAAATAACTATGAATCTTTCTATTATGCTATCCATTGTAATTATATACAACTTGTCACTTATGCTTAAATAACACCCTAACTTCTAAAGTTACCTAAACAGACATTTGATAGAAACTATAAAGGAACATCCTTAAACATTACATAATCTCAAGTAAATTAAAGAATTATCATTGAAGATATTTTAAATTTTTGAGTTTTAGAGAATTATGCCATAATTATTACATAACAACTCAAATATGACAAATTAGAAACTTCTACTCACTATCTATTTTTTCACAAAATAAAACATGATTTATTTTCTTGATAAAAAACTTCTTGACTTCTTCTTTTATCTTACCCATCTTTATAACCTGTGTAAATTTTTTCAAAAATTTAGGATTAGCACAAAAATTCCATTAAGGGATATAAAATAAGGAATGAAACTGTTAATTAATAAATATTTGAAACTCATGAAAACATTTTCACAAAATTATACTTTTCACCCATAAAACATAAACTCTTTAACATAACTCTTGAAATCATAATATTCTTGAAAAACATATAATTAATCATAAATCATAAAGGTAACTTGTGACATACATATCATACTTACATTGTAGCTTTCATAACTACATGGGGAGTAACCTTAATAGTTACATTTGGAATACCCATCATAATATATTCCCAAATTATCTTAGGAGAAACTAAAGCATTTTACTCTATATCATTACCCAATTAATTGGTGATCTATCACAGGCTCACCCAACCTCGGTTTATCATAGAACCACCCATATACATAAGTAATTTCCCTGAACCATAACATAATCATAACACATAAACAAGCATAAAGTAAAAAATATAATTTCAACTTTTCAACCAAAAAATATCATTTCAATATATTGATATAATCAATCAATTATCATAACCATTTTCAATACAAAAATACATGAAAAGTAAAAATGATGTTTAATTTTCTTTTAAAAACATTACAGCTTGTAGAAGAATCCAAATACCAAATAATGGTCATAGCGACGAAAAATTCATTGTCATTCTATACGTTAAAATATCATTTTTTTAATTTTGTAAAAATCTTCATATAAAATGATTCCTTTTGAAAACCTTTGAATGAAATTAAAATTAAAAGGGGTTGGTTATGCACCATATAAAATAATGTGGTGTATATTTTTAAAATATGCCTTAATGAAAGGAGATTAAGACGAAGTCCCTTAACTTAATTCTGACTTGCCTCATACATTATTTATCTTCCTGAATAATAAACCTAGGTTAATTTATAATTTCTCAAAAAAAATTGAAGTTTATTATTCATTTTATATCACTTATTACCATGATATAATAATTATATAATTTTTTAAGTTCACGACGGATGTTTTGTTGATGTTCAGTACTTGAGTCTAAATGAAATTGGTAAAAGGTAAATAGTCCATGTGGTCACAATTCCATCATATAAAGAATAATATTAATGATTTAATAATAACTTTTATACATTAATAATACTTTTTAAATCAAACCATTAATTATGGTTATGAAAAATGAACAATGTTATAATCATGAAGACGGTATGTCATACGTACACACGGGTAGTGTCTTCATTTTTCATTGATCATTATGGAAGTAAGGTAATTATTTTATCTTTTTATAATAATAATATCATTATTAATATCATATTAATTATTCAAATATACTTACACATGTCATACAAGTGATGTGGTGAATAAAAACAAATCGCATCACTTCACGGAGGTGATAGTTCACACGTACATATGAACGGCGTTATCATTTTTATATGCATGGAATGTAAGATATTAATTGATATAATCATAAATTATAATTATTAATATGTAATTAATATCACATATTAACATTAATTTCATCATTATAACAATTCTTTAAAGATGGTGATGAAAAACAAACTATATCAGTTCGCGAGACGGTAGTCCACCGTAGACACGAACGAAAAGTTCAGTTCCCATTTGATGAAATTGAAGATGGATTCTAGTGATGATATTATCATAATAACATCAATGCATATTGATTATACTGTATTTATTATCTCACCATGGTTTTAATAGATTTTAACGATGTGGAAGAAAAAATAAAATAGAAATACTTAAAGAAAACGATAACTCTTCTTCGGTTGATCACCCTTGAATAACACCTTAACACCTCTGAGGGTTTTATTAATATACTAAGGTATCAGGAATACGGGGATGGATTTTAGTAATGGATTTGGGTAGATATTTTTTGAACTAAATTGTTTTTGAAGTGTGATTTTCAGATAAGAGTGGGTGTCTTTTATAGGAGAGGGGAGAAGAACCCTTGGAAACTCTAAAAATATTAAATTAATATAAATTAATATTTTAAAATAAAATGAATCTAAATTGATTTATGTATAATATAAGATGATATTATGTTTCTAAAAAATCTAAAAAAATTATTTTTTATATGTATTGATTTATTTTAAACCTTATCATTTTGGTTTACCCTAAATTAATCTATTTCCATATTAATTGTGGTAATAACATTGTAAATATTAAGTGGCTATAAATTTTACTTGTATGGTGTAAATTTTTCATAAATGTAAAATTTATGAACTTTTGGACCTTATCATATTCACTTTTTAATTTTTAAATATTTTTATGATTTTTAAATAATTTAATAAAATATTGTTTTTACAAAATATTAATAATGTCAATTTTGACACTATTCATTTTATTGAATTTAAATAAAATACAAAAAGAGAGATAACTTTGAAAAAATACATTCAATAGAATTATAATATGTAATAATTATATATAAAATTCTGTTAGTACCCTATTTAATTTTAATTATATTTATTTTACCATTTTTATATCATTTTTTTATATTTCTCTTAATAAAATAATTAATGTATCACTCTTATGTCAGTATTTATGGTAATTATTTAATCATTAAAAATTATAAATAAATTACCATGACATATATAACTTCATTTTGTTTATGTAAACTATTTATTATCAAAGTTATATTATATTTATCACTATATTAAAATTATTATACTTATAAGAAATGATAGGCTGACATTTTGTCACTTTCTTTTGTTTTTATAATATTTATATAACTTTCATGGTTTAAAGTCCATTAAATGACTAAATTAAAATACTTAGGTGTTTAGGGTATAATTTTATTCATAAAACAAGATTTTTATTGTTTTATTGTAATTTTATTATACTTTTCAGTTTATTTTTTACCCTAATTTTGCTGATTCACCTTCAACTGTGGTAAATAAAAATTAACAAAGTTACTATTATTATAATCAAAAAAATAAAAGGAAGATATTTGAATAATTTGGAAAAAATGATTCCAAATATTTAATCCATTTTTAAAATTTTAAAACACAGAATTTTGAGTAATTAATTTAAAATTAATCACCATTGACAAAACAAGAAAATAGATTTTTTAAGTAAAAATCATCAAAGGATTGACATGTGTTTATATAAAATTTCAACATGAAATTGCTTCTAATTTCCAAAATTAGAATAAATTATAAAAATTTAATATAATTATACTTTAAAAACATTCAAAAGTATAATAAAAAAGTATAAATAAATTAGATGAAAAATCGGTTTTGAATTAAAATGCAGTATTTTTCAGTATTCATTAAAAAATAAAAGTTATTAGAAAAATACCAAAAAATAATCAAAAATAAATTTTTATAATACTATTAAAAATAATAAGTTTATTTTTTCAAATAAAACTTATAAAAGTGTAAAACTATATTTAAAATGGGTTTTTCATCAAAAGGTAGCAAAACTGCATTTTTTGAAAAATAATTCTTTTATCCTAAAAAATTAATTTATTATTATATCATGTGTATAAAACATATAAGATGAATTATAAAACTTAAATTTAATATATTTAATATATATTTCATTAATAAAATCCATCAAGAGTGCTTTTATTATTTTATAGACTCACTTATTTTCATTTAAATAGTTATTTAAAAAAACATTTCCTTTTATTTAAAAAGGGTTTTATTTTTATTTATAATTAATTGTTCACAAATTAATTAATTATATACATGTGTAAACCATATTTTAAAAAATAAATTAATATTTTCCATCCTCTCTATTTTAACAGCTGGTTTATCATATAACATTTAAATAATAATATTTAGTTGTTTTCTTAAGTTCAATGTGGTGTATCTTGTATGTATCAAACATAGATTATATTTTTTTAAACACACAATGTTACAATTTTTTATTTATTTATAGAATTTATTTGAAGGAGGAAGAGTTAGAGTTTATAGAGGCTTAGTTAGAACATGATTTCTAGGTAAACTTTTTATTGTTTTTTGGATGAAAATTATAAAATTATAATGGATTACATCTCTAATACATTTGAACTTATGTTAAGTATGAATTAATGGTGTACCAGTAGGTTTATAAGAAGCACATGAGCTTTAGCCCGGTTGGCAAGGTCTTTGTTGGTGCATCCAAGGCACCATAGATCAAATCAAGGCAGAGGCAGATTTTCTGGGGTATTGTACCAGTACTGTAGCAGGAACTGTGCAGTACTGTAGCAGGTACTATAGAGGGAACTATAGAAGGGACTTTTTGGCACTGTAGTAGCTAGGAATATGCCTCCGTTTGGGCCTTCGGGCCTCCGATTTGGTCCCTGAGTCCTCCATAGGCTTTCAGGCACCCTGGCCTTCGGGTCAGTTGGGCCTTCGGGCCATCTCAAGGCCTTCGGGCCACCTTTGTGTAAATGAAAACCAGACAAACCTACAAGGGACAAGCTCTACAAGGAGGATGCGCAAGGATATTTCACCACAACAGAAGCTAAAAAGATTGCAATAATGAGAGGGTATGGAACCTGTCCTCAGGACAAGCCTGTGCATGCACGGGAATTCCTAGTCGAACACTCATCCAAAGGTGGAGAGCTGATTTCATGATGAAGATGCTGGGGAGGAACAGTTCCAAGTTGTTAGTCTGGGTTGTATATAATGTTTGTGCCTACGGGCAATTAATTCCTCTATGGCCTACAGGGATTTAATCATTCGCCTACGGGCATTTTAGGGTTCCACCTCATCCCTTGAAAGGTGGATTATCAAAAATCAATAAAAAATGAAGGCCTTCGGGCCATTGGAGGAGTAGGTTTATAATAACACCCTAAATGACTATGTCAATTCATTTTAAGACTTTATGATCAAGGATCTAGAAAATATAAAGGGACCAGTGATAAGGGGATGAGAAAATGGATCTTGGTGTTCAGAGTAGGTATCAAGATTGAATATAGAGTGATAACACAATGCCTTCATTTTATTTATGATTAATTTATTAAATACTAGTTGTCCAAACTATTTAGGTCCCATATTTTTCTAATTGTATGACTTGAGATATATGGCATGTATTATGTTACCGCATTGTTATTATTTATTTTTATTTTCCTTCATTATTATTATTCATATCTTATTATGATTTTGGATTTTGGATTTTAATAATAAGGGTATAGTCTCCCCATTGCACCATTTTTCCCCTAGCTGCTATTTGATAACCAATTATTTATAGGGAGGAACACATGATTCCATGTAGCTCCCCTTCCTGAAAAGTGTGATTTTAAACAAAGAATTCAAATATTGGGATTTTATGCACTCTATGTGTTTAATAAATTCCATTTATGGTTTTATTCAATAAAAAAGATTTTTATGATGTTTTGGCCCATTTGTGTCTTTTAAATTGGGGTGTCTCCTTATTTTAATGGAATTTTATTATTTTAATGAAAAATGTGGTGCATTTGATTTTTGGATTTGTTTAGTTGATTTTGTTATATCTTGTTATTGTACTTTTTTTTGTTTTTCGTGATTTCCCTTGGAATTATATTTGGATTCTATAAGTCTTTTAAAAGTCATTTCCAAAGGTATAATTCTTGGTTTGAATGTAAACACCCATTTGGCACTTTGTGAGAAAGAAATTTTATATATTGATTATTACACCCTTTATAGGCCTTATTATTACCTATTGTTTATGATTTCATTCATGTGTTAATGGATTATTGAATTTTGATTCATGTTATGTGTTTGGGAATGAGGATTATTAATAAAAGGGTTGTATTGGAGATGGGATGAGTGATATTTTTGTGTTATTTTGGATTTGGGATATGTGATTGACATCAACATGATTGATTTATAATTCCTTTATGTACTCCATAATGAACACCTAGATACTAAATGAGATATTGAGGGATGTTTTCCTTTTTAGTTTAGAGTTACACAATGGCTAGTATCCCCATGTTTAATTCAACGAAATCTATATGGGGTTTTCACTAATGAGGTTAGTGAGAGTGATTCGGGTGACAAGTTATATGACCATTAACTTGATGATTATTGGTTCCACATGTGCACATACAGTATATTCCAATTATCACCTATAGTGTTACATCCTGATATATATCATATATTATGATTCTTTATTTAACATTAATATGTGTTTTTCTTTTTTCTTTGATTCAGACTTCTCTTGATACATTTATCTTCATTCCAATTTAATCATGGTGTTGATTAGTTTTTTTGTGCACTACTACTAAAATTCATTTAATACCTATCAATGGAATAATTTCCACATGGTTTACCTTGTTCTTTACTTAAAGATAATAGTTTTTTGAACGTTTAATGTAAATGGGTAGTGTTTATCAAAGCTCTAGACTTTATTAAAATTTATTTAAAACGTTTTTATCCATGTTGATGATTTTTTAGAAGTAATGTTTTAAAGAAAAATTGAATGAGTGGTTTTGAAATGATAATTCCATTGTAAGGACACATTGAAGCATGTTTTAAAAGTAATTATCTATGAAAGTAAGTGAGGTGTTATTTTATTATTTTCATATTTTATAAATAAAATCAAAACCTACTTTGTTATCTCTTATGTTTAGACAATAAAAATATATTTCATTTTTAAAACAAATTGAATATACTCATGTTGGTATCTAAATAGGCATTGGCTCACACCATATACACTAAAATTGGTGGGAATGTAATATTCATGTGTTTTTCATGTCTTTAATGTTAATATCATTTGTATTAGATTTTAACCACTCTACTTTTGGGAATAAAGGGATGATTAGTTAATGTTGGTGACTTAAGAGTGACATGGTGATTGTGGGGTTTTTCTTCCTTATTTTTTTGGCCAATTTCAGTTATGCTGGGTATTGTCCTCCCAAACCTACTATTTTTTTAGTTTTATTTCATTGTGTGTCATGTAAAATAATTTTAAAAAAGGATTTTATTGATGAGAAATAATATCGTAAAAATGGTTGGTTTTCATATATATTTATATCATGTGTGTATGTTTTCAATGTATAGTATCTACTAAATTAATTTAGTATGATTTTACAATGTTTGTATATTTAATATTAGGTTCTCTTTGGTAGGCCATTGTTTATCCCAATTTTATTGAGGGTGAATTCATTTCCACATGGTCACTTATGATAACTTGGCACCAGTTGCTAGCCCGAGGAAATCAGGAATATTCCTTTAGAAATATAGAGGAGTGATCTAGAAGACTAGTCATGTTTACTTAGGCCAGTTAATTATAAAATTGTATAAGAGACCACTTTTTATATGGGTTTTCTTAATAGATAGGTGTTAAGAACATCATTGAATTAGTGTTGGGTAAGGAGGTGTTCCTGGATACCTCTTCCTTGTGAAAACCTTCGAGTTAACATGGGTGGCTTGGAGTTTTATCAGGATTTCGGTACTTATAATTTTTTATTATTCAGTAATTTTGATATAGTTTTCTACTACACTGAGTTGTTGGAATACCTGAAGAGAATACTTTGGAAATTCCTAGTTTAAAAAATAAATAAGGTTAAAAACAAGGGGTGTACAGTTTAGGCACATAGTCTTTTAAACAATGTGTTGGATGTGTGAAATCATTCTAGATACCTTCCATTGGTACTCACACAGTTGTGTCACGGTCTCAAAAATCATGAAACCAATCCATGTACAGTGTATATAGAATATTATTTTTGTTTTTTTTCTATGAAGGGTTATTCTAAACTCTCTTGTGTTTGATAAGGATTTTATATGAGTATTTAAGTGATTTTTTATTGATTTTGGTAGTTTTTTATCAAAATTAAAAGTATTATTCTCCCTTTTTGTTGGTCATGTTTTGAAACCTTGTTTCTCATGTTTAAAACTCCCTTGGTTTCCCTTTTTGTGGTTCATGTTTTCAAGGAAGTTATTTTTTAAGTTCATGTTAAAAGAGGTTATTTCAAGTTTGGATTATTTTGAAAAAAATAATGGAACACATAATTTTAATGGTGTTTAGTTTTGATAAAAAAGTATTCTGAGGATCTCATGCAGTTTTTTAAATTGTAAATAAGTCCTTATCAGGATTCTTTTAAAATGAGTTTGAATTGGGTATTTTGTGAGCATGTTTTTTTTTCTCTTATATACCATTTTTTATCTTGGGTTGGTTTGATTAAGTGTTTTCTTTTATTGATGCTTTTGAATTTCACCTTCAAAAATGAATTAAAAAATTAAGAAAGGAATATCTTAGGTAGTCACTCTAGTGATCCAAATGTGGTTTTCCCAATCTCTAACCCATTGCATATTCTTCATGGAGTGGAAGAGATATATTTTTTTTCTTTTTGAAAATGAATTGGAGTTTATAATTCATAATATTCCAGTTTTTAGTGATGATCAAGGATTTAAAGATGTGATGATGTGTCTAGATGAGTTTAAAGAGACATTTGATTCCCTAAAAACTCAAAAATATCTCTTCTCTTTTGCACCATTCATTTATTTTAAGGATCCATGTTTGATTAGTGGATGCTCTCTATCCATGACCAACTATTTGATATGTTATCTTATTCAAATCTCAAGGTTACCTTTATCTAGTGGTTTTATCATGTGGATGTCATTGTTGAGGAGGAGCTGAATTTTTTTCATGTTAATAATGGTGATTAGTTTGTAAAGGGTTACATTAAACATTTAAAATTACTAGTATCATTAACCTATTATTTTGTTACTGATGAATTGATGGTCTCATATTTCATTGTATGTAGCCTTATTCTAGATCTTAGATTAGTGTTATTTTAGTCTATCATGAATACCTATGTGGAAGTGATGTATAATTCTTTCATCATTGAGTCATTTTTGGGAGGGACACCTTTTGAAAGTGATTCTTTCAACCCAGTGGGTGTCAATGAGGGTGATATGGCTTGAAATAAGTAGAAGTATGAACGTGATGATAATGGGAAACCTTGTTCATAGATCACTATTCTTACTTCAGTGATGTGAAATCCAATAATAATCATTTAGTGTGGGATATTATGGAACATTATTCATTATTTTTAGATAACTATGAGGACCTTACATCAATGTGTTCTTCTTGGTCACCTATAGAGGCTTTCTAAAGTAAAAAAGCATTAGAAGAATAATTCTCAGATCCATTTTTATCTAGGTAATAGTTTGGGTTGTTGCTTCCATTAGAGAGTCTAATGAAATTTTATAGATTCTTTAGTGTTGTATATTTTAATTATTATTTTGTTTGAACTTGTTCCATATCATTTTCACACCACATATCGTTTATTTATAATGAATTAAAGAACATTTTTCTTATTTTGGTATGTTTTGAGATATCCATGCCTTGTTTATTTGTATGTTTATTGTCATTTGTTTATAGTGTGGTCCATGGGATGTGATTTATTTGATAGAGTACATGATGATTCCTTAGTGGAAGACTAGGGTAATGTAGATAAGATATTGGTTTCTTGATAGACCATGACATCTACCAGGTTGATATTTTCTTTTAGGGTCAAAATGAGTAGATTTTTTGTGAGTTTATCCCCTAGTTACGCTTTATGAAGTTTCCTAACTAAGGTCAAAACAATTCCATTCCATTTGAAGGAATATTTTTGTTAGTTTTTTCCTCCAAATTTAGTGGAATGTGTTGTCCTAGGAATTTTTTTCATTGTCCTTTTTTATATTATTTGAGGATGTATTATCTTGTTATGTTTAGAGCTAGATGTCTCGTGGTCATTTGAGGTTTGGTGATTATTTATTTTTTTGGGTGTGTCTATATGATGTTTTACAATTTTAGATAAATCTTAAATTGTCAGGAGACCCTCAATATGTCATTTTTTGTTTCCCTCGATCAGGAATTCTTTTAGTTGGGTTGTGCTTTTGATTTTTTTCATGTGACCTAAAATTTTCTAGAGGAGTTATTTTGGCGTCAAATTCAAGTGTTTGTATGCGTGATGGAATATATGTTGAAATTATATAGATGAAAATAAAATTAGATTAGTGGTCATATTGACATATCATCTTCTTTTTATTATAATAGTGGGTTACCTAGACCCAACTAAATAGTACTTTTCAATTCCCATACCATGTATATAGTGAGTTATACTTGATGTACACTTAGCATTATAATGTTGATATTTTTTCATCCAATATTTAAATTTTAATGTCCATATATTAATTATCTTCTCAAAAGTTTGTAAGAGTAGCCTATTTATAATTAAAACCTCAATATACTCCGAAATTAATCTTAAACATATGTATTATTCATTAGAAACATCATACCGACTAGAGACAGTTGATGTTTGACTAACATGTGATAAGTGATCATAATCATTGAGACTTATAATCATGATGTTCTCACATGGTGAACTATTGAATATGAAATCATGAGGACAGACCTGCCAATAGGAACACTACATGTTTTTGATATCATTCATCGTTACTATCAATAGATATGTGTAAAGGTCTCCTAATTATAGATCATTATCAATGTGTACCATTTGATCACATACTATGATGAAAGGAAAAAATGATGACATTGATGTTTTGGTGAAGTGGATTTCATTGGGTGCATCGTTGGTGATATGACATTGGTTGAGTGATCAAGATACAATTTGTTACTTCCGAGATGAAGAAGTGGTTTCTTGAGCATAGTTGATCAGGATGGTAGTACCTTTATTAATCCTTGGCCATGGTAGTCAAATTTAAGTATGAAAAATTATATAAAATTATAATATATAAAAATGGAAGATGACATAAGTGTGCATCCATCTTTATGATACATAGCAAGTCAAACTGAATATATTACACAGTTCGTGTTTGTATGAAAGATATTCATCACTAGGACATCACCTTGTCTCTTTAAGAAACTTAATGAGTTTCTAGACTCCAATCTGGGTCTATGAATAGTATTAACTACTATCGAGATAAATTTATAGAGGTACACACACAATAACACATTCAAAAGTCTATCATATTATGAAAATAAGAATATTAGACATGGCGGGCCCCACCATGAGGTCAGATATTTTTCAAAGTAATTGATCACCGATGAATAAATAAATTCATTATTATTATAGTGTGTAATTTTTGGGTTGAATTTATTTATTATAAGTAATCACAATGAATTAAGTGAATACATGGAGGAATATTATATGTATGAATATTATTTTAGGAAAATCCATTTTTTCATATTTTCTAAATGACACTTTTAAAGGCTAAGTGTGAACCCTAACAATTTTATCCAAATAAAAACCATTAAAGAAGTCATCCAAGCTTGAGACAAAAGTAACTACCCCTTCCCAACATTTAGATCGATATTTCAAGCCTCCACCTTCGCATGACCACTCTATTAGTTTTCCCGAGTAGAGATGCATGAGCCTGGTACTAATGAAAGTTTACACACCCTCTCAATCATCTAAATCTAGTTGGAAATGAAATAGTAAATGCTTCCTTCTCTGAAACCTCCTGTAGAGCTGCTCCTTGAAAAAATTATGGTCACTTCCACCTTCATAATCCCAAAATAACACAATCCAACATACTGTATTGAGACAAGTCTTCGTTTAATATTACAGGAATGAAGAGTGGAGTTACTGACACAGGTTTCATCACATAATATATTTATTATATATTATAAGTAGGTGAAAGTATATAAATGATGTTAATGATGCAGCTATTTTTTATAAATTTTCATTTACTTATTATTTATTACTCATTTTATTTCTAGGGGTCAGTGAACCCAATCTAGGAATATTTAGAAATACAGTGTATAAATACAGGAGTATCTCTATTCCAGTAACTATTCATTCCAATTTAATTGATTTAGCATATCTCCTATTGAATCCTAGAGAGGTAAATTCCATATCTGAGTGAGCAATCCAAGAATGAATTTGTGGATCAAAGACATGAGATCTAGGTGATCATTGTGACATAAAAAGAATCATTATATATCCACGCTAGAACCTCAAATTTTATGATTGAAACATGAAAAAACTCTTAAATAACGCATGGATGATCTTGAGGGGTTCATCTATGGATCCATTGAGCAATTATTTCTAGTGATGATTTGTAGTCAAACACCCCATAGATTAGAATGAGTTACACATTCAGTTTATTTTTTGTGATTTAAAACATTCATGCGAGATCCTCATACCTCTATTGGGGATTAGATCATCAGATACAACATTGTATGATCACTCTAGTGATGAAAAAATTTTAATCCCTAGACCACCAACTTTCACTCCATGACCTTGTACCATCAATTAGTATTAGAGGGATCACATGAATTTTTTCAGCCAAAAAAATTAATTTTAATTAAATTATGAAGAATGATTTAATTCATTCCCAACAATAAAATCACACATCGATCTGACATCAGATGGTCATGTTACAACCATTCAAAAAAATGATATAGGATATTTGTAGTTTTTTAGGTATTTAAAAAAATATTGAACGGTATATATACTTATATGATTGCATTCTTAATTTTATGGAATTTACAATGAAGACAGGGTACTAAATGGATTCTATTCATTGGAATATTAAACTTCATCTAGATTATTTACCACACAGATGTGGAAAAACCGTAATAATACAAATCCTAATAAAAAAAAATAGGCTAAAAATAACTAGAGTACCTAGACTCTTTACGGAGTTAACACACCATTAAAAATACTTTTCATTAATGGTGGAGGTGTATTGATTCTTAAGCCAATTAAATTAAGTGCTTTTCTAACAATTCAAAAAGGGAATAATTTTTAGTGGGTTAAAACTTTAAAAAAAAGGTGTTCTCTGGTGACTTTTTTATTCAAAAAAAATAATGTTTTTTTCTAAAATACCTTTTGGTGGAAGATCATCAGATGTCACCCCTTGTTAGAATGCCTAAAAATTACACCCTTTTCTTACTCCTGCATGACGGTGCTAACCCCAGCCACCCTCCTACATCCCTAGACCCTACAGTCTCCAGTCTCATCCACCTCCTCACAATGATCGGTCCACTACGCACCATCTCCCCTACCGATCACCGTGCACCATTAGAGTTGTCTCCCAGTCAGATCCAGGTCATCCTTGAACACTGACACTACTGAAGGGTACTATTTACATAGTCTTTCAGACCCACCATGAATTATCTTCACTTCATCGGACCACTGTGATCCCACCGTTGAACCATCGTTCTATCGGACGCTCCCACTACTGTATCTAGATCCCAGCTCACTCCTCGGTTTGTGCCTCCTACCAGCCTCAAGCCACCCCTGAACATATCCCAAGTAGCCCTCTCCTTCCAGTACCCATTTTATAGTCCTTGACACTTCTTCATCACGAAAGGTACCATTATAAGTGACCTCTCTAGATCCCACCTTCTAGAACCACCACATTCGGTGATTCCCCATGACCCGGTCGAGCTTCTGTTGGCCTCTTGTGGGGGTCTTCCTAACCAAGAATGAGTCAGTGTGGATATGACCAACTTGGTATATACCTATATGGATCTCCATAGCTTAAACCTACCCTGAAACTGGTCTGTTCAGGGTTACTTGTCCCAAAAAATATTCATTAAAACCAAAAATTAATTTAATTTTTCTTAAAAATTAAATTATTTAAAAATAATAATTAATCATGAGACCAAAGACATTATATTATTTTAATTTAAATTATTCATTTAATTTGTTAAATTCCCATGTACATATATTTATTTTAATTTAATTTTACCACACTCTTGATTTGACTATAGACTAGTCTTGAGCTTCAATCATGTATTTCTGGTTCCAATTAATTATTTATTTCAATTTCATTTTATGTTTGTAATAATTAGTTGATTTTTATGATGGTCTACACATCATCCTATTTTATTCAATATATATAAGGGTATGTGTGTCCATCATTATCTGTATATATATTGAGATTCCCAATAAAAACTCACCAGTGTATGAGTATTTATGTACTATTTAAAATGACACTATAAGTCATGGACCACACAAAGTCAAGCCAAAATCTAGATCAGAAGTGGACACAATGGATGGGGGTGAGCTACATTATGAGCCAACAGTGACTCAGGTATGATTCTCTTTGGTCATGGTTGATCCATTGATTTTTAATAGAACAACTGATATGCGATACTCAAGACCAATTAAGTAATTTTATTTCCTTTATTCATTGTTTATTAATTTATTAATATTCATGTATGCAAGAAACACAAAAAATAATAAAAAATAAAATCTATAAAGTTCCGATGAATTTATTTTATTAATTCATATTTAGTTGTGCGTGGTACAATATATTATGAACATAATTAATATAAAATTATTATATTTTTAAAAAATATTGAAAAACCCTCAAATAAATATTATGTCGTGAACGCCTTCTGTCACTCAAATTTGAACAAAACTGGGTGTACAGGGTGCTCGTCAACCAAAGTTGTGGGTGTGTAATATTATCATGGAGTTCTTATTAAATTTATGGGTTTACTTAACTAAATTTGGTATCAAAGTAGTAGCCATATCTAGCTTGTTTCAACTTTATGGGAAAGTGTTGAACAAATCATGTTTATGATTTGAGAAGCTGGGACTTCACTCAAAAAATCAAGGAGCCACTAGTTAATATGGTTGGACAGTCAAATACTTACCTTAAAACCTCTAATTAGTAATTTATAATCTACAATCAATATAATAGTGCTAATCTAGTACATTTTATCTTTCTATAAATTGTAATTTAATTCCACAAGACATATTTTAGTATTTATTAGACAAAGTCAACATCCAATCCAATAAGAGTTTCTAAGAGTAATACTATCACTTGCGCAAAATACAACGACAAAGTAAATTCAAGTTGTTAATGTCCCAAATACCTATTAAGCCTTCTATAAAAGTGTGGGTGAGAAAAATAATTATAAGAGACTCGTGAATGACATATATACTGGTAATTTCTTAATTCTATCATCAACTTCTGATGTATGTTGTGGATACAACATCAGGACATGGATGGTTTTACATGTCGTCTCATCTTTGAGAAATCTGTTAGAAGAAATTGATTCAAGATATAAATGGATGATCATTACAGAAGATATGTGTAAAATTGTAGTATGGATTGTTATGTTTCAATACATAAAATTATTATATTTTTATTACCTAAATTTTCTAGAATGATTTAATATTACAAATAAGATAGTAAAATGATAAAACATTTCATTACCTTTTTGTATGGTCCACCATTTAAATAATAACATAAAAAAAGTCGTAGTTCTTATAGTGAACTAGTTGAAATACAAGGAGAAAAGTCCAATAGAACGTGTAAAGTCAAAGACACATTCACAATTTCCTTTAAAATAAAAAGTTTTATTATCATACAAAATGTTTTCTACTTCACATGAAATGAGATAAGACTATGGAAGTTCAAATGCAATGAACTGAATTGAAGAATAAAGCAGTCACAACATCTTCAAACATATTCACTAATTGTTTGTGATGTTATACTAATTGGGTATTAAATAAAATATTAGTTCAACATATCCATATCAAAATATAGTAATAAAGTAATAAAATTAAAATTATAAGATATAAGGTTTGTTCTCTAAGTGGCTGAGAAAGGGCAGCTCCTATGTCAGCGGTGAGAAGCACACAAATTCAAATTTTTATGTAAAATCTTATGTTGAAATTTTGTTAAGTATTTCCATAAAATTAATCTCACATGTCCATTAGGTGAAAGGATACATTATTGAAATTTTTGAATGAATGTATTTTTGTGTATAATACTCAACCAATATTATAATAATGCTTCAATCATTTGAATTACCTAATGAATATAAAATGTAATACTTATACACCTAGTTGTGAAAATATGATACATTTTAAATAAAAACTAAATAGTTTCCATGAATATATTCATTATGGTTTTTAATATTTATATTTAAAATAAATTAGGTATTATCATTACACTTACGAACCTAGTTTTGGAAAAATAAACCTTTTGAAATAAAGGTAAGTCACATACCTTTTTAAATTAGTTCATCTTGAGAGCGTGAACTGTTCCAAGGGTAAGTTATTAGTAAATATACATCCTTATATACCTTTATGTTTTTATTAATTAATTTGAAATTGAAGTATTTTATATGAATAGTTATAAGATATGAGTTTTTTAAGAACCTGGACCATCTTTTTAGTTCTCGTTTGACCGAGATAAGCCGTACGACCACGGAACTTCTCCAAGCCCCTAAACCTCCATCCGTTCTCCGAATCAACCATCGTCAATTACATTGGAACCATAGTGATCTATGACATTATAAGGAGATTCAATCCTTGTGGTTCCAAGTATATTGATCTCTTAGAATCAAGGTAGGCGGTTTGTGCCTTTCTGTTCAAAGTCGTTGAGTATTGTGTGCAAATTACACCAATACCCTTGAGCGGGGTATTGCGTGTTTCCTGTTTTACCCCTATTGTTTTCCTGACTTGATTGTATTCATGTGTAGAGGTAATTTTGTGATGTATTAGGATAATTTCTATTGCTTGGATGTTTTTCCCATGCTTTTTCTGTTTACGACCTTTTGGTCTTGTCAGCCTATTGGCCGTTATACCTGTTTTCCATGCCTTGTGACCGTCGGATGGATTGTTGTTCCCTAACATGATTATTATGTTGTAGACTGGTTATCAAAGTAGCTCTATAGGTTTACGTTGTCCATATAGAATTATTATGCACCGACTGGAATGGGGCCATTAGAACCTGGTGCTATAGACTATAAGGGTATAGACCGAGTGAGCTTTCTCAGAGACACATGGACATTATAGACTATAAGGGATAGACTGAGTGGTCTTCCCAGAGAGTCTTGGATATTATACACTATAGAAGGATAGTCTGAGTGAGCTTCTTCATAGATTCTTGAACTTTATAGACTATAGTAGGATAGACCAAGTGAGATTCCTCATAGAGTCTTTTTTTTGTTTGAATTTCATTAAACCATTCTAGGATATAGGAGGAATTGATAGAGTGAGCTTCCTCAGAGAGTCTGTGATAGACCTGAGGCTATAAGAGGAATTGACCATGTGAGCTTCCTCAAAGAGTTTCTAGACCTTGAGGCTATAAGGGTAATTCACCGCATGTTCTTCCTCAGAGAGTCCCTGACTACCTTAGACTATAAGGGGAATTGAATGAGTGTGCTTCCTCAGAGAGTCTTATAATTTTGTATGACCAAACTAGAGGGGTTAGGATGAGTGTAATTCCTAGAGGGTTATTGGTAATTCTTGGATAGGACTAGAGGGGATGGATGAGAGTACTTCCCAGGGGGTTTCCTATTTGTGGTTAGTTATATTCTTCATTGTTGCTTGTTTGATCTATGGATTATTTACTACTATGTATTATCCTACTTATTGCTTACTGTTTACTATACTTTACCTACCATATACTCACTAACTATTAGGCACAGATCTTTGGGTGGTTGGCTACTGGGATTTAGTCTCACACCCTGTTTGGGCCATGCTTTTGGGCCCAAACTGATTATATTGTCGCCATTATAGATAAGGGAAACTGCACTTCTACTTCAGGTACTTGACTTGTTGTAGAGCTGAAGAGCATGGGACAAATATATGGCTTGTGATGATGATGAGTTATCTGTTTACTTTTATTTTTCAATTTGGTTAGCACTATTATATTTCCATCATTGTGAATTTCATGGCTTCTTTCTTATATATATGTATCATACATCATTTTATAGATATATGTATGCTCCAGTTGTTTATTGTCTTAGTCTTCTGTGGTTTACTGTTGTTGGATATTTACTAATTCTGCTGATTTATGTGTTATTTATTTCCACTGTGTACTCTGCCAATGAGGGTATAGTTTCCCAACTATAACATCCAAGGCCCTCGCTGCTAGTTGGCGGACTCTGGCATTCGGAGAAATGCACTTGAGGCCATGTGACCAACCGGGTACGGGGCACCTTTGGGTGGATTTGGAACTGATACGTTACAAAGTGGTGTCAGAGGGAATTATTTTCTCTTGACTTTCTGTTTGGAGCCTATATCCAGTGATAGGACGGAATAGGTACTTGGTAATAAGCTGTTCCCAGGAGTAGCTAACCCGTGTACAGGGAAAAGCCAATCTACCTCATTTATTGAAATTTCTTCAAGTTTTACAATTTTTATAGTTTATTTTATTTCACCTTTAGTGACTCACATGATTTGTGTTGTCACTATTGATATCATTAAGGTTCTATTTCTGTTGCAACTCGATGAGATGAGGGTATGCCATTTCATGCATCATATAGGCACTTGTTAGAAATCACATGTCATGCATTTTTGGTATGCCATCTAGGATTCATTAGTGATTGAATGTTGTTGTGATAGATGATGTCTAAAATATGCATGTTTTTGTGATATTTTCCTTGATATAAATACATGTTGTTTGATAGGGTATTTTTTGTGTAGAGATTTACTAGAATGAACGCCAAATTTAGATTTTTGAGGTGTTTTGGGACCTCATGAATCATAACTTGGTGGATCATTGACTTTTTTCCCTTGTATATGATATTTAGGATATTCTGTTCTTTGATTCACGGGGAGTATGGGCCCTCACAGATTGGGATTTGGAACCTTCATGCTTGTTTTCTATGTTTGGGCCTCGGAGAAGTTTCAGAGATACTGCCAGGAAAAACCTAGAATACACGGTGTGTACTTTATGGATACATGTCGTGTAGTTTTTAAGCGGTGTCACTGAATGTGTGGGTAGAAACATAGGGTGTGAAAAATCTTCAGGAACACACTGCGTACAGAAAGTACACGCCGTGTTGTAGTGACCGTGTGTCTACCCATGTGACTAATGACACGGATGGATGAAACTTTGACTTTACATTTCGGGTTCTGTTTTCACACACTGTGCCTTGTAACCTAAGTACCCATTCGTGTCATGAACAACACTGGCTGAGTAAAGCCTTCAAGTACACGTTGTGTTCCCATGGAGAATGTCGTGTAGAGTGATCCATGTAGCCGACCGTGTAACTAACAACACGAGTCGTTGAAACCTTATCTAGTACACAACGTGTCCTTCTTGAACACGCCGTGTAACCTAGGATTAAGAGGACCATGTGGGTTAGCCGTGTAAGGAGACTCGGGTAGGGGAATATAGTTCAAGTACATGTCATGTGTGGGGAAAACACACCATGTGGATTGGGAGTTACATGACCAGTTGTGGAAAAAGTACATGCCCATGTGAATGGCTTAAAAGAACACTCTATATAGTTTTTATACACGCCGTATAGTCAAATTTTTTAAAACTTTAATGTTTCTTTCTCCTATTCCCCTCTAGTACTCTTGTGTTCAGTCTTTGTTAATCCTGATCTAAGGTGTGCTTTTGACCTTTCAGAGTTATTCCCCTGAGACGTCCTTCGGTTGTATGTCAGCTACCATATGGTGATTAGACACCAGATATGGTCGATCATGGACCTCCTACAGATCCTCATGTTGTTCCACCCTTGGTACTAGCAGTTATACAGGTTGCAGGTGTCGATGCGCAGTTTAGGAAAGATTTTTTGAGGATGATGCAGTCTTTCCAAGGAGTGTCGCCTCCTGCCCCGTCGATGGCGGAGTTGATGTGGGTTTTTCAGAAGCATCATCCTCCCACCTTCTCAAGGGAAGGAGGACCTCAAGCTGCAGAGTCTTGGCTGGAGGCCACACTTACAATTTTCGATCATCTAAAGATACCTCCATAGAAGAGGGTGAAGCTCACGACCTATATGCTCTAAGACTCCTCCAAGAGGTGGTGGGAGGTGATCTCACAGTCTGGACACCAGTAGAGTATGACTTGGGATGAGTTTCGGCGCATCTTATATGATTACTTCTACCCGGAGACCTTGAGGGCTGATCGAGCCCAGGATTTTATGAGTCTGGAGTAGGGTACTCTTTCTGTTATGGAGTACTCGTCTCGCTTTACTGAGCTGTAGTGTTTCACACCTATTCCAGGAGGTGATTAGTTGTTCCTTGCGTGGAAGTTTGAGGATGGTATATGGCACGACATCCTCTCGTAGGTGAACATATTCATGTTGACTTCGATATCCTCTATCGTCAACCAGGCGCTAATCACTCAGCGCAATCTGAGGGATTCTAGAGCAGTGATCCAGGGTGGTTCAACATCCAGAGTCAGTGTTCCTTATAATGATAGTAGGATGTGCCATAGGGAGTCTGCTCAAGGAGACCAGAGTAGGCGGAATGTATCTTTGGGTAGCTAGGTAGTATTCTACCAATGCGGGAGGAGCAGGCTTACTAGGAATCAATGCCAGAGAGACCTGATGGAGTGTCGATCTTGTGGAAAGATGGGCCATCTTCAGCGTTTTTGTCAGATCTTCTCACCTACAGTTGGTGGTAGAGGTTCTTCTATGACCCCACATTCATGAGATGCATCTCTAGTTTCTCACCATTCTGAGAACTGGAGTTCTTATGGCTGTTCGGGCTGAGGTGGAGGTCGTAGTAGTGGTGTTCAGTCACCAGGATACCAGCGACAGCAGAGTGGATCAGCTCAGAGTGGTCAAGCTAGGTCAGAGGGCTGTTGTACAGGCCAGACATTTGCAGTGGAGTAAACCCATCAGGAGCAGGATCCCGATCCCTTTACAGTTCTAGGTACGATCTTAGTAGCCTCAGTTTTATCTTCCTCCTTTTTCGATACTGGTGTTATGCATAGTTTTACCTATGTTGTTGTTGTGGAAAGTCTTGGGATCTGTATATTTTCCTCTGCCGATACTTTGACTCTAGACACACTATTGGGGACTAAAGTGGTTAGTGTACATCAGTTCAGAGATTTCCCTCTTGAGGTTTCAGGGTGTCACTTCTAATGGGACCTCTAAGTCCTAGAGATGACGAGCTATGATTTAATTATCAGAATGGACTAGTTAGTTCCTTTCCAGGAATTCCTCGACTGTTATCACCGCAGAGTGAGATTTGTATCACCATAGGGTGGATAATTTATTTATAGAGGCGAGTGGGATGTCCAGGCAAGCAGAGCTGGTCGAGAGTATCTTAGGTTGGGAGGATTTACAGCCCAGATTGTTAGCCTTTATCTGGATGACCAGGGGACTTCACAGTTAGACTTTCCTCCAGTATTGGATCATTCCAGAGATGTCTTTCTAGAGGAATTTTCAAGTTTTCCTTTGGAGCATGAGGTAGACTTATCGATTGAGCTCATTCCAAGAGCAGAACCGGTGTCTATTCCTCTTTATAGGATGGCTACACCTGAGTTTCAGGAGCTCAAGAAGTAGTTGGATGAATTGTAGGCGAAGGGTTTCATCGGACCCAGTACTTCTCCTTGGGGTTCGCCTGTCCTGTTTGTGAAGAAGGAAGACGATACCCTCATGATTTGTGTGGACTATCAGAAGTTGAACCAGTTGACGGTCAAGAACTAATATCCTTTGCCAAGGATCAATGATCTCTTTGATCAGCTTTGAGGAGCCCGGGTGTTCTCGAAGATTGATTTGAGATCTGGTTATCATCAGTTGCACATTAGACCGTCTGATATACCTCTTACAGCCTTCAGGAGCAGGTATGGTCTATACGAGTAAATGGTTATACCGTTCGGTCTCACAAACGCGCCTGCAGTTTTCATGGCACTGATGAACCGAGTGTTACATCCATACTTGGATTCCTTCATGGTTGTTTTAATGGATGATATCTTGGTGTACTCTCACACTCAACACGACCATGCTACACATCTTGATATTGTTTTGAGTACATAGATAGAGCACACGGTATATGCTAAACTCTCAAAATTCCACTTTTGGATGGACCAGATTCACTTCTTGGGTCATGTTATCTCAGAGGAGGGAGTATCAGTAAACCCAAATAAAGTGAGAGTAGTAGTTTCTTGGGAGCATCCAAAGAACTTATTTGAGGTGCAGATATTTCTAGAGGTGGATGGATACTACATGTGTTTATATAGGTGTATTCACACCTAGCAGCACCACTGACAGGTCTGACCAAGAAAGGGGTGAAGTTCTTATGGTCAAATTCTTGTGAGTCAGCCTTTCAGGATCTGAAAGGGTGGTTGACTTCATAACAGATTCTAGTCTTTCTAGAGATGGGAAAGATATATACTGATTATTGTGATTCTTCAGATATCGGGATAGGAGTTGTGCTTATGTAGGGAGATTGAGTCATTGCGTACGGGTCTCGGCAGTTAAGGCCACAAGAGAGGAATTACCGGACGCACGATCTGGAGTTGGTAGTTGTGGTTCATGCCCTACTTTGTTGGAGACATTATCTTCTGGGAGAGCACTTTGTGGTGTTTTCCGACCACAAGAGTCTCAAGTACATCTTTACTCAGCCTGATCTAAACTTTAGATAGTGAAGGTGGGTTGAGTACCTTCAGTATTTTGGCTTTGAGGTTGCCTACACACCTGGAAAAGGCAATGTGGTGGCTGATGCACTGAGCAGGAGGACTCAGATACAGGCGGTTCAGGAGGCCAGCAGTGAGTGGAAGGTTATGGCTCTGTTCTATCAGATGCATTTGGAGGTGCACGACAGTCAGGGGTAGACTTTTATTTCTTCTATAGCTGTTACCTCTACCCTTCTTGATCAGGTACGAATGAGGAAGCTATCGGATTATGAAGGCCTAGTCCTATGGGAAAGTGTTTTAGGAGAGGAACATATTCTAGGGTGGACCATAAGCGAGGATGAGATCTTGTGTTTCCAGGTATGCATATGGGTTCCAGCAGACATACGTGAGGAGCTGATGTGGGACTTTTATTCCTCAGTTTGGGCAGTTCATCCTGGCATCACCAAGATGTATCTTGATCTACACCATCAGTATTGGTTTCCAGGTATGAAGAGGGATGTTGCTGGTTTCATCATGAGGTGTTCCACTTGTCAACAGGTGAAGTCAGACCATCAGCGATCAGTAGGGCTTTTACAGCAGTTACCCCCATTCCCGAGTCGAAGTGGAATGACGTCTCAATGGACTTCGTGACTGGTTTCTCGAGGTCTCCTCGAGGGAACGATGCAGTTTGGGTTGTCATTGATAGACTCACGAAGGGTTATCACTTCTTGCCAATCAAGGGGACCTTCATTGTTGATGAGCTGGGGCAGTTGTACATCCGAGAGATTGTACATATACATGGAGTTCTGCACTCCATTGTTTCGGACAGGGATGTATGTTTTACTTCTCGGTTCTGGCAGGGGCTTCAAAATGCTTTGGGCACATAGGTACTTTTGAGTACATCTTACCATCTCCAGACTGACGGCCAGTCCAAGAATACGATTCAAGAGCTTGAGGACATTCTCCGAGCATGAATTCTGTATTTTGGAGGTTCTTGGAAGAAGTATATACCTCATGTAGAGTTTACCTACAACAACATTTTTCAGGAGACTACTCATATGGCACCTTATGAGGCTTTGTACAGTAATCCATGCTAATCACCTTTATGCTGGCTGGAGGCAGGAGAGGAAGCTTTTATGGGACCTCATCTTGTTCAAGAGACCTCAGAGAAGATAAATTTGATTCAGAAGAGGATGGCTACAGCACTGCCTCGACAAAAGTCTTATGCTGATTGGCGGAGATGATCTCTAGAGTTAAAGGTCACAGATCAATATTTCTTGCGTGTCGCACCGAGGTTGGGATACAAGAGGATTCAGAGACAGGGTAAGCTTTCAACGAGGTACTTCAGGCCTTTTGAGGTGTTGGAGAGAGTTGGGCTAGTTTTCTATTGGTTACAATTACCTCAGAGGTACCGGGCTATACACGACGTCTTCCATGTTTCTCAGCTCCGACATTACTTTTCAAACCCGTATCATGTCTTTCAACCTAAGGAGGTTGAGATTGAATTGGATGCATCATTTGAGGAGCATACTATATGGATTGTCTATTGTCGTATGAAGGTTCTCTTTGGCCAGTCTATTCCTCTGGTACGGGTTATATGGAAGCATGGGGGAGTACAGGATGATACATGGGAGAGGGAGGCTAATGTATGATCACAGTGGCCGAAGTTTTTCGGGGTTTCTTCTTCTACACCTCTCTAGGTAAATTCGGTGATTAATTTATTTAATTGGGGATGTTTCTAAGAACTCAGGACTTCTTTTCAGGTCTTGTTCGACCGAGAGAAGCTGTACGGCCGCAGAACTTTTCCGAGCCCCCGAACCTCTGTCCGTTCTTCGAATCGACCGTCATCGATTACGTTGGAACCACATCGATCTATAAAATTATAAGGATATTCAAGCCTCGTGGTTTAATTATATTGATCTCCTAGAATCAGGTTAGGTGGTTTTTGCCTTTCCGTTCAAATTCGTTGAGTATTATGTGAAAAATACACCAATAACCTTGAACGGGGTATTGCGTGTTTCTTGTTTTACCCCTATTGTTTTCTTGCCTTGCTTGTATGCTTGTGTAGAGGTAATTTTGTTATATACAAGGACAATTTCTATTCTTGGATGTTTTCCCCATGCTTGTTCTGTTTACGACCTTTTGGTCTTGTCATCCTATTGGTCGTTATACCTGTTTTCCATGCCTTGTGACGGTTGGATGGATTTTTGTTCCCTGACATGCTTGTTATGTTGTAGACTGGTTAGCCAAGTAGCTTTGTAGGTTTACTTTGACCATATATCATTATTATGCACTGACTGGAATAGGGCTGTGAGAACATGGTGCTATAGACTATAAGTGGATAGACCGAGTGAGCTTCCTCAGAGATTCTTGGACATTATAGACTATAGGGGATAGACTAAGTGAGCTTCCTAGAGAGTCTTGGATATTATAAACTACAGGAGGATAGACTGAGTGAGCTTCCTCAGAGAGTCTTTGATTTGTTTGAATTTACTTAAACCATTCCGGGTTATATGAGGAATTGACTGAGTGAGCTTCCTCAAAGAGTCTATTATAGACCTAAGTCTATAAGAGTAATTGACCGAGTGAGCTTCCTCAAAGAGTATCTAGACCTTGGGGATATAAGGGGAATTGACCGCGTGATCTTCCTTATAGAGTCCCTGACTTCCTTAGACTATAAGGGGAATTGACTGAGTGTGCTTCCTCAGAGAGTCTTATAATTTCATATGACCAAACCAGAGGGGTTAGGCTGAGTGTACTACCCAGGGGGTTGTTGGTACTTCTTGGATAGAACCAGAGGGGACGACTGAGAGTACTTTCCAGAGGGTTTCCTATTTTTGGTTAGTTGTTTGCTTCACTATTGCTTGTTTGATCTGTGGATTATTTACTAATGTGAATTATCCTTCTTACTACTTTCTATTTACTATAATTTTCCTTCAATATACTCACTGACTATTAGGCATAGATCTTCAGGTGGGTTTCTACTAGGATTTAGTCTCACAACCTTTTTGGGTCATGCTTTTAGGCCCAAACAGATTATATTGTTACAGGTATAGATAAGGGCAGGCACCCTTCTACTTCAGGTACTTGACTTATTGTGGAGCTGGAGAGCATGGGACCAAGCTATGGATTGCGATGCTAAAGAGTAATTAGTTTACTTTTCTTTTGTAAGTTGGTTAGCACTATTGTATTGCCAGCATTGTGACTTGTTTGGCTTCTTTCCTAGACATATGTATCATGCATCATTTCATATATATATGTATGCTCTAGTATTTAATTGTTTTAGTCTTCCACTGTTTACTGTTGTTGGATATTTACTGCTTCCGCTATTGTATGTGTTATCTGTTTTCATTTTGTACTCTGCCAATGAGGGAAAATTTTCCCCACTATCACACCCAAGGCCCACGCTACTAGTCGGCAGCCTCTGGCATTCGGTGAAATGCGCTTGAGTCCATGTGACCAACTGGGTACGGGGCAGCTCTGGGTGGCTTCTGGAACTGGGACGTTACAAGTTTATTTGGGCCGGTGTGCTAACAAATATATTGACCAATAATTTAGTAATCAATGTAATGTAGTGGGGAATATTTTCTAAATACACATCAACTTATCCACACAAAATCTATGATATTAATAAGTTGTATAGGTAGAAAGTCTTATATGTCAAAATTTATCAATATCATGTGTCATGAAGTATTACCTAATTGAATATATTTGTATGCACATCACAGTAATGATGTACATAAAATGACTACAAATATTGTTACTTATATCTATTAAAGATACTCTTATTGTTTTTCAAGGAATAATTTAAAAATAACATTGTTATCCCATAATAATATGCCAATTATAATGACCAATGGATATAATATGAGTTATAGTATAATTGTAATCCACTATGACATATTAACAAGTGCTTATATGAAAAGATTTATTTAGAATATAAACAAACTTTCATAAAGAAAAATAAAAATTGAATCTATATTAATTATCATAATGATTTTATGGAAATTATAGAAAACCCTAAAATAATAATATAGTCAGGTTATAGAAAATATTTATATAAAATGGTGAGCATATCTATTTAATATTATGGGAATAATATTGATTTTGTTTTAGCAAATTCCAGAGATGCAAAATTAGTTTTCATTGGAACAAGTTCCACAAGAGCATATGAAAATAGAAAATTCTAGACACACATACTGTATAAGAATGATTAAACCATGGTAATGGTTTTATATTCATCAAAATAGGTGATATTTTATCATTTAGAAAAAGTAATCCTACATGTATGATGTAAATGGAAATAAGATAATTTTGAAAAATTAAATTAATATTTAACAATGGATTCTATGTGTCATAGTGAAGTGGCATATTTTTTTCAGTATTACAGTGGTTATCCAAGTGAAACTATACAAAGATGGTGCAATCATGGTACCAACAAGGCATGATTGGTAACACCAAATCATTATTTATAGATCCATTATAAATTTACTTTTTATAGTAACATTCTATGATCATTTTATTGGGAATTTGAGGTCAAGACAACTTATTTTGGACAACATATATACATCGCAACAAGAAAGAGATGGAAACACCATAGAATTCCAATAGTCGGTAAAAGTTACTAAAATCCAATATAAGTTTAAATTATGTAACATGATCATAGAATATTAATTTGGAATGATTTTGTTCCTTTTGTCTACAAGAGGATAGTTTGAGTGACATAGTTTTCTAAGTAAAATATGTTTAGTAAACATATGTAAAACATCTATCAATCTTATAATTAATTAAGACTAAAGTGAAAGTATCTCTCTATAGATTGAATTAAAGTAACAACCAAAATTTTAGATGAATTTATCTACTGATGTAGATATAAAGATATCTTAAAATGCGTCAAAGTACATATACTGACAATGTAGATAAATATACAAGTTGGAACAATTCGAGATAGAATTATTACCATTTTCACATGGAATAAATATCTCAAAGAAGACTTGAATTAGGTATAAGTGGAGACTAAATTGGTGAGTTTAATTCCATAAGAACTTGAAATGGATCTATCGCATATGTCAATTAATTTACTAAATAATAAATTTAAAACATATAATTTATGGTAGAAAATATCAATTATATCAAGGTAAAATTAACAAGAAGTAGGTAAAAGAATCAAATATTATGTGAGCATGTACAAAATGTATATAAATAGTATGTTTAGAGGAAGGGATACTGGTTATAATGGGAAAAAACTAGTCTTCCTATAGATCAATATGTTCAAATATCATAGTTAGTCTAAGGTAATGAGAAATTCAAGCTCATTTAATCTTTTGGTAGTCATATCTACAAATACCAAGTTTGTTATGGCTTCTGAGGTTACAGTGGAACTAGTGTAAAATACACAATGATTTTTTCCAATTCTTGGAATCAAGCCTAGTATATAAAGTTTTATCATTTTGATAATTCTATTATTTGTACTATCCATGATTTCATGTTTATAGAGTGTAAAAAAGGAATACACTCAAGGATATAATCTCTCGAGAAGTTGTATTCAAAGAGGTATGGTCACAGATAGAAGAATTCTAATGTAACAGAGATGTGGCAGGATCTTGGATAAATCCATAACTTAGAAGAATCATGATCTTATCATGTAATAGATCACAAGTTTAGTTAGCTAGTTGACTCAAGTACAAGTGGGAGTGTTGTAATAGTGGGTTACCTAGACCCAACTAAACTATACTTTTTGATTACTATAACATGTATAAAGTGAGTCATACATGATGTATGATTATAATCATAGTGTTTATATTTCTACTTAAAATATTTAAATGGTAATTTCCAAAGATTAATTATCATATCAAAGGGTTGTTTCAGTTCTTAGGCTATAATGAGATCTCTGAGATACTATTACATTAATATTAAACATATTTCCTATGGTATGACAACATAATACCGATTGAGAATAGTTAATGTTTGAATATTATGTTTTGGGGGATTATAAACCTTGAGACTTTTTCTGATAATTTTAACATTTGGTGATCTATAGTTGGTGGTATCATGAGGATAGACCTACCAATTAAGAACATAAAATGTTTCAGGTGTCATTTTTTATTCCTATCTATGAACTATTAAATTTATCTCCTGACTTTATATCAATATGAATGTGCACCATTTGATTCCATATAGTGATTCAAGTAAAAACCATGACATTGAATTCATAGTGAGGTATCTTTTGTTGGGTGTATCCTTTGTGGTGTGTCAACTGTTGAATGGTCAAGATAAAGTTTTTAAATTCTGAGAGGAGGAAGTGATATCTCGGGCCTAGTTGATCTGGATGGTAATACCTTTATAAATCCTTCTCCAAGGTAGTCTAAGTTAAGTATATCCAATTTTATAAAAAAATAATAAAGTAAAAATGGATGATGATATAAGTTTTTATCCTTATTTATCAGATATCATGGGAAAAAGATATTATATTACACGGTGCATGTTAATAGGAAAGGATGTTGTTTCTATGAATTTTCATTATTTATTTAGGGGCCTCGGTGGGTTTCTGGTCTCTTATCTTGTAATGTGGATTGTATTCAATACTGTAGACATAATGGCTTAGAGTGTCACAATAAATAGTGTATTCAAGAGTCTTCCATATTCTATTGATTTTGAATATTTTATATATTGGACCCACCATGGGGTCCAAGAGTTGTCCAAGTAATTGATCTCTAATTAGTTAATTAATTAATTATTATTAAAGTATAGAATAATTGGGTTGAATTTATTATCTAAAAGTATTCACAAGGAATAAAGTGAATACGTGATGGAATATTATACAAACGAATATTAATTTAATATTCAAAGATTGTTTAATATTGTGGGAATTAAATGCCAAGTTATTTACTTATGTTTTATCATGTAATAAATTTATTATATATTATAAGGAGGTGATAAAATATAAATGATGTTAATGACATGGTAATTTTTTTCATAACGTTTCATTTACTGCTTATTCATTGAGTGTTTCATTTGTAGTGTTGGGGAACCCAATATGGGTATTTTGAGTGATCCTTTATATAAGTAGGGGAGGAGCTATATTCCAACAGCTATTTATTCCAATGGAATTGAGATCTCTACTCTCCTCCCATACTTATAGAGATAATGTCTCCATCTGTGTGATTGATCCAGGAACACCATCACGGATCGAAGGCATGAGATCAGTGTGAACATCATAACATCTAAGAAATCATTGGAGCTTTGTGCTATTGGAGTTGGTGTCCTAGGACCAACTATTTTAAAATTTATTACATAAATATTTGATGTATTGAATATTAATAAAACTTCTTATCACTTATAGTTTTTTGTTCTACATAACTCTAATGTAATAATGACCTAGAGTATATGTCGCATCGATAAGGTTATAACAGTTCCCCGCTATGATGAGAATCTTGATGTGATATGATGATATTCTCAAATAATATTCTATGGTTGGATAATTTAATATGATGGAACACATAGTACAAAGATTGTTAGGTGTGAGTACTCATAAGCATATGAGGCTTCATTTCATGAAGTTATCACTTGGTAATCTATAAGATGGGATATTATGAGAACATACCCACCATAAGGAATTATTCAAGTTTTGGTGTCATCAGATATTCCTATTTATGAGAATTTGTGATGGTCCATAGACTTTAATATTATTACTAATGCATGTTACAACTCGAATACTTAGATATATTTGATAAACCATGATGATAACATTTCATGGAGAAGTTGGATGGGTTGGGTGCATCACGAGTGACATGTCATTAATGAATAAGTTAAGGAATGATTTGTCCCTTTCATAATTATGGAATTTGATATCTCAGACCTTTTATTGGAATAGAAACTTCACATTAAATTCAATGTACATGGTGTAAGGATGTGTTTATTTTAGATAGTCAAGGAAATACATATCGACCATATAGGTTGGTGACACAGTTATGCAACCTACTTGATGAGATATTGTGATAAATGGATTATATTGCATTGTGAGAATTTTTATATAGTTTTTGACATTGTGACATTAAGGTATTTCTCTTGGCTTCCTTTACCCATTTCTAGATAGTAATCAATAACTTTCAGTAATCCCACCTAATGTCAACGACAAAAAATCCAAAAGGGTCACACACTAAGTGTTTTTTTGATCTTGATTAAATTCTATTAGATTTTAATTAATAGAATAAATTTTATTCTCAATTCCAATGAATTATTTTATTCAAGTTATATTGATCGCATAAATTAAATAAATATTTATTTTCCATCATGTGAATAAAATATTTATTTTTTTTATTGAATATTTTAATAAATATTTATTCTTTATATTGTTAATAAAATATTTTTTTATGAATAAAATATTTATTCAATTGTTCAATAAATTATAGATGTGTTCGAATGGTCCAAATCCGAGTTTGGTGAAAAATATTAATTAACAAGACCAATACATAATATTTTTTATTGGTCAAGTTGGCGCATGGAACAAAATAATAGTAACATAATTATTATTATGTGGAATGGAGTTTATTAAATGTAATAAATTTTATTTAATGGAAAATATGCAATTAAATAGTATTTTACCTTGAATCTTAACTCTATAAATATATGATTATTTATATTGTGTAAATCATCCAAAAATTGAGAATATAGAATTATTGCACCCAATGAATTCTATCTCAAATCCTCTTTCTCTCCTCTCTCAATATTCAGAATTGAAAGAGTGATTTCTTCAAGATCAAATAATTAGTGATCAATAATGAACAATGAAATACATTTTACTCACTGAGCTAGTACACTAAGATATATTCTTGTTTCTTAGAGATCACAGGAGTATGTGTGAATCACCGCTAGAGGAATTCACTCCTTGGATTATCTCAACCTAAAAAAGGTAATCCAAAAGGGTCTTTAGGATGATCAACATTCACCAATGAAGAAAGTTCCTAAGCCTGGGTATTTATTTCTTCAAATATGAAAAAAAATTAATAAATAATTATTTTACATGATATATCCCCTCTCTTAGTTTCGATCAATGATTATTAAAAAAAATTAATATATTTTTCACTTTTTCATGCTTCTAATATGCCTGAAACCATCAATTGGTACCATCATGGTCACATTTAAATTTATAATTATTTATTTGGTAGTTGATCTATGCACAATTGTGGTTATATTTTCATTTCATGTTATTCTTTATTTAATACAATTAGAATTGACCATTTATCAACATATTAGTCATGTTCATTCAGATTTTCATTTTCTTAATGGTTTAAGAACAAAAGAAGAATGACCAGAGATTCAATAACGAAGTTCAAAATAATTGTCTAGTAAAACTGGGTAACACGGTGTATAGCTGGAGCACACACTATATGCCCAAGAGAATTGTATCTAGATGCACAAATCAAATAATTACACACAGTGCTTTAATTACACATTTTGTGTTGATTAGGCTAACCTGGGAAACAACAATTGGATAAAGGGTGTGTAGCTAGCATGTACACACCATGTAGTCCGACTGAGTTAACACGCCGAAGCCCCAGGCACGTGACTTGTATATACAGTAATTGTGGTACATAGTATGTAGTTTCATGTACACACCATTCATTATCCCATTAATGGAAATAATTATAATTACATTAAATATAAAATTTGTTGCATTAAAACATTATTTTATTGATTGTCACACCATTTTTTGTTTGAAAATTTCATAACGGTTTTAAATAATTTTAAATTCTCAATTAATTTATTGTTATTCATATTTCATTATTGGTTTTTTCTTTTATTTTCCTTGAATTCCATTAATTATGGGTATCTCCAAATAAGATTTAATGATCATTAAGGTGAAAGGAATTAATTAATTAATCAATAACTCAATAAATTAATCCATGAGAATTTATCTTAAATAATAAAATAATGAATAAAGAAATGATTGATAGTAGTTTACATTTATGTATTTCTTGTATTTTTGACCATTCATGAGCCTGACTAAGACCTACGTATGTGTTGGATGTTTTAATTTAATTTATTTCATGAGTATTCAATTATTTAATATTAAATTAAATGATGGAATGCGTTTTCTCCCTCCCTCAATTATTATGTTAGACCTACATGTTGAGGGATATTTATGTAAACCCCTTTAACCAATCCTTTGGTTCCCCTCACCCGTATGTGAGTAATAACTATTTGTAATTAATGGATCATCCTAAGGCATGTGGATGTGGTTCAAGATAGATACACAATGATTCCAACTTGGGTGATACATAGGTGGATAGGTGGAATGTTGTAACTCATTCAAAGAACGGAAATAGGAGTTATTTCCCCGAGGTCCAAGTTTGATTTAACATCCCCTCATTAAATCAACTGTTAGATAAAACTCATGAAAGGGTCATTTAACTATTTATTTATTTCTATCTATGCAATTATTTATTTTTTGGATGCAAGGCCATGATCACATTAATAAATTAATTAATTTGTAAATGTAGAAATTAAATAAATGAATTGTGTATAGTTTTTTTAACCAACATGGTTAATTAATTAAGTAATATCCACTTAATATTGAAAAGACATGTAAAGGTTAAAACAAGATATAAATTTATGAATAATAAATTAAAATCCTTCGATTAAATATTAAGTCAGGCTAAGACTTGTATTACTTTATTAGGAATTAAACCTTATAACTAAGTGTAGTACATGGCCAATGTATGTACACTTACTTTTATTAGGGAGTTCTCATGAGATTTTTGGGTTGAAATGGCTGAAATTGTATTGAATTTAATGGCTAAAGTATTCTAAATAAAAATTTAGATGCAATTGTTGAGTAAATTCAAGTCAGTATTTCATGATTGGGGAATCCACTGAACGGATCAAGGAGTTTCAAGTCTAAAGTTTGTAAGACCTCCTACCTAATTACTTTATTATAATTTACACTACCAAATTCTGGATCAATAATAAAAGTAATGGTGATCTTTTCCACTTGAATGTCGAAGAAACTAGACATTAAGATTTTAATAGTGAGGGATATTGATACTTGAAATTATAATAGTATATTTAATAAAAAATAAAAACATAAAAACATTTAATTTATTATATTTCAATTATTTTGTAATAAAGAATTTTACAAATAATATTATATTTTTAATTTTATAATAAAAAACTACTTCATCATCCACACTATACCTATGATCAATATTGGATAAAGATAACTTATTAACTTGTAGTAACTTCTAGGAGTGCTTTAAACACCTTCAGGTTGTGCTACATCATGAACAAAAATATTATGTGCTATAATCCTCAATGCCTGATCTTCCTGCTAAATTGGTGAGTGATGAAGAGTTCCTTTTATATGAAAAACATTTTCGAGATGTGTTAGATGCTTAATGTATGATGATTTAATCTATTTATAGTGAAATAATAAAGTATCATGAAAACATGGATGAATATAGCATGCTTGATCACCTATGTGGCCTTTACCAGGAGAGATCTAGAAAGGAATGATTCGAGTTTTCTAAGGAACTATTTCAGATAAATCTTGGAGTGGGTTCTCCAATTGGGCCTCACATAGTCAACATCATTTGATACATTTATCACTTATAGTTTCTAGGGTTTAACTCCCAAAGAACTAGTCACCAATCTCATTCTAGCATCACTCTCTTAGAGATTCTCCGGGCTTTTTTGTAAATTTTAATATGAACAACATTCATAAGTCTCTACCAATGATTTTTACTCTTCTTTGACAATTAGATAACGATAAAAATCATGAAAACCCTTCCATATTTAAGGTGAAAAAAGTGTAAAGTGAATAGCTTTAAGCCCAAAGCATCTTCACACCCTTCCAATAAGAGAAAGATCAAGGGGAAATCAAGGAAATTGGATATTTTCTATTTCAAAGGTCGAAATAAGGGAAACTGGAAGAAAATTTTCACCTCATCCAAATAAGTAAAAGGAAGATTTAGTTATGTTTGTAATCGAGTGAAATTTATCTGTTTCTATAAATTGGGTATTAAATATAGCTTTCTTTTGTCACATATGTATTCAAATATATGAACAGAGTAGATTAAAAAATATTTATTGAGGAGAAGTATATCATTGAGAATCCAACAGAGAAAAACTTTTTGTTGTAACTATTGGGGATTACAACATCATGTTCCCAAACAAAATAATCTTGGTTTTGAAGGGTTTTTATTATGTGACTTCTATTAAAAAAATTATTTATGTATCTAGACTTTCTATGGATGGATTTATTTACAAATTTGGGAAAAAATGTTGATTTTTTTATAAAGATTTCATTTTTTATGTTAAGTTACATTTTAATAACGGACTTTATTTGTTGGATCACATGAACTAAATAATGGATATTCATAATGAAGTTACTTCACATGACCCATACCAAACCCAACTTTGGCATCATTGGCAAGTTTATGTAAATGAAAATTGCTTGAAAAAAATACCTCAAGATGGATATTTATATTCTTTTGAACTAAACCCACTTGGTGTATGTCACACATGTTTACAAGGGAAAATGTCCAAATCACTATTTAGTGTAAAATGTGAAAGGGTTAGCTTATTTAATTTATTCATAACAATGTGAATGGTCCATTTCCAATTGAATTAATGGGTGGGTACTCATACTTAATAACTTTTACCAATTATTTTAATAGATATGGATATGTCTAATTAATGAGGTATAAGTTGAATTCCTTTGACAAATTCAAGGAATATAAGAATAAAGTTGAGAGAAATCTTGGTAAGAATATTAAGAAACATTTCTCAGACCATGGTGGAGAATATCTTAATAAATACATCATTGATTATCAATAGGTGTTTGAGATTTTATCTCAACTCAATCCTCTTTATATTCCTCAGTGGGATGGTGTAAGTTAAAGGAGGAACCACACTTGTTGGACATGGTGAGATCAATGATGAGTCATGAGAGTCTTCCATTATCCTTTTGGGGATACATGTTATAAATAGTACCACACATTCTAAATTATGTTCCAACAAAAGAAATAGATGATATACCATACATATTATGGAATTGAAACAACCTATGTGGTCTTAATTTTATGTGTGGGGTTGCAAAGAATTTATTAAGGCCACTTCAGGTAACAAGCTTGCACCCCGTGGCACAAAGTGTATCTTTAAAGGATATCCCAAATAAACAAATTGATACTAACTATATAATACTTTATACAAAAAGGTTTTTGTTGAAAAACATCCCAAGTTTCTTGAGGATGATTTTATCTCTAAAAGAGATTGTGGGAATGAGATAGACTTCAATGAAGTCCAGTCTCAAGATACACAAGATTTGGCATGTGAAGAAATTTCAAAAATCCCTGTCAAAAAATAATATTTTTAACCGACACAATTACTATGTAGGAGTACTAGAGATGTTAGAAAACCAGAATGGTATGATTTTCTAGTCACTTAGGATGGTGACTCGATATTAGTTGATTATAATGATTCTCTAACATGCAAGGAAGTAGTAAGTGGAATAGATGTTTCCAAGTGGAAGGAATACATTAATTCTAAAATTAATTCCATGTACCAAAACTAATTATGGATTTTAGTAGACCCTACAATTAATATAATGAAAGTTGGTTGCAAATGGGTATTCAAGAAGAAATTGTCACACATGAGATGAGCCCGTAAGGGTCATAGTGAGGATTAGGGTTTTCTGGTCACCGCCTATCTACTCGGTTGGGCTACGATTCCTTCCTCGATCTCCCCAGCGTGTTCGCGGTGTGGCAGTTTCTTCTGCGAAGAGGGTGGCCAGGTCATCGAAGGGTTTGGGGTCAGTTTCCAGATTCTATGCGGCATCGGGTGTGACCCGGTGTGGCGTCGGGGTCATGGTCCTTCTCTGCGGTGATGGGGTCTATATCTGGTGTGTCGAGGCCAAAATCTGGTGCGCGTCAGGTTCTTTCTTGTTCTTCGTATTTGGGTTTCGATTTGGTGCTTTTGGGTCTAGATCTTGTCTCTCTGTGGTGTTGGGGTTGTGCTCTAGTGCTCATCTGGAGTTGTGATATGTGCATCGTGGGGTTTATCTGGTGTAGCGTCGATCTGGTGAAGCTTCGGGGTCATGCTCTGATCTCCTGGGTCTTTCCTTATTCTTCCACGGTGGTGGGGGAAGCCTGTTCTTCTACGGTGTGGAGTCGTGATCCGAACTTCACAGTGAAGGGGGTCGTCTTCCAGTTCTACGGCAAAGGGGTTGTTCTGTTGGATTCATCACGTCTGGCTGGGGTTCCTTGGTTGTGTTGTGGTCTTTTCCTGTAGGTTTGAGGACAGAGACGGGTGTTGTGGTGATGTTCGTGGCAGTTTTTTGATTTGGTAATGTCTGTGAGATGTTTTATTGGTTGTTAAATCGGTGTTCTACTAGTTCCGTGGTGGTTTATTGTTGGATTTGATGTGGATGGTCTTTGGGGAACCCAGACAACCTACAAGTTTTTCTTTAGAGGAGGATAGAGCTGATTGTCTTCACCGTGCACGACTTTTAGGACATGGAATATTGAGAGGGTATGGTGTTTCCATCGGTACCGAGCTCATGCATTCTTGCACAGGATTGCTTGCTGAGTAGCCAGGCTTTGGTGGAGGTGTGTCTTAATGATATTGATGATGGGATGAAGCATTACTTTGTTTCTTGTTCTGGGTTGAAACCCTCTTGTTTTTTGAATCTTGTTAATGTCTATATGTCTTGAAGTCTTGGTTTTCCCCCCTTTACCCTTAAATGGGGGATTATCCAAAATTAATAAAAATTTCAGCCTTTGGGCCTTTCAGTCAAGAAGAAATTGGACATGGAAGGACAATTCAATACATATAAGGCATGACTGGTTGCAAAAGGTTTTAAACAGTTTCAGGGAATTGACTATGGTAAAACCTTTTTACCAGTTGCAGTGATGAAATACATCATAATTCCACTTTCCATTGTGGCTCTCAGTGATTATGAGATTTGGAAAATGGATGTCAAAATAACCGTCCCAAATAGAAATGTTCAGTAATATGTATATATGATATAGCCTGAAGTGTTTTTGACTCCAATGGTTTCCAACTTGGTATGCAAGATGCAAAGATCCATTTATGGATTAAACCAATAATCCAGGTCATGGAACATTCATTTTAAAGAGGCCATAATAGAATTTAGTTTCATAAAAAAAAATATTTATGTCATGTGTCTATAAACGGTTTTGTAGGAGTGTAATCAGTTTCTTAATAGTATATATTGATGACATATTACTCATTGGAAATGAAATACCCATCTTATAGTATATTAAGGTGTGGTTGAATAAATTATTCTATGTAAAGGATTTGGTTGAGAATCACATATTCTTGGGATAAAAATAAATCATGATAAATCTAAGAGTTTTCTTGGCCTAAGTAAAAGTACATACATTGACAAGACACTGAAGAGATATAGTATGGAACAATCCAAGAGGGGATTTTTTCTAGCATCACACGACATTCATCTTTCCATGAAAATGTCTCTTGATATACATAAGTAAATATAAAAAATTAAAAGGATTACATACACAACAACAATTGGTCCAGTCATTTATACTATAAAATGTACCTGGCTAGATGTTGCCAATTCATTAAATGTGGTAGGAAAATATCAAGTTGATCCAAGTGACCACCATTGGATGGAAGTCAAGAAAATCTTTAAATATATGAGGTGTACTAAGGATATGTTACTATTTTATGGGGGAGATGAGGAACTAGTCATTAGAGGATATGCATATGCTTGTTTCCAAACTTATCAATATGACATAAAGTCACAAACATAATACATCTTCACTTTGAAGGTAGGTGATGTGAGATGGAAGATCTCAAAGAAGGTTTTGGTTGCATAATCTAATGTAGATTCTGAGTATATTGTGTCTTCTGATGCAGCTAAAGAAGGAGTATGAATGCGCAACTACATCTAATATCTTTATATTGTACTTATTATTAAAGATCCAATCGCAATCTATTATGATAATATTGTATTCGTGGCTCTTGCAAAAGAGCCAAGGTCACATCATTAGATGAAGAAAATACTTCATAAGTATCATATATTGTGGGATTTTTTCTTATAGAGTTGATGTTACAGTGAGAAGAATTTACATGAAAGTCAACATGGTGGACCCCTTCATTAAATCCTTCACTTAGCAGAAATATGACTACCATGTGAGGTCTAGAGGATTGAAGTTCGTAGGTAGTTGGATCTAGTCCAAGTGGGAGTTTGTTGGAGTTGGTTTCCTATAACCAATTGCTTGTACTTTGATTACAAAAACATTCAATTTATTGAAGATTAATAAAACTTTTTATTATATATTGTATTTTTTGCATGACTCTAATGTAATAATGTCCTAGAGTATACTTCTCATTAATAAGGAAATATCAGTTCCCCATTATGATGAGAACCTTGATGTGCTATGATGATATTCTCAAATAATGTTCTATGGTTGGATAATGTGTTATGATGGGATACATAGTACATAAATTGTATGGAAATAGTACTCATAAGTAGATGAGGATTATTTTCATGAAGTTCACACTTCATAATCTACAATATGAGAGATTATGTGAACAGACCCGCTAGTAGGAATTCTGCATGTCTTGGTGTCATCAGGTATTCCTATCTATGAGCATGTGTTGTGGTCCTTAGACTTTAATATTATTATTAATTCATGTTAAACTCATGTACTTAGATGTATTTTGTAATCCATTATGATACTAGTGCATGGCGAAGTTGAATACATTGGGTGCGTCATGAGTGACATGTCATTAATGAATAATTCAAGGAATGATTTTTCCCTTCCATCTTTATGGAATCTGATATCTCGAAACTTTTATTGGTATAGAACCATAACATGAAATTCCAAAACCATGGTGTAATGACTTGCCTATTTCAGATATTTAAAGAAATAAATATCAAACATATAGGTTGGTTACATGGTTATGCAACCTTCTTGATGAGATATTGTGAAAAGGGGATTATATTATACAGTTAGTGTTTGTATGTGGTTATCAAATTTGTGACATTAAGTTCATTCTCTTGGTGGTCTTAACCCATTACTAGATAGTAATCTTGGATTTAGGCAATCTCGCCTAATACGAATGAGAAATAATCCTAGAGGGTCACACAATAGGTGTTTTCATTGATCTCTATTAAATTCTATTTGAGTTTAATTAATGGAATAAACATTACTCTCATGTCTAGGGAATACTTTTATTCAAGTTATATTGATCGTATAAATTATATAAATATTTATTTTCTGAAATGTGAATAAAAATTTATTTTATTTATTGAATATTTTAATAAATATTTATTCGTAAGATTATGAATAAAATATTTAATTATAAATAAAATATTTATTCAATTGTTTAATAATTGATAGAGGAGTTCAAATGGATGGAAAGAAAGTATCATGAAAAATATTAATTAACAATATCATTACATAATATTTGTTATTGTGAAAGTTGGAACACACCACAAAATAATAATAATATATTTATTATTATATGCAATAGGGTTTATTAAAGTTAATAAATGATATTTAATGTTTTTTATTCAATTAAATTATACTTTAACATAAATCCAAACTCTATAAATAGAATTCTACGTCTATTGTGTATAGAATCCAAAAATTTAGAATAGATAATTGTTGTTTACAATGAATTCTCTCTCAACTCCTCCTTCTCTCTCCCTCTCATTAATGAGAAGTGAAAGATGGATTAATTCAATATAGAAGGAAAATCAATCAAGAATGTACAAATAAATACATTTAACTCACTGTTCTAGCACTCAAATATCGATTGGTGTTTCTCAGAGATCATAGGATCACATGTGGATCACCGCTAGAGGGATTTTATCTTTGGATCCTAACAGAACAACGAAGGTCATTCTAGAGGGTATTTTTGAAGAATCAACATTCACGAATGAATAAAGTTCCTAATCCCAAGTATTTATTTCTTCCAATATTAAATAAATTAATTATAAATTTCAATTTCAATATCGTCTCTCTTGGTTTTGGGTAATATTTATGAAAATAAATTTTAAAATATCACCCACCTCCACACGCTTTTTCTACACCCATAACCATCATGAGATAGTGCATGGAATTTGAAAATATGTATATGCACAGACTCTTGAATCGTGTGTGGATTATATAGAGGGGTTTAGATTTGGATCCTTCAAGGAATAATTAGCAATGAATAGCATCAATATAATGTGACATCAATTCAAACAAGGTAAATTTTTTGTTTATTTTTGTGCTCTGAAACATTTACAAAAGATCCTCAAACCTCTATTATAGATCATATCCTCAGAGAATATGTAGTTTCCTCACTCGGGTGGTGAAAAATTTCAAATCCCTAGCCCACTGGCTTCCTCCATGCACCCCAATACAATCATTTATTCCCATTTATTTCCATCAGTGAGGAGTCTCTCATTGGGTTCTTTAGTGATTAGAGATTAGTGACTCCTAAATAATATTATAATGGTTCTCTTGGTGAGTTGAATATTCATTTACTTTTTCCTTGGTTTTAGGTTTGTTAATTTTACTATTTATTAGGTTCAATTTTCATGATGTAATGGGTTTCATATTCCTGTTCATTTTACTTTTTCGGTGATTTTTTTAGGGTAGGAAATGGTATAGTGAAGAAATTTTTAACAGTAAAAAATGATATTTTTCTATATATATTCATGTATTTATATTCTCTATTGAGTTTTCGGTTCTTTATTAAAGAATTTTTTAATTTTGGAATCTTTTCTAAGGATACATAGTTAGGTCCATGGTTTGGGAACCAGGTAGTAGAAACCATGTTCCATCTATAGTTGTGGACTATGGTGATCACCCAATTACCAAACTATTGGGTAAGATGTGTGAATAAACCTTGTGATTAACTTTGTTTTAGGTATTTTGGTTTTTATTCTTATTTTATTTGATGAATTTATCATACTCTTCTCCCATTTGATGGGTTATTCTAGGGAACCTCACAAGTTCGACTTTAACCCTTCCAATCCCTCTATAAGGGGATTTGGGTTATTTCTTCTCCATAATAAGAGGTTAGTGTTTCTAATTTAATATCTTTATGATTTTGCCTTTTATATCTCAACTTCTTGAACCCTAGTGTCCATTTGGGTTGATTTTTATGTCTATGGTTGGTAAAAATTGTGGTTTTTGGTTTTTCAGACTTAATATTGTGGAATTAATTATAGGTGACATGGTTATTCTAGTTGACATAGGTGTTTCCATTTGATTTCAATTTATATTAGAGCTAAATGGAATCATGATGTTTTACTGTACTTCTATCAAAAAATAATGAAATATATGGTATCAAAAATTTTCATTTAAAAGGTTTTTCATTTTTTATTGGATTTTATTTTGTAAAAAAAGGAGTGAATTTTATAGTTTAGGGGTACTTTGATTTCAAGTGATATATTTTACATTAGAAAATTTTGATAAAATACCAATGATAATTTTCTTCAAGAAAAAATATTTTTCATTATGTCATGAGAAATTTTTAATTTATATAGTGGGATTTTTCCTTATTTTATAAAAAAAGAGTGTGTGTTTGACATATGTAATTGTTTTGTTTTTAATTTAATTTCATGTAATCACACTATACTGGTGGTTGTTATTTCCCTTAGAATGATATTTTCAAACCAAAATATTTTAAATTTGATATTAAAATGGTAATATTCTTGGTTTGAATGAACTTCATGATTTGGGACCCTATAATAAAGATATTTTTGGATTTATGGTTATACCATTGATGAGTCCTTTGAGTACCCATTTATTAAATGTGTGGGAATATTTTAATGGTTTAGTGTATTTTGATTCATGTTATTTGTTTAAGAAGGGGTTTTTATTTAAAGGGGTGTGTTAGAGGTCTTATGTATAATATTGTTGTTTTATATATCCTTTGGGAAATGTGATTTTAATTTGATTTACATTGTCTTGATAGTGGTACACCTACTTTGCCTATTCTTTGAGGAAACCTAGGGTATAATGTGTTATATCAAGGGAAATGTTTCTTACTAGTTGAGATATATACACTAGCTATTATCCCTTTTTTGAATGTTATGACGTGGCGATGGGATGTGTCTCTAATGAGTATGGTTGTATGAATTCTATAGGTGAGTTATTTGACCATTAAATGGTTTCTTGTTGGTTACACCAATGGACATTGAATATTGTCTCAATTAGACCTATGGTGGTTCTTAATTACATGTATAATATGTTATGTCACTTTATTTCTCAGTAACATGAAAGTTTCTTATTTATTGGATTGATTTTACCCTCGATACATTGATATTATTTAGTATTTAGTCTTCATGTTGAAAATTTTATCTCTGGTTTATTATAGTAATTCTTATAGGACCATTTTATGGAATATCATTCCTTATGGTTTCCTGTATTCTTTAGTATACATGAAGGTTGTGTAATGGTTTTAAATAAAAGCGGTAGTGGGTTTTAAAGAACTATTATTTAAATAAAATTCCTTTGAATTTTTTATAGTCCAAGGGATAGTCAGTTTTTAAAAGGTGTCGTATTAACAAAAAAGTTAAATGTTAGTTTTGAAATGATTATTCCCTTATGACGCCTCTTTGAGAAATTTTTTCGGAGAAATATATTAAGAAAAGAAACAAGAATTTTGTTTCTGATGCTTTCATTGGGGCCAGCATTATCCTTCCTCCTTGTGGTGATGATATTCTTTTGTTTCCCTGTATTCCCACTTTCCAAAGGCAGGTGGCATTAATCAATTTCATTAGAGACGTTTACTCCTTGATTGAAACAGGATGATGAGATGTTAGTTCCTCCAGCAATGGATTCTTACTTAGATCTCATCACCAATTTTGGGTCTCCCTCATAGATTTATATAATATTCATGAAACTCATTCCAAACACTATCTAGAAATGGACACTGGTTAATTACACGACTTATGTCATAATAGGTTAGATACTTTTGGTCAGGGTGGTAGTAATGTTGGGAAAATTTGGAATGTATGTACATTGGGTAGATTAGACACCTATAAAGTATTCCTCTTTTGGAGGTCATCTCATGAATAAGGAATATTAGGCAAAGAACCCAAGTCATACCATGTTTTTCATTAGGTAATTAATGTCAGGGGTGTAATAATTATAAGGATTTTCACCTAATTAATCCCATGTTCATCATATGTGGTTGGGATTTCGGACCAGGTCACAAGTTCAACATCATGTGGAGACATGTATGTCATGAATTTAATGTCTTGTGGAGATAGTTGGGTGGTTAAGTGTGTCCTTTGGTGGTGGATATTTCACACTTGAGATTTAGTGGAGTGTGTCACTTGGTGGGGGATATTTGACACTTAAGATTTGGTGGTGTGTGTCCCCAAAGGGGGAGGAAGCTTTCACACTTGAATTGTAGAGTGTGTCACCATAGGGGATGATTTCACACATAGATGATGGATTGTGTCTCTAGGGGGAAATATTTCACATTGGGATGATGGAGTGTGTCACCCCATTGGGGATAATTTTACTCTAGGATGATTGAGTGTGTCCCTAGGGTTGAAGATTTCACACTTGGATGATGAAGTGTGCCCCCCTAATGGGGAATATTTCACACTAGGATGATGAAGTGTGTCACCCTAAGAGGGATAATTTCACTCTGAGATGATGGAGTGTGTAAAAATACATAATTTTATTAATGGAATTTCCATTATTATAATTATGTTATATAGTATAAAACACATTCATCACATAGAGAACACAATAAAAAATGTATTGTCATAAATGAATAATGAACTAAGTTGTATTTATAGAAATAAAGGAACTCATACCAATGGAATTTTAACTTGAACACTAGAATAGTAATGTGACCATTATGAAAAGTAATCTGGCTGTTAGAATGCTGACCTCACATATAAAAGTATAAATAAAAATTTTAAATCTTATAAATGAAAACATGATATATTTATATCAAGGAATAATTAAAGAAATGTTTTAAAAATGATAATTTAAGTGTTGGAATTTTTGTGAATGGTAAATGTTTATGTATAATTTTATAATTAATATAATGATTTAAAATAAAATATATTATCATAAAATAGATTCATAAATTATTATATTTTTTTCTATAATCGTAATATAATTTTATGAGACCTTAATTAATTTTTCAAAGTGCCATAAAATCAGTTATAATATTAAAATTGATATTTTTTGAATAAATGATGATTTTAATTAAAAAAATAATGTTATCATATTTATAAAATTATTTTCATAAAATGGATTTCATTTTTTAAATCTACACTTCAAAAAATGGTCGGTGTGAATTTTTGGTATTTTTCTAAAATAGTTGATTTTTTTGTGAATTGTAAAATACGGTAATTTATGGTATTTAACTTTTTAAGACAAATACATGAATTTTTGTGTCATGGATGATGTAATAATCCATTAGTTATAAATCACATGCACTAGTCTCTATACTTAGTTACAATTATCAGAACTATTGATAGTCTTGATCCAAAATAAAAAACTAATGAATAAAATAATCAAAAACACCCCTCCCCCTATAAATACCACCCCTCACCACCATTATACTCACACATTCTAAAATTTTAAGCATGATAATATTCTACAAGATTCATCTTCGAAGCCTCTTTCCCACATCCTGGTCTTTTTGGCCTCACCAAAAGACCATTTCAAAGTTCCTTAAGGGGGTTCTCAAGGAGACGTGTTTAAATAGGTAAAATCCTCCCCATTTCCCTTTTAAATTCTTTATTTATTTTACCTAATCCTTTCCTACACTATAAAATGTGACATGATAACTCAATTATCATACATATACTGAAATATTATTATTGTAATGGGATATAAATCATCAAATCTATTTTCTTCTATTTTTATCTTAAAAATGAAAAATTCATCTGTGATGTGTCGATTCACCACCTTCACGATGGATGATTTTTATTTTTCTATTACCACATTAATGGATAGTAATAAAACCATTATAATGGTTAAAAAATATTTTAAAATGTATTTTAATTTTTTTATGTTTAGGAACTAATATTTATACATAATATTAAATAATAAAACAAAACTACTTCATGATGATCGAAAATTCACCAACATAAAATAATGCTCATCATTAAAATTTTATCTAATGAATCATTATAATATCTAAAATAATGATATATGGAACTAATTAAAATTATTTAGGTGCATAAATATCTTATAATTCCACTTCTGGAGTTTTTATTCCATTTGGAAATAACTCCCATAATTAATCTTTAGTGAACCGATCAGAAAATCATGAAACAAACACACCCATAACAACAGAATTAAGCATTTTAACTAATTTAAATGACCATAAATGAACATAATAAAATTAAAACAAATCAAATACATGTTTAATAGATTATTAATTAATTAATGATATAATTATATTATCATGTACATTATGTGCAAGTGCACAATGCTTTCGGACAAAAGGTAAGGGATCTGTTCAAACTTACCAAATATGTTTGTGTTATGATTTCTCTCTATTTACACCATTTTAATTATTAATTATTATTATATAATTATTTCATATTATATTTATATTCTCTAAAAATATTTATATAGATCCATTCATCCTTATTTGATGCGGAAATACATGATTTATAAGGTCCCCTTCTCGATTCTTCCTGGTAAGAAAATCCAATTAAAGAGAGTTTCTCTATTTCTTACCCAATTTCAATTATACTCGATATTCTATTTTAACCACCACCATTTTTATAAAATCCATAATTTTATCATGAAAAAATATCTTAGTTCTTTTTTTGTTTTATACAAATAATTATTCCTTTCCATTTTAAATTACTCTTGAATATTTTTCTTTAAACCGCACTAAAGTGGATCATTTATAAAGTTTCTTAAACACTATTTTTATATGTTTTCACTTTATTTGTACATAATTTATCGTTATATGTGCCTATTTTATCTTATGAATGTCCATGTATTATTTAAATCCATTAGTTCATGGATACCATTTTGATACGCCCATTGGTTATGCCATATGACATGATTACAATACCCTTTTCACTCCATAGGAAACCATTATGTTTATTATTATGTTAGATTATTCATGTGATACACATACACATGAACATTTTAGGATGGTTTCACCCATATAGGGATCCATTAAATTGGGTAATGTTTAGTCTCATGAGATTTCATGTTGGGGTAGGGAGTAAACCTAATTCCTTTATGGGACTTTGTCCACCATGTGATATATTCTTAGTAGTTATCCTTAACTCATGTTTATGTCATATTATATGTTGTCACCACATTACTATGTTTCCATGATTATATGGGCCCATGTTCTACAGGTTATGTTAATATTTTATAATTCATGTTCTATGCCATATATTCCATCATGTTATGACTTCTTACCCATGTGTCGTTCTTTATTCATATGTTTATTCCCTTATTAGGATTTTAAACTCATCCCTTTGTTCATGTATTTCCTAGGTTATCCTATAATGATGTAAGATCTCAAAGGAATTTAGATGCTCATTATGGTGTTTAAATAAAAGATATCTTTGTTTTTGTTTTTTGCCTTCTAATTATGTTCCTAATATTCCCAAAATACTATACTTTACAATACTTGGTTTTTATTTTATGATTAATTACAGTTAAAATCATGTAATAATATGTGTAGAAGGATATAGTCTCTATAGTTGGTATCATAGCATGTTCTAATTATTTTTAGAGATTATGACTAGATCATATTAGTAATAACCCTATGGATAATTATATCACTATGGATAACCAAGATTGAAACTTATAAAATCACATGTTAGGATATACTTTTCATTTATAAGTTTATGTTTATATATTCAAAGTTTCCTTTTTTATATGATTAATAGATAAGTATTCAAGACCCCCTGAATTATAATTTCTTTTTCATAGTTAATGGTTTCCCAATGTGATAGGAAATATGATGATTTCCCTAATGTAATGCCAAATTTTATGAGAATATGATCTAAAAACTTCAGGACATTTTTAAAAAAACTAGCTAAAGTCATGAATAGTAACTTGAATCATGTAGAACACCCTCCTCATAAGAAAGAGAAATTTGTGTTCAAATCCTTTATTTGAAAAAGTCTTCCTATATTTAGTCAATCTTTACCTCATCACAAAATAGTGGATTAGATCCTTCAAGAATATATTATTTGTTTTATAGTTCTCAGAAGAAGATAAAGTCATACTAGAGGTCTATCATTTTGGTGGGGTAGTTGATCAATGGTGGAAATTGATCAAAAACAAAAATTATAAGGAAGAAAATGATTCCATATATGGGTAGGCATTCAAGAAAGTATTTTTAAATAGATATTTTCCATTAACACTAGTAATCATTTTTGCTGAAGTGTTATTTTTGGCTATCCAAATTATATTACCCTAACGAGTATAGTACTAGTAAAGAGTCAATCCACAAGAAGAAGGATTTATTTTTCTCTTGTTTGTCTAGTTTTTAATTGATTTAGTGAATTGAACGGAATTTAGAGTCGTTTTTTAATTTTTTATTGAAAAGGTGTTTGGATTTAATTTCTTAACAAATTACTTAAAAGATAATGAAAAACACAGGAATTTGGTTTTGGTGAAAATTTGGAGAGGAATGCATTAGAGCTATGGATTTTTAAAGGTTGATATTAAATCAAACTGGTTATGAGGTTGTGTTGTTCAGGATAATTCACATCTCGGGGTTAATTATGTAATAGAACCCCCATGATCTGGTGAGTTTTTTTAAATCAATAAAAACCAATTTCTTTGGTCTGGAAATTGATTTCTCTTAATTTTATTATTTGCATCCCTTCTTATGATGATTAAAACACCCAATGGTCATGGATGTGTTTAACTATAATTCCTTATATAATCTCTATAAATCCCATTCTTGGTCCGATCTGATATTTCTAGTGATATTTAGAAAGAGTTAATAATGAATTATGAGAAAGAAAAATGAAAAACACGGTTACAACATTAAAATTGAAAAATTAAAACACATAAAGTCAAAATATCCAACACATAGGTTAATTTTAGCTAATCATAGAGTAGCTAGTGATAAAAGATATTTTATTACCTAAATATATTCTCTTGAAAGAGTTGGAGTGATGGCCATCGAGAAGGTGGTACGGGAGAACCTTCTCTCCTCTAAACTCTCCTCTTCTTCTTTCTAGGCCTTTTCTGGAGTGTTATCCCTTTAAATGGATCAAAATCTGAATGCATGAATGAATCTATCCCAAACTCGGAGGTCCTACCACCTATTTATATGTTTTAGGAGTACATGGTGTGTAGCGGAAAGTGCATGGTGCGTACCCCTGTCAATGTGTTTCTCTATCTTTTTCTTCACTGGTGGGTGATCTAACACGCCGTCTTTGACTTGGAACACGGTTTCGCCTAGTAGGTGGAAATACATGGTGTGTATTGCCACCATACATGGCTTGTAATCTCATTCATTAGCCACCAACTACTTCTAGAAGGTCCACACAGTGTGTAGACGGTCGTAGATGGTGTGAAATGGTCAGCCGACAACATGGTGTATAGTCTTACTCTCAGCCACAAACCGCTTCTAGAAGGGGATAAATGAAATGTATATAACATACACGGCATGTACATGGCTTCTGGTTACATGGGTATGTACTTGTCCAGGCCAATCCGTGTCGGGGTTCTGGTACACGACGTGGGTCTTAAATTACACTCCGTGTAGTATGGAATTTTTGATAAACTTCCCCAGATTTTTGTCTTTTGCATGGAAATACCAAAAAATAATTATGATCACTAAATTATAGCATTTTATCTCCAAAAGAACTTATATCTTGTGAAAAAATGTTTTAAACACTCAATATAATGTATGAAAATGTATACACAAATCAGGTACATAAAACACTCCATTTTAATATGGAAAGGGAGTTTCTCAGACATATGAAAAAATAAGGTGAGTCTATTGGAGAGTATGAGGAAATATTTACAAGTATTTCATGATACACCTATAGCTTTTTCATGAATGCAGAAATAAAGGTGGATATATTATTTAGTAGACTTAATCTAAGTATATGAAAACCATTGGTGATACGATACTTTGACAGCTATAGGGAGATTTTCCATTGTTCCCTTAAAGATCAGATGGAGATTGGAGATTTCGAGTGCTTTAATGGGATTAGAGATAAAAAGTGGAAAATGGAGTTTAATATATTAGGATGAATAGATAAATCCCATGATGGGAAGAAAACCCAACATCTCACATGTCTAAAATGTGGGAATAAGTATCCTGGGAACTATCTAAAGGGAACTAGGAGATTCCTAAAATCTGGAAGAGAGGGGCATCATACTAAATATTGTCAAAGTTATATGAAGAAGCTAAAAAATTTGGAAGTATAAAGGTAGTTTTAGATCAACACTCAGTATATAGTGTAGTGTTTCAACTTTAAAGAACATGGACATTATGAGAGCCAATTACCTAAGTCAAGGGTTGTTGGAGGAAATCAAGAACAGTAACCTCCAAGACAACACAAAAGGGAATATGTTATCACTAATACTGATGTGGAGCCCAAAAATGATGTGTTTATAGGTATGTTGGTTATTCATTTGATAATAGTGAACATACTATTTGATTCTAATTATACACATTCTTTAATATCTTGCAATTTTTATACAACTATTCAAATTCCACCTCAAAATATGGAGTTTTAATTATCTTTGAGAATAGAAAATAGGAAAATTATTGCATCCAAAGTATATTACTCCTCACCGGTTAATGTTTATGGAATTAACCTCCTATTAAATTTTGTATTACTTCCTTTTCTGTAGTTTCAAGATATATTGGGCATGGATTACCTATCTTTATACAAATCCAACATCAACTATCAGGAAGTATAGATCACTCTTCATATCCTGAGGCATCCTCCAATTATGTATAAGATTAAGGATAAGGATGAATCTTCTTAATAATCATTGTCTCAAGTGTGGATATTATTGCATTATGATAAATTATATCTTGCACAAACTATTGAGACAAATGACATAATCATTCTTGAATACATGCTGATTGTAAGGGAATACACTGATGTGTTCCCTAAATAATTTCATGGTTTTCCTCATATTTGAGAGTTTGAGTTCTAAATTGAAATTATTATGAGCTATCTACCTATATAAAATACTTCTTATAGAATGACCACCAATTATTTGTAAGAACTGAAGAAGAAGTTAAAAGAGAATCTGGACAAGGGTTTCATATGCCCAAGTGCTTTATCATGGGGGAGCCAGTCATCTTCATCAAGAAGAAATATAGATCAATGAGCCTCTTCATTTATTATCATGAGATAAAAAAATAATGATAAACATAAAGTATCACCTTCCATGTATAGATGACTTATTCAATCATCTACATGGGGACAAGTATTTCTCTAAGATGGAACTTTGGTCAGGATATCACCAACTAAAGGTGATTAAAGAAGATATTCCAAAGACTACCTTTAGAATGAGTTATGGACACTATGAGTTTATAGTGATGCCTTTCAGACTCACTAATTCTCCAAAAACATTTAGGGAATTAATGAATAAAATATTTAAATATTACCTTGAATTTTTTTTGGTAGTCTTTATCGATGATATTCTAATATACTCCAAGAGAAAGGAGGAACAGAGGGATCATTTGAACATTACTCTATGACATTGTGAAGGGATAAAAAATATTCAAAGTACAGTGAATGTGAGTTCTGTATGGAAGAAGTATCATTCATGGGGCATGTTATCACCAGAAAAAAAAAATATTGACCCTTTTGAAATAAAGGCAATTGAGGATTGGAACAGTCTAACATCTAAAACAGAGATATGTAGTTTCCTTGGATTATCTGGTTATTACTGATGATTTTTAAATTACATATCATGATTTTCAAACCCACAATCCAAGATAACTGAAAGGGTAGTAGAGTTTTTCTTGGCCAGTGAATGTGAATACTACTTAAAATAGGTGAAAAAGGCTTATGAATGCACTATTAATCACACTTCTGACAAGTGGGGAACTCTTTTTGGTATAAAATGATGATTAAAATAAGGTATTAGGCTCTGTACTAATGAAAATTGATAAATTTATAGCCTATGACTTATGGTATCTTAATGTTCATGGAAAAAACTATACCACGTATGATCTGGATTTGGTGTCTGTTATCTTCACATTTTAAATCTGGAAACATTATCTCTATGGGGAGAAGTGTGAGATATATACTGATCATAAGAGCCTAAAATATGTATTCACATATAAGGACCCTAATATTCATAAAAAATATTGTTAGATCTCATCAAGGATTATGACCTGTCAATCCACTACCATCCTAGTAAAGAAAATAAAGTGGAAGATACTCAAAGTAGAAAGGATCTTGAAAAATAATCAATGATGAGAATTGATAATAATCCAATATTGTTATATTTTTAAAGTATGGACATGGGAATAATTATATAAGAAATAATATCAGTCCTTTCTCAAATGATTTCTCAGCCATTCCTCATAGATAAAATAAAAAATTGTCAAAGAAATTATATATAAATTCAAAACAATATGAAAACTATTAGAAAAGAGAAATCCTTAGAGTTTAAAATTGACAAGGAATATGTTGTAAGATTTGGTTCATGACTATGTGTACCATCCAATTTATATATAAATAAAGAACTTATTAATTGCTCACATAGATCAACCTTTTCTAGTCCCCGAGGGACTGAAAAGATGTGTTGAGATCTCTGAGAGAACTATTGGTAGGACAATATAAATAAAGAGATCACAGAATATACATCAAAATTATTGGTATGTCATCAAGTTATGGCTGAAAGAAAAAATTATAAGGGGATGATGAAACCATCACTCATACCAATATGGAAATGGGAAAATGTCCCCATGGACTTTTTCACTAAACTTTAGAATACATTCACAGGAAATAATGCTATATGGGTTATTTCAGACCATCTTACAAAGAAAAATCACTTTATCATATTCTAAGGGTACTTCTCACTAGATAAATTTACATTTATAAACATTAAATAAGTAGTAGGGATGAATGGAGTACCACTATAGATTGTATCCATTCGAGATCTGATATTCATCTCTATTTTCTAGAAAAGTATCCAACATTCTCTAAAAAATGATTTGAACTTTAGTATGACTTATCATCCCCAGACTGATGGTCAATCTAAGCAGACTATTCAAACACTGGAAGGAATGTTCCGATCATGTTCTATAAACTTCAAAGGAGGATGGGACCAAGATCTACCCCTGTTCGAGTTCTCTTACAACAACAGTTTCCACTCGAGCATCAAAAATGATCTATATGAATCCCTCTGTGGGAAAAGATAAAAAACGCCGATATGATGGGACAACATCCATTAACATAAGTTTATATAACCTAAAATGGTCAAACAAATGGTAGAAAAGGTGAAAACCATTCAGCAGCACATCAAGGAAGCCCAAATTCGAAATAAGATCAATTCATACAATTGTCGATAAGACCAGGAGTTTAAATATAGAGACATGGTATTCCTCCACATATCTCTATGGTAAAGGATCAAGAGATTTGGGAAGAAAGTAAATCTAAGTCCTAGGTACATCATCCCCTTATATATTCTTGATCGTGTTGGAGTTGTGGCCTATCGACTAGAATTTTCACCAACCTTGTCTCAAGTACATGATGTATTCCACATATCCCTCTTTAAGAATTAAATACCTAATCCATCACATGTACTATATTTAGATATGGTATAGTTATAAAATGATCTCCCTTATGAGGAGCAGCCGATGAAGATCTTGGACCATAGAGATAATGTTCTATGCAATAAGACTACTCTCCTAGTCAAAGTACTATAGAAGCGCCATATGTATGAAGAGGAAACATGGGAACTAGAGGAATATATGACGTAGAAATACCCTCACCAATTATCACATGAGTATGTAAAATGAAATTTTGAGGTTGAAATTTCTTAAAGGGGGAAGAATGTAACAACCCGGAATTTTATCAATGAAATTTACCTTCTTATAATTATTTTATATAGTATAAAACACATACATCACATATAGAACCCAATAAGAATTTTATTCTCGTAAATTAATAATTAAATAAGTGGTATTTATAAAAATTAAGGAACCTATACCAATAGAATAGTAACTTGAATGTTGGAATAGTAATGTGACCATTAGGAATAGTAATCTAGTTGTTAGAATGGTAACCTCCCCTATGAAACTATAAAAAAAATTTATGTATCTTATAAATGAAAACATACTATATTTATATCAAGGAATAAAAAAATAAGTGTTTTAAAATTGATAAATTAAGTTTTGGAATTTTTAGAAAACATAAATGCTTATTCAAAATTCTATAATCAATATAATGATTTAAAAGAAATTTTATTTTTATAAAATAGATTCATAAATTAATATTTTTTTGTCTTATAATTATAAGATAATGTTATGATACCTTAGTTAATTTTTCAAAGTGTCATAAAATCAATTATAATATTAAAATTGATATTTTTTTGAATAAATGGTTATTTTAATTAATAATTAAATTTCTCATTTATATAGAAAATTAATTTCATAAAATGGATTCCAATTTTGAAATCTTCACATCAAAAAATGTTTGGGGTGAATTTTTATATTTTTCTAAAATAGTTGAATTTTTTGTGAATAGTGAAATATAGTAATTTACGGTATTTAATTTTTTAAGTCAAATACATGAATTTTTTAGACATTTATAATCTAATGACCCATTATTTTTAACTCACATGAACTATCTACTGTACTTATTCAAAATAATCAACACTACTGATAGTCTTGATCCAAAATAATAAGCTAAGTAATAAAATAATAAAAAACACCACTCTCCTCCCCATATAAATACCATACATCACCACCTATTATCCTTGCACCTTATAAGATTGGGCTAATATTGTACTCAATTAATCTCCCAAGCCTCTTACCCAAATTTTTGTCTTTCAGGTCTCACTAAAATACCATTTCCAAGTGCCTTAAATAGGTTCTCAAGGAGATGTTATTCAAGAGGTAAAATCCTCCACCTTTCCCTTTTAAATAATTATTTCTTCTACCTAATCCTTTACTCCACTATCCAAAGTGACATGATAACTCTAGTATCATAAATATATTGTAATTTGTTTTATTTTAATGGTATATCCATCATAAAATACCCTCTCTTATCTTTTTATCTTAAAAAACATAAGCATCTTCCATGATGTGTTGATTCACCACCTTGATGGATGGTGATTTTTTGTTTCCTATTAATGCCTTAATGGATGGTCATAAACCCCTTATAATGGTTAAAACATATTTTAAAATTTATATTACAACTTTTTTGATGTTCTGGAACTAATATATATATATATATATTAAATAATAAAACAAAACTAGTTCATGATGATAAAACATTCACCCAAATAAACTAATGTTTATATTTAACATCTTATCTAATAAATCATTATCATATCTGAAAAATGATATTTAAGACCATTTTAAGTTATCTAATTGTATAAATATCATATAATTCCACTTATATAGTTTCTATTCCTTTTGATAAGAACTTCTATAATTAAACTCAATGGAATCAATCATAAAATCATGAAACAAACTCACCCAGCATAACGAAATTAAACATTATAACACACCAAAATGACTTCAAATGAACATAAAAAAATTATAATAAATAAAATAAAAGTTTAATTGGTTCTTAATTAATTAATTAATTAATCTAATTTTATTATCTAGGACATTAAGTTCATGTATATAACGCTTTCGGACATAAGGTAAGGGATCTCTTTGAACCTCCCATTTAACTTTGAGTTATGATTTCTATCTCTTAACACCAATGTAATTATTAATTATTATTATTATATGATTATTAAATATTCAATTTATATTTTCCAAACATATGTATCTAGATCCATTCATCATTCTATAATGGGGAAATACATGTTTTATAATGTCCTCTTTTCGATTCTTCTCGATAAGCAAGCCCGATTAAAGGGAACTTCTCTATTTCTTACCCATTTTCATGTACACATCATATTATGATTTAAGACACAAATTGTTTTCTAAAATATCACATTTTATCATGATTTAATATCTTAGTTCACTTATTTTTTATAAAAAAAAATTACTCCTTTTCCCTTTTAAAAAACCCTTAAATCTTTATTCTTAAACTGCACTAAAGTGACTCATTTCAAAAAAAATTAACAATATTTTTATATGTTTTCATTTATGTTGGAAATCATTTATAATGATCGATTCCTATTTTATCTTATAAATTTCATTGTATGATTTATATCTTTCCTTTCATGTAAACCTTTTTGATATGCCCATTGGTTATGCATTATGATATGATTTTGACACCAATTTCATTCCATGGGTAACCATTATGTTTATTACTTATGTTTTATTCTTCATGTGGAACACATATGCATGAAAATTTTATGATATGTACTCCAAGATATTTCTTCAATTTATTGGGTAATATATAGTCTCATGAGACGTCATGTTGGGATAGGGAGTAAACCTAATTCCTTTATGGGACTTTGTCCACCATGTGATATAGTCTTAGAAATTAGCCTTGACTCATGTTTTTGTCATGTTATATGTCATTTACATATTCTAATGTTTCAATGATTATATGATCCCATGTTCTATATGTTATGATTTTATATGATTATTATAGTTCCATGCCTTTATATTTCATCATGTTATGACTCCTAACCCGTCTGCTACGCTTTATTCCTATGTTTATTTCCTTAATAGAATTTTTAGCTCAACCCCTTGTTCATGTATTCCCTAGGATATCCTATGCAGATGAAATATCTAAAAGGAAATTAGGATCTCATTACGGATTTTAAGTAAAAGTTGTATTTATTTTTGGTTTCATGCCTTCTAATTATGTACCTAATCTTCCAAATACAAAATAATTTATAATCCATGGTTAGTAATTGATGATTAATTATGGATAAAATCATGTAATAATATGTGTAAAAGGCTAGGGTCTCTACAAAGTGTGTCCCTATGGGGGATACTTTTACAGTGGTATGATGGAGTGTTTCCCCCCTAATGGGGTTGATTTTACACTGGGATAATGGAGTGTGTCCCTAGTGGGAAGATTTCACACTGGGGTGATGGATTGTGTCCCCCAAATGGGGATGATTACTCACTGGGATGATGGATTTTGTACCATAAAGGAGGGTGATTTCACGCTGGGATGATTGTGAGATTGATCCTTATGGACGCATCCTATGTACCATATCAGTAAATAGATATCAAAACCCACTTAGTTTGATGCCATAGAATAAGATCAGTTGACAAGAGTAGTCTTCATAGTTTACCATCATGTGGTAATGATCCTAATGTAGTAGAAGAAGTGTCATTTAGGTATGGTGTGAGGATTATCTGTTGAATCTTCCTGGGTGTTTCTAAAATAAGTGATGATGCGAATGGGGATTAGGCATGGAATCATCCAAGGTGATTTTTGGAGAAAGTATGATATGAGTGGGTCATATGCTTGGAAGCTACCTCGGTGCTACTATTAGCACTGATGGTGTGAGTGGGGATTACAATTGGAAGATTATTAGTATGGGAGTGACAGATTATGTTTGGTTTAAGGGTTTCATTCCATGAGTTCCATGCATAGGGAATCCTGTGTTTGTTACATAGAGTAAGACTATAGTTTAACATCATGTGTTGAAGATGTTTTCATGTAGTTTAACATCATACAACTAGGAACGGGAGTTAGTTAGTTTGACATCATATTGCATGGGTATGGATGGATCTTATACAAAGAGGGGGACCATTTCAAGTAGAGATGAATATTCATCATAAGGAATCTTTACCGAGATAGGTAATTTGTTTCCCTTAGAGACACCACCTCTAGGTATTACGTGTCCACTGCTCATGTGTCTTTGGGTGGGGTGTGTAATATACATTGTAATGGATGAGGGAAATCAGGAGGGATGATTTTATGGTACCTATGATTAGGAGAAGTAGGAATTAGGGTACATATTCTTAGGATAAATAGGTAGTATGAAGACCTAGGATGCACTTAGAGTAGTGTGGGGAGACACAATGTTGGATGGTATTGGTCGCATAGGGACTTGGGGTGTAGTTGAATCAAAGTATAGGGGTATCATGGAGGTTAGAGGTCTCATGAAAGAGTATGTTTTGAAAAATATTATGACCCAGCCTCATAGTAAAGTCTTGGATCCCATGGGGTTGGCTTCATAAAAGATGGTTATCTTGAGAAAACCGAAGACCCCAAGATGGTATTTGTTCTTGCTAAAAATCCATGTACATTATTGAAAGGAGTATTTACCATGGGTTTGGGTTATCAAAAATAAATAGAAGGTGGTTTTGCAAAAGAAGACCTACTTTGAAGGTTTATATCATCTTCCCCTCACAATGCTTCTAAGAATCGTGAGTTTAGATCTTTTCTCATAAGTTTAAAGGTTGCATACCCTTGAAATTTAAACATAGGGGTTATTTATATATAAAATGGAGGAAATGGAACTTTTTTTTAAAGATATAGGATTTCAAGAAACATTATCAGCTTCATGAACAGTTGGAGTTTTGAGAACCAGAGTTACGATGATTGAAGTTTACCATTAAATCTTTTCATGGTTGGGGACTTCAGTGAAAGGATGGTCCACAAATTTGAATTATGTTTCATAGAGTTTAACATCAATGATTCACATTAATATGGACTTTTGGGATCTATAATCATTAAATAAGTTAGGGGAATTTACGAATCCAATTCCATAAGTGGATTTATGGTCTATTTTTCCTCGAATTCACTTTGAATCAGTAATTCCTTCCTCCACCTCCTCCATGAAACATGTATTTTAGTGTTAAAAAATTCCCCTCTTAGAATTAGATATTACGAGGGATTAAAGGGTTGGATTATGAGGTACAATCCCGGAAAATTAGTTTTGGGCATGCTCTACTCATGAATCATGGTCTAACCATTTTTCTATAAGTTGGGGAAGGGTTACCTTAGAGGACCATGATATTTTCATAAAAGTTATGCATGTTTTTTATTTTTAGGAAACTATATACCTTAATGAGAGTTTTTTTATCTCAATCCTCTCCACTCAAAAAAATCAAATCTTTCTTGAATAGACTTATGAAACCCAAAATTAATGAAAAGAACATATCTAATATACCTTCATGAAAAAAAACCTTAATGAACCATTACCAAGAAAATTAAAATATCTTGACAAATGGACACTGAGGGTGTAGATGCTACTAAAAATAATTAATAAGATATATTTTGGAACCTTATAATTGGATAAATAATCCACATAACATCACATTATGACACGCTCATTGTATTTCTAACAGATGATCAAGACAAATACTCACTATGCTTTTGGATACTACTATATGGTATTATCCTAAGGGATGAGGTGTTCATCCCAAATAATGATCCAGATGGTCCCCCTACTGGTTCAAGATCATGCCTAATTTTACCAGTGGAATGGAGCTTTTAGAGGCCACATACTAATGGACCGCGCATATATCACTGTGCATACTCTATTGAACTATCTGAAAAATGTCAATAAGGAGGTGTTGGAGGTAGAGGTGTCTCCCCCTCAGTATGAGATGATTATCATTATGAGTTTCAGGCACATGCTTAAGGGGAGTACAAAAGGTTGGGACATATGGCATGGTGAAAATTTCATGGATGAGTGGGCTTGGGCGTAGAAGGAATGGTAGTATTTCCATGATTTTTCTGTGGAGATGAAGCAAGTAAAGCTTTAAAAGGCAACATGGTTCTCACAGTTCCATGTCTAACTCCACCAAGATATCATGATAGATCTGTTGATAAGGTAGTAACTAGGGACCAATGCATTCCATCTATACCATGGGAAGGTAGGAATAATCTTTTTATATCTCTACCAGATTTCTAGGATCCTAATCCATGTATCCATGTATAGTGAATTTCTCTCCACATAGAATGTCTGGGAGGAGAAAAAGAAGCTCCCAACCATAGTGAGGTAATTTTTGTGTTTAATATAGGGTAAAAGTGATCACAAACTAGGGATTAATTAAATATCATTCAAGTAGTGGTTTGGGATTTTTTTAATGCATTGGTGAACATGCTACTAGGGAGATAACACCAAGGCCCTATGGCTTTATAGTGGGGTAAGGAGCACTTATATTGGAGGATTCTACAGGAAAACCAGTGGAAGTTTTGGTGCTAAAACATGAATCCTGAGGCTCCTATGGTTAGACTAGAAGGGTTCATCATGGGGATGATATATTAATGGATTATCCTGGTGAGGGATGTTCACATGAAGGTGTAGTAGAACACCTTCAACGTGGTGGCGGTGTTGTAGATGGGGCATTAAATAAATTTGGTTGTCTAGTTATTAGAGAATCTATACATTGTGATCCTCCATATCAGCTAGGGGAAGAATCCTCTCTATGTTTGTGGGCCCTTCCATTTTTGGTGTAGTTAGGTAGTGCGCATATGAGGGATACAAGTATATGAACCCAATATGTCCTCCCAGCACAAACTTTTGGACATTAATTCTTAACAACATTTGGAGTATCCTTCTAATCTTGGGTTCAGTGGACATGTAGGCAATGATCGAGCTGGAAGACCTCTTCATTTTTCAACTGTTCCCCCTCCGTAAATGGATTGTGACTGATGATGACTCAAGTACTATTGAGTAGCAGTCATAACTCCTATTTTTTTAAGGAGGGGTATTGGTGTAGTGAGTCGACTGCAATGTGATTTGCGAGCTTTACACCTCACGCTGATTCATGAGGTAGTTCTGATGCATCTAGTGGTTGAACCTGAGAGTGTACATGGGGGTACATAGTGAATGTCAACCCTCAGTCATTGAATAGTTATGGTGCATTTTTATTCATGAAGATGAAAAAGGGAGGAATTAGTTTCCACTTCATACTACTTACTTAAGAGATCAACCATTACTATGCATAGATCTAAGAGAATGTATATCCCAAGGAAATTATGAGGTAGATAAGTACTTGGGTTAATGGAGGAGGGGTACCACAACTTTGGTGTTGTAGAAAAGTGGTGGGTGGGGCCATCCATTGAGGTATGGTTAGTCCAGTGGGTGGATCGAAAGCTGTAGAGCTGGTAATTCTTCTCCCGAAATCAGTGGATTTCATAGGGATAAGATTAGCAATGGGATTGACGCTCTAGGGAAATTAGCCTTCGGAGGAATGTTGAATATATGGGGTAGCCTTGAGGGTGTACATAAATGTTAGTAAAGCATATACTCCTCTTGAATATTCCCAGTGATGTTTTCTTCCTTGATGCATGAGAGAGTTGGGTAATATACAATCATACCCCCTCTCTCCACAGGGTGTGGAATCACTTTCACAATAAGGGGATATTCCTCATCGGGAAGGTTCACAATAGTAAAGGATTCCATGTTTCTCATGCTTAAGCGATGTGATACATGGGAGAGCTGGTGGACCTGATCTACTCTTGCAGTACTGTCCATCCCCGGACTAGCTAGTAGAAGGTGTTATTGGGCATGAACTCTTCTCCATATCTCTCAGCGAGTGAGTCGGTTACATGTTCCCTTCTATAACAGGGTTTAGAGGAGGATTCCTGAGGATGTGATTCCTATTTAGAATATGCTATAGATTAATTTACAACTATAGATTAGGTAGATCGTCTGATCTTTCATTTCTTAACTATTACCAAACCCTTAAGCCTAATACATAACTCACTTTTCACTTGTTTAGAAATTGACAAGCACATAGGAGGAGGAGGTAAGTGATGGACCCCTAATAGTGGGTGAGATAGCCTTAACTCTTTAAGGGATGAGCGTAGGGAATTTCATTAATGTCGTAACTGTAACACCCGATATTTTTATGAGTAATATTTTGTTTTTATATATCATCAAAGGAATCTTTCACTACACACTTTCTTGGCTTACTTTACACGCAATCGCGACCCTCCTCGATAGCTTGTGTTGTACGCAATACCGAGTTTTACTAAACAACGATATATTATTATAATATTGTTATGAACTAGCCGTTATGAATAGTGTTAACTAAATTTTGAATTTTATAACATTATTATTCATCTTACACATTTCTAGAACATGTTATAAGAACAAAATAATTTTTTGGGTAAAATAAGTATTTTTCAAAAAATGCAGTTTTGCCGCCTTTTGATGGCGCACCCACATTAAATCTAGTTTTTGACATTTTTATATGTTAAATTTGACAAAATAAAATTCTTCATTTAAATCAGGATATAAAAATTTACATTAGATAAAGTTTTGATATTTTTCCGATAACTTTCATATTTTAATGAATAGTAAAAACACGCTATATTTTAATTAAAAACAACTTTTTTCATCATAATATCTTATGTGGTTAAATTATAATATTGAATGGTTTTAAATTATAAATAGAATATATTTTTACCATTTAATATAATGTATGTCATTAGCATTGATTTTACCTTGAATTCGTAGGTTAAATCAATTCAATCTTTTGCAATGTTTTAAAGAAAAACCCGTTTTCTTTCGACAACGGGATTAATTTTAATTTAATTTATGAATCTTTTGTGTATTGAATTTGGAAAAATGGATTACATATTTGGAATCAGTGGGTCCAAATTATGTTAATAAGCTACTTTTTATTTTTTGGAATTATGAATAGTAATTATGGTAAATTTTATTTACCATAGTTAAAGGTAAATCGGGTAATTAAGGGTAAATATAATATTTTAAAAATACCCTACCAAATGTCAAAATCCTATTGGATGACTAAAAGTCGACCCATATAATCTAAGGGTCGGATTAGATTCATTTAATTAAATTTTTTCAATGAAAATAATTTAATTATTATTAAAACCAAAGAATGTGACAACATGTCACTTTCTTAAATTATATAAGTATAATAATTTTAATCTAGTGATAAACTTCATGAAACTTCGAACATGAATAGTATCCAGAAAGCTAATACAATTATATAAATCATAGGAATTTATTTAGAATTTTTAGGGATTAAATAATTATCATTTATTATGATACAAAGATGATGCAGTAATTATCTTATTAATGAAATATTGACATCATTGATGTTAAAAATACCCACATAAATGTAATTTGAGACTTTTTATGAATTCCACTAATTTTCTAGGTTACTATGATATATTAGTGTTGATTTAATCAACATGGTTCGAACATATAATTCTGTTATGACTTTCAAAAAAATCATATATCAAATAGTGTCAAAATTTACACAAAATAGTTTTTAAATAAAATATTATATTACTAATTGTTATTTTATTCCTAAAAATATAAGGTTCGGCCAAATGACTTATATAAGGACATATATATTAATAATAAACAAATTTGGGGTTCGTTTGTCATGTTATAGTAAGTGTATTAACCACATAGTGAAAGAAAAAAAAAGACACGATAAAAGTTAAATTATTTAACTTAGAGTTAAATCTAATTGATAAGGTTAAAATAATACCCTAAACTTGTCTAAATCTTATTGGTTGATAGGATTTCGACCCATCCCAACTTTACCTTCGAAATAAGACCCTTTGGAACCATTATAAACCGATTTTGATTTTAATATAAAATAATATTTTGAGGTATTCCTAAGGTGCCCCTCTCCTCCCTTATAAAAGGGCACCTCCTCCCCCTCCTCCTCACACCAAATTGAGCACTCAAGCTCGGCCAACCCCTGCCATTTTCTCCTCTCCACTTCCCTAGAATAATCCTAGAGGTCCTGGTCTTCTTCAAAGACCAATCTTAGTTCCCTAAGTGGAGGATTCAAAGAAGCGTTCCAAAGAAGAGGTAATATCCATTACCGATCTTTTCAATTTCTTTCTTCTTCAACTTCTTCTCATTTAATTGTTTCATGATAAAGTAATAACATCAGTATTACTTACATACTGATATGTTTTTATAAATATTAAACAACCCTAATTCACCTTCTATCCATCCTACGGAAAAATGAAATCACTGCGCGTGCGTACGTACGGAATACCGTCACCACGCCGTGGTGTAATCTATTTTCCACCATCACTTTACAAGGATGGGTATAATGGTGTAATGAGTAACTATTTATGATTATTATTAAGTAATATTGATACTGAAATAATATATATATATATATACTCCAATAAAATTCCACGATCATAGGAACGATATCATCACTTGTGCGTACGTACGGAATACCGTCTCCACGATGTGATGCGACTCGTTCTACATGATCATCATTACATAGTAATTATATAAATGAATTGAATGAATAAATATGATATATGTTACACTAATACCATTCTGGATATAAGGTATCTATAACCTTAAAAGAATAATAAGAATTTATTCGGCAAAACACGCATAAGAACAAAAGACAATAAAGACCCGAGTAACAAGTAACAACAAAATATTACTAACAAGAAGCTAAGAATATGACCATATATGATATCATATCAATATGTATGATTCTAGAATAAGTCAATAACATTATTTAAACCATTATACAGGATCTTCGGACACGTACAAAGCAAATCGGACCTAAGGTAAGGGAAATATCACAATCTCATTTTTATCCGAGATTGTTTATTCGTAAGTATTTACTGGGGTGTATTTTATCATCAACATCCATGTTTCATCAATATGTAATATTATTTCCATCCACCTACAATTTTTTAAATCCATTTTTACCCTTCGGTGAGTTTTTAGTAATATGTATGAAAGGAATCTTTTTTCGTTTTTCGTACAAGGTACTTTTTGACTTTTCCGACAAAAGTACGAAGAATGTTTTTTTTAACTTATACGAAATGAATGGATTTTTAAAACATTATTTCTAAGAAACTTACTTTACAAGTTTTCAAGTTTATTTTTAATAAACTTCTTTTAGTTTATAATTTTATGACATGTTATGAAAAGAAAAGTGTTTTTGAAGAAGAAAGGATATTTTCCTCAAGAATGGAGTTCAAGTGTTTTATCAAAATTATTTTCCATCTAAGATAAGAAAGGGTTATATTTTTATCCCTATTATTACATGGATTTTATTATGTTGTGATGGAAACATTTTTATGAATTCCTTTATCTTATATGAATTGTTTTATGATGTCATGTTGTTTAAGAATTCCATTTTTATTACATGGGTTACTCTATGATGTATGGTTTATGATTATGTGGCACACATAAGAAAGGATTCATTATAAGATGGGTGGGACCTATATCTCCCTCCAATGCATTGGGTAAAGATTTTATATCTCATGAGATAGACATGGCTGGAACGGAAGGTTATTTCGGTTCAGTGATACAGGACTGAAACGAGGAGTGAACTCGGTTCAGAAAGGGACTTTGTCCACTAAGATAGTCTTGGCAATGAGTCTTGACTAACAAGGAATGATTTTCCATGATTATGTGTGCATGCCACAAAGTTTCATGTTTCATGTTATGATTATGGGGATCTCATTTTCACTTCTATGATTTATTCCATGTTAAGATATTATGATCTCTTTTTCAGGTTATGATTTTCAAAAAGATATGATATGTTTTTTATTTCCTTTATTTGCCCTTGCTGAGCATTTGAGCTCACCCTTTTATGTTTTTTTTTCCAGGTCAGGAAGATGGATATTAAGTAGAATATGCTAAAAGAGACCCTAAATATGATGTAATAAATGGGAGACACTGTAGAAGATTTATGAACCAGTTGTTTATGTTTCACAGTTTCTAAAGACACTATACCTATACGGTCCTTTGTGGTTTTGTCATATGTTGTAATAAGTGTGCTTCAATTTTGAAGTATTAATAATGTATGTAAAGTATGGTTCGTTATAGTTGGTATCAGAGGAAAGGTATAGTCAACCTTTGGAAACTAGGATGTGAAAGCCTTAGTAAGAACCCTAAGGATAAGTCTAAGCATAGAACACAATCTTAGTGTTTTAGAAATGGCCATGAATACCCTAGGATAAGACCTTAAGTGTGAAATTTTATCCTTGATTATGTGGTTTTCCTATTATAATTAGTGTTGCTCACACTATTCTTCTTGGTTTTAGTCAATGGCTGGAACCCGAAGGAACCGTGTTAATGCGGAATGCGATGGGCAATGCAATGATTGTCCCCCTGAGCAACCAAACGATATGGGAGCTGGAATGAAAAATCTTGTAGCCATGCTCACACAACTTTCTCAAGCTATGAATCATACAGGACTTCCAAACGAGCAAAGGAAGGAGCAACATTCTATTGAATCCTTCATGAGGCAGCGTCCACCTTCTTTCAGCGGGTCTACTGATCCATTAGTTGCTGAACAATGGATTAGTACTACTGAAAAGATATTTTCAGTTCTTTAATGTTCTGAACATGATAAAGTCATCCTAGCAATGTATCGTTTGGAAGGAGATGCTGATCAAAGGTGGAATCTTATTAAGAATACGAGGCAAAGGGATGAAATTGAGTCTATGGAATGGGACGAGTTCAAGAACTTATTTTTCAATAAGTACTTCCCTTGTATTCTCCAAACAAAGATGGAGAAAGAGTTTCTTGAACTGAAGCAAAGGGATGATGAATCTGTTGGTACCTATGAAGAAAATTTTACAAGACTTGCAAGGTACGCTTCTGGTATTATTATCCAACCTGAGAGTAAGATCGACCGATTCTTTAGTGGCTTAAAACCAAGTCTTCGAAGGGCGTTAGCTATAACGGACTTCAATAGCTACGAGGAAATCGTTCGATGTGCTCTCAAAGTCGAGATGGAGATTGGAGTAACCCATCAGTCACATGGGTTTGATAAGAAGAGGAAGATGGAATTCAAAGGAAAATCTAAAGAGCACACTGAAAAGAAGATGAACTTTCCCTTATGCTCAAAGTGTGGAAAGAAACATGGAGGGAGTTGTCTTAAAGGGACAAGTAAATGTTTTAAATGTGGAAAGGAAGGTCATCGGGCATTTGAATGCCGTGATAATGGGAAGAAGATGTCTAATGATGCAAACAAAGGAAGGGATACACAGAATGAACCTACTACACTTCAATGTTTCAAGTGCAAGGAGATGGGGCATTATGCCAATCAATGCCCAAATCCAAGGGTTGATGATGATGGTCGACGTCAACAAAATCTTAAGGCTAAAGACAAAGGAAAGTCACATGCAATTTCTATCAGCGATGTGGAGTACGATAACGAAGTGGTGAAAGGTACACTTACCATCCACTCTAAAGTAGCAAATGTTTTATTTGATTCTGGATCCACCCACTCTTTTATTTCTGAAAAATTTTCTAAGGGTATCACCGTACTACCTCAACAATTAGATGTTGAGTTAGCTGTGACAACACCTAATGGCACAACAGTTGCATCAAAAGTTTATAATTCTTCTCCGATCGAAGTTTGTGGGAAAGTGCTTCCTGCAAATATTTTGATCCTTCCTTTAGTGGAATTTGATGTGATTCTTGGCATGGATTGGCTTTCTCTACATGGATCTCATATCAATTGCCAAAGAAGGGAAGTCACATTTCATATTCCAGATCAATCTACGATCGTCTATCAATGCAAGGATGAACATAACCTTCCAGTGGAAATTTCTTCCATCTTATGGGTATTGATTCCACTAAATTAAGGTTATTTATCTCAAATGGTTGGTGAGAAACTCACGATTAAGAATATGCCCATCGTACGGTAGTTTGATGATGTCTTTCCGGAGGAATTACCAGGTCTTCCACCAAATCGTGAAGTTGAGTTTTCAATAGAACTCGTACCGGGTGCTTTGCCTATTTCAAAGACACCTTATAGAATGGCCCCAATTGAGTTGCAGGAATTGAAGAAGAAACTCCAAGAGAATCTTGATAAGGGATTCATATGCCCTAGTGCATCACCTTGGGGAGCGCCTGTTCTTTTTGTTAAGAAGAAAGATGGATCAATGAGACTCTGCATTGATTATCGAGAACTTAACAAGATCACTATCAAGAACAAATATCCTCTCCCACGCATTGATGACTTATTTGACCAACTACGCGGAGCTCAATACTTTTCCAAGATTGATCTTCGTTCAGGGTATCATCAATTAAGGTTCAAAAGGGAGGATATACCAAAGACGGCTTTCCGTACAAGGTATGGACACTATGAATTTATAGTGATGCCATTTTGTCTTACTAATGCCCCTGCTATCTTCATAGATCTAATGAATAGAGTCTTTAGAGACTATCTTGATCAATTTTTGGTAGTCTTTATAGACGATATTCTTGTCTATTCAAAGAGCAAGGAAGGGCATGAAGATCACTTGAGAATTATATTGAAGACCCTGAGAAAGGAGAAGCTTTATGCCAAATTTACCAAGTGTGAATTTTGGCTTCAAAAAGTTGCATTTTTGGGTCACATAATCTCAAAAGAGGGGATATCTGTGGATCCAGCAAAAACAGAGGTTATCGAAAGATGGTCAAGACCAACAACAGTAACTGAGATCCGAAGTTTTCTTGGTTTGGCTGGATATTATCGACGTTTTGTAAAGGATTTTTCATGATTATCTAATCCACTCACCAAGTTGACTCGGAAAGGAGTTAAGTTTGTTTGGACAGAGGAATGTGAAGAGAATTTCAAGGAGTTGAAAAGAAGGTTATCCAGTGCACCTGTGCTCACACTACCTTGTAGTGGAGAAAGGTTTGTGATATATAGTGATGCATCCAAGAAGGGATTGGGGTGTGTTCTTATGCAAAATGATATGGTGATAGCTTATGCCTCACGACAGTTTAAAATCCATGAGCAAAATTACCCAACACATGATTTGGAGTTGGCTGCGGTAATCTTTGCATTAAAGATTTGGAGGAATTACCTTTATGGTGAAAGGTGTGATATTTATACTGATCATAAAAGTTTAAAGTATATTTTCACACAAAAGGAGCTGAATATGCGTCAAAGAAGATGGTTGGAGCTGATTAAGGATTATGATTGCTCAATCCATTACCACCCTGGGAAAGCAAACAAGGTGGCAGATGCATTAAGTCGACAAGACCATGCTAGTTTATCCATGATGAGGATCACAAAAGATCCAATATTTATGGATTTACAAAGGATGGATCTTGGAATTATAATGGAAGGGGAAAAATCTTATCTTTCTCAAATGAATGTTCAACTATCTATACATGTGAAGATTAAAGAGGCACAGAAAGAAGATGTAGAGTTACAAAAGAAGGTGAGAAATGTTCCCGAATTCAACGTTGATTGTGATGGGATAATAAAGTTCAAGAATCAGGTTTGTGTTCCTCCCATCCCCGAATTAAAGAAGGAGATGTTGGATGAGGCTCATAGTTCATCATTCTCTATTCATCCTGGAAGCATGAAGATGTATAGGGACCTGAAAGAATACTTCTGGTGGGATGGCATGAAAAGAGATGTTGCTGAATATGTCTCTCGATGCTTGGTTTGTCAACAAGTTAAAGCTGAGAGACAAAAGTCTAAGGGGATGTTACAACTATTTCCCATACCCGAATGGAAATGGGAAAACATCACTATGGACTTTGTCACAGGACTTCCTAAAACATCCAAAGGCAATAATGCTATTTGGGTCATAGTTGATCGTCTTACAAATTCTGCACACTTCATTGCTATTAGAGAGGATTTCTCTCTAGATCAGCTTGCCAGGATATATGTAAAGGAAGTGGTAAGATTGCATGGAGTACCACTTTCTATTATATCTGATCGGGATCCGAGATTTACCTCGAAGTTCTGGCGAAGTCTTCAGCATACTTTGGATACAGAGTTGAGTTTCAGCACTGCTTATCATCCCCAGACAGACGGTCAGTCTGAAAGAACAATTAAAACCCTAGAAGATATGTTGAGAGCTTGCTCTATGGATTCCAAAGGAGGTTGGGATCAACACCTACCTTTGGTGGAATTTTCTTATAATAATAGCTTTCACTCCAGTATTCAGATGGCTCTTTATGAAGCTCTCTATGGAAAGAAATGCAGGACTCCAACTTTCTGGGATGAAGTTGGGGAAAGAAAGCTATTAGGACCTGATCTCATTGATGAAATGGCAGAAAAGGTCAGATCTATTCAACAACACATAAGAGCAGCTCAGAGTTGACAGAAAAGTTATGCCGACAACCGAAGAAAAGACCTAGAGTTTGAAGTGGGTGATAAAGTGTTCTTACGAATATCTCCCTGGAAGAGGGTTATGAGATTTGGAAAGAAGGGGAAGTTGAGCCCTAGATATATCGGTCCTTTCAAAATACTGGATCGTGTTGGGAAGGTAGCTTACCGATTGGCGCTTCCACCGAATCTCTCTCAAGTTCACGATGTGTTCCATGTATCTCTCCTGAGAAAGTACATACCTGATCCTTCACATGTACTCAGCTCAGAAGTTGTACCGCTGGAGCAAGATCTTTCTTATGAAGAACAGCCGATATAGATTCTGGATCGTAGCGAAAAAGTCCTATGAAACAAGACCACTCGATTGGTGAAAGTTTTATGGAGGAACCACCAATTAGAAGAAGCTACATGGGAGCTTGAGGATATGATGAGGGAGAAGTATCCTCATCTGTTTGTTACAAAGTGACAAATTTCGAGGGCGAAATTATTTTTAAGGGGGGTAGAATGTAACACCTGATATTTTTATGAGTAATATTTTGTTTTTATATATCATCAAATGAATCTTTCACTACACACTTTCTTGGATTACTTTACACGCAATCGCGACCTTCCTCGATAGCTTGTGTTGTACGCAATACCGAGTTTTACTAAACAACAATATATTATTATAATATTGTTATGAACTAGCCGTTATGAATAGTGTTAACTAAATTTTGAATTTTATAACATTATTATTCATATTACACATTTATAGAACATGTTATAAGAACAAAATAAGTTTTTCGGGTAAAATAAGTATTTTTCAAAAAATGCAGTTTTGCCGCCTTTTGATGGCGCACCCACATTAAATCTAGTTTTTGACATGTTTATATGTTCAATTTGACAAAATAAAATTCTTCATTTAAATCAGGATATAAAAATTTACATTAGATAAAGTTTTGATATTTTTCCGATAACTTTCATATTTTAATGAATAGTAAAAACACGCTATATTTTAATTAAAAACAACTTTTTTCATCATAATATCTTATGTGGTTAAATTATAATATTGAATGGTATTAAATTATAAATAGAATATATTTTTACCATTTAATATAATGTATGTAATTAGCATTGATTTTACCTTTAATTCGTAGGTTAAATCAATTCAATCTTTTGCAATGTTTTAAAGAAAAACCCGTTTTCTTTCGACAACGGGATAAATTTTAATTTAATTTCTGCATCTTTTGTGTATTGAATTTGGAAAAATGGATTACATATTTGGAATCAGTGGGTCCAAATTATGTTAATAAGCTACTTTTTATTTTTGGGAATTATGAATAGTAATTATGGTAAATTTTATTTACCATAGTTACAGGTAAATCGGGTAATTAAGGGTAAATATAATATTTTAAAATTACCCTAAAAATTTTAAAAATCCTATTGGATGACTAAAAGTCGACCCATATCACCTAAGGGTCGGATTAGATTCATTTAATTAAATTTTTTCAATGAAAATAATTTAATTATTATTAAAACCAAAGAATGTGACAACATGTCACTTTCTTAAATTATATAAGTATAATAATTTTAATCTAGTGATAAACTTCATGAAACTTCGAACATGAATAGTCTCCAGAAAGATAATACAATTATATAAATCATAGGAATTTATTTAGAATTTTTAAGGATTAAATAAGTATCATTTATTATGATACAAAGATGATGCAGTAATTATCTTATTAATGAAATATTGACATAATTGATGTTATAAATACACAAATAAATGTAATTTGAGACTTTTTATGAATTCCACTAATTTTATTGGTTACTATGATATATTAGTGTTGATTTAATCAACTTGGTTCGAACATATAATTCTGTTATGACTTTCACAAAAATCATATATCAAATAGTTTCAAAATTGACACAAAATAGTTTTTAAATAAAATATTATATTACTAATTGTTATTTTATTCCTAAAAATCTAAGGTTCGGCCAAATGACTTAGATAAGGATATATATATTAATAATAAACAATTTGTGGTTCGTTTGTCATGTTATAGTAAGTGTATTAACCACATAGTGAAAGAAAACAAAAAGACACGGTAAAAGTTAAATTATTTAACTTAGAGTTAAATCTAATTGATAAGGTTAAACTAATACCCTAAACTTGTCTAAATCTTATTGGTTGATAGTATTTCTACCCATCCCCACTTTACCTTCAAAATAAGACCCTTTGGAACCATTATAAACCGATTTTGACTTTAATATAAAATAATATTTTGAGGTATTCCTAAGGTGCCCCTCTCCTCCCTTATAAAAGGGCAACTCCTCCCCCTCCTCCTCACACCAAATTGAGCACTCAAGCTCGGAAAACCCCTTCCATTTTCTCCTCTCCACTTCCCTAGAATAATCCTAGAGGTACTGGTCTTCTTCAAAGACCAATCTTAGTTCCCTAAGTGGAGGATTCAAAGAAGCGTTCCAAAGAAGAGGTAATATCCATTACCGATCTTTTCAATTTCTTTCTTCTTCAACTTATTCTCCTTTATTTGTTTCATGATAAAGTAATAACATCAGTATTACTTACATACTGATATGGTATTATAAATATGAAACAACCCTAATTCACCTTCTATCCATCCTATGGAAAAATGAAATCACCGCGCGTGCGTACATACGGAATACCGTCTCCACGCCGTGGTGTAATCTATTTTCCACCATCACTTTACAAGGATGGGTATAATGGTGTAATGAGTAACTATTTATGATTATTATTAGATAATATTGATACTGAAATAATATTTATATATACTCCAATACAATTCCATGATCATAGGAACGATATCATCACTCGTGCGTACGTACGGAATACCGTCTCCACGATGTGATGCGACTCGTTCTACATGATCATCATTACATAGTAATTATATAAATGAATTGAATGAATAAATATGATATATGTTACACTAATACCATTCTGGATATAAGGTATCTATAACCTTAAAATAAGAATAAGAATTTATTCAGCAAAATGCGCATAAGAACAAAAGGCAATAAAGACCCGAGTAACAAGTAACAACAAAATATTACTAACAAGAAGCTAAGAATATGACCATATATGATATCATATCAATATGTATGATTCTGGAATAAGTCAATAACATTATTTATACCATTATACAGGATCTTCGGACACGTACAAAGCAAATCGGACATAAGGTAAGGGAAATATCACAATCTCATTTTTATCAGAGATTGGTTATTCGTAAGTATTTACTGGGGTGTATTTTATCATCCACATCCATGTTTCATCAATATGTAATATTATTTCCATCCACCTACAATTGTTTAAATCCATTTTTACCCTTCGGTGAGTTTTTAGTAATATGTATGAAAGGAATCTTTTGTAGTTTTTCGTACGAGGTACTTTTTGACTTTTCCGACAAAAGTATGAAGAATGTTTTTTTTAACTTATACGGAATGAATGGATTTTTAAAACATTATTTCCAAGAAACTTACTTTACAAGTTTTCAAGTTTATTTTTAATCAAATTCTTTTATTTTATAATTTTATGACATGTTAAGAAAAGAAAAGTGTTTTTGAAGATGAAAGGATATTTTCCTCAAGAATGGAGTTCAAGTGTTTTATCAAAATTATTTTCCATCTAAGATAATAAAGGGTTCTGTTTTTATCCCTATTATTACATGGATTTGATTATGTTGTGATGGAAACATTTTTATGAATTCCTTTATCTTATATGAATTGTTTTATGATGTCATGTTGTTTAAGAATTCCATTTTTATTACATGGGTTACGCTATGATGTATGGTTTATGATTATGTGGCACACATAAGAAAGGATTCATTATAATATGGGTGGGACCTATATCTCCCTCCAATGCATTGGGTAAAGATTTTATATCTCATGAGATAGACATGGCTGGAATGGAAGGTTATTTCGGTTCAGTGATACAGGACTGAAACGAGGAGTGAACTCGGTTCAGAAAGGGACTTTGTCCACTAAGATAGTATTGGAAATGAGTCTTGACTAACAAGGAATGATTTTCCATGATTATGTGTGCATGCCACAAAGTTTCAAGTTTCATGTTATGATTATGGGGATCTCATTTTCACTTCTATGATTTATTCCATGTTAAGATATTATGATCTCTTTTGCAGGTTATGATTTTCAAAAAGATATGATATGATTTTTATTTCCTTTATTTGCCCTTGCTGAGCATTTGAGCTCACCCTTTTATGTTTTCTTTTCCCTGGGTCAGGAAGATGGATATTAAGTAGAATATGCTAAAAGGGACCCTAAATATGATGTAATAAATGGGAGACACTGTAGAAGATTTTTGAACCAGTTGATTATGTTTCCCAGTTTCTAAAGACACTATACCTATACGGTCCTTTGTGGTTTTGTCATATGTTGTAATAAGTGTGCTTCAATTTTGATGTATTAATAATGTATGTAAAGTATGGGTCGTTATAGTAACCATGGGTAGTGAACCATTGGCTAAATAGGAATCTACAATTGAGGAAACAATCACTGGGATAATTCCTTTTCCAAGGGGATTACCTGTTAATATCTCTAAGATACTCACTCGGTTATACTATTCTTATAATTCCTTTCCTTACCCATCTTCCCTGTCATGTTTTTTATCTTATAAGTCACAATCAGCTGACCATATGTTTCAAATAGTAGTTCAACCTATATTTGGAGCTAATACAACTGTAGTGAGCCTCGAACCTGGGGGTAGTGATATTGAATTACTCTATATCATCAAAAAATGTGTATGAGGAGGCTGTAGTGGATGAATATTCTATGTATTTGACATAGAAGGTGGTTTCTCAAGCTGAATACTCGATGAAGGAGGTGAACATCATGGTAGAGACTGAGGTGATTGGAGAGGCTATGGTGACTATGCCTATGTCGAAGTTTCCATTGGCATAAACTACTGTAGATGAGGCTTCAATGGAGGTGGTTGAGGTCATTCCACCAAAAATGGAGGTTGAAGTGGATAAAATAGTTGATCATGCCTTGAAGGTTCCTTATGAGGTAGTTGAATCTCTCATCACAAGATAGGGGTTCATTGAGGATGAGTTTCCCTTGGACATGTGGTTCAACCCTCTTGAGGACATGCTTACAGATTACTCGACCATTTATGTGTTAATGTTCTTTCTTCCAAACAGGCCTTTACCACATAAGGACTTTTCATATTGTAGATTGGATGTCACCAAGGAGACCTAAGTCGTCCAATTTAATATCTGGATGAGTGTGCAGAACTTCATCACCCACACCATAATGGTTGATCTACCAAGTCAAGAAGGATCTCTCTACCATTAGTTTTTCAACCTTGGGACTGGTGGGTTGGACTCTATTAGCCTCCACAAACTATCTTGGGACTTCCTTTTCTAGTGATAACATACCGAGTGGCAAGATTTCAATGTTGACTGGCATAAAAATAAAGATAAGGTCACTCAATCTCTTTTGGAGGCTAAAGGTTAGATCACTCACCTAGAAGGGATGGTATAGGAGCATGAAGTCATCACCACTACCCAAGTAGAGATCATTGGCCATATGATATATTAGTTGGAAGAGGTTAGTTATAAGGCATTGTAGGAAGAATATTTGGTGGATGAGTTTTAGACCAAGTAGGATCAGATGTGCATTAGGGATGAAGAGGTTTGTCCTACTGTAGAGGATGATGTGGTCGACCTAGTGGAGTAGCAGTAAAATCTAGAGGATACTCAATAAATGTTGTCTGATCTTGAGTGATCAATCACAGAGGATGATCCCTAGGAAATTTTACCTTATCCTTTAATAAATGAGAGGCTCCAATATGTGTAAATACCTTACAAAATGTTGATAGTTTGTTTCAAATTATTTTAGGCCTTAAGATGATTCTTTTTGCTATATCTTGGCTATTTTAACATAAAAACCAATAGTGAATCTTTAATCCCATGTGATTTATCATCAATGTAAGAAAAAGGGATAAATAAGAGATTTATCATTTATTTAAGAGTACAAGATAATGTTTGAACATTCGGAGTCTAAACTTGTTTATCGACCACTAAGATTATCTTGACTAAGAAAGTTCTGATTGGAGTGTAAGACTCTCTAAATAGATGACTTTCTTTTTTAATGTTTTTTACTACACAAACAGGGTAATTCTAGGGGAATTGAATTCTACCCAAACAAAGGGGTGATGAAGAGTGTGAATCAAGATACTGAGGATTTGCAACAAAAAATGGGCATTACAATGATGGAGGATAACAGCTGATCATGATTGAAACACAGAATCCAAAAAAATGTTGAGTATGGGGACAATAAAATTAGGTTCAACCACTGAGGATGCTTAAAAAATGAGACATATCTCAAAATTTCATTATAATTATTTCGGAGCTGATATATTGTGCAATAGGAGTATGTCATTAAGGGGGTTCTTCGGATGTAAAAGAGGATAGGGAACAAATTTAAGATATATAAAAAGCATGGTGTTGAACTAATGGAATGATAAAATGGATTTAAAACCCCTAGAATAATGACACTATGTATTTGATCACAATGGTTGCATATATTGGTCTAAAAAAGGACAAACTCATCCTTTAAGGGGAATATCATCTCAGATTTCGAGCGATGGTCGAAGAACATAAACGATGTGGTAGGTTACCATCACTAAAGGGGAAAGGGTATTCTCAGGTTATGGACAAATATTCTTCATAGTTTAACATCATGAAATAGGGATGATGGAAACAAAATTTAACATCATATAGTGAGGATGATTTAGAACACAGTTTAATTTCTTGTGATCGATATGTTGATTCATACAGTTTAAAATCTTATAACAAGGATGTGTAAACAGACATGAATATCATCCAACCATCAAAGGTTACAAAGAGTATGAGAGGGTGATGCAATGGGGTACTCCCTAGAGGGTCTCATGAGGAAATGGGAGCTTAAGATTTGTCACTAACTTTTTAAAAATATGATGGGTTAAGTGAGTGCATCTGGGTTTTTTATAGGGTCTATAGTGGGTCCTTGATATATTTTTAGCACTTTATTTGTGTACCCTTATCTTTTCCCAAGTTAGAATAGTGAAATGATAGGGGAGTCTAACTCTTTCTCAAGTTTCTCCTATGGTTTTTCAACTAGAGAGAAATTTGTGCCTCTTTCCTTTAGTAGTTTAATGACATTCCTATCAGGCCAAGAAGTTTCAAATAGTTTAGGGTTGTAATGATCAGACCATGAAACATAGTTTTTGTTCATAAAGATTAGACCATGGTGATATAAATAATTTAGTTTCATAATGATTGTACCTAAGGTGGATTTCATCCTAGAACGTTTCTTATAATGTGAGAGGGATTGGAACCAAAATAAATGTTGTGCCCAAGGGTCCCTTCACCAAGAAAAAGAATTTGGGGGGAGTATCATGGATTTTAGGGTCACGATTCTTGGACCATAGGGTTGTGTGTTTCAGAGGGGGTGTGTTCGGTTTAGGGGAGAGGTAAACCGATGTGGAGGAGGATCCTAGGGGGCCCTGCCTCACCAAACACCCTTAAGACATATTTCACACAGTTTTAGACCATGATTATTGAATGTAGGATCCTAGTTTAAGACTAGAGAGTTTGGACCAATGGGTGAACATCCCAGAAGAAAATGGTTTTCACAAAAGAGTGCCAAACTGATATTAATTGCGGGCCAAATAGGTTTGAGGCCACATGAAAAATTCTCTATGTGACTTACTCACAGTTTAAAGTCAGGATACTTGGACTTGGGATCTTACTTTAAGGTCATATATTTCAGTCCATAGGAGGTGCATCTCAAAGGAGTGTGCATGGTATGGAAGGGGCCATCCTGATGTTAATTGAGGACTAAGAGGCCTAGTTTCACATGAAACATTCCCTAGATGACTTGTACATAGTTCATGACCATGATTCTTAGACTTGGGATCCTAGTTTAAGTTCATAGAGTTTGGACCAGAGGGGAACCCATGTATCTTAACTTTACATGAGGAAAACTCTATCCCAAATCCCATGACCGAGTGATCCATGATTTATTTGATAAAAAAGGACTAGTATAGAGTTCCCGTTAATTGAAGGGGAGAATATAATAAGGGAAAAAAGTGAACAACTTATCCCATGAGGGTAGATCATGACCATCAAGTCCTCAATAGTAAAATGGGAATGACCGACAAGAAGGGAACAACTATTGACTACGATCAAAACATAATTTCTATATTCAAATAATTTTAGGATGGGGTGAAAAAATGTGAAATCAAATATTGACTGTGTTCGAAACACAATAATAATTATCTATCAATGAGGATCCTTCAAGGTATGATACTAGAACAGTAGGTGAGACCTTATGGATAGGAACAATTTTTTTATTGGTCCCATTTAGATAACAAGGATGATGATTATCCAAATTGAATAAATAATGAAGTGTGTAAGTGGGAGCATGGAATTTCCCATAATTAATATTGGGTTCCTTGGGAGATATTCATCCATGAGCTCAAATGCGCTAGATGATCATGTCGGTAGGCGAGAGACTAAATCCTAGCATGGAGGGGAAACATCCTAAAAGGATTTGATTGTATGGATGATCTCGTAATGATATATATGGGTGTCCCTACATATCCCATGATGATGGGAATCATGTCACATGTGGTTCTAAAACGTGGCATGGAAGGAGGTCGACATTTAAATGGTAATGTTTTCTTTAGTGAGGACATCAAATCATCTCATATTATGAGGAATCCTTGTTTGGTATGTGGTAAACCAATATTTTAGCATCATGTGATGTGGATGTTATCATGGTTAATCTCATATTTATAAAATGAGGCATCCTAGTTTTATACTATGTATGGTTTTTTGGTAATCCCGTAGTAATCATATAATGCATACCAATTTTGTATGGGGTAAGGTTTTTTAGTCATCCTATACTTATCATACGAGGAATATTGGTTTTTTATAGTGTGAGGCTACTATTTAACATCCTATGAATGGGATGTTGGTTTATTTTCATCTCATATTTATTATAAGAGGCATCCCTTATTCATATGGGGTATGTATATAGTTTAACATTGTGTGTTGGGGACATTGGGCTTTGTATTTTAAATTATTACATCTCATACTATGGATGCTTCTGATTTAAGGTTATAATGATCATACCATAGGATAATCTTCTAGTTTATGGTCATAGATCATGGACCAAAGGGGGTGAATGGGTATCTTAAGGATACTTTTGTGGCATGAAAGAGTGATAACCAGATGTGACAGGAAGGGAAAAGATACCATCTGCCTCACAAAATGTGACAAACCGTACCCTAGGGCTACATCTTGTTGCTGAAAAAGGAAAGGGTTTTATCCAAGGATGAGATATCTACACATCACTATATAACACATGAGGATGGGAATCAAGCTGAACATAGTTCTAGAACATGTGGTGGTATAAGAATGACATTGAGGTTGTCCTCTCGAGCGAGGATATTAAATCATCCCGTATTTTTTATATGGTGTATCCCAAACTTATATAGGGTAAGGATATAGTTTAACATCTTGTGTTGATGATTTTTTCTTCTGTTAATCTCATACATATCATATGAGGCATCTTGATTTGAAATGGGGTAAGGATACAGTTTAACATTGTGTGATGAAGACATTGGATTTTTCTTCATATCATATTTATCAAATGAGATATTTTGGTTTCAAATGGCGTATGTTTACATTTTTAATGGAATGTGTTGAGTATTTTGGTGGGATTTACACATTGAGCCTCCCATTATTCTTCCTCATGTCATTTCATAAGGTAATCTTGACTCTCGGATGGGTCTTAGAATATGATTGGGTTTTATACCTAAATAAGAGGTCCATAAGGGATTTTTGGGGTGGTAGCACCATGTGTAAGGGATGGTTTTGTGGTTAATATGAAGATGGGATCAGAGATGTAAGTTCTAGGAATCACTACATTTCCCATGGGAATGAAAATCAATCCTCACTTAGTTTTGGAAAGAGGTGGGGGAATAAGATTTCTAAAACACTAGGGATGAAGTAGATAATTTGAATGAAGGGAAAATTAAAATAGTTTAAGGTCATAATGCTTGGACCATGACTCCTAGTCTATGTTTATATGTAGAGACCCGTATCTTATCGTACATGGACATTACATTACTTTTGCGGAATACTTAGTACATAAAAAAAACACACACACAAGGATCGTAATAGTTTAGTGTCTTTGGAAACTCGGAATATAATCTTCTAATCCTGGTGAAAGATCTTCAACATCTCCCATAAAGATCTTCTTTCTTTTTTACCTAAAACCTTTCTTTATATCCTGGGGAAAAGAAAACATAAAAGGGTGAGCTCAAATGCTCAGTAAGGGTAAACAAAAGAAATATCAATCACATAATTTTCATAAGAACATAACTTTTTTGGAAATCTTAACCTGCAAAAGAGAGCATAATTTCATAACATGGGATAAATCATAGTAGTGAAATGAAATCATAACATAAAACATTACTCATTGTGGCATACACACATAATCATAGAGAATCATTTCTTGTTAGTCAAGACTCATTGCCAAGACTATCTTAGTGGACAAAGTCCCTTTCTGAATCGAGTAATCCTCGTTTCAGTCCTGTTTCACTGAACCGGTATAACCTACCATTCCAGCCATGTCTATCTCATGAGATATAAAATCTTTACCCAATGCATTGGAGGGAGATATAGGTCCCACCCATCTCTTAATTAATCTTTTCTTATGTGTGCCACAAAATCATAAATCATACATCATTGCATAACCCATGTAATAAAAATGGGATTCTTAAACAACATGACATCATAAAACCATTCATATAAGATAAAGGAATTCATAAACATAATTACATCACAACATAGTCAAATCAATGTAAAAATATGGATAGAAACAGAACCCTTTATTGTCTTATATGGAAAATAATTTTGATAAAACACTTGAATTGAATTCTTGAGGAAAATATCCTTTCTTCTTCAAAATCAATTTCTTTTCACAAAACATCATGCAATTTTAAAAGAAAGAGATTTTATTAAAAATAGTCATGAAATATTTTGGAGGAAGATTCATTAAAATAAGGCTTTATAAAACCGTAAAAATCCGTTCATGCCCTTTAAGTTAAAAAAAACATTCTTCTCGTGCTTTGTCGGAAAAGTCAAAAAGTACCTCGTACGAAAAACGACAAAAGATTCCTTTCATATCTTTTACTAAAAACTCACCGAAGGGTAAAATTGGATTTAAATAATTTTAGGTGGATGGAAATAATATTACATATTGAGGAAACATGGATTTGGATGATAAAATACACCCCAGTAAATACCAAAGTGTAAACAATCTCGGATAAAAATGAGATTGTGATATTTCCCTTACCTTAGGTCCGACTTGCTTTGTAAGTGTCCGAACCTCCTGTATAATGATTTAAATCATGTTATTGACTTATTACAGAATCATATTCATTGTTATGATATCATATATGGTTCACTTATGACATTATATTACCCGTTCTTTTGTAAATTCCATGTTAAAGAAGCGTTTTGGGTAAAATCGTTTCATTTATCTTAGGTGTTTTGACTTGTTGTTCTTGACATCATTATTACTTATATCATGATTTACTTACTTCCAGAATATAAAATATGATTTATATATCATATATATTCAGTATATATATATATATAATAGGTAGATAAATAAAATGAAAAACACCGTTCATGGAGACGGTAGTCCGTACGTACGCATGAACGCTGTTTTCCTTTCCTTATTGTCTTGAAATGGAAGTAAGTAGATGACATACATATGGATATATATACATAAATCCAGTAGCTTTATAATGTCATATATTTCATTATTATTTCTTATATATACATTATAATCATTCTTAAATGGTTAACATGGAGAATGAATCTCATCGCGTCGTGGAGACGGTAGTCCGTACGTACGCACGAGCGATGATATCATTTCTATAAATATTGAATTGGAGTGGAGTGGATTATACAATATATCAGAATCAATATGATGTTGTAATAACTATGTATAGTTATTCTTTACACCATTATACCCATCCATGTAAGGTGGTGGTGGAAAATAGATTACACCACGGCGTGGAGACGGTATTCCGTACGTACGCACGCGCGGTGATTTCTTTTTCCGTAGGATGGATAGATGGTGAAATAGGGTTGTTTAATACTTATAATAACATATCAGTATATGAGTGATACTGATGTTATTACTTCATAAAGAAACAACCTAAGAAGAAGAAGTGGAAGAAGAAATAAAGATGAAAGAATTGGTAACGGTAATTACCTCTTCTTTGAAGTGCCTCTTTGAGACCTCCTCTTAGGGCACTAAAATTGGTCTTTGAGGAAGACCAGAACCTCTAGAATTATTCTAGGGAAGTGGAGAGGAGAAAATGGAATGGGTTGGCCGAGCTTGAGTGCTCAAATTGGTATGAGGAGGAGGGGGTGGAGGTGTCCTTTTATAGGGGAGGAGAGGGGCACCTTAGGAATATCTCAAAATATTATTTTATATTAAAGTCAAAATCGGTTTATAATGGTTCCAAAGGGTCTTACTTCGAAGCTAAAGTGGGGATGGGTCGAAATTCTATCAACCAATAGAATTTAGACAAGTTTAGGATATTATTTTAACCTTATCAATTAGATTTAACTCTAAGTTAAATAATTTAACTTTTACCGTGTCTTTTTGTTTTCTTTCACTATATGGTTAATACACTTACTATAACATGCCAAACGAACCCCAAATTGTTTATTATTAATATATATATCCTTAGCTAAGTCATTTGGACGAACCTTAGATTTTTAGGAAAAAAAATAACAATTAATAATATAATATTTGATTTAAAAACTATTTTGTGTCAATTTTGACACTATTTGATATATGATTTTTGTGAAAGTCATAACAGAACTAAATGTTCGAAAAAAGTTGATTAAATCAACATTAATATATCATAGTAACCTAGAAAATTAGTGGAATTCATAAAAAATTTCAAATTACATTTATTTTTGTGTTTATAACATCAATTATGTCAATATTTCATTAATAAGATAATTACTGCATCATCGTTGTGTCATAAATAAATTAAATTATTTGATGTCTAAAAATTACAAATAAAATACCATCATGTAGGAAATCTTTTTAGCTTTCTAATGAATATTTACAATCGAATTTATCTTATGTATAACCCCATATTAAAAATGATTTACTTATTATACTTTGATTTTAACTATTTTAACCTTTCTTTAAATAAATTAATAATAAATGTCCTAATCTAATCCAAGTGGGCCTAAATGGTCATATTTTATTCCTAAGTTTGTTTTTGGTCGAATTACACTTGTCCAATAGAATTGGGACATGTGTTAGGGTAATAGTAATATCATATTTACCCTTAGTTACCCTATTTACTATTAACCGCGGTAAAAAAAGTAAAAAGTTACTATTCACCAAAAAATTATTTTCATCTCATTGAACCACATTTTAGTCCTTGATATTAACCGTGTCTCTCGGATTTTGGAAATTCCATTCACAGAAGCGGTAAAATTAAGGTTTATGCAAAATTCAGTTTTTAACCTACCACTTAGTAGTTTCACTATTCATCAAAAATTGATGTTTTTCAGAATAATGCCAAAATTTCATCCCAAGCTATATTTCATATTCCGAATTCAAAAATGAAGTCTATTTTACCAAATTCATAACATAAAAGTTGCATTAATTAATTTTATAATTAAATCCCGCTGTTGAAACAAATAGCGTGTTTTTAAGAAACAATATCTATCAAAAGATTGACACTTGTTTATGTCTAGTTTAAATGTGAAATTACAACCAATGACCAACATTGTATTAATTTGTAAAAATATATTCTAAATATACTTTAAAACCACTCAAATTAATAATTTATCACTATTAATTATTTCGATTAAAAAAGTTGTTTTTAATTATAATTTAGTAATTTTCACTATTCATCAGAATATGAAAGTTATCTGAAAAGTACCAAAATTTCACCTTAGGCTAAATTCGATACTCCGAATCCATAAATGAAGTCCATTTTGAAAAATAAAATTGACAAAATTTCAAAAAGTGGTTATTACTATTCACAACAGCTAGTTTTAATAATATCTTAATAGCATATCGTTGTTTAGCGAAACTTGGCGTTGCGTACAACACACGCTATCGAGGAAGGTCGCGATTGCGTGTAATGCAAGGCAAGTCAAGGATGAGTGTTGTGCAAGCTCCTTTTGGTGTAGCGTACAACACCAGACAGAAATAAAATTAAAAGGAACATTTTTCATAAAATCTCGGGTTGTTACATTCTACCCCCCTTAAAATGAATTTCGCCCTCGAAATTCGTCGGGGTTATAAATGGTTTACTATTAGAAAGTTTCTTTAATAGAAACCCACATAGTAAAAAGGAGTACCAAAACTTGGCTTTAAAAACTAAAGTATGAAATGTAACGATTACCCAAATAAACTAATCATTGGGTTTCCACATAGGTAAAAATATGGATATGGAAGAGAAATCTAACCATCATGTTCTGATGGAGAGTGGTAGAGAACATGGCTATGGAAAAGCCAGTAATCACAAATCCATAGATTTGTGATGATATAAGGTACCATCTGATTCATCAGGTATAAGATCACTAGGACAACATTTTTGGTTTTCAAGATCATTTCCCTAAAGTTGAAAATTTGAATTATAATAAATACTTACTTTATTTTGATACAATATCACTGTTGTTCGTGCCTTGAACAATTTCCACTTCATCTCTTAAATAAATGAAGTTGAATTTGTTATTCGTGAAGTGTTAGCAGATCATGTGATAGAATGACGGGTCATTCCATCTGTTTCAAACAAAAGGTTAGCAAAATTATATACATAAGTCGATCTATAGTGAGATTAATCACATATGGTTTCTAAAATGGACTTATACTTCATATATCATGCTGCTTAATATAATAAAACTAGTTTCTACTAAACAGGGACTTCCTGTAGGTCAGTGGTAGGCGATAAAGGCCAGTCGCACTTCGGTTGTGGGTTCGATTCCCACAGCCTTGTCCGAAGCGATGGGATGTCGCCCGTCCTACAGGTTGTCCTTTTTCTAAAACTATAATACTATAACATCTAATCAATAATATCGAAAAAACTTCTATCCTACTAACTTATGTCCAACATAATCCAGTCTAATCTTTAGGCTTATACATAATACTGCAGTCCACTCTCATAATATAGTGACAACGATTACCAGAGATTTAATACTGTCGTTGATCCCCACATATCATAAGATATGTCTTGTTGGTCACATTCTAAACATTCAAAGTCCTTAATCATGTATTCTCATGAATACCCATTGAACCTTAGTGAAAACATGAATGCAGTTAAACGTTAACACTTTCCACATACCAAAATCCTCAAAATTCTTTATAATCAAACCATGATATCACTTAGTCCTTATATCAATCATGAGCTCATGAATACTATTAAACATTTCATTTTCTCGTCTTCATTATGCGCATATCATCTTATTTCCAAAAAAAATATCTCAATCACTTTGAATACCACATCAATAAATATTGCAATACTCAATGATATTATTTTGGAATCCCATTACATAAACACTTAATCATTCCACCACATCGTTGTCATATTCAACATTGCCAATAGTGAACGCATGTGATTTCCCTTTGTCCTTTGCCTTCAGTGGTTGCTCATGTTGATCATCACTAACCCTTGGATTAGGGCAATTATTAGCATAATGCCCCATTTCCTTGCACTTGAAGCATTGAAGTTTTGGCGGTGCGTTCTCTGCAGTGTTTGCTTTATTCACATCATTAGAAACCCTTTTTCCATTACTTCGACACTCAGCTGCTCGATGAACTTCTTTTCCACACTTAAAACATTTTCTAGTCCCTTTAAGACAATCTCCACCATGCTTCTTTCCACACTTTGTGCATAAGGAAACATTCATCTTCTTTTCACCATTATTCTGAGATTTCTCCTTGAACTCCATCTTTCGTTTCTTGTCAAAACCATGAGATGGATATGTAACACCAACTTCCATTTCTACCTTGATAGCACAACGCACAATTTCTTCATAGCTACTGAAGTCTCTTATAGCTAATGCCCTTCGAAGACTTGGTTTTAAGCCACTGAAAAATCGATCAACTTTACTTTCAGGTTGGATGATAATTCCAGAAGCATACCTTGCATGTCTTGTAAAATTTGCTTCATAGGTACCAACAGATTCATCGTCCCTTTGCTTCAGTTCAAGAAACTCTTTCTCCATCTTTGTTCGAAGAATACGAGGGAAGTACTTACTGAAAAACAAGTTCTTGAACTCGTCCCATTCCATGGACTCAATTTCATCTCTTGGCCTCGTATTCTTGATAAGATTCCACCATTGATCAGCTTCACCTTCCAAACGATATACTGCTAAGATGACTTTATCATGTTCAGAACATTGAAGAACTGAAAATATCTTTTCAGTAGTACTGATCCATTGTTCAGCCACAAGTGGATCAGAAGACCTACTGAAAGAAGGTGGACGTTGCCTCATGAAGGACTCAATAGAATATTGTTCCCTTCTCTGCTCATTTGGAAGTCCAGAATGATTCATAGCTTGTGTAAGTATAGCAATAAGATTTTGCACTCCATCTCCCATAACATTTGTTTGTTCAGGAGGGCAATCATTGCATTGTCCATTGCATTGATCAACACGGTTCCTTCGGGTTCCAGCCATCGTCTAAAACCCAAAAAGAATAGTGTGAGAGGCAAAAATCATGCTAGGGAAAACAACATAATAAAGGGGGAGTACCTTCAATATCCAACATCTTAGGTTTAATTCTATGATCGTTAGTGTAATTCTATTACTATAACCTATACCTATACTTATCCCTAGGGACATCCCTAGACATACCTTAGAAATATCTCTAGGGATCTCACTAACGTTTTTGCATCCTAGTTTCCAAAGGTTGACTAAACCTTTCCTCTGATACCAACTGTAGAGACCCGTATCTTATCGTACATGGACATTACATTACTTTTGCGGAATACTTAGTACATAAAAAAAACACACACACAAGGATCGTAATAGTTTAGTGTCTTTGGAAACTCGGAATATAATCTTCTAATCCTGGTGAAAGATCTTCAACATCTCCCATAAAGATCTTCTTTTTTTTTACCTAAAACCTTTCTTTATATCCTGGGGAAAAGAAAACATAAAAGGGTGAGCTCAAATGCTCAGTAAGGGTAAACAAAAGAAATATCAATCACATAATTTTCATAAGAACATAACATTTTTGGAAATCTTAACCTGCAAAAGAGAGCATAATTTCATAACATGGGATAAATCATAGTAGTGAAATGAAATCATAACATAAAACATTACTCATTGTGGCATACACACATAATCATAGAGAATCATTTCTTGTTAGTCAAGACTCATTGCCAAGACTATCTTAGTGGACAAAGTCCCTTTCTGAATCGATTAATCCTCGTTTCAGTCCTGTTTCACTGAACCGGTATAACCTACCATTCCAGCCATGTCTATCTCATGAGATATAAAATCTTTACCCAATGCATTGGAGGGAGATATAGGTCCTACCCATCTCTTAATGAATCCTTTCTTATGTGTGCCACAAAATCATAAATCATACATCATTTCATAACCCATGTAATAAAAATGGGATTCTTAAACAACATGACATCATAAAACCATTCATATAAGATAAAGGAATTCATAAACATAATTCCATCACAACATAGTCAAATAAATGTAAAAATATGGATAGAAACAGAACCCTTTATTGTCTTATATGGAAAATAATTTTGATAAAACACTTGAATTGAATTCTTGAGGAAAATATCCTTTCTTCTTCAAAATCAATTTCTTTTCACAAAACATCATGCAATTTTAAAAGAAAGAGATTTTATTAAAAATAGTCATGAAATATTTTGGAGGAAGCTTCATAAAAATAAGGCTTTATAAAACCGTAAAAATACGTTCATGCCGTTTAAGTTAAAAAAAACATTCTTCTCGTGCTTTGTCGGAAAAGTCAAAAAGTACCTCGTACGAAAAACGACAATAGATTCCTTTCATATCTTTTACTAAAAACTCACCGAAGGGTAAAATTGGATTTAAATAATTTTAGGTGGATGGAAATAATATTACATATTGAGGAAACATGGATTTGGATGATAAAATACACCCCAGTAAATACCAAAGTGTAAACAATCTCGGATAAAAATGAGATTGTGATATTTCCCTTACCTTAGGTCTGACTTGCTTTGTAAGTGTCCGAACCTCCTGTATAATGATTTAAATCATGTTATTGACTTATTACAGAATCATATTCATTGTTATGATATCATATATGGTTCACTTATGACATTATATTACCCGTTCTTTTGTAAATTCCATGTTAAAGAAGCGTTTTGGGTAAAATCGTTTCATTTATCTTAGGTGTTTTGACTTGTTGTTCTTGACATCATTATTACTTATATCATGATTTACTTACTTCCAGAATATAAAATATGATTTATATATCATATATATTCAGTATATATATATATATAATAGGTAGATAAATAAAATGAAAAACACCGTTCATGGAGACGGTAGTCCGTACGTACGCATGAACGCTGTTTTCCTTTCCTTATTGTCTTGAAATGGAAGTAAGTAGATGACATACATATGTATATATATACATAAATCCAGTAGCTTTATAATGTCATATATTTCATTATTATTTCTTATATATACATTATAATCATTCTTAAATGGTTAACATGGAGAATGAATCTCATCGCGTCGTGGAGACGGTAGTCCGTACGTACGCACGAGCGATGATATCATTTCTATAAATATTGAATTGAATTGGAGTGGATTATACAATATATAAGAATCAATATGATGTTGTAATAACTATGTATAGTTATTCTTTACACCATTATACCCATCCATGTAAGGTGGTGGTGGAAAATAGATTACACCACGGCGTGGAGACGGTATTCCGTACGTACGCACGCGCGGTGATTTCTTTTTCTGTAGGATGGATAGATGGTGAAATAGGGTTGTTTCATACTTATAATAACATATCAGTATATGAGTGATACTGATGTTATTACTTCATAATGAAACAACCTAAGAAGAAGAAGTGGAAGAAGAAATAAAGATGAAAGAATTGGTAACGGTAATTACCTCTTCTTTGAAGTGCCTCTTTGAGACCTCCTCTTAGGGCACTAAAATTGGTCTTTGAGGAAGACCAGAACCTCTAGAATTATTCTAGGGAAGTGGAGCGGAGAAAATGGCAGGGGTTTGCCGAGCTTGAGTGCTCAAATTGGTGTGAGGAGGAGGGGGTGGAGGTGTCCTTTTATAGGGGAGGAGAGGGGCACCTTAGGAATATCTCAAAATATTATTTTATATTAAAGTCAAAATCGGTTTATAATGGTTCCAAAGGGTCTTATTTCGAAGCTAAAGTGGGGATGGGTCGAAATTCTATCAACCAATAGAATTTAGACAAGTTTAGGATATTATTTTAACCTTATCAATTAGATTTAACTCTAAGTTAAATAATTTAACTTTTACCGTGTCTTTTTGTTTTCTTTCACTATATGGTTAATACACTTACTATAACATGCCAAACGAACCCCAAATTGTTTATTATTAATATATATATCCTTATCTAAGTCATTTGGCCGAACCTTAGATTTTTAGGAAAAAAAATAACAATTAATAATATAATATTTGATTTAAAAACTATTTTGTGTCAATTTTGACACTATTTGATATATGATTTTTGTGAAAGTCATAACAGAACTAAATGTTCGAAACAAGTTGATTAAATCAACATTAATATATCATAGTAACCTATAAAATTAGTGGAATTCATAAAAAATTTCAAATTACATTTATTTGGGTGTTTATAACATCAATTATGTCAATATTTCATTAATAAGATAATTACTGCATCATCGTTGTGTCATAAATAAATTAAATTATTTGATGTCTAAAAATTACAAATAAAATACCATCATGTAGGAAATCTTTTTATCTTTCTAATGAATATTTACAATCGAATTTATCTTATTTATAACCCCATATTAAAAATGATTTACTTATTATACTTTGATTTTAACTATTTTAACCTTTCTTTAAATAAATTAATAATAAATGTCCTAATCTAATCCAAGTGGGCCTAAATGGTCATATTTTATTCCTAAGTTTGTTTTTGGTCGAATTACACTTGTCCAATAGAATTAGGACATGTGTTAGGGTAATAGTAATATCATATTTACCCTTAGTTACCCTATTTACTATTAACCGCGGTAAAAAAAGTAAAAAGTTAATATTCACCAAAAAATTATTTTCATCTCATTGAACCACATTTTAGTCCTTGATATTAACCGTCTCTCTCGGATTTTCGAAATTCCATTCACAGAAGCGGTAAAATTAAGTTTTATGCAAAATTCAGTTTTTAACCTACCACTTAGTAGTTTCACTATTCATCAAAAATTGATGTTTTTCAGAATAATGCCAAAATTTCATCCCAAGCTATATTTCATATTCCGAATTCAAAAATGAAGTCTATTTTACCAAATTCATAACATAAAAGTTGCATTAATTAATTTTATAATTAAATCCCGTTGTTGAAACAAATAGCGTGTTTTTAAGAAACAATATCTATCAAAAGATTGACACTTGTGTATGTCTAGTTTAAATGTGAAATTACAACCAATGACCAACATTGTATTAATTTGTAAAAATATATTCTAAATATACTTTAAAATCACTCAAATTAATAATTTATCACTATTAATTATTTCGATTAAAAAAGTTGTTTTTAATTATAATTTAGTAAATTTCACTATTCATCAGAATATGAAAGTTATCTGAAAAGTACCAAAATTTCACCTTAGGCTAAATTCGATACTCCGAATCCATAAATGAATTCCATTTTGAAAAATAAAATTTACAAAATTTCAAAAAGTGGTTATTACTATTCACAACAGCTAGTTTTAATAATATCTTAATAGCATATCGTTGTTTAGCGAAACTTGGCGTTGCGTACAACACACGCTATCGAGGAAGGTCGCGATTGCGTGTAATGCAAGGCAAGTCAAGGATGCGTGTTGTGCAAGCTCCTTTTGGTGTAGCGTACAACACCAGACAGAAATAAAATTAAAAGGAACATTTTTCATAAAATCTCGGGCTGTTACATTATAGATCTTATAATAGTTTTAGTTACTAAGAGGATGTCTAGGTGGTGTCAAGGAATTAAAAACCATACATGAAAGGATAAAAAGAGGCTCTTCCCCAGACTGAGTGATCTTGAAGCCAATTTCATATAGTTTAAGGTCATCAGGTTTTGAATGTAGAAATTTGGAAAACAATTTAAAGTCATGATGCTTGTACGAGGTAAATTTTTGTTTTAAGGTTGTCTATGTGGCATAGAAGAGGTAAAACCTAACATGAAAGGAGGTAATGTAGGCCCACATACTGTATAAATATCTTGAAAAAAACTTCACATATTTTAAGCTCGTAATTCTTGGAATGTAAGTGGGGGAAAGAATATAATTGGTTTATGATGAACTAGAGGTTATGCCTGAATATAGGGGGTCTAACCGTCTCTATGTATCCCATGGAAATGGGAACCGGGACACATCTATTTCTGGGAAGTGATGTGGTAGAACACCGAAAATGGATGGGGTGTTGTCCTCTTTAGAGAGGAAATTGAGGCATCACATGGTTATCATAGTGCATCCCATGATTATGACATGAGGTAAGGATACTGTTTAATGTAATGTGTTGGGGATTTTAGGCTTCATAGTTTAAATTCATACAACATGAGCTATGATAACTTCCAGTTTAGGGCCATGAAGCTCATACTATAGAGGTTGCATATAGTTTATGGTAATGATTCTTAGTTTATGAATCTTAGTTTTAGGTAATAGAATTCATACTATGGTTGCTGAAATTTATGGTTGTATAGGTTTGACCAAGTGAAAACAGTTTATGTTCATAATCTTTTGACCAAAGAATCTTCACGTGACGTACTTTTTGAGAAACTTGGTGTTGGTGGGAGGTGTGATACACTCTATCTCTATGGTTATCAAAGATTATTCTCCATTAGAATAAACCTTATAGATAATTTATGATCCTTACCACTTAGGATCCAACTTCAGTGGATTTTTCCAGGTATCATCGGTGTTCAGGGATCCAATAACATGTCAACCTAAAGAAAGTAGTAAATGTGAACCTTGTTTTTGAACACTCTTGATATTATATTTTGGTGTCTCTCCAAGTAATACAAGTCCTGAATACTATTTTCCTCAAGAGCTTAAAACTCGTCTATATATACTTATACCATTTTTTCTAGCATATTCTCATCATAAATAACCATTTGATATGATGAAAATATACCCTAAATGGGTAATACTTCATGTATTCCATACATCAGGGAGTATGGGGTTGCCTTGGTGGAATTTCTAGTTGTCTTCTAATAGGTACAGAGGGAATTTGGGAGCTTTTCGGTCCAATTATATTGGATTTTTACAACCATATTATTCATGATGTTAGGTAGGGTCTTTTCGAATATATCAATCTACCCATATTCCTATAAATGGTAGTGAGAAGTATTATTAGACTATATGTTATATTTTATGTACAATTTCTTGATCTCGGTATCCCAGAAGTTAGTGTCATTGTCTATGATAATTTCAAGAGTAACTCTAAATAGATTGATGATTTTAGAGATTAAGAATATGATCACATACTAATTTTTGAATTCATTAATTGTAACCACTTCATTCCATTTGGAAAATATGTTTTTTGTGGTTAAAATAAACCTTCACTTTCGAGTTGTGGATAGTGGGTATCATTGAACAACATATATCCTCCATACTATAAAGGGCCAAGAGTATTTGGTGGTTTAGAGAATCTTTGGTGATGGATACAGAAAGTTAAATTGGATCAGACATGCATGAAACATCTGGGTGAACTCAATGCATTCATGGACTATGGTGGGCCATAATTATCCCAATCTCTAAATTTGGTCGGAGAGATTCAACCCTATTTGTTGGGGACCATAGGATCCAGCATGGACTTATTATATAAAACGAGTTATCTCATATCCTTTGATGTAATAGAGAAGAATTCCATCGAACCCCTACTTGTAGAGGGTTTCCTAAAGATTAGGTCTTCTCTAGAAGGAAAACTATATAGTACATCAAAGTATTCAGTCATGCTCAGCTCATTCTAGTGAGATAATTAGTCAATAAAGATACTCAACAATGATAATTTTATAATTGGGTGCGACCTCTACTATGGGGAGATTTGGGGATCCCGGCACAGAAGTAATGGAAGGCAACTGATTTAGTTGTTGGTTTCCATAATTTTAATCAGAAGGGAAGATTTACCTCTATTGTGACATATGAATGACCGTGAAATCCTGATCGGGTTCTGCGGGTGATGCATCTAGTCCTTCCAATGCATCAACTCAACCATTCTGCAACAAAGGAACATGGGTCACCTATGGTTGGGAAGGGAACTAGCCCATTAACTGATTGGTGTGTTCTAGAAGTGGCATAAGATCTTTGTTTATGATGACGTATTCACACTTTATCAATTTTATGAATAAATTCGAATCTCCCTTCACATGTAAATAAGGGACATCAATATCAAGGTCTAACATGAGACCAGTAATAAGGGGTTTATTCCTACCTTGTTGTTGGTAAGAAAAATAGGAATGAGTATAGAAATACAGCCTATTCCAGAGTGATGAAAATGATTCACAAGCCTAGACTATTAAGCATGGGGTTATTGAGCCTTATACTAGTCAAGCTCTGGGAGGAAATATCAAAATGAATCTACCAACATGGTATAGCTTAATCCATTGAGAGAATGAATTTATATAGAAAATAAACATCCAGGGGATATTCTTCAAGGAATGTATGTGCGTTTAGAAATTATTCTGGTGCCTCTCATTTGATAGACTTTTATAGGATAAACCTAATGTTGAAATGTTATAGGTTTACCACCCAACTTCCAAATATTCCCATCATCATGGGGTGATTGAAGATATAAATTAATTGTTCTACTAGAGAAAACAGTTATATCTCATGATGTTTCAAATAATGTCACAACTTCTGCATTGTGAAGACCAGCATGAGGAAACTCTTCTCGATGGGAGAGTACATGGTCTCCAAGATGAGTAGCTTGATGCTGATATAGTATAAGATATTTTACCCATCCTCATTATTTTTTTGGGCTAAAAGAACACTGAGGGACTATTATAGGGTGGTCATGTAGAGGACCAAAGGCTCTTCTAATATGGGTTGCATCAGAACTAGAGGTTGTAGCAGAGACTGACTGATATTACTAATGGAATTATGAAACTTCTCATCCAACTGGTAATCTTTGTTTTTTCTTTATGGCCTTATTGAAAGGATTACAATTGTTATCCAGATTTTAAATAAATCAGTATTTGTATACTAAGTTTCCTTGGAGGCCTCTCAACTCCCAAAGATTGGTCGAGGGAGGAATTTTATGGATGACCTCGATATTCTTATGGTCAATCTCAATGCCTCTATAAATTAAGAAAATGATAAGAAATATTCTTGAGGTGATCCAAGACACAAACTTCAAGTGGTTAATCTTCTAGACTTGGGAGTAGATGAATCATAACACTTTCTCTAGATCTTTAAGACGGTCTTGGCCCTGGTGAGATTTCACCACTATATTGTCAATGTAATATTAATCTAATGTCTTGAAAATTGGTTTGAGGATTTGGTGCCTGACTAGTTGGTAAGTGGATCTAGAATTCTTAGTGAAAAAAGGCATCACTTGATAGAAAAAAGTCCCATGGGGTTCCCTAAATATAGTGGAATCCTCATCCATAGGGGCCCTCCAGATTTAATTATATCTATATAATTCATCTATAAAGGATAGGTCATGGAACCTAGTTATAGCCGCAATAAATGGATTTATCACCAAAAGGGGAAACCATAATTTATATAATGGAAGTTAAGATTAGTAAATTCAATACATATATTGTTCTTCTAGTTCTTCTTCCTGATGAGGAAAATGTTGGATAGCCACCTAGGGTAATGCACCTCCTTGAAAAAGTTGGTTTTAATAATCTTATTAACTTTGGCCTCAACCATTTCAGCATGATATGGGTGTATCATTATGGGAGAATTTTTAAACCCCTGATGACTCATTGGGAGGCTAGGATAGTGAATGTTGACATGATGGTCTAGCCCTAGAATCTCATCATACCTATAGGTGAATATGTCGTGGTGTTGTTTCAAGAAGTCCACATACTATTGTTTCTCTTTTGAGGACATGGTTGAGATGATTAGTTTAGGCCTTAGATATTCCTTGTAAGGAAGTATCACTAGGGTCAAATGATCAATAGCAGTGGACACACCCTCTTCGAATGTGGGAGGGGTGTCTTCCAAATCCTCTTCATCATATGATATGGGAGGATGAGAGGGATGAGGTGGCTCTTCCAGGCCTTACAACCTAGGGGGAGCACTGTTATTTTCTATGGAAGATACAAAACCATTGACCAGGGGTTCCCACTCTACTAAGAATATGATGATAGAAGTTGCTGATCCAATCCTATCAGGTTTCCAAATAAAAGTTCCACCCATGATGTTGAATTAATGTTGGTGAGTTAACCTTAATCAATACAACCCTTCTTTATAAGAAATGTGTAAATTCCATAGATCAGTGGCCATGGGTCAAACATCTTGGTACTTCATTAGAGTATGGTCTTCTAGAAACAAATGGGTTAGTCTAGTGTATGAGAATGAGGTGATCTGTAAATTTAATTTTTATTGAATATGATGAAACCTCCCACCCCCACTAGGTTTGGAATCATGTGATCTAACCGATGAATCAAGAGAATTAATTTTTCTCACAATTCTACCCATAGATCGACTATATTGATTTTAGATCATTGGGGTAATTGATGTACTCAACCCTATCATTATGTACATAATTTCCATACCTTTTACAATATCTAGCATCATGATAGTAGGTTTCACTATAGTCAAAGGTGGATGTGATGCTCTGAAGTACCCCTACTCAACCATCAAGGGAGTATATGAGGCACTGGTAGTATGATGAGTGGACTAGTATATGAAAATAAATCCAGGGTCTTACTAGAAGCACATTTTAGGTAGTTTCCAATGAGAATATCATAAATTTATTGTATGATATTAGGCCACCAAACTGAGTTTTCTTCCGAATTTCTCCACGTGGTTTCTGCTCAATATTATCATACCCCTAAATTGTAAGGTTTGAGGCGGTAGGATCTACTAATATAATTCCTAGATTATAGATTATTTGTATTTCAGTAAGGTTGATTCTGGATCTAGTATCCCCTTGGTTGTATTATATTTCAATTCCATTAAACCGACCTATGAAATATAGAGTACATATGCGACCTTGAATGGTGATTCCCTCATAATATCTAGAAAATAATATTATAGATTGACATTCATATTTCTTGGAATCCTCTACATAGTATCCCTCAGTGGTAGCTACCTCAACTTTGAACTAAAGGGGGATTTTCAAAGCTTCAGCAAGGGCCTCATGCATTTCATTTGATAGGAGGAGATCCTTGAGGATCGAATTCCCCATGGGTATGTTGTCGAGGTGATTTGATGCATCAAAATTTATTGATAGGGGAATTCTTTTACTTATAGAGGGTTTCTCTTTAGAATAGGGTGAAACATATTCCATTTGATGAACCAATGCGGCTTAGATAGTAATGGAAATGCTCTACTACTGGCTAGTTTTTCCTTCCCTGAACAACTATCGACTGAGTGTCAGTCAACTGAGGTTAGGCTTTGTCTAGACGTGGCTAGTCATGGTGAAATCATGGCTAATCTATGTGTTCAACTAATATAGTTGGCTTTGGAGGCATATATAATTGTGTAAAATATAATTGTAGTGATTTTTGATCATTGCACAAGGCTTATAGATTAGTTTAAATATCATGAATATCCTGGTCTGAAATGATAGCCTAAGCATTCTGACAGTTCACGTGTTCTCTATCTCTCTTTTGATGATGTAAGATGGAGGTGACTGATGGATTCACAAGACATTCCACACATTCATGTGTCATGAAGTGGTCCACTATCTCGACTACATTCATGTAAGCTTACTCCTACCCATCATCAGTTGTGTAGTCCTAGGATGGGCAGAACTTGGGTGCATATTCTAACCCGGTAGGCATAGAGTCACCAAGAAATCATACTTCTACATCCAATAGATAAGAACCTATTTCCACTCACTAGAGGATTCACTATCACTATCGTGGTTATAATAGAAATGTGTCACATGTTTTTAAACATCACCCAACATGACTAATCCATGATCTACTTTGTCCTAAATCCAATATTTTAAAATAATGCATTCCTTGATAGTGTTTCTGAGGATCCATTGATACATGAATTGATCATTGCGGCCAGTGAGTCAATCTTCCTAGGATTTATTACACTCTAGAAACATTCGGATTTCTTTCCTCAGGGTGTAGATAATTTATCATGGGACCTATGAATACCTAAATTAATATGTCGTGTTTATTCTTTATGAAAAATTAACCCTGAGATACTATAATTAATAGTGGGATAGATCCACATCCTTTAATCAAATAGGTTGTGTTGGGTGAGGCTTCACATAGCGATGATGTGTAGGGCGAGGTTACGCTTGGAGTGGCTCATTTAGAATTGGGTCCAAAAGGTGTATTGGCTCAAGAACCATTGAATTCATAGCATCAGTAGTCTTTTCTTTCATAGGTATTCTCACAAGACATGGAAGGGGAAATGTGTGTGACTTTTGTATTGCCTCTATAATACTTCCTCCAAATGATGAGCCTTCTAAGAGAATTCCTGAAATATACCTAGGTAATTTAGGAAGATGAGGGTGGGGACTAGATCATTTTTTATGTTCCCCATGAACATCATTTGTAGCTATTCTTGGGACAGTGGCATGTTAAGTGAGTATGGGAGTCTCTTCTATTGGGTGAGAAAGTCATCGAATCACTCATCAGGCCTCCTTTTTCACTTAAAAAGATTGGAGATTCTTGTCTTTAAAGTGGGGGAGATTAACTTGTAATTTTACTTTATAAAAAGATATTACCTGCTAGAAATAGAACTTGTGGGAATTTGGTTATACCAGATAAAATAATTCCCTTTTAATTTCTAGATGAATCATCAATGTTTTGGTAGACTCCTATTGTTCCAATGTCCCCAACATTGGGTCAAACCTTGAGGTACAGTGGTCCAGATGTTATAGTGGATCTCCCATCCCATTAAAGAGGTTCAAACTGGGATTACAAAACTCTAGGGGTGCTCAAACTGGTCCACCCATGCTGGGTATGGCTTCCCTTTGGGTGGAACTGCCACTTTTTGTGTTTCTAGAGCCTCAAGGAGAGAACCAAGAGCTATTATCACATCTTCTAGGTGGGGGATTATGGAAAATAACACATTGATATTATCATAAAATGGATGAGAATAACAAATGTCATCTCAAGATTGATAATCACACAACTTAGATGGGGTGGTCATCTCTGACCTCAATCATTCCCCCCCCCCAGCTTATACCCTAACTGGGTGTATGGGGCCACAAAGTCTGAATTGGGGTGTTTGGTCGAGGAGCACTGGGTTCCCCACTAGAGGATATATGGGGTCCCTTATGGAATTTTTAGGGTTTGAGGGCTAGTTCGGAATAATATTGATAGTGAACCACTTGTATTCCTCAAGATCTTAGAGGAAGGTGGATACCATCGAGTCAGACTCTTATTTTCTACATACTCAGATGGATCAAAGGTTTTAACATGTCCCTAGAATTTGTCCACATTATTATTAGAAGGTATTAACATCTCATTTGGGGGACTACTGAGGCCTAGTTCCTATCTATACTGAATAGTATGAACACCTATATAGGGATTTACCTGGTATTGAGTTTCCCCTAGAGGAGGGTTGTCCCTGTCATTCCCTACATCAATGGTCATGTTCCTATAATCCTTGGGTGGGTCATTGATAACCAAATTCACTATATAGGTAGTTAGAGTAGAGAATTAATTATCAGAGGATGGGATGGACTGTTAGTATTTTCATTATTTTATTATATGGATAAAGTGGATGGAAACATACTACACAAATCCTCTAATCTACACATATCGATATTTCTCTTCCATGACTTGATAGAGAACATTGAGGCTCTTAATGTAGCTTTTATGGAGTACCTAATGGTATCCATATTACTTGGGACACTAAGATACTAGGATCCCTATGACCCCATCCTTCTTACACTACTAGATGATGGAATTTAGGTGACTATGATTCCCATCATAGGTCATCTTTTGATCATGGAGGCAGTGAAATATTTCCTAGATAATCTGGAAGAAACACACTACCAGGCCCTTAGTGAGTGAATCCAGGATAAAATAATTATGATTGATTAGTGGTTAAAACACACCTAATAGATGGTTTGTAGCCATAATCACCCATAGGTCCTCTTTCTCTGTGGAAGGGTGATTTTCTTGGTCGGCCCAAGCCTTGATTGGGCTAGGATGAGATAAGGGTGGTGGCACGAACATAGACCTTCTTTTCAACTTCTCTATGAAGATATGGGTCACCAAATGAGTCAAATATCTAAAAAAATCTGGTACATATCTTGGATACATATCCATATTTAATATCATATCAATGTAGGAAAGGGTGTTCATATATTCATCATTTGTGAGAGTGAAATCATCGATTTGAGGCTCATCAAAATTCCCACAATCATCTAATGGAACCAACCCAAACCCTGAAATTGCTCCAAATTCTTATGTAGAGGAAGATAGGATAAAAATTAGTAATGAAAAAGATGGTTTCATTGTGAGTCATTGGTAGAAGGATATCACATCCTCCACATTTAAGTATCTATGGAGGGATATGGAGATCGAGTGGACCTCAGCTTCCAAGATCATAAGACTCAATTTATTGGATTCATCCCTAGTCTTAGGAATCGAGAGTGAATTTTACCTCATTGATTCATCCATATCTTTGAAATATGAGAGGTTGATGATGGCATGATGCTTCCTAAGGTACCTCCTAAAATGGTGTGGGACTTATCTAATAGATAATTTCTAATATTCTCTTAGATTTTCAGCATGTGGGATGTGGCCTATGATATTGGAATGAGCCACAAAATGGGTGTTCTCACTCCTTCCCTGGGATGGTTCTTTAAATAATTTCATGTCTTTGGAATAGGGAGGACCTATTTTCTAGTTAAAGATAGTGTGGAGAAGACCTCTGTATGGATTGGTGGTAGTACAAGGAGGACCTATATGTTAGATGGTAGTTGGTGGAGGACCTCTACATTATTTATTGATGTAATAGAGAGGCCATCGGTGATAATTGGTGGTGGTGTGGGGAGGAACTCTGCAATGATTGGTGGAATAATGGGGAGGACCTCTGTTATTGTAGATTTTAGTGCAAGGAGGAACTCTATGTTGATTTTCCTCATCAAGGGGTGGCTCATAATGGCTCCCAGTGGTGTCGAAGATAGACAGAGTCAAATTAACCTACCTAAGAGTTTGATATGGTCTCAATCCTAGGAAAAAAAGATCAATCGTTTTTCACATGTTATATAGAGCTGGTTAGATACATTTTTTGTGGAATGGTCCAAAGGATCTATAGAAGATGCATCTTATTGGTAAATATTCTAGATCTGACCTCAACATCAGCATAGGGTGTTTTGGACTAAGGGTGGGGTAGTAGGGATAAAGTCAACCTATTCATCAATGTATAGAATCAGTTAGTGCTAGAACTGATGAGGCCTAGTGGGATTCCTCTTGGGTAGCTCATGTTCAGTTGTCATTGTAAGCATGTCTCAAACATCCTCAACCTCCTCAGTGTATTGAAGTGAGCTATCATAGAACATTGAGGAGAGACTCCCAAAGAAGTTCACTATTAAAATGGGGTGTGGTTTCTCTCTAGGTATCCCTCAGGGGTAACAATATTAGTAAGTTTTCAATACCTCAAGGTATTGGGGGTATTTATACGCATTAGTAATAAAACCTTCCTACTCATATTGGAACATAATGGTGTCGATAACCCTCCTATGGGTAATCTCAGAGGTTGAGATGGGGCGTGGTCACCCAACTGTTGATAAAGAGGTGGAACTCATGGTAGGGGTGTAGGTTTATAGGATTTTTGCACAAATAGTTCCCCTTACCATGTTCTTATTAGCACTAGACTACAAATTTACTATATCTTATGTCTTATAAGGAATGTGTATTCAGACTTTAATACAGATACAGTAATGGTGATGCATGATCCCCCAATGTGTTCCATTATTCCTAAAGAAAATAAGGATACATGCTGATGATGTCGTAGACTGAGGATTCCCACAATTATCTACCCCAAGTTATAGGTGATCTTTATACTAGTCCCAACGCTTTCTTGGAGGTACCTGGGGTCGAATATATAGATTTAGTGATATGAAAATCCATCGACGCCCCCAAACTCTACTAGTCACCATGGTTTAGGAGAATAATTTCACATCAGGTTCACCATTTCTATTTATGATACTTTTTGTGGTAGTGTTGTCTTTTCCATAGGAAAAGATGGAATACTTTTGTTACCCAACATTGTCACTTTCCAAAGGTGGGTGTCTTTCATAACTTTCATCAATTATGTATACTCCCTAATTGAAATGGATTGATGGGATGTTGGTTCCTCCTTACATGGATTCCTCCATATAGCTTTTCACCTAGTCCAAGTATCCCTCATAGATTTATTCCATGTTTTTTAAACCCTTTCTCGACTCCATATCTAGGAGTACATTGGTTAATTATGATACTTATGTATCGATAGGTAAGTAACCATTAGTCTAGGGAGGTATTAGCTTTGGGAACATTTGGAATGTCTAGACATTGGGTAGATTGGGAACTTGTAAAGTCTTCCTATTTTGAAGGAAAACTCACGAATGAGGCATCTTAGGTGAAGACCCAAGGAATCCCATGTCGGTCATGAGGTAATTAACTCCAAGGTATTTTGTTTTCTGAGGCTTTTTACCTCAGGCATCTCATGTTCATTATATAGGTAGGGATTCTAGATCAGGTCATAAGTTTAATGTCTTGTGTAGATGGGTTGATCATGAGTTTAACATCTTATAGAGACTATTGGGTGGTTAAGTGTGTCCCAAGGTGGGGGATTTTTCAAACATGGGATTTGGTGAAGTGTGTCCCTAGGGGGGAATATTTCACACTTGTATGGTGGAGTGTCTCCCCAAGGGTGGTTTCTCACATGGATGATGGAGTGTGTCCCCAAGGGGAAGATTACACACTAAGATGGTGATTTTTATATCTCCAAGGGGGATTATTTCACATTAGTATAATGGATTATGTCCCCATGGGGTAGGATTTCACACTTAGATGATGGAGTGTGTCCCTCCAAAGGGGGTGATTTCACATTAGTATGATGGATTGTATCCCCCAAGAGGAGCGATTTCACACTAGGATGATGGAGTGTGTCCTCAGGGGGGAAGGGGTTTTCTCACAAGGATGATGGAGTGTGTCCCCACAAGGAGAATGATTTCACAATTGGGTGATGGAGAATGTCCCTCCATGGGGGATAATTTCACACTAGGAAAATGTCAGGATTAATCCTCATGGTGGCATCCTACACACCCTATCGATAAATAGATATCAAAATGCATGAAGTTTGATGTTTTAGTTTAAGTTTGTGTGATAGGATCAGTCCATACTATCTGATGTCATGTGGTAAATATGCTCATGTCATAGAAGGAGTGTTTATGAGGGGTTTTTTGGGCTTACATGTGGAAGTTTTCTAGGTGCTACTACGAAGAGTGCTGATGTGAATGGTTCTTATACCTAAAATATACCTTGGTGCTCCCATAAGCAGTGATTACATGAGTGGGGCTTACCCATGGAAGATTCTCAAGTGATTCTATGAGTGGTGATGGTGTGACTGGGGCTTACACATGGAAGCTTCCTGATATAGGATTCACATCCAATGGTTGGGGGATGGGTGACATCCCATGCGATCCATGAATAGGGCATCCTGGGTTTGTTACATAGGATAATACTATAATTTAATGTCATGTGTTGTGGTTATTTCCATGAATTTTAACATAATATGACTAGTATGTGGATCTAGGTAGTTTTAAGTCATGAAACTCGTTCTTATATGGGGATTACACACCAATGTGGATCATGTCAAGGAAAGAGGATGATTCATCATAATGAATATTTATTTAGAAAATTAATTCATTTCCCTCAGTGACACAAGATCTAGGGATTATGTGTCTACTGCACATACACCTTTGGGTGAGGAAGGGAATATACATTATCATAGAGGTGTGGAAATCAAGAGTTCTGAAATTAGGGTACCTATGATTAGGAGAAATAAGTATTAGTTTACCTATGATTTGGATAATTATGTAGGATGAAGGCCCAGGCTGCACTTGGAGAAAATTGGTTAGACACAATGGTGGATAGTACCTATCACACAGGGACAAGGGGGCGGTTGAACCAGTCCTAGTTTGGTATGGGGTCCATGGGCACTCAAAATTCTTAAAAGGGTGTTTTCTGAAAGGAGGCACAATAAGGAGGCTCAGAGGATGGGTTTTGCAATGGTTTGGGATTTTTGAATGTATTTAGTATTGTAAATTCCACTGGTATTACTGAGGTTAGGGGTATCAAAAAATATTATATTTCATGAAACTGGGTGACCCTACCTCATATTGAAGTCTTGGTCTCCATGGGGTTGGTTTCACAAAGGATATTTATCTCATCTATCCCCAAGATATGCAAAGGAATTTTTTCTTATATGTGGTCCATGGAACTTGGAAAAAGGAATCTCTACCATGGTTTGATGTTCTCAAAAACCCATATGATGAGGTTTCATGAATAATGTCTACATTTTGATGTCCATCACTTCGTTCACTCATAAAGATTCTAAGTCTTGTGAGTTTAGAACTTTAATCGGAATCCAAGAGGCAGCATCCACTTGAAATTTAGACATTGAGGTTATTTATATACCCTAAAGAGGCAAGGGGAGTAGTTTTGTGAAATATGAAGTCTTTACCAAAACTATGTGAGATTCATGAATAGGAAGTGTTTTGTAAACCAGAGTTGCATTGCATGAAGGTTACCATCAATGGACTATGTGGTTGAAAAGTTCTATGAAAGGGAGCTCCGTGAAATAGACATAAATTTTTGGATGTTAATATCAAAGATATGCATGGCCTGTGACTTCCATGATCTATGACAATCCATGAAGGTAAGTAACTATATGAATCTAGTCCCTTAAGTGGGTTTTTAGTCTAGTTTGGACCGAATTAGTTTTGTATCTTTTGCTCCTTCCTCGACCTCCTCTATTGGATGTGTATTTCTATGTAAACAATGTTATTTATTTATTTTTATATTATGTAAAGGAAATGAAAAAAATACTTTTATATCACTTATTCTTAAATTAGTATTATATGTTTCTTTAAAAAAAATATCGAAATGGACTCTTTGTGAAATCCTGTCAGGCATTGGTTAACACCCTAGAAACTAACATTAGTGGGTATAGATTCTTGATTCCCTTTTAGAGTCTTTTAGTTTTTTTTCTTGTGATTTTGATTTTTAATTCTAATCTTTTTGAAATAGGGGATATTGGGTTCTTGGTGTGGACTTGAGAGTCTCATATTAATGGTGGAGTTTTTTCTCTTGAATTTATTCATTAATTTTCGTCCATGTTATGTATCAGCCTCCTAATCCTTTTATTTTTATTTAGTTTTTTTCCCATGTGTGTCATGTAAAATAATTATATAAAATTTTTCTATTTATGGGGAAAATATTTGGGAAAATCTATGGTTGTTTCATACCTTTATTCCATTTTCAGTGTTATTATTGTTTAGTATCATCTTATTTACTTTTAATTATTTTTACGATGGTTGTGTATATCATGTTGGGTTCTTGGTTATATCCCACTATGTATTATTATTTTCTTGTGGGTTAAATCATTAAAATATAGTCACTTATGATACCCTAAAACTAATTACCATCACATGGTGATTGAGAACATGCCTCGGGACTTGTGATGAAGTGGTCAAGGTGATCGGTTGGGTTGACCCATACTGGTTCATTACAAAATGGTATTATATCACTCTTTTTATTTTTGGGTTGATGATATACTTTAATTAGGACAATAAAATCATGAGGGTGGGTATAAAAGAGTTCTTGTAAAGGTATTAATCATTATAAAACATGGGATACCATGGGTGGTTTGGTGTTCTTTATTGATATATAGATTTATTTTTTTTTATTCATGAAATATTTATATGTGGTTTTCTGATAATCTAAGTTGTAGAAAGACCCTGAGCAACTGATTGAGAAATTATTGGTTTCAGAGTGAAATTGGGGGTGATCATAGGTAGAATTGTTAAGGTACACAGTCTTTCAAATAGTGGTAATGCTGCATAAAATTAGTTTGGATACCTTTCAATGGAACTCACATTGTTGGTTTGTGGTCTGAAAAACTATATATCTATACCATGGGAAGTGTAAAATGATTGGTATTTTTTATTTCCACTCCTTTTGTACTTTAAATATCTATTGTGAGTAAAGTGGACTATTTTTGAGTATTTATATGGAGTTTTATAGATTTTAAAATTGTTTTTATTAAAATTCATAGTAATTTTTTATGATCTGGTGTTGGAAATGTTATTATAATGTATTTTTATGAAATTGTGTGATGTTTTAAAGTAGACATAAGGCCTTGTTTAGCCTTTTCAAAATGATTTTGAATGGTTATTTTGTGGGACTATTTTTTTATTTATACTTTTGTATCCCTTATTTTAGAACATATGGTGGTTTTATTATGTTTAGCATTATGTTGATGTTTTAGAATTTGGCCCCTAGAGTGGAATCATCAGGTAATTAAGGGAATATCTCAGGTAGCCATTTTAGTGATATCGATGTGGTCTTCCTAGTATTTTCCTCATCCTAAATTCTTGACCAAGTGGTTTAGAACTATTCTTATTAACTTATGGACCATGAAAGAGAGTTTTAGAATTGGAATATTCTAATGATTTTTGGTGACCAAGGATCCTATTAGGTGAAAGAGTATCTTTCTAAGGGTGAAGAGGTCTTTGATTCACTATAAAATCCAAAAAACTCTAGGGTAAGGTGAAACAATAATTTGTTCTATAGAATGAGGTTGGATTGGTAGAATATCACCTTCCATTCCCAACCATATGATATTTTTTCTTGAGGATATTTAATTGATTCTATCATCCACTAGCTTTATATAAAGTAAATCAAAGTTGATATGGAATTGTATTTATTGGGTGTTCATTAATAAGATCAGTTGATTATGGAATATATTGAATATTTCATGATATTGGTATATTTTTCATTTATTTGTCTTAAAAATACTTGATTATTGATTTTTTATTTGCACCAGTCCTTCATCCATATCTTAGATCAGTGGTGTTCATGTTTGGATTGAATACTTATGTTTAATTGATGTATAATTCCATCATATTTTTGAAATTTTTGGTAGGGAAACCAATGGAAAGTGATTTACTAAAACTAGAAGGTTCCAATGAGCGTTACCCAACCAGAAATAAGTATTAGGAAAAATGTTTCAATAATGGAAAATCATCTTCCATTTTGTTTTTATTATATTAGTAATGTCAAAATCAATGGTATTATTTTATTGTGGTAATTTTAGGCATGTTTTTCCATCCTAAATAATAATCCTAAGGACTTACAGTAGTGTATCTATATAGGTTAACTATATAGGTCTTTTAATAAAAATAAATTTTAGAAAAAAATATCTTAGATCCAGCTTTGATCCATGGATTATATTTTTTCATTCAGCCCACTAGATATCCAAAATAAATTTTTTCAAATGAATTCACTTTTGTAATATTTCATTTGTTAGAACTTATTTTATATATTATTTACACACTGTATAGTTTTTATTGTAATGTATGAAAGTACATTTGACATATTTTCATATCTTTTGATATGTTTTGGCCTTATTGATTTTGATTTTTTTTCATTTGTTCATGGTGTTAACCAATGGTTAAGGTTTTTCTGTAGAAGAAATGAGTATTCCTTGTATTTAGACTATGGTAACATGGATTAGTCATTGGTTTCTAATTATACCATGAAATATATCTTGTTGAAATTTTCTTTTAGGATCACCATGAGTAAGTGTTTTGAAATTTTGGTCATGAGTATCCCTTTTTGTATTTTCATGACCCGAGGTTAGAACCATGTCATTCCATGTTGATCCATGTTCATGTTTGGTTGTTATTACATTTATATGGATTGTGTTATCTATGTTATCTATTATGGTGACCTTTAATATGTTTCTTGAGGATGTAATCTCTTATTTTATTTTGATATGGTTATGTCATGGTTATTTGGGATTCAGTGCTGATTGATTGTTTGGTTATGTTTATATGTTGTTTCACAATTTTATATAAATTAAAAATGGTGGGGATAAATTTGGTAGGCCTTCATGTGGTTTCCACATTCATGTAGAATTATCTTTTAGAATTATTTTATTTGGAATGAAATTTTTATTCTCATTCAGTTCACCTCAAATGTTCTCGAGGTGTTGGTTATGCTTTCCCCTTTTTGTGTCTTGAAATTAAAGAGCCTATTTTGAGAGATAACATGTATGTTTTAATTCATGATATTAAAATTAGATCATAGGAATTACCATTACAACATCTCATATTATTTTCATTATTTCTATCTATTATTGAGGAATCTGTATTTGGGATTCAAAGTACATTAGATATTAGTAAATCTTTGAGGGTTTTATAATAGTTCCCCTTATGATTCATATATTAATGTTATTATTTCTTTAGTTTTAGGTTTAGTAATTCAATATTTTTTGTATGTCCTTTCTTGGGGTATTATTATTTTTTATATTCTTTCTATTCATAAGTTTTTATGACATTATGGAGGTATACAGTGTCATGGTGGTGAGAATTATGACAACCCAAAATAGTATTTTCTTATTTATATTAATTTAGTTACTCTCCCCATAATATTTGGGATTTCTAAGGGTGTAATTATAGAGTTTTTGAATATTTACAAGAACAAAATGGTTAGTTGAACATTCTGGGAAGCCATATTGGAGAAATTATAAGCCATCTACAGTTTTGGACTATAAAAATAACACGGTTACAGCATGGTTTGTTTAACCATGAGAGTAAATCAAATGAACTACACCTTTTTTGTTTTTTTTTGATTTTTTTTTTTTATTTTGGTATTATATTATAATTATCCCACATCCAAAGATTTAAACCTGGGAACCTCCCAAGCACCTCACTTTCACTTCAAAGCCCTCTATCGTGGTATCTATGTGATTTATTTGTGGTTTCATCCTCCAATTTAAATATTATGGATAATTATTTTATATATTCTTGGATTCTATATTTTTCACTCATATTATTTAACCACAGTGTCAATGTTGGATTATATCAATGTTTTGGGTTATTTTAATTTAAGGGCTTTAGTTTTTAGAGGTTGTGATTCCTCTATTAAGACTTAATCGAGTGGTGTTCATTATAGGTGACATGGTTATGCTGGTTGAGGAAGGTGATCCAATTTCATTTCTATTAATTTATGAATTTTAGTGATTCATGATGTTTAAAATTTAATTTTAACTAATGTAATGAATTATATGGTATTTATCATAGTAATATCAAAGGTTTTCCATGATTTTTTTGGGTTTTAATTTGGAAAAAATCAATTAATTTCATATGTAAATATATATTTCATTTCAAATGGTAATTTCTATATTCTAATCATGTAATAAAATTACAATAATAGTTTAATTAAATAAAAATTTATTATTTATTATTTTTTTAGCCAATTGTTATTTATAATGTTGGGTGTTTAATTATTTTAAAATAGTTCCCTTGTTTTAATGAAAATAGTGTTTCATTTGTTGAGTGGATTTTTTGATTTATTTTGATTGTAAATTATTGTTTGTTTTGAATTCCCTTGGACCGATACTTGGTTTTAAAAAGTTTTTCATTATGGATTTCCAATGGTGTGATTATTGGCTTGAAAGAAACTTTTTCTTGGTACCTTGAGAGAAATTTTTTATGGATTAATGGTAATACCCTTATATATCCCCTTTATTACATGTTTTTTATGCTTGTGTTCATGTGTTAATGGTTTCATGAATTTTAATTCATATTATGTTTTTAGTAAGGGGATTCTTATTGAGAGGATTGTGTTTTAAGTGTTGTTTATATGATTATTTTGTTATATTTATTTTGGGATATGTGATTATCTTGTGATTTACATTGGATTGATAGTCATAAACCTCCATTAACTATGTCATGAGGAACCCTGGTCGACTAAACAAGAGATTGGTGGTGTTTTAACTGCTAGTTGAGAATAATTCATTGGATCATATCCCATTGTTGAATATTATGATATAGATAGGAGATGTTTCACTAATGAGGTTAGGGAGAGATATTTTTGTTATGGGTTGTGAAATGATTAACCCTATGGTAGTTAGTTCATCCCATATATGTATAATATTGTCACATTAATCACTATTCTATTTCCTTACAATATGTATCATATGTTATGCTTTCTTATATCTCATTAACAGGTGATATTCTTGTTTCCTAGATTTATTTACTCATGATAAATTTATCATATTTTCAGTTTATTTTTTATCTTGACTAATTTTTCTTTATTCCATTATTATTATTAAATCGAGACCTTTATATGGATATTATTTCCTCATGGTTTCCATTATTTTTTATTTATACCAAAAGGATGAGGACAGGTTTTAAAGAAAATGGGTATTGGTATTCAATATTATATTTATTATTAAAATGAATTTTAATTAGTTTTATTCTATGTGTTGTTTTTTTTAAATGTTATTTTTAAAGGAAAAAATATTTTTTATCTTTGAGATGATAATTCCCTTACATGTCCTCTTTAAGGAGTATTTTATAAGTCATGTTTTTGGAAGGAAAATGTGGTGTTGTCTGTTTATTTTAATATTCTCTAAATGATATGACAATATAGTTTTCTATTTCTTATGTTCAAACTATAATTCATGGTCTCTTTTATAAAGGAATGAAATGGAGTATTTTTTGTATCCATCTAGGCATTTTATAACACCCAATATAGTCACATCATTGGGTATATAGTCTTCATGTATTTTACTAGTATTTCATGTTTTTGGAATGCGGGTTAGATTACTACCTCTCTCAATTTTTGGAATAGGGTGATGTTTTGTTAATGGTGGTGACATGAGAGTCACATGGTGATGGTTTGTTTTTTATTCTAAGTTCGTTAGACTAGTTTGGGTTATGATTTGTATCATTCTTCTTGACCAAATTTTTTATTTTATATTTTTTCCCTTGTGAGGCATGTAAAATCATTGTATAAAATGGTTTTATTGATTAGAAAACTGTTTGGAAAAATTTTGGTTGTTTCATATCTTTATTTAATGTTTGGATATTTTTTTCATTCATTATCTTCTTATTTACATTATAATGTTTCTAAAATTCCTAATTACTTCATATTAGTTTCCTGATTAGAGCTCATTTTTTATCCTTTTTTCATGAGGTAATAATTCCTACTAAGTCACTTTATATACCTTGGAAATAGTTTCCAACCTTGGATGGTTGATAATGGGCCTTGAGCCTTGTAGTGGAGTGGGTTTAAGGATGGGTTGGATTGACATGAGTTGATTTATTACACTACTTAGCTTAAATTCTCACTAATAATGGAATTCAAATTAATCCATATATCACCATGAAAAAAAATTATTCAGATTAGAAAATAAATAAAACATATAAACTTAAAGTAAAATGAAAAAATAAAGAACATTTTGGTTTTATGCAGTTTATAATTTCATCCTATGTCTATGGGAGAATAATGAAATGTTTTTATATCATTGGATATACAAATATAACACTGAGATACTTAAACCCATGTGGATCACATTGAAAAATGATATCATTACACATTATAATAATGTATACTTTACATCCATCAGTAGTCCCACCCCCTCATATATATAGGATTTCAATATGAAATTTGGTTTCACAAATCTTATAAAAACTTGTTCCTCCATCCACTCATAATAGTTATCTCTAAACCCCTATAGTAATCCTAAATGTTACTGGGTTATCCTAGTAAATTGATGAAATCACCATTATCCTATATATTGATTCCTACTGTGATATAACATCCACAAAATTCATCACTTACACTGAAAATTACTCTCGATCAATCTGTTAATTATTGAAGTCTTGATGCCTTAATTATATTCCTATAAATTGATTCTAAAACATCATGTTAACTGACTTTGGAGATATGAAATTCTAATAGGCCCACCACTATTTACGAAAAAAATACTAATTGAACCAATATAAATCTACCTCTCAGAATGGTTTTATAACAAACTCAAATGCTTTGAATGCACATAAATATTAAATCAATAATATATTAAAAATATAAACCAACATGGTGAATGAATTTTTCTATAATAAATTCTAATAATTAAAAATAAAATTATTTATTTATAAAATATGATAAGAATTTAAAAATGTGATTTTCCTAGTATTTAATGTGAGTTTTGATGATTATTTTAAATAAAATTAAAATAATTTTTTTAACAAAACACTCAAGTGTCGGGTAGCTCCTGAGAAATTTCATAATGACCCAGAATTTTATCAGTGTAATTTTCCTTCTTATAATTGTTTCATATTTACTAGTATAATATTATATAATCCACACACACCACTTTATATAACAAAATACATTTTATTATATTAACCAAATGTTTTCATTTAGATAATAAATACTTCCATAAGAATTGAACTTATTATAATGGGACAAAAAATCAAAAATAAGATAAACATGATAGGAAAATATTGATATGCACGATCCCCATAAATAATTGAACACATGAACAACACTGTAGAAATGAATATTAATGTTTGTAATGAAATATGAATTATAGAAATGAAAGTATAAATAACATTGTTATAAAAGATAAGTGAATGATGAAATAATTAAATATGGGGTATTTTTAGTATATAGGAAACCCAAATGACCATTACAAATTTGACCGTTGGAATAGTAACATAACATTAGAATAGTAGGCTAACTATTATGAATAGTAACCTAACTATCAGAATAGTATTTTCACCAATGGAAGTGAAAGAATATATATTTATGTATCTTATAAAATTAAAATTTGGTATATTTTTATCATGATATAAGTAAATAAATATTTAAAAATAATACAATAAGTGTTTATATTTTTTAAAATAATATATGTTTTATTTAGATTTTATAAAAAAAATATAATGATTTAAAAGAAATATTATTTTAACAAAATGGGATAATAAATTAATATTTTTTTATTATAATTATAATATAAATTTATGAGACCTATTTTATTTCCAAAGTTTCTGAATATTGGTAATAATAATAATAATAAAATTTTAATTTTTCAAATAAATATGGATTTTATTTAAAAATTTAATTTCTCATATTTAAAAAAAATTCATAATATGGATTTTATTTTTTTAAATATGCACATATAAAAATTGTTAGGGGGAATTTTTGGTATTTTTATAGAATAGTTAACTTTTTGGTGAGTAGTAAAATATCACAAAAATGTGATATTCAGAAATATTAGTTAAACAAAAGAATTATTGAGTCATTAAAGATGTAAGAATCCAATAGTTTGAAATAACATCCATTGTTTACAATATATAGTCAAGATAATCAATATCGATGGTATTCTTGAGAAAAAATAATAAATTAATGATTATGATATTCAAAAACACCCATCTCCCCTCTTATAAATATCACCTATCCCGACCAGTTCTCCTCACAAATTATGTACCATTTAACTTTCCAAACTTCCACCCAATTATCTTATAAATCCTGTCACACATCTCCTAGTTCTACTTTTCTCACCAAAATACCAATTCTATTATTCTTAAAGAGTTTTCAAGGAGGCAACATTTAATAGGTAATATTCTCAAACTAACTCTTTTAAATTATTTTCTTCTTATACCTTATTCTCACATCCCTCATCCAACATGGGATAATAACACTAATATCTTAAATTTAAATTAATTTCATAGTGCTAATATATTTTCTACCATCAATCCTCTCCTTATATCCTCTTATTCTATAAACAAAACCATCATCCATATTATTTTTGTTCACTGCCTCCATGAATGATGAGTTATTGTATCCCATTAATACCTTCATAGATGGTTATAAAAATATTATAGTAATTAAATAAATTGATAATAATTATATAATAATTTATTTCATGTTTTATAATGATTAAATATTCATAATATGAAATAAAATGAAACTAGTTCTGGATAGTTAGAAAAATCTCCTAAATAAACTAAATATGTAATGTTAATGTTTTTACTAAATAAATCATCCCTATATTAGAAAACAAATGTTTACTTGGTATAATTTAAATTTTTTAAGGACATTAATACCATTTCACCTCAATTTTTTATTTTTAGTCCTATTTGACAAGAACATCAATAATTATCTAGAAGTGATCCAACCTTGGAACCATGAAATGAATTCTCTTGGAATACTCAAAGTAAACATTACATATCATTGAAATGATTAAAAAATAAAATAAAAAATTTTAGTATAAAAAATATATATTTAAAAGGTTCTAAATTTAGAAATTAAGAAATTCAATTTGATTATTTGGGACATTAAGTACAAGTGAATAATGATTTTGGAACCTATGGTAAGGGATCTCTTAGAACCACCCTTTTTGTGGGGTTATGAACTCTCTATCTCTCCATAAATCACTCTATATATCTATATTTGATAATATAAAATGATTAATACTTCTGTTTATATCTCTCTTACATATATAACTAGATTAATCTACCTTCTTTTGATAGATAAGTGAACTCCATAAGTTCATTTCTCAAATGCTTTTTGTAAAATCAACCCCGATTAAGGGGAAATTTTCTATCCCTTAATCCTTTTATTCAATGATAATTTAGAGTCTTTATTAAAATTAAATATTTTCTTATATAATATAATATTTTAGTATAACCATTATGGTTTAACTCTATTTTCATATTCCGTACTTATACTTTTTCCAAATGTCATCAAGTGAGTCCTTAAAACATTGTTACGAAGGATCATTTATATACCCAAATCACTACACTTTCTCTTGAATTTTTTCCAATTGAACACCATATTTTGAGATCTATGCTTATATAATTTGATATGAGCATCCAAATTTTTTAATTCCTTCTTCTATTTGGAATATTTATGAAATCTATATAGATTATGATATGAGGACAAATTATGAAACCCATTTCATTCCATGGGAGATCCTTATTTTAATTCCTTGTGATTGATTTAATTTTTTAGAGCACATAGTCATATACAAGTTATGATTGGTGTTCCCATAGAGGGTTCTAATTTTTTTAGTATTGTTTTTGTCTCATGAAAATTTATTTATGGGATTCGTAATTAAATTTAATAAAGGATGGGACTTTTTCCATAATGTGATGTTGTCCTAGTGGTTTACGTTGACTTATTCTTATGTCATGATTTATTTTACTTCCACTATCCTATGATTCCATGATTTTATGATACCATGTTCTTAATGTTATGCTCCCATGTTGTTAATAATGATAATTATATTTTATAATATATTCTTATAAAATTTTACTCATATGTTAGGTTTCCTTATCATGTATATTAACTTATTGGGCTTCATAACTATCCCATTTATTTATTGTATTCCCCATGTTATCTTATGTAGTTTTATGAGAACAAAGAGATTTTTGGAGAACATTATGGATAGTAAAATAGAGATTTTTTATCTTATTTTGATGTATTATAATCCTTATCTTTCAAATACACTCGACCAAATGATCATTGGCTTGTGTTTATTTCATTTTTATGCTAAAAATCATGTACTAATATTTGTAAAATACACAGGTAACTATAGTTGGTAAAATATGAAGGTATAGACATTTTTTGGGATTAGGACTAGAATATGTTAGTGAGACCCTTAGTGATATGTCTATGTATAAGATAATATCCTAAAATCTTGGTGAATTATATAAATGGTGGATTCCAACAAATTACACCCCCTATATGGATAATACAAGTGGATGTGGATCTTGAATAGTCATACATATAGGTAATAATATCAAAATGGTCAAATTTATTATTGACTAGATTATCACCTAGCGAACAAAAATGAGGCATTTTTTCACATCTGTTTTGACACTACCAAGTGATATTCTTTGTAACTATCACAAACTCCTTATGAACCATAATAAAGTACTTTAATGGATTGTTAGGTTAGAAAACCTAGTAGGAAAATTACCATGGTTAACCTACGTTAAAATCTAGAGACACAAAATATAATATTTTTATATCATATATAAGTTATTTCTTATATATTCATACTTTAACTTTTTATATAATTATTAGTTTAAGCATTCTCATTCCAATTTTAATTATAGATATATTAAATGAATTAAAAAAACAAATAGTGAAAGTTTCCCTCATTATCTATTAATGAAATTAAAATTCCCAATGAGGTTATAATTTTAAACATTGATTCATATCTTGAATTCTTAGTAAAACAATTCAAACATCACCTTAAAACATGGGGGTTTAGCTACCTGTGTGAACACCAAAAAGTAAAAATATTTAATCCCATGTATGTAACTCATAACAAATCAACGTATGTGGAATGAACCTTCTATAAAATCTTGTATAATTCCTTTATTGGAGTCTGATACTATATTGGGAATTTATTTTATGTCCTTATATAATTCTAGTATCAACTTTCTGGAGAGGGATATCACTCTTCCAATCCTATGTCATCCACACATTATGTATAAGTGTAAGGAGGAGGATAAATCACCTTCTTAATCTTTTTCTCAAGTGTGGATAATATTTCTTTATGGTAATTCATATTTATATCAAGTTATAAAGACAAAATATATAATCATTCTCGAATACATGACCATAGTGAGGTAGAATACTAATGTATTCCATAAAGAGTTGTCTGCACATCCTCCTGACTGAGAGGTTGAGTTCTCAATTGAACCTATACATAGATCTCTACCAATATCTATGAATCCCTATATAATGTCCACAATTAAGTTAGAAGAACTAAGGATTAATTTTTAAGAGAATATTGAAATGTTTTTTATATTCCTAGGTGCTTCTACAATAGTTTAATAAACTATCTTGTTCATACTAAAGGATAGGTTAATGTGAATCTCCATTAATTATCTTAAATTAAAAAAAATATGATAAATCCAAGTATCTCCTACCAAAAATTTAAGACTTTTTCAATCAACTACATGGGGCCCATTACATTACTAATGTGGACCTTCGGTCGGGATATATCTAATTAAAGTTGAATAAGGAATATATTCCCGAAATCGCCTTTTGAACAAGGCATGGACATTATGAGTTCATAGTGATGGCCTTCAGAATTAGTAATTCTCTAGAAATTTTCATAGACATAATGAATATAGTTTTTAGATATTACCTCCAAAAATTTGTGACATTTTATATTGATGATATTATGATATACTCAAAGTTCAAGGAGGGGTATGAGGATCATTTTAATAATATTTTAGAGACATCATGAAAGAAGAATCTATTTACAAAGTAAATAAAATTTAAACTCTATAGAGAGGATGTATAATTCTTGGGGAACCTTATCACCTACAAAGGTGTATCTATAGAACCCTCTAAGTCAAATTAAATTGTGGAGTGTATCAGGCCAATATTTTTAATGTAAATCCATAGTTTCCTTATACTATATGGTTATTAGTAATGATTATTTAGAAACTTTTCATGATTGTGAAACCACTAGCCAATCTTAATTGAAAGGGAGAAATATTTTTCGGGAATAATGAATATCAGTAAAGATTTATGTAATTTAAAAATAGGATTACAACTATAATAGTAATCACACTTACCTCAAGTGAGGAACATTTCATCATGTAAAATGATGCTTCAAATAAGTGATTGGGATGTCTACTGATGAAAAAAATGAAAAACAGATAGCCTATTTCTCATGGTCATTGAATAATCGTGAGAAGAACTATCTAACACATGATCTTTAATTAGATGTAGTAATCTTCAAATTGATGATTTGAAAGAAATATCTCAATAGGGAGATGTTTGAAATATATATGGATAATAAGATCCTCAAATATATATTCACACATAAGGATCATAATATGTTCTAATGAATATTGTTATAGCTGATCAAGGAATATGATAGCTCAATCCACTACCATCTTGGGAAATAAAATAAAGTGTAAGATGGTATATTTATAAAGGATACAACAACATTTTCAATGATGATAATTGAGAAGGATCCAATCTTATAAAACTTGTAAAATATGGACATGGGGATTATAAAAGAAGTAACACCATCACTACCTCTTCAAATGATTTCTCAACCATCCCTTTTAGAGAATATAATGGATTATCAAAGAGATAATGTGGAAATAAAAAGTATGGGGGATAATATAAAAATGGTAAATCCTTAGAGATCAAAATTGGTGAAGAAGGGTTGTATAATTGGGGTCATGACTATGTGTACCATAAAATTCTGAGAGAAAAAGGATTTGTTGAATGAGACACATATCATGACCTTATCCATCCACCCAAGATCAATAAGAATGTATAAATTAATTTGGGAAACCCATTGGTGGGACAATATGAAGAAGGATATCATATTATATATATATAAATTCATAATATTTTAGTAGGTTATGGTTGAAAGGAAAAAATTCCAAGGGGATGATGAAACCATTACCCATACCGACATAGAAATGGGAAAAAATTGATGTGGTTATTCTCATTGGTCTTATAAAGACATAAATAATAAATAAATATATATGGTTTGTGGTGGATTATCATACAAAGACTGGTCATTTAATTAAAATATGAGTGGACTTATTCACTCAATGATCTTGTGAGGATGTACATTATTGAAGTGGTGAGGCTACATAGAACACCAATTTTGAATGTCTTTAACTAAGATCCATGATTTACCACCATTTTAAAGATAAATATACAACATTATCTAAAAACTATGTTGTAGTTTTGTATATATTATCATTCCAAAACTGATTTCAAATCTGAGAACACTATCTAGACACTTGATGACATATTGAGAGAATGATCAATGCACCCCATGGGAGGATGAGATCAAAATATTCCTTAGTTCAAGTTCTCATAAAAAAATATTGTTCACTCAAGAATATAAATGGATAAATATGAATCTATTTATGGGATTAAATATAGAACACATATGTTCTTGCATGAAGTTGGTGAATGCATGTTATTGGGACTTGAAATGGTAGAGGAAATTGAAGAAATGTATAATACCATTTTGTAGCACATCAGGGATTCTCAAAGTGGAATGAAGAGATATGATACCAATAATTAATGAGACATAATGTTTGAGTTTGAAAGATAAATTTTTCTTCCACACATCTTCATGTAATAGATTCTTGAGATTTAGTAAGTAGGGAATGTTAAGACCCAATTACATCACCCCCATTGGGATTTTCAATTTCATCGAAGTAGTGTCATATTAAATAGTACTCCCAAAAATCATTCCTCAAGTACATAAAATATTCTATGTAGCCCTCTTGGGAAAGTACATAAAAAATCATTCACATGTATTGAATTAAGAGGTGGTATAGTAGAAAAATGACCTCTCTTATGAAGAGAAACCTGTGAAGATCTTGGACCATAGAGATAAAGTTCTACACAACACAAAAAACTTACCTAGCCAAATTACTATGGCGAAACCATAGGTATGAGGTGGAAATATGGGAAATGAAGGAAGTGAGGAAATATAATTACCCTCACATGTTTTCACTATAGTTTTTAAAAAATGGAGGGAGAAAATTCTTAATGGGGGAAGAATTTAATTACGCAAAATTTTATCAATAGAATTTTCCTTTTAATAATTTTATAATATTTTTTAGTATAATATTATATAATTCACAGATACCACATGATAAAACCAAATAGATTTTATTATATTAATTTTTAAAAAAATTTATAGAATAAACATCTGTATATGAATTAAATGTATTATAATGGGGAAAATAGAAAATAATATAATAATAATAATATAAAATTTTTGATCCACTCGATCCCCCAGAAAAATTGCACTAACAAACAACATTGTTGAAATAAAGTAAAATGTTAGAAAAGAAATATTTATTTTGAAATTGAAAATGTATATAACATTTAAGAAAAATATAAGTGATTTATAAATTAATTAAATATGTTGTATTTATTATAAGTAAGAAACTCATATAACTGTTACAAATCTGACAATTTGAATAGTATCCTAACCATTAGAATAGTAATATGGATGTTAGGAATAAAAAATTATTTTTCAGAATAGTATCACCAAAAATGGATGTCTAAAATAATATTTTGCTATCTTATATAAAGAAGATTGATAAATTTATTTCATGATACAAGTAAATAAATGTTTTAAAAATAAAAAAATAATTATTTATATTTTTTTCAAAAAATTACATATTATTTAAATTTGAATAAACAATATATTTATTTAAAATAAATTTTATTTTCATAAATTCTTTTTATAAATTAATATTACTTTGTATTATAATAATATTATAATTTTATGAAACCTTAAGTGATTTTTTTAAGGGATAAAAAATTGATTATAATATTAAAATTGGTATTTTTCAAATTAATAAAGATTTTGTATAGAAATAAAATTACTCATATATAAAAAATTATTTTCATAAAATGAATTTAGATTTTTAATCAACCCATTTAGAGATATTTAGGTTGAAATTTTGGTATTTTTCTAAAATATGTGATTTTTGTGAATGGTGAAACACAACAAAATCCAATATTTATCATTATAATCCAAAAACTAAAATTTTTGAGTCATGGATGATGTAATAACCCACTATTTTTAAATAAAATTCACAATTTAATGAATATAGTCCAAATAATTACTACTAATGGTATTATTAAGAAAAAATTATAAATAATTCAATATAATATTCCGAAACACACCTCTCATCTTGTTATAACTACCACCCCTCAGAACCCATTCTAATAACAAATTCAAAGCCTTATAGCTTGAAAATTTTCTTCCTAATTCTATATTAAAACCAATACCCATAGTCCTAGTTCTTTTGGCCTCACTAAATTACAAATTCCAATAAACATAAGATTTTTTCAAGGAAATGACTTTCAAGAAGTAATATTCTCAAACTACCTCTTTTAATTTAGTTTTTTCTTATACCTACTCCTCACCTCCCTCAGACAAAATTTCATAATAAATCCATTATCATATATATATAAATAAATTAATATTATATTAATAATTAAATATATTCCCTACATTCTCTTCCCTTCTCCTCTAATTATATAAACAAAACCATTGTCCATATTATGTCACTTTACAGCCTTCATGGATGAAGAGTTTTCATTTTAAATTACCACCTTCAAATATGGTAATAAAAGTAATATTATGGTTAAATATTATTATAATAAATATATTATAACTTATTTCATGCTTTGGAATGAATATATAGTAATAATATTAAATTAAATGGAACCAATTCGTGGTAGTCGGTAAAACTGCACAAATGAACTAATTATAAAACTTTAAATTTTTTAGTAAATGAATCATCCCTATGTTAGAACAGAAAAGGTTATTGGAGACCATTTAAATATCTATAATGATATTAGTACCATTTAATTTCACTTTTAGAGTTTTCATCCTATTTTAAATGATCATCAATAATTATCTACAAGGGATCTGACCTTGGAACCATGAAATGAACACTCTCAGTACAACAAATTTAAAAATATTATCACAATGAAATGGTTATAAAATAAAATTAAAAAATTATAGTAAAATAAATATAGATGTAAAATTTTATTATTTATGAAATTAATTAGTTATATATGATTATTCATGACATTAAGTGCAACTCCATAATGATTTTGAAACCTGAGATAAGGGAACTCTCTAAACTACCATTTTTTAGGTCCTATAATTTCACTATAAATGGAATTATCTATACATTTTATGTTATATAATTATTCTAAATTATTTATATATTCTTTATAAATATATACCAATCTTCTTATCCCATCATTTTATGAGTAAATACATTCCTTATGTTAATCTCTGAAATTCATTCTTTAAAATCAAACCTGATTAAGGCGAACTTTTTTATACCTTAATATTTTTTTTGTAGAACTAATTTAATGTATTTATTCATATTAATGATTTCATTAAATAAAGGATTATTTTATTTATCACCATTCTAATTTACCTTTAGTTTTTGATGAAAATTCTATACTTACAATTTCTCTAAATGTCTTTAACTGATTCTTTAAGACGTTGTTTTCAAAGCTCATTTTTGTATCCAAACTATAACCTTTCCCAACACATTTTTTAAAATTGAAAATAAAATTTTGAGATATGTAATTATGTACATAGATATAAATATCCAAAATATTTAATTCATTGTTATCTTTTTTCTCATTAAGAAATATACTTTCATTATTATATAAGGAGAGATCGGGAAACGCATTTCTTTATATCAGTAATTTACATGTTTATACCTTATGATTAATTTGTTTTTCTGGAAAACATATTCATATAAATATTATTAGGGGTTCACCCAGATATTTCTCCAATTAATTGGGTAATGATTAATCCACATGAGACAATATGTATGTTAATAGGGAGTAAACCTAAACCATGGAAAGACTTTGTCCACCATGTGATATTGTCTTGGCAGTAAGCCTTGACTTATGATTATTTCATATTTTATATTTATACCACTTTAATATGTTTTCATGATCTTATAATAACATTTTATTTATTTTATGAATCTATGTGATTATTCATAATCCTTCTCTTTATGATATCATGTTATACCATTTGTCTCACATGTTATGCCTCATTGTCATGTTTAATCCTTTGCTGGGATTTATAGATCACAAACTTCATTTATGCATTCCCCAGTTCATCTAGTTTAGTTTTATGAGATCAAAGATATTTGGGGATCTCATTATATAGAATAAAATAGAAATGTTGTGTTTGAGTATTTTTTATGTATTATGAACCTAGTCTTCTAAATACACTTGGCATCATAATCTGTGGGTTTTATTATTATATGATTATATAAAAAATCATGTAAAAATACTTTTAAAATAAATTGAAAACTATAAAATACCACCAAAATAATTAATGTATTATATGATACACCTTTATGAGTTTTTAAATGTTTAAGAAAATTTATTTCATGTGTTTTGAACAAGAACATGGATTAAAATTTTTCTAAATGGTGTCACCAAATCATCTTGATGATATTCACCATGTGATTTGCATGTTATTCCATTATCTCTAATTAATACAGGATTTCATTAATTAATACATCTATAAACTCATCCAATATATTATGAAACACCATGTCCATCAACCCAATTAATATCATGGTGAATTCTTGAATCCATACATTGATTTCAAAAATACCAATCACCTATAGAAAATGTGTTATAAATATATTCCTCCACCACCTAAATCTGATGATATCTTGATTAAAAATAATTTATTAAGATAAATATGTCTCCCTTTAATTGATCAAAAAGCTTATTAATCATTAGTGGTGGGAAGTAGTTCTTTACCATCACCTATTTCAACAACCTATAATCTATACCAAAAAAACCTTGTTTTTTGTTTAGATTTAATACTAGAGCTACAAAATGGGATTTAATGGGTTACATATATCATTTAAAAAATTTAAAATAAATATTTAATTTCAACTCATGAATATCCATATACATCATCCTATAAGGATATATATAAATAAGGGAAATATGTTTCTAATGAAACTATGGAACCTGATGATTGATTGTAGGGGGTGTTGAATTTTTTAAAATCATTCATGTCTAGTTAAAAATTTTTGCTTCATCCTTTAATTCCATTTTGGGTTGTATTGGTGTTTTTTGGTGTTGGTGGGACAAACTTCACGTCAAACACATACACCCACATTGCTTCTTGGTGGTTTCCAACAGGGTTTATTCATGGATCCAGAAACACCCAATGGTGCCCATATCTATGATGAATCATGGGAATACTTTCTAAAGGAATATGTTCACTGGGTAACTTGTCCAATTATACTTAATAACCTACATTGGTCAATAGGATGGGATTTCAGGCTCATCACACCCTTTTAGGGGGAATTATTTCATAATCTGGGAATCTCTTAAAAATATATGATAGTTTGTGAATCCTTCATTAATTCCCATGTATAATGTGGGTAACCCCTGAATTAGTAATAAATTATTAGCATGCATATAATTTATAAACATCTACAAATTCTGAGGTTCTTCGTTGATGGAAATATCTATATGTATCTAAGGTTCTCCATTAATGGTTCCCTTTTATGAATAGATTAGATATTCTTTTGTAATTTATTATTATGATGTTGATATTAATCCAAAAATTGGGGAAATCTGGAGTGTATTATTATCTTGGTATATGGAAGTTTTCTTGATGTCAATATTATACCCATGAGATGGAATTACTATGTATTCTCATGCATGTAGTTTGGTTCCAATTAATGGGACACATCATACCTTTTAAGTTCATGTGATATGGACCAAACTATATAGTTTAAATTCATGTGTAAAGGACATCTAGGAGAAAGATACCTATTAAAATTTTAGTGCGGGGATTATGTCAAAGTATCCTAGGGAAACTAGAAGGTATATGAGATCTTAGGTCCAATAAAACCCCACTAAGAATGTGGCCCAAATATAATTAGGGTTTATTTTTTGGTGTAGGGTTTGTAAATCCTATAGGATTTCTACATATCCCATTTAGACAGGAATTGAAGACTATTTAGTTCAGTTATGAGGACCCACACCTATGGAGGACCTGTTAAGATTTTTCTCCTAGGGAATATAGCCCTTTTAGAGGTTTGAGTTAGGGATTATACCAAATTGGAGGCCCTGGTGAGTGAGGCCATGAGGAATATCTCAAGTAATTGTGATTTTGGGGTTTGGTTAGGTATTAAACCTAGTATGATTTCAAGGTTGTCAGATACATGGATTTGAGGACCCATGCCTATAGAGGCCCTCTGAATGAAGGCGAGAGGAAGATCTAGAAAAATATTCTCTACTGAGACATACACCCAGCCATGAGGATGTCATGATATTTTCTAACCTCTATGCCTAGGTGATTCATTCTTGAATGTGAGAAATAAGAGTGAGCGGATGAGCTGGAAAACCACATAGTCCTTCTTCCACTAGTGGAAGAGGTTGGTACTATGGGATAATAATAAAAGGCTTTGATGTACCAATATCTTCTCCAATTTTCATAACTGGGATAGTCACATCTGAGTACCCTCCTAGATATATCCCATGAGAATGGATAAGGAGGAGGTAACGAAGAAGGGGAGGTCCTGCTCTAGGTTCCTAGGGAAGAGAGGAGGATAAATCACTATCCCTCAATGGTAAAAGAAAGTGTGATCCTCTCCATCATGGCCTAGAACTGAAGTTCCCTAGTCTTATAGGTGGTGAGGGAAGGACATGGTCCTAGACCTCTCATCCGAGACTGGGAAATCCATGATAGAGCCCTTAGGGTCAGTTCCCTTGTAGACAAGGGAATTCATATATTCATTCACCCTAAGGACCCTACTCATCAGGGAGGACAAGTGCAGGATATCTCTAACCAAAGTAATGCATATCTAAATGGGTGACATGTTGGTGTAATTCTTACCATGGGTTTTCAAGTTGAGATGATTTAGTGGAGGCTTTAATTTGTCCCCCCTCAGATAAGGGATCCAAAGGAAGTGGATTCATGCCATTGGTATCTTAGAAGGAGTCTTATAAGGGTCTCACACACATCCCAACTTGACAAGTAAGAGGTTATTCACACATTACTTGGGAGGATATAGAAGTGCTTCATGCAAGGGGGTAAGTCTGTGCAAGCTATAGGTACCTTGGGAAATGGGCCACTTGGGAAACAACACTTGGGATATGCCCTAATCTAGGTGCTAAGGGTCACCTCAGGTATCTCTATAAGGGTATCACATATGTCTCGGGTTAGGGAAGGTACCTTCACACTAGTGGTCATTAATGAGGTGGGAAGGGTTCCTCACTTAGGTGTATTTTGTTTCAGACCCTGGAAGGACTTTGATCCCAATATCCCCATTAATTCTCTCTTCTATTAGGTTTTGTAGAGATACCTGAGGATTTTTAGAGGACCTAGATGAAGTGGGTTTGAAACAAGATCTTGGAGGATTCTTTTGAATTTCTAGTCATGAAAATTAGGAGCCCTGGGTTCCATTAATAGGGAATCATAGGACCTTGGTCAAAGTAGTTACCTTTCATAGGTACCTGGTGCATGTTCCCAATGGAGGTACCTCACATAGGGGTAGACAATATTTCAGTGTCACGTAGTGTTTTTGTGTGTAGGTTCATCACGTAGGGGTGGCTTCTTCTTCTAGGCTACATGGGAAAAGCTTGTGCTAACCTCTTACCACACAAGGTTAGTGCACGTATGACCACCTAAGTGAAAATAGTACTCCATACCATGGGTCCTACACCCTCATACCCCTACTGAGGGTTAGTTCCAGGCTATGGTCTCGAACCTTTGGGCATTTCCCTTCACTAACATCAATAACCCCCATGAAAATAGAAATTCTTACCATGAACATTTTGGTTAAGGTTGAGGTAATTTTGGGTTGAAACCCATAAAACCACACCTTTCATTCCCAAAACATAGCCTCTCCTCATAGTGAGTTTCTCAAAACTGTTCCACTGGATTGGGAAATGTTTTGGAGGAATCACCATCCCTCAAAGTGTGAGAATTCATGCAGCACATGGAAATCCAATCGGATCCTTCTTCTAGTATAATGATTCATTTCTATTTAAACATTATATTTTGTGTCTAATTTAGGATCACATCAGGAATTTTTTGGAAAAGATCAAGGAACACCTATTTTAGTATCAGAAAAAATCCCCCCCCCCTTAGAATTAGATTTGTTCAGAATGAAAAGAATTTTTTATAAGGTAATTGTAGGGAAATTTGAGGAATTATAACATAATTTGGTGGGCATTAGAGTATCTCAATAGTGTTAGGATGCTCTAATTTTTTCCTAGTATATGGGGCCTAGTGATTGTAAATCTACTATTTCTAGGGTTATATGGAAAACCCCAAAAATTGTGTGTCTTTTTTGACATCACCCTAATTTATTATAAAGTCCAATATAAAGAAGACTTAGAGGGTGAGACTTGGATTTTTATTATACTTACCTTTGTGGGTTTTTATCCTAACAAAAATTTTTCCATTTATATTTTCATTTCTTGATTCTTTCCTAAACCATTTTGAGACCTGGTCTAGCAAGATGAGACTCAACTTTTATCCAGAGTTCCCTTTACGGGTTTTCAACCAGGCGAGTAGTGTGTCTCTTTTTGTTAGAAGTTTAAAGTCATGCAAGAAAGACTAAAAAATAGTAACATTTTAGGTCAAACAATTTTGATCATGATTTTTGGAATTATGACCCAATAAAGGTTCATTAACCAAGAATATCTAAATATTCTTCAGATACCCAAAGGGGAATTTATAGTCATGATTTTTTGATTCCCAAATCTAAGACATGATATGAGAAAAGTATGTGAGTAATGACCACAAATCAATTTTGGATATATGTTTCTAGTATGATATTGTTGAGGCTTATGGTGATAGAGGAGGTCTCTCCTGAGGAAGAATATGTTGACGTTTGGAAAACCCTTTTGTGGGTGATTTTATTCAAATATAATTGGGTCATGTTACTACATAATCAAACCATGGAATTATATAACTGATAGTCCTGAAATTTTGTGGGTGACTTATGAAAATAAAACTAGGTAATATTACTACATAGTAAAACAAAGGTATCCCTAGGAATTCTGAAATTATACTACTAATGGTTAGGATGTTTATGAGGACCATATTTCTCAAGACCAGGAAGGCTGGATTTCTATGGGAAGGTGTCTAAGAATGAATATAGTATCTATATTGGAATTTTCCATGAATTGGAAATCACTCCTACATGAATTTAGATTATGTGAATGAGGGTATATTATATTAAATGATCAATGTTAGGGGAAGTTCCCTCTCTGAAAAGGGTTAATGCACTGTAAAGTTTAATTTTTCATGACCAGGATATGGATCTTGTAGTTTAATGTATATGATGAGAAATTTGTTGTATAGTTTAACATCTTGTGACAAGGACATTATGATGTGTAGCTTAATATCATACAGAAAGGAAATTGGGGGATATAATTTAAAGTCTTTTTATCACTAACAAAAAGAATATTATTTTTCCATTCTATGGTGATCGGATTGAGAATGTTTCACCATCTCCAGATAAAAAGGGGGAAAGGTTTAAGCTATAATCTTTGGGATTCTGTATCAGATAAGTGAGATTAGAAAAGTATGCAAGAAAGAAAAATATAATTGGAGATTATGGAGATAAAAGAAGATTCTCATGATGATGAATGTTCTTTTTGTTGAAAACCTGTTTTTGTGGGAGATTTTTTATGCAAATACAAATGAGGAATGTTACACCATAGTTAAACAACAACATCCTATGGTTGATATGACTGTTTAGTGGGTGAAATTATGAAAAGTCAAATAAGGTGTGTTATGTTAAAGTTAATATAGATGTTTCTTTAGGTACCAAACAATCTATTTTTTATGACCAATGAATTCTTATAGAGATTCATCCCTCCCAAGATAAAGATTTTATTTTTTTTTTGAGAAAGTAAATGAGTACGAAAAAGAATAATTCCATACCAAAATCACTTAGGAATATAGGGAAATGTTTTATTTCATAAGTGAGACCAATATGTAGGTAAGGGGAATTTTTTTCTTATTTATGGGCTCAAGGTGTGGGATTCGGGCATCACTACATATCTAATTTGAATGAGAATCGATTAGTAAATATTTATTGGGATATTATGAAATTTGATATCATGATGTAAAGACAAATCATGCAATTTAACATCGTGTGATAGGGATAATATGGTGTCTTTTAGTTTTGGGTTGTATAACTAGGATCATAATATTATGATTATTATGATTATTATGAGGCCTATACATCCAAGAATGATTTGGTATACTTTTGAAAAAAGGGAGGGAAAAGGTAAACAAATATTGTGGGGTTTCTCTTATCAGGATAGGTGAAATGGCATGACAATGTTGTTGGGTCTTATAGAGATAGAAGAGGCTTTGACTAAATATAAATTTTCAACTTATTGACAAACCCTTTTTTGGGGAGACTTAATAAAAATCCAACTGGGGTGTGTTACAACATAGTGAAACAACTACATCATCTAGTTGGAAGAACCGTTTAGGGGGAAACTTTATGAAATTACAACTAGGGAGTGTTACATCATATTCAAATAGAGGTGTCCTCGAGTATCATACATTCTATCTTCTATGGTTGGATAAAGTTCATGGAGTTCCAAAATTTCCCAGGATTGGGAGTATGATGTGTGGAAGTGATATATCATAGCACAAAGGAAGCATTTGGACCAACATATGTCAGGAAGTGTGGAGCTAACAACATAGATTTGGATCATATGTAGGAGGGTACATTTTCATTACCTTGGTGGAATCCTGATTCATAGTCAATGAAAGAACACTGGATATCAATTTCATTTATCCTACAAGATATATACAATGGTCTGATGTTTCCCTATATAATGGCATATTTTTTCTACTCTGTGAAAGATATGAACATGTAGAATTATTCCATATATTTATATGCATGATATACTTTAGAAAAAAACTCAACATAAAATTATTTAGGGATTTAAAATATTATATGAGTGATTCCTGGAGGGATTTTGATAGACTCAAAGCATCCAAGAATCACATCATGGCCAACACTAGGGATAACTAATTTAAAATGTCACACCTCTGGTCCAATAGTCTGCACTTCTCAACAAGGGGACACAATTTTGTAGGCACTTTAGTAACTAGAGTACTTGATGTATGAAAGTCTACCCTTTTAATAGGTCTTTAAGGGACTTTTACCTTTATAGGATTAGGTTTTCTAGGTCTATCAACACACTAAGGTTGATTGAGATATGGAATCACCTCTAGTCACTCTTCTAGAAATATTGAGTTAGGGAAAATATGGCCAATTTGGGGTAACTTTATTTCTACTACTAATCTCATTGGATGGCTCTCCCATGACATTTATCCACATAGACAGTTTGAGTGGGGATGTGGCCAGAGTATTTAATTCTGGTGCAACCGCATCTTCCCTTGTATCCTTGACTTTAGAGGACTCTTCCATTAATTCTCTAATATATGTATATAATTTGGTTTCATAGTAAAACTCTTCATCTGATAAGGGTTACATTAAGTGAATAACATTAATGGAACCAAATGTAAAAACAATTTATGATGAGGACTCTATATGGAGGGTCCACTCTTATGGCACGATTTTTTGGGGTGGTGTCCACTATTTAAGGACTGAATGTATAAAGTCTTTTAGATTTAATTCCAACATTTTCCTTAGTAAAGGATTATATTACTATGTTTTCTTCTTATTCTTCTATCCATGTCACTTTTTTGAAGACTGGATTTTGTGGGACTGGGCATCTGATGGAGTCGTCTCCTCTATATAGAAAGTGGTTGTGGGAATTTTTGTCCATTTCATCTCTACTCGAACGATAGTGTGGGTATAGTTTATTGTCTATACAACCATCCAACCATTAAATTTATTCATACCCTTACTTTTAACTTCCTTCCATTCATTATTCTCCTCTGGATTGGTGGAAAAAACACATGCTACTTGTGCAGGTGGCTTTCCCAGCTTTACTTTCCCAAATTCCACAATTTTATATAGGATGTCATTTAAAACAAAACATTCTTGGATAGTGTACCACAGTGATCGATGCAAGGTGAAATAGTTTGGGAGATCTTCTTCACAATCCTAGTTGGGATTCTTGGGATTTGGAAACTTGATAAATTTTTTCTCCAATGTTGAGATAAAGTAGTTAGAGATGTGGACATTTCATAAAGAATAAAAATTGTTCTTCATATCCTCAAACTATTTTTTCCTCTACTCCCTTTTCCTATCCTGAAAATGTGGAAATTTTTACTGATGTTTTTGAGGGGGTAACTCACAATTTTGTGTGAGTTTGGACCTAAAATTGGTGTTGGGGTCTACTTAATTGTAAAAGTGGCAACCTATGCTTTCACCATTCTCTTTCCTTGAGCTGATAGAACTTCTTTAGAATTAGAATTGGTTTGTGCGATGGAGTCTTCCATTCTTTGAGTTGTGGTGTTCACAACTCATCAAGAAGATTATCTATATATATTGAAAAAAAGACTTCTTAAGGAAGTTATAGGATTTAAGAGTAGGTCAACCCCTTCCATCGAGTAATGAAATATGATACCCTCTCATTCTCATGTTGTTTTCATTTTGAGAGGTTTAGTACTATTATCTTCAATAGCGTTGATATGAATTAGAATAGGATATTACAAAAGAGATCTCTCCACCCTATTATTTATCATGACAACAGACTAGTGTACCATAAAAAAGGCTAGTCCCTGGAGTGTTTTCATGAATCACTGAAGCTTCACTACTTCCTATTGTGCAGGTCTCCCCATCATGGAATCACAATGGGATATGAAAAGTTTCAAATGTTTCTATGGGTCTTCCAAGCCATTTAAAATTAGAAATTTAGGGTTCTAAAAGTTTGGTGGGGTAAGAGTCAGATTAACCCATTTAGAGTAAGGTTTATTTTCTGATTGTACTGGTGCATAACGCTTATCCATAAATTTAAATCTATCCATTAGAGATTCAATCATATTGATAGTACCTTGGGTAATTTCTAGTTATGTATGTTCTTGAACATGTCTTGTAGCATGTAGGTACAATTGTTGTGTCCCTGTCAGTATATTTCATGGGTAACCTATAGGGGAAAGACTATAAGGTTGCATCTTTCCTTATTATGGTTGTGTACCCAATAGAATGAAATCTTGATCTTCTATTTTGGGATCCAAATATATTGGTTTTTGGTACCCCACATTGATCGGATGTTCTATATCTCTTTCATTTGTTATATAAAACCCTCTTTGTTGAGGTTCACATGTTAGGAGTGCGATTTAAGGCTCTAATTTTAGAACTTATCTAGTAGGAATGCTACCTAAAAGTGGTTCTACATTGAGTCTTCTCAATTATTTTATCTCCTCCTCTTGTTGAGAAAATATTTCCTCAAGTGAAAGTGGTTCAACCTCTTCAATATGTGTGTGATAAATGACCTTAACTTTACTATTTTCTTTGTTGTATGTTCTTTAAGGAGGTAATAATGGAGTGGTTGAGGGGATACCCAAATTTAGGGCAAGACTATGGTTCTGGGTTTGCGCACCTCCTTCAATCATTTTAGTGTGTACCATATTTTTAATTGAAACTTCACCCTCATACTCCATTGTATTGGACTCATGTTTTATATGATCATTAGAGTTATTATTTATGAAATTCACCAATGTGTAACACATTGCAAGCACCTCATCAGTCTCTTTATGAGACTACCTCTTTTTTCTCCCTCTATGAGGCCCTATCCTTTCCTATGATGGTTCTCTTGGAGTCATTTGATGGGTGATAATCCAAAGGGAATCTCCAAATAGTTTGGTTGTGCATGTTCCAAATGAGGATAGAAAATCATGGGATGGTACAAACTGGGAGGATTCATTCTGAGTAATTCCTCCTAATTGAGAGAAGAACAAATTATACTAAGGAATAGGTTGTTGAGGTAAAAAAATACCCCATCCTAAATGGATGGGTTTGTTCCTATTCTACTTTGACAACTCTTTGATATTTATTTTTTCACCTTGAAGGTTGTGTTAAAAAATCCAACAACCCAATAGGATGGGGTTGCTCTTGGATTTCCATGGCTGCTTCTTCTTTGTCTACCTTTTGATATTACAATGTTAGGTTTGAACATGGGTTGGTTGCATAATTTTGTTTTCACCTAAACCACATTCTTCTGAATATATTTGTGCTATCTGTGACATTTTTACTATATGAAGATTAACTTCCATTAATAGGTAGTCTTTCTCAATATTTTAAAATACCGTATGTAAAAGTATTTCAATGGATTTCTCCCTTTTGGCCCGACATGGATGAGAGTCGGTCGGTGACTATTTTTGTTGAGCATATAGTCTATTGTGAACAAATTCCTTTTATTGAATCCATCCTGAAGCTATGAAATTTCTTGATTTCATCTTTGGAAAACTTTTCTTTTTGGGGATCATGGTATAATGCAATGCTTAGTGTTTACCCCATCCTCTCATGTGAACACTAGACGGGGTATCGGCGATCAGCTGACGCAATTATTTTAATGTGATGAGACATAGATGCTAAAGGGATCCTTACTATTTTCTCAATTTTGGATTTTTTGTAGATAAGAGGGATTCCAAGTCAATTTGGTGATGTATCCCTTCAATTACCTTGACATGGATTTGATACTCATCGTAGGGTAATACCTTTTCTATTAAGAGATGAAGAGTATTTAATATATTTTGGTGAATTTCATGCACACAAAATTCTGACAATTCCTCTATAATAATATATCGAGGAGTGGATAAAGGTCAAGACATGACTGGTATGTCATCTTTATCCAACTATTTCTACATGTTCAACATTTTTTCTTCATCTTTTTTCATAGGATCCTCATCTTGGTCCAACCAAAGTGTATGTTTCCCTATGACTTTATTATAAGCAGTAAGATTGGTAGGGGATTCCTCTGTTATATTGGAAGGCATATTATCTAGGGGTGGTTTAGATAATGAGTGTCGCCTTAGTATTTCTTCCAACTGAGAAAGGATTTCACTTGTTAGTGAAAAGGAATCAGACATGAATGGCTGCCTTTTTTAAGTTCCTCATATTAGAAAGTATTTCACGTCATTAAATCACCATGGGGTAGACCCTTTTGATGATGTGAAACACTACTACAGAGATAACTTTCACAGAGAATTCCATTATGGGATGGACTACCATTATGGATCGATGTCCGACTGTAAGGAGAATTTCTACAGCATATACCCTAGGGAGGAACTTCAGGGTGGATGATATCAAGGGGAATATCTTCTTATTATTTGATCTTATAGACATGTGAAGGGATACCATGACTTTCATTATGAGATGTGATATCGAGATTGATCAAATTATGGACATGAAGCAAACCTTCATGGTGAAGCGTCCGAGAAGGACCTTCATAATTTCTGCTATTGTCCCTATAATTTTTTAATGACAGAGTAGGATCTTTATATGGCATAGATAAACACCATAGGACTTCAATAACTCTATAATTGAGTAGATAGGGATCATATAATAGCTCTTAATTTTCTAGCTGTCTCTGGTGAGTATTTTTTTTTGATTCCTTATTACAAGTGACTAGGTACACTTTTTGGGGAAAGTGGTTTTTAGGTACAGAATCTTGTTTGAATAGAGCCCATATCATTTCTATAATTTTCTGATATTATTATGGAATTTTGGCATGGGATTGAATCTACCTTGGAGTGGCCATTGGAATAGGCTGATTACCTCCAGTTGGAACGAGGATATGGACCTGATCTGGTTTTCTATATATCACAGGGGATTTTTCCCCATGACCCTCCTATATGGGAGAAGAGGAGTTTATATTCTTCAGAGTGACATGTTTTGTATCCATACCTCTACCATTTTTTTCACCATTATGATATCTTGGAATTTCTATAGGATATGGGAAATAATTTTTGCCTAACCTATCACCATTATCAGGATGTTCTTGGTGACTTCAGTGGATAGAATGGGGATATATGCCCATTCTTGGTTTGGATTAGGGTTGTGTGCCTCCTCCTATCCAATATTTCCTACTATTATACACTGATATTACTTTGGTGTGGGGTAAAGGATTTGATTCTCCCTTGTTCATCATTGGGACTTTCCAGATGACTTATCTAGGTACTTCTAGACAAGACTTTTGGATATCTTGATAAATTTTGGTATGTGTGAAAATTCTATTGGTTTCTTATTATTTTGTTTGATGATATTATTTATATTATAATAGAATCTTCTTTTTTTAGGTTTAGTTGATTTGGGAAGGTGTTTGTGCCTTCTCACTAATTGTTGATGAATTTGACTAGAGGACTTTCTGGGTGTGGGTAGGTGTTTGTTCCTACTTTATATTTTTTGATGTATTTTGTTAGCACGCTTCTCTAAATTCTATTAGAATAATATACTAGAAATATTTATTGGGGAAGGTGGGTGTTTTTTCCTACTCAAATTTTTCCACCAAATTTGATTGGTTGGATTCTTCAAAGGTAACAGAAGTGTATATCTATTCACTGTTGATCAGTCACATCCCTCATTCAGTCATATTGCATGACCAAGTTTAGATAACCTAAGTCAGAACCCCAATCATAACACCCTAATCATGGTGAGTGTTTACTACCACATGGAATTGGCATTGGGTATTACTAGTTGTATCCTTTTGAAAGGAATCGTGTGTCTTCTAGGTGAGATCATCTATGGCATCTTGGTCTACCTCCCTAAGATAAGGAAGGAGTTAATTTTTGAATTCTTGGGATAATATCCCAAAATGGTTAGAGACAAAGATTTGTTCCATAAAATTATAGACCATCATCTATTATTGAGTGGATGAATAGCTTTGGTTTGTGAGTTGTATATCCTGGTGGGAAGCATCGAGGTTTGGGATAGTAACGATTTGGTGGTACTTTTAAACCAGTGTATTTGAGATCCAATGTTGAAGATTTTGGGTTAGAGATAGTGTCCTCTACTTGGATGAGGAACCAATATGAAAAAAAAATTATGGAATACTTTTTGCGAGCCAGTTTCATTCCATTTGGATCAGAGGGAGATCTTTTTGAAAGTGCATGAAATATAGGTGACAAACACAAACAAGAAAACCCTAGAAAAGCATCATCTCAATAAATAAAAACATTTACAATTGATTTTCTTGTTTGGACCTCTTTAATTTTGAGAGGGAAAGGGGATTCAAAGGTGGTTGACACCGTCATCTTGGTTAAGTATTCACATCGGGTTCACCATTTTTTTCTGATGAAAATCCTGTGCTGGAAAATTGGTTATAGGGGGTTGAATTTAATACAGTCATTAACATCAAGTTCACCATTTTTTTCATACCTGAATTCCATGTGGGGATTTAATTTAATTTTTCGGTTTTGGTGGAACAACTATCATGTTAGAAACATACAGCCACGTCACATTCAATCACTTTCCAATATGGTTTATTCATGGAACCAGAAACACCTAATGATTGTCATATCCATGATGACCCATGGACCTTCTTCACAAAGGTAGGAACGCATTGGATAACTTTTCCAATGATACTTACGAACTCACATTACTTAATATGATTGGAGTTTGGGCTCATCACACCCTTTTAAGGGTAATTATTCCTACTCTAGGACTCTCTTAAATAATTAATATATGTTCGTCAATCCGTCATTAATTCCCAGGTATGACATGTGTCACCCTTGAATTAACAATCAATTATTAGTAATCATGGAATTTAGAATCATATATATATATATATATGAGTTTATTCATTGTTGGAGATATCTGTATGTGTTCTAGGTTCTTCTCTAATGGTACCCTTTTATGAATGAATTATAGATTCTTTTTTAGTTTATTATTATGATGTTGGTCTGGAGCCACATAGTGGGGTGATCTAAAGTGTATCATCATCCAGGGATATGGGAGTTGTTTTTATGTCAGTATTGGACCCATGAGATGGGATTCCTATTTATCCTTTTGAATGAAATCATAACCCACATAGTTTAAAGCCACTTAATGGGACACATCAAACCTTTTAAGGTCATGTGATAAGTACCAAAGTGTGCAGTTTAAGTTCATGCGACAAAGATGTCTAGAAGAAATTGTTCTAGTCCATTTTTCATGTAAGACATATGTTGAAGTATCCTAGGGAACCTAGAAGGGATTTCAGCTCCCAAGATGTATATGACCCTACTGGAAATGTGGAACAAAGAGAATTAGGGTTTATTTGGGGGTTTTGGTTTTGGGCATCATGGAGGCTTCTTATGTACCCCATTTTTATGGGAATCAAAGTCCACATAGTTCAGTTTTTAGGACCCATGCCTATGTAGTCCCTCTAAAAGTTTGTATCATTGGTATTATAGCCCTTTGAGAGCTTTGAGTTAATGATTATACCAAACAGGAGGACCTAGTGGGTGGGGACATGAGTATTGTATCAACTCATGATGATTTAGGGGTTGGGTTAGGGCTTACACCTAGGATGATTCCTTGGTGGTTGGATACATGTCTTTGAGGACCCACACCTATGGGGGGGCCTCTAAAGGAAGGTAATAGTAAGATCAAGAAAAAGATTATTTTCTGAGAAATTCATCTATCTATATGGATGTAGTGATCATAGATAACCTCCAATACCATGTTATTTATCCTCATATGTGAAAAATAAGAAGAATTTTAAGATCTGGAAAACCACATAGTCCTTCCGCTGGTAGAATAAGTTATGGATATGAGAGGAGAAAAAAGGGATTTGATGTGCTCATCTTCTATCCCATTTTCATAACTGGGATAGTCACATATAACTACCCGCCTGGATATGTCCCATGAGAATGTAGGAGTAAGGAATGAATCAAAAGTGTCCTACTCCAGTTTCTTAGGTAATAGAGGAGGGTAAATCGCAATCCATCAAAGGGAAAAGAAAGTGTGATCCTCTCCCTCTCTTCTTGGAACTGGTGGTCCCTAGTCTTAAATATGGTGAGGGAAGTACATGGTCTTAGCCATCATATTCAAGATTGATAAATCTCTAACACTTCCCCTAGGGTTGAGGACCTCGTGACTAAGGGGGTACATAACATCATGCATCATGAGGACCCTACTTATTAGGGAGGACAAGTACTGGACACCTCAATCTAAATGAATGCATATCTGAATGAGAGACACACTGGTGTGCCTCTTACCATGGTTTTTTTAATTATTTCTATTTTTGTGGAAATTTCAATTTGGTCCCCCTCAAATAACAAATCCAAAATAAGAGGATTCCTATCATTAGTGGCATGTACGTGGGCTCAAAAGGGTCTCATACAAAACATGGATTGATAAGCTGAAGGTGCTTCTTATAGAACCTTGTAGGAGTTATAAGTGCTTCACACAGGGGGTGGGCCTAAGAGATATGGAGGTGTCTTTGAGAATGGACCACCTAGGAAAAATAATTTGGGAGAATCCCTACTTTAGATGTCAAGGGTCTCCTTAGGTGTCCCTAGAAGGGTTACGCATAGCTCCCAGGTTAAAGAATAGATCTTCATGCTAGTGGTCATCAATGATGGGGGAAGGGGTCCTCACACAGGTTTCTTGTGTTTCATACCCTGTAAGGACTTTCATCATACTATCCCTATTAATTAATTATTATATTTTGTTTTGGATAGCTACCTGAGGGGTTTTGGAGGACTTGGGTGAAGCGGTTACATGGCAAGATCTTGGTGGCTTCTTCTGATTTTGTAGTCATTCAAATGAAGAGCCACAAGGTCCAATTTATAGGAAAGTATGGGACACTAGTCAAAGGAGTTACCCCTAATAGGTACATGGAATAGGTAACCCACATAGTGGTGTCCATTATTTTAGTAATTCGTACATTTGGTACATGTAGGTGACTCAAGTAGGGGTTGATGAACCATTTGGTCTATGCGGGTAGGGCCTATTCCATCCACTTGGCGAGCAGGGTTGGTGCACATAGGACAACCTGAGCGAGACTTCTTCTCCATATTATAGGGTCTTCACCCCCACACCCTTTCTTGGGATTAATTTCAAGATATGGTCTCATCCCTTTGGTATTATTCCTTTATTTCCATCACTGATCCCCGTGAAAAATGGATGGTGACACCATGAAAATTGTTTGTCAGTTCGATGTTGTTTTGGGTTGCAACCCATAAAACCCCACCCTCCATTCCAAATCCATGGACTACTCTCAAAGGGATGTTCTCACCACCATTTAATTAAATTGGGAAATGTATATGGGGAGTCTTCCCTCAATGTTATAGAATTCTTGCAGAACATGGAAATCCAATCCTCTTCTTATTCTGGCATAAATATGCATTTCTACTTAAACTCAATATTTGGTGTCTAAGTGAGGATAACATCATGAATTTTGTGTAAAAGAGTATGAAATACCTTTTTCAGTGTCAAAAAAATTATTCTATAACTCTATTGAAAACCCAATCTCATGTAAAGGGGGTACGTTCACAACCACTTTATAAAACATAAAATCCACTATGAAAATCATTAAATAATTCTATCCATTTATTTTTAATTTATCTGATGATCCTTAACACCAATTAATACCACATGTCCACCCTCTACATCAGGAATGATTAGTCACATTCATTATAATTCAATAACACCTACATAGAGTACAGCTAATCCATACAAAATATGAACTTTTATGGTTGTATCTAGAATAATAAGAACATCTCATCCATTTAATATCAATTTAACATCAGTTCACCCCATTTAAATACCTCTATCAATCTAGATTTTCCCCATATCATGTAGATAATAAAAAGGTATAGAGAACACTTCCAACATGTATCCCAACTTCCTAAATAAAATTGTACAGATAATGGTCTATAAAGATCTTTTTCAATCAACATAAAACATATAGATATAGATGATGCCTCAAATGACCACTTGTTCACCTAGAATCGGAAAATCTCATAAATTCATCGGTTTATGTCATGAAACTTCACTTAATTTCCCCAAATAATTTCTATAACCTTGTATATTATTATCTTGAGGTCCCTAAGGTAATAAAATATCCCTATACTCTTGTCTCCCTACATTATCTCACACTAGTAGTCCAGAATCCTAATGATCTAACCACTATGAAAGTAGTCAAGGAGGAAATAACAACCGGGGAAGTAGAAAAAATTGAAAACGGTTATCCATTATCATGATTTTGACTCGAATATTACCTCTATGGAAGATCAAACACATATACTATTGATGTCCCAATTTTCCATTAAAATAAAAAATGATGCTTGACTTCCCTATATAAGTTCAGGAACTTATAGATTCTAATAAATAAGAGATGAATGGATGGTCATGACCACTTTCTCACCTTAATCTTGACTATATAATTGAAAATTAACTCATATATATATATATATACTCCTTAGAACATTATAATAACACTCCAATTAAACTATACTTACCCATGATCATGTTTTCTCAATCACGACAACTTTTATAAGAACCTCATTTTTAATTTGAAATGAAAAGTGATCAAAAAAGTGATAAATCTCTGATCTCAAAGATTCCTCATAGTGCTAGTCCCTCATATAATCATCTATCAAGATGTTAGAAGAACCATATATAATATATCATAATTTATACCTTATCTACCATACACTTAAATTCTCTATAGTGACTCATACCTTTTATATATAAATATTATATCTAATTAAATGAATATTCATTAAAAACATTACTATTCACACTATATATGTATATTTATAGTGTCTTTGTAAACATTATTTCATTAAAAAATGGTTAATAAATTATCTACATCCCCTCCCCTGTAGATATTTACAACAATAACCCTTCTTAGATAAATCATATGCTAAAATTTTATTCATATCCTGTGAAAAAATAAAACATAATAATGGGTGACATCAGATGCCCAATAAGGAAAAAAAGGATATATCAATGATCATATAAACATAACATGATCATAAAGGGTATGTGAATATGATATCTACCTTTTAAATTAATAATTATCCATTCTTAAATCATAAATATGATACATGTCAAAACATGTGGTAGTTTATAAGACTTGAATCATAAAGGTATCAAAGAACATTATCCATGAGAATATAATATTATCATAAGATCATGTCATAAAATAGTGGTATAAAGTATGAAATAATCATAATAACATAAATATAATGTCAATGCTACCCACCAAAACATTAATAATATGTTACTCTTGGGATAACCACTCGAGTACCTACTTTATTCTTGGGATAACCTTTTGTGTACCCAATTTTAAGTTTGGGATAACATCACATGTATCCTATTTTTGGGATTGGGATAACCTCTTATGTACTTTTTGAGTTTAAAAAACATTAATACATACCAAAACAATTAAATGGATATATAATTCCAGGACCACCCATCACATAGTCATAAATGTATTCATATATATGTTCCAACATCATAAAAACATTCTCATAACTAAACCAATGGAAAATAAAATAGGTTTCATTGATATTTCATCATTATAACCATAAAATATCCATATAAAGATTAAATATGGTATCATTTGATCATATATTTAGTAAATACTATGTAATGTCAAATGATTTTATCATATATGAAAAATTATATAAAAATATTACAAGAATATTTCTTGAGGAAAATAATTTTTCATTTTTAAGTAATATATTAAAATTTAAAAAATTTAAAAATATTATGTAAAATGATTTTCTTGGAAACAACCATGTAAATTTTTAAAGGATACTTCAAATAATTGAGCAGTTATGATGATAAGAAATTCAATTCATGTCATGTATGTTAAAATAATAATTCCTTTAACATTTTTAGTAAAATGTTAGAAGTAAATCGTTAGAAAATTCTCGAGAATGTTACTATTAAAATTTTTGGTAAAAAGATATATCTTTGGATAAATTAATTTAAACAATTATAAATGAATATAAAATAATTTTGTAAAACACTTTTAGAACACTTTTATATGGAGGAAATAGTTTTCTGATAGAAGTGAAAAATAAAATCAGTTTTCCTTAATAACATAAATTTAGTCTCTTTAGTACTTAACATTAGGAAAATGGAAGGAAAATATATATTATAAAAAATTAAACTTATTATAAGATGATATAATGGATTTATCAAGAAATTATTATATAATTTCCTTCAATGGTAATTCAATTATAAATAATCCCAATTAAAATTTGATGGAAACATAAATCCCTTTCATCATGTTTGACTGGATTTAAAAGCACTCATACCTCATGTAAAATAAATTAAAATATATTATATTTATTAAAAGTACTAATTAATATACATATAATATCATATATGATATATTTTATAATTTTGGCACCTATTTATTAATAATCCCTTATTAAATTCATCATTCCCAAGAGTCAATTGTTTTATTTTTCATGAGAATTTCAGTTCGGTAGATCTAGTCCTTCCACTTTTATCATGGTTACATAATCTATACAATCATAGTAATTATATAAGTATCACATATATTCATTATATATATATATATATATTTCTCCTATAATTGATATGTATATAAAAAATTAATTATGTTGTTTAGGGAGACATTATATCATAAGTACGCATGAATATTGTTTTATATTTTCAAAAGATGCAAAAAAAGAACAGTTAAAATTAATCCAAATTTATAGAATCATTTTTATATCATATATATTCATTAAAAAATCCTTATTTCTATCCATATAATATGAAAAAAAACAATTCATATCCCTTCATGGAGGTTGTAGTCCACACTTATGGACGAGCAAGGTTATCAAGTTAAAATGTATTGGAAGGTATGAAGGTAGATATGGTATTATAATTAAAAAATAATTATTATTTTATAAATATATTATATAAATATTAAAACCATCATAATAAGAATCCATGAAATATGGTTATGGAAAATAAATTATATCACTTTGTGGAGCATGTAGTCCACATGTATGCACAAGCGATAATTTCACTTTCTATTTGATGGAAAACAGGGTGGACAGTGGTAGTTAAAAATTCATAATAAGATTTATGTATATTTAGGATACTAAATTAATTATTCTATTATTGATACATGTTATTTATAGGAGGTAATAAATTAAATAAATTTAAAGTGGTCGGGTAGGAAGATTACTTATTCTTTGGTCGGCCTACTTTAGATCCCTTATTAAGGGCCCTTGGAATGGTATTGAAATATAAACATCACATATAATTCATGGTCATATAATTTTAGAAGATAATTTCTTAGGGTTTGGTTGATATAGGTTTCTAATTATGATATAAAGTAAAGGGGTAATGGGTGCCCTTTTATAAGGATGAGAACAGACCCATTTATAATTACTTAAAATATTTAAATATAAAGAATTTATTTCTCATGTATACTGATTATAAATAAACAATAACTATACAAAAAAGAGTATATTTTATAAATTTAATCTTTCAATTAAATTTAGGCAATATTTATTTCCATTTTAAACCATATAATTTGGTTAAACCCTTGGCTTAACCAATTTTAATCTTAATCATGGTAATAACTTTTTTGTTTTAAAGGGTTATAAATTTAAGTATATGGTAGATTTTGGAACATAAAGAGAAATGGGTGAAAGTTTCAACAATTTATTATCCTACTTGTCCTCTTTCAATGTTTTTATTATATAAGTAGTTGAATAAAATATTATTTAAAATAAAATATTATTAATTTCATTATATAAACTATTTACATAATTTTAATTTGAAAATAATATGAAAATAATGGATGTAATATATAGACCATTAAAATATATATAATATGTTATATTTCTCCACAAAATTATTTCAACAAATTAAATCACCAGAACAAAATTACTTTTTTATTTTTTTGAAATCAATTTTATTATTTTTCTATAGCTTTACCTAGAAATTTGTTGGTGTTTCATAAGTAATTATGATAATTATTTCATCATAAAAATTTATAAATAATTAAAAATTATAAATAAAAATGATTAATATTTAAAATAAACATTTATAACTAACCTATCCTATTTTTATCATTATGTATGAATTCTACAATTATTAAATTCAATAGAGTACCATTTTGGAATTTTCTTTACTAAAAATAAAACAAAATCATTATAAAGGTATAATGGAACCAAAATGAAATATATTCGAATTTGGGTTATATATGGTTGAATTTATTCAATAAAATAAAATAATGGCATGTTTTGGGTTGATTTTGTAACCTTATCTTATATTTTTAAACTCGTTTTACCCATTTTACCCTTACCGTGGTGACAAATATTTACCACAATTACTATTCATAATGCCCAAAAATAAAAGGGACCTATTTAACAAATTTAAACCATTAAATTAAAAATATTTTATCCATTTTACAATATTCAAAGTCTATAATTTTGAAACAACAATTTTAATATAAATTCATAAAATGCAATGAAAATCATTTTTAAAAAAAATGTGTTTTTAAGCATACAAATTATCTTATATGAAAATCATGAATACTTCTAATTCAAATAGAATAAATTATATTATAAAAATATATCACAATTAAAATTAATACCAAATCCAAAATAAAATTGTACTTCTGAATTAATTTAGATAGTGAGGATTAATGAAAGTATTTGAAAAAAATGTATTTTACACTATTCCCTAAAAAGTAATCATTTTATAAAAAATACAAAAAATTCACCCTAAGTAAAGTTTGATATGATTATTTAAATAATATTATTATTTTTTCAAATAAATTCTCTAAAATGGGAATAAATTAATTTTATTATTTTCTCATAAAACCCATTAAAACAATTTTTTTAGAAAATTTACTTTTGAAGTAATAAATGACTTTACTAAAAATTGAGTACTTATTTATCAATTTATTCTCATCATTTAAAACCAATATAAATGTTTTTTCAAGATTTAGTAATTCCTATTCACTCCTAAAATTAAATATCTTGGTGAAAATGTTATGTTGTATAATCATTTATGTATACTCGAGTTTGTGTGTATCACAAGATAACGAAGAAATTTTATTTGAAGAGAAATATATCAAAAAAATCATGGTGTTCCATTCTAGGCCCATTAATATGATTATTTACAGATAAATTACGTCACTCTAACACATAAAAATGATGAAATTTTTATTTCATCACATCTTTAGGTTCCCATGTACCTTCATCAAAAAAATTATTCCTTGAGAGAACATTAACCAGGTGAGTAGTCTTATTCAATAGCACTTTATCTCTATGATTCACGATTTCTACCATTTGTTCTTCATATAATAGATCATGTTATAGTGGTAAAACTTATGAGTTTTTTTCATGTTAAGGATAAAATATTTAATTTCTCAATATAGATTAATTGAACAAATCTTGTACTTAAGAGAGGTTTGATGGAATCCCAAGCGATAAGATATCATTCCAAATAGATCAAGACTTTGGAAGGGGCCAATATACCTAGGGTTTAAATTTCACTTTTTATAAATATCATATAATTATTCCATGTATAAATTTGTAGTAGTACTTTTTCAATAACATCAAATTCTATATTTAATATATTATTTTCAATATATATTTTATATCAAATCTGAGCTTCCTTTATGTGTTGTTGAATGAATCTAACTTTCACTTTAATTACCTCAGCTTGATCATGTCCCAATAGCTTTATTTATAAAACTTCATCCTACTAAATTAGTGTTATAAAATTCTTTCCATATATGGTTTCATAATGATACATCTAAATTATTTAGGGAAAATTATTATTATAATAAAACTCAACTATAGAAAGGTGTTAATACAACCACATTTAAAATCCATAGAACCAGATCTTAGAAAATCCTCTAGGGGGGTAATTGTTCCCTCTGACTAACTATTTATCTAAATATTATAAAAATTATTGAATATAAAATCTTTATCCAGATAAAACTAAGAATATTTAAAAAACAAATTAGGTAAACCTCATATCCCAATAAGATAAAATAGTATCTCATATTCCATAAAACCTTACCACTTCCATAATGGATAATCTAGAAATATGATCAAGAAAGAAATCATATCTAATAAGAATGAAGTGTTTGGTCTTCATAAATTGGTCAAATAAAACCCAAATAACATTATAGTCTTTATACATTCTCAAGATTCTGAAGAAAAAAAACTATATGGTGATCCTTTACCATTTTGATTTTAGTATAGGTAATGGTTATAACATTTCCTTAGATTTATATCTCTTAGCCTTAACATGTTGACATATCAAACATATATATACATACTCTATAATATATCTCATCATGTTATCCTATCATATATACTCTTTCCGATCTCTATAGATATTCTTACATGAAGGATGAATATAGAATGTTGAATTGTGAGTTTCAATCAAAAGTTCCTTCTTTATTCTATAATTAATGGGATACTTTCATAATTCCTAAACCTTATTACTTTATCAAAATCAAGTTTGAGCTTAGGAACATCTCTTATATTTATTTAAAACTCTAGATCTTTATTCTTCACCTTTTTATTGATTAGTTAGATTAATAGTTGAAAATAATTTCATAAAGTTAATATTTCTCCTCTTCCATCATTATTTTTATATCAATCATTAAAAATTGGATATTTATTTATTCTCATCATAGATAAACTAGTATCATCATTTTATCTCAAAGCATCTGTCACCTTATTCTCTTTCCCTGGGTGGTAATGTATTAACGAGTCATAATATTTAATCAACTCCAAACATATTCACTATTTCATATTAAACTTTTTTTAGTGAATGTATAAATTTATATTTTATGATCTATATATATATATATCACACTATTCTCCATAATGAAATTTTTTCCATATATTTATTTAAAAAATTTCAATTGAACCATAATGGGGTTAAATAATATGATCCATGGGAACATAATATTGAAATAATATCATGTTATAAAATAGTGGAATAATTTTGGGTGTAATCATAATCACATAAATATTATGAAATGTCTACCCACTAAGATATTCAAAATATTTTGGTCTTTTCCAAACTACATGTGTACTTGCTTCGGGCTTGGGATAATATCACTTGTACTCTCTTTTGGGTATGGGATATCCTTATATGTATAATCTGTTTTGGTTTGAGATACCTCTCATGTAATCTGTGAGAACATAAAACATTAATAATTACATGAATCATTTTATAAAATCTAATTCAAGTCCTACCCATCAGATAATAATAATATACTCATATGTATACCACAAGATCATAAAAACATTCATTATAACTTAAATCTTGTAGGAGAAAGAAAAATTCATCGATATTTCATCACTATAACCATAAACCATCCAAATAAATAATAAATATTGTAAAATTGGATAATATCCCTAGTAAATCCTATGTAACAACAAAGTATGTTATCAAAGATGAAAAACTTCTTTAAAAGATAAATGTTTCTTTAGAAAAATACCATTTTCATTTTAAAATCACATATTAAAATCCAATAAATTCCCCAAAATTATGGAAATCATATTCATTTGAAAATGACCTCTAAAATGTATAATGGATTTTTTAAATAATTTAATGGTCATGAGGTTGATAAATTCTATTCCTGTTTAGTATATTAAAAAATACCCCTATCGTATTTTTAGAAAAAAGGGTAAAAGTTCCTTATTCTAAAAACAAAAATAAGACTCCACTAATTTTTTTATAAAAATTAAATCATAGTAATAAATAATTTTTTCAATCATAGAATAATATAAAAAAAATTCATAACATTTTTTGAAAACATGGATATTGAGAAAAAATTATTTTCGCCTAAAGAGAGAAATAAAGTCAATTTTCTATAAAAACATTATTTCAGTCTCTTGAATTCTAAATGTGAGTAAAATTAAAGAAAAAAAAGTATTATAAAGAAATAACTATAGTTGAAGAAAATAAAATGTATTTTTTATTAAAGTATCACATAACTTCCATCAATGGAAAATCAAGTCTAAATATTCCCGATTAAAGTGAGAATGAAAAATAAACCCCTTACCTAATGTTTGAATTTCTTCAAAAGTGATCTAACCTACTATATAATAAATTAATTTTTTCTCTAATTCTATAAAATATTTATGTATATATTTATAATATCATGTATGATTTAATTATCACAGTTTAATACCCATTTATTAATAATTCCTTATTAAAATCATCATTTGCAACTGTTAATCATTTCATTTTTCATGAGAATTTTTGTTCGATAATTCCAATCCTTGCACATTGATCATGGTTCCATTAAATATAGACTATTAATCAGGATATAAATATAACATATTTTATTTTATATATATATATATATTCCTCCATAAACTTATATATAAAAAATAATTATGTCGTTCATAGAGATGGTAGGTCGTACGTACACATGAACAATGTTTTCAATTTTTGAAAGAATGAAGAAAATAAAGGTAAATGATAATTAACCATTAAATAATAATAATTATTTCATATATATCATATATATTTATTAAACCTATCCTTATTACCATCCGTGTAATTATGAAATGAAAAATAAATCTCATACCTATGTAGATGTGGTAGTCCACATGTACGCACAAACAACATTATCATTTTCTAACAGAATGGAATGAAAGAAGGTAGATATGATTTTAGAATCCAATAAGTACAATTATTTCATATTTATCATATTTACATATTTAAAAAATCATAATAATTATCCATTAAATATGGTGATGGAAAATGAATTGTATATCAACGTAGAGGCGGCAGTCCACACATACGTATGATTAATACTTTCACATCCCATTTTTTGGAAAAGAGAGTGAATAATAGTTGTTATATAATTTTAATAAAATTATATTACATTTAGGATACTTATTATATTATTTTATGTTAAATAAAGTTAATTTATAAGAGGTATAATAATAAATAAATTCAATTTGTTCTGGTGGGAAGATTGTCAGTTCTTCAGTGGTCCTCCTTTAGATCCCTTCATAAGGACCCTTGAAATGGTATTTATAGAAGACTAGAAATTCTAATTCATTTCTAGGGAAGTTTAAAATATAATCGAGCATGGTTTGATTAAGCTATATGGATCAATATGGTGTAAATAAAAGAGACAATGGGTTTCCATTTATAAGGAAGGGAAAGGACACACATTGAATTACTTAAAAGATTCAAATATAAATAATATTATTCTCATATATAATGATTTTAAATTCCTATTAATTAAACAAAAAAGATTCTATGGTCAAGATAACATCATCAAATGTAATTTAGACCAGTTTTTGGGTCTTTTTAGACCTTATATTTTTGGTTTAACCCTTTGGTTAACCAATTGTAATTTGAACCATGGTAATGAATTTTTAAATAATAATGGGTTATAATTTTACCTATAAGAAAAAAGTTTACTCATATAATAAAAATTAATTTAAACCATTTATCATACTAATTTTACTGTTTCAAGTTTTTTATTATTTTTAAATAATTTAATAAAATATTATTTAAAATAAAATATTATTTATTTTATTTTATGAACTATTCACATAATCTGACATTTAAAGTAACATGAAGTTAATTAAATCCAAATATAAACCAATAAAAAATATCTTATAATTTATATTTATCTTTATAATTAAAGGAACACTTTAACACACACTAAGTATATTACATTAAGAGTTTTTATAATCATTTACTTAATTTTCTACCCATTTCTCAAGTACATTATCGGCATTGTGTAAACATTTATGGTAATTATTTTATCATTAAAAATTAAAAATAAATAAAAATGATAATAAAAAATTACTTTATATTTAAAATAAACATTTATTTCCAAAATTATTCATGTTTATCCTTATTTAAAAAATTTAGAGATATCAAATTCATGAGTGATATTTTTGAATTTTCATTACTTAAAATAATATAAATTTCATTATCAAAGAAAAATGGAACTAAAATTAAATATATTATAATTTTGGATTTATGAGGTCTAATTTATTCCATCATATTAAATAAATCCATGTTTTTTTTTATTTTGAGACCTTATCTAATGTATTCACCATTTTTTATCCATTTTACCTTTATCGATATAACAAATATTCTTCATGGTTACTATTCATAATGACAAAATATAAAATGGAACTATTCACAAAATTTGTAAATAATGATTCAAAATATGGTTTCCATATTTTGTGATTAAATATATATATGTAGAATATATCAATTTTAATATAAATGTATAAAATGGAAAGAAAACCCATTTTTAGAAAAAAAAAATGCATTTTTAAGCATAAAAATTAACATATATCAAAATTGTGATTATTTTTATTAAAATGGAATAAATTTTATTATTAAAATGGATTATAAGTAACTTTAATATGAAATCCAAAATATTATTGTAATTTTATATTTATTTATTTATTTAAAATAAATAACAATATTTGAAAAATATGTATTTTCACTATTAAGTGAAAAATTAATCATTTCAGAAAAATCACTAAATTTCACACTAAGTAATTTTTGATATGTTGATTTAAAAAATTAATTTCATTTTATTAAATAAATTTTCTCAAATATGAATAAATTAATTTTATTATTTTCTCATAAAAATCAATAAAAATATTTTTTGGGGAAAGCATAATTTAAAATTATATAATGAATTTACTAAAAATTGAGTAATTATTTATCAATATATTTATTTATCTAAAACTGTAATATATATTTTTTTCAAAATATCTTTATTTATATTCACTCTTCAAATTCATAGGCTGGTTTCAGAAGGTATACTATAATATTCATCATTAAGACTCAAAGATTCCAATATCTAAAGTTATCAAGGAAACTTAATTTTAAGAGAAATAAATCCTAAAATATTGAGGTGTTATATTTTCCACCCAAAAATATAATATATACTAATATTTTGATTGTTGAATAATCTAGGATAATCATTATTCCAAGAACATATTCTCAAATAACTCCCATGTGACCTATAATTTTTCATTATCACCAAGATTTAAAATCGACCACTACCAAGCCTGTGCACATAGTATACTAATTGTTAAGAAAAGCTAATCCTATTATTATTCTAGAATTAAACAAAAAAATATCTACCTCATCCAACTATCACTCTATATTTAGGAAATAAATTAACTTTTATACATTAATATATTTTTACACCATAATACCAACATCATCAACCTCAATAAATCATCGACTCACAAACTAATACACATAAAAATAGATTAAGAATTCTACTTCACTTATACCACATAGACTATGAATGATCATCATCTACCAACTATCTCAACAATAATAAAATATAAATCCAAAGATCCATTATATGAAAATTATATAACATATTTAAATTAAATTACCCCCCACCCCCTCAGAAAATCATTATTTTAAACACAAGTGAAATAATGGATGATGTAAAAACCAAACATAAATATTTTTCCTGAAATTAAAAAAAACTATTACTTATTGATATTATAAAGAATAAATATAGTAATTTATTTAAAACATAAGGTTCATTCTATATATTATCCAATCCTTCAGGAATATATAACATGATAATAAAGAACAAAATTATTTCACAACAATACTAAATATATCCTTACCATTCCCACCACAAAGCTACATCCCAAAATAAACATTAGCTTTATTACCACCCAGTACTTACCCAACCCCACATGCACCCCTATAGAGTCAGTGGTGAGATTAGGTGTAGTACCCCTAGTTTCCGGTTTGTTCCCCCTTTATTTATTTATTTTATGTATATAAAGTATAAGTGTGAAGGTTGTAGAGTTTTGGGAACTTTCAAGTATTTTTTGGGGATAATGGGCTGACGGATAGGTTGTGCAAGATTTTTCTAAACCGTGTGGAAGCCTATTAGAAACCATACAAAGTTGTAGATGTTGGATAGTATCTTTAGTAAGGTGGGTACACGGTCAGGGATACTATGTGAGGAGGTCATGAGAGGGTCTTTCCATGAAGTATATAACACATGGTTAGTGCAATTTTTGTCTAACCGTGTGACTAAACCATGCATAGGGTCAAAGTTAGCAACTAAACAAGTGTATCTCACTTGTTTTTGAATTTAAGTGCCCTATTTTTTCTCTAAAATGACCTCAGGATTATTCTATCTCAATAGTTAGAGAACCTCTCCCAAATGATTTGAAATTGAAACATAGCCTCTCCTTGGTGAGTTGAATTCAGATTCTTATGGTAAGTATCCATTCTTCATCATTCTTGTCACATTTTCTTAGATCTACTTCACCCCTCTTCTTGGCTTCTTAAATATATACCTGTTTTGGATAGATCTAATATTATGGATGCGAATTATTTTTAAATTTAGCTTGTTTCATGGTAATGGAATATATCTAAGTTGGATTCATGGATTTTTTACTGGGTTTTGTTGGCGTTCTTTGTCTATTTTCTATTTTCTCCAAAATGCTCGAGGTAGGTGGATTCATTCTCAACTAATCTTTCTAGAACTAATTTTAATTCATTAAAATTGATTATTTTGTGTTAAATTTATTTTGAATTGTCTGTTTAATAATTTTTTGAAACCCTCTTGAGTAAAGGTTTGAGAAAATGGGGAAATTGGGAGTTCTTTCATACAGTACTTTGGTTCTTAATTTTAAAATATGGATTTTAAAATGAGGATTTTCAATAATTGTGGTAAATAGTGTGATTAAAATAATTTAAATAAAAGGGATGAGTTTATTAAAATGTAATGGTTTATTGGAATTGATTTGTTTAGTGGTTTTCAATAAAATAACGGTTTTATTGAAATGGATGAAATGTTTATTTTGGAATTGGTTTTTGGAATAATGGTTGTGTGTGTGTTCATTTGAATTCAAGATAGATATGGGTAAGGAGTCTCCCCCATCATTTGTGGGGTGGATAAGGTCTAGGGATCTCCCCCGTTAAATGGTTCACTAGGTGATGTCTTAGAGAAAGGATGAATCACCACTCACGGTTATAGGGAGGTCTAGGTTACATGCATGGTTGGATGTGTGGATAAGTGGAATGGAAAAATTATGCCAAAATCGATACTGAGACATGGTTTTAAAGCCTTGTTTGGTCTCTTTTCTTGGAAGATGAATTTCTTTGGAAAACTGTTTAACATGGTATTTGTTTATATTTAGTTATAAGTTGTTTTTTGAAGTGTTTATATTTTGATATAAACTATTTTTAGAAATTGTTTTATATAAACTATTTTATATAATAGTGGCTAAATTTTCTAAACTAGTGGCATGAGTAGGGAAGTCATTGAAGAAAACCTAATATGTTTTATAATCACCCCAGCTTTTTCACTATGGTACTTTTGTAGATGTCATCTCCTAGTATATGGGAAAAGGTAAAGTATCACACGTCTTTTGTACTACCTTGTGATACTTGGGATGTTTGGTGATGTTGGAGCACAAAGTTTTGGAGCATGGATTCTTTTTATCAACCTATAGTTTTTATTATTTATCTTCCACTTTTTGATTTGATTGTGTAATCTTCTATTGTGGTACTTGGTTTTAACATGTTTTCGAATAATGGATTTTTGGGTTGGATTTCACTGTTCATGATCACATAGTGGTTTTTTTGGGTTTTTTTGTTTATTCATTTTTCTTTATTAAGGGTAAATTGTACCCCACTTGTATTGAAACCCTTCTGCATTTATTTATAGACTTTGGTGTCTTGGGGATGTTTCTTAAGGCCCAGTAGTGTCTCATTTCCAACTCAAGACAATGAGAATAAGTGGGACATTACATTAAGTGTGAAACCTAAATCTTACTTTTAAAATAATATAGGTTTAATACTAGCACTAGATGTATAAAAATTTAATACTGGAGGAATTGTACTTTGTAAAAATGCTAAATGAGAGAAACATCAAATTAAACACCCAAATAAAATAGAAAAAAATTACCAAACATAAAAATAATAATAATTAAAATAAATATAATATCTTACAACCCAAAATCACATAATAACCCTAATGTTGATTATATAAAACCAAAAAATTTAAAATAAAAATAACTACTCTAATATTTTCCAATCACATAGATCATGAGATAGTAATTCCATATCCCATTTCTGACACCATCCTAAAAATGTTTGTACAATTAGTATAAAGTTTAATATATAATAATTAGGTTTTTCATCAAGATATATCATTTTAATGCTAATGAATCATAAAAAATATTTAGTCAATGAATCTTAAATTAAAAATATTATACCTTCCTAGGTAAATCTATTTCACATATCACTGTAAAAACACTATAAAAATATTTGATCATAGAATAAGTAAATTAAATTAATAAATATAAATCTACATGGATATCCCAAAACCAATTCCCCATTATACTAGCCACCCTCATGTTTAAAAATTATACATCATGGATCTCTCATTTCTTCCATGTCTACATATCACATTATACCACAACTACAACCTCATTATAACATATCCACATAAATTTACCCCTCATACCATAACCCTAAATGTTACCTAAACCAATTCTAAAATGAAGATCATGGGAGGGGTTTTATTTGACTATTTATTTCCTTAATATCCAGAATACTAGGGATTTACCTGGTATATGGAATCTATATAGGAATCAGATAGGATATTAGAATCATGAGTTCATTCAAAAAATCATGAATTTTAAATGAACTAATAATGAAATAACTAAACATTCAATTATATATATAAGAACACATATCCCCAACCTATAGCCAAAATCATACCAAGGCCAATTATAACTATCTCAGGGAATATGTCACCTATACCACCCAATTAACACCTACTTCATTAATTAAAAGGTAGAATTTCATTGACCAACTAAACAATTTGATGATTTATCACATAAATACTTCCATTTTAAAGTTAGTTACCATCTTCCACATAATATAATTACAAAAAAATACTTCCATGAAATTATAATTCATTCAATATTCTACACTATATCCAGTTCTACTTTTTTTATTTATTAATTTATTTCATGTCTGGAGTTTTTATGACATCATATAATTAAGTAATATAAATCCCACTACACTTATATATCATTATTAAATTACCACTTATAAAAGAGGGAATTTTTGAATCACCTACCTCAATATAAAAAATTTAATTATTATATCATCAAAGAAAAATTCGTGGTATATAAATACTCACATCCTATTGAAAAAAAATTAATCTATAATCTATCAATCCCAAATCTATCATTTATTGAATTATCATGTCAATTTTTATCATAAATTCACATGAATATAAAAGAATAAGTAGAAAATAATTGCAAATATTGATATTTTTTATGGATTAACTATTGAAGGTTCAAATTATTTTAAAAAATATACCTTTAGAAACACTTTATTTCAATGGAAATCAATTATCCACTAATAATAACAATATTGATAACTTGTTGCAATGAAATTAAAATCCATCGTAAACTTTTTTTCATGTTTTCATGCATTGTGTGGTGTTTAAGTTGTTTATGATGGAATTTTACTATTCTACCACTATAGGTTATTGACAATAATGTATTTAGTGATATATAAATATTATATATGTTATAATAAACAAAAAATATTTTGGGTGACTTGAAATAGACTATATCCATTACAATTAGTTTTTGAAAAAGAAGGATAAGTTAAAAATGATGGCTAGTATTTGTGAAAAATATAGTACCTGTTTTGAATACCCATCCACAATAATATTTATCACCAAAAATATCCAACACAAAAAATTATATCAATAAATATGCATTAAATTTCAGACTATTAGCAACAAAAATTCTTCTATCTATAATTTACATCATAAAAAATAAAAATATCCATGAACCAATATCTATATACTCAAAAAACCATTTAGATTATATCTCTTTATCTCAATAAAGTATATTTCAATCTATATCATGATGTGTATTCAAGGATCATCATATGATCATAAGTGGAAAACAAAAACACAAAATATAGCCTGATCATTCCCCAATAAAAAATCATGAGGATGTAAAACACTGAAAAAAGAGCCTACATGTCTCAAAAACACAGTGGAATTTATCTTCCTTGTATAGTGATTAATTATAATCATAATTAAACAAAACTACACCTCTCTCCTCTTGGGAGTAAAATGACCAATAGATTAGTTTTTTAACTTGGGGGATCCTATTCACTAAAGTTAAGATAGACCCTTCATTGGGAAATGATAAAAATCATACCTATATTGATTAGAGCTATAGAAATATTTTCATGAAAATGATGATCACAATCACAAACCATAAACATGAACACCAATAGAAATAGGAAACCAATTATTTTATAGGTCATCATAAAACATTTGATGAATCAAGGACACATTGGTTAGGGAAGATGTCATAAAATTCCATCAATGATTTATATCAGGTATATATAACCATTGAACTCATAAAATTATTGTAATAAAATCCATAAACCACTTAAAAAGATTTTAATAATAGATGTAAATTACGGGGGATAATTAATAAAAATGAATGCATCCTTAGGATGCATAACATTCAACCATGATACATTGATATTATTTTAACATTTATCTCATTGTTAAGGATGCGTTGGAGACAACTTATACTTAATCTATATGAATCAAAAGAATATAGTATTAGTGAAATTCCATCAATATCCATATTTCACTAAAATCACTAATCACTTCATGTAATCATTCAAAACTCTTTATTAATCAATAAAAAACTCATTTTAAATAAGATTCAACATAGGGATCTTCATTTTGAAAAAAAAACACTTTTTTCAAAATATAATATATATACATTTGCCTATCTATGTGACCCTATTTCCCTTAATAACATTGTAAACAAATATGAAATATATATTTAATAGATGTAAGAAAATATATTCCTTTAGTGAAGAATTACAAATACACAAGGTATAAAGGGTTCTGGTGTGATCTCCATAAAACATAATCCTATCTCTATAAGATCATTTCCCCCATAATATGTATGATATACATCATATTTATAATTATATCATCCCTTTTTCCTTGAAAAAGAGTGGTCACCATACATAGAAAAATTTCATTATTAAACATATAATATATTTTTACTATCTAAAAAGGTTTACTAGGATGGTGAATACATCATATGTTATTCATATAAAACAATTAGCACACCACATGCCCCACATATAGGTATCTAATCAAAATATATGTGACTTAGTAAGTTAGGTCCATCTATTTCCTCATTCTATATCAATCAATGGCTGGTTGTAATTACTCACCATATTAGTGGAAAATCCTAACTTGGTTATACTCCAATTAATAACATGATCAGCAACATATCAAACTACCCCCTGGTAGGAAAAGTCACAATGACTCATATAATTAAGGTATCAAAGTATGAAGTTTTACATTATATTTATCTCACAAACCTTAGGTAAAAAGGATTGATAATAATAATACACCTCAAATTATATCGATGATTATATAAAATTCCAAGAGATATTGTTTGGTAGATCAATCTAAATCATAATTATCTATTAATTAAATCATTAATCTATTATTAATATCTCATAAATAACCATTTTTAATGATTATAGTATTATATTCATGTTAATGTTTAAAAATCTTTACCACCAATTATAATACCATGAGATGTTAAAAGAGAAAGATTGTATTCCATATTTTAAAGGAAATGCATAATTGATTTTATATTTCATTACATGAAACACTATGTTCATATTCTGTTACATGAAACACTAATTTTAGCTTATGTTACACTTAACACTGGTATTTTTATGTTCAAAAGCATATTCAACACACAACATGGAACTTAAATGAACTATGATATATATTATCGTTATAACCTAGCCATTAAATTTACAGGTATGAATAGTATAAACTAATTTATGAAATATATATATGTATATTACTCAACATAAATTTTTGATAAATTTTTATTAAATTATCAATCATTTTTTAGTAAAGTGGTTTTATTCTTCAAAAATATGTTTTCTTTAAAAATGATTTTTATTTATTTTCATGAAAAAATAGTATAATAATGTTTTGGAACTTTTATAAAATTTATTTGATAAAATTAAATTAATTATTTTAATTTCAATATCAAAATTTACTTTGGGTGAAATTTTGGGACTTTTCAGAAAAAATTGATTTTTTAGTGAATAGTGAAAAATACTGATTTTTGTAAGAAAATATTTTCTTTTCAATAAATTATGTAATTTAAAAGTAACAATATGTTTTGAATATGTTCTAAATTAAACTAATTTTTATTTAATTATATTTAATCCACTTAATTTCTTTTAATCAACTGTGTATTATTTTTTTGTATAAGTTTGTTTTTAGGTTTAAAAAAAAGTTTTTTTAACTATTTTAAATTGCATAATGTTTCACCATTTTAATTAAGTAAAATAATCCCAAATTACAAATTTTTTAAATGTAATATATATTTTATATATAATTAAATATTAATTTAGTTTTATACAATGATTATTTTTAGTCATAGATCTACAATAGAATCATCTTTTTCTCAAAAACACCCTTCTTAAAAACTCGTTGTCTCACCGTGTCTACGAGATTAATTTTAAATTAAATTATGACACTTATATTAGTTGAATTAAGACAAATGTATTGAATAATTTTAATCAGAATAATTTATATTATCTAATATGGTAAAATTAATTTTCTACTATAATGATTAATGAAAACAGTTAAAATTAATTAAAGTGTCTAAGGTAAAAACGAGATTACTTAGTGGTTTAACTTAGAATATAAGGTGTAAAAATGACCCAAAACATGACCTAAAACCATTTGATAGCCATATTTAGACATTATAACTTGTATGATATATAATGTACCATTATTGGGGCATATTTATATGAATAAAACATGGTTGTAATTCACTCTTTAAAAAAAATTACAAGTGTGATACTCACTCCACTTGTAAAAGGACACCTTCTCTCCTACCTTATTCACACCATAAAACCTCTTGGTTTCATCCAATACTATCCCAAATAAATTTAAAAATTCAATATCCTAATCCTAAAATCCTTATTTTTTGGAATAATTCCAACCTATGAAGGCCTTTGGTGGAAACTTAATGAGGATACCCAAAGAAGAGGTTGTGTTCTTCAATGAGTATTTTTGTTTTATTTATTCCTCAAGCCCATTAAATTATTATTATAACATTATTATATAATAAACTAATTATATTAGAAATAATTATATGTTTTTACATTAATTATAAAACCTACATCCAAACAAACATCCATAAACTGGGTTACAAAATTGTCATTCGTGTGTACGAAAAACTACCGCTACATGAAATGATGTCATTCATTTTTCTATTACCATATCTCAAGATTGGGTATGATGATGGATATAAAGTTTATATATGATATTTATAATATAATTATACATATTTAGTAATTATATCAAACATACCCTATACATTCAATTTCTTAAGGGATATAATAGCATCACTCATGTGCACGACGGACTATCACGTCATGGAGCGATAAGATTTTTTTCATTAAATAGTTACATGAAAGGTAATAAGGGTCAAGATACTAAATATATGTGATATAAATATAATATTTATGATATTAATGAAATATTTATCATTATATAAATATAATATATCATTTTATTTTTACCTTTTCACTCATGGGAAAAAAATATAACGTCGTTTGTGGATGTGTAGACTACCGCCTCCTCAAAGCTATGTGGTTTGTTTTTTCACCATCACATCACAATAATACTATATATAATTATCAATAATTAAATATTATGGTATGAATTATATTTTCATCATTATTTAATGATAAATTTTACTTAATTTCTTTCCATAATAATCATTGAAAAATGGAAATGTTACTCATACGTACATACGCCCTGCCTTCTCCATGATCATAATGTTAGTTAGTATTTCATAAAAATCATTCATGATTGGTTTTAAATTTATAATTTATCTATGAATAATATAATTAGGTAATTATTATTATTCTTTAGATGTTTAAATGATGACCACTTTGACCATATTCATCATACCAAAGTCATTTTTGACATATAAGCTGAATATGGTCAAAATAACTGACTTAAACATAATTGATTAAGTATTTATATAAAAAATATTAATAATTGAAATAAAATAAATAATAAAATTAAAAAAAATTCTCAAGAAATTAAATAATTAAATTAATTTTATTATTCCAGAATATAAATACACAAGTGACAAGTTGTACTCAAGGTCATGGTTTTCTAATCTCACTTTTATTTCTGTGATATGTATGTCGTACTCACCACTTATTTTTTTATGGTGTATATACTTACCATGAATTTATTTTATGATTAATATAATTAAATTTATTTCAATTTATATACCAATTTTATTATCTCTCTTTTGTGGGGTTTATCATTTCAAAGTTTGCAAAGCGGTAAGGTACTTTAATCTCAATTTTCCTTCTTTGAGACGTATGTTATGTTATACACCTGTATTATTTTATGAGATGTATATACTTACCATTTTACATGTTATATAATGAGTCTCCTTATTTTCATGATATTATAAGTTTAATTTAATGATATTATTTCATAGAGATTATGATTCAATGTTACAAAAGTGGTAAGAGTCTTTTGTTACAATCTCATCATTTATCAAGATTGTGGTGGTTAAATCGCCAATATTAAAATATTATAAAACTCATGAATTTTATTCTCCTATGGTTATTAATGATATTTTCAAGTATTTTTACAATTTTTTCACTCATTGGTACTTAATGTTTTGGACATAGTGTTTTTATGAAAATTCGACTTCATTTCTCTCTTCGGTTAGAAATCTTTTTTCTTACTAAACCATGTTTTCTAAAAAAATAAAAAAATGTATTTAACATTTTAAAAACATTATTAAATAAATTTTTACACATTTTTTGTTTTTTTAAAAGGTTTCAAAAGAATCAACTTTTCATTTTCCGATCAATGCACTTTTCTAAACTTTTTATAATACAAAAAGAATATTCATTTAACATGTAATGCATGTAAAAATTTTCCCTTCATCATGACCATCATTTATTTAAAACATCATTTGAAATCATATAAGGTTATTTTTTAAATAAATATACTAGTATTCTGGATATTTTTAGTTTTAAAAAGTTGTTTTCAAAGAAAATGATTTTTAAAATGTTTAATGTTTTAAAGAGTGATTTTTAAATTGAAAAAGATATTTTCACCAAGAATGTTTTTAATGGTATTTTAATGGTATTTGAATTATTAAATGTCAAAAACTCTTTTTATTACCTATTATCCAATGGGGAAATTTTTTAGTGATACCATTCTCATTATTTATATTTATGGATACATATTATTTCTAAGAGATTTTTATGCAACCCATTTCTTTTCCACGAGTTATTCATATTTCAAAGATATTTTTATAGAACTCATTTCTTTACCATGGGTCAATTAGGTTTCAATGAGATTGTTAGGGAACCCATTTATTTTCAATGGGTTAATCTTGTTTCAAATAAATTTTTATTGAACCTGTTTTTTTTATGGGTTAAATGAGTTATAAAAGGAATAATGATTGTTTATATGATTTTTATGAGGAAATGTATATGTACTTAATTCGTGTTGTTGTTCTTGTACATATTTTATAATGGGGTGGCCCAAATAGTGTTGGGTGATCTTGTTATAGATTATACGATGGGGATGCCTAGATAGTTCCTAGTGATCCTGTTACAACTTATATTATGGGTTGTCCTAAATAGAGTGGGGTAAACCTATTATAGCTTATATGATACATTGGGTAATTATTATATTGAAATTTTACTATAAGGTTATTCCAATTAAAATTATTCTTAAATTTTTTTATGAATATGATGCACCAAGTTACCTAAAAGGGTTTTAATTTCTTGGTATGGGTTTATAATGTTTCTTATGATCAATGTTAATACCACATGGATCATGATTGTTGATTCTGATAAATCTTTCCTTTTCCATGTTATAATATTTAATTATATAGGTGTTTATGGGAATGATTTATTTTATGATTCTCTCATGCACATTGATTAGGTCTTCATACCCTTATTCAATTATTATGATCATTGATTACATTCAATTATTAATGCTTATGTTTACCCTTACTGAGTATTTAATCTCACCCTTCTTATTTTCCCTAGATTATAATGAATGAGGTTTATAAAAAAAAATTATAAGGAAATTTATATAGAGGGTGATGATTACTTAATGTGAAATTATAAAATCTTGGTTAAGTGGGAGAAATGCTTATTTAACAATATGGGTATTTCTCATGTATGGTTTTTTCCTAATTCTCTAAAACTATAAACCTAAAATTACCTTTATAATGTAATTGATACTTTTTTCCATTATTATGTAAGGTTTTGATGAAATATATTCATTCACAATTATCGATATCAAATTAGGAACTATAAATTCTAGGATTTCAACAACAAATCTAGGAGTGTGGGTTTTGGTCTTTTATAGTTGGTATCAGAGGAAATTTTTAGATAACTTTGTATATTATGATGTTCTCATGTGAGGTTATATTAAGATTAATGGATACCATCATATTTCTATAAGATTAATGTTGATCATAAGCACAGTTTTCTAGACACATCATTTTAGGGTTTTTAGTAGTAAATTTGTTTAAGTAATAATGAGAATTTGGAGACATTTTTTAGGTTGAGGTATTTTTAACCCCTAGGATCAAAATAAATTTATATTTTTGTAGAAATTATTTTTCATGTTTAATGAAAAAAAGTAAAACTCATATGTTGGGTGACTACCCGTCGCATTCGGCAAGGCGATAGGGCTTAAACCCATGACTAAAATATGATAAGGGTTTCATGCTAACAACTGGGCCATGTGATATCCTGGCTAGTATGAAAATTTTCAATTATAAAGATTATGTTTGTTTTAGAAAGATATGGGATTTTATTTTAGGAAGAATGGTTTATTTATTTTGTAATAATATATGATCAAATACTTTAAATCATTGGATTTCAAACTTAGTAAGGAAATGATTGAAGAATTTTTAGGATAGTAATTTATGAAATGATTTGGTTTCAACTTTTGGTATTAGTATTGAAATTTTGTGATTAATGTATGATGGTTTATTTTTTATCTTACTATGTTCTAACCATTTTGGTTTGGGTTTATGTTTAAATATAGTAGGAATAACCTTTTATCCCTTTTATGGTTATATGGTCCTTTAAAAGTTGATTTTTAGTGCTTCACACATGAAAATTTCAACATGAATAGTCATAATTTTAAGAAAAATATGATACCTTTGTGGAAAATAAATAAATTATGAAATTATACTAATTAACTTAATATATTTTCAGATTCTTTTAGTTTGGATGGTAATATAATTCCTAAACTCTAGGAAAAATATCCTGAAACAAAAATATTATCGCAGTACCTTCAATTCTACTAAACTGGTGGTATTTTTTATCATCACATATTTATGGTTTTGAGGCCCTTAAAATTACATTTATAATTTACTTTATTGTGTTCAATGAACTAAACAAATCTCTATAATTATTTACGCACTTCCTCCATTCCCATCTATGTTAACCTATTTTGAAACCTGGTTATGTGTTATTCAATATGAAATTTTAATTACATTTATCTCTTTTTAGGTGGATGTTTTATTATACCTTTTTACTATGTGGTTTTATAATAAATTTACTTTCAAATGTATAACCTTTTATTACCAAGATAAATGTTAAATTGTGAGGATACAATTTATTAAAGGGGGAGGATGTAACACCGCAAGATTTTAAATGAAACAAATTATATTAGATAGTGTAAAGGACATAAAACACTAAGTTTATCTTTCATTATAGGAAACACTATGTTAATATTTTGTTACACATAATGATCATTTTATATTGTGTTATATGAAACCATGATATTTTTATGTTATATAGAATATTCAACACGCAACACTGAACTCAAACAACCCATGATATATATTACCATTATAATATAGCCATTAAATTGGAAGATATGAATAGTATTAAACACATTATGAAATAAATTAATATATACATATATATATTACTCAATATAAATTATTGGTAAATATTTAGTAAATAATAAATCAATTTTCAGTAAGGTAGTTTTATTCTTCAAAAATATGTTTTCTTCAAAAATGATTTTTATTTCCTTTCATAAAAAAATAATTATAATCATTTTTTGTAACTTTTATAAAATTTATTTGATAAAATTAAATTCATTTTTTTAATAAAAATATCAAAATTTACTTTAGGATAAATATTGGTACTTTTCAAAAAATATTTATTTTTCAGTGAATCGTGACAAATGCCGATTTTGGTTAAAAAGTATTTTCTTTTAAATAAATTAATAAATTATAAATTATAAATTTTTTTAAAATATTTTTTAAATATTTTTTAAATTAAAATAAATATTATTTATATATATTTAATACAATTGATTAATTTTAATTAACATTATATTTGTTTTAGTATAAATTTATTTTGGGGTTCAAAAACGGTTTTTTCTAAAAACTTTTTAAACATGAATAATGTTTCTCCATTTTAATTAATTAAAATAATCCATAAGGGGTGATGTTTTAGACTACATATATATATTATATATCATTAAATATTAATTAGGTTTTATAAAATTATTATTATTATTCATATAGTTACTATAGAATCATCTTTTGCTCAAACAAAACTCTTCTAAAAAACCTGATGTCTCGCTGCGTTTGTAGGAATAATTTTAAATTAACTTCTACCAATTTGATATGTTTAATTTATAAAAATGGTTTCCATATTTTGAATCATTATAATTTATATTTTATAATATTTTCAAATTAAATTTTTACAATATGGATTACTGAAAACATTAAAAAGTAATTAGAGCTATCAAGGTAAAAACAAGTGTACTTTGTGGTTAAACTTAGGATATAAGGTGTAACAATTACCCATCACTTGTAGAAAACCAATTTTATGTAAATATTTAGACCTTATAAATTATAGGATCTAAAATTGACCATTATTTATGCCTCATTAAATAAGAAAATGTGGGTGTAACACACTCTTTCAAAAAAATTACAAGTGTGCCACTCACCCCACTTATAAAAGGTCACCCCCTCTCCTACCTTATTCACATCTTTATACCTATTGAGTTTGGATAATAACTATACAAATAACTTCCAAAATTCTTTCACCTCATCCTATAATCAATATATTTTTCATAAATCCAACCTAGGAAGGACTTTGGTGTAAACACGGAGGATACCCTAAGAAGAGGTAATGTTTTTCAACAAGCATTTTTATTTTATTTATTTATCAACCCCTTCAATTATTCTTATAACATGTTGATATAATAACCTATGTATATTCCATATAATTATATTATGTTATATTAATGTTAAAAATGGAAACTTAATACAACTCAATCAAATTGGTTACAAAATCAGAATTCATGTGTACGACGGACTACCACCTCATGAAACTATGTCATACATTTTTCCATTACCACCTCTCACGGTTGGGTATAATGATAGATATAAAGTTTATATATGATGTTTATAAAATATTTATGCCTTTTTCATTATATTTTATATAACATTTTATATTCCATTCCATGAGGGATATGATAATGTTGATTGTGTGTACGGCGAATGACCACCTCACGAAGCAATGTGATTCGTTTTTCACTAACTTGTTCCATAGAAGGTGATAAGGGTAAATATAATAAATAAATATTATATAAATTAAATATATATATGATAATAATTAAATATTTATCATTATGTTAATATAATATATCATTTTATTTTTACCTTTTCACTCACTAAAAAAATGATAACGTCATTCGTAGACGTGTGGACTACCGCCTCCTCAATGAAATCTGATCCATTTTTCACCACCACATCAAAAGAATGATATATATAAGTATATAAAATTAAAAAATATGTTATTTAAAATATTATGTTCATTATTTAAAGATATATTCTACTTAAATTCTTTCTATAGTGATCACTGAAAAATGGAAACGTTACCCATGTGTACATACGGCCTACTGTCTCCACGATCATAATGTTAGTTAATTTTTCACAACCATATCTCATGATTGGTTTTAAAAGTATAATTTATGTTTAAATATGATAATTATTTCATTATTATTATTCTGGATATGTTTAAATAATTACTTATTTGACCATAGTCAGCCTATCAGGGTCATTTTTGACACATAAACTGAATATGGTAAAAACATCTAACTTAAACTTAATTGATTAATTAATTATATATAAAGTATAAATAAGTTAAATAAAAGTAATAATAAAATATAAAAAGGTTATAAATAATGTATATAATTAATATAAATTTATTTTTCAAGAAGATAAATACACATGAGACAATTTGGACTCAATGTAAACATTTTCTTGTCTCACTTTTACTCCTATGAGATGTATGCCACACTCACCACTTATTTTTATTATGTGGGGTATATAATAAAAATTAATGTATTTTATTATTATTATACTTAAATTTTTGGGTATTTAAATATCTATTTTATTATCTCTCTTTCATTGGGTTTACAGTTTCAAAGTTACCAAAGCGGTAAGGGACTTTTGTCTCAATTTTCATTCTTTGAGACGTATGTTATATTATACACTTATCTTATTTTATGAGGTATGTATACTTTCCCTTTGACATTATATACCATGAATTTACTTATTTAAAAATATTATAAGTTTAATTTAGTTTTATTCTTTCATGGAGATTACAATTCAAAGTTACAGAAGTGGTAAGAGTCTTTTGTTATAATCTCGTCGTTTATTGGGATTGTGTATGATTAACTCCCCAATGTTGAAATCTTATAAAATTAATTAATTTTATTATACTTTGGTTATTAATGATAATTTCATATAATTTTACCATTATTTCATCTTTGGTACTTAAAATATTTGATAGAGTTTTTTTAATAAAATACGACTTCATTTCTCTCTTCAGTGAGAAATCTATTTTCTTCCAAAACCATGTTTTCTGAAAATGTTTCCAAAACTATTTTTAACTATTTAAATATGTTTTATTAAATAAATTTTCAAACATTTTTTATTTTCTAAAACAATTTTTTCAAATTAATCTTCTTTTCATTTTCCAATCAATGTACTTTTCTAAACTTTTTACAATGCAAAAGCAATGTTCGTTTGAAATGTACCACATGTATGGATTTACCCACCATCATAACCATAATTTATATGAAGCTTCCTTTTAAATTTTACAAGGTTATTTTTAAGGAATTTTATTTTCATAATATTCTATAAATTATTATTTTTTAAAATTGATTTTCATAGAAAATGAATTTTAAAATGTTTTATGTTTAAAAAAGTGATTTTCAAAATGAAAAGGATATTTTCATCAAGAATTTTTTTAATGATATTTTAATGGTATTTACATTAAAAAAAATAATAAAAACCTTGTTATTAACTATAATACAATGATGATATTTTATAGTGATACCATCTTCATTATTTCTCTAGATGTATTTAAATTATTTCAAAGAGATTGTTATGGAACCCATTTTTTCCCATAGGTTAATCATGTTTAAAATAAATTTTCATAGAACTAATTTATCTTATGTGGTTTAATCATGATTAAAATAAAATTTTAAGGAACCCATTTTTTTAATGGCTTAATCATGTTTCAAAGATATTTTTGTGGAACCCATTTCTTTTCTACAGGTTAATCAAATTATAAAAGTAATAATGATTGTTTCTATGATTTTTATAATGAAAGATCTATGTAATTAATTCATGTTATGATTCTGGAGAATATTATATTATGGGGAAACCCAGATAGTGTTGGGTGATCCTATTACAACTAATATGATGGGGTGGACTAGATAGCATCAAGTGATCCCGTTACATCTTATGTGATGGGGTGGCCCAAATAGCACTGAGTGATCTCATTATAGATTATATGATGGGTGTTCTCAAATAGTAATTCATTACATTATGTATTGATTATATTTGAATTCATCCATATGGTTATTCTAATTAAAAGTGTTTTGAAAGGGTTTTTTTAATATGATACTCAAAGTTTCCAAAAAGGGTTTTAATTATTTGTTAAGAGTTTATAATGTTTCTTTTGATCATTATTTATATCACATGGCTCATGACTATTGATTTTTTATGACTATTTATTTTTCTATGTTTTCATATTTTATGATCTAGGTATTTATTGGTATGAGTTATTTTATGGTTCAATCATGCACTCTGATTATGAGTGAATACCATTATTCACTTATTATGGTCATTAATGAAATTCAATTATTAATTCTAATGTTTACCCTTAATGAGCATTTAATATCACCATTATTATTTTTCCCCAAAGGTTATTAGTAATGAGGTTGAATGAATTATTTATAGAAGGTACATCATATGGATAAATATGATGACTTAATGTGAAATAAGAAAGATGGGTTAAGTGGGAGAAATTCTCATTTAACGACATGGGTAAGGTTCATGGAGTATTTTTCCTAATTTTCTAATAATATAATCTTAAAAGGTCCTTGATGATGTAAGTTGTATATTTTTTCTCTGATGTTTTAAGGTTTTGATGAAAAAAATTGGGTCACAACTATTGGTATCAAAACCAAAAAATTAAATTTTATGATTTCAATATCAGATTCAGGAGTGTGGGTTCTTGGCTATTATACCAATAATATTTCATGGTGATCATTGATTAAGGATAACTCAAAGTTTTACTTTGACTAGATAATTATCATTTTTCTTCATAAAAATTTATTCACAACATGAATGAATAATAAAGTGGAGATTAACTTTTTTAAAATGATACATTTTATATTCAAAAAATATTTCATAATATTTAACAAAAACCATACATAAGTTCATTTTTATCATAACTGTAACACCCCAGGTAAATAAAGAGTATGACATTTTCATATTTATCCAAATTTGTGAATAAAATATTAACATTACTTTAAAGTGGACGCTATGCACGATGGCGTACCCAATATGCAACAATGAGTTTCTTGGGAATCTTGCATTGCACTCTAATAGTAAAATAATATTATTTTAAATGGTAGTTAATGTCTAGCCGTTGTAATGGCAGGAATGAACAGAACTAACTAAAAAATTATTATATATGTTTGTCATATATTTTTACTCTTTATAGTAAATTTTATAGGATTAAAAATGTGAATGAATCTAATTTTAAGCATAAACATTCCAATATTCTTTAAAAGGTCGATTAACCGCCTTTTAATGGCGAACATCTTTTAAATACACTTTTTGACAATTTTATAAGCTCTATTTTTCAAAATAAACATATTATTTATGATTGGGACATTGAAATTTACCTTGGGTTAATTTTTGGTATTTTTATGACAATGTTCATTTTTCAATGAATAGTGAAAAATACTGCATTTTACATCAAAACTTCTTTTTCATATAATTTAATTATATGGTTATATTATCTTTTTAATTTTTTTAAAGTTTAATTAGAGTATATTTTTACCATGTAATTCAATGATGGTCATTGGGATTAATTTCACTTTGGAATTAGGCATAAACAAGTGCCAAACTTTTCATAAATATTGTTTCTAAAAAACCCGCTATTTGTTTTGACAACGGGAAGTTTTTTTTAATTAATTATTTCAATTTATGTGTTTGTAATTTGGTAAAATGGATTAAATATTTGGAATCAGAAGGTCCAAATTATGTAATTAAGACTCTTTTTTTTTGACATTATGAATAGTAACGACGGTAATTATCTTTAATTATCTTGATTAATGAGTAATCGGGTAGTTAAAGATAATAAGATAATATCACTATAATAAACAAAATGACAACAAAATGTGTCCTAAGTCTACTGGTTGTCTCATGACCGACCATGGGATGACTTGTGCCAAACTTGGGGGCCCCATGGAATCACTTTTGTGAGAAAGTGACTTTTTATCTTTTTATTTTTAAAGAATGTTAAATGTAACAAAGAATGTATCACCTAAGTAAAATATTTTTAATTTTGTCTACATAAATGATCTTTTGGACTATAAATATTTATTATAAATATAAAAATATTTCCTACATCATAGTATTTTTTTTATAATTTTTAGACATTAAATAAATTAAATTATTTATGACATCATGATGATGCAGCGATGACCTCATTATTTAACGATTTAAATAAAATGGAAAGATAATGTAAAATATAATACCTACACATGTCAAAAACATATTGGATGGGTGGATTTCAAACCCTTATCACCTTATCCTCGAAACACATCAATGTGGGACCATTAAAATCTGAAACTCATTTGAAGATAAAGTTACATTTTATACCTTTCCAAGAGTGCCCCTCCTCTCCTCTTATAAAAGGCCCCAACCCCTACCTCTTTACCCACACTTCCAAAGCCTTTGCCTCGGCCAACCCCTGCCAATTTTGTCTCTCCACATCCCTCTATAACTCCTTGAAGCCCCACATTGTGCATAATCCTTTCCAAGGAAGCCTTTGAGCTCAAATCAAAGGAAGTTACCCGATTTAAAGGTAATGTCTTCAGTTGAGTCCTTTTGTTTTATTTTGCTTCTCCAACCCCCTAAACTCTTTTTATTCATTTCTTTTGTAACAAATACAGTATCATAAATATACTAGGATGATTTTATAATAATTATTAGAGCTACACTTACACACACCTACGTCTAATGGTTAAAGAACATACTGTTTCCGTGGATGGTGAATCTCTGCCTCCCGAAACGATAATTGTTCAACATTCTTTTAACACCTTCAAAGGTGGCCATTAAGATGTCACTATATTTATATATGATATATAATATGTTTATGTTTTACTTAAGCTTCTGTATTTTTAATTAATGTAATACCTTTATGGTTTCCATTATGGGTAAACACGATATCTTCATTTAAGGAAGTGCGGACTACCGCCCCCTCAAAGTGATTTGATTCGTTAATACCATATGTGGTACGTATAAAGGATATATTTAATGATGTTATATATGATAACATAATGTAATTAAAATACTATTATTTATCATTATTTTTTAATTCTATTAAATATAAAATAGAAATGGAAGTAGCGTTTATGCGTACGTACGGCTTACCATCTCCATGAACGGTATATTTCATTTCTTATCTCAAAATTTTATGTACTATTATAATTACATATATATAATGGATATATAATATATTAAATTTAAATTATGGATATCATTCTTTAATTATAACATATATATATATATATCATTTTGTTTTAATTCCATTAATATGACAAAAAATGAAAGTAGCGTTCATGCGTACGTACGGCCTACCGTCTCCATGAACGGTGCTTTTAATTTATCTCAAAATGTTATGGAATCGTATAAAATGAACATATACTGGATATATATGATATTTAAAACATCAATACTATTCTGGATATTATGTACCTATAACTACATGGAAAACTATTTTCCAACAAGTTCAATTTTTGACTCATGTACCAAATATCGACAAAAACGTCTGATATGAACTAATATTATTAACCAATTATTATAACATTAAAATATTTGATGTGAACTGAATAATAATATTTATAGGAGGTAATTAAGCAATTATAAATTGACCAAAGTTTATTAATCAGGAATATAAAGAAACGAACAAGACAAGTTGGACTTAAGGTAAGGGATCCTACTCCTCTCTTTCTTTTTAAGTACACCCTTTTATGTAATTCCTTTTAAGCTCATATTTCTTGTGATTGGGATGTTCTTTTATATTAATCTTACTGTAATTTTTATGTTCATATTATGAGAGACCCTATTTCATATCATCAATCCATTTTGGAAGTTTTAAGTGGCGCCATTAGGCTACCGAGTTTTCTTAAGGGGTTTTTCATCTCACTTTTATTCCTGTGAGATTTATGCTACATTTGCCACAATTTACTTTGAGTGGTGTATGTACTTCCCATTATTATACACTTTGTGCAGTATAATTTCATTTATGGGTATTCTCATCTTCATTGTATGACCCTTCTTCTATGGGGTGTACGTTTCGAAAGTTACCCAACTCGGTAAGGGGACCTTTCACCCTCCTCTTTTTAAAAGACTTCTTTTCTTATGTCTTTTAATTCACATAATATTATGTTGGGATATGTTCTTTTATATCCTTATGGATGTAAATTTTATTTACAAGTGATTAGATTCCCTTTTTATCTCTCATCAACTCATTTTCTGAATTTTGAAGTGATGCCGTTAGGCTGTCGAATTTTACCAAGGGAACTTTTTAACCCAATTTCGATTTCTTTGGGTTCAACATGTAGTTATTGAATATGTAATCTTTTGAATATGTCTAAATGACATTTTATTTTTTTAAACTTAATATCCCCTTATATTGGGTGTATTTATGTTTGTCACACATAATTTTGAGATTGAATTATCCTTAATTTAATGATACCTTCTTTATAAGGGAATTCATCATATTTGACATTTCTATTGAGACTTCATTATTGTTATGCACCAATTCACTCTTATATGGTGTATATATTGTACTTTGGAATATTATATCATGAATCCATTTATTCTCATGATATTATAATGTTCTGACTAAATGTTATTCCTCAATTATTGTATTCAAGCGTCTCCAATTTTGGTAGAACCCCTTTAACCAAAATATCGCTTTAAATGTTTTAATTATTTGTTCTTATTAATATCCATGTTTTAAAAATGGTTTTAAGGATTTATATATATGGATATTAATGGTTTAAAATTTTAAAATCTTCAAGGTGGTATGGGACACTTTGATTCAAAAATCTCTTTATTAAATGTTTTAAATGGTTTTGGAAATGGTTTCTTTTTGAATGGATTCATTATTTCAATATACTAAAATGTTATATTGTGATTGAAATGTGGAAATGTTATGTTTACTTTATGCATGTTTTATGTGATACGTTTATGTTATGGTTCTTGGGCATTGTTATGAAAACGGGTGGTTCCGTGATAAATTAAGGGCGGGTGAGCCCAATATAGCTCTCCAATGCATTGGGTAACGCAAAGAAGTGAAACATTAAGGTTTCTCAGAAGATATTTAGGGAATATACTATGGTGGGTATTCCAAACATATCCAAGAGGGTTACTCCCTACGTAAGAATGTTATGAATGCCTCAACTTACCTTTTATGTCTTATGATTTCTATGATTTATTCATGATTTGATGAGGTATGTTAAAGTGCCTATATTTTATGGGTAAAGTATGATTTCATTATTATGTATATATGAACTCATGTTTCCTTTCCATATTTTTTTTATATCCCTTACTGAGCTTTTTATGCTCATCCCAAGTTTTTGAAATGTTTTTCACAGGACAAGGGAAGGGTACATGATATGATGATAGTGTCAATGAAGTGTCAAGAAAGAATCCATGTTTTATTTTAAATATGTTTCCATTGAGGGGAAAAATGAATACTATCTTTTATGTAACCACTTTGTGTAAATGTGGAATGTAATGCAAGTTTTATAATCTAATTCTCTAAAAATCTAAACCTGAAAAGATCCTCAATGTGTAATATTGTAATAACTCAAGATTAAGTAAGGTTTAAGGCTGGGGCCTTATAGTTGGTATCAAAGGTCGGTTTAGATAACTTTAGAGGTTAGGGTATTCTTTAAGCATAAGTGACATTACAATAATGGTTAGAATTTTAGAAAGAGTCCTAGTTTTAGATAAAGTGAATGAGTAAGTATATATTATTTTTTATCTTCCTCATTATTACATGATGGTTTTTTTGATATACTCACACTGACCTTTTTGGTTTTAGTAAATGGCTGGATCTAGCAGGCACCAAAGTAACAGTGGATGTGAAGGAAACTGTGACAGTTTTTTGAGCAAGCAACTGAATGATATGGGAGTCGCAATGAGAAATCTTGTGTTTATCCTCAACCAACTATTTGGAGTCATGATTGACCACCTTAACCTTGGTGATTTCTCTAAGGCATCATATATGCGAGAAACAAATCCCTACGGAACTACAGGTAACAATCATAAAGGTAAGTGTGTTCAAAAACCTATGTGTCAAAGATGTGCAAAGAAACACCTAGGAAAATGTTTCAAAGGGACAGAAATATGCTATAGATGTGGAAATGAAGGTCATAAATCAAGAACCTTCCATGGAAAAAAGGAAGCATCCAGTTGACACGAGGAAAGGGAAAGAAGTTCTTTCTGAGGGATCAATTGAATGTTTTAAATGTGGTGTGCATGGTCATTATGCAAACACATGTCCTATGAAGAAGTTTCATGAATGAGATCACCAAGATCATACAAATGTTCGTTTACCAATACCTAATGCCATTCCGATTGAGGATGAAGAAACTGAAAATGACCAATCAAAGGTATGGATTATTTCATGACTATTATTTTACTATTTTGGAATCTTAGGATATGATTCATGATTTTGTTTGTAGGAAAGAAGTATTTCAGAATAAGTTGGAGAGGAATGGTTAATGGATCATGAAGAATGTTGAATGAGTAAGAAGTCAACATATAAGGGCTTCAAGAGTTATGGTGAAATTCTTAAGAGTATTAAGTCTCTTGATGATGGGGTTACATTAGAATACTTTTTATAGTATGTGTAACCCTGATGTTTAATATATGAAAATTTTATTCAAGGAATAGTTATCTGTTCTTTTGTGGACATAGTTATAAAGAACCATTTGGGTTTATATGATCCTTACTTTTGAGGTAATTATGGGTTACTATATGTTATGATGGAAGTGAAATTCATGAGATAAAATTGAGGTTAAATTATGTTATGGTAATTTTTGATGATTTTATCTTTTTGGGGAATGATTTGAGAATTATATAGTTTTGGAAAAAGGACAACACGCAGACCGTGTGACAACCCGTCGTGCCAGACAAAGCTGTGGGAATCGAACCCACAACCAAAGTGCAACTGGTATTTATCACCTACCACTGTACTACGTAAAGTCCCTGGTTAGTATGACTTATTATTTTTAGTTAGATGATTTTATGAATTAAGTGTAAGCTTATTTTGGGTTATCTATGAAAATTTATTAACCTATCATGGAGGATATGTGATTAGGTTAATTACTATTCAATACGAGACTTTAAGAGTAACTGATGTTATTTGGAGATAGGTGTTAATTTGTACCTTGGAAGACTATGAGACCAAATCCTTCAAATATTTGGGTTTCAATATTAGTTTGGTTTACTTTGAATAATTTTATGGACAAATTGATTATCGAATGGTCCTTGTTGAACTTTGGGGTTTTTTTGGACAAATTTTGGAGATTAAGAATAGATTTTCTTTTTATAAAGGGTTATCCTTTTCTGGATTATCTGATCTTGTACTAACCTTTTTGGTTTTGGTTTTGGTTAAGGTCTAAATATATGGGATGTATATAGTTCTCTTTTGTGGATTAGGTGATTCTCTAGAAGTTGATTATAGTGAACAAGTCTTCCTAAATACTCGTCTTTAGGAGAAAATATGAGTTTCTGTAAAGAATCTAATAAAAGTTGAAAGTCAACATGATAAGTGATTATGTTTCCTTATGAATAACTTCCTCAATAAAAAGTAACTTAAAAAAATGTTGTGAATTATCTTTTCCTACTGGGGAATCTCATACCGTTTAACTCATCACAAGTTTGTGATTTTCTTATGGTTAACTTTCTCCTAAACATGTTTTCTATCACTCTCCATCAGAACATGACCCTTTGTTTTTTTCTCCATGTCCATATTTTCATACTTGGAATCCTAGTATGGGTTAACTAGAGTGACCTTTATACTTATCTTCCTTTATTCTAAAGTGATTTTTTTACCGACTCTTGTTCCGATGTGGGACGTTCAAGGATGTTTCCAAGCTCAAATTTTAAAATTGCGAGGACGCAATTCCCAAAAGGGGGGAATGATGTAACACCCCAGGTAAATAAAGAGTATGGAATTTTCATATTTATCCATATTTTTAAATAAAATATTAATATTACTTTAATGGGGACGCTATGCACGATGGCGTACCCAATACGAAACAATGAGTTTCTTGGGAATCTTGCATTGCACTCTAATAATAAAATAATATTATTTTAAATGGTAGTTAACGCCTAGCCATTGTAATGGCGGGAATGAACAGAACTAACTAAAAAATGATTATATATGTTTGTCAAATATTTTTACTCTTTACAATAATTGTTATAGGATTAAAAATGCGAATGAATCCAATTTTAAGCGTAAACATTCCAATATTCTTTAAAAGGTCGATTAACAGCCTTTTAATGGCGAACCTCTTTTAAATACACTTTTTGAAAATTTTATAAGCTCTATTTTTCAAAATGAACAAATTATTTATTATTGGGACATTGAAATTTACCTTGGGTTAATTTTTGGTATTTTTCTGACAATGTTCATTTTTCAATGAATAGTGAAAAATACTGCATTTTACATCAAAACTGCTTTTTCATATAATTTAATTATATGGTTATATTATCTTTTTAATTTTTTTTAAAGTGTAATTAGAATATATTTTTACCATGTAATTCAATTATGTTCATTGGGATTAATTTCAATTTGGAATTAGGCATAAACAAGTGCCAAACTTTTCATAAATATTGTTTCTAAAAAACACGCTATTTGTTTTGACAACGGAAAGTTTTTTTTAATTAATTATTGCAATTTAGGTGTTTGGAATTTGGTAAAATGGATTAAATATTTGGAATCATATGGCCCAAATTATTTAATTAAGACTCTTTTGTTTTTGGACATTATGAATAGTAAGGAAGGTAATTATCTTTAATTGTCTTGATTAATGAGTAATCGGGTAGTTAAAGATAATAAGAGAATATCATAATAATACAAAAATGACCACAAAATGTGTCCTAAGAATACTGGTTGTATCATAGAGGACCATGGGATGCATTGTGCCAAACTTTGTGGGCCCCATGGAATCACTTTTGTGAAAAAGTGACTTTTTATCTTTTTATTTTTAAAGAATGTTAAATGTAACAAAGAATGTATCACCTAAGTAAAATATTTTTAGTTTTGTCTACATAAATGATCTTTTGGACTATAAATATTCATTATAAATCTAAAAATATTTCCTACATCATAGTCTTTTTTATAATTTTTATACATTAAATAAATTAAATTATTTATGACATCATGATGATGCAGCGATGACCTCATTATTTAACGATTTAAATAAAATGGAAAGATAATGTAAACTCTAAGACCTACACATGTCAAAAACCTATTGGATGGGTGGATTTAGAACCCTTATCACCTTATCCTTGAAACACATCAATGTGGGACCATTAAAATCCGAAACTCATTTGAAAATAAAGTTACATTTTATACCTTTCCAAGAGTGCCCCTCCTCTCCTCTTATAAAAGGCCGCCACCCCTACCTCTTTACCCACACTTCCAAAGCCTTTGTCTCGGCCAACCCCTGCCCATTTTGTCTCTCCAAATCCCTCTCTAACTCCTTTAATCCCCACTTTGGGCAGAATCTTTTTCAAGGAAGCCTTTGATCTCAAATCAAAGGAAGTTACCCGATTTAAAGGTAATGTCTTCACTTGAGTCCTTTAGTTTTATTTTGCTTCTCCAGCCCCCTAAACTCTTTTTATTCATTTCTTTTGTAACAAATCCAGTATCATAAATATACTAGGATTTTTTTATAATAAGGATTAGAGATACACTTACACACACCTACATCTAATCGTTAAAGAACATACTGTTTCCGTGGATGGCGAATTTCTGCCTCCCAAAACGATGATTGTTCAACATTATTTTAACACCTTCAAAGGTGGCCATTAAGATGTCACTATATTTATATATGATATATAATATGTTTATGTTTTACTTAAGATTATGTATTTTTAATTTATGGCATACATTTTTGGTTTCCATTATGGGTAAACGCGATATCTTCATTTAAGGAAGTGCGGACTACCACCCCCTCAAAGTGATTTGATTCATTAATACCATATGTGGTACATATAAAGGATATATTTAATGATATTATATGTGATACCATACTAGAATTAAAATACTATTATTTATCATTATGTTTTAATTCTATTAAATATGAAATAGAAATGGAAGTAGCATTCATGCGTACGTACGGCTTACCGTCTCCATGAACGGTACATTTCATTTCTTATCTCAAAATGTTATGTACTATTATAAGTACATAAATATAATGGATATATATGTAATATATTACATCTAAATTATGGATATCATTCTGGAATTATAACATATATATATATATATCTCATTTTGTTTTAATTCCATTAATATGACAAAAACTGAAAGTAGCATTCATGCATACGTACGGCCTACCGTCTCCATGAACGGTGCTTTTAATTTATCTCCAAATGCTATGGAATGGTATAAAATGAACATATACTGGATATATATGATATTTAAAACATAAATACTATTCTGGATATTATGTACCTATAACTACATGGAAAATTATTTTCCAACAAGTTCAATTTTTGACTCATGTACCAAACATTGATAAAAACGTCATATATGAACTAATATTATTAACCAATTATTATAACATTAAAATATGTGATGTGAACAGAATAATAATCTTTATAGGAGTTCCTTAAGAAATTATAAATTGACCAAAGTTTATTATTCAGGAATATAAAGAAACGAACAAGACAAGTTGGACTTGAGGTAAGGGATCCTACTCCTCTCTTTCTTTTTAAGTACACCCTTTTATGTCATTCCTTTTAAGATCATATTTCTTGTGATTGGGATGTTCTTTTATATTAATCTTACTGTAATTTTTATGTTCATATGATGAGAGATCCTATTTCCTCTCATCAATCCATTTTGGAAGTTTTAAGTGGCACCGTTAGGCTGCCGAGTTTTCATAAGGGGTTTTTCATCTCACTTTTATTCCTGTGAGATTTAGGCTACATTTGCCACAATTTCCTTTGATTGGTGTATGTACATCCCATTATTATAAAATTTTTGTATTATAATTTCATTTATGGGTATTCTCATCTTCATTTTATGACCCTTCTTCCATGGGGTGTACGTTTCGAAAGTTACCCAACTCGATAATGGGACCTTTCACCCTCCTCTTTAAAAAAGACTTCTTTTGTTATGTCTTTTAATTCACATACTATAATGTTGGGATATGTTATTTTATATCCTTATGGATGTAAATTTTATGTACAAGTGATTATATGCCCTTTTTATCTCTCATCAACTCATTTTCTGAATTTTGAAGTGATGTCGTTAGGCTGTCGAATTTTACCAAAGGAACTTTTTAACCCAATTTCGATTTCTTTGGGTTCAACATGTAGTTATTGAATATGTAATCTTTTGAATATGTGTGAATGAAATTTTATTGTTTTACAATTAATATCCACTTATATTTGGTGTATTTATGTTTATCACGCATAATTTTGAGATTGAATTATCCTTAATTTAAGGATACCTTCTTTATAAGGGAATTCATCACATTTGACATTTCTATTGAGACTTCATTGTTGTTATGCACTAATTCACTCTTATATGGTGTATATAATGTCCTTTGGAATATTATATCATGAATCCATTTATTCTCATGATATTATAAAGTTCTGACTAAATGTTATTCCTCAATTATTGTATTCAAGTGTCTCTAATTTTGGTAGAACCCCTTTAACCAAAATATCGCTTTAAATGTTTTAATTATTTGTTCTTATTAATATCCATGTTTTCAAAATGGTTTTAAGGATTTATTTATATGGATATTAATGGTTTAAAATTTTAAAAGCTTCAAGGTGGTATGGGACACTTTGATTCAAAAATCTCTTTATTAAATGTTTTAAATGGTTTTGGAAATGGTTTCTTTTTTAATGGATTCATTATTTCAATATACTAAAATGTTATATTGTGATTGAAATGTGGAAATGTTATTTTTACTTTATGCATGTTTTATGTGATATGTTTATGTTATGGTTCTTGGGAATTGTTATGAAAACGGTTGGTTCCGTGATAAACTAAGGGCGGGTGAGCCCGATATAGCTCTCCAATGCATTGGGTAACGCGAAGGAGTGAAACATTAAGGTTTCTCCGAAGATATTTAGGGAATATACTGTGGTGGGTATTCCAAACGTAACCAAGAGGGTTACTCCCTACGTAAGAATGTTATGAATGCCTCAAGTTACCTTTTATGTCTTATGATTTCTATGATTTATTCATGATTTGATGAGGTATGTTAAAGTGCCTATGTTTTATGGGAAAAGTATGATTTCATTCTTATGTATATATGAAATCTTGTTTCCTTTCCATATTTGTTTTATATCCCTTACTGAGATTTTTATGCTCATCCCATGTTTTTGAAATATTTTTCACAGGTCAAGGGAAGGGTACATGATATGATGATAGTTTCAAGTAAGTGTCAAGAAAGAATCCATGTTTTATTTTAAATATGTTTCCATTGAGGGGAAAAATGAATACTATCTTTTATGTAACCACTTTTTGTAAATGTGGAATGTAATGCAAGTTTTATAATCTAATTCTCTAAAACTCTAAACCTGAAAGGATCCTCAATGTGTAATCTTGTAATAACTCAAGATTAATTAAGTTTTAAGGCTGGGGCCTTATAATAACATATATTATAAATAGTATAATCAACATCATATTCACTTTATATCTAGGTTTTTGTTAACTAAATAAATCTATATGTAATACCCACCACATATCTATGGGACCACCAGATAAAAAATCCCACTAAACTATTTAATGAGATATCTATGAATTAATCTAGTTTGAAAAATAGAAATACTTAGGAATTATATTCCCAAAAATAAAATATTTTAACATATTTAAATTTTATATCTCCACAACATAAAATATTAAATTGAATTGTCTTCTAAGAAAACATTATAATATTAACATCATTATCCTTGTAACCCTATTCCATCAATCATTTTAATTAAAATAATTTAACTATTTAAATTTTTATTTAAATTTATATCCTATACTTTTTATAATAAGGTGACATTTACTTTTCATAGTAAATAAATATAAGTTTTTAAATTTTTGTTTACCATAATGTATCCCAAAATCATTATGATATAATTGAAAATAATATTAATTATGTGCTGTTATAAAATGTTATTTGATATCAGTGAAAGTGTCTAAATCTAAACATACTACCAAAATTCCTTTATATACCATATTCTTTTTATAATATTTTCATAAAATTTAACACATATTCCTTTGTATTAAAAAATAACACTTATTTTTCATTTAGTGGGACTATTAAAAAAATATTGCCTCCATATCAGATATTATAATCTATATGTTTATATATATTACATGATTATAATATTATTATTTAAATATGAAATTAATTAATGGTAGTAGGAACATCTCCCCTTATATTTTAACAAATATTTGAAAAAAAGCATTATCTTAGATACAAAAAACTTTTGCCAAAAAATTTAAAACATGTTATAGAATATGATGAATCATAATCCATATGTATACAATTAATCCTCTCTATTTATTATAAAAACCCATTTTTTATAAAGAATTTCACTTATTAAATAAAAAATAGGATAATGATACACATGCCTATAAGATCCATTTATTCTTGATTTATTCCAATACACTCACATCCTTGATATAGTAACTATTTGTATAATTATTTGAATAAAACAAACATGCTCTATCAATTCACATTTTTTAACTTAATTATATTCCTAACACTTATAAATTATACATTTAGTATCGCATACCATTTAGAACTAAATAATTTATTTTTATAGTAGAGATACCTAACACATACATTCCTTGGAATTTCCAAAACTCCATCTTTTATTCTAAATAATAACATCATTTTAAATTATTAATCCTTTATAAAAACCCCTTTAGGTTTCATTAACCTTTACTATATAATTTAATAAATATTTTTCGACTCATCAACTATGTTTTATTCTCCCATTTTGGTATTTTAGCAACATTCTCTATTAACATAGTACCAAAATATTAACATCATATCCTTGTTCGACTATTCAAAATACTTGATAATAATAGAATAAATATTTCTTGAAATAATTCTCATTGTCAGAACATTTCTGTAAATGATAATATGAAGAATTTATTTACCTTATGAATCTTCATAATAGACACTAGTATCCTAAAATCCTTAATATATCTAATCATATTGAATATATGAGTTAAGAATAAAATTCCTTTTATAATCTTACATATAATTCCCTTAAAAACTTATTTGAATCATTATATGATTTGAAAAATCATATAGATTCACCTATAGAACAAATTCAATAGATTTTTTACTAAAAAGTGTTGTTCTAACACATAGAATTTCTTTTACTTAATAACTTTTCTTAAGTTACTAGTATAAATATTTCCTTACATTAGGCATCCTCTTACTATATGATTGATTTTAATGTAAATATTTTTTAGGAGGATGCTATTATCTATAGTTGATGATTTTATTATAATAGTATCATGTTTTATATGTTTTTTCTAATGAATTTAAAATAAGTTACTCACAATAAAAATAATAAACCTGAATATTATTTTCAATTAGTGAGTAAAGATCCATATTTCTCTAAGAAATGAGTCTGGATTTAAATTTATCTTAGCAATTAGTTATTCATATAATGAATAATATAAATCATAAGAATTATGATTCTTGGATAGATTAATGGGTAACTCTTTTCCCAATCCATTATATGGATAAACCAAACTTTATTCCTCAATTATCATTCCTAAGGTTTTATAAGATGAGTGAAACTCAAAGAAAACATAAAGAATATGATATCAAAGTAAAATCCAAGGAAACTATCTTTGGCCTGAAAAACCCAAGTATTTCATAATGTCACCTATAACTTTATTTCCTTACAAAATATAATCCACATGAACGTAATTTTTTTATGACTTACCTAGTTGGATGATCGAGGTCATGATAATTTCTGCTTTGATGAAATATCACACTTATTATTTAAAATGATATTATAAAAAACTATCACAAATTAAATTTACATATCATGCATATAATATTATGAACTATTATATCATATGTAATCATTTATCTTCTCTTTCTTTTTTCCTTTTTGAATGCATTCTTGTAATAATTTAGTTCTTGAATCCCTATTTAATCGGTCATATAAATGTGTTATCACTACATTAATGAGTAATCCTTTACAAAACCCACAAGTTTTCATTACTCACCCAAAAAAAATGTTTATTTTTTGATATCTAAATTAACCCAATGATATAAGTATATGAACTTTTCAAACATATAAAAATAATTTTAGGGGGTTGAAAAACTATATATGAGTAAGCCTATATAGTCACATAACCTACCCATAACATTTATAGAATAAAGAATAAGCCTCCTGGATAGTGATTAGTCCAACCCCAAGTCCATCTACTAAAGAATAATTTTCTAAATAGAGCACTAAATTCATGATTTATGTAACATAGAATATGCATAAACTATTTTCAATTCCCATTCTCATGAACATGACTCTAAAAAACCTTGTTTAATTTATATGAGAAAATATGTTTTATAGAGTTGTACTTAACATGAAATGAAATTATATATCTCTAAGAATAATTTTATCACATAAATAAGTAATAGAATTTATTCAAATTCCTTAAAAATTTTATTTACAAAAAAAAAGTAAGAAATAACTTGTAAATAAAGGATCATTTCATAAATTTAAATAAAAGATAATCATTTATAAACTATTCATAAATAAAATATTACTATAATTATTTTCATAAATAAATTAAAAATTATTGAAATTATATAATATTGGATACAAAAATTTTACATATACTCTCAATATGAACATTTCATATTACCCATTATATAGAATCTCACTTTAAATGTATGATAATATTATAAATTATAAACGTTTTATATTAAAACTTTTAATATGTAAAAAATTTATTTAATCTAAATATTGCATACTTTAAAATTATTTAATCCTTGAATAAAACTATACTCAAAATAAATTTTATGTGGTATGAATGATATATTAATCAAGTACCCTCTAATTTGAACAATTTTAAATTAATTAATTTTTTATAATTCTTAATTTTAAATATAAACCAATTTATATTTTCACCATATTCATGTAATCTATTAATTATTTATTAAATATATCTATGGTATTGAAATAAACACTTTATTTATTTATTAAATACGACACCATATAATTTGGTAGAAGGTAAAATTCTTGTTACTCTAATTAATAAAGATTTTAGAAACCATATAAATATAAAAAAGATATTCCCAAAATTAACTTTTTAATATGAATGGAATATTTATAATAAATGTTTAAAAAATATATAATTAACTAACCATAAAAATTATATAGTTAATTAAATCATAAAAAATTATAAATTAACTGAGTATTGTAAAATATCATACACCAGTTTTTATAAACATTTTTTAAATGAGAAAATTCAAATCCTTAGTTAATTTATGAGTAAATAAATTTTTTCTCATGAGAAACAAAAAATAACATATCATTTTGAATGTTTGGCTGGGAAAACAATTTTATCCAATAAAATATCTTAAAATTAATAAATTAAATATATTTATTTTTAAATAAAACAAACAATTATTTTATTTTCATAATATAGAGACCAGTACTTATGTAAAGACTCGGCCTTAAAACATTACATAATCTTTAATTAAATGAATAATTTACATTGAGGATATTTTCCGGTTTAGAGTTTTAGATAATTAGGCCATAACTATTACATATCAACTTGAAAATTACTTGTAGAAAATACTACTCAGCATCCATTTTTTTCATAAAATAAAAACTCTTGAAAAAAAGGGTCATGTCTAGTTCCATGTTTTAGACAGCGTGACTTATCCTTGATCAAATCCTTGACCCTTATTCATCTTTAAGTCCTGTGGAAAAAATTTAAAAAACTTGGGATGAGAATAAAAATCTCAGTAAGGGTTACAAAATAAAGAATGAAAACATTAGCCCATCAATAAATACAAAACAATGAAACAATACTTTTCAATCATAACATACCACATGAAATCATAAGATTAATGAAGAACACATAGAAATCATAAATCATAAAGGTAACTTATAGCATAAATAACATACTTACATTGTAGTTATCACAGCTATATAGGGAGTCACATTTGGAATACCCATCACAGTATATTCCCTAAATCTCTTAGGAGAAATATTAACGTTTACCTCTATCACGTTACCCAATGCATTGGAGAGCTATCTTGGGCACACCCGCCCTAGGTTTATCACGGAACCACCCATATACGTAAACAATGACCAATATCCATAACATATTCATAACCCATAAAACAACCATAATGTAAAGATAACATTGAAATCACTATATATCATTTCAAAATATTGACAAAATCAAAGCTTTTATCAAACCATTTTCAAAACCATTTAAAATATTAAATAAAAATATTTTTGAATCAAAGTGTCACATACCACTTTGAATATTTTGAAAGAAATTTAAATTTTAAAACATTCATGTCCATATGAATAAATCCTAATAAACATTTTTAAAACCTGGACATTAATGTGAAATATTTAGAATAATAAACCTTTAAATCATTTAAAATGATATTTTAGTTAAAGTGTTTTTAACAAAATGAGAGATGCTTGAATACAAATAATTGTGGAATAAAATTTAATTAGAAACTTATAATATCATTAAAATAAATGGATTCATGATATATTATGCCAAAGGACAGTATATACACCATATAAGAGTGAATTAGTGCATAACAACAATGTAGTCTCAATGGAAATGTAAATTGAGATGAAATCTGTTATAAAGATGGTATCCTTAAATTAAGGATAAATCAATCACAAAATTATGTGTGAAAAATATAAATACACCAAATATATGTGTATATTAATTGTAAAAAAATCATAGTTCATTCACACATAATCAAAGGACGACATATTCAAGAAGTACAAGTTGAACCCAAATAATTGAAATTGGGTTAAGAAGTTCCCTTGTAAAAATTCGACAGCCTAATGATGTCATTTTAAAATTCAGAAAATGAGTTGATGGGATAAAAATTTTACCTCATCACATGGACATAAATTTTAAATCAATAATGATATATAAGAATATATCGCAACATAATGAGATGTAAATTAAAAGACATAACAAAAAGAAGTCTTTTAAAAAGAGGAGGGTGAAATGTTCCCTTACCGATTTGGTAACTTACAAAACATACGCCACATTAAAGAAGGATCATAAAATAAAGATGTAAATACTCATAAATAAATGTATATTATACAAAGCGTATAATTATGGGAAGTACATACACAACCCAAAAGGAAATAGTGGCAAATATGGCATGAATCTCACGGGAATAAAAAGTGAGATGAAATCCTTTACCACATTGTAATCAACTGAGTCGTATGACCAAAAGCTAATAACCACAAAATTAATCATAGAATACCATGAATATAATTAGAATCATGATAATATATATATTAAATTTCAGTACACAATATACCACATGCAATGAATAAGTGGCGAACAATGGAAATCTCACGGAATTAAATGTGAGATAAAGAAAATCTCCTTACCTCGTGTCCAACTTGACTCATATTTTCCTTATTCTTCCTGAATAATAAACTTTAGTTAATTTATACTTGATTAAAAAACTTTTTAATTTTTATTATTAATTTTATATAACTAATTACCTTGCAATAACAGTTAGTTAATTATTTGAGTTCATATCAGACATTTTGTCGATGTTTAGAATTTGAGTTAATAATGAACTTGTTATAATTACAATTTGTCCTTGTGGTCAATACTAAATTATCTCCAGAATGATATTAATTATATATATATCATATATATCATATATATTCAGTATATACATGTATTTATTTTATTACATTACATTTGGAGATAAGAAATGAAATGCATCATTCATGGAGACGGTAAGTCTTACGTACGCATGAACGATACTTTCATTTCTATTTAATATTTAATGGAATGAAAACTTAATTATACATAGTTATATTATAATAACAATATAATATCATATATAATATCATTAACTCTATCCTTTATACATTCCACATAAGGCATTAATGTGTCATATCACTTTGAGGGGGCGGTAGTCCGCACTTCCTAAAATAAAATTATCGCATTTACCCATTATGAAAACCATAAAGGTATACTATAAATGAAAACTAAAAAATTATAAAGAAAACATAAAAAAATATATATAACATTTATAAATACAGTTCCATTATAATGGCCACCATGAGAGGCGGTAGAAGATAATTGAACAATCATCGTTTCGTGAGGCGTTAGTTTGTTATCCACAGAAACATTATATTATTTACCCATTAGATGGAGGTGTGTGTAATTTTAGTTCAAAAAATTATCATAAAAACATTCTAATATATTGAGGATATTTTCTTTGTTATAAAATAAAGGAATAAAAAGATTTTAGGGTGTTGGATAAGTAAAATAAAACAAAATAACTTAAGAGAAGACGTTACCTTTAAATCGGGTAACTCCCTTTGGTTTGAATCAAAAGTGTTTCTTGAAGTGTTTTATGCCTAATTTAAGTCTTCTAGGATAAATATAGGGATATTGGGAGCTTATTTGAGAATAGGTTTCACGAGCCAAAGGCTTGAGAAGTGTGAGAAAAGAATTATAAGTGGGGGGTTTTTATAAGGGAGAGGAGGGTCTCTTTAGAAAAGTTTAAAACAATTATTTTATTATAACCTCATATTCACTTTCAAAAGGTCAAATATTCATTAATATAAAATATAAGATTGTTCAAGGTCTAAATAAAATAATCCAATAATAATTTGACTGGTTTTGGAAATTTTTTTAATATTTATAATCTTGTTCATTTAAATCATTTATTAATGAGGTAAATATTGTATCATTATTGTGTCATAAATAATTTAATTTATTTGATGTCAAAAAATTATAAAGAAAAAATACCATGATATAGGAAATATTTTTATCATTCCAAATAATATTTATAGTTGAAAATATAACTTATATAACCCCATGTAAAAATTTATTTACTAAAAGATATTTGTTTATGTCATTTTTGTCTTTACTTTAAATTAATTAATATAAAATGTCATTATTACTCCCATTTGGCTCCATGGGATCCCAAATTCGACCCAAGGATTCCCATAGTCGGATATGTATCAGCCAATAGGATTAGGACACAATCTAGTGTAATTTAATATTTTCATAATATTATATTTTACCCTTATTTATTATTTTTACCTTTTAATCATGGTAAATAAAATATTTACTGAAGTAAATATTTAAAATTCATAAAAATAAAAGTTACCTATTTATACTATTTTGACCTACTAATTCCAAATATGGAATCCATTTTTCCAAATTCAAAACACATAAGTGGTAGAAATTAATTTAAAATTAATTCCTGCTGTTAAAACAAATAGCGTGTTTTTAAGAAATAATAACTATCAAAATATTGACACTTTTTATGTCCAATTTCAAAATGAAATTACATAAAATGACCAAAATTAGATTAAATGGTAATAATTTATTCTAATTACACTTTAAAACCCATTAAAAATACAATATAACCACATAAATAAATTAGATTAAATGGCACTTTTGAATTAAAATATAGTATTTTTCACTATTAATTAAAAAATGAAGATTATCAGAAAAATACCAAAATTTCCTAAAAAGTAAATTTTGGTGTTCCTATTCTAAATAAGAATTTTATTTTTTCAAATAGAACATAGAAAAGTGACAAAAACTAGATTCAAAGAGGGTTCCCCATTAAAAGGCGGTAAATCGATCTTCTAGTGAATATTAGAGTATTTATGCTTAAAATCGAATTCTTTACTTATTTTAAGCCTCTAAATTTTATTGGATAAAAGTAAAAATATTCAACAAACATGTATCATCATATTGTAGTAAGTTTTATTCATTACCACCAATAAAACGTCTAGGCATTAACTACCATTTAAAATAATAATATTATATTATTAGTGTGTAATGTGAGATTTCAAAGAAAACCGTTGTTGTGTATCAGGTACGCCATCGAACATAGCTTCCCCTTTAAAGTAAAATTAATATTTAATTCAAAAATATTAATAAATATGAAAAGTGTCTTATTCCTTATTTATCTAGGATGGTACATCCTTCCCCCCTTTTGGGAATTACGTCCTTGCAATTTTAAAACAGGGCTTGGAAACTTCATTAAAAGTCCCCAATCAGAAAAGAGTCAGTAAAACTCTCACTTTATAAGAAAGAAATAGAAGTAAAAAGGTCACCTGAGTTAACCGATACTAGGATTCCACGTAGGAAAAATGGATATGGAAGAGAAAACAAATGTTCATGTTATGAGGTAGAGTGATAGAAAACATGATTAGGAAAAAGTTAACCACAAGAAAATCTCAAACTTATGATGTGTTAAACGGTCTTTGATTTCCCAGTAGGAAACATAAACCAACAATGTTTTTTTTACATTCCTTCTCATAATTTTTTGGAATTAATTTACTACATAGAATAAAAACATAAGGAAATATATTTACCTTCATGTACAGTTTCTTCCGTTAATAAGTTTCTACCAAAAACTAATCTTTTCTCAAAATAATGAGCATTCAAAAAGACTTGGTCACATAAAAGAACAATAATATTCTTCTAGAGAATCACATAATCCACAAAAGAATAACAATATATTTCCCTTGTCTTTATACAAAAATTAAAAAAAAATTGTTAGTACGAGAGCAGATAATACCCAAAAAGGACAATCTTTTACCAGAAGAAAAACTACTCTTAATCTCCAAAAAATTTCAAACAAAACCCAAATTTCAACAAAGACCATTCAATAAACAACTCTCCCTAAAATTCCTCAAAATTAATCCCAACTAATATTTTAACCCAAATCTCATAAGGATTTAATTACATAGTCTTCCAAGATACATCTTAACATTTGTCTCCAAATAACACTAGTTACTCATAAAGTCTCATATTGAAAAGTAATTAACCTAATCATATACTCTCCATGATAGGTTAATAATTTTCATAAATAAATCAAATCTCTATATGTACACACAAAAAATTTATATTCTTTCAAAATAGAATTTCAACCATTATTCCACAAATAAAATCCCATAGTATTATCTTTTCCTTAGGAATATAGTGTTTCCTAAAAAGAGAGAATGTCTTCCAAAATAACCTTTATGACTTATTCACCAAATCATTTTCTTATACTAAGGATGTCCACTATATAAAACATAACTTCCCAAAATCAACTTATTCTTGATCCATAAATCCATTTAAATTAAAATAATAAGTCATACTAACCAGGGAATTCAAGTAGTCTAGTGGTAGGAGATAAATCTCAATCGCACTTTGGTTGTGGGTTCGATTCTCGCAGCTTTATCTGATGTGATGGGTTGCCACACGGTCTGCGTGTTGTCCTTTTTATAAAACTCAAAAATAACCCTAGCATGTTTCAACCTCAATGGTTTTCGTATACATCTCATTTTCATCCAAATTCATTATTATCTCAACATCTTAATTCTTGAAGTATTATTTCACCACCATATGATAAAAAACAACCCCCAAAATGAAGAACATCATACCTTGATCATGGTGTCCATTTGGTTTCATTATCATCCAGTTCACGTAGGTAGAAGGTCCATTCATTGAAACAATGATTTATAGATCCTTCAAAATCATTTGCTTCCTTTATCCAAATACACCTTTTACAACTTGGGTCATATGGGTGTTCACAGAAAAATAGTTTTGGAAAATAATCATGTATGACATATAATTTCAAAACATCAGATGAAACATGATTTCTATAAAATAGTCGGACCGAATTTGAGTTGAAACTTTCAATTAATGGTCCTTTTAAAATAATATATGTATTTTCTGAGAGACTATATTATAAAACCAAATATAAATAGGTTACACAATGGTCTCCTTCTTCATCACCTTTTTTAAAATCATAACATGCTTCAAAATCTTGTGATAAGGTAAAATATTTGTAAATTCCTTGATAATATTTAACTTTCTTGACAATATGAGAATATTGTGAAAATAGAATTTGTTTAAATAAAACCCATGATCCATAATGATAACTAGGTATAGTGGAGGTGTTTGATATCTCAAAAAACTTCTTGCAAGTGATTTGTATGCTAGAGAAAGTTTCACACTCATCTGAACACGACTTTGCAATAATTATTGCAATCAAGTCATCAGAAAGAGATAGGAATGTCATTTGAGATCTTCCTCCTTCTATTTGTAACATACGTTCCTTGATCTAAAAAATGTTATAAAATAGGTATTTAACTGAAATAATAGACATGGGGACTAACCATGTGTTTAACGAAAACTCATAATCCCTAAATTTGTCTAAATCAACCTCTGATACCAACTATAAGGACCCATCCTTAAAACATAACATAATCTTGAATTAAATGAATAATTAACATTGAGGATCTTTTCAGGTTTATATTTTTAGAGAATTAGGCCATAACTATTACATATCAACTTGAAAATTACATGTGGACACTACTACTCAATATCCATTTTTTCATAAAATAAAAATTGTTGAAAAAAAAGATTCATTTCTAGTTCCATGTTTCAGACAGCGTGACTTTTCCTTGATCCCATCCTTGACCCTTATTCATCTTTATGTCATGTGGAAAACATTTCAAAAACTTGTTATGACCATAAAAATCTCAGAAAGGGTTATAAAATAAGGAATAAAAACATTATCCCATCAATAAATAAAAAACAATGAAACCACACTTTTCAATCATAACATACCTCATGAAATCATAATATTTAAGAACAATACATAGAAATCATAAATAATAAAGGTAACTTATGGCATAAATAACATACTTAAATTGTAGCTATCACAACTATAGAGGGAGTCACATTTTGAATACACATCACAGTATATTCCCTAAATCTCTTAGGAGAAACATTAATGTTTACCTCCGTCACGTTACCTAATGCATTGGAGAGCTATCTCAGGCTCACCCACCCTAGGTTTATCACGAAACCACCCGTATACGTAAACAATTCCCAATAGACATAACATATTCATATCCCATAAAACAACCATAATGTAAATATAACATTTCAATCACAATATATCATTTCAAAATATTGACAAAATCAAAGCTTTTATCAAACCATTTTCAAAACCATTTAAATTATTAAATAAAGATATTTCTGACTAAAAGTGTCCCATACCAATTTGATGATTTTGAAAGAAATTTCAATTTCAAAACATTCATTTCCATATGAATAAATCCTTAAAAATATTTTTAAAACAGGGACATTAATGTGAAAGATTTATAAGAATAACCCTTTAAAACATTTAAAAATATATTTTAGTTAAAGAGTTTTTAACAAAATGAGAGCTGTTTGAATACAAATAATTGAAGTATAACATTTAATAAGAACTTTATAATATCATGAGAATAAAGGTATTCATGATATATTATGAAAAAGGACATTATATAAACCACATAATAGTGAATTGGTTCATAACAACAATGAAGTCTCAATGGAAATGTAAATTGAGATGAAATCCATTATAAAGATGGTATCCTTAAATTAAGGATAAATAAATCACATAATTATGTGTGAAAAATATATATACACCTAATATAAGTGGATATTAAGTGTACAAAAATCATATTTAATTCACACATATTCATAGGATGACATATTCAAGAAGTACAAGTTGAACCCAAAGAATTGAAATTGGGTTAAGAAGTTCCCTTGTAAAAATTCGACAGCCTAACGATGTCATTTTAAAATTAAGAAAATTATTTGATGAGATGAAAAGGGTATCTCATCACATGGATATAATGTTTACATAAATAAGGATATATAATAAAATAACCCAACATAATAAGATGTAAATTAAAAGGCATAACAAAAAGAAGTATTTTAAAAATAAGAGGGTGAAAGGTTCCCTTAATTATTTGGTAACTTAAAAAACATACGCCACATGAAAGAAGCATAATACAATGAAGATGTAAATACTCATAAATTAAAGTATATTACACAAATTGTATAATCATGGGCAATACATAGACAACACAAAAGGAAATAGTGGAAAATATGGCATTAATCTCATGGGAATAAAAAGTGAGATGAAACCCTTTACCACGTTGTAATCAACTGAGTCGTATGACCAAAAGTTAATAACCACAAGATTAATCACATAATAACATGAATATAATGAGATTCATGATAATATATATATATTAAATGTAAGTACACAACATACCACATGAAATGAATAAGAGGCGAACAATGGAAATCTCATGGAATTAAAAGTGAGATAAGAAAATCTCTTTACCACGTGTCCAAATTGACTTGTATGTTCCTTGTTCTTACGAAATAAAAAACTTAAGTTAATTTATACTTTATTAAAAACCTTTTTAATGTTTATTATTAATTTTATATCACTTATTACCTTGAAAAAATAGTTAGTTAATTATTTGATTTCATATCGGACATTTTGTCGATGTTCAAAATTTGAGTTAAAAATGAGCTTGTTATAATTAAAATTTGTCCATGTGGCCAATACTACATTATATACAGAATGATATTAATTATTTAGATATCATATATATCATATATATCCAGTATATACATGTATTTATATTAGTACATAACATTTGGAGATAAGAAATGAAATGTACTGTTCATGGAGACAGTAAGTCGTACGTACGCTTGAACGCTACTTTCATTTCTATTTAATAATTAATGGAATGAAAAATTAATTATGCATAGGTATATTATAATTAAATTGTAATATCATATATAATATCATTAACTCCATCCTTTATACATCCCATATAAGGCATTAACGAGTCATATCACTTTGAGGGGGCGGTAGTCCGTACTTCCTAAAATGAAATTATCGCGTTTACCCATTATGGAAGCCATAAAGGTATGATATAAATGAAAAATATAGAAGCATAAAGAAAACAAAAAAATAATATATATCATATATAAATAAAGTTCCATCATAATGGCCACCATGAGAGGCGGTAAGAGATAATTGAACAATCATCATTTCGTGAGGCGTTGGTTTTCCATCCACAGAAACATTATGTTATTTACCCATTAGATGGTGGTGTGTGTATGTATAGTTCTAAAAATTATCATAAAAAAATCCTAGTATATTTAGTATACTGGATTTGTTATAAAATAAAGGAATAAAAATATTTTAGGGTGTTGGAGAAGTAAAATAAAACAAAAGAACTTAAGAGAAGACGTTACCTTTAAATCGGGTAACTATCTTTGGTTTGCACCAAAATGGTTTCTTGAAGTGTTTTCTTCCTAAGGTGAGTCTTCTATGATTAATATAGGGATATTGGGAGCTTATTTGAACATAGGTTTCAAGATCCAAAGGCTTGAGAAGTGTGAGAAAAGAATTAGAAGTGAGGGATTTTTATAAGGGAGAGGATGGGCTCTTTAGGAAAGTTTGAAACAATTATTTTATTATAACCTCATATTCAGTTTCAAAAGGTAAAATATTATTTAATATCAAATTTAAGATGATTCATGGTCGAAATAAAATAATCCAATAAGAATTGGACTATTTTTGGATATTTTTTTAATATTTATAATCTTGTTTATTTAAATCATTTATTAATGAGGTAAATATGTAATCATTATTGTGTCATAAATAATTTAATTTATTTGATGTCCAAAAATTATAAAAAAATACCATGATATATGAAATCTTTTTATCTTTCCAAATAATATTTATAGTCGAAAAGATAACTTATATAACCTTATGTAAAAATTTATTTACTAAAATATATTTGTTTATCTCATTTTTGTCTTTACTTCAAATTAATTAATATAAAATGTCATTATTACTCCCATGTGGCTCCATGGGATCAAAAATTAGACCCAAGGATGGAAATGGTCGGATATGTATCAATAAATATGATTAGGATGCATTCTAGGGTAATTTAATATTTTTATAATATTATATTTTACCCTTATTTATTATTTTTACCTTTTAATCATGGTAAAAAATATATTTACTGAAGTAAATATTTAAAATGTCTAAAAATAAAATTTACCTATTTACACAATTTGTACCTACTGATTCCAAATATGGAATCCATTTTTCCAAATTCAAAACACATAAGTGATAGAAATTAATTTAAAATTAATTCTCGCTGTTAAAACAAATAGCATGTTTTTAAGAAATAATAACTATCAAAATATTGACACTTTTTTATGTCCAATTTCAAAATGAAATTACTTCCAATGACCAACATTTGATTAAATGGTAAAAATATATTATAATTACACTTTAAAACCAATTAAAAATACAATATAACCATATAAATAAATTATATTAAAAGGAACTTTTGAATTAAAATATAGTATTTTTCGTTATTAATTAAAAAATGAACATTATCAGAAAAATACCAAAATTTCATAAAAAGTAAATTTTGGATTTCCTATTCTAAATAATAATTTTATTTCATCAAATAGAACATATAAAAGTGACAAAAACTCGATTCAAAGAGGGTTCTCCATTAAAAGGCCGTAAATCGACCTTTTAGTGAATATTAGAGTATTTATGCTTAAAATCAAATTATTTACTTATTTTAAGCCTCTAACTTTTATTGTATAAAAGTAAAAATATTCAAAAAACATGTATCATCATATTTTAGTTAGTTATATTCATTCCTTCCAATACAATGGCTAGGCGTTAACTACCATTTAAAATAATATTATTATATTGTTAGTGTGCAACGTAAGATTTCAAAGAAACTCGTTGTTTCATATCATGTACGCCATCGAACATAGCATCCCCTTTAAAGTAAAATTAATATTTAATTCAAAAATATTAATAAATATGAAAAGTTTCTTATTCCTTATTTATCTGGGATACAACTTAGATAGCCTAGCTGATCTGCCACCTATCCACAGAGGGAAAACATCTTGGATCAAAGTCTAGTCAACCATGGGCGATAAAGGATGTTCAAGATCATGAAGGCTGGATAAATCACAATGGAACATAAAGAAACACTAGTGGTAGTTCTGCCTTATAGATAAACACAATGGTATTAGTCAGGCAATTGGGTGACCACACAAGTATTTTTTAAATCACTATATCATGCTCAAGTAATAAGATATTTTCCTCTAGAAGTGATGTTTGATGTGGAAGTAATTTTATAGGGTACTATTAATCCCTAACTATATTACATGTTTTCTCTGATACTCATGTATTCATTTTAATCCAAAAACTCCACACCCACACTATATCTACATGAAAATATTTAACACGTGTGTTTAAAATTGTGCCTTGCATTTGTATGTCATGCATGTATAACCGATCTGATAGCTAGACTTGACATCTGTATTCTATTTTCAAACATATTTTAGGAATTATCTATTTCATTCTAAGGTTCATTTTACCGTATAATGATCATTTACCATTTGATATAGTGTACCCTATAAGGAATTCTTTATAAGGTACCAAGTGACTTTTCAGGTTTCATATGACTTTCAACCCTAGTAGAAGTATCCTATAATTATTATTTCATTTTACCCTCCTGATTACATTAATAGAGTAACATAATTCATATAATATAGTGTAAACATCCATTATTTCATTACCACATAACATTATATAAAATGAAATAAAACCATAAATGAGATATGTAACGTGTTGTTTTTTACATTAAAATAAATATGTTTGATCCATCAAAGAAACACATTAGGTTTTAACTAATGTGAATAATTTCATGTTAGAGAACTATATGGTTTATAAATAAATGTGGTATATTATTATAAATTTATTTCATTTATACTTTCTATGTTATTAGGTATTTAAAGTGTTTTTAGTTTTATATTGATGTTAAAATGAGACCTTCTATATAGGAGTTCTATAAGGCTTTCATATGTGATAATTTTTATCATTTTACATAACATTAAAAATAGATCCTTGGGGATAGCCTCTATCACTATATTATATGACTCAATTGTGTGTAATATACCAGATTATATACCTTCCCATTCTTATGAGAAATTATTCTCTTACTGAATGATAAATACATTCATAAAGAGATCATCTTATGGTTGAAATAATTAGGGGAGGTAGGATGTCATACATAGTGTTAAAATTAATACTTTCATTTTAAATCCATGGGATATGGTATGTAATATTTAATATTAATATATATATAAATTTAATAATATATATATATATATATATATATTATATTTATGTACTTTTTGTTTGATTGTTTTGTTATAGAGTTTCATGTGTACATAATAATGTACAATGATTGTAATTCTGGTAAGATTGATAGTCCTATGTAGGGATAGATTGTGTTTATAATTTTTTTATTAAACTAACTTAATGTAATTTTACATATTTTTAAATTTTATAATTAAGAATTTACAAATGACCAATGAAGAAGAGACATATCACATGTAAGAGATGTAGGATAAGATACAGGGTGGTAATTTTGAGGCATCGTGCAAGTTTCTATTTAATATGGAATCCTAGATACTACCAACTATGAGTGTTATTAATAAATGTATTATAATGGCCTTCACCCTTTTGGCTAGTAACATTTTCTTTCTAGGTTCTTGGAAGGATTCATGATATATTTTATTGAATTTTTATAGGATTCGGGTGATTTTATCTATCTAAAGGTCCAACACATGTGGTAGGTATAGTGGTGTTCGTTTTAGAGTTTCATAGTGTAGTGGGTGATAATTTAGGAATAATTGATGTGGAGAATGATGTTTTGGTGTTTTGGTATACCGTAGGGTCTGAAACGCCTCATTTTAATATAAGAATTTCCCTATGGAAAATAGGGTTGAGATCCACACAATGATAAAGGGAGCGATTATTCTAAATCTTGGGTCATTCTCCTTATGAGAAATGGGGAGGTGAAAATACCAAAAGTGAAAGGTGTGGTGTTCATTGAGTCCAATTGTGTGAAATAAACACCTTGAAATTCTTAGGTAAATGGGGGTGGTTATAGGGAATCTCAAGGTGACCAATACACATAGGGGTGGAAGGAATATATGGGATAAAACTCTACATGAAATAGTCTTGAGAATGAGGGGTTAAAATAGATAGTTATTTCTCTCTATTCCATGGTGAGGGGTCTTAGTGGCCTTCTATGCATTAAAAATGAAATTCAAAATGTCATATGGAATGGTGTGGTTATTGACAAATTGGTTTCAATTTACTTTTCAAAATGTGTGAAATTTAGGGGGATATATTCATTTCAAATATAGTAGACTCAGATCTCCTTTTTCTGAGGGGTACTACCAGAATAATGGGTGTCACTACACCATAGTCAAGGTTAGTCAATTTTCCTTTAAAAATATTAGGCCAAATATTCCTTTTTTAAAAATCATATCTTTCCGTCTAACCTTTATCGAATCATAGACCTCTCGATATCCTCTCTCTATTCCTCTAAATATTCAAACCCTCTTCGATCTTTCATATCAATGTATATTTATTCAAGGTATAAACCACTCTGTTTTTTTTATATTTCCATGTTATCTTTTTCTAGAGAATCATTGTGTTGAGGTTCCTCTATTTTTTATCTAACTTTAAATAATGTGTTGAAGGTGGGTTATTGTGGATAAGTCTTAGAAATTTTTCCTTTAAATTTGATGATGGTTTTCCCTCATTTCATTCAATCATGTTTGGAAGTTCTTTAAATATTATTAATGTGGTAGGGGATTCAATAATCTCTCTCTCTCTTTATATAAATCATGGGATTATCAGGCATATGGTTCTTTTAGTAATTTGCATAGATAACCTAAGAATATAAATATCCAAAAGGAGAGATAATTTGGAAGATAACTAACATATATGTGGGTTATCTATACTTATATGTTATTTTAGGTTATGTGGTTACTTTTGTTTATTTAGTAAAGAAAGGAATGAATATAAAAAAAAGAATATGATGAACAAAGTAGTTGAGGATCTATGAGAATAATGTGTGGTTTCAACCTTAATATTCTATAATAACCTAAACCCCCAATAATTTAATGATCCATTACATGTTTTAATACTTGTTATATCCCATTTAATAATATGAATTTATTTATTTTAAAAAATTATTTAGGATGTGTTTATATATTGGAATCATATTTCAGGATTGAATAATAATTAATAATGGTAATAAAAATTGTTCTTTCATGAACCAACATGAGTTTTCCCTTAGCCAGACACCCAAACCAGCCCAAAATAAGGTATGCAGATTTTTCTTGATCATTTCTAACTAGAATACCTTCATGGGAATCAAGGAAATACCACATGGAAATGATTTCTCCCTAAAACTAATTAAGAGAAGTAATATTGAAAATAAAATAATATTCTAGTTTGACCCATCTATATGTCGTACATCCACACCTCTGGAAAAAAAACGTCAATAAAATCCTAATATCAAAAAATGAATGTAATAAACAAAAATAAGAACTAAAAAACCTCCCTCGCCTCATTTCCCCCCTCTCCTATAATGTAAATACACCCACCAAATAGATCACTAGTAAATATAGCTTCCCTCCATATGTAGAAATCAATAAAATCCTATATTGAAAATGTGATAAAAAAGAATGAAATAAATATAAACTATAAACATAGAGGCCTACTTGTGAATATAAGAGACACCACCCAAAACATGATCTACAACGTCCCATGGGTGAGTATAAAAGAAAATATGATCCTTTAATTAAAAATAATAATAGATAGGCATGAGTAATAGGCATAGTAGGGAGTCCAAAAGTGAAACCACAACATATTCCTTAAATTATAAAATAATACCATTTAATTCTAGTTTTAAGATATAATTTATAAAAATATGGGTTTCCTTTCATTTTAATAAAATTGGTGAGCCGATACCTAGAAAAACAATTTCCATTTCTTATTGTCAATACAAATTCCAAAGAATTAATGACAATCAAAAACCCCATTTATAATAAGAATAGTGTGACAAAAGAAGCATTTCTATAGAAATAAAATAATATAAGTAATATCATAAGGGGTCTTAAAATAGAGGAAATTAGAATAAATATAATTAGGATCTAATGTAATAATGTCTAGTGAGATCATAACCAGTGAATTAATTTGATAAAAGTTCCAAAAATCAAATAGAATAAGAATACTAGTAAAGTGGTTTTCATGGGATATTCTTATACATCTGTTGAGAAGACCCTAGATGTAAATGGTATAGAATCATCTTCTAGTATGTTGATGAGATATGCAGTCTATAACCAACAAAAATTCTTTTAAATAGCCTCATTAGTGAAAAATAAAACATGGTCTTTCCTTACCATGGGAATATAATCCTTCTAATCAAGACATAGATTAAAAACATCTCTAAAATATCACCACAAAACCTAGGATCCCAAGGATTTATAAAAAATTGGATGTAAGGATTCCTTCACTTATAAAATCACAATCAATAAAGATGATACATCATCAAATTTTCATATCCCACCTCCCGACACAACCCCATGATAATTCACTATTAGAAATGGGAGAATCTATGGAGTTGTATGCCTTTTAAGAAAAAATTTCATGGTACCAATCTAGACATAGTAATTGGAAAAACGTTAATAATTTGAAAACCATTTTAATTTGAAATATTTTCAAGTACCAAATACACTCTTTACACATAGACACATGTGTAACTCAATATATATATAAATACCCCTTGACCCAATGGACATATCCAAATGACCTTGTATAATATTAACAAATTTGATACATATATATATATATGAAAATGGGTATAAGTCATATTTAAAAATAAGGAAGATGATTTGAAAAAACATTGTGGCTCTTTTGAAACCACTCATACCATTCAACCTTTATAGAAAACTTGAAGAAATGACAAAACATTATTAATATATCTATCCTGCATGAATAAAAATTTGGAAAATAAATCAAGAAATCTGTGTTCTCAACCTTTTAAAATAGTTTTTTGAAACATGATTCCTTGAAGAAAATCTATTTTCAAATTTTAATAAAACATGAAAAATAATAATTAGGAAATTTTCATCCATAATATTAATTTTATATTAACTATTTACATTATAACATAATTAAAACACATATTAAAACAATCATTCTATCATGGATTTCAATTCAATAGACTACACATAGGGTAACAAACCTCAACCTGTAGAATAACTAACTTCCATAGTTATGTGAGGCCTAATATCATCTCATTTGAGTCTATTGATCCCCATAAAATGGAAGAAAACATAATCCAAAAAAATCACACTATAAAAATACCCTAGGTTTATTCTGACATCCCACTATAGTAATGGAATGAAAAAGTAGTAAGAAGAAATTTATAGAGGAGAAGAAATACCAACCTAATATGATTTCACCAAGAATCAAGGATGGAATCATCCAAATATGGATGTATAGGGAGGTGGTGGAGTATATTTCTAGGAACCCTCCTGATTTTTAGGTGATATGGGAGTAGAGTTGATAAATAGAGTGTTAAGAAGGACCCCTTTTGGGTTTTAATTACTTAAGGGCATAATGTGAAATTTTTAAAATTAAACACCCAGGATACTATGTACAGTTTTTCCACAGAGTTGGATGAATTTTACACTAACCTTGTTCCATATACTAGGCCCATAGAGCTCCTCACATGTTTTGGCCGCACTATTTGGAAAACCATACACCAGAAATGTGGTTGAATTTGTTAAATTATAGAGGTTGTAACATGGTTTGTAAAATAGTATGACTTAACCATGTGACTTACTCTTTATGACCAAAAACTATTAGATTTAGATAAAATTTACCCAAGAGAAAAAATAAAATAAATAAAAACTCAAATATAAATAAAAATAAAGATTAGTTCTAGTTTGGGGTGTGATAATTCTCCCCACCATAAAACATTATACCCCCAAAAATTCTAAAGAGATTTGGTATATCAAGAAAAAATAAATAATAAACTAGAACCCAAGATAAAACCATAAAATCTAAATACCAAATAAATAATACTCAAGTCCAATTAAAACTTGGGATGTTGAAATATAGTGAGGGATAAAATGATAATCCTTAAAAAATGAACCAAAAATCCAAGTAGAAAACTAATTAATGTATGTAACTATAACCATGAAACAAAATAAAGTAAATAAAAAGTATTATCATATCTTTAAACTCAATATCTAAATAGATAACACCCAAATACAAAACATTGAAATCACTAAATGAAATTATCATGGTCTATTTGGGATATATATGATCATCCATCACATGAACCATATTCATGTCCAACTAAACCACTTTTATAAAGGTTGGGATGGCAGAAATAACGGATATCACCATCAAGAAGGATTGGAAATTGTGTTTAGCTTTAGATCCTTCTATGGTGGCCTCCCAACGATATTAGGACTCTTGTTGAAAATTAATTTCCCGAACCGTAAAAAAAACACAAGTCCTAATGAGAAAAAAATCTATGAGAAATGATACAAGGAATTAAAAACACCACCAATTGAAAAGAAATAAATTAAAAATTTCCTAAAAATATACTTCCATTGTGACCAAATTTCCTAAAAGAAGGTGAAGAAAAGGAAGCTCACCTGATACAAGATTGGTGTCACCAAAAAGTAAACCAAAAGAAAAAAATAAACATATAAAAGAGTAGAATCTTTCTAAAAGAAAACCACCAATATCCAACCATCCTCAAAACCATTTCAAAATATTCATGGAACCTCAAAAAAATCACAACCGAAGAACCTTAAACAAATTCTAAAACCAATAACTTTAAAGAATACCACCTAATATAATGACAACTAGGACTAATTTATTGGTGTAAGAATCACTAAAACTTGATGAACCAAACTAATAAAAAAATTACCTTTCATAGCTATCCCAACCACTCACCCAATATATCCCCATTAAAATAATTGATTCCAAGACTAAGGTATTCACCCCATCAAAACATATAATAATTAAAATGATTGCTACTCCCTAAGTAGTTTTTAAGGGGAATACCCAAGTAAATGGTAATATAAAATTTCATCAATACCTTAGTTACATAAAAATCTCTAAGCCCAAAACTCAAAATGTTATCCAACACTAAATCCCAAAATAGATCTTTGCCTGGACATGGAAGAAGATTTCCTCGTGACTGACCATCCACTATTTACTAAGACATTTTTGGTGCATAATCAAAATAAAATGATACCTGAGTTCACTAACTCCTTCTTCCCAAATATATATTAAAAGGTTTAAAAATGAATCATATACTAAAACTAAAAAAATCACCAAAATGAAAAAGTAATATCAAAATTTACACTCTTCCCATTAAAGTTATCAACTAGAATTTGATTGGTCAAGACTCATTTATAAAGAAATACCCTAAAAATGTTTTATCACGCCTTTAAAAATGCATCCATATTTATTTCAATTATTCTACCAAACTTTTATTTAACGATTTAGAAAAATTATAAAATTATAAATCCCACTTGGAAAGAAACCAGTATACTTGAAACCCACTTTAAAATACATAACCCTTTATTAAACACTAGTCAAAACTCAATTAATCAATAGTAAAAAACATAAAACTAACCAAAAACTTAATGATATAAAATATAGTATCTCATAGGTAGTGGTTACTTTATAACATTGGTGTTAGAAACAAGAGATCATATCCCAATGGATTGAATATTTTATTAGTCATGGAAAACTAGATATATGGTTGAAATTCAAACCAAATTCAAAAACATAAAATAAAATACAAATTTTTCTTTGAAAACACAAATATCCCAATTAGTATATCTATGAATATCAACCATAATACAATTTCTATCATCCTATGGAAAGGAAACATAAGAAAGGTGTGAGCTCTAATTCTCAGTAAGAGTACGTGTACAGAGGAATCTATCATGAAAAAATAAGTCATAATAAAAATGGAAGGTATATAACTAAAACACCTGTAATTTTATCAATAACTTGAACATGAAATGTAAAGAATAATATATGATCAAAATAATTCCACATAACTATTCATATAAGATTGAAACTTATCCATGGATATTGTAATAAATAGAATAATCACATGGACATCAATAACTATTCTCAAAATGAGAAAATTCATAAGTTTGAACATCATAACCACAAATTAAAGGCCTCATGCCAAGATATATTCTAGAAATGGGTAAAACCTAAAAAAAACTCAAGATAGTTTGTCTCATGATACCTACTGATTCTTTGATGGTATATAATGGGTCTAGCCCATCACATACTATGTCAAATACATTCTTAAAATTAAAGGGGGAAAATAAAATCAATATAAACATTCATATTTCAAAACTAGATTATTAAATGTAAAAAATTTCCCAAATCAATAAACATAATCAACATAAGCATTCATATTGGAAATATAGCATAAAAATTTTGATACCTTACCTAATCAATAAACATAATCTTAAAAAATCCAGTGTATTATGGATAATTGTATCAAATTTTACATCATAGTCAATATTATCATAAACCATCCTTAGAAGTAATATTTATGGTTTCATTACAAAATATTCCCAATGGAGCATAAAGAAAAATAATGGTTGTTATTTTTTATCAGTATAAATACTGTAAAATCCCATTAAAACCATTCTTGAGGAAATTATACTTTTCAAATTAAAAATTTATTTCAAAACTAAAAAATTCCATAAAACTACCAAATAAATCTTTGAAATGAAAACTATAGACTTATAATGGATGCTTAAATAAAATGAGCAGTCATGATGGTGGGTAATTTCATAAATTTTGTATATGTTAAAAAAACATTCATTTCACACTATTTTAAGAAAGATAAAAATTACCTCATTTAGAAAATGAAAAGAATATTCCATTAAAAAATTAAATTAAAACCTGCGTAAAAAATTATTTAATAAATTATTTTGATAATGTTAAAAATATTTTTTAAAATATTTTTAGAAAACATGGATATGGAATAAAAATAAATTTTGACCAAAGGGAGAAATAAAGTTGAATTTTATTAAAATATTTTATCAATAATTTTAAGTATTAAAGAGAGTAAAATGGTGTTATTACATGAAACTTTCTAGAATAAAAAAATGAGAAGAACATATTTTGGGTTTAATATATAAATATCAAACTACTCTCCCAAGGGAGAATTAAACATAAATTATCCTGAATAATAATGAGATTGTGAAACAAACCATTACTTCTTTGGTAAATTTTGAATCATATTTACCATAAATGAAATAAATTAAAATTAAAAGTTAAATTCCATGAAGATGAAGATATTAATCATATAAAATACTAAATTTTTATTGTATAAACCACACAAAATAAATAAGTGTTTTATGTGGAATATTCCTTGTAGATGTAAAAGTGACAAAATAAACCCTTACCTCAGGTATGGTTTCTTTCATACATGTTATAAAACAATGTATAATAAATATATATTTATTATACATATATTAAATAAACATAAATATATATATATATATTAACATATATGATATTTTTATAAATTTTTATTTTCAATTTGTTAATAATTATTTATTAAAAACATTATTCTGAGTGGTAACTGCTTTGTTTTTCACATATATTATATTTTGGTAGTTTTATTCATATAATTTTATCATGTTTACATCATATATAGAATTATATCCATTATACTAATATAATACATATTAATTATATAAGTATTTATAATAATCTATAAAATTTAGAGATAGAAAAATGAGTTACACTGTTCATAAAGATGGTATGTTGTACGTACGCCAGAATACTATTTAAATTTTTTGACCGATAAAACCAAAGAATATTAAATAAAATTTGACTTTTAAAATAATTATTATATCATATATATAATATATATTCATTAAATTTATCCATATTAAAATCCATTTCAATATAAAATAGAAAACGTTTCACATTGCTTAGTGGGGACGGTAGTCCACACATATGCACGAGTGATGTTTTCATTTTCTAAAGGATTGGAAGGTGACAAGGTAGATGTGATAAAATAATTTAAAAAGTGTAATAATGTTGTAAATATGGTATATATACATTAAATCAATCATTATATCTATCCCTGATACGTGGTGATGGAAAAATAATAACATCGTTTTGGGAGATAGTAGTCCTCCATACATACGATTGACAGTTTTGTTTCCCATTTGATAGAAGTGGATATGAATATTGGTTATTAAATTTACATAATAACATATGAGTATATTAAGTATATCAATGTTTTATTTTATCATTTTTTATGGATATTTTAAAGAATTAATGTAATAAACAAATGAAAACACATAGTTAAGAACCACACCTCTTCTTTGGTCAACTACTTCAGGTTTTTAACTTAAGCCATCCTAAATTTCATTTATGATAAAAAAATAGACTATAAGGCAGGTTTATGTATGTAAATAATGTATTTTTGAAATTATTGGCAGACCCAAAGGGTTTGGTTAGTGTGAATAGGATAGTGCAGGGGTGCCCTTTTATTGGTGGGAGATTGAACACACTTGTAATGTTTAAAAAGATTAAATAATAACCACATTTTTCACATTAAAAGGGGATCCTAAAAGGATAATTATAAAAACTTAGTTGATATGTGGTATAAATATGGATTAAAAAATAGACATGTTTTTTATGTCATTTTAGCCCATATCTTTTTTTTAACCCCATGTAAACTCGTTTTAACCTTATCTGTGGAAATTATTTTTTAAAATTTCAACTATTTATTATGAAAAAAGAACAATTTCAAAATATTATATACTATCAGTTATGATTATTCAAAATTTTAAATCCATTTTTACAAATTAAATTCAAATAATTTGAATTATTTATTTAAAATTAAACCCACAGATGCAATGAGAAACTGGTTTTCCAAAAAAAACATTCAAAAGTATAAAAAGTTTTTTATCAAAATTCAACATGAAATTTATTCCAATGACCTATATTATATTATGAAAAATATTATTGGACTAATTTTACTTTTAAACAATTTAAAAATGTAACTTTTAAATTTATTTAAACAAAAAGGTAGTTTTTAATAAAAATATTTATTTTATTTCTATTCATAAAAAATTAATATTTCTAGAATATTATCAAAAATTCACTCGAAAATAATTATTAAATTATGATTTAATAAATAATTTTATTTTTAACTTTTTTTAATGGTAAAAAAATATGTGCATAAAATGTTTTTAAATCGCTCTTTGGATAAATACAATTTTTTATAAAAATATTTCTTTTTTAAAAATGATTTTTATTTTCAATTCTATATAATTGATTACCAATGAACATATTTAATATCAATATAAACTATATACCATCCATAATTTAGTTATAACTATTCATGCCCATCAATAAAATGGTTATACTATAATTATCACTTAAATAATAATTTTTTAATAGTATGTTGTGATTCGTTTAAACTTAGTGTTGCGTGTAACACAAGATATCAAATAAATAAAATTTATTTAAAGAGGAATAAATTCTAAAATATCATGGTGTTATAAATAAGTGACTAGTGACTATACTAGAATTTATTGTATGCCATGGGGGACCATTTTTCAACCATACATTTATCACAGAGAGTAACACAGAATCAAGTTTACATGGTCCACATGGTTAACCAACCGATGTGATCCCACTATGTATCACTAGATCATATCCCAATTCATCACTAAAATTAAATTTAAAAAACAAAATTAGAATCCCAATATCCATTAGTAACTCATGTTTCATCATAAGTGGTGGTGATAAAGTACCTAACTATAACCTATATACTCATCTTAAAAGATCTTATCTCTATCTTCTATACATCCCAAACAACAAGGTCTCCATTAGAAACCTATGTCCACTTAAGAACCTAGTCCTATGATACCATTTTTTTAGGACCCAACCCTAACAATCTTTCTATTTTATGCCCACATTGGCTTATGATAAGAACCAAATGATGTTCCTGATCCCTATGGGTGGGTACAAGTGCCATGGAATTAAGGAACCACCACTTGGGAATGATTTCACCCAATAAATACTTATGAAAAGAATAAGTTGAATTTTTAAAAAAATCAGCAAGGTCTATCCATACATAAGACATCCATGATAGTGAGAAAAAACTAAAAAAACCTAATTTAAAATTATGAAAGTAGTAAAAATAGTGATCATCAAAAACCTCCCTCAACACCTAAGTATAGCTCTCCTTCAAGGAAAATATACCCAGAATATGGATTTACTTAACCCACTAAAAACTATAATTAATCTCTTTTTATGAAATTAGTAAAAGCCTAAGTGTCCAATGACAAAAAGGTACTTAAATAAACCTAAAATATAAGCATAACTACCACCTTATGAATATATGATTCACCTTTAAATAGAAGAACTATAATTCCCCACATGTCAGAATAAAATATAAACTAATCTAAAAATACAAAATGACAATAGATAGTCCTGATCAATAAGCTCATATCAGTTTCCAAAAGAGAAATTACACCCTATTAATTTTCTTTAAAATATTATTTCATTCTATCTTGAAAATATAATATATAAAAATATTTTTTTCCTTTAATTTTAAACCATTTAGTGATCCAATACCTAGAAAAACTATTTCTATTTTTATTTCCAAAACAGTTTCCAAAGAATGAAATTCATTACAAAAATACATTTATAGTAAGTAGAATGTGTCGAAGAATAATTTCAGTGGGAATGAAAATAATAAAATCCATATCAAAATGGGATAAAAAATAGAGTAAATTATAACATGTATAAATAGGTGCTAAAGTATGAGTATCAAGTTAGATCATAATAGTTTAAATCATTTGATAAAAGTTCCCAAAAATGAGGGAATAATAATAATTTTAAAATGGTTATAACTACATATTCCTATACATCAAGTGAAGATACCCTATATGCACTCAGTTCAACACCTTCTACCAGCTTGTCGATGTGATCCATAGTTTATAACCTACTTGGAAACTCACAATTGGCCTCACTGGTGGCACAACCCACATGTCATTTCCTTACAACAAGGATCTAGTATGTCTAATCGGGACATGGATAGAAGCTATCTATGAACTCTCACTATGATTCCTAATATACAATGTATTTACTAAAAGTGATAGGTGAGGAGTCTAACATATATAACATCATAATAAATAATAACCATGCATCAAAAAATTTTATTGGACCACATCTCGGCACACAACCATGAAAATTCCCCCATAGAATACAGAGTACCCAATAGAGGTGTCTTCCTTTTAAAAAATCATTAAAAGGTACCAACAATAACTTAGTATTTTAAAAATTATTTATAATTTGATAACCATTTTCTGTCCAAATATTTTTAAAAGGCATTTTTGTGGGCACTCTCAAATGAAGTTTGATTTTTGGGTACTTAGGTGCAGCAGAGTGGCTGACCAAGGTCATCTCTCAAAGGAGGAAGTAATTTGAAAACTTATTAAAAGTATTTTGAAAAAAAAAATTAAAAAGTAACAAAAATACTTAAAAGGATGTTGTTTTTACATTTATTAATCAAGAATAAGTATTTTGTAAGTAGATTGTATTTTTTTTTAAATTTTACTGAGAAAACATATTGAGAATATGTTTTTTTAGAAAGTATTTTTAAAAGGCATAATCGATCTAACTCCTCTTCTTCATTTACTTATTAATCATTATGATTTAAATTAATATTTACTTAATTATTATCCCCTAATTTTTTAACCATAAAACTCTATGGGAGTTAACTTAACCACAAATATGAAATTAATTAAACCCTAGGCTATCTTCGAAACATGCATTCACAGCACCCTAATTTGATTGATGATCTAAGGATAGATTATATTCAGTGGTAAATTAGGGAATAAATTTACACTATAAATGATTATTAATTGAGTTTAGGGATTATATTTTAACTCTAAAAATTGATCCCATGTGGTTTGGTTTTACTAATAAATTTTTCTCTCTCACAATTTAAACAAATCTCGACCTCACGTGTTTTGTGTAAATTGTTCAATTGATTTCTTGGTTTATTATAATTAAAAAAAACGAAATTTATGGATCATAATATATGAATTATAGTATCTCATTTATTTAAAATAAATAAATAAATATGGTAATAGGTCGATCTATTACTAAGAAAACTACTCTTCCATGGGCGGAGTAGTCATCGTAGAAATGAATTGCATTAGAGAATGTTTAGAAATGGTATAACCCAATCACATTTATAATCATTATTTACAGACCAGAGAATAATATTAAAGAATAATATAATTGAAAAAAATTATAATAAAATAGGAACCAAGAAATTTATTGCTAGAACAAAAACATTAACAAGTGAAGAAGAAGAAGACTTTGATGAAGGGATCCTAGCTTCAAGAGATCTCCCTCTTGAAATTCCTAGATAAAATTATTGAAAAAAATTATTCTCTTCCTTCAATATCCCAATGCATATCTTAACCCCTCAAAACTAGAAAAAACCCAATTTATATAGTGGAGGTGAGGCTCTATTTTAAGAGGTTTCAAGTGTGAATGGGTAAATTCGTCCACATAAATTAATCTAACTTTCACCACCAGTTTGACCACCAAAACACATGAACCATATATCCTTCAAGAATGAATATTTTTTTCAAAATGGTTCATCGATATTCTCTCCAAATTTTGTCACAATCCAAGAACGTATAAGAAGTTATGGCCCAAATACTGAAGTGATGTCCAATAGAGCATTTCCAGGCCACCTTTGACTTAATGGTCCATTTACTCCAACCAAATGCACGATTTAGCTCCATTATACTGAATAAAAGTTTTATCCCATTAAGTTAGAAACATTTTTACAAAATTTTAAGTTCATTAAAGTCAAATTAAAATATTTATGTCCAAAATTCTATATTGGATTTTAAAAGGGTAAAACTGTAATTTTCATCAAATTTGAAAATGAATGGTTTAATCCCAAATATTCAATAAATGAACACATTTTGCACAATTTGAGGAAATTATATCATTTATTATATATAAAATATTTAAATAAAAATGTTTTTTATAAAATCCCCTACACTTTCCCTTTTTCACTCCTAGGAAAAAACTTGTATCATGTAATCTAGAAAATTGTGACAAGATATGTGTGTTTATGTTTACCAATCCATAGTGAAAATACAGGCAAAGTAAGAATCCTATCAAGAGTAAATATTAATAAATTTTAAATTCAATGTCTTATAAATTTATTAGAATAAATTCCAGTGAGATTAATGGAAATAATCCTAGCGAAAAAAATCATGGGTCTACTATGCCACCAATTCCCCACATGTGTGTGTGCCAACCATTTCAAGTTCATATCTCCACCATTTATTTAGAATATTCAGGTCAAGTAAAATAATTCTTCTTACCTAGTTTAATTCATAGATTATATTATATATTCTTTTTCAACCAAATTTCAAGACACAATCACTTAACCATTCTAGAAAGTCAAACCTCAAGATCCTAACCTAGATATCCCCATGTTTTTTACATTTCATAACTCTCCTCTTTATTAAGAAAATATATTTTTTGATTTATTTTTTATTTTATTTTATTTTTTATAGGGTGTACAACTGTTAGAAATCAAGAACACATGCATAGTTCAATTCAATATAGTAATGAAACTGGTCGGAAGAGAAAATAATGAATGGATCAACCATTGAGATAAGATGAAAATTTTTACTTAACTTAGTTATACCTTCAATTAGGTAGGAAAAATTTCACAAGTCATGGTTTTATGAAAGGTTGTGTAGATAAATAAATGACATAATTTACCACAAACAAATATCACAAATAATGGTGTCAAAATATAAAAGTTTTAATAATGAAACAACTGATTATATCATTGACAACTTCAATTTTTATAAACATCAACCCTTTGATGAAGAAATTTTTCAAATGATTATCATACCACCAATGAATTTTGGAAACATTCATTTTCCATATATTCCTTATCTAAATGATCATGTTACATGATTTGTTTTATTTTTGAAAAATTAACTGAAAACTTACTAGGAAATACACACAAAACACATAAATGAAAATCCTAAATATCTACCCCAAAATTTTGTCCCCTCCCTTAAACCAAAACTATTTAATTGTACTAAATTTGAACCTATGATATGATATGTGTATATATAATATATAATTTTAAATATGATAACTAATATAAAAGTGAAAGGGTTAGAAATAGCCTGATATTCTCAAGTTATGATGGGGTCATGTAGTGTGATGAAATCAACTGCATTGGTTGGAAGTCTATCAATGTATTGATTAAAATGTTTCCCATTGACTATAAATCTCTTTTTAGTGTCCTTTTATTTGGTCTTCGCTACACCATAAGGAAAAATATTAGATACAACATAAATACCTAACCATCTGGAACACAACTTACAGGGTATCAACTTCTGTCATGAACTGTAGAGGAGGACTTTCTCTCCAACATAAAAAACTATTTTCTTAATAATTCTATCATGAAATGCTTTTGATATTTCATTATAGAGCATTAAGTTCTCATACAATGACAGTCGAATCTCTTCAATCTCTTAAATTTTCAACTTCTAATGAATTCGATCTTGGAATAAATCTATGTATCATTTCTTTATAGCCTAATATGCCCAATGCTCAACTTCCATTGGAAGATGACATGATTTCCCAAAAACAATATGAAATAGCGACATACCTATGGGTGTATTGTATGTCGTCCTATAATCCCAAGTCATATCATCCAAGCGCTTACTCCAATCCTTTATTTTTTCCTCCACAATTTTCTCCAAAATTTTGTTCCAAGTCCCGATTTGGAACCTCAGACTAACTATTTGTTTGGGGTGGTATGGTGTTGTTGTTTTGTGCGTCACCACATACTTGTGAAGGAGGGAATATAAATTCCAATTGAATTTTTTTCCCCTAATCACTGATGATATCCTTTGGTACTCCAAACCTATAGAAAATTTGAGCCTTGAAAAAGTCCACTACAACATGAGAATTATCAATCCTTGTGGCCTTATCCTCCATCCATTTTCTCACATAATAAATAGTAACAAAAATGTAAAAAAAAATAACTAAGAAAAGGTCCCATAAAATAAATTCCCCATACATAAAAAATCTCACATAATAATATGGGATGTTGAGTCATCTCATATCTCCTAGAAATGTTTCCCATGTGTTGGAAATGTGAGCACGAATTACAAAATAGATGAGCATCATGGAATAAGATAGGCCAATATAATCTAGAGTCTAAAACATTCCTACATATCTATTGGGGTATAATGTTTCCTCCACATGAAATGTTATCTTAGAATTGCATAACAAAGTCAAACTCATGATTAGGAACAAACCTCCTAATTAATTGATCATTACACATGCGCTAGTGGTAGGGATCATCACACAAATAAAATATAGGATCACTCTTTAATTTTTGGACTTGATGGTTCTTTAAATTTGTAGGAATTTTAGATGAAACATGGTACTTAACTAAATTAGAAAACCAAGGATGTGTTCCTAAGATGGAATAAATATGCTCGTCAAGGAAAGTGTCCTAAAGTGGTACCTGGCCCATGGTGTCACCCTTTAATGGGTGAATAATCTTACTCATGTGCCCTGCCACCAGGTTTTATAACCCATTCTTATCCTTTATCTCAATATTAAATTCTCAAACAAGGAGCATCCATCAGATGAGTCTGTACTTTGAATCTGTCATCTTCAAAAGTTACCTAAGATCTACATGGTTAGAAAAAAAACTTTAGAGACCAATAAATACGAATGGAATTTATCTAAAGAAAATATGATAGTAAGAAACTCTTTTTACATCTTTATGTAGTTTTATTGGGCTGAATCAAATGTCCTCGATGCATAGGAAATCACATGTGAATATATATCCACCCTATGTGATATGATAGATCCAACCGAAAAGTTTGAAACATCATACATAAGCTCAAATGGAATGTCCCACCGTGGGGGGTGTATGATCATTGGGGTGGTCAGACACTTCTTTATCTCACCAAAAGAATCCCTATATGAATCATCAAATACAAAATCATAATCTTTTTGAAGTAATAATGACATCAGAAGATAAATCTTACTGAAATCTTTGATGAAACACTAATAAAATACTCCATTCCCAAGGAAAGATCTAACATCATAAGCTATGTTCTATGTTTTGACACTACATTCCCTAATAAAAAACCATGCTCTACCATGAAATGGCACTTTTCAAAGTTCAAAACCAAATTCTTATCAATACAATGATTCAACGCCTTTCACAAACTAAATATGCATCCATCAAATTAATTTCCATAGACTGTAAAATCATCCATAAATACCTCCATTAATGTCTCAATGAAATCAAAAAAAATACTCATTGTGCATATCTGGAAGGTACCTAGGGAATTGTACCGTCCAAATGGCATCCTTATAAAGAAAAATGTATAAAATAGACAAGTGAATTTTTTCTTTTCTTTATCCTCTAGAGCTATAAAAACCTAAAAATATTTAGAAAATCCATCCAAGAAATAGTAATTTGTCTTCCCATCAAGTCTCTCAATCATTCGATCAATAAATTAGATGGGAAAATGTTCCTTGCTAGTGGATTGATTTAGTCTTCGATAATTAATACACACACGCAAACTATTTTTCATCCCCATTGGAACTAACTCCTCATTCTCATTTTTAACAATAGTGACACCACTTTTCTTTGGCAAAACATGAATAAGAATTACCTATTGGGAATCTAAAATGGGATAAATTATACCTACCGCAAGCAATTTTTCAACTTTTTTTAATAAATTCTAGAATAGTTGGATTAAATCTTCTTTTTGGATACCTAGCTAGTTTAGCCTTATCCTATAAAAGAATCCTATACATAAAAATGGAGAAGATAATACCTAATTTCTTATCCAAGGTCCTCCTTATTTTCTTGATGTCCTCCCTCAGAATATTCAAAAGTTTTTATTCATGTTCTAAAGGAATATTTTTGGCAATGATAAAATGTAATTTCTCACCACTTAACAAGTTTAAGTATTTAATATTTCGTGGAAATGGCTTGAGTTCCAGTGGATGGGGGTGCAGTAGGGATGGGGACATTGAAGGAACTGAAACATGTGAAAAATAAACATCTGTACCAAAATATACATTATCAAAGTTAGAAAATAATGCATCAAATCCATCAGCATACTCAACAACCATGTCATAATCAGAGTGAACATGATCAAAATAAGAATATGAATCCATTTCAAAATCAAATTTAAGAGAGGATAGTGCATTATAAATAGGTTCAGAAGTGTTATTAGACATCAAACTAGAACCAATTATCATAATCTCTCTATGTATAGGACAATCAAAATTCGTGGGGTTTTTACTTGGTGGTTCAAAATGGGAGATAACAAAAGCAGAATAGTTCTCTGAGGGGTACTTCATGGAGTACATAACATTAAATATAACAACTTTATCTCTAAACTCCATAGAGAGTGTACCATCATGGACATTTATGATATTCTTTTCAATATTGATGATTTTCCTACCTAAGATAATGGGATAATGAGAACTTACCTGATCATCCTCCATGTTAATAATGTATAAATTAGTTGGAAAGATCATTTCTCTTAACTTAATAATTAAATCCTCAAGTAATCCTGCTGGATATACGATATCTCTATTTTCCAACTACATCACTACTCTCTTCAAATTCAACTCACCAACCTTTAAATAAGAGAATATAGAGTTAGGATTAATATATATGAAAGATCCTAAATCACATAAAGCATCAGAAAAGTGTAACTCCTTTACGGTTTATAGGATGGTGAATGCCTTGGTATCTTTGTACTTTGTTTTCATTGCATGAGTTGGTGTAATGAGTGCTAACACATTCCTTCTAAGATTGATCCTTTCATTTCCCTTGATTCCTCTTTGATTAGTAAAAATTTATTTTAAGAAATTTTTATGCCTTGCGATTTTCTTAATTGCTTCATGTAGAGGGATGTTGAACTAAACATGCTTGAATGTATCCAAAACCTATTTTTACATTGCCTCTTCAGCCATATTCTTGTTTTGCAGAACACTATTTGGAAATGGAAGGGGTTTAAGAGGAACATCATCAATATTTTTCTTACCTTTTTCTTTCTCCTTGTGATTATCATCAATATTTCTTGAATGGAGCTTCTCTAGAGTTGAGGTGAATCTCGGTGGAATAATAGGTGCAAAAGTATCAGTCATTTTCTTCCCACTTCTCAAGGTGATGGAACTGAAATTCCCCTTGGTATTTGGAGTAGGTCGAGGAGGAATATTCCAAGAGTTCTTACTTACATGGAGGGAGGTGGAAATCTGGATCATTTGTGTCTTTAACTCCCTCAACTCAGAACCATGACTCTTCAGCTCACTCTATTGATTAAGAAAAACAATCAAAAGATCAACACTGTTAGAATCTACCTTGGGCGGGTGATTCCCTTGTTGTTGTATTTTTTATGATTGGGTTTCAAATATTCTTTGGTTTTGTTGAAAACCCTACTGGTAAGGAAGAGTCTTCTAGAAATTTTGTTGAAAAGGGGACCTTTTGTTGTCTAGATCCATACATCATGTTTGATTGATCCTTCCACCCATGGGTTTATATTAGAGAAAAGTAATCATACTTCTTATGGGGGTGTGGTTTTTTTTCTTCAGATATGGTATCCTAGGGAATACTATCATGCAATCCTCTCCCTCTTATAGTTGTGGGAAAAATCAGTTGGGTGGTCTATTTCAGATAAAATTCCACAAGGACTCATAGGAGTGGGTCAGGATGTCTTTTAATCCAAAGAAATATAACTCACTATAGTGGTCAATTATTCTAAATTGGTATCAATTAAATGACTTTCAAGAGAATATGGATGTACCTGATGTACTCCTCTAACATTTAGTGTACCTAGATCAAAAAATTCTTAGAAATTTTGTGCCATTTTTTTGATTAATGCACATGTAGCTACTGGTTTTTTGTCGACTAATTCCCCTCCAGCCACATAATCCATAGTGATCCTCTACATAGGTGTGAGGACTTCATAGAAGTACTGGATGAGTAGTTTATCACTAATTTGTTGTTGTGGGAATCTTGCACACAACTTCATATATTTTTCCCAATACTCATACAATGACTCACCTTATGCCTACATGATCCCTGATATCTCCTTTTGAATGAAAGTGGTCCTTGATGCTCAAAAAAATCTATACAACAAAAGACATTTCAAATCATTCTAATATGAAAAATATTCAAGTTTTAAGTAATAAATCCAAACCTTTGCAGTTCAATAAAGTGAAAATGGGAAGGATCTTTGTTTGATTTGACCTTCTGAGACATTTCTTAGTTTCATTATTGAGCATACCACATTTAATTATTTTAGATTTTCATTTGGATCCTCACCGAATAAGACATAAAATTTTGGAAGAAGGTGAATTAACTTAGATTTCAGTTCAAAGTCATATTCAAGATTTGGATATAGAATGCATGTGAATTAATAATTAATATCAGGTGCAGCTAACTCTTGAATGGTCTTATTTTTTTCATTATTATTATTTTCTTCTATTCGATCTGGTTTAATATTTGTTTCATATGAGCTCCCTATTTCAAAATTCCTTGAGTGTATGAATTCCCTAGTTGTGTAAATATCAACACTTCCCATACACCAAGATTGTATGATTCGAGACCTAAGGCTTCGCTCAATCTTGGGGTCTATATCAAATAGATTATTAGGATGGTATTGTGTCATAAATCAAATAAAAATGAAAAGAATAAAATTGGACCATAATAAAATAAAAATGATAAGTTTGAGTTTATGGTCAAAAAACAAAAGAAGAAGAAAAATTCATATTGGGTAAAGAAGGAAGAAATAATATAATAAGAGAATAAAATGAAAAATAAAATAAATACATCTAATTGGTTGAAATAATTACTTACCTTTCTAGAAATGGTGCTAATTTGAAAGTAATTTTCATGGGAAATCTCAAATGAAGTGTGATTTTTGGGTACTTAGGTGTAGAAGAGTGGCTGAACAAGGTCATCTCTCAAAAGAGGAACTAATTTAAAAACTTATTAAATGTATTTTGAAAATAAAATAAAAAGGAAAAAACACACTACTTAAATGTATGGGTTTTCCATTTATAAATCCTGAATATGTATGTTGGAAGAAGATTGTATTTTTTTCATTTTTGAAATGTGACTGAGAAAACACTACTGGAAAAATGACCTATACCAATGGTTCGGAACCATTGGTATAGGCCTCCAAACCGTTGGTATAGCCTATACCAACAGTTTGGAGAACTGTTGCGAAGTAAGCTGTTGGGATAGGTCTATACCAACAGTTTTGGAAAAACCGTTGGTATAGACCTATACCAACGGTTTTGAAAACCGTTGGTATAATTAATATGAAAATATATACCAATGGTTCCATAAAACTGTTGTTATATGTATTTCAAAAAAAACATTCACTGGGATTTGATCCCACGACCCCTAGTTTATCATTGAACGACATAAACACTAAACTAACATGAATTTTGTGAATATAATTTCATAAATATATATATTTATTCTCATAATTATTTTAAATTTTGATTTATATATTTTTCTCGGTAAGAAGATCCGATAAAAAATCAAAGGACCTATACCAACGGTTGTCAAAACCGTTGGTATAGGTATTTTGTTTCGGGATGAGATGTTGGAATTTATGGCCACCTTTCCCAATGGTTTGGCCAAACTGTTGGGATAGGTACACCCTTTCCCAACATTTTGGCCAAACCATTGGGAAAGTGGCCTCAAATACACCCTTTCCCAACGGTTTGGCCAAACCTTTGGGAAAGGGTGTGGCTTTCCCAACGGTTTGGACAAACTGTTGGGAAAGGTGGCCACAAAGTGGACTTTTCCCAACAGTTCGGCCAAACCGTTGGGAAAAGTTACCTCAAAGTGGGATTTCTCAATAGTTTGGCCAAACTATTGGGAAAGGGGACCTATACCAATGGTTTTTACAAACCATTGGTATAGAAGCATTGGGAAAGGTCAGATTTCCAGTAGTGAAATGCAACGAGAATATTTTTTAGAAAGTATTTTTAAAAGGTTTAATTGATCTAACTATTCCTATTTATTTAGTTATTAATCATTATAGTTTAAATTAATATCCAATTAATTATTACCCTCTAAGTTTTTAACCCTATAATCCTATGAGAGTTAACTTAACCACAAAGATGAAATTAATTAAACCCTAGGCTAGCTTCGGAACATGAAATCACAACATCCTAATTTGATTGATGTTCTTGTCAGTGATAATTTAGAGAAAAAATACACTATGTAAATGAGGATTAACTGAGTTTATGTATTATATTTAAACTCTACAAATTTTTCATGTGTGGTTTGGTTTTACCAATTAAGTTTTCACTCTCATAATTTACACAAATCTCGACTTCACATGTTTTTGTGTAAATTGTTCAATTTCTTGATTAGTTTCTTATAATTTAAAAACTCAATTTAGGTATAATATTATTTGAATTAAAATATCTCATTTATTCAAAATAAATAAATGAATAAGATAATATTTCGATCGATTATTAGGAACACTACTCTTCCATGGGTGGTGTAGTCATCGTAGAAACGAATTGCATTCACAAAGGTTTAGAAGTGATATAAACCAATCCCATTTCTTATTTTTATTTCCAAAAAAAATATGAATATTAAATTAGAATATAATTTAACAGAATAGAATAAAACAGAATAAAAAAAAGAGTAACTAAGAAATTTATTTCTAGAATAAAAACATTAACAAGTGAAGAAGAAGAAGAAGGAATCGATAAAGGAATCCTAGATTCAAGAGATATCCCTATTTAAATGCCTAGATAAATTTAGTGAAACCAATTCTCCTCTACATTAAATCTCCCAATTCACATCACAACCCCTCCAAATGATAAAAACACCAATTTATAGAGTGGAGGGGAGGCCAGGTTTTAAGAGGTTTCAAGTGTGAATGAGGAAATTCGTCCAAATAAATTAATCCAAATTGATCCACCTATTTGACCACTAAACCACATGAACCCTCTATCCTTAAAGTATTTTTATTTGTTCCAAAATTTTTACTCAATATTCTATCCAAATTTGGTCCCAATTCAAGCATGTATGAAGAAGTTATGTTTCAAATACTGAAGTGATGTCCAATCTGGCATGTCAATCCCACCTTTGAGTTAATGGCCCATTTAATGCACCCAAATGCATGATTTAGCTCTATTGTCATGAATAAAATTTGTATCCAATTAAGTAAAGAAAATTTTTACAAGATTTTAAGTTCAAATAATTAAAATTAAAATATTTATGTCTGAAATACTACAGTAAATTTTAAAAGGGTAAAACTGGAATTTTCATCAAATTTGCAAATAAATGATCTAATCCAAATATTCCATAAACGAACAAATTTACTAAAATTTTAGGAAATTATATCATTTATTATCAATAAAATATTCAATAAAATATTTTTCATCACTTTTCAAGTTACAAATCCATTCTTTACACTTACACACATATACACCTCTGTATATATATATAAATACCCCTTGATCCAATGCACATGTTCACATGACCATGAATAATATTCACACAGAGGATACATACATATATATATATGTGTGTGTGTGTGTGTGTGTGTGTTTAAGTCATATTTAAAAATAAATAATAGAATTTAAAGCTACTTTGAAGTTCTTTAGAAACCAAACATACCATCAGGACTATATAGAAAACTGGCCGAAAGGAAAAAAATATTCATAATATACCTAGAATGCATGAATAAAACAATATGGAAGATAAAGTAATAACATACAATTCCCAATCATTTAAAATAGATTTTTGGAACATGAATTCATAACAAAAACTCACAGTCATAGATTAATAAAAAATTGAATACACGAAAGAGGCCGATTTCATCCATCTAAATCATTTTCTATAGTTTAATTAGTAATATAATTAAAAAATTAATTAAAAAATTGATCCATCATAAATTTTAATTCATAGAATCAAACATAGGGTAAAATACCTAAAATAAAAGTATACATGTAGCATTAGATGTGTGAGGAAAAATATATTCTCAATCAAGCCTAAGGAATAATAAAAATGATTGGAAACCCTAGCTACAAAAAAAAATAAAATATCACACCATAATAAAACCCTATGACTTATAAGACCTCATGTTTCATCGAGGGAAAGTATAAGGGGGAATAATAAATTGATATAGGTTAAGAAATACCAAACTCAGATGATTATTTCAATAATCAGTGGCGGAATCAACCAAAAATGGAGGCAGATGGAGGAGGTGGAGCTGACGTTCCCACATGCATTGTTGAATTCATATGGGTGGTGATAATATTATAAATATATAATCACAAACTACACTCACTAATAAGGTATAGTAAATTAGCAGTGTGGGATCAACCCCCCAAGGATCACTGGCAGGTTAGTAACCAATTGAAAAAAAAATCCTTTGAAAAGATTCCACCCTTTCACTCTTCAAGTTTGGTTTTTACTAAATATTGGTAGTTTTGATTTATTTTTGATGATAAGGAAGTGGTCGGGGTAAAATTTAAGGTTATTGAAAGAATTTAATCATATATTTAGCTTGGAATAGTCATATGACTTAGGATACAAAATGGTGTAAGGGTTACCAATTAGTTTTGGTTAAACCAATGGGAAATACCAATGTTGTAACTATCCAATGGTTATGGTAGACCTAACAACCTAGGTGAATTACCCGTATATTTTATGTAGAAAATTTCATAGGCTAATGGTCACAGTCCTTATCAACTCCAATTAGGTTAGGTTCTTTAAATTTCACTTCCCATGGTCGTGGTTGTGAAAATGAATGTGATGAACAATAAATATTAACCCAATTACTATCCATATGGTTATCAAGGTTCAATTTAAGGATTTATTAAACTCAAAAACACTATAACTCCTGACCCCTAACCCTTGGCGGATTAGCAGCGCATGGTGGTGTTGATCAAAAGTAATTAAATACTTAATATTCTAATCATAATCTTGAAACAATTGAGAAATAATAAATCCAAGTTTGAAAAAATTAAAAATCGAGATCAAAAAATTAGAAACAATGTAAATATAATCAAAGAATCATTATGCATGAATAAATAATGAATAATTGTTTAGGTGTTGATAAAGAATAGCGGGTGAGGTTGAAACGGACATCAAAAATGGAAATGGATTTGAAACGGATGAATAATGGATGTAGATTATCCAACAACTCAAAATGATTTGATAAAATGGGTAAAGGAATGAATTAAGAGAGGTTTGGAATGAAAATAGATGAAAATGGGATACAATGATAAGAGAAAAATTAAATTATTCAGATCTCTTATTCACACAGCTGATTATGGAATATTAATAGGCTCAAGGAGGGAACAATGTGTAAATCATTCATGTCACATACTGGGTTAAGTGAATTATGTCCTGACATCTATATGTTGTATAATTAGCTTACATGTTATGTATTTGAGATCCAAAATCACCTCCAAAAATCTTGAATATTGTGGGAAAATTTTATTGTATCATTGATTGGGTGGAACCTTGAACTTTTCATGCCAGGTAACCTCTGAATGTATTGTACTTGATTCACTTTAAGTAGGATTTTAAAATAGAAATTCCCAAGATGAGTAATTTTAATACAGGTCTTCCAAGAGCTTCACATCATGTAATTTCTTCATGGGTTGGTCAGTGGCCTATAGGCATGATGTGAACGAGGACTACACATCATTTATGTGATACATAGTGTGTAAAGCCTATTTTTTCCAATTTTTAGTATTTCTTTCTCTAAGTCTGAAATTCATAATTCCTATGAAAATAAACCAGAACATAGTGTAATAAGAATAGAACATGAATAATCCTTAATTAAATGTATCTAATTTGTATATATAAATTCATATTATCAAATTCCACCACACTTGAACAATTTCTTTTCAACAAGAAAAAAGTTGTCTCAACAGTAACTCTAAAAGAAATAGTTTTTAAAACAAAAAACATACATTACAACTAGGAAACCAAAACTAATTCTAAGTAGAAAAAATAAATCTTCTAGAGTCAATCCTATATAAAAATTATTTATGCCTCATAGTTCAGTTCTTTATCAAGATTCTTTATTTATTTAATTAAAATTTCATAACTGTTCCTTAAATGATCTACCCATTTTGAAATTTACCACATAATAAATTTTCTCTCATCACTCAAGATAAAATTTAATTAGATTTATGGTTATACCTTAAATACACGTTCCTAACCATAATATTTCATTCATTATAACATCTTCAATTCATAAAGAAAAATACAAAACCACTCATGAGGGGTTTATTAATAAGGTTCAAAAGTATTTAAGGATGAGGGTAGGTGGTAAATTGATAAATATAAAGATCAAAAAATGGGTAAACTCTAAAGTATAATACATGATAAGCACATACAGTGTAATGAAGAAGCTCCTCTATAGAAAAATGGTTATATTTTCCACATCATAAAGTGGTTCCATGAGTATTTCAAGTAGGAATCAAGACTATTCTCTATTCCTTTCCTTTTATTTTTATTTATTTTTAAATAAACATGTCTAGTCTAGGTCTCGCATCCATATGTTAACCACATATGATCTATTATAGGAATCACAGATTAGGTAATGGTGATTTTTGACCTTCCTAATACACATCCCAATAATTATATATATATATATATATATATTCAAAGGAATGGGGTAGACTTAGAAAATGGAAAAAGTAATCATGATCTATATCATAGTAGTCTAGTGAAAGTGCCACAATACATCTCATCAATAACAATATCTCATGTCCATTAGTAGTGAAAATTACCCCACACTTTTTTAAATGATAATCATGAATCTTACCAAGATAATGGAGGAAGGGATAATCAGTTTGAAATGGCTCCATCCTAACAAGGTTATTCATGGCTACTACGGGATAAAGAAGGAAATATGTATAGGTGGGTCTTAGGATAAAGTGTCTCAAAAAAATAGACTCAATCATATTAACAATGTATTTGTTCAATCATATCCTTAATAAGATCTCAATGTAGGTTCTAATAGGTTTACATTCCCCAGGTATCTCTCAAGAAATATAATTAGAAAAGAATATAATAGTTTAAGTCTATAATTCTATTAGGAATGGGGGTAAAAAATATAAATAAAAATACCACAGGGTATAAAATCTAGTAATAATTCAATCAAAAGAATTTAAAGAATCTACAATTAGAATTAAATTACTAAACTTAGGAATCATTATAAAAATTATAAACAAGAGTAAAAATGGGTTTCAATAATATCTAACCTAAATTTTTCGTTTATTTAAAAGGGTGTAATGATTTTTTTGGATTAAATCATTATTTTAATGAAAAATTTCTCCTTAATAAGTAGAAATAATAAATAATCCATGTTTATCGATAATAAGGATCAAGAAATACCCCCACACACACATAAAATGAGATAGTTTCAACACATTTCTGTAAAGTATCATGGGATATATATCAATAAGAACATAGAAAAAAATGAAATGGAAATTTGAAATTGAAATTAGGGAATTCGAGGGATTCCTATAATGAACGAAATGTCATGGGAAAATTTTTCGATTATGATTTGAATTTTGGTATACCTGTAAATAGTGATAGAAAGAAAAATACTTACACTGGATAAAACATTAGTTCATAGAATTTAAACAAGATAGTATTAGAAAAAAATTCCTTGTACACATAGTTAATAGTAAGGAAAATAAACTCATATAAATGTACAAAGGTGATTATAGGGATGTTCAGGGAGACCTATGAACCATAATTCTACTAAAAGAAAAAAATACATAAGCACAAGATTTAAATAAAATAAACAAAATATAGGTAGCCTTCCATAAATTACTAACAAAAACATCATCATCCAAATGGATTAAAAAAAGAAATTAGAAATTTTCATCCATCTACTTAGAAGTCCACTACCTCCTACAAGAATTGTTGGCTATGCCAATTAGATATCAAGGATTCCTAGTGGTATTTACCACATCAGGAGTGTACTGATCATGAATCTCATGCGGTAAGAGTAGCACCTATTCTCATTATAGTGGGGACCCTGGATGATCACGTATTTCAAAGTATATCTCCTCAACATCACAATCTAAATCATCCATATTCTGAGACATCTGAAGTAGGAGTGAAGATGGTGTTGTGGAAGGTGAATCAATAACCATAGAGGAGGAGGAAGAACGAGACATGTCTAGTGAAATGTAGAAGTGAAATAATTATAATCCAACAAGTATTGAATCCAAAAAAGTGTATCCCATTCATATATATAATTAATGATACAATAGGGAATAAAATTAGTACAAAAAAACCCAAAAATATTAAAAAAGGGGATAGGACCTGGAAAAAACTAGGTAGTAAAATAAAAATCATTGAGATCCACATCAGACATCCCCTCCCAAACAGTGGATGCCTGCAGATATCCCTCCCTATCAATTTCATTGATAGAGGATAGGAATAGAGGATCAACCACCATGGTAGGTTTCATGGTGTTGGCAGCTGTATCGATAGAGGATATAGGGGGAATGGTGTAAATCTATACTAAGTCCATGTGTCTAGAATATCGATCAATGAATTGAACCTCAGAAAAAGGTGGAATGGCAGGTCCCTTGGCCTGTTTGGCCTACTCTGATAAATACTCCCATCAGGCTGTAGGGTCGGTAAGCTCGGTCAGGAACGAATCCTAGGCTGTATGTAGTGCTTGGATGGAGGTGGATGCAGGTCTAATAGAGGTTGGTGTGTGGGAATAATTAGGGGTTGGTGGTTAGGGAGGGGTGGTGAAAAGAGAAATCTTGACATAAGTGATGTGTAGGTACAGGAAAAACTGGTGCAGGTTCTCTATCCTATAATTGATAGGAGGCCATAGGATAGATAGAGGAGGAGGGTCTAGTGAATAAGTGGAAGTACTATTGGTGGTGGTGTTAGAGTTGGGTGGATCATCAGGGGCTAGAGGATCCTGAGTTAGGGCTATGGCCATAGCTTGGTCATCCAAGTACTCCAGGGCCCACTAGTATGTCCCATCGATCTTGCTCATTAGCCCCATTTTTTGGAGCATGAGGATATCTATATACTTTATATTTATAATGGAGTAAATTGGTTGAGCAACATAGAATACATTGAGTTGGAAGGTGAGGTGAGTAATAAAGTCACCCCCCATGATAGTGCCTCTGGACCTCCGTACATATGTCTCATAGTAGTGGGTGAATTTCTCGACCATGTTAATGGTGGGGCTTCCAATGGAAGATGAAAAGATGAGAAACTCAATTTAAATAATGATACCATGTGCATCCCCTATTTAAAACCAAGAATACATGAGTTCCTAGTGAAGAATCCATGAGGTGGCACCTAAAAGATGGGTTATCTTCACCATGCATGGATTATGAATACTCTATAGATCCTGGGAAATCATAGGACAATGCCCCATTTCATCCTCCTTAGTGGGATCCATCCTAATGGTAAAGTATGAAGGGGAGGTGAATAACTCCTTGGTGTAGATGCCCAGTATGACACTGAAGTCATTGAGGGTCAGTTACTAAGTCTTTCCAACCATTCTAAAGGTGATGTGGGCTATGTAGATCTAAAAGGTGGTCAGGATATTGAAGAATATCTATCAAAACTTCTCCTTATACACATGGGTGATGGTTGATAGGTTCATCTATTCCATCAACTCAAGGGCCTCCTCATTCACATGAATTCTCTTAATCACGATCAAATCTAAGTTTTTGTTAGACCTCATTAGCTTTCCCTAGAGATGGTCTAACTGAATATGATGTTGTGGGTTAGAAAAGTGAAGGCATGGATGTAGATGCGGGTGCAAGGCAGCACTATGGGATGATTTGGAAGAAGATTGGGAATCAAAATAGGCTAATGGGGTCTCCAAATCTGATGTAGTAGGTGAGGGAGTTGGATATAGAGGTGGTGGAGGTGTTTCAATTTCCTGGTGCTTGGTTGGCGGTGGTTCGTCTCCCCATGACACATGTTTGGTGCATTCCATTATGAGAAAAGAGGAAAATAAAAGGTGGAGGGTGAGGGAGTATGTACAGGAAGTTAAGAAGAGGATGGAAGGAGGTGGTTTAGTGTTTGAATGAGGAGGGGAGTATGAGGTTTGGGGGTGAGAGGTCGTGTAGGAGAGGAAACAAGTGGGTGGGTCAGCTTTGATCCTGAGGTTCAGAATTTGAAAAACTGTCTTGTGGGATTCACTTCATGTATAATATACATGATGTGTAAAACCCGGGATGGATTTTTTCATTCCCCAAAACATTCATGTCATTTTTCTACAGTACAGTATGTGCATTATTATTATTAATTTTTATTATTATTACTATTAAAAAAAATTCTAAAAACATTCAAAAGCACCTTAATAAACATCTTTGGTGTTTATAAAATTTTCCTAAAACTTTAACAAAACATGGTTTTTATCCTAGTGAGATCTTTATTTAATTTTTATAGACATACATGTTTCAATAAATAATACTTCAACTATGAAAAGTCTCTATTTTCATAATGATCCTTGACAATAGAGGGGATGAATATTTGTATAGTATTCTTTGTAAGAGGTTTAATGTAATTAATGTTCTTGTGAGCACTAGTTCCCCTATCAATAGAAGGTAGTTTCTTATTTTTTTTTCTTATTTGTTTCATGAACATTTGTCTTATTAGTAAGAGAGACGGTTTGATAATTCAAGGACTCATCACTTTTATTAGTATCCTTCACTAAATCAAACAAAACATGTCCTTCACCAAATATAAAAATCAATCTCCCTTAGTTAATGTCAATCAGTTCCATCCCAATGGTGATAAATGGTCTTCCAAGAATTAATGGAACATCACCTTCCTCTTCCATATCTATAATGAGGAAATAAATAAGTAAAATAAATTTTCAAATATTTACTAAGACATCCTTAATAAATTCTTGTTGATGCTTAACTGAATGGTCACCAAGTTGGAGTTCCAACCTAGTTGGTTTTAATTCATCAATCCCTACATTCTTGTAAACACTCATGGGAATGGGACTAATACTTACTCCATGATCGTAGAAGGGTTTTCAAAAATTGTATGTCCTTATAGTTAAGATAATTGAAAAACATCCAGGGTATTAAATTTTTGGAGGTGTCTTTTGTTGAAAAAATTAAAAGAACTCTTCATTTAGGGAGATGAATCTTAATTATCCATTTTTCTTTTTCATGGTATCATGTCTTTAAAGAATCTTTTATAATTGGGAACTTAATCAATTTCCTATGTAATGGGAATATTTATATTCATTTTTTTTAGAATATATAAGAATTTTTTATATTTTCCCTCATTATGGATTGTTTCATCCTTTTAAAAAAGGGTAGATGTGGTGCTCCCATATAAACATGTTCCTTTTTAGGATGTTCTTTATTTAGAGCTTTCTCAGTTGGCTATACTTCTAAAGTTTTCCCTTGACCAGTTTTATCAGATTATTCAAACAAATTTTTTTCATCTCCATATGACTGCTGAAAGTCTAGCATCTTTCCAATTTTAAAAATTATATCTTTATCCTCTTCCCTCATACGATATTTTTTATTATTAGTAAAGTTACCTACTAGTCGATCAGATTTAGTTTTGGAGATCTACCCCATTTAATGCTCTAGGTTTTATAGTGTAGCCTTGTGGTTTTTCATTTATTTCAATTACTTTTTCATCATTTGGTCTTGTTTCATCATGTAATAAGTGATTAGGTTTTCCATATTAGATTATCAGGGTTGGGATCATTATGGTAGTATTTTTTGAGCATGTTGTAATTTCTTCTACAGAGCTGGTGGAAACTGCTGAGCTATAGTAAAACCTTATTGGAATTGTTTTTTTTTGTCGAGGAGTTGGTCCTTGTGGTGGGTACCCAATCGGTCCTTGATTCTTTAGTGTACCTATCTACTCCTCTTCATAAAATAACCTTAGTTTTTATACAGTGGGTACTAAGTCGGGCTCTACTAATAGTTTTTTTATTTATATTGTTGGGGTTTCTAGTACTTCTAATTTTTTTGATTATAATTAATGTAATTATTATATTGGAATTGGGGATCCTCTATACCTATCTAGAAGTTTCGGTATTAGTGTAGACCTCCACACATCTATTTGGATTGTATTTTCCATCACTAGAGTAGGAAGATGTGGTAGTGCAACAAGTAATTTAGGGATTCAACTTGGGCTACTAGGTAGGTAGTATCCTCCACCTGATAAATTCCACACTAAAGATGATCTCTAGAACAATACCAATGACTTTAATTCTAGGAGACTTCATCATGAATATATTATCCCACCATGGTAATCTTAATCATGATTCCTCCATCAGTAGAAACTTCTACCACATTACAGGTAGCAAGATAGAGTCCTTGATAAAACATTTGTAATTTTAACCACACATCTAGTCTGTGATGTGAGAATTTTAAAGTGATCTCATTTAATCTATCCCATGCCTCCCATAATGACTCTCTATCTACCAAGGTGAAGTTTTTAATGTCATTTTGAAGCTTCAAAGTCCAAATTGGTGGGAAGTATTGGTCCAAGAAATATTTTTCTAGACCATCCCAAGTCATGATCAACTCAGGTTCTTGACATTTTAGTCAATCATTGGTTTTTTTTTCAAGGATAATGGGAATATACAGAGTGTTACTGCATTAGGTGACACACCCTGATTGTGAAACATATTTTAAACCTCTAGAAAGTTATAAATATACTTATCAGTTTCCTCACTTTTTATCCCACTAAATTGACCCATGTTCTAGATTATGTGAATGAGTCAAGTTTTAATTTAAAAATTATGCACTTGAATGGGAGGGAACAAAATATTAGGTGAAAAACCACTAATGGATGGAAATTTTTAGTCTATAATGATTTTCTTCTGCAGCTCTGGATGATCTCCTTGATTGGAAGGTGCTTCATATTGCATGTTTTTCTGGTTGGGATGTGTAGGATTGTTTTGATCAAAAATTGTGAAGAAGTGCCGTGGAGTTAAGGATCAATCAATATCAAGATCAAATAGAAGTATTTCTAGATCATCGAGGTTCTTTGAATGAGTCATAGGCCCCTGACGCATGCCCTGGAAGATAAAAAGTGATAGGGGATGTAGGTTCACCCAAAGGAGAAAAATGTAAAAGTAAAAGGTGACGGAAAATAAGAAAGGGTAGGGATGAGGTAATATGTGGTTCATCCAAATATAATGGTGTTTGAGAAACATTAATCCCTAGAAATAGTGCTAAAATTTGATGTGCCTACACACATCATTGAATTTTCATGGGTAGTGATCATATTATAAATTTATAGTCCCAAACTAAACTCACAACTAGGGTGTAGTAAAGTGGCGTTGTGGGGTCAAACCCACAAGGATCACAAGAAGGTCAGAAACCAATCAAACATAAACATTTGAAAGTATACCTAATGTTCACTCTTCATGTTTTTCTTACTAAATCTAGGTAGTTTGGATTTAATTAGGATGATAAGGATAGGATTAGAGACAATTTTAGTGTTCTTAATATAAGTTAATCCTATATTTTATCTTTGAATAGTCCTATGGATTAGGCTGTGAAGCGGTGAAAGGGTCACCAATTGGTTTTTTTCAAACCAATGGTATTTACCTATGCTAAATCTATCCCATGGTTAGGTATATATAACAACTTAGGTTCATTACACATAGCTTCTATGCATAAAATGTCATGTTCTAATGGTCATAGTTCTACTCACCTCCAATTAGGTTAGGTTACTTCAATTTCACTTCTCATGGTCAAGGTTTTTCAAAATAATGTGATGAAAAATTATTATTAACCTAATTATTAGCCATATGGTTACCAAGATTCAACATAAGGATTCATTAATCTTAGAAACACCCCTAATCTCAACCCCAACCCTATGTGAATTAGTCGTGCATCGCAGTGTTGATCAGAAGAAAGGAAATAATAAAAATGCTAAGTATAATCATGAAATAGTTGAAAAATAAGAAATCATGGATTAAAACAATTAATAATCAAGTTAAAACAACTGAAAAAAATGTAAATCCAATAAAAACTCACTATGAAAGAAGAAAAATGATGAACCGTGCAATTGTTGATGAAGAATGAAGAGTGAGGTTGAAATGAACATAAAAAATGAAAATAAATTTTCAATAGATAAACAATGAAACTAGATTAACCAAAAATGAAAAATGATTTGATAAAATGGGTAATGGAATGAATTAAAGTAGTTTTTAATGAAAATATATAAAAACGAGGGGAAATTAAAGGAGAAAAACATAATTATCTAGAGCTCTTGTGCATGTGGCTAGCACTGAAATATTAATCATCTTTCACATCATGTATTTAAGATCTATTAACACCTCCAAAAATATGGAATCTCATGGTAAAATCGGCACGTATCTTTTATCGTGTATAGCCTCAAACATTTCACATCATGTAACATATGTACATCATGTACTAGATTAAATTTAATCTAGATTTTTAACTTTAAATTCTCACAATGTGTAATGTATTTACACATCATGATAAAGATTCATTTCATTTACTATCTTCACATATTGGTATATAGCCTGCAGTCTTGCCATGAATGAGGACTACACGTCGTGTATGTGATATAGGATGTGTAAAGCCCAATTTTTTCCAATTTTTAGCCTTTATTTATTTGAGTTTGAAATTCATAATTCCTACAAAAACAAACCAAAACTCAATGAATTGTCAAATAAAACATGAATAATCGTTAATTACATGTATCAAATATGTTTATATAAATTCATCTTAACAGGAGAAAACTATTGGGAGCCCTCTTAAGAATTAAACGAGAGTGGGTGAGTGTGAGCATGAGAGTGGGAAAAATTACCCACTTTGGGGTTTTAATTCCATAAGGGTAGAATGATAATTTTAAAAAATTAAACCCTCTAAAAACAACACACTATTTAACCACATGTTTGGACAAACTGGGTGCCAATAATTCACCCTCTACTAGGATCCTAGAGAACCTAGAATGGGAAATCCAAAAAGTTTTGTATACCATGCACTAGTCATGTGGTTAGCATTGTAATATTATATATTTTTTCATAATTTTCTTGAGTGGTTTGTAAAACCATGTTCCTTACCCATGTGGTATGTTCTATATAACCAAAAACTCTTGGTTTTGGGGAAATGTTACCTCAAAGGAAAAACTAAAATAAATTAGGACTCAAAAATAAATAAAATTAGAGATTAGTGTTGGATAGGTATGTGACAAGTTTGTTTGTTATCCTAGATCTAAAATATTTTCTATACTAGTCCATGTACTTTATATTCATAGAATGGAGGTTTTTATTGGCTTCAATGTGACTATGATAGTGATACATGGTGCATGTGTGGAATGAAATATTTGTGTGATGTAATGGTTACATGATGTGTAATAGATGGCTAATAATATTATGGTAGTGGTGGTATGGTTGGTTAATAAATGAAAATTGGGTTTGTTTTGGAACCCAATTTTCATGGTATGTATCATAGTTCTAGATAATATGATGTGGGGTGTTGAATATGAAGTGGATGGTAGTAACATGTGGTTATTCATATGGGATGGATATGAATCATGAGGTGTTGTTTATATGATTTGAGGATCTATTAGAGATACTTGATGGTATGGAAAAAATAGATTAATAAAGAACATGAAATGGGGTTGTTAGGATAATTGATAATGTATTAAATAATAATGAATTAAACTATACTAAATTAAAATTTGAATAGTGATTATGTTAGATTGTGAATTTTTTTCATTACATAAAGGTAATAAATGATAAGATGAATATAAATTGATAAAAACATGAATTATCTTGGGAAATTTTATTAGAAATTTTGGCTGGTTGTATGGCTATTTTTAAATTATTTGTAGTTGGTTGTGTTTTAGAAACAATATTATTTTTTGATGTGTAGTGGTATTATAATGGGTGGAGTATATATATTATTGTAATGTTTTTTGGGAATCATTAGGCTAGAATTATAGTGCCATTATCCAATCTTTCATTTTATTTGTATTTTTACATGCACCTCACTCATATTAGGTAACCTTATCTACACCCAAATTTATTGGGTTTATATTGTTTTCAACTAATTTATTGGTTAGAGAGTGTAGGTGTATGGATACCCACTCTTCCTTGATATCTTTTCAAACTTAGTACATAGTGACATTAGTACATAGTATGGGATAAACATGGTAGGAGGAGGGAATGATTTTGATGTCCATCATGTTCATGACACCCTATGTTCATGGATAAAAATGTGATGATTTTATGATGTGAATTTTGGATGGTTATCATAAGATAAAATATGGGATTTATATTTATGTTTATGTGGTGATTAGAATGGGTTGAGATATGCCATTTCCTATTATGGTAAGGATGGTCATATGGAAGTGATTAGATCATGATATATTTGATTATGGGGTGGAAAACTAATGGGTAAGTTATTTATGAGAACCTATGATTGCATTCTTATAATATTATATTCTAATATTGTCTATGGTACATTATAAGTGAGACATAATGTGGCAGGGAATGGGTAGTTGACCTTGTAGGTTCTTATTGGTTAAACTAATTTTTCAATGGATCGTCAGTATGAACTACTCACATTTCCATGACAGGTCTTGAGGATAATCCTGCTGAGTATACATGTTATAATCACCCTTATATATATAACATCTTTCAAGTGATAATGATTGATTTTTTTACTGAGTCGGGCCATACTATATTGGAGTAGAGATTTGATATTGGTGTTACTGACCATGAGTGTTTTTGTACTTTTCTATGACTACTTGTATTTCATATCATGAATTATGGGACTTTTGTTAGTATGGGATCTTTTTTATATTATGAGATGTTATTTTGATTAGTGGTTTCTATATTATATCATGTTCTTAACTACATATATTGTGTCTAATTCCTCCTATTATGTGTTATATACCATTAGATCTAGTTTTAACCCATATTATATTTTTGGTGGGATTTGGTGGACACTCACTCTTTTTTATTTCCATCATAGGATGTTTATCAGTGTAGGGGGTCATACTAGTGTTGAATCAAATCAAATGGTTGATATATAGGATAGAGATATGGGAATAGGATCCAGTGAGTACAACATGGTTCTGTAAGGTAACATCACCAATTTAATTTAGTATATGATGTATTCAAGGGAGGATTTCTAGTACATGTGATTTTAGGGGCCCCATGATCGATGTAAGAACCATAATATTACCAAACATACAAATTGAAGTGATGTTTACTACTGGTTATAGGCCTATTAGAGGTACATGTGGAATACTTGGTTGTGATATAAATTGAATTGGGGTGTTTTTTTAAATGGAATTAATTGGATTATGTAGATTTTATACCTTTAGTCTTATGAGTTTCTCATTTGTTATAGATATATCACCTGGTCATTTTCCCCACATGGTATAGGTTGATGGGGTTCAGTAGGATAATCCTATTGATTTTTTGAGAGATAACCTAGATAAGGAGGATGATTTGTGGTATAGGAAGTTGTGTGCTTTCCAATATCAATGTTTAGAAAAGTATATGGAGAGATTTTACAATTTTGAGATGAAGCACTAGTTATAGGAGTTATAGATTGAGTTTATTTTAATCCATGGATTAGTTTTGTATTGGGTTCCATTTACACCTAGTTATATGAGAGGAGTATCATGTCAATAATGTTTTCTGTATCCTAGAGAGAGAAAGGGATCATATTTCTCTTAGACTGATTTCTAGAAGGAGTTCTATTCAAATTTTACATCATTTATGATGAGGGATTTGGAATGGTGGGAGGTTTTTTCCCTTAAATAGATGATCCTATGTATGTGAGGGATCTTGTTTATGTTTAAGGTCCATGTTCACTTCATCACTGATTAATTTATTAATAAGTATTCTAGATCATGACATCATAAGGTGGCATTGTGACTTGATACTAGATATGTGGTTAATATATTTACAATTCCTACATACTTAGAGGTGTAGAAGAATGTTGAGTTTATTACTTTGATTCCTTATCAAGGGGGCCAATATAGCTTTTGGATATGTAGATATTCAGATGTAGGTACCTAGATGTTTAGAAAGTTAAGGTTCCATCTGATAGGGAGTCAATATTATTCCTATACCTTATGCTTTTCTAAATTCAACACTTCTTATGCCTCTACCAGGAGCCCCAAACACATGTGTCTCGTTTCTTAGACCAAAGATATTAGAAAAGATAGTGACCATATATCCAAGGGATTTAGTTTGTCATGGGAATTAAACTTCTACATCTTCCTCAATACTAGAATCCTCAATGAAAGTTCCAACAACAAGGGATACTAATGTATCTTCAGTAATCTAGATTTTTGTCTTATGTTTCCCTGAGAGGAGACTGAGTTTTTAGGAGTAAGCCTTATGACATCACCTTATCATAAGTACCTAGAGTATATCATGTCTATATAGGAGTTCAAGGGATAATTCATGGTATGATATTATTGTGGTATATGTTGGTTTATTCCATGTTTTATTTGGTAGAATTACACTCCTTCATATCACCATAATTATTCCATTTTGTGGGGATTATGGTAAAGAGGTTTCCAGTACCCAAGGTTCTTAACACACAAGTTTTATTTTAGTTGAGTATGTTTTTTGTGTGATGGGGATATGAAATAATGTTAGGGTACCATCAACCATCTAGGGATTTCAACCCATTAAGATGAATTCATATGATTTCCTCTATTGTAACACCCTGACCCCAGTTACCCAGAGTCGGTGCATTATTTTAATAAATTGGCATGATTACAAGAAATCAAGTCCTGAAAGACCGATCTGTTTAGTAGTCTTGGAAAATATAATACATATATGAAAGTTATATTAAACCTTGAAAAATAAAACACAACATAAATGGTCCTTTGATAATGCCATTAAACCCCTATCTTAACCCTACTTATCAATCATAATACACTTCTTGGAATCTTGGGAAAATAAAACATAATAAAGGGGTGAGCTCAAACTCTTAGTAAGGGTAAGAAATACAGCAGAAGATAACATAAAAATTAGGCATGGTAAATAATTTAAAACTCATTACTTTACAAATAATAAACATGAACACTTTATGGCAGGAATATGAGATGAGTAAATAATGCAATAATAAAACATATTCATGGGTATTCTACTAGTCGAATAACCACATGAACCATCAATAATATTTTTATAATGAGGGAATGTATAATGTCAGACATTCTAAAACATCTTGTCAAGGCCTCAGTCAAGACGTCTAAAAATGATTTAGGCCTCGACCAAAACCATATATAAAATTGAGAAAGGCCTTGTATAATTGCACGTCTAATTGTCTAATGAGACCTACCGATGCACCAATGAGCTATAGCGGGCTCCACCAATCACTTACTAAGTCTAATACATTCCTCATATGAAAAGGTTTAAAGATAACATAAATATTCATATTAAAACTAGCATACAAAATGTCATTACTTTAACCCTAAACCATGAATGGTATAAAAATAACACATCCATAGTCAAATATATCAAAAAACCTTCAATACAATATGGAAGATTTTTATCATAATAAATCAACCTCGATTAAGAATAATATCCCATAAAGGATGTTGTCATAGTTGAAAATGATCAGTAAAAATCTTTGAGATAAATATCCTTTTTTCATAAAATCATTTAAAAGTCACATAATTTATAAAGGAATCCATTTAAAAGATAGTTTTGAATCAAATCGTCACATACCACTTTGAAACTTTTGAAATGAATTATCATTTTAAAACATTCATGTCCATATAAATAAATCCTTAATACCATTTTAAAAACATGGACATTAATGAGAATGGTTTAGAAGAATAAATATTTTAAACATTTAAAATGATGTTTTAGTAAAAATTCCATTAAAAATAATCACTTTGAAAACTCTTATAAAACATGGACATGGATAATAAATATGTCTCAGTAGATACTTACGTAAAAAAACCTCGGATAATAAAGAGATTGTGAAATTAACCCTTACCTTGAACTTTCCTTTGGTTTAGGGTATGTTTAATATCCTGTATAATGACAATATTATGTTATTAAATTATACCATAACCATACTCACATTTATTATATCATAAATTATTCATTTATGACTTTATAATACCCATTTAACAATGATTTCCATGTAAAATTAACATTTTGGGTAATAATCACTTTCTTTATCGTACGTGTTTTAACTTGTTATTCTTTATCGTATCATTTAGATCATGATTTACATACTTATAGAATATAAAACACGATTTATATATCATATATATTTAGAATATAAATTTTTATAATAGATAGAAATATGAAATGGAAAACACCATTTAGGGAGACGGTAGGTCATACATCGCATAAACGTTGTTTCCATTTTCATGTTGTATTGAATATAAGTAAGTGAATAAGAAATATGTAAGTACATACATATATATATATATATTAAGTATAATTATTATGTAAAATATTACATACTTATTAATAATATATATTTTTATAATCATCGTTGAATGGTGAATGTGGAATGAATCTCATCGCATCGTGGAGACGGTAATCCGTACGTACGCACGAGCGACAATATCATTATATTGATGGTGAAATAGTATTTAATTGGATGGTATATCATATATAAAGAATCATAAACATGTTATATTTATTATTTACATTAATTGTACTCATTATTATACCCATCCAAATAATGAAGTGTTTGAATAACAAGCTACACCACGATGTGGAGACGGTAAGCCGTACGTACGCACGTATGGTGACTTTGTCATTTATAGAATTGATAGAATAAATAATTTGGTTGTACCATATTTATAATAACAACAGAGTATTTATAAGGTACTGGAGTTATTATTTTGGTATGGAAACAACAAAAAATAGGAAGTGGAAGAAGAAAACAACTTGGGAGAGGGTGGTGAAATTATTACCTCTTCTCCGGGTGTTTCCTTTTGAGTTGATCAGAATGGATTCTTATGTTGGCTTTATGATCAAAGTAAGGCCTCTAGGTTTAAGTGAGGATAGTTTAGAGAATATTTGGGTAGGTTTTTGCTGATCCAAATGGATTTGGAAGTGTGAAATTAAGAAAATGTGAAGTTCCCTTTTATAAGAGAGGTGAGAGTCACTTTAGGAAAACCTTGAAATATTATTTTATAATAAAATAATTTTCGATTTTTAATGGATCCAAAATGATTTATTTCGAGCCTTAGGTTGTTATGGGTCTAAATACTATCAAAAAATAGGTTTTCGACAAGTTTAGGTTACCATTTTAACCTTATCTTTTAGATTTAACTCTTAGTTAAATAGTTTAACTTTTACCGTGTCTTCTTGTATTCTTACACTATATGGTTAATAAACTTACTCTAAACTTCCAATAGAACCTCAAGTGGTTAATTAATGACATATATAATATTATTTAATCCCATCAGACGAACCTTATAGTTTTAGAAATATTATATCAACCAATAATATAGTATTTGTTTTAAAAATTAATTTATGTCAATTTTGACACTATTTGGTATTTTGATTTTTTGAAAGTCATAAAAACCTTATCACTTAGAAAAAAAAATTATCAAATCAACCCTTACATGTCATATTAACCTATAAAATTAGTTTAATCTATAAGAAGTCTCAATTTACATTTATTTGAATATTTATAATACCAATTATTTTAATATTTCATTACTAAGGTAATTACTGCATCATTATTGTGTCATAAATAAATTAAATTATTTAATGTATAAAAATTATAAATAAAATACCATTATGTAGGAAACCTTTTTATCTTTGTAATTAATATTTATAGTTGAATTTATATTGTCTGTAACCCTATATAAAAATGGTTTAGTTATTAAACTTTTAATTTAACACTTTTAACTCTTCTTTAAATAAAATAATAATAAATGTCCTAATCTAATCCAAGTGGACCAAAGAGGATCATATTTTATTCATAAGGTTTTTTTGGTTGAATTACACTTATCCAATATAATTAGGACATGTGTTAGGGTAATTATAATATCATTTTTACCCTTAATTACCCTATTTACTTTTAACCGTGGTAAATAAAAGTCAAAACTTACTATTCACCAAAAATTATTTTCATCTTATTGAACCACATTTTACTTAATTATGTCAACCCTATCTCTTGGATTTTTTAAATTCAACTCACATAAGCAGTAAAATTAAGTTTTATGCAAATTTGCAAATACCCCTAGAAGGAGGGTAAAAAAAGTTAAAAAGATCAATAAAATTTTATACATCTAATTTTATTATAAAATGACTCCAATGAATTACATTGAACTTATATAGGCATTATATATCAATTTTGACTTAAAATAAATTTAAATAAAATAAATAATTATTTAAATAAAAAGTTTTTTTAAAATAATAACGCAGTGTTTTCACTATTCATCAAAAATTGAAAGTTTTCAGAAAAAAATATAAAAAAATCACCATAAGCTAATTTTGATATTCCAAATTCAAAAATGAAGTCTATTTTACCAAATTAAAAACTTATAAGTTGCATTTATTAATTTAAAATTAATTCTCATTCTCAAAACCAAAAAGCGGGTTTTAAAAAGTAAAAACTATCAAAAGATTAACATGTGTTTATGTAAAATATAAAATATAAAATAACTTATAGTGACCTAAATTGTATTAAATGATAAAAATATAATATAATTATACTTTAAAACCATTCAAATTAAAAATTTAACACTATAAATTATTTCGATTAAAAAAGTTGTTTTCAATTAAAACATAGTATTTTTCACTATTCGTCAAAATATGAAAGTTATTAGAAAAGTACCAAAAATTTATCCAAACTAAATTTTTATGTACCTCTTCTAAAGAAAATTTTAATTTAATTAAATTGAATATATAAAAGTTTCAAATATTGGTTTTAAAAAGGGTTCTCCATTAAAAGGTGGTAAAATTTCATTTTTTTGAAAAATACTTCTTTTATCTGAAAAAATGAATTTGTTCTTATATTATGTCTAAGAAACACATAATATAGATGTTAAAATTATATAGAGTATATAAGATTCAAAATGAAGTTAATATTATTCATAACCGCTTTTTGAACGTCTAGTGTGGTAAGTTGTGGTGCGCTCGAACTCGGTGTTGCATGTAGCACAAGCTATTGAATTACTTTAATGAGATAACATACTATGAAATATTGGGGTGTTAAATTATCCCCTCATAAAATAAATTGTTTCCTCGCAATTTGAAATTGTTCGTCAAAAATAAATGGTTAAAAATAGAAAAATACCTTTATGGAAAACCCACATCGGAAATTGGGTTAATAAAATTTAGTCTTAATAATAGGGAAAGGGAAATGAAAAAGTCACCACAAAATTATGATCTCAATTAGGAGAGAATTGGTGGAAATTAGATACACATAATTGGAGGGAAAATGTAAATATTTATAGGGATTGATTGAGGTCATCAATCACAAACAAGTGTAAAATTTTGGTCCTTAAAGCCATCAATATAAGATGATGTAAAATATCATTGGTTCAACAAAACATATGGTATTAGGGTAACACATTTTTGGTTTTAAGATCCCTTACCTAAAGTTTAAGAATCAATGTATTCATATAATAAGAGGAAATATATATGTATATATATACTTTACAAATAGAGTTTCATCCTTCAACTAATTCCTACCACAAACTCATATTTCACTCCAAAAGATAATAGAATTCCAAAATATTATATTTATTCTAATTGTATAATGTTCCAAAAATAATTAATTTATAATTCATCTATCATAAATTTTAAAAAAAACTACATTATACAAACTAGTACTTCACATAGGCCAGTGGTAGGTGATGCACCCTAGTCACCCTTCGGTTGAGTATTCAAGTCTTGCGGCCTTGCTGGACGCGACGGGTTGTCGCACGACCTCCGGGTTGTCCTTTTTATGACAATCCAAAAATAATATCATGAAATGATTTAATATTAAAAATAGTATCCAATTTAAAACTTAATCGATTCCAACCTTTAGACTTATCCAAAATACTTCTGTCCAAACTCACAATTCAAAATTTATAAGGAAGGTAAACATAATGAAGATCCTTTTTGCCACATAATAACATGTGAATACCTTCATCATGTATTCTTTTAAAACATGGTAACACCCTGAATAATCATATAACTATATTGATTACATTCATACTCCATTATTCCTTATAGAATACTAGATATACTCCTTATATCCAAAAATGTTATAAACTCCAACAATGATGGAATATACAAATCATTAATCAGAATCATATTTAGGTTTATCTTTCTCTCAACCAAATATTTTCCAAAAAAATTAACCTGTCATTGAGTCACTTTTCTTGGTTCCACACAATCTCAAGTTCTTAATGAAATAGTACATCAGTACAATCCTTATATACACTATAATTATTATAGCATGTACATCATTAATACAATACTCAAATGAAACAATACTTTAATAATAACATAATAACTCTTAATCATTCATCTTCATATTCAGTAGTATCATAACTTGGTTATTATCTAATAGTAGCATTTGGGGTATACTCTAATGATTTGGACATTGATTCGCGTAGTGTCCCAACTCCTTGTAGATGAAGCATTGTACATTTGAAACATTTTCCTTACAATTGAAATAATGTACTTGGTGTCCTTTTTCTCCACACTTATAACAAACTCCCATTACCTTCAAGCATTTACCAAGGTCATTCTTTCCATAGTTATCACATATGGGAAAATCCTTCTTTCCCTTGTTCCCTTTATCTATCTTTCTTATTACCATCCTTTTCTTCTCTGGCTTCCCATCAAATCCATAGGACTCAGAGAATTCTTTACTTATCTTATTACCACATGATATTATTTCTTCATATGATGATAATATGTGGGAGACTATTTCCTTTATAAATGTTGGATTAATACCATAAAAGATATGGTCCTTCTTACACTTTGGATCATGCGTATTGCTGAAGTTATTATTCCATTATCTTGGTGTCATTTCTAAACAATGGCATACACTAGGTTAGTTTATGAATCACAATGCATAATTCCAAACTTCAAAAATTTCTAATGTAAATTGAAAATATTATGCATATAATCTATAATCAAAAAAATGTTTTCTTTGAGAAATTATATACTCATAAACCCTTAATTATGGTTTTTAAATAAAATGATAATTATTTTAAGCATATCCTCTGGGATTCTCGTAACTAAGAGTATAGCAAGGCCCGTTTTTGTGCACTAGGATACCTCGGGTCAAGCCCGAAACTCCTTGTCAGAGTTTTCACTCCTAGGTACATCTGTTCTAGAGCCTCCTCTACCTGCTCATATCCAAACAGGGATGTATTTATTGTAAAATACACAAAATCTCTACATTACCATAATTCTAATATGTTCTTCTTTACTGATCCTCAATGTCTATCTTAGGGTAATGTTCTCTAATTAGAGTTTTTCTAAATCTAGTTTCCAAGGTATGTACTAAACTTCCTATGTTACCAACTGTAACACCTCGACCCTAGTTACACAGAGTTGGTGTATTATTTTAATACATTGGCATGATTACAAGGAATCAAGTCTCGAAAGACTGATCAGTTTAGTATTCTTGGAAAATATATTACATATATGAATGTTACATTACACCTTATAAAATAAAACATAGCATAAATGATCATTTGATAACGCCATTAATCCCCTAGATTAACCCTTCTTATCAATCATAATACACTTCTTGGAATCCTATGAAAATAAAACATAAGAAAGGGGATATCTCAAACGCTTAGTAAGGTTAATCAATATAGTGGAAGATAACATAAATATTAGGCATGGTGAATAATTTAAAACACATGTCTTTACAAATAATAATCATGAACACTTTATGGATAGAATATAATATGAGTAAATAATGCCATAATGAAACATAATCATGGTTATTTTACTAGTCTAATAACCACATGAACCATCAATAATATTTTCATAATGAGGGAATGTATAATGACAGACATTCTGAAACATCTTGTCAAGGCCTCAGCCAAGACGTTTAAAAATGATTTAGGCCTCGCCCAAAACCATATATAAAATTTGGAAAGGATTAGCCAATTCCATGTCTAATTTTCTCATGAGACCTAATGATGCACCGAGGATCTATATCTGGCTCCACATGTCACTTACTAAGTCCAATACATTCCTCATATGAAAAGGTTGAAACATAACATAAACATTCGTATTAAAACTAGCATACGAAATGTCATTACTTTAACCCTAAACCATGAATGGTATAAAATAAAACATCCATAATCAAATATATCAAAAAAAACTTAAATACAATATGTAATATTTGTATCATAAAAAATCAACCTCGATCAAGAATATTATCTCGTAAAGGATGCTGACATAGTTGAAAATGATCAGTAAAAATCTTTGAGAGAAATATCCATTTTTCATAAAATCATTTAAAAGTCACATAATTTATAAATGAATTCATTTAAATTATAGTTTTGAATCAAAGTGTTCCATACCATTTTGAAACTTTTTAAAGGAATTATCATTTTAAAACATTCATGTCCATATAAATAAATCCTTAAAACCATTTTGAAAACATGGACATTAATGAGAAAGGTTTAGAAGAATAAATATTTAAAACATTTAAAATGACGTTTTAGTAAAAAGTACCTTAAAAATAATACCTTTAAAAACTATTTTATGAAATATGTACATGGATAATAAATATTTCCCAGAAGATACTTACGTAAAAACAATCTCGGATAACAAAGAGATTGTGAAATTAACCCTTACCTTGCACTTTCCTTTGGTCGAGGGTACGTTTAACCTCTTGTATAAAGACCATAGTATGTTATTAAAATATACCAGAACTATATTAATATTTATTATATCATAAATGATTCATTTATGACTTTATACTACCCATTTAATAATGATTTCCATGTTAAATTAACATTTTGGGAAATAATTGCTTTCTTTATTGTACGTGTTTTAACTTTTTATTCGTGATCGTATCATTTAGATCATGATTTACATAAATCCATAATATAAAACATTATTTATATATCATATATATTTATAATATAAATATTTATAATACATAGATATATGAGATGGAAAACACTATTTATGGAGAGGGTAGGTCGTACGTACGCATAAATGTTGTTTCTGTTTTCATATCGTATTAGATGAAGTAAGTGAAAAAGATATATGTAAGTACATATATATATATATATATATTAAGTAGAATTATTATGTAATATATTTCATACTTATTATTAATATATATTTTTATAATCATCATTGAATGGAGAATGTGGAATAAATCTCATTGCGTCGTGGAGACGGTAATCCGTACGTATGCACAAGCGATAATATCATTATATTGATGGTGAAATCGAATGTAATTGGATTATATATCATATATAAAGAATAATTAACATGTTATATTTATTATTTACATCAATTATACTCATTATTATACTCATCCAAATAATTAAGTGTTTGAATAACAAACTACACCACGACGTGGAGACGGTAAGTCGTACGTACGCTTGTATGGTGACTTTTTCATTTATAGGATAGATAGAATAACGAATATGGTTGTACCATATTTATAATAACATCACAGTATGTATAAGGTACTGGAGTTATTATTTTAGTATGGAAACAACAAATAAATAGGAAGTGGAAGAAGAAAAGAACTTGAAAGATGGTGGTGAAATTATTACAACTTCTTTGGGTGTTTCCCTCGGAGTTGATCAAAAGGGCTCATTATATTGGATTTATGATCAAATTAAGGCCTATATGTTTAAGTAAGGATAGTTTAGAGAATATTTGGGCAGGGTTTGGCCGATCCAAATGGCTTTGGAGGTGTGAAATTAAGATAAGGGGAAGTGCCCTTTTATAAGTGAGGTGTGGGTCACTTTAGGAAAAGCTTGAAATATTATTTTATAATAAAATAATTTTCGGTTCATAATGGCTTTAAAATAATTTATTTAGATCCTTAGGTGGTTATGGGTCGAAATAATATCAACCAATAGGTTTTAGACATGTTTAGGTTACCATTTTAACCTTATCTTTTAGATTTAACTCTTAGTTAAATAGTTTAACTTTTATTGTGTCTTTCTGTATTCTTACACTATATGGTTAATAAACATACTCTAAACTTCCAAGAGAACCTCAAGTGGTTGATTAATGGAATATATAATATTATTTAATCCATTTTTATTAACCTTAGATTTTTAGGAATATTATATCAACCAATAAAAGAGTATTTGTTTTAAAAAATAATTTATGTCAATTTTGACACTATTTGGTATTTGGTTTTTGTGAAAGTCATAACAACCTTATAACTTCGAAAAAAAATTATCTAATCAACCCTTACATGTCATATTAACCTATAAAATTAGTCTAATCCATCAGAAGTCTCAATTTAAATTTATTTGGATATTTAAAATACCAATTATTTTAATATTTCAATAGTAAGGTAATTACTGCATCATCATTGTGTCATAAATAAGTTAAATTATTTAGTGTCTAAAAATTATAAATAAAATACCATTATGTAGGAAAACTTTTTATTTTTCTAATGAATATTTATAGTCAAATTTATATTGTGTGTAACCCTGTGTAAAAATGGTTTAGTTATTAAACTTTGAATTTAACACTTTTAACTCTTCTTTAAATAAAATAATAATAAAAGTCCTAATCTATTCCAAGTGGACAAAATAGGATCACATTTTATTCCCAATGTTTTATTTGGTCATATTACACTTATCCAATATAATTAGGACATGTGTTAGGGTAATTATAATATCATTTTTACCCTTAATTACCCTATTTACTTTTAACCGTGGTAAATAAAAGTCAAAAGTTACTATTCACCAAAAATTATGTTCATCTTATTGAACCACATTTTACTTACTGATTTCAACTGTGTCTCTCGGATTTTTGTAATTCAACTCACAGAAGCAGTAAAATTATATTTTATGCAAATTTGCAAATGCTCCTAGAAGGTGGGTAAAAAACGTTAAAAAGTTCGATAGAATTTTATACATCAAATTTTATTATAAAATGACTCTGATGAATTAAATTGAACTTATATAGGTATTATATATCTATTTTGAACTAAAATAAATTTAAATAAAATTAATTATTATTTAAATAAAAAGTCTATTTTAAATAATAACGCAGTGTTTTTCACTATTCATCAAAATTTGAAAGTTTTCTAAAAAATACCAAAAATACACCCTAAGATAATTTTGATATTATGATTTCAAAAATGAAGTATATTTTACCAAATTAAAAACATAGAAGTAGAATTTATTAATTTAAAACTAATTCCTATTCTCAAAACCAAAAGGTGTGTTTTAAAAAGTAAAAACAATCAAAAGACTAACATTTGTTTATGTCAAATTTTAATGTGAAATTACTTATAATGACCTAAATTGTATTAAATGATAAAATATAATCTAATTATACTTCAAAACCATTCAAATTAATAATTTAACACTATAAATTATTTCAATTAAAAAAGGTTTTTTCAATTAAAACATAGTATTTTTCACTATTCGTCAAAATATAAATGTTATCAGAAAAGTACCAAAACTTTATCCATACTAAATTTTTATGTGCCGCTTCTAAATAAGAATTTAATTTCATTAAATTTAATATATAAAAGTTTCAAATATTTTTTTTAAAAAGGGTTTTCCATTAAAAGGAGGTAAAATTTCATTTTTTGAAAAATAATTCTTTTATCTGAAAAAATGAATTAGTTCTTATATTATGTCTAAGAAACCCATTATATGGATGTTAAAATTATATAGAGTATATAAGATTCAAAATTCAGTTAATAATATTCATAAATTCTTTTTGAATGGCTAGTGTGGTAAGTTTTGGTGCACTTGAACTCTGTGTTTTGTGTAGCACAAGATATTGAATTACTTTAATGAGATAACATTCTATGAAATATTGGGGTGGTACATCCATGGCATGAATTCGTTGTGTATTTTGTGTGTTTTTGTATATTTATTATATATGTAGATATTATTTTATAGTATGGAATAAAAACATTCAATTTTTTTTAATGAATGAGATTACCAAATAATTTATGGGTGTTCTATGTCTTTTTTTTTCATAGGTAAAATCATTGAACTTAGATTAGAATAGGATCAGGAAGTACAGTTTCCTGTTTTCATAAGAGGAGTATCTAGATGTTTTCCACAATTATATTGTGACCCTACCCTTCTAAACATGAATTCTAGTTCAGGATAGAATATTAATGGATTGATTTATATATTTTAATGGTTCTTTGTTAGATAAAATCTTGTGAGTTATGGGCTCATAGGATCTCTTTTTTATTTTTCATTAAAGGGATTCATATAGGATAGTGTGTCTCCTTGAGGTGCTCCAGTGTTGTTTTCCAAGATAGAAGATGGTGGTTTGAGGATATGTGTGGATTATGAACACTGGATCTATTGATGATCATGGATTTATATCCCCTTCTATGGGTAGAAATATATTTTGACCTATTAAAGAGACACCAAGTTTTTTATGATACATTTATTGTCTAGGTATCATTAGATTAGGGTTGAGGAGGAGGACATACTAATAATGTTTTTCAAGATCTATAAGGGAACTTTGAGCTTATTTTAATATTATTTATTGTCATGAATTCACCTTAAGTGATGATAGGAATCATGAACATCATATTCTATGAGTTTATAAACTTGTATTTTTTATATTCGTCAATGACATTCTCATACACTTCAAATCATAAAATGATAATGAAGAACACATGGGAGATGTATGATAGAATATATAACACCACTATCTCTATGGGAAGATGTCCAAGTTAATGGTTTGTACATGGTAGGTTCACTTCCTTTGAAATTTGGTGTCTCATCTAAGAGAAGTGTTGGATCCATAAAATTTTATACCAGTTGTTTCTTAGGAAAATCTTAACAAAATGGAATAGTTTTATAGATTCTTAGTCCTGGGGAATATTTTCTGAGTTTTTTGTTTGTCTTCTCATGATTTTCAAATTTGTTGATATAAATAAATTGTAAAATCCTAGAATTTATATAGACTTCTCAATTTTAGGAAATCGATGACTTCCTAAAGAAGTTGTCTAATAGTTATCCAATTCTCTGGATTCCATAGGAAGGAGTGGGTGTTTAAAATATTTTGTGATGCATCCCATCTCATCTTGGGATGTGTTATGATACATAAATTTTCTATAATATCCTTTGATTCTCATATTTTATATTCACATGAACATAAATATTCCACCCATGATCTTGAGTTGGTAGTTATAGTTTTCACAATGGATTTATTACAACATTACCTCAATGGAAGGTGTTTTTTGGTCTTCATGGATCACATGATATTGAGGTATATATTCTCTCAACAATACATGAACTTATTCTAGTGGATATTTTCTTCAGGACAATGTCTTTGAGAACTTTTATAACCTGGAGAAATAAAGTGTGGTTGTTGACATATAGAGTTAGATGTCACAGGGAGAAATTGTACAAGATTATGAATATTCATGGATAGAAATAGAGGAGTTAAAATCTATGTAACTTAGTAAAAATTAGGGATATGATAGATAATTTTATATAAGATATTAGTGGAATCATATTCATTGTGGTAGGTTAAAGAATATCAGTAGGGAGACTTAGAGGTGGAGGTTATGTGAGATCATGTTACTCAAAATGATTCCCTAAAAAGTTAGTAAGAGGATGAATGACATCAAATGGTGTTCCATGGTATATTTTTAGTTCCAATAGTAATATAATATTCATTCTTTCATAAGATCCATTATTCAAATCTAACAATGTATCTTGGTTTCTACAATATGACTCGTGCTTTAAGAAAGTGGGTTTGGCGTCATAAGATGAAGAGGTTAGTAGTAGAGTTTGTGGCATGGTGTTTATAGTGTCAGTAGGTGAATTTAGAGAATTTAATTTCCAGAGTTCTTTCTCAATGTTTGGGCGTTCTTGAGTAAAAATGGGAGGACAACATGATATATTTTATCCCTGGTCTACCATGTACCCAAGGGGGGTGTGATGTTGTTTGGGTGATAATGGAAAAATTGAAAAAACCATCCCATTTCTTGAAGATTGAGGAATGAGATACCATAGGTTACCCAACATGGTCTTATGTGGATATGACCATGAGGCTTCATGGGGTATATAGGAATTTCTTTTATTAAATGGAAATTATTTTAATTCAGGATTATGTGGTGTTCTTTAATGTTATTTAGGGTTATTTTTGTGCAATATATCTACTTTACACCAATTGATGGATGGTTAAAAGGAGTAGAGTACCCATTACTTAGATGATATGTTGTGTTTTTGAATCTTGAATTTCGACAGGTTCTAGATGAAGCACTTACTTAGAGTGGAGTTAAACAACAACCAGTCTTCAATCAGTATGGATAAATTTGGGATTCTGTATGGGTGACCTGATTGACCCCCATTATGTTAGACAAATATTGCAGATGAAAATTTCCTTTTACTAGATATAGTATATAGAAATACTTATAAGATCTAGGTGACTCGAGAGTGGATAAATAAAACACAAGAATTTAAAAATTATTAAGCTGCTTAGAAGAGTGTACCTTTGGAGTTTTAGGTTGGAAGTAATGTTTTTATATGTTTTTTCTCCATCAAGTGATTAAAAGTATTGGTCATTTTAGTTTTTTATATCCTAGTTTTATTGATGCTTTTGAGGTATTAGGTAATTTTGGTGAGGTGGTGTACTTATTGGTGCATCCCCTATAGCTATATCTGAACCATCATGTCTCTCATGTGACACAAATATGTTGATATGTTAATTATGAATACAATTTGATTGAATATTGAATATAGTATTTATAAGTTGATGAAATTTTCATGGAGAATCAATTTGATATATAGTATCATAGAGAAAAGGTGATTTACTAGTGATTTATTCCTTTAGTTTATGTTATATGTAGGAATGGAAGTTTGTAGTAATGTAAGTTTGAAAATTATTCATAGATGTGTGGTAAATATGTTGAGTTCTATTGAAATTTTTTTTTATGTTCATGATATTGATTTTGGGTTGGATAAAGTTTTTCCCTATATTATTATTTCTTTAGTTGTTTCAATGGTATTAATGTGCTTTAGTGATAGCATCCTTCATGTTTATGATGTAACTACCCCAAGAATTTAATCTTAGATATTATTATTTAATTTTTTAAGAATCCCATTTATAGTATGTGGTGTACATGTTGGAGTAATACGTATATTTTGAGAGGTATCTCATAGGTTAATTGTTCAAAATATTCCCTCCTTCCTTTCTGTCTAAGATTTGTTTTAATTATCAAGAATGAGAATAATTTGAGAAAGATATAATGTAATGTCCCACCCCCTTATATACTATTTATTTGTGTTTATAGGTTTTTGGAAGCTTTCATGGGGGATTTTATAGTATTATATGTGGATTGGGGTGAGTTGGGACATCTAAAGGTCCACCACTCCATGTTGGTAGGCATAGTGGTGGTTGTTTTAGATATTCAAAATGAAATGGGCTAGGGTTTTAAAAAATGGATATATAATAGAATTTTTTTGGATTTTATTTCACCATGAGGTCTATAATTCCCATGGTGGAGGTAGTTTTGTTTGGTGTATTTCTCTATTTTATGTAGGGATGATCTATATTCCATGGAGAATGGTTTAGTGCTACTAGAGTTTTGGGGTATTCTCCCTATGGAAAATTGGGAGCTGTGAAACACCTAGATTGAATGGAATGGCATTAATTGAGTCTATCTATGTTAAAAGAGAACCATTAATTTACAATGTAATTTTTAATGGTGGCACAAAATTGAAGGGATGCATATATATGCAATGGAGTAATGAAATAGTGATATGGAACTTGACACGCCATAGTTTTGGGTGGGGTGGGTCAAAAATGATGGGGATTTCTCCCTATACCTTAGTGAGGGTCTATGGTGGCCTACATGGAATTTAAAAAAAAATCCCAAAGCCTTAGGGAAAGGTGTGGTGTTATAAAAAATCATTAAAATATGGTTTTCAAAATATGAAATATTTCAGGGGTTGTTTCTATTTGAAACAAGGTAGACTCAGATCTTCTTTGAGTGTGGGGAACCATAGGGGTAGTGGGATTCACTATTAAATTGTGAAGGTTAGCTGATATTACATTATAAATAGAAGGATAAATATTTCTTATTTTTATTTTCACTCTTTCCCTTTGAACTATGGTCAAACCCTATCCATCTCACCATCTTCTATAAATTCCATTATATATATTAATCATCTTGGATCATTGGGATCAATCTCTTTTGATTATAGGTATTCTCCTATCATCTTCTCAATTGTTTGTTTGTTTTCTTCTTTTGGAGTATCCTTCTATTGATGTTACTTTATTTTGTAGATGTTTTTTAAGCATGTCTTAAAGGTTTGTTGTTTGTATAGGTTCTGGATAATTTTATATTGAATTCGGTGGTAGTTGATCCCTGATTCATTCTCTCTTATGTGGTTGTTCCTTGATGCTTTATATCAAGATAAAGGATTCAATATTATCTCTTTTGATTATATAAATCATGGTATTTTCATGATTTTGGTTGTTTATTTATTGGTATAAATTAACTTAAGATGATAAATATATATGTAGAAGGATAAATGGGAAGATAGGTGTTGTGTATGTGGATTAACTCAATTAACGTGTTATTTCATGTGATGTTATTATTTATTTGTTAATGGATGATATGAATAAATAAATAAGAATATAATTAATAAATTGATAGAAAATCTATGAGAATGAATTTTTATGTGAACCACAATATTCTATGATAACCCCCCCCCCCCCTAAAGTGTTGACCCATTGCAAGTTTTTTGGTTGATTAGAGTCGCTTCACTTTTGTGATTTGACTTCCATGAAAACGTGATTGTTGATGTGTTTATATGATATATTTACATGATAAAACACATTTTATAGAATATTTCACTGATAATAAATGGTATATTTTCCCCACATTGTGAAAATTATTTTTATTTATTAAAAATAGGGGATTAGATAATTCATTTCAAAAATTTAATGAAAATTAAAGTTATATCCCTTTAAAGGACACTCTAGTATTGTTGATATATATTTATTTTAGAAATAGTGTGAATTAAAATTTTATGAATTTATTATTCACTCTGGTAAAAAAATTATTTGTTATATCCTTATTGGATCTCACATTTGATGGGATAAAATGGCCCATGAATTTAATAATGATCTAGACTCATCTTCGTGGAAACCATTAAACATTTTAAGCCAAATCATCTTCATAAATGGTTAGTTTATCTCAAATTTGTATAGTATATTGTGGATCCATTTTAAAAAATAAAAATTTTGTGAAAACGCCTTATTCACTTAGTTTGGAGGTCAGAAAGTCATTAAAATTGGGATTAAATTATTTAGGAACATTTTTATTGCAAATTTTTTAAATATTCTCGCCCTAGCCTCCCCTCCACAATATATATGTGTTTTTTCTAATTAAAAGGGTTTTTTACATCAATTAGAATATTTATGGTTGAATATAAGTGGTTTTACTCTTCTTCTCCAAAAATTATAAGTGGGATATCTCTTGAAGTAAGGATCCCTTCTACGATGACTTATTTTTCTTATTTATGTTATAAATTTAATTTCATGTAATAGCACTATATATTTCTCTAAAATTTTATCTCTTAATTTAAAATTTTTTATTATTAATTCACTTCTATGGGTTGTAAATCATGAGTATAACTGATATTGGGTTATACACTCTCTAGAAAATTGTATTTTTATGTCGTCTCTACGATGACTACTCAAACTATGGAAGAGTGGAACATTGGTAGTCAATATAATTCTAACATCCTTTAATGATTTATTCTGAATACATAAGATATCTATAATTCATATTTTTATAATATATTAATTAATTTTTAATTAAAATAAATCATTCAAATGATAAATACTTTTCCCATGACGTCTAGAAATGTAGGATTTCTAAGATCACAATCTAAATCGATAAAACTTAATCAGTAGTGATTGATTTTTTGAATTCATGGATAATGCCTAAAATTAATTCATTATAATTTATATCATTTATTTTTTACCTAATTAACCATTGATTATATTTTATCCAATGATAGATAATAAAGGTAGGTGATAAGATTCCATGTTTTGAAGTTATCTTAATGTTTACTTAATTTCATATTATTGGTTGTGTCAATTTCCTTAGTAGTAGGAAGATGGAAAATTAGGGTTTTAGAATTTTAATAATTATAGATAAAAGGATAGTGATTAATATATCTTTTAAGTGATATAATTAGATATATTACTCCTTTAAAAAATATTTTCTAAAAAACCTCTTCTCATTACATTTTATCATTTAAATTTCACAAAAAAACAATCTTCTTCCAATATACATATTTTTATGATATAAACATAAAATAATACCTTATCATTTTTAATTGTTTATTTATTTTATTTTATTTTCATAATACATTGTTTTTATTTTTTTATGTTCTTTATCCTTGGGTGAACAACCTGGGTTAGACACTCTATTATACCTAAGTAATAATACATACACATCAGTTGAGAATACTCATGAAAATGCTCTTCAAATTTGAATTGTTTATGGGGTAGGGAAGTATTTTATTCAAATAATAATATATATTTTTTATTTTTTTTTATTTTTTTCCTTTAATCGCTTATTATTCATCTTTATTTTCCCTTTATCAAGTTTTTTAGAGCATCAAATCAATATTTTTATCTTGGTTTTATACTCTACTTTTTTTCTTTAATTTATTATATGATTATATATAGGATCTAATCCTGAATATCTATTTGATATAGGCGTTAAAATTAAACATAACCTTTGGGATTAAATCAAATAATCTCATTTTATGACAAGTTTCAACATTCACCCAATAGGAGAAGTCCTCTATTCTGGTGAAATTGAAATAAGAATAACATCTCTAACAAATTTATAGAAAAACACATTAGATGATAATAATAATTAACATGATAAAACAATTGGATAATTGGTTGTACAAGACATTAATTTTCAACCAACTTTTATTGTATATCTAAATATGGAATTAGATATTGAATTTAAATCTAGAGTAATAAACCTTCTTCTAAAATTTGATGGACTCTCTAAATAAGGCCTAAATAAACACCACACAAAATTCAATGTTGTTTTTTCAATAATGGATCCATAAAATATCTCTGAAGGACAAATTAAATTAATATAATTCCCATTCTCACATGATGAGGCAAAAAAAGAGTGGATTTATTATTT